>JAQFVV010006221.1:1120000-2583295 GCA_028023455.1 Epiperipatus broadwayi
CTCAATTCTGTAAAATTTGGATTCTATGGAGGTAAGGAGATAAATAATAACATGGACGACAAGATTATAACAACAATTTTAACAAATTTATTTTATATTAGAAAAATAATTATATACAAAATATTTACAATTTTAAAACAAATACTTACAAATATTATATTAAAATTAAAACAAAATATACAAAATAAAATAAAAGAAAGATTGAATTTACAGATTTACAATTTTGAAAATCATAAATGAGTAAGCCTTCATTCCGGCTTATGAATTTTAAAATTAGAAATACATATCATGTATTAATTATTCAAAAAATATTTTGTTATTTATCCTACAATATCGTATTAGCTTATTCTAGGTTAATGAAAAGTAAATTTTAAAATAATGTTCAATCTGTACTAAGTAATAATAAATTTGCTTGGCACCATTCTAATTTTAAGTTGTGTGTTTCATGTTTTAAAATATCAAATGTATAAAAAAAATTAAATAAAGTATAAGCATACACCATACACTAACATACTTCATTTGATGTTTCACTGTAAAAATATGCATTGCTTTATCAAAATTCTATTGATTTATGAAAAATCGAAGATATCAAAAATTATGCAAAAAATATAAATCATGAATAGTTTATGATTCTTTTATCACCAAAATATTTCAATAATATTAAGAAAAATTATGATTCCTTTGTTATATTCACCATCAGCATTATGCATTCAACAGCATTTGTATTTTTTTTCACAATACCAAAAACCTATCTTACCTACTTCTAAACAAATCATCTTTTCTAAAATTATCCATTATTTATCTTTCAAAAATACTATAGTACACTATGATTCAGATAGCAATACAATGCATAGGAGATGAAGGAATAATTAGAATAAACATCACATTATCACCCTTTCTTATACTTGCTCTTAATTGTTATTAAAACAGGCAAAACTCTATATGTATTGCCAATCAGTACAAGCCAGAGTAATCAATGGATGCCAGAAGACTTGTGCATAAAATCCCCAACTAGTGCCTACTCATCCAACATCCTCAGACTTTTCTGGCTTGTGACCTTCATCAGTGAGGAGCCTTGGATCTGAAAGCACTGCACCTAGATCTTAGGATATAATGCAACCCTCCAATATCCACCACCTTTAACTCTACTTAAGTACAAAACTATGAGACCTGAACTGAAAACACCATAATATTTTCAATCCAAGCTCATCAGCTTATACACCTGGGTCTCATTTTATGCGGTAGATAGATTCCTTAGAAAATGCGCACAAAAGAAATTACACAAAAATAAATATAACTTACCTTGAAAAATGGGGGCTAGGTTCTGTAATTTTCAGAAATAGGCATAAAAGCAAAGCAACAAAGAATAATTACTTTAAAATTCACATATTGTAAATAAATTGGCTGTCAAATTGTGAAGATGTAGTGATATATGTTAGCATATAAAAATATATTAAAGTATAAAAATGACCCATTTAAAAAAGAAGACTTCTATAAAGTGATTTGTTTTTAATAATATAAATATAATGGTAAAATTACTACTTGAATTAAAGCAATACAGAAATGAAGATCATATAATAAAATGTAAATATATATACTGAGATGGTTGTGTGTCTTGTGGCATACAACAATATAGTAGTGTGTTTTCATGTATACATATTGTAAGCTTTTGATCAGTTATTTGTTAGTTATAAATAATTTATAATATAATCCAATATATAATTTTAATACAATAGATGTTAAGCTAAATAAACATTGTTACTTATAAATTTGACTTTAATTTATTTTTAATGCAATGCTCCTTTCAAAGCTAAAGATCTAAAATTGCAGTTAAGAAAAGAAGGAACAATTACTGATTACAAGATAATAATTTATTTTAAAATTTCATAATAATATGTTTTAATTGTAAATATTTATTATAAATTTGATATTCAAATTCAATTAATAATGTCATTTATTAAAAATATAGTTAGAATCAAAACTTTAATCTTAAAGAAATGATTTAAATTAATCTCACTTGTAAAACATTTATTAATTTTAAATATTTCAAATAGAAACAGAAAAATATTTTGAAAATAAATAAAAATAAACACTTTCACCTTAGATTCTTTATTAAAACTAGTCAAAATACTTTTAAAAAATAATTATAAAATACATCAAATCTTTTAAAAACTTGTTTTTATTTTTATTTTTTTGCCACCAAAATAAAATATATATTAAAATAGATTTCCAACGTTTCGACTATTTCTTTATTTTTTTCTATAGACTTTTTCAAGGAACTAAACAGATATAAAAAGGTAAAAAAAAAAAAATCCATAAAATTTTTTAAAACAAACAAAAATAAAAATCCTGTCACATATACATACTATTTTGGAAAATATATTCTTTACTTACTATGATTTCTTTTTCCTAACAGCTTCCAACTTTACATTTTGCCTAAATAAACATTTTATTGTTACAAATATAGTTTTTTATCATCTTATCTTCAATTAACACATTTTTACATTCCTTTCTTGTTAAAACCATAGAAGCATTAAAAATAATTAATCAGTCGTGAGTGGTAAATGCAAGAAAATCTAATCTTCATTTAAATTAAACTGTTGGTATGTAAAAAATAATTTGCAAAATTTGAAGAAAATATTTATCCTATACTTAATAATAATAATAAAAAAACTTAAATTAAGATTTCTTATGTTTAAATAGAAGATGAACTTTTATGATAGCCTTTTAAGAACTGAATATTAAAATGGAAAAAAAAATCTGTGCAATTTTTGAAGGGTAGATGATAGTCATAAGGATAATGTACTACAAGCTAGAAAATTAAATGAATTTATCCAATATGTGTTTGAAATTTTACAAGATAAATGAATAACAGCAAAAGGAGAGAAATCTGAAAGTAAACTTATTGATGACTTATTTGAACATGTCTAAAAGTTTGTGCAACATGGGAGAATAAAGTGGAGATTTATTTTATAGTGGACTTTGAAGAGCAGGGTTATATGCAATACAACTTTAAAACTAGCTAGGAAGAAAGGATGCTTCCAATTTAAAATTTTGTCCCATCATTTGTGCTTGTTGTTTAATGTTTTGTTGTTAACTATACATGTTTTTTTAGCTATATGAAGAGAAGAGAAGCACAAATGCACAATGAATGGTAAAAGTCTATAGAGTAACCATGGTAATATTAACTAAAAGTTTGTGAAATGGGCTTTAAAAAACAAGAAGAAAAGTATTTCAATTTTAAAATTATTATTAATAATTTTTCTCATTTGGTATAAAATATATATACCTGGTATTGTTCATAATAGTGATTTAAAGAATTGATATATGCAATTTAGCATATAATATTAAAAGTATTAAAGTTTTTTTGTTAGTTTTCCATGTTAGGAAAAAAAAAGTATGCTTAAATATAGGAAGAAAGTACCTATGTGTTGTGTGTGAGTGGAATATAGTGTTAAACTGTATATTTTGAGCCAATATAAAAATTTAGAAAAGGGTGATAAAATTCATTAAAAGGTATTTCAAATTTATAATTGTTAAAACATATTTAGTAAAGGGAATGAACTAGTGATTATAAATAAAATCTTGTAGGATTTTCAGAAAAGAATAATAAACCATATTATAAAATGTAATATTTGGAGAGTAAGAAAGAGTGAATGTTAATGTATGACAATATTATGATCTAGCTGTATTTTTATATTGGACTATTTCCATCATTAATATGTGTGTTGGATGTCTTTAGAAAAGTTTAATTTTATTTAAATATTCCAAATGCATTCAACTGTTAGTAATATCACAGCAAACAGGTTAGTATATGCACAACATTTCGAGAGGTATTTTCCCCCCTCTTCATCAGGTGTTGTTGGCCTGACCAGTGACAGTACTAGCATGGGATTCGAACCTGGGTCCATAGATTCTTGATTATTGAATTTTAAGGTAACGCTCTAACCAACTGAGCCATCCTGCCAGCAACAGCTGAAGAAGAGGGGAGAAAAATACCTTTCGAAACATTGTGCATATACTAACCTGTTTGCTGTGACATTACTAACAGTTGTTTGGTGTGATATTACTAACAGTTGTTTGCTGTGATATTACTAACAGTTGGTGCATATACTAACCTGTTTGCCATGATATTACTAACAATTGAATGCATTTGGAATATTTAAATAAAATTAAACTTCTCTAAAGACATTCAACACACATTGTCCAATATAAAAATACAGCTAGAATACCATCATCACAAACCTTCAAAAAACAATATTATGATCTCATTTGTTAGAATATATATCTTACTGATAATAATAAAAATAAATTGTTTTGTGACATGATTGCAAAAGATAGGAAAGTAGTTCATGGGAAGAATATATATTATTGGTATAGAATTGGTAAAATATTAGATGCTAAATCCACTGTAGAAAAAGGTGAATTAAAATTCCAGGATACAATATATAAAATATCATCCTGAAGACCCGATGAATAGTTAAGTGAGTGGAATCTTTGTGTTATCCTGATAGTTATTAGAATGAGATGGAGGATTTTCGGCAAAGAAATGAGTGTGATACATACTGTTAAGTGCCTCTTGAAAAAGCAAGAATAAAATTGGGTAAGTTCATTAAGAAAATGATTACTTGCCAAAGTATGACCCCTCATAAATAAAAGAAATCTCCATTCTTCCATTAGGATAGTATTTAATAAAATCAGTTAATCATCTTTATAAAGTTTCATAGTAAATAATAATATAGTATGCATCGAAAGTAGACTCAATATTTTAAAAGATTCTATAGTTTTTCTTCCTAAGTCTAAACAGATCAGCCTATAGGTAGTAAAACCATATACAGAACAAAGTTCTATACAGTTGAATAAAACTTGATTAAATGATTATATGAATAACAATAACTGAGATCTAAGATTATCAGAAAACACGAGTAAGAAAGAGAGAATAAATGCATAAATGAATTGCCTTATTAAAAAAAAGAATCCTAACTTTATTATTCATTTTAAATACATCATAAATATTGCCTTTTATTGTTTTTTATATTTACCATATCAGTAATAACTTTTTTAATAAGATGGAAGTGTAATATTTTAAATCAAATTTTAAATAAAAAATATAATTTAACTTTTACAAGATTATCAACGTATTGCGAGTTACAAAATATCAGGTAATATGGAAAATGATTGTGAAGATCATAGTTAACTCATGAATGATGCAAATATATTAGATGTAGTATGAAAGCATACATAATAAAATGATAAATTTGTAATTTCAAAAGAACTAAAAGACAAACTAAAGGAAAAGTTAATGGTATATAATAATCATGAAGTTTATTTGTAAATAGTGTAAATAATTTATTACCAATGTATAAACAGTTTTCATGCTTTTTTTGTTAATGAAGTATTTAACCTAATGTTCATATGTGTTTGTTGTTTATTAGTATTATTGTAAATAAATGACCATTTTGATTTAAACTTTGTAGTATTAAGTTCATTGTGTCTGAGAGTCATTTCCATCACACAAGGTCATTTCAATAAAGCACATTATCCACATTGAATTATAAATATCATATTTTGATTACATGTCTCATTTGAGGAGTTACACTTAAGAATTTATAATTAATACATTAACTGTTAATTGTTTTTAAATTATGACTATATTAAAGAAAGCTTATGGTATTTCATATTTATTTAGATATAAAAGAATCTTGAAGAGCCATATGAAAAATACTCTCAAGTATTACAAAAAAGAGAGCATATAATAGAAATCATTAGTATGTTTGAGAGTCACATTCTAATTTTGTAATGTAAGTTGAAATATATATTATATCATAAATTTAATAGTATTATATTATTTCAGAGTACAAGTTACTAACCAAATATATTTTAATAAAGGTTTGTAATTCAGAAGGATCTAGTAATAGTGGGTGAATGCTAAATAATTGAGAAAAGTATTTAATTACGTTAGCCTTTGTAGATAATAATTATATGATAAAGCTCTCAATTATGATACAATAAATATTCTATAGTGATTGTGATTAAGATAGGTAAAAGAATAAATCTTCAAAAAATAAATTGGATTATTTAAGTGAAGGTAATTGATAGATAGTTAGTGTTAATTTCTATGTCTTATTAGTATAGTTTGATTAATTATTCCAATTGGAGATTAATCATAGTTTGCAACAGTAAGTGTGCTTTTATTTAAATGGTTGGATCCTAGTAAAATCCATCTTATGATTCAATTATTTAATTATCAATCTAATGGTCATATTATATTTAGAATAGAATACTTATGATCAATTATTTTAAGTTAATGTAATTTTATTAATATTTTTATTTTAAGATTCTTAAAGTATAGAAGAGTAGTTTAAATCATTATTTAAATAAAATATTATGTTAGTCATTGTTAGTTGTGGAGATTTTTGTAATGATTGTAATAGGATAGTAGCAGGAGAATTTTTACAATAGCAATGCCATTGTGGAATGTATTTTATATACCTCTCAATGTTAAAACTACTCTCTTGTAATCATCCCTAGAGTTTATCTTATGTTTAGATGTTTAGCCAGTTTTAAGCCCCATAAAGTCTTATACTTTACTGTTGTTATACTTGATTGTTTGCTATTGAGCTAGTATAGCAGAAAATACAAAAGGAGAAAGTAAGGTAGAGATGTGTGAAAAGAACAGAAAAGAAAGGTTACATAGTTAAGTATTTATTAATTGATTAACTAAAGTTAGAATCAAAACTTTGGTCCTTTAAATAAATGATTTAAATTAATTTCATTTGTAAAACATTTGTTGATTTCAATTATTTAAATTAGAAACAAAAAATCTTTAAGTTAAAAAAAGTTGTACAAGTTGAGTTGGGATAATAACCAATGAGAGTTGAGTAAGCAGTTCTCTAACATCACTTTATACCAGGTTTTTAAAAGAAAAAAAACTTAGTAGACAATCAAGGTAAAAAGATTCAAGAAGTATTAAAAAGTAGATAGCAGTCTCTTTTTTTTTCTCCTTACAAAAAAGTTATAAAAGCTAAAACATTTATAGTCTTAAGCAGGAAAAATCATATTCACAAAGCTATCCAAGAATATGAAATGTTTTGATATTAATTATTAATACTATGAAGTGAGTAAACTAATCTTCATTATGATAGAAGTGCCAATCTTGATCATCCTCTTATAGTTAAGATAATACCCAAAGAAGTTTTAAAAAAAATACAAGTTGTTATTTTAATTTTGCCTGAGATAACCAGGAGAAAGGAAAACAACTACATTGCTTCAAAGAGAATATTAACTGCATCCACATAAGAAAACATTCATTTATCTTTGTTAAATTAAGTGTTTTATTAATCATAGATTAAATGTGGAAAAAACATAAAAAATTATAGAAATAAATTAAAGCTGATATAAATATTTCATAGAGCATTAAAAATAGTTAATCAGTACTGAGTGATGAATGCAAAAAAAGCTAATCTTCATTTGAATTAATATTTAAAAATAATTTGCAAAATTTGAAGAAAATATTTATCCCATGCTTAACTTTTTTTTTTTTTTTTAAAAAGATCGCTTTTTAAAATAATATTTCTTTTCTCACTTCATTTCTATCTTCAATTTTTTCGAATATTTTGTTTTTTATTATTCTCTCAAAATAATTTTTTTTCCAAAATCATTTAAATTTCGATGAAAGTCTCCGTTTTTCTTTATTTTCTTGCACAGTTTCTTTGTTCTTTCCACCAATCAGAATCTTTTCTGAGACACTAGAACCAATCACAATAATTCCTTCTTTGTTTGTTTAACGTTTTTATTTTTCTAAATACAGACAAATCTCAGACTTTAAAACGAATTCAAAGTTTACAATATTTCGAAAAACTACGAGTGAGAGCAGAGCGGGCCCCGCAAAATAATGAAAGAAAAAGGTAAATAAAACTTAAATTAAGATTTCTTATGTTTAAATAGAAAATGATCTTTTATGATAGCCTTTTAAGTACTGAATATTAAAATGGAAAAAAATCTGTATAACTTTTGAAGGGTAGATGATAGTCATAAGGATAATGTACTACAAGCTAGAAAATTAAATGAATTTATTCAATATGTGTTTGAAATTTTGCAAGATGAATGAATAACAGAAAAGGAGAGAAATTAGAAAGTAAATTTATTGATGACTTATTTGAATATGTCGAAAAGTTTGTGCAGCATGGGAAAATAAAGTGGAGATTTAGTTAGAATATTCATCAAACTTTTCATAGTGGATTTTAAAGAGCAGAATTATATGCAATGCAATTTTAAAGCTAACTTGGAAGAATGCATTCAATTTAAAATTTTGTCCTGTTATTTGTGCTTGTTATTAATGTTTTCTTTAACTATGTATGTCTTTTAGCAATATGAAGAGAGGAGAAACACACACCCATGATGAATGGTAAAAGTAACCATGGTAATATTAACTAAAATTTGTGAAATAGTTTAAAAAAACAAGGAGAAAAGAATTTCAATTTTAAAGTTATTATTAATAATTATTCTAATTTGATATGAAATATACACAGAAGGTATTTTTCATAGTAGTAAATTAAAGAATTGATATAATCAATTTAGTTTATAATTTTAAAAGTTTTTTTTTTTTTTAAAGATTATAATATATTAATTATTTTTCATGATAGAAACAAAAAGTATGCCTAAATATAAGAAGGAAATATCTATGAGTTACAAATTGAAAGTGGGTGTGTGTGGAATATAGTGTTTAAGCTGTATATTTTGAGCCAGTATAAAAATTTAGAAAATTAAGTGTGATAAAATACATTAAAAGCTATTTTGGTAATAGTATGAATACTGAACCCTACCCTCTGATGGTGCTCTTTTTCATCCAATGCACATCAATATACTGATTCACGGGCCATCTGTTTGTTTACATAATATTATAGTAAAAGATTTCTTTTTCAACCATTTTTAATTTTTTGTTTATCGGCCTGTCTGTTTGGTTTACATAATATTACAGTAAACCACCAAAGTTTTTATTTTTCCACCCAGTTTTTTTTTCTTTTTTTTAATAAACAAATACATTTGTTTTTAGATGGTCTAGGGATGGTGTTTGTTTTTAAATTATCAATGAACTAACTGTCCGCCAGTTTCTTTACATAATATTACTTACAGTAAACCCAATTTTTTTTTGTTTTCCACCCAGTTTTTTTACTTTTTTTTTTTGGTTCGTTTTTTTTAAAGAAACAAACACTTTGTTTCTAGATAGTGTAGGGATGTTGGTTTGCTTTTAAATTATTGAGTAATGGTACGCCAGTTTGTTTACACAAAAATACTGTAACAAACACTTTATTGTTTTTAATTGGTGGAGGGGGGTTGGTTGTTTGCTTTTAACTTATCTTCTTTTTTTTTTTGATTGATGTTTTGATTTGTTGAAAGACTTCAACAATTTGGTACTTTTGAATAAACCAACACTTGGTTTTTTAGAGGGGAGAGGGTTTGTTTTGATTTTGAATTGTCGTCTTTTTTTGTTAGTTTATGGTAACACTTTGTTGTTTTTAGATGGTGGAGGGGGGTTGGTTGGTTGATTTTAACTTATCTTCTTAAACATTACTAATGTTAATTTAACTTATCTTCTTTCTTTTTTTTGGTTGATGTTTTGATTTGCTGAAAAACTTCAATAATTTGGTATTTTTGAATAAACCAACACTTGGTTTTTTAGAGTGTGAAGGGAAGAGGAGTTGTTTTAATTTTGAATTGTCATCTTTTGATTTTGGTTATTTTATTACGAGGCTTTTTTTAAAAAAATCTTTACACTACAGAAAGTTTTATATGATAGTGAAAAGTTCTTCATAATTTTTTGGGCTCTTTAATTTTAAAAAAGATGTAAACAATTCATTTTGGAAAAAAAAAAACACTTCTTTTAAGCCAAACGGGGGAGGTGGGGTGGTGGGGAAGGTTTGTTTTGATTTTTAATTATCGACTTCTTTTTGTATTTTCTTTTTGAACATTTATGTTACAGCACAGCTCTTTAGTATGATTTTATTTTTTTGGGGGGGGGGGGTAAATAGCCTCTTAAACACTTCTTTTTTTGATATAATAAAATATTACCTACTTTAACTGTTAATGAAACTTATCTAATATTGCCTACCTACTTTAGAATCATGTGAACAACAAAAACAACGACAAGTTTCCCATAAAATAATTTTATTGATTCAAAAAGAAATGAAAATTTGGACAAGTTGTGAACCAAAAAGAAGTAAAAAAAAAACATTTTCAGGGTATAAAAAAACCAAAAGTAACATGCAAATAAACTAACAGGGAAACCTCAAAGCTGTAAGTAACAGGATTTTGGAGCCAACTACCCTTACGCAAACCTACACAGGTATGCTTGCAGGAGTGGAATGGAATTCACCAGATCCTGTGGTTGACTAAAAGCATGTCTTTCCCACAAGCCTTCACATCCAGCAGCACAATTTTATCTTTTTTGAGAAAACACAATATTGTGACTGGCCGGCAATTCACTCAGCTTTGACTAATTCAGACAACTTGCAGATGACATTTTACAGTTCTCACACAGATTCATATGTAAACGGGCATTTACATAAGAAATCAGAAAAAACTGCTGAAAAAAAAAAACCTTTTCAAGTTGTGTACAGTTCAAAAGCGTAGGAAAGCATGTGTGACAACATGATAATTCTTAATATGGAACACTAATTCCACTACACTTTTTAAAAAATTTCTGACAATGAATTTTTGCAGAGTTTCATCTTTTTCAAATATGGCCACCATCAAATCAGACTGTAGCAAAAGTTCAAGAGTGCTCAGTTGAGGAATATTGCCTAATGCAATGGACATAGTATTTCATTATCTAATTGTGGAATACATCGCCCTCAGACAGCCTGTTATGGCTCAAAAACACCTATTGCACTGTCAGCCATAAGTTAAGGCTGCTAAAATGGTATATTGATGTGCATTTTGTGAAAAACAACACCATCAAATGGTGGGGTTCAGTATTCATACCATTATCAGTATTTTGAATTCCTTATTATTAAAACGTATTTAGCAAAGGGAATGAATTAGTCATTATAAATAAAATCTGATAGGATTCTCAGAAAATAATTATATTACAAAATGTAATATTTAGAAAAGCCAAACAAGAGTAAATGTTAGTGTAAGACAATATCATGATATCATTTGTTAAAAAAAATCTTATTGATAATAATAATAAAAATAGATTATTTATTTTATGACATGATTGGAAATATAGATAGAAAAGTATTTAATGGAAAGAATATATTATACTATTGGTGTAGAATTGGTAAAATATTAGATACTAAATACACTGTAGGAGAAGGAATGTTAAAATTCCAGGATAGGATATACAAAATATCATCATGAAAAACTGATGAATAGTTAAGTGGTTAAATAGTTATTAGAACAAGATGGGAGGATTTATATATTGTAAGGATAGAGTTAAATCCCACATAAATAAATTAAGAGAAAATTAACAGCCCCCACATTTTTTTTGTTTGTGTGCATGTGTCATAGATTTGTAGGTATTTATATATGTGATTTTACTTAGTAAATAGAAATGAAAAAAAATATGAATATAATAAAGAAATATTTAGTTGCTTTAAACTTTATATTTTATTAAAGGATACAATGATTTCATTTTGTTAAAACAGGCTAAAATAAATTATTTAATCATTAATCTAAGATAGCTTAGTAAATAGATAGTTTGGTATGCACCCATGTATTTGAAACAAAAGATTTGAGTGTGTGAATCAGTGTCAACAATCCTACAATTTCATTAACATAGATATATATTAAAAAAAATTGTACACATATTGGAGTTGTGCAAATATGGAGAATCCCTACATTTTTTTTTGTATACATTTTTGATTTATAAAATTGTCAAAAAGAGAGATGAGTTTGTTATGGGAGAAGAAATTAATAAATAATTAATCTTCTACTTGAAGGAAACTTCCAGTTGAAGTTTTAGCAGTTTTGAGTTTTTTTTAAAAAAGATAAGATATAAGCAGTTTGTTTGGAATGATTTTGAGCTGATTGCTTGTAGACTTGAGCATGATGATTTATAATCTTTAGACAGCTGAGGATAAAATATTAAAATTATTAAGTGAAAATGGCTGAGTTTTAAAAAAGTTTTTTTTTAAGTTCTGGGTACTGAAAGCAGAAAGTCAGAACAAGAATCGTGGCCAAATCAGAAGGGAGTGTGGAAAATGACCTGTTTTTTATGGAAAGAAAAGGGGGAATACAAGAAAGAAAAAAATTATAGGATACAAGCTTTTCCTTATTAACATACCATTGGGAGAAAAGGGATTCAAAACAAACAAAATTGGTTAAAGTATTGCTTTTATAAAAATGACTGGAAATGTGCAGATATATGAATAATGAATTATCAGATTTAAGTTAATAAAAAATAGATATATATGCTTGTTATAAAAAGAGTTTAGAGAAGAAAGGAATTTAATTGCGGAAAGCAATAAATCATTTATTGTGATTAATAAAGACCCAATCCTAAGACAAAACATAAGTAAAATGGCCTTATAAGAGGCAATTTAAATTAATGCTTTCAAAATAAAGATTCTGGATTAATATATTATATTCATAGCTGTAAAATAAAGAACAATGCATTGTTAGCTGTAGTTATTTTGCCCCAAGGTCAAAGCAACTATGATCTGGCCATTTGTCTACACACCTGTACTCGACCAATAAAATGACAGTGTTCCCAGTTAACCAAGTAAAAAAACACATTTTGTTGTGGAGAGCCAGTTCATATTCTATGGTTTGTTAAAAAAATCATCATCATCTTTAAAAAAGGCAAGAAAGAAAGGAAAAAAAGAACAGGAGATGTGAGAAGAAATTGTATGAAATGCCCATATCCAGTTTTCACTGATCTATTATTATGCTGCCTTTCAGAGTTTTTTTATACTAGAGGTGCCAAGGAATCCAACAGGGTTAATTGATATCCAAGAGGTTTTCAAGAGATCCCAAGAACAGCAGAAACTTTGTCAAATTTTTTTTATGTCATATGAAAACTATAAAAGAGAACAAGGAGAAAAGAAGAGAAAGGAAAAAGAGAGAGAACAAATGAGAAGTATAGTAAACAAGCATGAAAATAAGGAAAGAGAAGTCAATTGTCTCAGTTAAAAGATTCTCCTCAAGAACTGAAATGGAGTGATAACATTTTAGAACTTTATTAATGATTTCTTATTTGAAAGTAATCATTTAAATCTTCTATGAATTCAAACATCATTTTTTTTGTTTTTATTTTACTTTGATATATAAACATTAAAAGTTTTTTATTATTATTATGCATAACAACATCGCAAATATAGTTTTGAGGTTATTAGATTTATTTATTTTTATATCCTTGAATATTTTTTTTGTTGCTATAAATATGCCTTTTATTTATTATTGTTATTTGTTTGTTTACCTAGTTATTAATAGTGTAAGTAAAATACTTGAACAACCTATCCATATATATTTGTATAATTTTTTTTTACTTATTTGCTTATTTAAGTTTGATGTAAAGTGTTTCTTTGCTCAAGGTTTAAAGAATTTTATATATATATATATTATTTGTATTTAATAAGGTGAAGAAAAAGGTGTTTTACGTTATATATGTCAACATATGACAAAGTGTGTGTGACTGCATATCCAAACATAGATGAATTAAAATCAATTAGGATTAGGTCATACCAAATCTTAGATGCTCAATGGGTGTTACATTGTGTGAACAGATTCATAAAGCATAAAACCACTTGTGTGAAAGTGAATACACACATACCGTGTAAATGATTGTTTTATTGCATTTGACAACATATATACATAAAGCTGGGAGAAAATAATAGAGTGTTTTTTTATTGGATTGTTTCATATTAGATCAGCTTACATTAGATAAATATGAGCACATATATTTGAGTCTCTTATTTATTTATACATTTAATAATTCTTATTTATGTACAATATGTTTTGAGGATAAACATATGTAATTGTTATCAGGAGAGTGGTTGGTTGTAATTGGCATGGTTGGTTACAATTGTCATCAGTTTGATTTAGTGTCACAAGTTGTAGTGAACCAAGTATAGATGCCTATTTAGATGGGTGGGTATGACTTGTGTTAGTTGATTAGGGGATATTCATTGTTTTAATTGATGATGGTACAAGGTATCAATATGAATGTTATGGTTGCAATTATCTCAGCAGTGGTTAATTCATTATAGGCTATATAAAAGTAGTCTGACATCCATAACTGAATTGACTGTGAATATATAAATGATATGGTTTATTTGAATATTAATGGTAACAGGTGGGGGTTAAGATATGTCCTAGATCTCACTCAGATCTCTGATAAAGGGATTTACTCATATGCTATAAATTTATGAGTTTAATTGGAAAAACAACTGAGCAAATAATTACCTAGATGATGATGATCATGTATGGCTTTTATAATAGTTGGAGGGAGTCAATATGGTGATAATTCAATATGGCATATTTGATATTGACAGTGACACAATGAATTTTAAGAAAATGGATTATAAATTAAACATTTGAAAAGATCTAAGTAATATTTTATTAATTCTGATTAATAATTCTGTTTAATGTTACAATAAATAGACTCATAATTATAAACTTCCACTATCTGTTTTGATTAAAGAAATTTTTAAATTAAAGCTTGTATAACATATTTTGATAAAAATCATACAAAGTTGTTTTGAAAGGATTAAGGTAAATTGAAAAACTTTTTTCAATCAAGATAAAGAAAACTTGCTCCTAATTACTTTGATTTTAAAAATTCTACCTTGATTGTAAAAAGGTTGGAAAAAGATTAGAGTTTTACATATTGTAACAATAGTAAAATTACTATGAGGATATAACTGAAGACAAGATAATGATTAATATCACAATGGTAGGTTGTTTACTCACAGGGAAATAAAGGGCTTGCTTTTATGTGTTCACCATGGATTATATTGTGTACTAGATGGTATTTGTAGGGTCTATCAAATTCTAGAATAAATGGAGCTAATTGAATGTCAACAGTTACATGGATTATATGTTTCCTAAAGATAACAATACACCAGTCTATGGTTTTAGAAGGAATCAGTTTACCAAAAGATTACTATGCTATATGTCAACTTATATCAATATGCAAAGATGCACATACAAGGGTTCTGCATCATGTATATAAAGTACTTTAGAGATATCAACTGGTTTTAAAAACAATTTTTGACTCAATTATTCAATTAATACTAGAGTAATAAAAAAAATAATAAATGATTGTTTCCCATTTTATTTATTAAAAGTAAAATTCTTTAGTGAAAATGACAGTTAAAATCTCTCTAATTTAAAAGTAAAGGAAGTAAATAATTTTTGGTTGGATTATACATCTAAAAACAAAAGATTGATTTACAGATGATTTTATTTTCAAATTAAAAAAGTAAATGCCAAAAATCTTTCTAGATTGGAAAATAAAACAATGCTGTAATATTTTTAAAGATGTTTATAATTAATCAAGAATAATCTAAAAAAAGGAAACACTTTTATGGACTGTCAAAAAAGGAATATATTTTAATCAGTTGGATTACATGGCACCCAGCTACATAGTTGTGCACATGAACTCACACACATATATATATATTGTAGTGATGAGCTACAACCTGCCACACCATCCAGTTATTTAAGACACTCTACCAATTGGAGCCTCATGACATATTTGCTTAACCAATAAATTGCCAAGCAAATTGTCATATTAACATTTTTTTTCTTTCCAACATATACATGTGTATAAACATCTTTTTATTTCTAAAGAAGTAATAAAAGCCATTAAATTACTAGGGAGAAACAGATAGGTATATTAACACTGGAATAAAACGTATTATATGTTAATAATTGGGGATGACTATAAAAAAAAAAAAAACTTACACATAAACTTAAAAAAAATAAATAAATAAAAACAATGACTGAATTAAAATCTAAACACATAGCAACCATTTGTGGAAATGAAATTTAAAATATTTATAAATTATTATTTTTATTTATAATCCCATTTATTTATATTATGTCTGTTAAACAATAGGAAATGTCAAGGTTAAAATGCTTAAAAAAACTTCACGTGACCTACAACGCAGTATTAATTGTTATAATTGTCTTCTGTATTCGAAGATCAAACATTATTATTTTTTTCTGCTTAAAAAAAAAATTTGAATACAAAATGGATGTGAATGTTCGAATTTAAATATATAAATATTAATATTTTAAAATATTAATCAAAATGATCAAAAGCTGAAATTTTAAAGCAATCGTTTGAAGAGAAAAAAAATAATTTGAAAGTAAGAAGATTTAAATTATTTGCTAATTAGACAAAGTTTAGTTAAATTTACACATTGCAGTAATATTCAATAATTAATTGTTTTGATATATAATAATATTGTCATTAAAATCTTGAGAAGCAAATGAATCAATAAATATATATTATTTTTATATCATGATTGCTTGCTGAAAAGTTTGTACCATGGGGTAATAATACGTCATCAATAAAGCCATGAAAGTTTAAAGATTTTACCAGCCCATTTGAGGAAACTTGAAAACCATCTTTGCTTTAAATAAAATGCCTAATCAAATCCAAGACAGGATAATTGGAGAACACTATTATTTCTTGACTCAGACAAGAAATTGCTATTTGTTGTGGGAATAGAACTTCATCTCCATTCCTAGGAATTTATTTAGCAAATGAACAATTTCTAGCAGACTCATCGAACTTTAATTAACATAATGGGATAAGAATTGTGATTTTTGTTTTATTATTTTGTCTATTGTAAATTTTATGTATTATTTTCGTTTTTACAAATGGAAACTAATGTGTATAATTTTGGAGAAACTCTGTATGAGAGTAATAAGGGGGTAAATATTAGATTTAAATATATATATATTTTATCATCTTTAATTACATAAAGAATAAAAAAATTACTAGTCTTGACCTCCCCATATGACTGACTTTTGACAACATATAGGAAATTGAAAGGTAAGAAATTTTAATATCTTATAGTAAGCAACACACGATGATAAAGTTTTATTTATTTATTATTAATTAAGCTTACTTTTGTATTGCTTTTTTAAATCGATGATTTATAACCATTGATTTATCCCGACAACAAAATTTTTTGTTGTTGTTGTTATGTTTGTATACATATTTTAAATTAGCCAGCTAAAATCGAAATCACATATACATATTATAATTGTACATATTCGTTGTTGTAAATAATTAGTCAAGTACATGAACTTCTATCATTGGGTTTAGGGCAAGGGTTTTATTTTTATTATCATAATAGATATCGATATGGTGGAGATTCATCCTTGACAAAATAAATTACATGTATCAGATTTAATTGTTATTCATACTTTATATTTTTTGTTAGTCAATAAATGTTTATATAATTCGTTATTTTAATCTGGTCTCTAACTCATCATTATTTCAATATCCACCATCAGCTTTATAGTTCTTCATTATTCACATACCCATTATAAACATTATTATCTTATTTAGTTTTACACCTATTAATATTATTACTATGATAGAGGAAATACATATACATATTTAAGTCATTTATTATAACTTTTAATACATATTTACTTATACTGCACATACATATTTTTTATATATCTTATGCTTAATTGATTTTTGGTAATTAATTATCATCTATATAGAGATGCAATAACTACTATTAGTGTGATCTCCTTCCCTGATAAGAGAGCTCAAGCAATTACTCCCTGAGTTTGAATACTGTGGTATAACGTGGCTAGAAAGGGGTGAGAATTGGATGAACTGACCCAAATTGTATCTAGGTTAATAAAAATAGGTAAAGCTAATCTATTGGAAGTAGGTACAATTATAGGTTATGTATTTCATCGCATAATCACTTGTATCCTATCCGAAAACCCAAAGTCTGACCATAGTAAGATGCACTCTCCCTATCTCTTCTGAAAAACACCAGCCCATTACAATATATATATTTAAAGATAAATATAAACAGACAAAATTTTTAATATATATTTTCTATGTTCCTGGAATAATAATCAGGGATTAAATAATTCTGAATTTAAAATAAAATTTTATTATGAAATGAGCATTTAAAAAGGATTGAATAAATATTAATATTGTATTATTATTATTCTAATTTTGAAATTTAAAAACAAATATGGTATTTTTGAAATTTTTTAATTAATTGGTAAATTTCTATTTATGTAGAAATCTTTTGTATATGACACTTTAGTAGAAATCTAAAAGTAGTTTTGATTAAAATTGTTTTTAATCAAGGTAAGAATTAGAAAAAAACTGTTTTCAATTAAGGTATTTTTATCACTTCAGATGACTCTTATAAAAAGGCTGATAACAACATCAGTTTAGTCTGGTTTTCAGTTTTATTGAATTCAATCTGGTTTAAATTTTTGAAAAGCTGTTGGCAGAATTGTCAGCAAATTAGCTGGTCCAAGTTGGCCAGCCGCAAATTTTTGTTAATAATTTTTGAAAAGCAGTTAGCAGAATAGCTAACTGCAGATCTAGCTGCAAAGGTGGCAGCAATTAGCTAACCAGGGAGATAGATGACAGAATTATACAGAGAACTGGCATCAAGATATAAAGATTCAAGGAAGTTGCAGTCTGGTAATTTATTATGCTTGGAGTTTTGAATTGCAAGAAGCCAGGTACACTTTTAATGGATCAATTAGCCTGTTAAATGTATTCTAGAAGACAGTTTGCTTGTCAGAAGCCCATCAAACCCTAGACAGAAGTAAGCCCACAACATGCCAACAAATTACCTGAATTATACCTGTCTTGATCATGGCAATCTTGGACTATACTTTCCTGATGCTAATACTTACCCATAAGCTTGCCAAGGAATTGTTAGATATCTACTGTTGTGTATATATGTAAGGAACCACAGACAAATGCATTGTGTCACCTATATATAGTGTGAGTTATTTTAAATAATTTATTTTTAAAATGACAATTTAAATATAAAATATATAAGATATAGTGGTTTTGTTTAAAATCATTTATTGAAAAAACAAAAAGACATTTTGAAATTTATATTTTAAATTTAAAAAAACCCCATTATAGTTAAGAATGACCTGTGATGATCATAGCTATATACAGAAATAATTATCTAAAATTTGTTTTAAAATAAAAAAACAGATTTTAAAAATCTGTTAGAAAAAAAAAAGAAAGACATTTTAAACTTAAAATCCCACTGATAATTAATCAATAAGAACAATTACCTGAAAAAGAAAAAAATGACTACTTTTTATGAAAAAGAAAACTTTATGAAAGTGCTTATAATTAATTTATAAATTCTATAATTTTATTTATACATGTTATATGTGTGCTTTTATAAGAAAAATATCTTTTAATAATTTATTATTGAGTCAAATTAAATATATGGTGTAAACTGTAGCATGCACATATATTTCTATGTGCATACACTTATATATTAATAGATATCTATATCACTAATATGTAACTTAAATTTTTAATCATTATTTTATGATAATTGAAATATAATCATTAAATGTACATGTCTGTGTGCATATATATCAATACTTGTCAAATAGAATATATATGTAAAATTTAATTTTTATTATTATTAAATGTCAATTCAAACATGTTCATTATACATCAAGTCACATTCCTGTGTGCTGCATGGGTTTTAAAAAACCTAATCTATTAATCATGTAAATCATAATGTAATAACTTGAATTGTGTCTAGTAATTTTGTAAATCACAAATGTGATAATTTTTTATTGTATATTAATCAAAATCAGGTTTGATTTATATGTAAAGCCATATTCTAAAGACATTAATATCATTTTTATATTGTTATTAATAAACTTGAATTCATTTGATAAAATTGTATTGCATCATTATCTCTTGGTCACTATAGCAGTTATAGATTTGAGTATAATGGCTGAATATATAAATTGATTCTAGGTTGTGCTAAGATAATATTCTTTAAAGCCCATGCCCTACATTTCATTTTAGTTTAGTCTTAGAAATGAAGTTTATAGTTGGCTTATGCATTAATGGCACTAAGTGATCAGATCATTGATGATGATCAGTATGTTTAAAATTCTAGCATTATTGTTTAGTTTTTGATTTTTATGTATTTTTTATGGATGAGCACTTTAAGTTGGTGCATCCACATTATGTTTAAATAATTGCCCAAGCTGGCAAAGGCTCAATAGTCAGCCTGGTCTACAGTAGACCCATGTCAAATTCAGCCACAAGATGGACTGTTGATTTATACTTATACTTATTGATAATGCTGGTTGATGTTTTAGTTAATCATAGTTATTCTAAGGGGTTAGCTGGCTGATCTCTCAATGATCTCTCTCAGAGATCTCATGTACCTTTTAATATATAAAATTGCTTATATATTTTTACTGATATTAAACATTACTTTAATATCTATTATTTTAATATTTAATTTTAAAAATTTCATTATTTGAAATACTTTTCCATCATCCCATGGATGACTATCCTGAATCACTCCATCCCATTACAATATATATATACACCTGGCTCTCGTTTTACGCGATAGATAGGTTCCTCAGAAAACACACGCAAATAAAATCACGCAAAAGTAGACATAACTTACCTTGAAAAAAAGGGGATATGGACTGAGATTTTTCAAAAATCACATAAAAGCAAAGCACCAATGTAAAATTACTTAAAAATTCGTGCCAAAAAAAAAGGAAATAAAATATGACTAATAAAAAATTTCAAATTTGAAAAAAATTGATACAAGACAAATTTTTTTTAACTATAATATTTAATTTTATTCAAAACAATATATTTTTATGCATAATTTACAGTAATTTATATTTTTTATACACGTTTTAATTATTATCGCGATTTGCCGATAAACAGGTTCGTTTGCAAATTCGTAAAAAAATCAGATTCTTTTCATGAGAAAATACAACTAGAACCAACATCACTCTCATGTTGTTAATGGTTTTCTGGTGACAACATAATTAGTAATTAATCTAACAACTAAAAATTAAATTCTTATTTTGTCATTAATTTTTTAATTTTCAATTTTAATTGTGCTCACTGCTATTACTGATTAAAAATAAACTTGCGGGCACTAAATGATTAATAATTGATTACGTTCTTTTTTAAAAAGTAAAAACAGAATGTGATTTAAAATGCAAAATTAACACACACAATGTTTGAACAAATTTACATTATAATCTTGTAAAATTTAATGTGTGTATACATAAAATGTGGAAATCATGATTTCAATTTCATTATTGTATAAAATCTTACTATTATAAAGCACTGAAAATATTGAAATTATTAAGATGAAAGTCGAATTCCAATAATGTGCTATTACTTTCAGTATATGTGAAATTTATTATTTAAAGTAATAGCGCATTATCAGAGTTCAACTTTCAGTGAAACATGGAATCACGTAACTTCAAAATCGTATTAAATAAGTCCACGTAAAAAAAGACCCAGGTATATATATATATATATAACAAAACTGCCTAACACTATACTAGCAAAAATAAAAATGCAAAACCATAAAACAATACAATACTAAATTAAATCCAAAATTTTACCAAAATCCTTACACAACCATGGTTTTATTTACTACAAATAGATCTTTTCAAGTAAAAATCCAACTAAAGGAAATAACATACATACACCAACAAACAAACCTTCCCATAATTCATTTCAAACTCCACCTTTCTTTAATATCAAAAGAAGTCTTCATAAGATTGATAGCCTTAGAATCAAGAAGTTTTATCATCAATGTCTCCTTTATTCTTCTTTTTAACTCATTCCATGTAGTTGTGGTAAATTTTATGTAGGCCAGAGGAAGTTTAGCCTTAATGAAAGGGTTAAAATTCATTTAAGTAGAGTTAAACATAGGTATCTTAACTCAGCTTTATGTATTCATGAATTGAATACAGGCCATAGAATATTGTTTGACAATGCTTCGGTTATTTTTTATAAAAAGAATAAGTTAAAAAGAAGAATAAAGTAAACTTTGGTGATAAAACTTTTTGATTCTGAGGCTATCAATCTTATGAAGACTTCTTTTGACATTAAGGGAAAGTGGAATTTGAAATGAATTATGTGAAGGTTTGTTTGTTTGCATATATATGTTATTTCCTTTAGTTTGATTTTCACTTGAGAAGGTCTATTTGTAGTAGATGAAACCATGGTTGTGTAATGATTTTGGTAAAATTTTGGATTTAATCTCGTATTGTATTGTTTTATGGTTTTGCATTTATATATATATAAAATAAAAAGAAAAACTTTTTTATTTACCATTAGAAATAATGAATTAATTAATAACTTTCCTTCTTACTACATTTTTTATATATATTCACATGTATGTATGAATTTTATGTATATTTTCAACATGGAATTATGTATTGGGAAAATATAATGTGGTTTACAAGGTTTATTTTTTATAAACATCAAGGTATGCAGACATTTTTATGCAAACACATATAAGTTAGATCAGTCATTAATTATATATTATAATAATGAATTTCATTTATAGGTTTACGACAATTCAAATATGTTCTAAAATTATCATACCACATGTTGCTTACATTTAGGTGTGCTTTATATAAAACCTATTATGAGGTATTTGTAAATCACAATATGATAGCTAATTGTATTAATAAATATCAGAATGACAAATGTATATATAGGCATATTCTACTGATCTTAATTTTATTTGAATTTAATTGGTATTAATAAATTTATATTTCATTGTTTAAATTATTCCAATTTATTTAGACCTAAAATGAGATAAATTATTATGTGTTGCATATTATCTCCTGTTTACAGTAAGTTATATCAGCTTTTGCTGAACTGAATTCATGCATAACAGTCCATTATATAAAAGGAGTTTGTTTAGTGTTATGGACATCCAGATGGTGATGATGCTGGATGGTGCAAAGGGTATATGCTTTAAAGTTCATGCATTACATCTCATTTTAATTATTTATTTAGAATTAAGTTTATAATTGACCAGTACATTAATGGTATTAAGTGGCCAGAGCATTGATGATGATCAGCATGTTTTAGTACCACAGCATTATTTTTTCAATTGTTATATTCTTATGGATTAGCACTTAAGTTTTTACATCCAAATTATTATGTTGTAGTCTGCCTTAAATGAGCAGTGTCCTGGTCTATAGTGGACTACTTTCAAAGACAGTCATAAGATTGACTGTTGATTCATTTTTATTTTTTGTTTCATTTATGATGATGAATAATTATAACTTTTGTGCAATGCTGGGAACTTATAATTATTTATAATTAGTCAGGTGCTGTCTCTCATGTTCATTCCTAATTTAAGTTTTTATTTGTTTATTTGGGGATGATGATGGTTTTCCATCTCCTCATAATTCATCTCTAATGTGGTGTGATGTTACAAATGGTTACTCAATTGTGGGACATTGTAATCTCAGATTCTCTCATTTCTCCAAATTCTCCCTACTGTTACAATATATCCATATTAAGATTAGCTAGAAGAGATCTAATAGAGATTGAAAATGAAATACAAAAATAAGAAAACAAATAGGTATCATTGAAAAAAATGATCAATTGGTTTTACTGATCGGAATTTATAAAAGTCTAGCACCAGAAGTAATAGAGCTTTAGTGAAAATTCATGGATCTTGAAATCCAAAATCAATGCTATATCACTACACTAAACCATACTGAGAAATTAAAAAGATTATAGGACTGATCTGAATATGTCTCTAGGAGAGATAATAATAGATAGACAGCTTACATTTCAAACTGGATCCTGCAAAATTATAAGATAGCTAGAAAAAACCATATGAGATGGGTGGATGAGAAACGAAAGTTTTCTGAGAAGAAAAGATATGGATTTAAAAACTGCCATAAACTCAGAAAATATTTTTATCTCATTAAGAATTGATATTTAAAAATGATGATGATGATTGCAAAACAAAAATTGAAAGTGTGTTGTTCTTGTTAGTAATAAATGATTGTCTGTTTTTTGAGTGACCAAAGTCTTAAGGAAGTATTTTTTTGGAGATTAAACCAGAAAATAGAAGGAATCAAAATAAGTAAAGATGACTTAAATCATCTAGATTTTGCAAATAGTGTGATTGTTTTTGTAAATCAAATTTCAGATTTGTGGAAAATGCTTAAATATTTATAGCTGAAAGAATTTAAGCTAAATATAAAAAAAAAGTTTGTAGTTATTAATCTTATAAGTGAATTATATATTTATATAAATTATATATACACTTTGGTAAAAGTATTAATTCAGATGAAATTATAATGAATGAAATTAATGGTGATATTAAAATTGGATATATTAGAAATATAAATAAACCAAAAATAAACACATTAAAATATGTATATTTAATGATTTTATTTGGCAGCCATTTTTTCATCTCAGAGTGTAATGTGCAATTACACTTATTAGTAATATTTCTTTCGATTACAGTAATAACACATAACTTATTATTTTCTTTTTGCATCTTTCCATACATTGAAATAATTGAGAGAGTGCAAATCTTTCAAGCGCTTATGACTACAAACAGCCAATCAAATCTTAAGCACTGGGACAGAGAATTTTAATAAGAAAAGAGCGGTTCCACTCTCTTCTTTACTTGTCTGTCTATATATCCAAGCCAGTCCAAAGTACTTATATTTGAAAGAAGATTTGATTGGCTGTTTGTAGTCCTAAGCTCTTGAAAGATTTGCACTCTCTCAGTTATTTCAATATATCGACTGCACTTTATAAAATAATATTATCTTTCCATAAAGTTGATGTTTCAGATAATAAAATACTTTCTAAGTATAGCAGTTTATGAAATTTAAGAAAATTTATAATGTATCTTTTTTAAGTGGTAAAATGAAAGTTATCAATTTAGTAGTGGCAGAAAAAAAAACAACTATAAAATGTTCTTGCATTGTATTAGAAATTTTAAAGTTCAAAATATTTATTCAAGAATCTGAAACGGATAACAAAAAAACAGTGACTATATGGATTTTGAAATTGATATAAGCATAAAAAACATTAAAACAATTAGAGGCCATAGTATTCCGATAATGTGACTGCTATTTCATTTTCATAGGGCAGAAAAAAGTTATTGAAGAAAAAGGATGTTATCTAGAGCATATTTAATTATGATGATTTTATTTTTATTTTAAAAAGTAAAGATATAGTAAAGTTAATTTTTTTATTATTTTATTTTTTGAGTGCTTGTGAATGAACACACCCGTAATGTGACTGTGCTCTCTCTATTATTAATAACTATACTATTTTAAAAAAAATTGTATATATAATATAATCATAATTTTTTATGCATAAAAGGCATCTGTTGTATGTATGTGTATGTTGAAGAGTGTTATATACTTATAGTAATCAATACATACTCTATTGTAATCAAAGCTTTTCAACAAAATATAAACTATTATTTGTAATATACAATGCTTACAAGGCAAAAGCTTGAAATAAAATATAACTGATATTACAGCTTTACTATATATTACTTTAAATATGTAAGGTGTTGGAAGATCAAAAATATATTTAGAGTTTTATTTTGGAAATTCAAGAATCAAACATTTTTAAAAATAAAAAAACAAACAAGTCAGATGTCACATGACCTAATTTAATAAGCTTGTATTTACAAATGTTATATATAGAGTTCGCAAAAGAAGCTCTTAACAAGCTTTGTAGAATATCCCCAACCTCAGACCAGTTTCTGCTACTAACATCCTCAGTGAGGTACTAGGACATTCAATCATTAGATTAAAAATACCAGGACAAGCCCAGCACTTTATCTAATGTATAACTATTAAGTAAAAAATCTGAAATTTTCAGACATCCATAAAAAATAAATAAATATATAATAACAATTCATCAGTTTATAAAAGTTATGATTTATTTGTATTTGGGGTTTGAGAGTTTTCCTGTACTCAGCATTGCATCATCGTTGAGCTTATATAAATTAGTGCAGTGCATATGTGAAAAGATGAAAATCCTTTCTATCTAATTGACATGTTTGTAAAATGTTATGTTATCAGGATGTATTCTGTTTGCATTTCTTATTAACTTTGTTTTCATTTTTAAAGTGCACTGGTTTTTTAATTTAATTTTTTTCAAGTCTAAAAGTTTCTTCTTTCTTCAGCAGACTTTAATCCAAATTATTTATTTAATATTGTGTTTTAGATTACTTTATCCTTGCACGTTAACTTATTTTAAGAAAGCAAAGTCTTTTGTTATTATTTAATACATCCATTTTTTTTGCAAAGAATCCAACTACTCGTTATATGTCCTTCTAGCTATTAATGTTTAAGAAAATACCAATGAAGAATACCATTTTAGCTGTAAATTATAGAAAACAACAAAAAGAAGTTATTAATGATCTATTTTTAAATACATTTTTTTTAAAAAAAAAATATGGATTAATATTTTGTTTCTTTTATATAAAATTAATATGAGTACCAAACTCCATACAGTAGTGCCATTATGTGCAATCCTTTGTAATCAATGGCAGTAGGAAGGTTTGTTCATAGAATCCCTATCTAGTGCTTACTCATCTATCATCCTGAACCAGTTTCTAGCTTGTGGTTTTCATCAGTAAGTAGTCTTGAATTTGAGAGCACTGCATCTTCACCTTAGGATCTAATGCAATCCTCCAGCAGCCAAGTTTTACCTACTTGTTTAACTACAAAGCTAAAAGTCCAAGATGAAAACACCATAAAGTTTCCAACCCAAGCTCATTCACTTATATAGCCATATAGATCTGAAATTAGTTCAGCAACTGTATATTTTGACGTCTTTTCAAAAATCACAGTACCACTATTCTATGTAAAAGGTGGCTGGTGGAGGATTACATTAGATCCTAAGGTCTAAGTGCAGTGCTCTCAAATCCAAGGCTCCTCACTGGTGAAAACCACAAACTAGAAACTAGTCTAGAGATGTTGGATGAGAAGGCACTAGATAAGGGTTTTATCAGCATGTGTAAGAATATGAAATGATCATGTGATGTTTTGATGGTTTTAAAATTAATATAATTTTCAAAAATACTTATCATTATATTAATTGTTTTCAGACTTATTTAATAAAACAAATAACTGCATTTGTTTAATATGTATGTGGTTTTACATTTATTCCCACACTTCTAGTCTTTAGCCTTTTCATAAATATAGTTTGTTTTAATAATTTGAATAAAGAGAATCGTTTAACTCAATGTTTCCCAAAGTATATTCCGCGCGGAACAGTGGTGTTCCATAGAAGGTCAATAAGTGTTTCATGACATTAAAGGAATTTGTAATTCAAAGACCCCAAAACATCCAAGTCATTAAAAACGTTATTGATTATTTATTATTTCTTTTTTAATATATAATAACAACATTTCACTCTTCTTACACTTTAAAGCAAAATATATTTATTTATTCTTTACAGTTTCGACTGTTCCTAGCAGTCTTCTTTTTTCCTTTTTTTGTTGTTGTTATTGTTTATTTATTATTTTCAAGTGCTGAATAAAGGTTTATTTTGTTTTTAACTCTTATACTTATTTACGTTATTTCTTCTTAAAACGGAAAAATCCAAACCTATCTTTCTATTACAAAAACTGAAGTGTTCCATTAAAATTTTAGGATTTGCAAAATGTTTCATGATAGAATAAGTTTGGGAAACGCTGGATTAATTGATTAAGAAAGTTTGTCAAGCGTTGGTGGCCGAGTGGTTAGCATAACTGCCTTCCAAGCAGTTGGCTCGGGTTCGCTTCCCAGTCAACGCATTTGACATATGAAAAAAAAAGAAAGTTAATTTAGAAATATAAAACAATTAATGTATTATAAATTTACTCTTTTAAAATAAAATTAATCTGATACTTTTCATTACTGATTTTAAATATTTTCTTTTTTTTCACTTAATAAAATAGCCAACTTGAGCTTACTGCCTCAATATATATATAGAGTGTGTGTGTGGGGAGTGGGGGGAGGAGAGAAATTACAATATCCAAAATCAGATACAGCGGAATTGATTATATTTTGACTAACAAAAATATATACAGTATTTCAAATTTGTAATGTTCTTAATAGATTCAACACAAAAAGTGATTATCGATTAGTGAGAATGTTAAACAAGATAAGAACTATTAAGGAAGACAGTATTAACAATTGATATTCTTAACCTTCAAAAATACTCCAATGAATTCAAATTAAAACTTGCTAACTATTTTAAAATACTGACAGACTTTGTGATTCAAATTTAAATGAGTTCTGCAAGAAGATAAGTAATAATCTAAGAACTGCAATAAAGATAGCTGGTACAATTCACCAGTAAAGAAACCATTAAAAAATTGAACCATTAAGAAGAATCAAATATCTAGCGTTTTATAAATGATATAAAAAGAATTAATAATGATAGAAAAATATATAACTGTGAATCGGCAAGAAAGCCACAAAAGAGAATAAAAGTTTTTAAAATATAAAACAATAAATTGGTATTAGAAAAAAAATATTTTAGATATAAGAAGAAAAGATATAACAATTACTAAAAAGAAAGATGTTATCATGAAATATGTAAAAGAATTTTACAAAACAATAATACAATAATAAAGAACAAGAAAACAAGATAACCATTATAAGAAAGACTATGTCATGAAATGTGTTGAAGAATTTAATATATATATGTATATAGTAATCAAAAACAAGAAAGCAAAATAGACATTACAATTACTATTACATTGTCTGAATTCTCTGGCATCTTATATAAAGAGATGAGATGCGCAATTAAATTTATGACTGGAAAAGCTTCAGAAAATGAGGGATTAATGATCGATATCTTAAAAGAAACAGTTGAAGAAATAAAAAAATTGTTGGCAAAGTTATATACCAAATGTGTAATAAAAATAAAGATGTACCGAATATCATAAGAATGCAGAAGTGATATTGACATTTAAGAAAGACGATAAAAAGATATTAGAAACTATAGACCTATTAATCTTTTACTAGTTCTATAAAACTGTAGACCTATCAATCTTCTATCAATTATATAAACTGTAGATCTATCTGTAAATTATAGACCTATCAATTTTCTATCAGTTCTATAAACTATAGATCTATTAACCCTCCATCAGTTCAATAAACTATAGACTTATCAATATTCTATCAGTTCTACAAATTATAGACCTATCAATCTTCTGTTAGTTCTATAAAGTATAAACCTATCAATCTTCTAACAGTTCTATAAACTATAGACATATCAATCTTCTCTCAGTTGTGTAAACTATAGATCTATCAATCTTCTCTCAGTTCTGTAAACTGTAGATCTATCAATCTTTTATCAGTTCTATAAACTATAGATTTATCAATCTTCTAACTATAGATCTATCAATCTTCTATTAGTTCTGTAAAGTATAAACCTATCAATCTTCCATCAGTTCTATAAACTACAGACCTATCAATCTTCTATCAGTTCTATAAACTATAGACCTATCAATCTTCTATTAGTTCTGTAAACTATAGACCTATTATCAATCTTCTATCAGTTCTATAAACTATAGATCTATCAATCTTCTATCAGTTCTGTAAACTATAAACCTATCAATCTTCCATCAGTTCCATAAACTACAGACCTATCAATCTTCTATCAGTTCTATAAACTATAGAACTATCAATCTTCTATCAGTTCTATAAACTATAGACCTATCAATCTTCCATCAGTTCTATAAACTACAGACCTATCAATCTTCTATCAGTTCTATAAACTATAGACCTATCAATCATCTATTAGTTCTGTAAACTATAGACCTATTATCAATCTTCTATCAGTTCTATAAACTATAGACTTATCAATCTTTTATCAGTTCTATAAACTATAGATCTATCAATCTTCTATCAGTTCTGTAAACTATAAACCTATCAATCTTCTATCAGTTCTATAAATTACAGACCTATCAATCTTCTATCAGTTCTATAAACTATAGACCTATCAATCTTCTATTAGTTCTGTAAACTATAGACCTATTATCAATCTTCTATCAGTTCTATAAACTATAGATCTATCAATCTTCTATCAGTTCTGTAAACTATAAACCTATCAATCTTCCATCAGTTCCATAAACTACAGACCTATCAATCTTCTATCAGTTCTATAAACTATAGAACTATCAATCTTCTATCAGTTCTATAAACTATAGACCTATCAATCTTCTCTCAGTTCTATAAACTATAGAGTTATCAATCTTTTATCAGTTCTATAAACTATAGATCTATCAATCTTCTATCAGTTTTATATAAAATATTTACTAAGACAATTACAAATCATCTACAACAAATGTTGGATTCAAGCCAATTAATGCATGGGCTTGATTTAAATGTGGTTTAGTGTAGTGGATCACATCTAAGTATTAGAGAGGTTATAGAAAGGATTGATATATGGGCATTGGCATTATGCTTTGAATTTAGATTATGACAAGGTAATTCTAACCAAAAAAATATTAAAGCCTATAAAGCTGTGATAATGTAATGACTAAGCAAATGTTAAAACATTTAAAGATTAAACATGTTTGGGTTTGAAATATGAAAGAATTTATTTAAATCTAAGTACTATATGGTATTGAAAATACTTAGCTTCAAATAAATTCTTTCACATTTTACACCCAAACCTGTTTACTTGGTAAATGTTTTAACATTTGCTTATTCCTTAGATTATGAAAAGGTATTTGATTTTATAAGCATTTTTACAGTGATTAAAGCATTAGCCTATCAAGATATTGGTCTGGATGTTTTAATATTCTGAAGAATATTTACTAAAATAAAACAGTTGTAATTAGATTATATAATGATACTAAAAAGATTGGTGTAGATAACAGTGTGCAATAGGGTGATTACATATCTCCAAAACTTTTTACAATAAGTATTTTGTGAATTAAAATGGAAAGCGAAGGAAATAGATATATATGAAGATTATTTAAGTTAATATCATCTGTTCTTTATTACTTTTACAATGCTTTTTTACAACCTAATATAACAGTTTCGATTGCCCCAGCAATAAGTAGAAGTTCTAAAGAAGATTGCTGGGGCAATCGAAACTGTCAAATTACACTATAAAAAAAGAATTGTAAAAGCAATAAAGGACATAGATGATATTAGTATTATATGGATTTGGCAATGCAATAGCAAAGATAAAGTTATATATTTAAGTTATTGAGTATGACTTCAGGAAATATTAAAAGAGTTAGCAGATGAAAGTAATTATATTTAAAAGGTAATAATTCCTTCTCACTTGTGCATACTATAATTAAATCAGTGATGTCATATGTGAGGATACTCTCATCCTAGCCACAAGATAAAGACAGAAAATAAGAACAACTGTTTTATTTCCAAAGTTCAATGCACTTATATAGGCAAATATCAATTTCTTTTAATAATCTTATTAACACCTATGAAATATTAAAATTTACTTCATGCTAATTTTAGATGTTGAACTACGTAATGATCAATAAATTGAAAATGATAATAGATGAAAAATTGAAATCTTAACCTCTATTCCAAAAAGACTGTAAAAGACCTAGAAAGACAACCATATATGAGATGGATGAATAAAATAAGGAAGTTTATTGTGTTTTTTTTCAGAGAAAATAAAACAAGACGAACTTTTAATTTCTTCATTCTTTTAGAATGTTTCACACATTAAATAGCTTAAATCTATCCGTAGATCACATTAATGTATAAAGAAACTTATGGTCAGTTGCTGAGAATGCTAAATAATATTCAAACCCTCTAACCCAAGGTTTAGTTTACTCGACAATTATGATTAATATTTTTTCTTTCTTGTTCCAAAGCAACCTTTATTAAGTTACTATAACAGATCTTATGGGCCCAAATGTGCAGGGACCACATTCTGTTGCATGCATGAGTGGGCCAAAGAGATTACAATGTTACACTGATGTAATACAGCTGGGAGGTGGCTCAAAGCAGTCCAATCTCCTTACACAATAAATTAGGTATTACTGATATCTAAAAAAACAAATGAATCCCAAATTCAAACATCAAGGAAGCCACAAAGAAGAGAAGCTAGGAACAGTCAATCAAGGGGATGCAACTGTCTATTCGAGGCAATAATCTATGCAGGGAAAACAACTCTCAACCCTACTGGCAGGTCCTCAAACGGCTCCACCCCAGACCCCACCCATGACCGAACCATCCAGAACTCCACTTTGTGAGACCCAGACCCACCCTTTGGACAAGGTTAATCCACCTCAGGCCCCCGATCACAAGTGGGTTAGATACATCTGGGTGTCCCATAGGTTCAACCGATCCGGAACACTAACCAAATCAAAGAGGGCCACGAGAACAGTGCCTGGTCATCCCTTCCCTGGGTGTGGCGATGAGAAAGTTTATTGTTGTGGACAAAAAAACTACAAATCAGAGAAATTGGAATAAGCTTGGAGAGATCGCTATCCAGAAGTGAATTGATAATGATTGAAAATAATGAATGATTTATATAGAATACTTTAATACTTATTTTTATAAATCTAGTATAATTTTAACATGTTCTACTCATAGTTATCAAAAATATATACCCTTTTGTAGTTTCTTATATAACACAATCTGTTATTTACATAGCGCATATATATATGTTATACCATATATAAGAAGTAACTCCTCAGAGCATGCGCTTTAAAATCTCTTTGCATTCTCCCGTAAGCATCAATTTTAAAAGCATAAGTATATGCCTATGCTTAGAGCTTATATCTAGATAAACCAGTCTTTGCTCACCGTCCTTAATCAGGGCTTCAATTTATTGGGTGACAGAGTTTTAATTTATCAATTGAATTATAATATTTAAACAGCATTAAGCTGTTGCACATGCGCTTATATAAATCTACTACATGAGAGGGATATAAATAACAGATAATATTATAGTAGATTACTTTATACTTAATTGCAAGTGGTTAAAAATGAGATTGTATCTCTCTCCTGCAGTAGATGTCACAGCTTTGTACAATTCAATAAATTATAACTCTGACATCCAATAGATTGAAGCCCTGATTTAAGCATAGCGAGCAAAGACTTGTTTATATAGATATAAACTCTAAAAATAGACTTACATTTACGCTTTTAAAGTTGATGCTTACGGGAGAATGCAAAGAGATATTAAAGCGCATGCTCTAAGTAGTTACTCCTTCTATATAATAGTTTCTTATCCTGATTACAGCCAACAAAAAATAGGCTTTCACTTATGCTTTTAAAGTTGATGCTTACAGGAGAATGCAAAGAGATATTAAAGCGCATGCTCTGAGTAGTTATTCCTTATATACAATAGTTTCTTATACAGTGCCTATAATAATTGCAGAGATTTATCTCTGATATATTGTTTAATATATTAATTTGTAATAGATGGTCACTGATTTTTGGATATGATTATTTTTTTCTTTATATATGCTACTTTTATTAAAATAAATAAAAAGTGTTACGGTTTTATAATTTTGTGCTGTGATAGATTTTTATTGATGTTATTGAAAAGTGTATGTTTCGAAAAAGAAATATTAACTTTGTTTGTTCTAAAGATGCTAATTTATTTTAGGTAAATTGGAATATAGTCTATTGGGGAATCATTTTTCAATTTGCATTTGGATTATTAATTTTACGATGGGAACCAGGCAAGAAAGCTTTTGAATGGCTTGGAGGATTAATAAGTCAATTGCTTGATTTTACTGATTATGGTTCTCGATTTCTATTTACTAGTTTTATAGATGGGCAGTTCTACATATGCTTTGCATTTAAGGTATATTTATTTGTTATATATTCTGTTTAGTATTATTTATTTGCATGATTTTTAACTTTCATAGAAATTTTTTTATTTTGGTTATTGAACATTTTTGTTTTGTTTTCGCAGTTACACTAATTTTTAACAAAACCTTTGCAATAATGTTAAAAATTATAAAAAGGTAAATAATTTTTAAATATATATATTAACTTTCTTCTACTATGTTGACATATCTGCAAGCACTTAATAAGAATCAAACCTGATCCTTAGGTTGGGCAGAAAAAATGTTTATTATTTTTGCAATTTTGAAATACTTTAATTATTAAAGTTTGAAGAATTCCGTAAAATAATTGCTTTAATATTTCTTTGAAGCAAAAAAAACGCACGCACACACCCACATACATACACACACACAATATTGTTTTTTTTTTTAGAAGCATTAATATATTTTACCCCAAACTCATCTATTGTAAACTCGAGGACTCAGTTGATCAATATATTAATACAACTATGGAAAAACATTGTTTTTTTTTCATACCTACCTAGCTAACAACTATCTTTAATTTTTATATGACATCAAACATTAAGAAATTTTCAGCTATGCCCTCTGTGAATAAATGTATTAGAGCCTGCATCTTCTTTATGAAGTATTATAACTTTATCTTTCCTATTGCAATGTTTTTTTTACAACCTAATATAACAGTTTCTATTGCCCCAATCTTCTTCAGAATTTCTACTTATATTTTCAAAGTTAATTAAGGTTTGAAAATATAAGTAGAAGTTCTGAAGAAGATTGCTGGGGCGATCGAAACTGTCATATTTGGGTTGTAAAAAAAAGCATTGTAAAAGTAATAAAGAACATAGATGACTTTAAAAATATAAGTAGAAGTTCTGAAGAAGATTGCTGGGGCAATCGAAACTGTCATATTAGCATTGTAAAAAAGCATTGTAAAGATAATAAAGAACATACATGATATTAATATTATATATTATAGAGTCTGCATCTCATAACAAACAGTCCGAAAAAGTACAAAGAAGCAGATTCTAATACATTTATTTACAGAGGGTATAGCTAAAAATTACTTAATGTTTGACATGATTTATTTCAGATTTTAAACTCACATCAATTTATTTTAAAACAAGACTTCAAAGTAAATAATTTATGACTTAATATTTAATACAACTAGTTTTTAATTATTTAATTTCAAAATATGAATAATTTATTTGGAATTGATGTATGTGCAGAAATAGTGGTAGAATTCAGACAGTACATCTGTTAAAGCCAAAAACTAAAGAAACTGGTAAAAATATCATATAATTTAATATCCTATAGGTGACACATCTTACTTTTTACTAACAATAAAATAATTAAAAACTTGTATAGAATTATATAGGCATTATATGTTTACACATTGTATAAAATATACACATATTCTTGTTTTTTTTCCTACAAATAAATTATCAGAAACTAAAATGAGAGAAGAAACAGAGCTGCACACATATAATACAAATAAATAAAGCTTGTTTACTTATTATCACTTAATTTCAATTGAATTGGTTTAATGGATCTTAACAGATCGCACATTTGATGGTAATTATTAATTTGTGTTCACAGCAAGAAGCAGAATAAAAAAGAAAATTGAAAAATTACTATTCAAAAAATAAACACCGTCAAATTGTAAATGTAATTTTATTTTTACAATAATTGTACATTCTCTTTTCATTATTTCTATCTTCTATTGCAAATTCCCTTATATATCATGTGTATTGTATGGTATATGATTGGGAAAATATTGTTCTATAAAACTATAAATATATTAACAGAAAAGATAAAAAATTACATACTTTGTTTTTAATAAACCTAGATATGGAAAGAATCTTACATTGCTCTGTAAGATGCTTTTAAAAATTGAATCCTGAATCAAAATTTAATTAAAGCATATCCAAACTTAATCACAGCTATATATTGCAACCCTCCCCCAACACCTATCCTACCTTTCTTATCAACAAATACCCGGAATGCCAATTCTATTGATAATAGAATAAACTACTAGTCTGATCTTGCTTTGTATTATTAATAAGACTTATAATGCTGTCCTACTATAGCTTAGCTCAGTGAGGGCTACAGAGATCTATAAGGTATAAAATGCATATTAAACATAGGAGGGAACATTATAAATTAATAGGAGTAAAATATCTATTAGGTTTTAAAATCAATAAATAATTTAAATTGGTAAAGTTCCACCATTTAAATTAACAAGTTATAGTTTAACCTCATCTCCTCCCATCATCCAAATGCATTAAAACAACCTTTACTGTGTGATAGAATTGAATTAATAAAATAAAGATGCAGTAGTAATTAACTCTACTGTATGGTAAGTTAAAATTAAATACAAAATATAGCACTACTTAACCTTTATTGTACAGTAATTTAAAATAAGTAACTAAATTAATGTCTAATCTAAAATAATAAAGGAATATCTCAGGGAATTAATTTATTGTATGGCTTAATTTTAAATCTATACTTTACAACAACTACTAATTACCATCATAAAAGTAATGACATAAATTAAGCATTATTCTAATAAAATAACAATAGTTAGATAATGAAAGAAATAGGGTGCATTTTGATTTTGATTCATAATCTAAATAATAACTGAATACAAAAATTTCCAGAGAATCATCAAATAGTCAAGCATTTCATAGAGTGTTTGAATCAAGAAAACAACATCATCAGACCTGAACATGTTCATCATTAAATTCTGGAATAGTGCAATCATATCATATTAGATATGTAAGTGTGTGTGTATGTGTGGAAACATAGAACACGAATGCATGCCAAAGAATAACTCTGAACAAAGTTTTGAAATAAATAAAACATTTATTACAAGATACAACTAAATAAACATTTTGCATTTCTAATTTACATATATACATGTTTTGGATAATTCCAATGTCAATGACTGAATAGACTACATAAAATAAATAACATTAAAATAAATTTCCTTGTATTTTATTCCAAACATATACAAGCTTTCAGTCAATTCTGATAAGCTTATGAAAAGAAACATTATAAACACTACACTAGAATAGTTAAATATGAAATTAAACTTTTTTTTGTATTTTATTTCAAATATACGCAAGCTATCTATCAATTCTGATATGCTTATGGGAAAGAAACATTTATAAATACTAGCACTAAAATAGTAAAATATGAAATTAAACTTCTTGGTATTTTTACTTAAAATACACATATGCTATTAGCTAACTCCAACATTCTTCTAACTAAATCAATACTGGGGTAGTCAAACATCAAACTACAATAGGGGTTTAAATATATGAGTAAGAGGTCAAGCTATCCTTCATAAATCAATTAAGTAATTCTATTAATTGGCTACACTTTCTTTCATTTTGCTTGCTCATTCAAAATGAGAATGAAACATTCTGAGAATTGATGATATAAACTTAAAATAACTAGTATTATATGATTTAAAATATTGACTTAAGAATTACAAATCAGTGATAGATGTTCTCCATACTTTCCAACTTAATAGTATTTTATGCATGCGTTTGAATTGTGCTACCTGTTATAAAATAATTAACATAGCTATATCCAATCGGTTTACTTATGAGATCAGGACAATACCATAATACAGATGTTTCCATGGCCAACCAAACTTTAACACATTCTACTTCAGATGTTCTGTGAAAGAAATCAATTCTACCATTATTTTCTTTTTTATTAGCAAACTACATTACACGTGGCTATGAATAAATGATGAGAAAACATTCCACATGGATACATGAGGGACAAGAAGACTTTCTTAACTTTAATCATTTAAATAAAACACAATGACTCCCTAGCCTAATTCAGGGGCTTAAATACTGGTATGGACTTTGTCTCATCACCAAAAAATAAAGGAAATACATTACTTTACTTCACATAATATAATCATCATTATATGCAACTGCTTAATCTGAAAAATATAATCCACTTATGATAAATATTTCAATAAACTGAGGGAGAGTACTCTCAATCCCTATAACACAATATATCATAAACGCTTTCTTACTCTATAGCCACAAAATCCACAAGATTTAATCCAGACAAAAAACTATAATGCCTAAGTTAAATAAAAGAGGTTGATTGTTTTTTTTTTTTTTTTACTTTTTGTAAAGCTACAAAAAATTTACATATTTTTTCTTGCTTAGCAGTAAATTTTAGTGACAATATTGGGAAGTTGTGGTATTAAAAAGTTTGCCTGAGAGTAGTACATGCTCTCACAACAGTCCTATGAATATGCATGTGTTAATTTTTCTTTTAAGATCCATATTTTATGGGACTTTAACCTCTGTAACTACAATCATCAGTAACTTAGCATTTAAACAGAGGCTAACCTCTCTGTACACTAGCGCCTCCAGTGCGAGTATGGAGAGTTTAGCCTCTGTGTAAACAGAAGAAATGGTGATCATGTGATGTTTAGTGGTTTAACTTAGCATTTTTTAAATTGATATAATTATTTAGAGATCCTTTGTTATCATCTTTTACAGGCAAATGACCACAGATGAAAATCAATATAGATTTTTTTATGAGATACTGATATTTTATACATCTCTATATTTATAAAGAACTATTTTATATACATATATAAAACCAATTACTCACATAAAATATATTAAAACTTACAAACATCTTAACTTTTTCTAATTAGGGTGAATGTTCTAAATATTAATTTATATTTTCATTTTTATTGTTCTATTTTTAAATGAAAGTATTTACAATTAATTAATAAATTGATGATAAGATAAATAAATATAATAAAATATTTTATAAACCATAATTATTACTTATATATATATATATAAGAAGACTGCCATTTAATTATATATAAAAAAGGATTTGAAACTATAAATGCAATTTATCCACTACTTTAAGCACTTTTTAGCAAAAACCTTTTATTGTATCTATATGCATACACATTCTTATGTTTCGACTGTCCTGCAGTCTTCTTCGGAGCTATAAGACTGCAGGACAGTCAAAACTTAAGATTGTGTATACATATAGATAGAATAAAAGGTTTTTGCTAAAAAGTGTTCGAAGTAGTGGACAAAGGAAGTGGTGAATTTGATATTTATAAATGTGTTAATTATAAAGATAAAATATTTTATAAGGATATATATGAGAATTTTAAAAATATTTGATTATAAAAATGTTTCTTATTTTATTAACAATGGTAGAAATATTCTTTTTATAATATGATCGTTACATGACGTTTTGCTTCCAAAAATAACTAAATAAAATAAAAAGATTTATGTGTTTTATGATTATTTTATTATGATATTGTTTGCATGGTGAAGTAATAACTAAAGATAATCAATTCCATTTTAGCAAGTTTCTTTTTTGTTATTATTTAAATGTGCTAAGCAACCAACGATGTAGCAATATATATATATATTAATAATCTATATAATTTTATACTGTTAATTAATAAGAATTAAAAAAAATAATACATTTTCAAACAAGTATTTATGATGTAATCGCAACATAAAAAATTATAGGTTAATTAAAAAATTACAAAATAATTTAAATTTTATTTGTTTAAAATTTATAAAAACTTTATATTAAAATAAATAATTATTAAATTATGTGATAGAAGTGTGAAATTATAATCTCAAAGTAAAATCAGTTTTGATTTCATTGTGATATCTTATTTCTCACATGGATAGAAAATCTACTTTGCATTTTTATAATCATATGCATAAATATATTTACATAATTATTTATTATCAGATCTGAAAGAGAATATTTGTGTAATCTGCCAAATATTTAGTATACAATATGCAAAACCAATGTCTATGTGTACTAATTTATATTCAATACTCACTATGTTATATTTAGATTATTTCAATTATCATAAATATATTTTGTTGACTGTAAACCTTTCTAAATTTATAATAAAACCTGTAGAAATTACATTTGCATAATATCATTATTTAAAACATGATAAAATAAATTATTATGAAAACATGACTGATTTCACATTAGTGCTTTCTCCACTCTGTGTTGCTAATTTGGGCAAATATATTTATATGCATATGTGTGTGTATGTACACGCAAGCTTGTTTCTAGGTATGCTATGAATTACTTTTTGTTTTTTTTTATTAAATCTTCACAAAACAAAATTATATATATATTTTATTTTACAAAAGTTAAGAATTAAAATAACATTTAACTAAAAATATCAACAGAAAGACTGTAACTTTAATATATATTCTGCCTTTATAGATTTTGCCAATAATAATCTTCTTTAGTTTTTTGGTGTCTATTCTTTATTATCTGGGGGCAATGCAGTTCGTTATAGTAAATTTTGGCTGGTTTCTTCATAAAATATTAGAAACATCTGCTACTGAGTCTACAATTGCAGCTGCCAACATTTTTCTTGGACTGGTAAGAAAGTCATTATTAGATTATGTGTGTGTGTGTTTAGATTTTCTTTTAGTTTGTTATGTTACAAAATATAATCTAGAGATATTTCTTATCATTCAGTCATAATTGTAAGTGGATGATACAATGTTGTATTTACATCAGCTTATTGTTCTTTTCTTTAAAAAAGACATATGAAATGTGAAATAATTGAAATTAAACATTAATCATTCAATTAAGAATAGGATTAAGCATATCCCAAGTGGCTTGTTTATATTTATAAGTCTCAAAACTTAATATTATCATAAAACTATTACTTAGCTGAATAATATAAAAACAAAGAATAATTTAATAAAATTGTGATTTAACATTACACACGAACTTATAAATACTGTTTTACAAAAATAAGAATATATAAAACATCTAAAACTTCAGTATTGAAAAAAATAGTAATAGTCACAGATTTTAAGAGCAGAAACTTTTTGTTGGGTTGTGATGTTACATGATATAGTAGAATCAATACTTAAGTACTTATGCATTATCCTGTCTGCCTAGTTGGTAGCAATTTTTTTTAAAATGTACAATTTTAGAGGCGTACAAGTATTTTTATAATTTTATTTTACTGAATATGTGTTAGTTTTTAAGTTTAAAAAATTAATAAATCAATTATAAATTCAATTCAGAAGCTTTATTCCAATCTTTTTTAATAATGTGTAAATGTTGACAGGCTCCAAATATTGTTGTAGTTTATTTACATTCAGAGTCTTTATTTTTGTCACTGGGATTTTGACAAAATGATAAGTGTTTGGGATCATTCTTTGACAGAACAGCATTTTATTATTTTTATGTTAATAAATTGATTTAATACAAATAGTAAGAATAATAATAAGAAGAATAACAAGTAGTAGTAGTAGTAGTAGTAGTAGTAGTAGTAGTAGTAGCGGTAGTAGTATGATAGTAGTAGTGGTAGTAGTAGTAGTAGTAGAGGTAGTAGTGGTAGTAGAGGTGGTAGTAGTAGAGGTAGTAGTGGTAGTAGTAGTAGAGATGGTAGTAGTAGTAGTAGTAGTAGCAGCAGCAATAATAGTAGTAATAGTATAATTAATTTTGTAAATTTTTTTTAAAATAACAACAATAAAAAAATGTAAATATTAAATATACCCACTACTTGTCAGCCATTTTGTTTTTCAACATTTATTGTGTGCCCCTGAAACTGTATATTTAGAAAAAATAATCTGCTGAACTTGGTAGATAGGATAATGCATAAGTATCATTATTTGTACCTACATTTGTGACCAAAACTTTAATTGGAAGATTACTATATACTTTGATAGTTCTAATTAGTAATCATTTTTCATCATAAATATGAAGCAATATAAAATACATAATTTAAAAATGACCTGCTTGACAAAATGCCATATGTTTCAATGTTTGGTTGATTGCTCATTTAAATATTTTTAAATATCTGTGATGAATATGCCAACAAAAAATAAGAAAAAATTGTACAAAAATTCAATAGTAACCAATTATTTGAGTTCACCGCTGATGTAATTATTTTTAATAAATTAGGACCCTAGTTTCATGCTTTTACCAATCTACCTATGAATTAAAGTTTCCAAAATGATACCAAAATCTTTCTAAAATTATATGCCCCCCTAACATATACATAATTTTTAATATTCAAAAATTGAAATGTTCACTAAAAAACTTGAATGATAGGTTTTAGGATGAAATGACTAGAAAATTATTGAGCAAACACAGTAAATAAATTTACAAAACATATAATGGAGAACTGAAATTCAAGTACAAAATAATTTTAATAAAAGATTATACTATATTATTTTAATTATTAGTAATTATTTATTATTTAAATTTAGTGAGATCCTTGCTGCAAAGAGATTTTACAGCAGGTTCCAATTTAGTTAACTTCAATCTCAAATCTCCCTATTTTTTTATATCCAGCCTATTTCTTTTTTTTAGCAGCAAATCATTTATGGTACTAAATCCACATTCAGCTAAATATGAAGATGGAAATTGCAGTAATAGTTCTCTTGCACATTTAGTTGCATTTGGATATTTGATTTCGGTTTCCTCACAAAACCATGCCATTGCTCCTTTTATATCAAATAAAGTTTTAAATGACTCATCATTTTGAATTTCTGTGAATTCTTCTTGATATTGCACATTTCCAAGTTGGAAAATCAATTTGTTTCAAATCTGAAGATCTTTCTTTTAAATCAGCTGATAAAATTTCAGATGATTGACAATAACATGTATAGCAGTATTAGTCACTTCCCATTTTTAGAGCCAATGAAACTTTTCAAAATTTTTGTTATAAATATATGCTTGACATAATTCAATAAAGGTAATAAAACTAAATATCTTCACTTTTGCATCGACAAGAGTTTTATTTGTTTCTTGAAGTTATTTAATTAATATATTTAATTTTTCAAAGATATCGGCTAAATAATTCACAAATGCCTTACCATCAATTGTTAATAGATTTTATATTTCAGGTTTGTCGCTTAAAAAAAATCATAAGAGTATCAAATAATTCCATAAATCTTTTCAAGCAGTTCCCTTTCGAGAGCCATTTTACTTCGGTGTGAAGTATAAGTTTCACATTATCTTCATTTTGTTCTTCATAAAATAACATAAAGAGATGTTCACATTTGGCATTAGGTTTAATAACATTGATACACTTTGACTAAATTTAGCACTTCATTTAGAACAGGAAAAATGTTTATAGCTATCAGATTTTCCCTGTGAATAACACAATGTACAAGAAGCATTTCTGGATTCTCATCTTTCATCAATTTTAAGCAACTATTTTTCTTATCTATCATATTAGGAGCACCATCTGCAGCACAAGATGTTATATTTTTCATTGGTATATTATTGACATCTAAGTAATTTTTTTAGCTTACTATATATATCTTTGGAGGTAGTGGTGCTTTCTAATGATTCACAGAACAACAGTTCTTCAGCAAAATCACCTTTATTAATATATCTTACATAAGTTATAAATATGACATCACTACCTCTCAAAATTGATTTATCATTTGCATCGAAAATTTTCTTGTTTTTAGCTTTTCAACAAGTTGTATTTCAATATCCTCACATTCTTCTTCTAACAGCATGTTTCAGAATCGTCATTTTCCAGTAACTTATATGACTATAATATTGTCAAAAACTTATAAACACTTAATCAATCGAATTATACATAACTCTAAATAATAGACAACTGGTTTGTATATAATTTAATTTAACATCATCAAATCGATTTTCTATCACAAACGTATCTTCTCAAGATGCCATTTAAAAATATTAATCATGTGACAATAAATATTTTACAGATTTATAATACTATTTTTTATTTTTTCATGGGTTTATTTCTAGTGATGACCACTAGAGAGTATGTAAAACTATAGAATATTTATTGTCACATGATTAATTGAAAAATGGCATCATGAAAAGGTTCATTTGCGAATAAAAATCGATTTGACGATATCAAATTAAATTGTATACAAACCAATTATTATTTCGAATTATGTATAATTCGAGTGATTAAGTTTATTTAAATAAATTAAAATATAAATGCAATATATGAAAAAAAAATACTATTTTATTATTACAAAAGTTTTAACTGGACAAAAAAAAATTTTTTTCCAATAGCTTTCAAAATAAAGTTTACCAGCATTTATTTTAGTTATTTGAAAAAATATATATATATCAAATAAATGTCGATCAATTAACCGACTTTTATTTTTATCTTTTGCTGCTCAATGTTTAAAGTATTTGTGGGAAAAAGTTATATATTATAAATCATAGAAGTTTTAAAATATTGCCTGCTAATTTGAAATTTTCTGCATGACTGAGGAAGGAGAAATAAAGTCACTGAACTAAAACTTAAAATTTTAAAATATTTTTTTAAAAAAGCAAATGAAAAACTCTTCACAAAATTTAAAGAAATATATATATATTTACTGATTTACATTTGTTTTAAAAGTTGAAATATTTAAAATATTTAATGCTAATCACCATACTTATGAACAAAGTCATGGTTAGAAAAGAAACTTAAAAATATTAATGAAATAATATGTAAAAAAAGTTTTTAAATAATGCTTTTACGTTAACAGTAATAGCTGACTAAAAAGTAGAAAAAAAATAGAATCTTGGTTAATTTGCCATTCTTGGAAAATATCAAAGATTTTAAGAATCTAGACTTATTATAGAACAATAGGAAATTGCAGGAATATTGTCATTTCAAAAAGGCATGTGAGGCTCAATAAATCATAAAAATCAAAAAGGCCTCAAATGCTTTTATAAAATGACAATATTCCTGCAATTTCCAATTGTTTTATAACAAGTCTAGATTCTTAAGATCTCTGATATTTTCTAAGAATTGCGAATTAACCGAGATTCTTTTTTTTTTTTAGTCAGATTTTTGATTACTCTGGTTGGCACAGGGTGGCACTACTGTATGGAGAGTTTTGCCTTGTTTATAAACAATTATGTGCTAGTATAAGAGATGGTAATCATGTGATGCTTAATGGTTTAGTCAGATTTTATTTTTTTACTTTTTAGTTGGCTAGTACTGATTACATAAAAGCATTATTTAAAAAATGTTTTTCACATATTATTTTTTTTATTTTTAGTTATAAACTAAACAAAATCTGACAAAAATTATGATTTAATAAAAAAAACGTGATAGACTTGATGCAGAAACTCCTGAACAAAAAGAACTTTTATTTATTAAATCTTTTACTTTAGCAAACTTTTTTTATTAAGAACAAAAAATGGATACATTTTTTTAAAAAAGCATTTAATTAAATTACTTTATCATACTATTATTTTATCCTCTAAAATTAAATTATGATTATAAAACTTTAATGTTATTGGTAAAATGTAATTGACGAACTGTTCTTAAGCTAATTATTATCGAGCCATGAGAAAAAAGACCGATTAAGACAACAATGTAGACATGATGTCGAAACTCTTGAACAAGAAGAACTTTTATTTATTAAATCTTATCAAACTTTTTTTTTTTATTAAAAACAAAAAATAATTAAAACTAAAAAAAAAATCTCGGGCAAATAAAATTCAAAAATGTGGGCATACAGACAGAAACATGCAAAGAAAATTTGTACATGCAGATAGAAACATAGCAAGTTAATATAAAAATAAATCATATCTGTGAATTGTTTAGCTGTTAATTATTATACTTATTTATTTTAAATTTATTTAACGCACATTGATTACGTAAATAATATTTACTAAGGCAATAAACCTAAAGCATGTGCGGTTGAAAATGTGAAGATAGGGACCTCTACACGTTTTAACTATAAGCTTATGCAATGGAAGAAAAGCTTGTGGTTAAGACCTGTAGAGGTCTCTACTTTCGCATTTTCAACCGCACATGCTTTAGGTTTATTGCCTTATTTATTTTATAAAATGTTATTGTACATATAATCTAATTACTGAATTTGTAACATTTATATTTTTATGTTTTGGTGCAAATATTATTTCCCAATTGCAAATTTATTATTGATTTTTAAAAAAGGAACTCTATTAATTTCATTATATTGTTGAACACATTAAGGATTAGTAATACCATAGATCTACAAATACAAATGTGTTTATATTATAAATATTATAATTGTTGTTAATAATATTGCATTTAGTAGCAAGTATCAATATTTAAAATTAATTGTATTAATTAAAAAGATATTGCCAAATGAATTACCTACCATTTTTATACTGCAAATATTTTAAGTCCTAGAGGGGATATGGGTAATGATACCGATAGTACCTTATGCTCGATAAAGGATTGGAAAGGCTTAAATTATCATAATTGTCCACCTAATTATGTGGAATATCATTTTCTACTTTGCTAAGGTTTAAATATTCTAAAGTGCATTTCATATTTGTAACACCAAGCCAATATTACATGAGTTCAGATAATTTTTTACATTAAAAACAATTAAACCAGAGTATTCTGTTATTCTTAAAAAAAAAAAAAAAAAGAAGCTAATATTTCTAATGAGTGGTTTCAAAAATGATGACCAGATATCAACATAAAATTGTAAAGTTGATATCTTTGTGTAACAATATTTCAAAAGTACTACTAAAGTTAAATAATATATTGTTTTTATTTTGAATTTTTAAGAAGGGGCAAGATTCCCATATGATGAATAGCAACAAGGACATTATCATAAGACTTATCTCCAAGTTTAATTTATGATGTTGCTTTTTTGTATCAATTCTGCTTTCTCAAAAGAATGTCATTTACCTTTTTATTAATTTGGCTCAAGATTGATTCATCAAATTGTTTACAAGTTTTTACTTAAATTCATTTAAATATTTCTAATGGTTAGGGTTACCAACTGCAGATGTTATCTTTCTAATAGTTTTTGCTTTTATAGTTTGTATTAACATTTATTTTACATCTCATTAATTAATTATAATTTTCTTTATCGGATCTATTAAATACATTATAATCTTAACATATCCAGGATCATGCAATCAGTTGGCAGCTGGATAATTATATTTTATAAATAAGAGAAAAACAACCAAAGTTTAAATAAGTTCATTTACTTTGAATAATAATAATTAGTAATTTTAACTTGCTATTTTCCAGGTACAGAATAAGATCATATAGATATCTTAACAGCTCATATCTCCTTACAGATTTAATATTTATAAAGTCTCTTTATTTCTGTGGTTTGTAACTCTATAATTTTTTGTAAGCACCTGCAATATTTGTATAATTTTTTGTTATAGATCTGAAGAAAACTGCTAGAATAGTCGAAACTGTTATAAATAAATAAAAAATATTTGCTTAAAGTGTTAAAGGAGAGTTAATGAAGTTTATATTGAAATATGAAAAATAGCAAATTATTGATGGAGGAAGAAGTAAATAAGTGATATATATATATATGTAAATTTTATACACAAATTTTCTTCCTTTTGCTTTATTTATAATATATTCTGTTCATTGTAATGCACTAATAACCTATCAGGGGACAGTAATTTTTTTACTCTCTGAAAAGTTGTATCTTACAGTTTCCCCTAATTTCATCTTTCATTCTTTCTCAGAAGTTCATAAAGGGGTGTAGTAATGTGTGATCTTCCTTGAGAAAAACCTTGAAGACCAATCCTAGAAATGCCTGCAATTGTTTAGCATTCTTTAGTTTCAGGCATTTTTCATAGCAATTACTGTTTCTGGGTTTGGACATTTTCCATATGTCCCAGAAATTTGATCCTTTTTGTAGTCCAAATATATTTCTTGGCCTTCAACTATGCTTTGAATTTTCTGCAATTTTTCACAGACTACATATACTATTTCTTTTCATTTTACTTCACTGTCAGTGGCCACTAATATATCATCCATGTATGGTATAACATCTCTTATTTCTCATAAATTTTGTTTTGCCTGGAAGATATTCAGTGTTATGGTTATCTTGTATGGCAGTCTGTTGAACTTAAATAATCCCATGTGCATGTTTACAGTTAATAATTGTTCTCTTGATCATCAGAATTTGATGAAACACTGATTTCAAGTCTATCTTGGTAGACTATTTATTCTTTTACAAAGGTGCAAATACTTTCATCATGCTGGACACGAATACACTCCTTTGTTTAGGTACTTGTTAACCGTAAATCTATAGTCACTGATATCCTTACTATTTCCATCAGGCTTTAACATTGGTACCGTCAATCTAGCTGAGGAAAGTCTTCATATGGTGCAATTGTGCATTTACATCTTAATTCATTTAAAACCTTATTAACTTTTGTCTTAAATGCAATAGCAATATTCCTTAATCTGCATATGACCTTCTGGGCATTATCAACTAACTCAATATCGATTGATTTTAAAGATAGTGGAAATTGTTTCTTTATTTCAGCTTCTAATTTTACTTTTTTGACAGTATTTATTTTTATCCACAGAGGTTTAAACCAACTTCTTCCTAATATTGAGTTTATATTTCATTTCCTATGTCATACAGGCATTATGGTCATTCCTGTATTTGTTATGCAGTTTCAGTTTATGTCTGACATGATCACCATAGATTTTTTCAATTTGTCACTGACGTTTGCCCTTTTATGAATCATATTTCAGTTTTTCCAAGATATTAGTGATATTCCCACCTAACTGTCAATCTCCATTTGTACATTTTGATCAAAGATTTTCACATTTAAATTTAGTATATCATCACTATCTTTCAATTTATTTATCTTTGTCAACTTGTTAGACATCCCTCCCCTCACTTTACGCTTTTGCTGTAAATCTCTCTTTGTCATTGATGACTTACATAGCTTTGACAACTGATCTTCCAATCTATAGTTAAAACATTTTTTCATTTTAAATCTGCAGTTAGGTTATAAATGATCTGTCTTTTCACAGAAATAACACATAGGAGGAATATTTGTTAACTTTTGATTATCTCTTATGGCATTGCCACATTTATGGTCATTTCTGAAGAATCCCTCTTTTTTGCATTTCTGAAAATTTCCATACGGTCTACCATGGCTTTAAAAGCTAATTCCCATTCAATAGTGACCTTGTATATTAATTCCTTCTCACTTAGTAACATTTCTCTAAGTTTCATATCTCTTATTCCCTATATAAGCAGTATTTCATTAATATAATTCTTAAATTTACAATTTTTTGCCAATGTTCATAGGGCCAAATCATATATATTTTTATTTTGTGACTGTACCCTCCCAAAAGAACAAAAACACTGTAAATTTCAACATTATGGGTTCCTTGGGTAAATTGGGACCACATAAACAATTTGTCTCATTAAAGACATCTTTGTGGGCCTCCATAATAATGTTGTAACTTTAAGTTTATCATCTTTCATTCCATTCATAAGCATATAATTTTCAATTCCATTCACATATATCTTCTGCCATTGACCCAGATTTTTTATATTAGACTTTGTTACGTTATTCTGCATTTTTGATTCACTGCACTGCTAAATTTAATATCGCAAAGTAATCTATTATTTAAGCTTCGCAGGTTAAACTATTGAACTGCACCAAATTGCAGTCAGCTGGCAGCTGGATAATTATATTTTATAAATAAGAGAAAAACAACCAATGTTTAAATAAATTTCAGAAGTTTTTTTGCTCTGAATAATAATAATAATTAGTAAAAAATTAGTAATTTCAACTCGCTATTTGCCAATTGAGAACAAGATCATATAGAGCTCTTAACAATTTACATCTTCTTAGAGATTTATATCAATAAAATCTTTTTAATTCTGTAGTTTTGTAACTATAATTTCTTATAAGCACCTTACTGTTAATATACATATTTCTGAGATAGTCAAATTAGATTTTTAATTAGAGCTTTTCTTTTCTAATTTTCTAGAACAACTTCAATTTTACTAGTTTATGTTTCCATTAGTTTTTACACATCCCTTTTTTCACTTCTTACTTAATTCTCCTGCATACTTTTTTATCCATCACTAATTTACCTAAAGTGAACTTTTTGTAACATGCAAATTAGCCTGTTGGTATTTCCAGTAATTAGTTTTTTTTCTACATACTAATTGTTTATTAGGATTCTAGCATATCAACATTAAATACCTCACATCTTTATTTAGTCTTTAATAAAATATACTCTTATTTTCTTTTTGTCAAAATATAATCTAGTTTTGTAGTATCTTTATTTGTGTGCTTCCATTTTTAAAAAAGAATTAATGATATATAGATTTTCTGCAGAATCTACAGGACTATGTTTTCCCTCATTTCTTTGTCCATATATAAATTATCTAATTTTATTTTTCAATTCTAGCATTACAATATCCATTGACAATTATAAAATAATTGATCAGGTCAAATGTATTTACATCTGAAAAAAAATCTATTTCTTAATTACAATGCAAACCTTTTTCATTACGTTGAATAACTTATTTTATTATATCTGATATCACATGAACATCATTTCTTATGCTTGCTCATAACTGTTATTAAAACAGGCAAAACTCTCCATACAGTAGTGCCATTCAGTGCAAGCCAGAGTAATCAATGGATTCCAGAAGGCTTATACATAAAATCTCTGTCTAGAGCCTAAGATCTAGGTGCAGTGTTCTCAGATCCAAGACTCTGCACTGAAGAAAGGCACAAGAGATGAGTAGGCACTAGATAGTGATTTTAAGCACAAACCTTCTGGCATCCATTAATTACTCTGGCTTGCACTGAATGGTGCTATTATATGGAGAGTTTTGCCTGTTTTTATATCTGATATACCATCATTTTTCGTAATGTTTTACTGCCATTTTTTATTTTATAAAAAATGCTATTCTTTTTAGACCTTCAATATTTTTGCTTTTAAAATAAAATGCATGTTCACTTTTTAAATTAATATTCTATTTACCTTTTCTTTTAATTTCACAAAGCCAACAATGTCTCTTTTAATATTAAACCATTCTTCCAGTTTCTGCAGTCAGTTTTCTTTGAAAAAGATCTACAATTGTAGATACCTAAATAAAAAGTCATCATTAAATGAAAATTTAGATCCATAACTTCCCATTCTTGTAGTAAACCTTCTTTGAAAAAAATCTACAATTGTAGATGTCTAAATAAAATTCATCACTAAATGACAGTTTATATACACAACTAAGTTATATTTAACTCTGCCACCAATGGCTCTTTTGATGACTGACCTTATAGCTTCCAATATATGATGGCCATAATGTATTTTTATCTTCCAAAATTGATAATTTTTAATAGAGAATTATCATTCGCATATATATTCAGATATTCATCCTACTTTCAAAAACAATTGATAACTGGATTATGAATTATCAGGTATCTGGAAGATATATGATGTTTTTTGGTTTCAACTTCAGAGGTAAAAACCATTAATCTGACCATACTTACTTTTATATGTTAATTCATGGCATATATGGACAGAAAATTAGCAATTTGGCCTGCTTATTTCTTTAAAGCATTAAAGAGGAATCAAAGGATCTTTTAATTAATAGCATACTTTCTGAACCATAAAAGGCAATAAATAAAATGAAATTAGTATTTTTTATATAATAAATAATTATTAATAATCATTTATACTATTTCAAGTAAAATGTATAGCTATAAATAAATGATTACTAAAAATTGGGAGCACTTATAAAGTAATTAATGAAATTCAAATTATTACATTCATTTCCCAAAACTCTCCCATCTCTTGACATCAGCGTGATATCCATATTATTCTCATTTGAAACATTGAATCATTCTCTCAATAATATATACCTTAATTAAATTGAAAAATAAAATACCATATGATTTGCAAATCATGTAAAAGCATAAATTTAATATATTTTATGAAGTATTCTCTATAAATAAATGTATTTAAAGGCATTTATATTAACTTGTCCTGTCTGTGTTTCTGTCAGAATGTCCACATTTTTAAATTTTTAACAATTAGAAAGAATCTGGTTCTTAATTAGAACTTAAATTCATAACTTTACTTTTCATAGCAAAGGTCCTTAACAACTGAGCCAACACTAATATTACATTTATAGAGTAAAATTTGGTTAATATTAATTTACTTAATTAAAAATACATTTTCCTAATTATTCTTCTGAAACAATTAATATTTCATAAATATTTTGTGAAAAAAAATAAATGTATAAAAAAAGGTTAGAGATATGTAGATTTTTTTCATTTTCAAATCAAAATGAATACAATTGTCAAAATTGTGACAGCAGCACTCTCTTGTGGAAAAAAGGAAACATAATTAAAAAAAGACTTGTAGAGAAAATTATTTTATATAAATTGAAATTATATGTTTTATTTATAACTAAAAACTACAAAATAAAATAATATTAATTTTTTTTTTTAAATAATGCTTTTATTTAGTAGAATCATAACAAAGTAATAATCAATTTCATAAAAGCATTTGAGACTCTAATAAATCATAAAAATCATAAAAGTCTCAAATGCTTTTATGAAGTTGATTATTACTTTATGTTTTTACTTTTTAGTGGGCTATTTGCATAAAAGCATTATTTTTTTAAAAAAAAATCTTTTTTTAAATATTATTTTATTTTTAAATTAACATTATTAGCACAATTTTACTATCATAAAGAATCAGTACAAGGAATGGAAAAATGAAATTGACTCTCTTGATAAGTGTTTTGACCAAATCAATATCTTCAGATGGCTTTGGCTCTGTAATTACTTAGTGTTCCAATGCTTTATTTCATTTATTATTATTTCCAAATTATTGATTATACTTTTCATTTTCAATCTTTAGACATCAGCATAATTGCCTTATTATTCTCAAACATCAAACAATATCTCTCTGTATTTGAGATATTAAGCATATTCTCTTATTGATATACACTTTAAATAAATTTAGAGGTGAAACATATCAAACAATAATTTGAATTAATATTTACTTAGATATAAATGCAACAATAGTGTTAGAACATTAGGTGTTTTTCTGAAGGTTTGTGATGAAGGTGTTTTAATTGTTTTTTAATATTGGACTTGGTTAGAGTGTTACCTTAAAATTCAATACTCAAGAATGTATGGTTTCAGATTTGAATCCCATGCTAGTACTGTCACTGGTCAGGCCAGCCACATCTGAAGAAGAGGAAAGAATAATACCTCATTTAACATGCATATACGAACCTGTTTGATGCGCTATTACTAACAGTTGAATGTATTTGGGATATTTAAATAAAGTTAAATTTTTCTAAAGACATTCAATACTCATATTAGATGATGGAAATAGTCCAATATAAAAATAGAACATTATGTGTTTGTAGAGAAAATACAGTTATCTGATGATACTGGATTGATCAAAGTAAAGAAAGAATTGTCATTTTTCAAACGACTTGTGCTGATTAATTTATGTAAATAAAATATTAAATATTAACAATGATAATTTAAATAATCTGTGTAATATTTGTGGGTGTGTACATAGGGAGAAGCTCCACTAATAATTGCTCCTTATTTTAATACTATGACAAGATCTGAACTTCATGCTGTAATGACAAGTGGATTTGCGACAATTGCTGGAGGGGTCTTGGCAGCTTATATCTCACAAGGGGTAAATACATATTTCATAATATTTAATTTCTTTTATGCTAAGGATTTCTTTTGTAGAAAATGAATTAGATATTAGTATGATCATCAATTTTGCTATTTGTTTTAAAATTATTTTTCGGTGTTATTGAAGTTGTTTTATTTTGATTAAAATCATTGACTGTTATGTTCAATAAAATAAATGCTAATGGCTTTATTGCTCAGAAGTTAAGAAGTTCAAGCACCAGAATTAATCTTAGGAGCTCCTGATCCTTAAGTTGGATGCGTACTATGGTGCCAAACCACGTGCATTCAATATATGCAGAGAATTAGCAATGAGCCACCATAAAATCTCATTTTGTCAAAAAACACATTAACTAAAGCAAACAAAAAAACTCTAAATCAAATCAATATAGATTTGAATACATATTTATCACTTGATTATATAAATACTTTAAAATGATATGTAAAAGTTTACATGGACGAAATAAGACATAGATATATTTGACAACCTAGATATATAAATATATATATATTCATAAGTAAGATCAAATCATACATCACATGACTTAATTTAATAAGTTTGTACTACAAATGTAATATAATGAGCATGGTAATATCTCTTAACAAGCTTTTCCAAATATCCATGTCCCTAAACTGGTTTCAAGCTGTTGACTATCGTCAATGAGGCATTAGGATATTCAAACATTTATCTAATAACTATTAAATAAAAAATCTGAAAATTTCAGACATCGATATGTCTTCAAATCTAGCTAACTCAAAGGATTGAAATGATATATCTGAACTTAGTTCAGTCCCATATGGCTATTTGAGATAGATAGCTGGATTTGAAGACATAGATATCTGAAAATTTCAGATTTTCTACTTAATAGTTAACTATTAGATAAATGCTGGGCTTGAGCTGATATTTTTAGATCTTATGTTTGAATATCCTAGCTCCTCACTGACGATAACCAGCATCTTGAAACCAGTTTGGGGATAGGGATATTTGGAAAAGCTTGTTAAGAGTTCTTACCATGCTAATTATATTATATTTGTAGTACAAGCTTATTAAGTCATGTGATATATGATTTGATTTGTCTTACTATTATAGTTTTGCTCTTGAGGTTTTGGTAATGTTATATTGCTAAAGCTATTAGTATATGGTATATCTGAACTTAGTTCAGTCCCATATGGCTATTTGAGTTAGATAGCTCGATTTGAAGACATAGAGATGTCTGGAAATTTCAGATTTTCTACTTAATAGTTAACTATTAGATAAATTCTGGGCTTGAGCAGGTATTTTTACATCTAATGTCTAAATATCCTAGTGCCTTATTGATGATAACCAGCAGCTTGAAACTGGTTTGGGGTTAGAGATATTTGGAAAAGTTTAAGAGCTATTGGCATGCTCATTGTATATATATATTATAACGATCTAGGATTTGAGCTTAACGTAATCTGCACTACAGGGCGCTATCTAGGCATTTGAACCTAGAAAAATTTATAAAGTAGGCAGATACATAAGTCAAAAAAAAATTTTTTTTAAATTTATTTTGATATCCGGTCGTTAGCCCATTGTCACTAGCTCAGTGTAACAGCAGAGATTTATATTTTATATTAAATTCCTATCTAAGATATATAAAAAAAAGAATAAAATAAGCCACTGCCAGTAATTATACACACAAACATTTATTAACGCACATATAAATTTTGAATCATTTTAACATTACTTTTACTTTATAATTTTAACTTGATTTTAGATTTTAATTTACATTTTTATTTTTTATACTATTATAAGTTTGCACAGATGGGTTTATAAAAGTTTGTTTTAAAATGTTGAGTATAGATCGGTTACATAGATTACACGGTTAAAAAACATTTCAAAATAAACATAAATGATCAAAATACAAAGTCATTGATACCAACAATTGCATAGGGAATACAAGAAACCCAATGGTATTCATCATAAGATACCACAGAGACACCAATAACTTAAAAGACATCCGAATAAATACATTTTAGATACTCACTGTAAGGTATCATTATTTATCGAATGTCTATATATTTTGATCAAATATGAAAACCAAAAACATAATTAACCGATAACGAATCCATGCAACGTCCATACCCAACTTAAATTTAATGCATTTTTATTTAGAGTGTCGAGTATGAATAGACTACATAGATTTGCATTTGAAAGAAAATATTCTATCCTTATTTAACCTTAGGCCAAAAGTTCGCAGTCAAACTAACGTCAATTCATCTGATATATCGATGCATTCAATGTAATATGAAATACGGCAGCACAAAAGGTTAAGAGAAGAAATTGCCTCTCGTCAGATAGGAATACTACATCTATCTGACAAGAAGAGCAATAAAAAAAACTGTGGTCATTTTGCTGACTTACGAATCGCATTCCATAGGCCAAAAAGGAAGTGTGCGGCGTATAAAGCGATTCTGCCCGTAGCGAATCTCGTACTACATCTACTAATTACACCGATATATCCAATCCATTGACCCAATTTAACTATGAAACAAATAACCTAAGATTACCCTCCCCTAATATAACTTTACAAATCTATATAGCCATTCACGCCCGACTTAAGTTTAACATTTATATAATTTAATTTAACGAAAACAAAACAGTCATAATAAAACTTAAAAGAACAAAAAAAATAAATGGAAATGATTTTACAAAAGAAATACATCAAATTAAAATTACTTATTAGTAAATAAAGTTGGTCAGATAGGATTCTATTGCAATTATTTTAAATACGGAAAGTTTTTAATTTAATGTTCATTAATTATAAAGTTCTTACGGTTTTAAACAGTTCATTTTTATCCGTTGCTTGCCGTTTGAACGTGAATTCCCACGCCGTCCTAAAGAGATTGGTTGAGTTAGCCATTGTTTTTTTTTATTTATCCGGAGGTCTTTTAGTTTAGCTGGTCCTTAATGTAGAAAAAACGATGTCATTTCTTTTTTTTAACAAAACTGAAGGGATTGAAGAGTGCGTCTTTTCAATCCCTTCTCCTTCAACTCCGCACTAACACATATAGTCACATCATAATAACTAACTAATAATTTCCAAACTTTTCCTTTTATATTAATTTTAAGGATTCAATTGACATTACGTCATCGATGATGATGATCCTTCCATTGAGGTCCGATTTCCTGATGGATTTCTCTCATTTGCTATTAGTTTCTATTGTTTTCCTATCTGACCATTGCTTATACATTTAAATGCCCAAAGGCTAGTTCACTTTAACTAATTAAAACAATCATTTCCATTTTCTGATTACTTAATGTGTTTTCCAAAATTAAAGATATATTTTTATCTCTAAATCTTTTTAAGTTTTTGTTTTTAAAATACCTTTTCTATTTTTAATAAAGTTTTATTTTAATAATTTTTTTTTCATCTGTGCGATTTTATATATATATATATGAGTTTAGTATAGAATTTTAATTTTCAATTTTTAATTCTTAAAAAGGAAGTTTTATTTGCAAACTTTTATTCTTTTCATGTTTACTAATAAAAAACAATGTAACGTACGTATGTGCCATTACAATATATATATATATATATATATATATATATATATATATATATATATATATATATAATAAAAATATATATAATATAAAAAACATTACAAGCATAAAGCTAAACTAGTCAATATATAATTAAAAATTACCCCAAATCCAAAATTCAACTAGATCAGCGTAAACATAATATTAAAACACAAACAAAGGTTTCACTGCTACAAGCAGACTTCTCAAGTGTAAAGAACTACAAAAAACTATACAATATATATAATATTAACGATTACCCTCAAATCCATTCACTTCCCACCCAGCCTTAACTCTTAAATATTGTAATGGTATGCATCCTCTCAACAAGATAAGTTAAGGCAGTCGTATCTTACTATAATCAAATTTAAAGTCTTCATATAGGATGTCATGAATGATGTAATTTAATTTTAATATAAATTATATCTAAACCACATCAAATCAATCTTCACCTTAATTGATTTAACCGTTATGCTCAGATTTCAAACTCAGGGAAGTTTAGCAATTGACTCTCTTCAGGGGTTCCTATCAATATACAAGAGTAATAATAATAAATCTCACTAACTCTTTTAAAAATGGGTTTCATGAAGTTAATATAATAATCAATCAAGATTATATATTAAATGTTTGATCTTATCTTATAAAATCCAAAAAATAAATAAAATAAATTAAAGACTTCATTTAGTTTAATATAAAACATAACAATTATTTATTTAACAAATAAATAATTTAAACTTTATAATGTATAAGAATTATTTATATATCTACTATCTTATATTTAAAATATAAATATATTCTATTTACCCATTGTAGATATATTTTTTAGTTTATAATACTACATGATTTATTAATTGAAAAAATCGTGAATAAGGATTTTGTAACTTATATAAAGTATATACATCTAAATATTAAGATTACTATATTGAAACTATCATATAATAATCAGATTATACAAATAATAATTTAATTATTTGTATGTAATATTTTTATTAGTTAAAATGATTATATATAATTTATGATCATTAATACAAAAAATATATAAATATATTTCATACCAATGTTAATCATCTATCCAACTATAATAAACAATGGTTATTAAACTATTTGAATATTAGTACAAACAAAGTAGTGTCATGTCATAAAAATATGTAAATTGAAGAATAATTTAATTTCTTACCTCTAAATTCATTCTATCCCTTTAATATATTTATATGCCTTTCCCATGTTAATATTCCTTATCCCATATCTAAATTTTTATTAAATATACAAAAAAAATTTAAATTATTGATCTTCTCTTTTTATTCATTTCTTCAATGAAATGAATTTAATGATAAATGAAATGAGATTAATGTCCACTAATTGTAATTTTTAAGAATGGTATTTATAAAAGTTAATGCAATAGTCCTAGATGTTCCTGGAATTTGTGAATTAAAATCCTTTGAAGATAAAATTTTTAATTCCTTGGTTATTATGCATTGAAGAAGATAATATGAGATCTCAAGTTGATGTTTAGAATCCTCCATACATATAGACACCAACTTCTTTTATACACAGTTCTTTTATTAGCAATTCCAATTCCATTTTGAAGATAAAGCTTATATATAATTTTAAAGGCATTTGGCAAAAGTTGTTACATATATATATATTGTAACAGTCAGAATTGTCTATCTCTCTAATATGCTGCAGAATTCAAATTCCAGACCCGAAACTGAACATTCTAGGAGGGGTTGCCTTCTAGATATACTAAGTTCGAATCTAAAGTCCAAATTTCACAGCACCATCTACATGATAACGCATCTGATGCCACTGCTAGTATAACCTTTGACTGGTGCCTGGTGGTCAGGGAGAAACAAAAGACTCTATACTAAAAGAAGCTTGGGTGGCTAATTAACATCTATGGATTTACAAAAGAAATGCAGAAAATATATATATATATATAGACCGAGACAGTGATAGGAATCAATAAAATAAGAGATCAAATTTAGTTTAAATGATTTCACAAAATTTATTTATATAAAATATATATATATAACGCCACTGTCTGCTTATATGAGACAGAGATGCATATTAAATAATTGTTGGCATTATATTCCCACAACTGACAAAAAGACTTTAAAACAAAGTGATATATTCTATTCCTTGGGCTAATAGCATTACGATAATGTGCTTGATGAGATAGGAACATGTGCGAGGTGCTTTGAGTAATTATACAAGTTTAAGAAAATATTTGAAAATTAAGTGTTCTAAAATATTTATTGATTTCGAGAATAGCATGGACTAAAGCTTACTAAGCAACAAAGTGGGAATGTGATCAAAGCATTTATTTGAGAATAATAATAATAGAGTTGCATTGGGAGGTCAGTATTGCTGATAATGAATTTATTAAAGTTGGAAGATGTGACACATTTAAGTCACGGATGCTTTGTAAAATAAATATAAAATAAACAATATTGAAGATCCGGAATGATTACAGAGGGCATTTCGCTGCTAACCCATAGGAAAGTATTGTTATGAACAGCCAAAACTTAGCAACTGTGTGACGATTGCATTTAATTCCCAGGTGTGTCATTTGGGGACACACTCTGCCTGGAAACTGCAATAAGCGAAGAATTCTTGGAAAATTAAAACAAAGCGGTCTCAACAACCAATTCATTTATACCAGCAATACGAGACTAGTGTATATAAAAAATACTGAATGGGTTTTACTTGGATTAAGAGAAATGCCCAATCAAATTCCCAGAAATTTATTTAAAAGGGTCCGCACATTTTCGACATCAATGATGAACTTTGTAATTAAAGTAGAACACGGTAATTAAAATAGGAAAATGCATGCTTGCGGGTTTGAAAAGTAAGTATAGATTTATATACGCAATCATGCATTAGGGGACACATTTAATCATTGACCTCACACATACTCTCATATTAGATTAAAATCAATAACATGTAGATTTTAAAATATGTGATTATATTATATATTAAAGAATCGAACCGCCCTCGAACGAGTGATTTGCAAGATAATAAAATTGGAAAATTATTTAGAAATTTAAAATATGCCTTCATAGCGGCATCTTATTTTCATCAAAGGGAATAATTCACTCGGTCAAAGACGATTCTGACACATTATCATAATAAAATAACAGAAAGCTTAATCAATAGAAAATATTAACCCAAGGATAGAGAGCAAAACTGTTGATTATATTTGAACACTTTAAAGAAGTACATAATAAAGTTATGTGAAATAAAAGAAAAACAATTTAGAATAGCTATAGCATGTTAGTTAGGAATCACAAGAGCTCTTGGGTTAATTTAGGTTACCTCTGGAGATGCATTTGCAGGTAGATGTTCGGCAGGTTTTATAATTCAGCAGCAAAATCTGGAATGTTCATATTTTTGCAGCACCAGCAGTTCCGGGTTCCTTATGTGATAGCTTCCGATGGTCTGGAGCAGTGGCCAGATATTCCAAGGGGACATAGCCATCTTGACGCCTCTACTCTGTCATGTCAAGGTTAGTAAATTATTAGAATAGAACTCAGAATGATTTCTCTTAGAAACGTTAGAATGAAGAACAAAAGAAAACCCTCCTTTTTATAGTAGAATTTAACAATAGAACTGCCCTGGAGCATTACAAAAATATATCGAACTTATCAGCTGTAATTAAATTTATCCGAATGTCTAAAGGAATTCAACATTAATTAATTTCTTTTGTTAATTTCCCTGTCGACATTCGAATTACAAACTAGATTTAATTAAAAATTACTTTTACTAATTAAAGAAAACCTTAAGTGGACATCTGCTGTTTTTAGATAAACTTATATAACATTAACTAATTAAACTATTGTCCCTCATTGATTTTAACAGAAATATTTGGAATGACTTTTATTAAATTAAACGAAAATTATTTTACTTTTCAATTGCAATATTTGAATCTATTTACTAAACGAATATTTACTAAATGAATTTTATTTTAAATCAAAATATATTATGATGGTAATATATATTTGTAAATAGATTCAAACAAAATAACTTTAACAATTTATAATTTTGATATATTTTAAAATGCATATCATAGTGTGTGCACAATTATGACCTATATAACCTACTTTTAAATAAATATAAATTATGTGAACAAATACATAATCTATAATATTTTATTTATTTGGGAATGAGTTATATATATAATACAAGCATTGTACTCCTGGTTTAAAATTAGGCGGGATTTTGGGTATATAAGCGTATTGCAGACACACTACGATAGATTGGGGTTCAAACTAAGGTATTAGGGTAGGAAATAGGCAAGAAAAGGTGAAACAAAGATCTGCAAAGCAGACCTTACTGTTTCAATATATATATATATTTCATTAGACAAGTGCATTTTATATATCCTACAATAAAATTGGTATTCTATTCACTTTGCATTTTTTTAATAATGTAAAGTTCATTAATTTAATTTACTTGAAGTTTTTGTAAAATGTTTTTTTTAAAAATGATCTTTATATCTAGAACTCCAACTAGAATGATCTTTATAGAATATAAAAATATATTCAAATTAAGTAATTTAAAAATTACTTTTCTTTAAGAAATATTAGAAATTTCTTCTAATAAGCTTTCTTATTAAATCGTTCAAAAATGTGGATTATATCCTGTACACTGTTCTTTAAATCGAACACAGTATAAGTCCTTGTGAGGATATTGCTGAAAAGATAGAATATTCAATCTTCTCATAAATTATTTGATTTTTCCTATTTATAGTTGCATGAGCTTGCTAAAGCATGTCATATTATATATTGTGATATTAAAATTCTATATTAAATCATTGAGTTAATTTCATTTCCTTTAATTCATTGATAAATTGCATTTGAACTTAAAGGTTATCACCTTGTCAATTGTTTTTATTAATGAATTAGTATTTCAACAATGGTTTTTCATTTTAAAGAATGAAAAATACTAATTTACTATGTTACATATTTATTTTCATAAATATAATATAAATAAAAATATAATTTATACATATATTGATTATATGTATATGTGAATAATGTATACTCATACAAAATATATATATATTCAAATTTGCAAACATTTGTTCATCTGCATAACAAAGTAGTTTCTTTCTTCTCTATAGCCTAATGCTAAGTGAAGTTCTAATGAAGAAAAAAAATCAATATATGTATATTGTACTCTCCTAGAAACCATGACAAGTCCTTAAATTAGGCTATACTGTTATTTTATCTAGGTACAATTGTATACTCTTAATTATTTCTAAATTGTGTTTAATTTATATTAGCAATTATGAGACCCACTTATCCTATTAATAAGATCACATACTCTTTAACATTAAACAAATACTAAAATATTTACCCAATGGCATGAGAATACTAAGATACTCTTCCTTATTAAGTATTTAAATATTCCCATGACTAACAATAATACTTTACTAAATATAATAAAACATCTATAATTATTGAATTTAAGTTAACTTAATAAGTTATATTATCATTTTATTGTATATTGATCTCTTATTATTATTACTTTTATAGGCTTATAATTAATAATAATTCCAATAATAACATTATATTAAAGAGATCTCAGGATTATCATTGATTTTTAATTAGCTATTAATTCCATCTATAGGATATCAAGAGGGATTTTACTCTATAGGTAGTGTTTTAATTAAGAAAAGATTTACAACCTTAATCTACAATTAAAATTATATTACTATTTTATATTTATGTTCCCTAATACTTAATAATAAATAAATATGGTTATCTAATTTGTGACTATAATTTATAACTCTAAATAATAACTAATTCAAACTCTGATTTCCTATAAATAAATATATTTTAATAAATTTTTAATATATTTTATTAATGACTTCTGTGATCAAGGCAATATTTGCAACAATTTAAAATATATTTTAAGAAATGTTTTCTTAAATGATTGTTATACATTAGCTTGTACTGGATTAATTTCTTATTCAAATCTCAAATTGTATGCTTTAGTTCATGTGTACATTACAATTATGACTCTTTGAATATGGTATAATGATGATGAATCCAACAAAAGAAATGCAACTCTAAATACCTAATTTTAACTTTTAAGAACATTAACTTTAATAATATTATTTACAAGATCTTTCAATAATTATTTGGTACTTATTTTCTAGACCATGCAAGCCACCTGATGGCGCTTTACACTCTTTAATACACATAAATATAATATTACCTGGCCGGCCTTTCTTTATTGTCCGATTTATGGTATTGCAAAAAAAAGTCTTCATTAATTATTGTCCCATTTCTTTATTGTCTGATGTCTGGTATTATATTTATATATAAAAAAAATAAATCTACATTAATTTACCTAATTATTTTTTATTGGAAATGAACAAATTCTTTTTTGTTTTTGCTTTTAAAAACACTTTTATTTTAATAACGTTACTATGTCGGGCTTTGTTATCTTTATTGTCTGATTTCAGGTATTATTTTGAGATTAATTAAAAAAAATATGTATAAATTAATTGCTGTACTTGTTTTGGATTGAAAACAAAGTATAAATTAATTTATCTACTTATTTATTATTGAAAACGAACAAATTCTTTTTTTGTTTTTGCTTTTAAAAACATGCTATTATTTTAATAATCTTACCATGCTGGACTTTTTGTTTTTTATTGTGTGATTTCAGGGTCAGGAAGGAGGAATATGTCAATGCATAGTGCTGGAATATACAGGGGGAACCAATGTTTTTGATGATTTGATAGATCATCCAAAAGATGCAGTAGCAATGCAACCTCATCTATTTGATTCATCTCATATGTGTTCTCATGCAAAGCTGAGTTTTTGCATGAGTTCTGGGTAATTGTGCTTGTCCCTACCCTTTTTGAATTGTTAAAAACCTTGAAAGTTGGGTGTGGAAGTGTGGCAACAGGTTTAAAATTATTACTATGTAATACTACATCAGGTAGGGTGTAATATCATTACCTGGAAAGTACATTTCAAGAGTTATGGCCAGTTGATTTCTAGAGACCCTCACATGATATGTTAGCAATCTGTGAAGTGTGCACATTTGCAGAGTTTCAGAAAGCACATCAGGGGGCTGTAAGATTGATGTGCACCAACATCTAGGCCTGCTAATGGCTAATAGGAACAGAACTGTTCTAGAGGCCATAAGTTTGGGCCACATAAACAGCATTTTTATGTGTTTTGGTACATAAAAAGCACCATCAGGTGGCTTGTATGGTCTAAAAAATAAGTACCAATTATTTTAAACTACTAATAAATAACAATATTAATAACATTATATAACAATGTAATACAGTAACATGTATAAACATTTGAAGATTTTTATTCCCCTTGATTACAATTAGATATTTAAAATTAAAAATTTCCTTCTCATACAATATGGTGTTATTGTTATATTTAACTTTATTTTTTATATAACAAAATCATGTGTATTTATTAAATAATCAGTCCCTTTTTTATGTATATCAAGAAAAAAATATGTCAAGTTCCGAGACAGTATTAATTAAACATGTATAAAAAATATTAATCCAAACTTTTATTTTTTAAATTTAACTTACAAAACTCTTTTTACTTTTTCTTTTAAAAATCAATGATGAATTTAAAGAGGAAAATCTGTTATAAGATTTTTTTTAATAACTCTGTTACATTTTAAAGTAAAAAAACAATTCTAAAGCTATAGCATTTTTTGACTGACAAGAAAATTAACTGATGGAAAAAGTTAAACCGGAATATTTACAATCTATGATACATATATGAAAGTTAAAATCAATAAACAAAAATTAATAAAATTGAAATATAAAACACATTATACCTTAAGAAATATATGAGTAATAAAATGTGAATTAATGAAATAAAATTGACATACATTCTTAGATCACTGCCTTACCAATATATATATATATATTATAGGGATAGAATACCATTCCCACACATATATATTATTAAATAAAAAAAATTTTTTTTATATCTTTGTGTGTGTGCATATTATAAATATTTATTAGTAAGTAGTTATGAGAAAAATGAATATTATAAGAGATAATTAGTTATTTTAGACTCATATTAAATATAGCAATTTCATTATATAGCTTATTTTTATTTAAAATAAAACAGGCTAGACTACATTGTTTAGGGCTCACATTTAAAAGCCAACAGATTAATAGCCTGCAAAGTACATGTTTTGTCTGGCATCAACGTATAAATGTATAAATCAGAGACACTTTTTTTTTTAATTACACATAAATTTTGATTTTTATTCTTTTTTTTGTTTGACCACTAGAGGGAGACATTAATTTTTCTTTTTTGTTACTTGACAATTAAGTGTCATCAGTTTGAATTCTGTTGTTTTCTAAAATGACAGTGGTTTTGTGTGAAACAATCTTTGGGCTGGCTGATGAAGGACTTTGACCTGGCCAAAGATAGATGAGTTACAGAAAACAGATATAAAAAGCTGTGTGAAAAAGAAAGTGAGGAGTCAGTAATCAGTTGTGTTATTTTTTACTCTCCTTTTAAGCTCTGAGGAGCAGTGTTGATTTTTTCTTCAAATTCTCTCACTGAGGGAAGAAATGAAAGCAAAATGTTAAAATATTGCTTTATATAGTATAGAAGAAGAGATGCTGATATATGAACAGTATTGCCGTTAAGTTATTCCTGAGATATCTATAAAGATTCAGTCCCTAAAAAGAAAGCTGAAAAGTAAAATGGTGTTATAGTTAGACTAAAATCTTATTGCTTAATAGTTTTTTTTAAGGAAGCAAATTAATAGAGTATAGAGTCATGTGTATGAAAGTGAAAACACACATATTGTGTGAATGACTTTTATCTTGCAATTATAACATTTATAATAAAGCTGGGAGAAATATTGAATAAGCATTAGATGGAATGTTTTTTTTAATGTTTCATTTTAAACTAGCTTATCTTAAATGTTTAGGAGCATATACATATGTTTAATTTTCTTATTTGGTTACACAATGCCGTATTTGATATTTTGTTTTAATAATGTATTATTTGATTGATGTAATAATTGAAATCAATTGGTATGATTAGAAATTTGTTTTATTAAAAGGAAAGAATCTTAATAAATATAATTAAACAATATTTGGCTTTCACATTATTATTATTGGTATTGGTATTTTTAATTTTATCATTTAATTATGATCATTCATCATCACTAATGAATGTTAAGCATTGGATTATAGTTTAAGTATAATAATGTTTTAGATAAATAATTATAGGTTTATGAAAAGCTAAATTTGTTGTTGTGAGTCAGTTGCAAAAGCTGTGGCTGGAATCATCATCATCATTGTTATATCATTATTGATAAATAGATTAAATAAATGGGTTTAAGGGCCATGTATAAATAATGTTTCTCACTATATTTGTTTGTGAGCCATTAGCAAGAACATCTATGCATCTGTAAATCTATGTACTTAAACTGAGCTGGTAATACCTGTGAAAGTATTAAGTGAAAATTTATGATATTGGGACCTTATAGTTTATTGGCACAGCTAAAATATAAGGATGTCGTTTTTTATTCATCCAAGAGCATGTGTTGTAAAGAATGTACCAAGTGGGTTTGAACCAGGTACCCTATGAATAAATATATGATATAACTTTATTTAGGTTTAGACAGCCTAGTGGCACCCAGGTAAAACACATACACATAGGTAAACTGAATAAAAGGAGTTTGATCTCCTTTTTCCAACTTGATGTTTAATTTTTTTTTTTTGATATTTTTTAAGTAGTTACAAATAGCGCCAGTGTGTGTGATTATGAACGTGTTTTATATATATGGAAAGAGGGGTTTTTTTGTTGAAAGAATATATTATTGGAGATAAGTGTAATTCACTACATTGATTTCACTATCATTTTTATTAAGTTACGTGGCTCATATTTTTATTGAATTTACAATAGTAGTAAATTTTTTGTTAGTTACAATGACTTCCCAATGTTGTGCATACTCTAAATCTTAAGAGAATTATGCCAGTAATTATTTTTTTTTGAAATGAGATGTTTTGTAGGTAGATAATAACTAATTGTTTGTTAGTTATAAATGGCTGCCCAAGGTGGCACGAGTACTATGAATCTTAAGAGAATAATGACTAATTTTTTGTTAGTTATAATATATATATGTTGATATGAAGATTTTCATGGGTTGCATATATAAAAGACATATTTTGCAGGTTCATCCATGTTAAAATATTTTAAATATTGATATACCGACGTTTCGACTTGGTCACACAAGTCATCCACTGGGTGATAAAAGGTAGAAAGATGGTTGTAAAGGCACTACAATCACTGATTTGAAAAAAAACCCGTTAAACTTCCACCAATAGCAAAAATGTTAAATTAAGAATGTTTTTAAAAACAATCTTTCTAAATAGGAGGAAGTTTGCATGTATCATCTCGCTTATTGATACAATCTGGTCTTTTAAGTATCTCAATGGCTTCTCTAATTTTGCACTGGTATAGATTATCACATCTGGATATGATCCTGGTACTAGAAAAATCAATTTTATGACCTGAATCCATATATGGAGTGAGAGTGCTGATGATGATAAATGTTGTTTAACTGCATTAGTATGCTTATCTCTCCTAACACTGATGTGACAATTACTCATACCTATGTAAGAAGCTTTACAATTTTCACATGAGATTTGATAAATACCATGAGATTCAAGAGGGATTGAATCCTTAGGCTTGGTTATTATATTGCAGATCTTTTGATGAGTAGAAAACGCTGTATTTATAATATAGTGTTTTAATATACATCCAATACTGTCTGTAGTTCATTTTACATATGAAACACAAATCCTAATAGCTGTTTTATCATCTTTTTGTTTCCTGTTTTGGGCTTGAAATAAGGCTTTTTTAATAAATTTATAATTATAACCATTTGCTAATAAAACACTATTAATATGATTTATTTTTTCTTTCAGATGTGACTTATCTGAAAGGTTAATTGCTCTATTTAAAAGAGTTTTGGCTACAAAAACTATCTGAGTTGGGTGATGATGAGAATGGAAATGGAAATATCTGTCCATGTGTGTATTCTTTCTGTAAATTAAAAAGATAAACTATTTGGTGTGTTGGTGACTAGAACATCAAGAAAAGGGAGTTTTCCATCAGACTCTGTCTCTATTGTAAATTTAATATGAGGATGCATATTATTTAAATGTAAAAAAAAAATCATCTAATTTATTTTTTTCCATGTTGCCATATGACAAAAATGTCATAGTTTATATAATGTTTTTACTGTCAGTCCATAGTAACAGGATAGAGATCTTACATTCTGTACAGATTAATCAAATGAGTACATAATTGTCGAAGATTGATATGCTTTTCATGGGATTTTCTGCTTTCTTGGTGTTTGAGAAATGCTTTGCTATGATGATTTCTAGGATGGCTGGTTTATGAGATCAGTTAGCAGCCAAATTTAGTATATTCTGGTGAAGAAATGGTTTATCTTGGAGAGATGTTCACCCTTTGGGGTGCCCTAGCCACACATGGCTTTGGATACATCAATTGGTGTGTTTCCAGAATTCATTTTACAAATGGGCACTTATAACACAGTGCAAACAGAATAAAGAAGTGCCTAATGAAGTCAGAAGAATTGAATAGATTAGAATAGCATCAAATGAAATAATGATAATTTTAGTTGATCCTTTATATAGCTCCACTGTGTATTGTTCTTCCCATTCAAGAATTTCAAGAATATTCTTGATCAGTAAGCCAGTGATTAAAATATTTTTTCCAGTTAAGCCAGCATTTTTACATTAATTACAAAATTCCAGATCGATAATCATGAACAAACATCTTACTCAGATTATTAATACAAATGAAAGCATAATAGATAAAATTAGACACAGAATCAAACTTGAAGGAGTGCTTTTTATATTTGAAATAATCTGGAATTGAAAAAATATATACCAAGATGTTTAATGATTGAAAAATTTTAATAGATGTCTTTTACTACTTCAAATATATGGATCTGAGATTTTAATGCTTAATAGAAAATCAATATAAAGATTTTAGACCACACAACAAAATATAAAAGAATGTATGTCGGGAATTAAAAGAATACATCAAAAGTGAAATATTCAAAAAGATATATATGGACAGATAAAGATTTAAACTACGTCTCAGGAAGTTGTAAAAAACTTAAAAAGAGTTTGCATGTGAAGTGGATAAATAAGATGAAGAAATTTGTTAGAGTGATGTAAAAAAAGAGAAGCTATGTATCAGAGAAATTGGATTATACTTGGAAAGATTCATCTTGTGTTGGAACAATTATAATTAAAATTATTGGTGGTGGAGGTGATAATGATATTGAATTCCAAAAACTATATTGAGCATGGTGTCATAAATGGCCACTGATGATTATTAAAATATTATAAATTTTATAGTTAAATCATCACTTAATTCGAAAAATGTGTGTAGCTATATTAACTACCATAAACAGAAACCACTGTGGATGATCATATGTTTGAAAAATGTATCATCAAATCAAATAGTCATCAATAACTTGATATATCATCTTATAAAAAATAAATATCAATGTCTCCTATATGTAGATTATAAATTATCAGAATTTATACTATAAAATTTTATGTATAATAAATAGTTGTGCTTTTTCATTTTTTTGTCCCATCTTTCAAGAAATAAGAAACAACTATTCTTTTGATCCAGAATCTGATTAAAGTGGGGCCATAAACTATGCTATATTTTGTTTCAAGACATTCTAGTGATCTAAGTATATAATGTATATAGCTTATTTTATTGACAAACAGAGATTAGAATGAACTATATATTACTTATGAAACTGAAAGTGATATAATGCTTTTCAACACATACATTTATATATAACATGGATGCTTTCTTTATATTTATAGTGTTAATATAAATCAAAATTATGATATCAACAACATTTTAAAAATAATAATATTTATTGAGGGGATATATTTACATATATTTTACACAGAGGCTAAACTCTCCATACAATAGTGCTACTTAATGCAAACCAGAGTAATGAATGGATGCAGGAAGGTTTGTCATAAAATCCCTATCTAGTGCCTACTCGTCTATTATTCCCAGACTAGTTTCTAGCTTGTGGCATTAATCAGTGAGGAGCCTTGGATCTGAGAGCACTTTATGTAGACCTTAGGATTTGATGCAGACCTCCAGCAGCCACCTTTGTAGCTTATTAGGTAACTATAAAGCTTTGAGTCCAAAATAAAAACACAATAATACTTTTCAATAAATACACATTCTAATAACTAATCTGGTGATATTGGATGAGTAGGCACTAGTCAAGGATTTTATACGCAAATCTTCCTGCACTCATTGATTACTCTGGCTTTCACTGAGTGGTGTTACCATATGGACAGTTTAGCCTCCATGTAAACAGCTTGGGTATTTTACTGAATGTGTATTCATTTAAGCATTCACTGAAGAAATAAGTATAAAAAGAATAACTAACTACTGTAATTTTATTTTTATACTAAAGTAAATATAACTTTAATAGCTATTAAATATGCTGTAGGTAACATTTGTTTTTTTTTTTCAATAATGTTTTCTGTTATAGAAACATAATATTGATTTTATTATCAAGAAATTAGGATTATTCTAATCATTTTGATGTCTTAAAATTATTATCAACTTTTAATATGTTCTAAAATTTTGTAAAATTTTTAGCATTATGTTCAGAAAAATATTTTGTTATGCAAAATACAGCACATCAAGTATGGAAGGATTGTAAGAATAAAGTATAAGTGATTTTAACATAAACTTTGATAATGAAGACTTTGTTAGTCTGACAATTTGTAGTGAACCACAAAATGTCACATGACCACCATTTCTTATGCTTGCTCATAACTGTTATTAAAGCAGGCAAAACTCTTCATACAGTAGCGCCACTCAGTGCAAGCCAGAGTAATCAATGGATGCCAAAAGGCTTGCAAAACTCTCCATACAGTAGTACCACTCAGTGCAAGCCAGAGTAATCAATGGATGCCAAAAGGCTTGCAAAACTCTTCATACAGTAGCGCCACTCAGTACAAATGAGTAGGCACCAGATAAGGATTTTATGCACAAGCCTTCTGCCATCAATTGATTACTCTGGCTTGCACTGAGTGGCACTACTGTATGGAGAGTTTTGTCTGTTTTAAGGTTTGTAGTGATGACATTTTATTTGCAATTATATATTGAATACTTCCATCATATAGAATTAATTGTCAGATGTTTTTAGAAAAATTCAAAGTTGATTTAAACTTTTCAAATACATTCAATTGTAAGGAATAGCATATAGTTAATAATTCTAGATGATTGAAATAGTTCAACAGATATTTAAATATATAAATACATGAATGCAGTCAATACTTAAACAATATCAATAATCAACAATCTTAGTCTGCTGACAAGACAACCTTTAAACAATAAAAGTGGAAATCCATTTTTAGCTATGGACTAATATGTTTATCTAGATATTGAAGATTGCATGTTGACCACAAAGAATAAAATTATTAATTCAAAGAAGTTTAAATAAACCTCATTAAATAAGTAAATATAACCTGTTCTGAATGCACACTAATAAATAATTGATTATAACTTTCAAACAGCACTCCAACTATACATCAGTTAGATAATAAAGCTAATAAGGCACAAGGCTATATAGGTAGATAATGTAAATACATGAATGAAGGCAACACTTAATATCAATATCAAAAATCAACAATGTATATATATATTCTAACCTAATAAACGAATGGATTCTTTTTTATTAAATCATTTCGGAAATCCAAATTCTATTCAATTAAAGAGAATTCGGAAAGCCTAAACGCTTCCGTCTATGATTTGGGTAGCAAACCCTATATTACCTAATATAGCTCGAACGAATGACTATTAAATTTAATAAATCACTTCGGAAAGCCCAAACGCTTCCGTCTATGATTCGGGTAGCTCGACGTGTGGTTAGTTCTAATAATTCAGCTACAGCGATATGCAGTTCAGACAGAGATAGAATTAAAAAAAATTATCATTAATAAAATAAATTAAAAAAAAAAAAAAAACTAACATTCTCTCTCTATCTAAAACACATTCTCTGAGCTGTAAGTACTTGCACTGTTCGACAATGATGATGATGATTTCATGTCATTGTTAATATTACTGACTAAAATAAAACATTCATTAATTTGCCAATATGATCTCAATATTTTATTATTATACAATCAGAAGTTTCAATCTCTTAAGCCATGCCACGCTTGTAATATTGATCATAATGAATCAATTCTTAATTTAAGAGCACTTATAATAATGACACTAATCTCAGGGTTCTCTGTTATTTTAAGGAAAATTGCTCGGCAGTATTGTGTTGTCGCATATGACTGACATTCTGGTCGGCTATAGGAAACATTTACTTTATTTAAATTCTAGGTATCTTCATCCACATATCAACTATTATAATATTTAAAGAGATGATAACCATATTCAATAACAACACATAATTTTGAATAATAAAGCCCTTTTATCCAGAATCTCAGTCGGAATGATGAAAAGACAAGGGTGCTTTTGTGTCCTTCCATTATCCATGACAACACAATAATTTAACTAAGATTTATTACTCCGACACTTCACTTAAATGTGTACGAAACAATGTGCTACCAAAGCTAGTAGTTTGGGAATAAAGTGATGTTACACACATATAAAATAAAATGTCTTGGTCTGAAGTTTTCAATTCCATAAATAATTCTTATTAAATTAAAATATAATGAAATATTCTGATCTGCTTACAATTGTCTATCTGGTGTATTGAATTTTAAGAGTTCATAAATGATTTCGGACTCAAGAAAAGTATTGCAAGTATTATGCAAATACACTTTTTATTTAGCACACAAGAAAAATGACTCAAGACAACTTGTAACAAGACTATAATTTATTATTAAATTTTAACAAGATTATAATTTAATATTACAGTTTAACAAAACTATCCTTTATGATTAACATAATAAACAAACATATACAATTTATTCGATCCCATATGGATAAAACAAAATATAACTAACATTAATTCGTCTATACTTTTAGACTTGGATTCGAACTACTTCTTCATCTTCTTTTTACATTTATGCGAATTGAATATAACAAAATAAATATTATTATCGATACATCAACTCATCTGTTTAGTGTATCTTATATGAACGGTTACTTAACTTTATTGACTATAGATCTGTTTTAAAACAAAAACAATTTGATTCTAGGCAATACGTACAAACGATTTTTTTTATTATCATATCTTTAACTAAATGATAGTTTTTATTTAGATAACTTATTATAATTTATGGGTTATTTATCAGAAGTTACGCTTATTATTTTAATGTTTACCTTAATAACAACTGAAGTTGTTATACACACTGTATTCCTCAGTATAAGTTATATTGTGAGTGCTAATTAATCATTAACCCGAATTAAACCTAGTATTTGAACCCTCCATTGGCAAATAAAAATTTCTAAATCACGCAATTTTAAACCTACTCTCTCCATTGACTTACTTGTGGATTACCAGCACTATTCCGCCGCACAATCCAGACATTGATCATATATACTAGCACGCTATTTTTACTAAATGGATCGTAAGGAATTAACCTCCAATATACCCGTTATCTTGCCATAACTTTCTAAACAAAACACAATATTCAACACCTTCAGTGGTGGAATTATCTCTATTTTCTCATGAGGAATATGGAATAACACCAAAGGTCTGTAGATTTAACTACTACATTAAAACAGTTTGGTGGGTCCTTGCCTCTTACTTGGGCATAATAGGAACCCACACCAAATATAATCCTCTCCTGGGATTTTAACGAATAAAATACACTAAATACGATATAAATTACTGATCATCCTAACTCTGAGAAGCGATCACTTGGGTTATAAACATACCCGAATACTAGATTTATCTATTCCCCTCATGGAAAATAAAGCTTTTGGGGAGATCATTTTCCATCCCACAAAATAAAGACATTACAGTTATTACTTATGCGAATCTTAAGCATATACCAATGCTATATCGGGGCAAGACAAGTAAATACACTAATTACAAATTTATGTTCCGGGGTATACTTAGATCAACGTCTGAAATCAATGGATAACACAGAATAAACCATAATAATTTTCGCCTTTGCCAAAGAAACATTCAACAAGTAATTGGTAGTATAGTATCTTGAACTAAATTAAGTGAATGTGTTAATAAAGAATAATTGGGAATAAGTTCCGCAATTAACATAGTATAAATTTGTTTCAAACTTTAAATAAGTAATATCTTGTATAGCACTTCTCTTTAATTACTTCTGATAATTTTAACTAGATATTTTACCTATTAAGTATCTAAATTTTTCTACTTTTACGCATCTAACATATAAATTTATACCCATAATTGCATATCATAAGTAAACACATTTTATAAAAAAAAAATTTTCCATGTCAAATATAAATTTAACCTAGAATAATTACAGGAAAACATACTTTTATGATTACAAGGTCATTTAAATATTACTTGACTATACAGCCTTTAACCTGTTGATAAAAAAAAATACACATAATTTTACAAATTAGTAAAAAAATCATTACTTAACAAGTGCTTATTATCTCACTAGAAAAATGTTTTTCCGTTGGGCAATTTATCTAGATGAAGAACTTGATCCATTCGTAGTTCATGAAGCAAATTTAAAATAAGAAACACATTTTATTATTTCATTTATAAAAAAGTTGCCTCCATTCTGGTGCAATTAATAAATTAGGCAAAGAAAAACCTAGCAGCGTTGGATGTTAACTCTTCCTTGAATTAACTGATATAATTTTGGGATCCAAGAAAACAATACATATTTTAAAATGACGAATATTTGACGATAGACGATCACATATACAATTCTTTTCTTTTTACTATTGGTGATACGTATCATTTTTAGCTAGCTGGCTTATGAATAAAATAATGCGCGAATTTTCCAAAATAATATTATTATAAAGACTGCAGCTGACTTACGTGGATATGAAGTTTTAACGACTCAAATTGATGTATAATATAACATATTATATTATGGTTATAATTAAATCACTAATGTTTGTAGCTTTTATTCCTACTCTAGGAATTGTAATTTGTCTTTAATAAGGAATTCTCCGTAAAATGCACACATACAAATTTTCCGATATTTGCCTTGAGAAAATTTATATTTTCTTTTTAAAAAATATACAGGTGCATAAGTAAATATCATTGATCATTAATATTATTTTTAGATAATTTTCAGTGAATAAAACATATTTTAATGTGGGGAGCTTACATTATTTTCAAACGCAGACAATTTCTTTTAGAAAGAGCGCGAAATGTTTCTCGTTAACTTCCTTTGGCTTTTATAATATTTCTTTTAATTATAATTTTTATTTTATACCATGAAAAGATTATTAAATAAGGTAAAGTTAACAAATAATTGTTTATTTCCTGGAAATTACTTATATTGCTTAATTTAAATATAATGACGCTTTCCGTGATTACTGTAGTTAATACAGTCATTTTGAACTTTAGCATACGATAGTATATTTTTGCGTATAAAAAGCTTTAAAATAGGTAGATGGCAACAGAAAACAGAATATCTTATCAAATAGGATTAGCCACTCATGATATTATTAAAAATTTACTTGACTTATATTTATTTCTGCAATAAAAAATAATAAAAAAATTTGTTACCGAATTTCAGTACTGCTTCCTCCTTGTAAAACTAATGTCAGACTAAACTTTCTTCAAAATTTGGCGGTCTTCTTTTAGCGACCTCTTACAGAAAAATAATCATTTAATTATAACATAAACAAAAGAAAAGAAAAAAAAACTTATTACAATTATATTTTTCCGTATAATTTAAATGGATTACCAAGTAAATTGACAAATAATGAAAAATAATAAGTATATTTAATTAACAATGCTTATTAGTGATGTATAATTCTATATACACTATTATCTAAATTAATTTAAAATTTACCAGAAGTTATTGTGCTTTATGACAAGATATCCATCTACTCTCCCTCTACCCATCCAAAATCAATTACTGTTTATAATATGTGCTTTTATACTATATTAAATTGCTCTTATTGTTAATATTTTAATTAAATTATTCATGCTCTTCTTCAAAATGACATTGGATTACCAAATTTTTTTAGTTATTTGCTTAAAACACGTTAAAGTGAGTAAATAGCATATTTTATTAATCACTTAATATTATTATTATTTTACTTTTTTATTTTCTAAAAAAGGATAGCATTGTTTTCCTGTGGAAACAATGCCAAATAAACCAAGTGTCAATAACACTAGGCTACAATATATATATATATATATATTGTAACCCCTCACACCTATCACCAACACTAACAATTACCCGGGGGCACCAATTCTATGGATCATAGAATAAAATATTTATTTAACTTTACCTAAATCTATTCATGAGGCTCTTAATTAAAGCTTTCACCTAAAACTAACTCAGTTGAGGGATACAGAGGTGTATGAGGTGTACAATGTACATTAGATGTGGGAGAAAATATTATAACTAATAGGAATAAACATCTATCAAGTTCTATGCTAAACAAAAATTAAATTGGTAATATTCTACCAGCTAAAATTAATTAATAATACTCTATATTTCATCTCCCATCATCCATATGCACTGAACAACCTCTACTATGTTATACAATTAAACTAATAACTAAAATAAAATAATAATAAAAATATTTTAGAAATTGTAATGTATAATTCACTAGATCTAAACTCAAACTAAACTTATCATTACTGAATTTTAATTACTCACTACTCTAATCTGGCTAAATGAATTTATTATCTAATCTAAATTATATATTGAAGATCTCGGGGAATTAACTTATGGTATGGCTTGATCTAACATTTTTATACCTCAAATTATTATTTAACACTATGAAAATAATATTATAAACCAAACAATACCCTAATTAGATACTTGCAGTTAGATAATGAAAGAAATCAGGCACATTTTGATTTCAATTCATCATCTAAACAAAAATTAAATAACAAAACCCTTTTAAAAATGATCAGTAGGTAATTGGCATCTCATATAGTGCTTGAATCAAGGAAATCCATATCATCAGATGTAGAGATTTATTATAATTAAATAAAATACAACTATGTTACATTAAATAAAATAAATGTATAAGCATGTGTGGAAGTGTGAAACATGAATGAATGCTATAGAAGAAACTCCAAATACAAATTTAGATAACAAAATATTTATTAATCAAATAGAAAAATAGCTAAATCAACATTTACTTTTCTTTTATTGGTATGAACACAAATTCAAAAGGGATTTAATATCATTGAGTACAGGTTATACAAGAAGATATAATACAACATGATTCGTTAACTTTTTACATCTACTATATTTCATTCATCAGAACATTTTGATATATTGGTAAACATTTTATTTGAAACATTAAATGAACTAAATAAGTCCCTATCATTTGCTATAAAGAAATGGCTTTTTAGCTATCAGTTATTTCTGATAGACTTATACAAAAATAAAAAATAAATAAATATGACCTTACACTTTTAGTAACTGATTACTAAATTATCTTATACTCAGCATTTTGCTGGATAACATTCATTTACCAATGACAACAACATAGATTAATATTCTAATTACACTGAACAAATTAAGATTTTGCATTGTTACTTTAAAATTATCTTAAATAAAATTAAAATAAGGGGTTTTAAACTAGGAATAATATTGGACTACCTTACCAAAGAAAATAAACACTTCTATTAATTAAATGTATTTTTCTTTGTAATTTTGAAGTACAGAATTCTATTGAATAACTAGGTTCTGCTTTGCCAAAATAAAGTAAATCCTTGTATTCATTAACTATGTCCTATCTATGCTTGATTATTTATGCAAATTATGATTAAATGATAAAAATCAATGAGATGAAGCTTAAATGATTACTACAAATGTTTTAACATGATAAGTAAAGTTCTACATTGATAATGAATTTTTTTATATCTCAAAATTAACCATTTGTGCTTGAATATGCTGTGTGTCAAAGAAAATAAATAAATAATGTTAATCAATCTAATCGGTTTGCTTATGATATTTCAATATAATCATAATACGGATGAAAGCGAAGATCAATCAATCTTTATTTATTAACTACAATACAGCTGTTTTATAAGACACTATACTTTCCTTTTATTCTTTTTTATCCATAAACTATCAAACACTAGGCTATAGCATAAGCTGGAAAACATCCAATATACACATGGGATAAAAGATTTCTATAATTCAAATCAGATAAATACAACAATAACTTCCAAGTCTATCTTTAAGACTAAATAACTGGTGGAATAACTCATCACCAAATGAAAATTAGGGAGATAACATCTCTAGCTTCATACACATTTACTTCATCATATCAAATATAAAAGGAGGATTTAATCCACTCTTATCAAAATACTACAATACATGAATAAGAAAAGGAATATTCAATTCCATACACTACACTACACTGCACGGCACTGGGCAAACTACCCATATTAAATATTCAACTAACAAATACACTGACTCAATCCCATAAAATATAAACATTGTGAACTTTATAGCATATAGCCACAAAAATACTTTTCATTCAGTCATAACAAAGAAATAATAATTCTCTCTTAAATAACGTTCTAATTCTTCAAAATGATTGATCATCTTTTTCTTCCGAATCCGATTGATTTAAAATCATTTTTACTTGCAATTACATATAATTATAAATAAGTTTAATAATAGACACACACATATATAAGCATATGATATACAGACCATTTAAAGTCTCAGTAAGCAAAGAATTACTGTTAAAATATTAATTATTACTGTTAGAATTAATAAAGAATAAATATCTCATATCTGACAATATTTAGAACTTGGTAATGTTCAAAGAACAGTTGGAGAATAAAATACTAATTTTATGGACAAAGCAAGACAAATAATTTTTTTATAATAATAATGCATTGATATTGGCATGAATCTGTAGTTAAATTGAACCTAAATAAATAATAAAATTGTATGTTATAGATGAAATAATTATTGAAAATAATGGTATTCTAATTTATAAAAAAAATATATATGGTAAGATTTAATATAATGAACTCTTTTTTAAAATACTTATTCACCCCTATTAATCTATAAATGGATTCTTCCATTCATTTTATTATATGCGTGGGTTATTAACACACACATGACCAAACTTATCTTATTAAAATAATAACAATAATTAAAAAAAATTACCAGTACAATATCTTCCATTAATACTGTACATTTATGAGTTCTAGGAGAACAAAAATATAATAATACATATAATAAACATATTTAACTTACACTATCTATCTAAATACCATTACATAAAATAAAGTTTTCTTCTTTTTTTTTCTTCCTTCCAAATGAAACGAAAAGTTTATCAATAGTTTTACATGACTTTCCTTGTCATGTCTCCAAATAGATAAGGAAAATAATTATAACGCATAAGACAAATATTGACACAATGGCACAATTCCTGCAGGAGAAATGACACAATATTATTTTTGATTTGGAATAACAGGTTCAATGTTCTAGCAGTTTACTATGAATTCCTGTTAATGCTGTGTTTTAGGAAACATTAATTAGGCAATGCACACTTTAAGATGTATAAGGTAATATTTCCTATTCATTCATGAAATTTTAAAATGCCTTCAATAAGTGGAAACATATAAGTTTATCCATTTATCATTTATTTTATGTGTTAGTATTAGAAAACAGGTAAATATCAATTGTTCATTTCTTTTGCACACATAATTTTTATCTTCTTCAATGAGTAAAAGTAGAAATAAACGTCTATTATTCCAATAAATATATCAATAAAATTATATAATTCTTGTGTATATTTTTGAATTTTCTTTTATATTTAACTTAAAATCTATTTATTAAAGTTCTGAAAATGTTCAATGACAGTTCACATCTTTCCCACATATAAATGACACATGTAGCAGTTATTCCCTTCATAGTATAATTAAAACTTAAAAACTTAATTGTTATAAAATAAACAAACATTCTTTTATCCTTTCCTGTTAATTTTAAATTTAAATAAAACAATTTTACAGTCCTATCAAGCATTCCCATTTCTTAAATAATAATAATTTATCTTGAATAATAGAATATAACACTTACATGTACTTTAGCATAACGTTGAGACAATTTAAATGATCAGCTGGAGCAAAATTGACATATCTTAGTGGTTTTTAAGTACACATTTCGCAAACAAATAATATATTTAAATTTTCAACTTGAACTCTGGAAGAGGAAAAATAATTGCACTATTAAACTTTGCTAAATAAAATTAGTTATAGCTGTCCTTGGTTAGCTATAATTGCCCTCGTAAAAGTTTTAATAATTGACTGACCGACTGACTAAAGTAATAATAATAGACTGCCCTCTTAAAAGTAATAAGTATTCCTTTTATATATTTTTTAATAATCATTACATCACCTTGTTCCCTTCCAAATGTCTATGATAACATTACATCACCAGAAAAAGATTGTCAATCGCTCCTCTCACTTGCAAACTTACTTAATTATGCAAAAACTTGAGACAGTAAAAAAAAATAGAGATAAAAAAAATATTTTGTCTTTTAAATAAATGGGAAAAAAATACTGAACTAATAATTAAATGTTATTTAAAGCAGTAGAATAAAATTGATGACAATTATTTTAATAAATAAAATATTTTACAGTATTTGTCATTAAATAATTCACCAATCTATAATCCATTGATTTATTTAAAATGTAGTTAAGCTAGTTTTTTTAATACTATTATTGATATAGTTAAATATTTGAATGTGATGTGGGATATTTAATGGTTTAATGAAACATATGAATGAAAAATAAAGTTGGATAATGCATGAATATTCAGTAGTAATATGTTATAGGTATTATACTATACTGACTGAAATGACAATGTGAATGATGATGAGTGAAACATATTTTACTGTTTATGCTATAAATTTAAAATGTACAAAACAAATGGACTAGAAAATCATTCTAATAGAACTGAATACTGCTTTATGAGCAAATAAAACAAGTAAGCAACAACTTGAACTGTACTGACTATGCATATAATAAACTATCCCCTATTCTATCACTGATTATACCCCAAAACAAGATACTAAACATCTAAGAAATCTTTTAATTACACCTACACTTACTTTTGATTACAGTTTTAAGTCAAAATAATTTTTTTAAAAAAAAATTTCACGTTATTTCATTTTTTTAAAAAGAGGATTATATCAGATATTACTGATATACTAGCACACTACTACAATGACTATTTCTGGTGCCAAACCAGAAGGTCACAATATATATATATATAAATTTGATATTTGTTAATAAAATTGAATGGGGGTAGTTAGGGTAAGGGAATGGTAGGGTGGTTGTCCCTGGGATGAGAGAAAATATTTCAAATAATGAAATTTAATATTTAAGTAAGATATTAATATCCAAAATATATAAGTAATTTTATGTATTATATTATATAATAGCCCAAGCAACCTGAAGAGATCACTCTCAGAGATCAATCCAGTTAACTTGTTAGAGTAACTATACATCATGCATTATAATTATAAGTAAAAGTAAGTATAAGTACTATTCAAAAGAAATAGATATTCATCATCATGAATGATCAACAATTAAAATCAACAGTCAATCTTGTGACTGGATTTAAAATGGACCTACTGTAGACCAGGCCAACTATTTAGCCATTGCCAGTTTGGGCATTACTTAACTATTAATTTGGATGCACCAACTTAAGTGCTCATCCATAGAATATAAAACCATAAAAATAATAGTGCTGGTATATTAAAATATGCTTATCATCATCAATACTCTGGTCATTTAGGACCATTAATATACTAATGAACAATAAATTTAAATTCTAATAATGACTAAACTAAAATAAAATGTAGTGCATGGACTTTAAAGAGTATTCTCCTTGTGTCAACTAGGATGGTGATGATAATAATTGATGGGAATATCACCATCACTGGATGCCCCTAAACACTAATATACACCCCTTCCATATAATCAGACTTATGCCCATATCTAACTCAGAGAACATAAGCTCTAAACTTATTGTGATCAAAAGATGATGCAAATATAATATTCTACAAACCATTTAGAATTAACTTCAATGGAATAATTTTGACAATTAAATACAAGTTCATTAATAATAATAATAAAATAAAGTTAAGGTCTGTAGAATATGACTATTCACATATTAATTAAGTCTCTGGATTTTGAGTAATATACAGCTAATAAAACTATCATTGTGATTTACATGATTAATACAAAATTCAAGTTTATTACATTAATTTACAATACCTCACAATGGAATTTAATATACAATTAATACATTTTAATTGACATTTAAAAAATGATTAAATTTTACTTGTGTTCTATTTGATAAGAATTGATATATATGCACACAGACATGGGACATAATATTTTCTGAACATATTTGACTTGCCATAAAATAAAATACATGATTAAAATTTTTAGGTTATATTTTTAATAATACAAACTCCTTATGTTGGGTTTACTTAAAACACATGTATATAATCATACTAGATGTATGATATAATAATTTATTATTTAATATAAAATATTTAAATTGTCATCTATAAGTGACATTAATTTTTATAATAATTCCATTTTGAATATACATAAAGTACACATATACATGTGTATATAAAAAAATAACTTGAATCAGTTATTAAAAATTTTCATAAAAAGTTTTTTTTTTTTTTTAAAAAAAATAATATCAATTTTTGACAGGTCACTCTTAATTAATCGACTATACAAACTTTTTTCTTTCTATAAGAATTGTCTATGAATCAATCATTACATTTAGATTTCAATTCAAGCAAAATTATTTATTTGTTAACTTTTAAACTATCTATATTTTTTAGTGTCATTTTCATTAATGAAATTATTTAAAATATCAGTCTCAATATATATCACTATCACAGGTTGCTCTTGATTAGAACACTTTTAATATTTAAATATATAGGTTTTAAAATGTCATTTTTACTAAAAAAATTATTTAAAATTTCATTCTCATTATATGTAATGCTACTTACCACACATGTTTATTTGTGCTTCTCTGCATACAGATAAATCCTTTAGCAAGCTAAGGAATTCTCTTGGTAAACTGGTCTTAGTAAAACTGGTATAATATAGGATTGTCACCATCAGGAAAGTATAATCAGGTAACTTCAGTGATACCCATTCTGCCAAGGATTGGATATACTTCAGGCAAGCAAACTGTCTTCCAGAACACATTTGTAGCTATGAAACATTTGAAGTTGACCCCTTTCTCCATGTGACTTCAAACTCCACTATCATAAACTATAGAGCAGCTTTTTGACTTGCCCTCCTTCCAGTCTTATATCATCATTATAGTTTTCTGTACTAATCTGGAGTCTTGTGCTAGCAAACTCTTCTGGCCAGCTATAATTACTGCCAACTCTACAGTAAACTACATTTAGCCAAATCTAATCTAATCTTTTTACCCACTCTTTTACAGCTAGATTTCTGATGAGACAAAAATACACTAATTTAAAATTGTTTCTTTGATTAAAACCAATTTTAATCAAAACCTATTTTGGGAATTTTATTAAAAGTATGATCAAGTTTTTACTTGAAAAAAGATTTCTAATAGATAGAAATTTTGTTCAATTAATTAAAAAGTTTTCAAAATAGATAATAACAATCGTTTACAAGTATCAGTTCTATTTTAACATAAAACATGCTTGTTTTTAATTTCAAAATCAGAACTCAATGAAAATATTTATTAGACCTTCTTAAATGTTTAATTTATAATAAAGCCTTATTTTAAATCTTAAAATTATTTAATTTTTTACTATGATTATTTTATTCTAGGAAATGTAAAAAAATATCTACAAAATTTTTGTCCGGGTTTATTTCTACTTTTTTCCATGCCATGTAACATACTTGTTATATAACTCTCCTTGTATGAAAAAAGAAAAATAGAAATGAAACATCTATCTAACAATACATAATATACATGCATAATCAAAACAGTTCATAGATCAAACTATGTACTCATCAATTTTTTTTAGAGACCTGATAGGCATCTGACAGCTAACATAATGAATAGTGACCTGCAATCAACCATTGGACTATAAGTGTGCAATGTACCATAAACACCAAGACAGCTACATCTATTGAGACACTATAACTATCACAACCCTTGATAAAGATAGCACAAAAATCTTTGTAAAGTCCTGCTCCCTTGGAGGGGCTGAGAAATGCAACACTATGCCCTGCTTCATTGAGTTTTAGAGGCTGGAATATACAAATTATGCTCTGCTTCTTTGAGTCTTATAGGTTGGGAAATATAGAACTATGTCTTTCTTTTTTTCTTGGAGACTTAGAATCTGGAATCATAGCAGGATTTGTTAAATGTGTTATGATAAACAATATGAAATCAGAAAATGGGTTGGAGCAAATAGCCAAAATAGAATACACACTGCAGCATTGCATGAAAACATTGCATCCTCAGCCAATGACAAAAATGCCATCTATCATCAAAATTGAAAATACAGCTAAACAAACTTCAACAATCAAACAATCCAATTTCCAAAATAATAGATTTTCTATTTAACTTTAAACATGAACCCTTTTAATCATACATGAAAACTAATATTTTATAATTTAAAATCACCAATACTCTTGTCACATATTTCACAGTAATTTTTAAAATTATTTCTGCATAAAATACATAATTTTTTTATCAGTTGTGGTTGAGATCAAGTTGAGTGTTAATTTTGTAGTGATGATCAACAGTATGTGATCATTATCAGAATTTAAAATCATCAATACTCTTGTTACATATTTCATAGTAATTTTTAAAATCAATTCTGTATAAAATGCATACTTTTTTTCTTTCTCAGTTGTGGATGAGATCAAGTTGAGTGATAATTTTGTAGTGATGATCATTAGTATGTGATCATCATCAGCCCTAAGTTGTGCAGACATTTATAATGATTTCCACAAATACATGATCATCATCCCTCAGTTGGGTAGCCATTTATAATGGAATGGAAAAGATGGGTTGAATCTGGGGTGATGATAAACCATCATCAAACCCAGTTCAAAATAAAATATTTTAATTTACAAAAAAGTATAATATTTAGGATATAAGTATAATTTTTAAAGTAACGTAATATTAAAATAAGAAATATTATTGAATAAAGTAAGATATAGAGATATTAAAGTATGTTGTTCAAGATATTAAAAATCTTTAAAGTAATTTTATGTATTAAATTATATAAGAGCATGAGCAACCTGAAGAGATCACTCTGAGAGATCAGCCCAGTTAACATAGAGTAACTATATCATCAATAACCATTCATCATCAATGACCAACAATCAAAATAAATCAACAGTCAATCTTGTGACTGGATATTATTAAATGGATCGACTGTAAACCAGGCTAGCTTGGGCAATTATTTAACCATTAATTTTGATTGCACCAACTTATGTGCTCATCCATAGAATATAAAAACATAAAAACAATAATGCTGATATATTATAGCATGCTGATTATCATCAATGCTCTGGCCATTTAGTATCATTAATGTACTGGCCAACTATAAACTTAAATTCTAATAGTGACTAAATTAAAATAAAATGTAATCCATGGGCTTCAAATTGTATTCTCTTTGCACAAACCAGGATGATGATGATGATTGATGAAAATATCATCATCATCATTGGATGCTGATAAACACTAATATACACTCCCTTCCATATATCCATAGTTATGCACAAATGTAGCTCAGAGAACATAAGCTCTATAACTGTTACTGTGGTCAAGATATGATGCAAATATATTCTATAAACCATTTAGAATTAAGTTCACTAGAATAATTTTAACAATTGAATACAAGTTTATTAATAACAATAAAAAAATTAATGAAATTAAGCTCTGTAAAATATGGCTATACATATATCAATTAAGTCTTCTGATTTTGAGTAATATGCAATTAAAAAAACACTATGATTTACATGATTAATACAAAATTGAAGTTACTACATTGATTTACAATATCTTTTAGTGAGTTTACTTAAAATGTATATATATGGGCACAGGTGCAGGTTTTATAATATATAATGAATACATTTCAATCGACATTTAATAAAAAATTTAAAATGGTTAAATTTTACATATTTGATTTGTGATAAAATACATGAGTAAAATTTTTTATGTTATATTTTTAATAATAGAACCCTCTTATGTTGGGTTTACTTAATATTTAAATTGTCATAATCTATAAGTGACATTAATTTTTATAATAATGAATTCCATTTTGAATATACATAAAATTCACATATACACGTGTATAAAAATAATTTGAATCAGTTATTAAACACTTTCATAAAAAGTTTTCATTTTTCTTTAAAAAAATAATGTCAATTTTTGATAGGTCACTTTCAATTAATCAATTATAAAAAAATTTTTTTCTTTCTATAAAATTGTCTATGAATCAATGATTACTTTTAGATTTCAATTCAAGCAAAATTATTTATTTGTTAACTTTCAAACTATCTAGATTTTTTAATGTCATTTTCTTTAAAGAAATTATTTAAAATATCAGTCTTGATATATATATATATATATATATATATATATATATATATATATATATATATATATATATATATATATATATATATATATATATATATATCACTATCACAGGTCATTCTTGATTATAACATTTTTAATATTTAAATATATAGGTTTTAAAATGTCATTTTTATTAAAGAAACTTTAAAATTTCATTATTATATATAACACTCCTTACCACATATGTTTATTATTACTTCTCTATATAGAGATAAATCCTTTAGCAAAATAAGGAATTCTCTTGGTTGGCTGGTCTTAATGAAACTGGGAAGTCCAGGATTGTCAGCATCAGGAAAAGCATAAACAGGTAACTGCAGTCATCCCTCTTCTGCCCAGGATTGGATATACTTCAGACAAGCAAAATGTCTTCTAGAACATATTTGCAGCTATGAAACACTTGAAATTGATCTATTTCTACATGTGAATTCAAACTCCACCATTATGAACTATAGAGAAGCTTTTTGACTTTCCCTCCTTGCAGTCTTATATCTTCATTGTAGTTTTCTGACTTGATCTGTAGTACTCTGCTAGCGAACTTTTCTGGCCAGCTATAATTACTGCCAACTCTACAACAAACTATAATTAGCCAACCCTAACCTATTCTTTTTATCCAGTTTTTTATAGTTAGATTGCTGGGATGACAAAAATACACTAATTAAAAACTGGTTTTTATTAAAAACAATTTTAATCAAAAGCTACTTTTGAAATTTTATTAAAAGTATGATCAAGTTTTTAATTAAGAAAAGATTTCTAATAGATAGAAATTTTGTTCAATTAATTAAAAAAAAATTGAAATAGATAATAGAAATTGTTTATAATTATCAGTTCTACTTTAACATAAAACATGTTTGTTTTTAATTTCTATATGAGAACTCAATGAAAATATTTATTAGACCTTTTTAATAGTATATACAAGTTCTTTAAAACACTGGTTGAAGAAGCTGTTAATAGCAAACAATCAAAATGAGTTAATTCAGCCTAAATGCTTGTATATCCTATTACAATTATTGGAGAAACTAAATTTTTTATAGACCTTTTTAAATGTTTAATTTATAATAAATCTTTATTTTAAATCCAGAATTATTTAATCTTTTACTATAATTATTTTATTCCAAGAAATGTAGAAAAATGTCTACAAAATTTTTGTCTATGTTTATTTCTACTTTCCTGTGTGCCATGTAACACACCTGTTACAATATATATGTATGTGTGTGTATTATATAACAATTAATATGACAATGGTGTGATTAATCCTTTTAGATTAGTGCAAGTCATCTTCTATCAGCTTCCGTAATGTCAGCACCAGCTGCTTTAGCTATTGCAAAACTTTTCTATCCAGAGACAGAAACACCTGTTAAGAATATTGAAAACTTGGATACCAGATTAGGGTATGTTACATTACTTTAACAAAGAACTTATCATAACTACAAATATAAACAGAACTAATTCACATATACATATTATACATTTTTGGAACTAAATATTTACATATATATATATATATATAGAAAAATTAGATAAAGGAAAAAGCTTTATAAACTAAACAGTAAATTTATTTGCCATGTTCGTGACCTGCATCTTGATGAAACTTGGAATACCTGATAATTTTTTTTCATAAAATTTCTCACATTGATCCCACAGCCATCATTTCACTATTTTTATCTAGAGCATATTTAATAATTTTTTTCAATTATGGGTTAACTAATCTTATATTTTACTGTCCATCAACATTGTGAAAAGAAGCTGAAAAAATCTTTTCCTTGCAATGGACTATTTAAAATTGTTTCATTTTGGCTATATATAAAAATAATGAAATACAATATATATATTTATTAGTAAATAAAATCAAGTCATATATCACATGACTTAATTTGATATGAGCATATAGATCTAACAAGCTTTATCAATAAATGCTGCCAGAGAAGCATTTAAAATCTCTTTCTAAAAACTATCCCCACCCCCAAACCAGTTTCAAGCTATTGACATGCTCATTATTTTAGTTTATACTTACAAGCTTATCAAACTATGTCACATGATATATAACTTGATTTTATTTACTATTATAGTTTTGCTTTTAAGTCTTAAGCAATGTATATGGTGCAGCTGAAGTTTTTTCAGACCCATATAGCTATTTGAATTAGATAGTTGGATTTAAAGACATATAAGTGTCCAGATCTAGCGTCTGAAATATTCTAGTGCCTTGCTGAGGATAACCAATAGCTTGAAACTTGAGGATGAGAATATTTTTAGTTAGATTTTAAGTGCTTCTCTTTTGGCATTTATCGATAAAGCTTGTTAGATCTATTAGCATGCTCATTATTTTAGTTTTAAGATATATATAAATTATCAATGTGAAAAATAGTCATATAGAATTTAAATATAAAATTTAATAATATTTATTGTACTGAGTATATTTTCATGCTTTGGCATCATATTTATGGTCAGTCTGCTGAGAATATTAATTTTTTGCTGATTTAAATGCTATTAGTTTTTGAATCATTACACATTCATTTTGTGTAATGAACCACACCTTTTTTAATTTACATTTGTGATCATTTCTCTCTTCACACATACCTCCAACATTACTCAGATCATAACCATGCTCTCCTTCATAACCATGGAAGACAAATGGACCAAATGCTTCAGGTTTATTCTAAGATTTTCTGTTCATTAATGAGTATTAAATCACTCCAGTTTCAAGACCTGCCCCAGTCCCACCACAATACACAAATGGGATCAGAGTGGGGTATTAGAATTGGAGTAACTCAATGCTCATTAATGTTTGGAAGATCTAAGATCAGATCTGAAGTATTTAGTTAATCTATATTTCATGGTCATGAGAGGAAGCATGGCCATGGATGTGATCTGAGTGCTATTTGAAGTTAAGTGCAAAGGGAAATGATCACAAACATAAAATAAAAAAGGTGTGATTTATTACACAAAATGAATATGTAATGAATCAAAATACTAATAGCATTTCAAATCAACAAAGAATTAATGTTCACCACAAATTGGCCATGAATATGACATGAAAGCATCAAAAGTATACTCTGTACAATAAATATTATAAAATTTTATATTTAAACTCTGTATGAGTATTTTTTCACATTAATATTTAGAATGGCAGAGTATGGAAATATATATATATATATATGTTATAATTCAAATTTGCATATGTTTGATCATTTGCATAACAAAGTAGTTTCTTTCTTCTTTATAACCTAAAACTGAATACACTTTCAGTGAAGTTCACCATAATCATCATGGTGAACTATATGTTATAATTCAAATTTGCATATGTTTGATCATTTGTATAACAAAGTAGTTTCTTTCTTCTTTATAACCTAAAACTGAATACACTTTCAGTGAAGTTCACCATAATCATCATGGTGAACTATATGTTATAATTCAAATTTGCATATGTTTGATCATTTGCATAGCAAAGTAGTTTCTTTCTTCTTTATAACCTAAAACTGAATCAGAGAACCTATGATTATGGTGAAAATTCACTGAAAGTGCACTCAGCTTTGGGTTATAAAAAAGAAACTACTTCATTACACAGATGAAGAAACATATGCAAATTAGAAAAATAAATATATATATATCAAGGATGGCCAAACTTTTAGACATTGGGGGTGACGTTTTTTGGTGAAAGTGTATCTGAGGTTGACTACATTTTTTCAGGATTTTGAACCAGAAACCAGAAAAATTTTGTGCCACCTATTGGCCATTTTTGGATACATTTTCACTATTTTACCAATTTTATGGTAAATTCATAGCTTTATTGATATTTAAATTTAAATTCCCAAAAAATCTGCTATTGGCAATATTTTTCACAAAAAATCAATTTCTGATTGTAGTCTATTATATATAGTCCCACCTCTTTTTCCTTATAAAGTGCTGCAAAGCACTGATTGTCAACTTTGGCTATTTTTCTCCAGGCATTTTTAACTGTCAAAGTCAGAAATCAAACCAAAATGTTTTATGCTTTTGTAACAGATTTTGAATGTAAATATATTTCTCATAATTTTTTACATTCATATTTAAGTTCTAATATTACTTTACCTAAATATAAACTTTGATTTGAAAAGTTTTAACTTTTACAAGAAAAATAATCAAGGAAAAGTGAATAGCACTGGACCACTATTCAAGACAAGTGAATAACATTGACTGCTATTACTTTTGTAATAGATTTTGAACATAAATATATTTCTCATAATTTTTTACACTCTTAATTAAGTTTTTACATTAATTTACTTAAATATAAATTTTGATTTGAAAATTTTTAAATTTTACAAGAAAAATAATCAAGAGAAAGTGAATAGCACTTGATTGCTATTCAAGACAAGTGAATAATGAAGACTACTATTTGCATATTAATGACATTCAGTGATAGCTAGCAAAATGCAACTATTTTTCATAAATATATATGGATTTTATGTTTTCATGTAATGATTGGTTGAAATATAATTCCTTTGTTTTATTGCCAACTATTTTTTATGTGTTTCTTCAGTTATTAACATTATTTTAAATTTTTTGTTACTTTTAACCAATTTGAATGTAAACTAATTCAATTTTTAAAAGCTAAATTAAAACAATTCTGATTATTATACATTCTGAAAGGAAATGGGCTAGATCCATATTTAATGAATCAAATCACTCAAATTTTTACTCAATCTGGCCAATAAGAAAATTTTTCAGGCAAAATATTAAATTATCTCAGCTCTCTAGTATTACAATTTATCCATGCCACTTTATAAAATTTTTATTAAATTACAATTTTAAATTACCTATAAATAATTTTTTTCTAGAGCTGGTTCTGAATTTAAAAAAAAAATTCAAGAAAAAAATTTATTGTTTTAGAATTGTATTAAAATAAATTAAATGAAATTTTACAAAAAAAGGAAATTACGCAGTCGACTTCAAGAGACCTTGCAGTCAACATTTAGGCCACCCCTGCTATATAAGATGAAATTAATTAACATATCTCCAAATCTCTTTCAAATTATCTCATAATAAAATAGCATTTTAATTATACTCCTATTTTTCAATGTTTTAATTTTAAAATGCTTTTTTAAATATAATTGCACTGTCTGTATGTGTACTTATATAAAAATAATTATTGTGTATAATTGTGTTAGGTGAGTTTAAAGATTACAATTACTGATATTTAGTTTGTCTTTATATAAGAATAGTAAACATGTTTCTTTAATAGCAAGTTAACATCGTTGCTTATTTAAATTTCATGCTCTTTGTTTAAATTAGTTTGTGTTTCAATATTTAAGATCTAATAGCTTACAGAGAGTCGTGCTGAATTTCTTAACCATATGTAGTGATTATATATATATATATATATATTGCAAATAGATTATATTATTGAAAATTGTAATTTGCATGCAGGCAGTACCTTATTATTTTCCCATTACCCTAATGCTCTCGAAAATTTGCCTACTAAATGTAAAGATAAATATTATCGCAATTAAAAAAATGAAGTATGTTTGTTGCAAGAAAGTGTGTGAGTTGACAAAAACTGTCGTATTGAGAATAGGTTTTCACACAAGGAGAAAAAAATGCAAAGCTAAGTGACCACCATATTTGGATTTCTAAATGCTTTGGAAGTGAAGATTATCAGTTAAGCAAAATGACAGACATCATTTGTCATTTATCTTAAGTATAAAATATCTACGCATTAATGGATACTCGAATTGTCTTTTAAAGTATACAAGCTAAAGACACTCTAGTTAAGAGAATGTTTTATTTAATTGCAGTGTGTGAGAATGAAATATTACCACAGATAAACTTGTTATTAATTCTAGTCCCACAGTAAAGAGATATTGATTATTATTTCTATTATTATTTTATTATTGTCATTTACATTAATGTTATCGACATGTGTCAGCATAGATAATAAAATTGCTTTATTTTAAAAGTTTGGTCTTGTGTTAGTTATTTAAAATTTGATGCTTTCTTGGTTGGAATTATTAAAAATATTTCCTGAGTACACAGAAGAATGGTGTCAGTTGACAGTAGAACCTGTTTGCAAAGAAAGTGGTGCAGCAACAGTTAAATCTATTTTCATGGATTTAATAGTAATAGAGTGTATAGTTAACCCATGTAAATAAAGAAATGTTATAAGCATAGCGATGTTGGTAACAGCACACTATTTGGGAGTTTGATATAGTTAACCCAAGAGCATGGAACCTATATAGCAAGCATATTAAGCATTAAAAGTTTCTATTCTTCTGTTTTTTTGCTAGTAGCAGTACTCTGCAGATAACACAACAATTGTGTTATCTGAACACTTCAGAGAATATACCTTATACAGAGCTAATTGAAATTTTAAATGTATATTTTCAAACAGCAGCATCAAAATGGGTAGCCTGATTATGCTTTACTATGAAGAAACAGTTTCTCTGTGAGTACTATCATGAATATAATTTGGCATTATGAACACTAGCTAAACAATGTAGATTTATGGCTTGCCTGAATGATATGTTGTTGGACCAATTGCTGTATATAATGTCAGACCACAACCTTGGAAAAAAATTATTTAAGCAAAATAGATTTGACATATCAAATAGTATCAGCAAAGTGCAAAGCATATGTTATGGTAGTGGAAAATGTATCAGAATTTCAAGCTATAATGAGTGAACTGAAAAACCAAACAAGTGTGAATGAAGAACAAATGGTTAATGCACCTACAAACATTTTAAAGGATGACCTGATGTGTTATTGTTGTGATGCAAAAGGATATAAGAACATTAAACAGATTTAAAACAGAAAATGTCACGTGTGCTATTAAAGGACATTATCTTGCAACTGTAGAAAAGAAGAAAATAATTTAAAGGCCAAACCACACCCCAGATTTTAAATTAGGAAAAGATGGAGCTAGAGCAAATGTAGATGTAAAAATAATAAAGGACACATAATGGTCAGGTTACACTTGACATGATCTTCTATGATAATAATAATATAAAAGTTGGCAGTGGCATGGGTCTATCTGTAATATTCTTAAGAGAGTGGAATAAAATTAATGCTAAAATCAAAAATAATGGGAATTTAGAAAAAAAGATGTATTAGTTCCAAATGTCAATAGAAATAAAATACATACATGCAGAAAAGTATTAGTCCCAGTAAAAGTCAATACTAGATTTAAAGTAGTACCATTATGTATTATAAAAAGGAACATAATCCCAGTCAAAACTGGTTTTGACCATTAGGCATATGTTTAAAAATAATTTAAAAATTGGAAGTGGCACTTAAAAATAAGTTTCCTCATCTACTTAAACAAGGACTAGCTAAATTAAAGATGCATCCAGTAGACATAGAATTGAGGGGTGTGCAACATACTGTGTTCAAGCTAAAATATTCCATATGCATTAAAGGCAAAAGTCAAGGAAATGATTGTGGATATAGTTAAAAAGGTTGAGTTGACACCTGTTGAAGATTCATTGTAGGCTACTCTAGAAGTTGTGATTGTGAAATCTGATGTGAAGATTATCATATCATACTAAACAAATATATAAATAAAGAAACATACCCTTTGTGCCAAGTGTGTGTGAAATGATAACCTTACTACAAAAAGTGACATTCTTCATGAAGATGGATTCAAAGTCCACTTTCCATCAGATACCAGTCATTAGTAGAGTTATTTGTTATCAATACCTATTTTGGACTATTTCAATGCATTAAGTTTACATAAAGCTAAGATGGATGTTTTGTTGCAAGACATGAAAGGAGTCATCCCCTACTTCAACAATATCCTTATTACTGACTAGGTTGAAGAGGATATATATATCCTCAGGCATTTTTATTTTTCGATTTAAGTGAAGAAATTTTGATTTTAGGGGGGGGGGGATCTTTCTCATATTTTCATCTATTTTTTTTTTAATTTGAATTTTATAGCATTTTCTTGGTTTTTTTTTTTATAATTTGTACTTTCAATGTATTTCTTGGATATATATATATATCCTTAGGCATTTTTATTTTTCAATTTAAGTGAAGAAATTTTGATTTTAGGGGGAGGGGGACAGATCTTTCTCGTATTTTCATCGATTTTTTTTTTAATTTGAATTTTATAGCATTTTCTTGTGTTTTTTTTTATAATTTGTACTTTCTATGTATTTCTTGGATATATATTGCCTCCGGAATTTTTATTTGTCAATTTTCAGTCAGTTTCGTATATAAATTTATCACTTGCAGGCTTTGGGTCGGTTGTTGATGGTGTTGCAGCGCCATCTGCTGGTGGCAGTATGGTCCCTCCATGACTACCAAATAAACTAGTAATAAAATTTTTTTATCTGCATTTGCAAATATTATAAAGTATATTCGCATTTTATAAGATTCCTTCAGTTGTATTTTAATTCAATTGCATCACATCATTTGTTCTTTCTTTTCTTTTAAAATACATAAAGCTTGTTAAATAACTTTCAACAAATATCCTTCACATACTTATAAGATATACATTTCTTGACAGCTTATATTTATGAGTTTATCAAAATTATTAGATATAAATGTTCTTTCATTCCACACCTACTAAACATATTAAACAAAGTTTTTATGAAATCTTAAGTTTCCTTCAGTCATATGATTTAAATTCTCATGGCATCTAAGATACATTAGGTCAATACTTCAATGACAACTATGAGTTTCCATAAAATTATTATAGTTTTGGTCAAGTTTTAACATGAAATTTTATTGATAGGAAATATTAATTTACCCAGACATTGAGTACATTAAAATAATTATTTAAAATTATACTTATAATTTTTAAATATATTAAAAAAATTTTTTTTATAAAAAAATTAAAATTTAAAACAAGACCCACTTAGACAAATAAAACAAAACAAGATTAGTCAAGACTATTACTTCTATCTAGACTGATTGAACACCTATATTTATACTTATCCTATCCAGTGATCTCATTGATTAATCCAAGTTCTTATCAAATATTAATTTACATATAAACTAAATTATTTTATCTACAAAATATTTTTAAATTATGACTCATCATTATTATATATCAAATTTATTTCATATTTATATGATGTTTAATATTTTTATTTAAACAATTACAGTATTTTTAATAACTTAAAATATTAATTTTAAAATAGAAGGTATTATTTCGACAGCACAAATACAAAATTAATTGTTACTTTTAAAATATTATTTACAGATATTAATTTGCAACATTCTAATGTGTCTGATTTTACTAACAAAACTAAAAATTACTATTTCTGCCTAAAAACATGAAAGCTCACAGATAAATACACACACTTTAAAGACATGTGACACTTTCAGAACATTCTAGAATAATTTAATTACTAAGTATCTAAAATAATAACTTAAATAAACAAAATTATTTAAAATATATTAGATACATTATATAATATTTAATACTGTAATTAAACTTTTGTTTTAATATTATATCAGTTAAATATAATAAACATTAATTAATTTTATCTGTTAAATAACATATTACTTTTATTATTTAAATTGTAATATTTTAAACAGCATTAAACTGTTGCACATGCACTTTGGATTTTAACTATAAAATTAATGAATACAAACACTTCAAACACATGATAAAGTCTTTGGATGTGTTTGAAGTGTTTGTATTCATTCATTTTATAGTTAAAATCCAAAGCGCACGTGCAAGATGTTTAAAATATTACAGTTTGTAAAAAACATCACTATATAAAATAATTGACTTATTTAAATTGTATTAAAATACTTTAAATCTCTTTATAAACATCCTATTTAACAACTTTAAACCTATTTTACTCATACAATCAATATAAAATAGTATGGACTAACATAAATTAAAAATTTTTAAAACTAGATATTTTTAAATTTTACTTTAAAAATGGTGAAGGAGATTGAGTTGAAAACATTATTGTGTTTTCATTTTGGAATCATAGCTTTATATTTAACTAAAAAGATAAAATATGGCTGCTAGAGGATCCTAAGATCTAGGTGCAATTCTTTCATATCCAAGCTCCTCTCTGATGAAAGCCACTAGTCTAGGGATATTGGATGAGTAGATACTAGGTAGAAATTTTATGCTCAAACCTTCTTACATCCATTGATTATTGGTTTGCATTGGCTGGCACTATAATATAGAGATTTTCCTCTGTTTTAACAGCTTATGTAAGCAAATGAAATGGTGATCATGTGATGTTTAATGGTTTAACTTTTATAATAAGAGTGCACTTTCAATAATATCCATCTATTTTCAAATATCATCATATATATGCTTGATTTAGTCAAATACTTTTATCAAATTGATTAAAGCACTATATATAAATCATGTTTCACTTTTTGTAAAAAAAAAAAACCCCATATCTATAGGTTTTTGATTCTCTAAAATTGTATTCACACTTGGTATTCATTATTTGTGATTGAATGTTCAGTAATATTATTTGGTTATAAATCTATAATCATAAGATTTTTATCACTAATATTTACCTATAAAAAGTACATAGTCAATTTTATTGTAAATGAGGTATCTTTTATAACGTTGACTTATATATAGATAAGCTTGAAGGACAAGTGAATTCATTTGTCTTTTTAAATCTTTGCTTGTGGGAGAGTGTGTGTCATTTGGTTAAAACAGTGCATATGTGGGGAGTGATTTGCTCTGAAAATATTACAATAAATAATGTACTGTATAAAAATATTTATTAATGTACTTACAAATACTTTATGATAATTACATATATATATAATATTATTTAGACAACATTCAAATGTATTAGAAGCTGCAGCGGAAGGTGCTTCAAATGCGATTATTATTGTAGTAAATATTGCAGCCAGTTTAATAGCCTTTATAGCCTTTCTTCATTTATGTAATGCTCTTTTATCTTGGTTTGGAAGTCTTGTTGGTTTTGATCAGCTATCTTTTGAAGTAAGTTCTTAATACTTTAACAGCATTGTTTAAATGATTTTAATTATCAACTAAATGCAATATTTTTATGCGTATTAATTACCAAAAGGACTCTTAAAGTTAATATTGAGATGTTAAAATTGCAACAAAGAGTAACAAATTCATACTAATATCATTATTTGGTCGTAACATTCTATCCGAACTACTTACACTTTATATTTATTCATAGAAGTCATTGATAAAATATTATAACGTTTGGAAGTGTGATTTGAATATTTTATAAATAAATAAATGTATAAATTGGAAAATAGGATATAAGAATAAAAAATAAATGTTAAAAATAAACGGTTTTAAATACTAAAAATATTAATCTTCTTTTAGTGCTACTTGGAAAAAAATTGAAGTAATAAAGATAAAAAATTAAAAATGGAGAAATTTTTTACAAATTTTATAACTTAATAAAGGTATAGAAATTTAATAAGTTTTGTTTTAACTTAGAATGGCTAAAAAGAAAAGGCATTTATCTCTCCTTTTTCTCTCGCACTTTCTGCACTAACTATAGCTATTTTGTTTTCTCTAATATTAAAACCAATTTGTTAATGTTGCTGCACATTTTCAATTAATACAATATAAAGCCTTTTTTTATTTAGTTAAACATATATTTGATTTTAATGTCACTACATTTGTAATGAAGGGACAAGGTATATAGACACGTGTGTGTAAATTAATGCGGCTGCCGAAAGCCATACCGTTTTTCAATGGGAGTGGGGGTGGTGCAATGGCAGAAAGCCATATCAAAAAGTCACAACTACCTGTTTTTATTTAGTATCGTAATATGTTTATTATTTTTGTGTACAAATTTATACTTTTCATATTGTTAAAAATTTGATTTTTTAATACAGCCTTCTCCCATCGCAAACACCCTCCCTCCACCATTATTGAAAGGTACGGCATTGTTGTATATACGAAGTTAAATCCACAGCCAAGATGTCTAAATGTTGAACAAAGGATTAATAATAGAATAAGAGTGCTTTTAATTCATAGCCTGGGTGGTGATGGTTTACTTCCTTTGTTTACATATGCATTGAGCTATGTTTAATTTGAAGTTTATATATATAAATAAAATATCCGTTAATTAAAAACAATATTGTAATTATAATTGAAATAATATTTTTAACGGTTTAAAAACAATTACAAACAATCCTTATATCCGCAGAAGTACTTTTCGGTTACTTTCTAACCTGCCTCAACTGCCATTAAATTCAAAATCCAAAAGCGGAAGCGAACGTCATCATTTCAAATTCCATGAATCTCGTATTAAGAAAAATTAAAGAGGCAATTTTTATAAACAGGAATAAAACACATTTAATAAATCGACAAGCTTCTAACATTAAAATACGAGATTCGTGGAATTTGAATTGATGACGTTTGCTTCCGCTTTTGGTTTTTGAATTTAATGGCAATTGATGACGTTTGCTTCCGCTTTTGGTTTTTGAATTTAATGGCAGTTGAGGCAGGTTTGAAAGTAACCGAAAGTACTTCTGCGGATATAAGGATTGTTTGTAATTGTTTTTAAACCGTTAAAAATATTATTTCAATTATATATATCTATCTATCTGCCACTGCTATAGAAATGAGTTTTGAACAACTATACAAATTAACCATGCAAACCACAAATAGATCCATATATAAATTATGCTGACCCATTTCTATGTTTCTTTGATATTTTGTAATGGTAACTTTTAACTTCTTTTGCACAATACGTTTCTTTCTGAAATACTTCAATGTGATGTCTTGAATGTATTTTATTCTCCAGCTGAATGGAAATAATAAACATTGCTTTTTCTTAGAAATATTTTTTGAAATAATCCTTATAATGTAGATAAGGTCTACCTGTCCCACAAAAACTATGATCCAGTTTTTCATAAAGTATCCTTTTCATAAGTTAAACATAGTTCATTCTTTTTACACACAATTAATCTAATGAAGGCATGGGTTTTATAATAATAGATTATCCAGAAAGTTGAAGAACATATTCACTGGTTTTATGATCTATGTCATTGTACTTTCAAAATTCTATAAAGCAGCCTTAAATGAAACTTCTAATGTTTTATATTGCTTCAATAATCATCCAAATGTCATTTCCATACAATAAATTAGATAAAATACCAGCTTTAAATGCAGCCAATTCAGTTGCAGTTATCCAATTTGTAACTAGCTAAAAGTAGCATTTAAATTCATCTTTTACTTGTAAAACTATCAGAGTGTTCATGTTGATTTTGATGATCATCCAAAGTAGAAGTTAATGATAATTTATGTTCCATCACTAGTCAATAAAGAACTTGAAAAACTCATTAATTATTAAACCAAAGTCTTTAAATATTGAATTCCATCTGTAAATTGTCTTTTGAACTGGTAAAAATAACATAATTATTATCATATTGTAAATCCAGAATCCTCCCCCCCCCCCCAATGAAGTAGTTCTTGTCTTTGCTTTTAATTGATACAAATTAAAAATGTCATCACTTAGCCCGTATCACATCTTGATGCTTATTTCATTAAGTTGCCTATCAACAATTCCAAAGGCAATTGTCATAAAAATTGAAAACAATATTAGAGCAAATACATGCCCTTGTTTTACACTAGTTTTCACTTTAAAATCTCATTTTTTCTACCTGAATTGTGTAGAAGCTATATAATAGGAATAAATTTAGATGGGCAGCCAACTAATTTCAAAGAAATCCAATAACTTTTTTATTTATTTGAATGAATAGTTCGATCAAATCAACACCAAACAATATATAAATCATTCTTTTATTCTCAATTGCTTTCTTGCATTTACCTGGCAAGACCATATATATAACATTTTTTGATTCTCTAAAACCACAGGGAGTCTTTGATGATCATTCATTTATGACTTAAAGCTACTTATTCAAGAAAATCCTTGAAAATATATTTATTGTAGTAGATGATAATGACATTCTCTAGATATTTTATTATGGCACCCAGTTCTTCCATCTTTAATAGTTGCAAAGAGTTTTGACTTTACTAAGCATGATACTTCTGTTCAAATCTTAATGAGTATATAAAATGGATATATGATTAAAACACAATTGTTATATCACTGTTCTAAAGATAAACAAAATATTTTATGATAATCAAAATCCTGTTTCAAATGTCTTGACAACCTACAAAAGAGTTTCATTGCTGAATTTAATAGAATTATGATAACATTTCTTAGATCCATATGTTGCTTTTAGTGCATCAGGAAAGATCTAAAAGTGATGATGATCAGAAAATGTCTGTATTTTCTTTGCAATTTTAATCCACCAATCATTTAAAAACCTTATCAGTTGTTCAACTTCTGACTTCAGATTTCAAAGTTTTAAATGTAATTTATTATTCTTCCGAGCAGAAAATGCTCCATCTTCTTTTAATCAAATCACTAGTAACAAGATCATTGTCAGAAAACCAATCATGATTCTTTTTAGTGAATCAAAGAATAGATACACTTGAAAAGAATTCCATACTTTAATAATATGACAATTCTGGAGGCCCAAATGAATAATTTTAGTATTTAATAGCTGTTGAAATTTAGAACATTTAACTATTTATGATTCGTCCAATAATTTGCACTCACTATTGCTTGCATTATATAATTTTTTATTGTATTGTGATTTTTAATATGTTATTGCTTTGAGTGTGGATGTATCCACATTTCTTTACAACAGTTTTTCTGCCTAAACAAAATATTTGTAAATTCATATGTTGTGCAAAAATTTAATAACATCAGACCATTTAAATTTATGACTAATAGGTCCAACTAATACTTATTATTTTCAACAATTTTTGGTTAAAGTTTACTTTTTGTGCCAATACATGCTTTAAAATTTACAAGAATTGTTATTAAATTATTAGAGACTGGGAAATGGTCTGTGAAACAGATAAAAGTGTAATTTTGGAACAGGATTATAAAAACAGAGTGGATGATCTGGTGCCCATGGCAATCTTTGTGAAGATAAAAAATTACTGAATAAGTGAAACTGATGTCAACAAGAGATTATAAATCTTAATTTGTATTATTTATCCAAACTGATCCCTACTTATCATTTATGAATTCTGGTACATTTATACAAATTATGTTCCATAAACTAGAAAAGCATTCTTAAAACTCAAAATTAATCATTTATTTCAAAAAGCTTTGAATAGAACACAACTATATAATGTATAATAATAATTATTGAAAATACAAGATGAATACCTGTTTATTAATAATTTTTATTAGTCATTTATTAGACTAGAGATTATCCAATAATGATTATTACATAATAGTCAAAATAAGAGTCATATATCACATGACCGTATCTCTTAAGCTTGTAAGGTATAAACAATGAGGATTGCCAATTAATGATTATTACTCACAGAGGCAAAACTTTCCATATAGTAGCACCTCTCAGTGCAAGCCAGAGTAATCAATGGATACAGGAAGGTTTGTGCATAAAATCCCTATCTAATTTCTACACATCCAATATCCCCATACTAGTTTCTAGCTTGTGGCTTTCATCAGTGAGAAATTGATTACTTTGGTTTACACTGAATGGTGCTACTGTATGGAAAGTTGCATTAGATCCTAAGATCTAGGTGCAGAGCTCTCAGATTCAAGGCTCCTCATTGATGAAGGCCACAAGCCAGAACCTAGTCTGGGGATATTGAATGAGTAGGCACTAGATGGGAATTTTATGCACAAGCCTTCTAGCATCCATTGATTATTTTAGCTTGCTGTGAGTGGCAATGCGTATAGTGAGTTATGCCTGCTTTAATAACAGTTATAAGAAAGCATAAGAAATGGTAATCATGTGATGTTTTTTGAAAAAAATTGAGCTTTTATATATTTAGAATTAAATAATATAAATATATTACAACTTTCAGAAAGATTATCAAATTCACCACATCCTTTATTTTGAAACAGGCAAAACTCTCCATACAATAGTGCCACTCAGTGCAAACCAGAGTAATCAATGGATATCAGAAGGCTTGTGCACAAAATCCCTATCTAGTGCCTACTCATTCAATATCCAAGGCTCCTCACTGATGAAAGCCACAAGCTAGAAACTAGTCTGGGATATTGGATGAGCAGGCACTAGATAGGGATTTTATGTACTAGTCTTCTGGTATCCATTGATTACTTTGGCTTGCATTGAGTGGTACTACTCTATGGAGAGTTTTTGTCTATTTTAATAGCAGTTGTGAGCAAGCATAAGAAATGGTGATCTTGTGCTGTTTAGTGGTTTAATTCCTTTATTTTGTTGTAATATTTTATATAAATGCAATTTATCCACTCTATTTTGAACACTTATTTAGCAATAACTTTTTATTGTACATATATTCATACACAATCTTATGTTTTGACTGCCCTGCAGTTTTCTTCAGAGCTATGATATAATGAACAAAATAAAACACATAACTATATATAATAGTACTATAAAAACTAAAACTAAAAAACAACATAAAATATTTGTTTACATTTTTTATAGTATTACTTATATAGTTATGTATTTTATTTTATTCATTTTATCATAGCTCTGAAGAAAACTGCAGGACAGTCAAAATGTAACATTGTGTATGCATATATGTACAATAAAAAATTTTTTTCCCAAAAAGTGTTTAAAGTAGAGTGGGCAAATTGCATTTATGTTAAAACATTTTTTTTTTGTAAAAACAATATTGTTTTGAAAAAGTGAAAAATTAATCAAATAGATTGCTTAATTAAAAATAAAATATATGCCAGCAATGAATGAAACAACTAATAATTTTGAATTTTAGTTTGAGGTTTATTTGTAGGGAAAAGACGATAGAACATCATAGCTTTGATTTCCTGAAAACAATTATATCATAAGTCACATCAACTATTATTTATATAACTGATAAAATGCAGCATTAACACACTCCCAAAATCTTTTAATCAACTATTTCTTAGATATCTCTGATTAATTTCAAAATCTCCATTCTAGCATGTCTATCTGAGACAAACTAAATATTGTTGTAAGGTAGTTTCTTTTAAAAGTATTCCTTGGGAAATAGGATATTGGTATTTATATAATATCTTTATAGAAAATCTTTATTTAAATTTATTAGACTCAAATCTGTTGTAAAATATTTATTTTAAATGGAAAAAAATTTAAATGACATACTAAATTGAGGCTGTCTTTGTAATATTTACTTTTTTATAAGTATAATAATGCTCAAGGCTAAATGTGTTTATAAGTAACCATTAGCAACCAGACAATACTTAAGTAATCCCAATATAGATATATGAATAACAATCAACATTTTCAAACTGTTGTCAAGGCAACCTCCTTTTAACAATAGAGGTGGGCTTAGACAATTCCAATATAGATAACAATCAACAAATCAACATTTTCAAACTGTTGTCAAGGCAACCTCCTTTTAACAATAAAGGTGGGCTTAGACAATCCCAATATAGATAACAATCAACAATCTCAAACTGTTGTCAAAGCAACCTTTTAAAAAGGTTATTGATTAGGTCAAACAAAATTTTAAAACTGTCATAGGAGACTTTAAATCTATATTTGGTAAATGAGTGATGCCTCAATATACTGTGGTTTGTTAAGAGAAGGTTGCCTTGACAACAGTTTGAGATTATTGATTGTTATCTACATTGAGAAAGTTTGTTAAAAGGCGCTTGCCTAGACAACAATTGGAGATTGTTGATTATTATCTATACTGGTTTTTTATTTTTTTATATATGTGATTTTTAATTTGAATAAAATTTACAGCAAAATAAAATTATTTTTAAGATAATTATTGTTGAAATTAATTTTAAACATAATGAAATTTGAAAAAAAAAAGTATTATAAGCCATTAATTTATTTAAGAAAATATAAAAAAATAAAGTTTACTTTTTACATTACCAGAATATCATTTTTTTTAGCATGAAATATGTATATTGGTGATTATTAATCTTTTCTACATGTGTGTGGTCATATGTATCAGTTGTATGAGATAGTGTGGATAGTTGAAGGGTGCTTGAAAATCTAAGTTCAAATCCTCTATACTTACAATTAAGCTCCCAGGTTTGTGAAGAGTGCCTGGTTTTCAAATATTTATATATCAAGCTTGTATCCTGTCCATCCCTCTTATATGTATTTAATGGTTACTGCCCTATACATAAGAGGTCAGAGTGACTTCAGGTCAACATGGGCATGGCAATAATATTAGCATCAGCATGGGATTTGAGTATTCATCATCAGATTTTCAATGATATGGATGGCTGAAAAGTTGGAGGTTGCAGTGGATTGAAGCCTGTCCATTAAAGTATGAAGATTTGCTATCTTAATATAAACTGAGCATTGATTATATATATGTGTGAGAGATGATAATCTGGACCAACTGATGAGTGCTGGTTTAGCATGAAATACATATATTGGTGATTATTAATCTTTTCTACATATGTGTGGTCATATGTATCAGTTGTATGAGATAGTGTGGATAGTTGAAGGGTGCTTGAAAATCTGAGTTCAAATCCTCTATACTTATAATCCGATAATGTAAGTTTAAATCTTTCTAAAAATGTAATTACAAAAATAATATATATTTTGTTTACCTGTTAAATAAAAACATTTTTCAGATGAATGAAAATAAGTAAAACAAAAAAATCTTTAGAATTAATTCTGCATTACAAATATCATGTAAATCAATGGCTTTTTTTTATCAATTTAAATTTTGAAATTTAATCTTTACACTATAAAGTTTTCTTTTTTGCTGAATTCTCTTGCTCTCTAGAAATAAAAACAAAATCTTTGTTCATTAGCATTCTAATAGAAATCTTTACCAAAGAACAATATTACACAAAATATATTAATATTTTTATTAGTCATTCATTGGACGAAAAATTATCCATTTACCATTTAATGAATATTTCTGTAGTGTAATTTTTACTGCACCACTCTCATGTGTACCAGTCAGAATTGTATGTTCGTTTAACAAGACTTAGCATCTAGGCAAAAGTACCTAGAGTTCAATCATATGCGAGATACACAGGTCAGGAATACTCATGAACTCCACCCTATCGCCCATTCCCCAAATCTATAACATTACAAACAACACTTTTGATGATAGCAAACGACATTCTAGCAATCCCCGGCCCAGAAGGGTCAGCAGAGACACAAGAGATCTAAAGATTAACTAAAGGATGACGCAATTTAAGAATGGATGTGCATGCATGAATTAATACAATGTCCAAAGAATAGATTTTTAAATATGAATTTATTAAAAATAACAGTAATGAAATGAAATAAGTATGGGAGCAATGGGATATACAAACTTAAAACACATTATAACCTTGATTATATAAAGAATACTCGATCTAGGTTTCACTTCATGTTAATGTGGGCATTCCATGCAAACTTTAGTAACATGATTTAAGGCTTGATGGATATGCAACCACCAAATTTACATAGTAAGAAATTAATTAATTGAGACAATGTGGCTTAATATGCTAATATAAATATTATAGGGCTTCTATTATTCATGCTATGACATTTTTGAATCATTAAAAAATATAGTACCTTTCAATAACCATACACGGTTTTTTATCATGAATATTTATAAGATTTTAAGTTACAAAGAACATAATGGGTTTTTATAATTGTACGGGAGCTTTTATTATCTACATTATCATATTTAAATCACAAGAGTATAACAGATTTCAATAACTGTATGTAGGCTTTTATTATGAATATTATATCTTAAATAACAAATGATTGAGTGAATTTTGATTATACTTGGACTTCATCGGAACTATATTAACAATAGATCAATTATTTTGGAAATTATGTAATGATTCATCATTTATAATGTACGTAAGAAAATAAGGAAAAGCATAATTATTTCGACATTTCGTCACATGATTTGACCTTTATAGGCTCTCTTAAAAGTTAACTGTTAACGTATTTAATAGCGGTGGAACGAAAGGGTAGATAACGCTAATAAGCGATAACATATAATAAGACAAACTAAATTTACATTCTAACAAGAACTTGGGGTGGCTTAGGAAAATCACATCATTACGACTTACAGACGAATAAAGTATGTGAGAAAGTATAAACGATAGCGTGCGGACCAAATGATAACGTTTGAGAGGACGAGAGGCTTCATCAACTTGATAACAAAGAATATAAGCTCATCTGCACTTGTGACAGATGGCATCCGAGAAGTGGTCGGCAAGATATATGGTTCCGATTTTCTGAATGTCAAGCCATAATAGAGCTTGCGTGACCATACACAATCTGTGGGAGTCGGGGCCTCCACACTCCCCTGAGAAATGTGCTTTAAGGATTCCAGTGATGAAAAAAGTATGATAAAGCAACCTTTGATAGATGAACGTTATCACTGGGACACATTGCGAGGGCTTTCAGGTTTGTATTAACACTGACTTATGTGGCCTTAACTAGTAATTAAGCCTAGCGTAATGAAATATTTATATACAAGCAATCCCAAAAAGGGCCTGCAATTTACTTAAAGAAGTTATCTAGCATATCATTAATAAAATCTAATAATTAAAATTCTCTTCGTTTAATGCAAATCAATACGCTTGAGAAATTAGTTACTCAAAATATCATTAGATGACAGGCTAACTGCATAATGAATCATCACTTAAAAGTAAAGATCTGAATTTAATTTAATTACTCCTAAATATATGTAATATTAATCCATAGCGTGAAATAATAGTTAATATTTTATTTGAAAAGATAATGGAAAGCATAATATAAATTAAATAAAGTGATTTAGGAATATTTTCAACCAGGTGAATTTTTATAGTTTTGTAAGAAAACTTACGTTTATGATTTAAATTCCTTAACGTCGGAATAGTAAAATAAAGTAAGATCAATTCGCCAGATTGAGTTATTAGCATATTAAAATGGGTATGACTTACATAATATCAAATTAAAATTGCCACATTTGAAAATAATAATACAAGAAGAGTGAAAACCTAGTAGATTAAATAGAATTGAGATATTGAAACGAAAGAAGAGTCATTGTTTAAGCAATTATATTTTTAAAATATAAAGATTACAAAAGTGGAAATATTAAAAGAAACACATGCTTTAAATGGGAAAAATTTACATAATTAGAGGCTGACATTTATATTTTACAATTAAGGAGATTGTTTAGATGAAAGTTTTAGAGTTTGTTTAGATGAAAGTTTTAGAGTTCATTTTGCGGCAGGGAATTACCTTTCTTTCCGATGACTTGACGGCCATACGCACACATGTTGGTTCCATGTTTTATGAAATATGATTAATTTAGCATTATTTTGATGAAATTGCAATTAAAGCCCATTCCTTATGTAATTTACAGTTCATTTTGGCAGTAGTTTGAACATGATGGCTTATGATTACATCGGCATTGGCTTGATTTCAGAGAGATCGGGGAAGCAAATTTTAACTCTACTCACTAACCATTTTAAAATTATTAGTGACATGGATTTCCTTAGCAACAGTGTTTAGAAAATGCAGACCTTTTAGCTAGCAAATCCGGTGGTATTTATACTTGTTTTGGATGCCTTTGGGTAATTCCCGGATGTAAGCTAACAGTTACAGTGACACAGCAGATTTTAAAGTATGAACGAGATCAAGTTTGAGAGAGCTAGTCTTGGTCTATTTTGGGCTGAAAATAGACCTGTGGGATCATTGTTAAGTAACGTGAGTTTTAAAATAAATCTATGTTAAAATAAAAACAAATCTTTTCTGAATTTAACATTAGGTAAGTCTTTTATTTAATAAATTTGCATTACTCTTTTGAACTTTCTCTCAATTAAAATATACATGAATAAAACATATAAGCAATATAATGCTTTTAATAAAAATTATTATGTTGATCTGTTACACACACACATACGCACGATTGTTTACCGTAATAGAAATTTATTATTTATATTTATATCAATTTTTAGATGAGAATAAAGCTTAATAAAAGATAAACAATCATGTGCATCGGTATACCTTTACTCCCTAGTGATTGCTTATTAAATGACTGAGTTTGAACCCATGTTTGAAGGGTTTCAAACATCACCAGAAAGTGAAGCCAAATGTGTGCAACAGATTTGAGTGCTTCATATTCCCACTGATACGGAAGCGGAAAAAAAAAAATTAAAAAAAAAGGATTCTACTTAGAATCAATGTACTGTTTCAGATGACAAGAAAACGCACAGTTTGGGTCCCTCCATCTTAACAGGATTTACGTGATCTGAACTCTATTATTAAACTGCCATTAATAAAATAAACCACAATTATACTACCTAACTCTCATTGTCAACCTCTTTTGTAAAACTAATTAGCAACTGTATTTATAGATAATTAAGAAAAAAAAAACAAAGTAAAACATAACATTGGACGCTATCTTTGGCACTACCTTCTTAACACGCAACATTTTAATCAATATGGGGTCTCCTAGAATGCTCTGATTTTCTTTTTAAATGTCATATCTGTCAGTCTTATTGGATCATTCCGTCCATTTTGTCGGGCCTAGGTTATTATCTCCCGGGGTCTGGCGGTACATATGGTTCGAGATGTAGATCATAATAAACTACAATTTGAAATATTTTTCTCTTAAGTTGGTCTTCTAAATCCAGTGTCTCAATTCTATCCAGTACCTCAATTCAGTTACTAATTTTCTTTCGGGCGCAATTCTTCCATGATGGGAGTTTGCGTCTCTTCCATGATGGGAGCTTGCATTTCTTCCATGGTGGCAGCTTCTGCATGGAGGGCGTTGAACTGTTGGATTCATTGTAGCATCAATTATCACCCCAGCTCCCAAGCTTAAAACATCCATAATGCAGATACCTTGAAGATCGCACATCACTATTGCTTTTCCATTTGTCTTTATGTCTTTTCCCTTTACTACCATCCTCCCAGGCATATACATCATGAATATCAATCTGAACTTTGATGACTAGGTTTAAAATCTGAATCCCACTGTTAGAGATGCTAGCAACATCAGGACCATCATTAATAGATCCTAAGTGGGCTATCTTTTCTGCTTCCGGAATTTGGTTTTCCTGCGCCTGTATAAACTTGTCCATATTGCCATTAGTTCCTTGACTGACCATTCGATCTGGCTCTTGGGCCTTTTCTATGGCGATATCTTCCTTGACTACTGTTTTGTCCACATCTACTAGATGGCAATGATCTTCCATCTCCCCCCCTTTTATGTTAGAATCTGGGTGTGGTTCATCTTGGCTGCCTAATTCAGGTCTTGGTACCAGTCTGATTTGTTCCATCTCCCAACACAGATTCTCACTGGTCTGTTTCATCACACTTTGGGTTTCTTGGATGTCTTCCACATGTTCCTCTTGCATCCTGATTTGGCTTTTTATCTCATCCAGTGTCTCTTCAGATTCTTGGACACGGTGGCATAGTTGGTCACATTCGTTCTTTACTTCTATCACGGCTGTATTGGTGTCATCTACCCATTGCATTGCATTTATTCTCATTTCTTGAAGTTCTTGGAAATATCTCTGGGACTCTTCCCTGGACTCCTGGAGCAAAGATTCCCTCGCCTCTGGTTTCCTGAAGTAACAAGTCCCTAGCCTGTCTGGTTTCCTGGAGCATACTATGCATTAAGGCCAGTAGGCTCTGTCTGTACTCTTCCACCCCTGATTTAGTCTGCTCATTATTCCTTACTCCTTCTAGTTCTTTAAAAGTGATTTCTGAACCGAGATCTTCACTACCCAGACTATCATTATCGTTCCCAGATTCACTGCTTTCCTTCATATTAACAATTTTTTCCATATACTTTTATTATTATTATTTATGATAACTAAATTTACTCCCCATTCCCTTCCTCAACCAAAACTCATGCCAAAGCTCAACCTCCTCCCAACTATTCTATTTCTACCATCACTACTTCTATAATGCCCCCTATTACTGCCAAAATATTTACACTCAACTATCTCTATCAAAACTAATACATATTAATAATAAAAATAACTATCAAAGATAAAGATAAAAAAAAATTATTTTTACCGTGACATTCCCTTGTCATATGATCCGTTTGCTTTCTTCCACCTGAAATGTACTAAAAAATATTTTAATTTCCTTCTTGTACAAGACATACAAACACATGTGATACAATGACTCTCTTTCATCACTCACATACATGATTATGGTTTTCTTGAGTGTTTACCAGTTGACAAAATTTATAAGTGCGTATAATACATGGGCACCATGTCAACACAGTAAGCTTTCCACTCATAACTATCTTTGGTCTGCATGCACATCGACAACTTTGATTGCTAACTTTATTATAGTTTACATACTTAATACGGATAAGTAGTCATAACAATCTTAGTATTAGACTTTTTGAAGGAAAAAAATAATAATAAGTCAAAAACAACACATCAAAGTTTAGCAATAATATACATCGTTATTTATCAGCTTACTATCTTAATTAAAGCACTCTTACATGCACAAGTATGATTCAAAAGAGTATTATTATTTGGATATGAGTGTTAAAGATGGTCATACAATAATCTATTCCAATTCTTCAAATCTATTATTCTGTCACACATATTGACCTCCACAAGACTATATGATAATCTACTCTATGTTTCTTGGATTCTTTATTGACATGACAGCATGTAGGCCATTGAAGCATATTGCCAACTACATCTGGCTGCTTGGCACTACATAAGGAAGGTCTTCACCTATCTATGGTTACTCTAAATGCACATGAGCCATTAAAGCATTACCAACTACATCTGGCTGCTTGACAACATATGATCCAGTTTACGTTATTATTTATAATATTAGTATTATCAATACCAAATTTATTTTAAGGTCACATCTCATATTGTTCAGCTTATATTGCGTCTTTTAAGTCCAATAAGGAAAAAAAATTTTAATACATATTTCACACTTCTTTGAAATAAAAAAGATTATTTATACAGCTTGAATACTCTCCAGGGTGTTGCATGGTTTGGAAATATTATTGAGGCAGTACAATTTTGGGTTCAAACCTGAAAAAAATTTTTACATATATTTATTCATTAATGTTTTGAACCAGAGGGGAAAAAACATTATACATCATATCAATTGCTCTATAGGGTATTGCAGGGTGTGGTAATTTCGAAATGCCCCATGGATGGGCTTACAAACCTGGGGGTAAAAAATACTCTGTACCAGTCAGAATTGTATGTTCGTTTAACAAGACTTAGCATCTAAACAAAAGTACCTAGAGTTCAATCATATGCGAGATACACAGGTCAGAAATACTCATGAACTCCGCCCTAATGCCCATTCCCCAAATCTATAACATTACAAACAACACTTCTGATGATAGCAAATGACATTCTAACAATCCCCGGCCCAGAAGGGTCAGCAGAGACACAAGAGATCTATAGATTAACTAAAGGATGATGCAATCTAAGAATGGATGTGCATGCATGAATTAATACAATGTCCAAAGAATAGATTTTTAAATATGAATTTATTAAAAACAACAGTAATGAAATTAAATAAGTATGGAAGCAACGGGATATACAAACTTAAAACACATCATAACCTTGATTATATAAAGAATACTCGATCTAGGTTTCACTTCATGTTAATGTGGGCATTCCATGAAACTTTAGTAACATGATTTAAGGCATGATTTAAGGCTTGATGGATATGAAACCACCAAATTTACATAGTAAGAAATTAATTAATTGAGACGATGCGGCTTAATATGCTAATATAAATATTATAGGGCTTCTATTATTCACGCTATGACATTTTTGAATCATTAAAAATATAGTACCTTTCAATAACCATACACGGTTTTTTATCATGAATATTTATAAGATTTTAAGTTACAAAGAATATAATGGGTTTTTATAATTATACGGGAGCTTTTATTATCTACATTATCATATTTAAATCACAAGAGTATAACAGATTTCAATAACTGTACATGGGCTTTTATTATGAATATTATATCTTAATACAAATGATCGAATGAATTTTGATTATACTTGGACTTCATCGGAACTATATTAACAATAGATCAATTATTTTGGAAATTATGTAATGATTCATCATTTATAATTTACGTAAGAAAATAAGCAAAAGCATAATTATTTCGACATTTTGTCACATGATTTGACCTTTATAGGCTCTCTTAAAAGTTAACTGTTAATGTATTTAATAGCGGTGGAACGAAAGGGTAGATAATGCTAATAAGTGATAACATATAATAAGACAAACTAAATTTACATTCTAACAAGAACTTGGGGTGGCTTAGAAAAATCACATCATTACGACTTACAGACGAATAAAGTATGTGAGAAAGTATAAACGATAGCGTGCGGACCACATGGTAATGTTTGAGAGGACGAGAGGCTTCATCAACTTGATAACGAAAAATATAAGCTCATCTGCACTTGTGACAGATGGCATCCGAGAAGTGGTCGGCAAGAGACTATGGTTCTGATTTTCCAGATGTTAACCCATAATAGAACTTGCACGACCAAACACAATCTGTGGGAGTTGGGGACTCCACACTCTGCCGAGAAATGTGCTTTAAGGATTCCTGTGACGAGAAAAGTATGATAAAGCAATCTTTGATTGATGAATGTTATCGCTGGGATGCATCGCAAGGGCTTTCAGGTTTGTATTAACACTGATTTATGTGGCCTTAACTAGTAATTAAGCCTAGCGTAATGAAATAATTATATACAAGCAATCCCAAAAAGGGCCTGCAATTTACTTAAAGAAGTTATCTAGCATATCACTAATAAAATCTAATAATTAAAATTCCTTTCGTTTAACACAAATCAATACGCTCAAGAAATTAGTTACTCAAAATATCGTTAGATGGCGGGCTAACTATATAATGAATCATCACTTAAAAGTAAAGATCTGAATTTAATTTAATTACTCCTAAATTTATGTAATATTAATCCATAGCATGAAATAATAGTTAATATTTCATTTGAAAAGATAATGGAAAGCATAATATAAATTAAATAAAGTGATTTAGGAATATTTTCAACCGGGCGAATTTTTATAGTTTTGTAAGAAAACTTACGTTTATGATTTAAATTCCTTAATGTCGGAATAGTAAAATAAAATAAGATCAATTCGCCAGATTGAGTTATTAGCATATTAAAATGGGTATGACTTACATAATATCAAATTAAAATTGCCGTATTTGAAAATAATAATACAAGAAGAGGGAAAACCTAGTAGATTAAATAGAATTGAGATATTGAAACGAAAGAAGAGTCATTGTTTAAGCAATTACATTTTTAAAATATAAAGATTACAAAAGTGAAAATATTAAAAGAAACACATGCTTTAAATGGGCGAAATTTACATAATTAGAGGCTGACATTTATATTTTACAATTAAGGAGATTGTTTAGATGAAAGTTTTAAAGTTCCTTTTGCGGCAGGGAATTACCTTTCTTTCCGATGACTTGATGGCCGTACGCACACATGTTGGTTCCATGTTTTATGAAATATGATTAATTTAGCATTATTTTGATGAAATTGCGATTAAAATCCGTTCCTTATGTAATTTACAGTTCATTTTGGCAATAGTTTGGACACGATGGCTTATGATTACATTGGCATTGGCTTGATTTTGGAGAGATCAGGAAAGCAAATTTTAACTCTACTCACTAACCATTTTAAAGTTATTAGTGACTTAACACACCCAAATTATGCCAGGGTAGGCCAAAGTGATTTGACCTTTCTGATTTTGAAAATGCCTAGAAGCAGCCCAGCGATGAACAAGATGCTGAAACATAGCTTTTACCTAAGGAAAAACTGTTTTCAATAGCCTGCATTTACATTGCTTATATATCTCAACAACAAACCAGTCTGAATCATGAAAAAAATTCAACCAGAGTCAACCAACAAATTTTATTATGACTCAGATTTAAATTTATCCACTGGTGATAGAACTATTAAAAAAGTCTAAAGAAATTGTGGTAAGAATTTAAAATTATACATTCATATAAGAAACCTTCTTAAAATATAAATATAATGCATATATAATTATTTCTTTTAGAAGGTATACATTATTTACATTATAATAAATCAATACAGATATATTGTAAATACCAAACCTTAAGATGTAATTATAGGGATTTGAACACAGACTTTGATTCAAGCTTTCTTCAGCTATCCACTCCATCTTAAATAACTGATACACATAACTACATAATGTGGAAAAGATAAATGATCTTCAATATATGTATTTCATGCTGAACCAGCACTCATCAGTTGGTCCAAACCATCATCTCCCCCCCCACATATATATATATATATATATATAATCAGTGCTCAGTTTATATTAAGAAAGAAAATCTTGATACTTTAATGAACAGAAATCCTCTTCACCCTCCAATTCTTCAGCCATCCACATTATTGAAAATCTTATGATAGATTGCTCTAACCTTTGTTGATGCCATTGTTGTTGTTATGCCCATCTTAACCTTAAGTCTGTCTGATCCCTCATATATACAACCTTAATATATCCATTTAAATACAGAGAGGGATGGACAGAATCCAAGCTAAATCTGTAATACATAATCAATATTAGTATATTGAAGAGAATTTAAACACAGACTTTCAAGATTCCTTCATCTATCCACCCTATCTTTTATAATCAATGCACATAACCACATACATGTGGAAAAGATAAATGATCTCCAATATATGTATTTCATGCTGAAAACAGCACTCATCAATTATCCAGACCATCATCTCCCACACACATATATAATCAGTGCTCAGTTTATGTTAAGGTAGCAAGTCTTTAAATTTTAACGGACAAATTTCAATCCTCTCCACTCTCCAATCATCCACATTATTGAAAATCTGATGATGGAATGCTGAAACCTTTGCTTTATTATATATATATATATATATGTGTGTGTGTGTGATGATGGTCTAGACCAATTGATGAGTGCTAGTTCAACATTAAATATGTGTATTGGGAATCATTTATCTTTTCCACATGTATGTATGTGGTCATGTGTATCAATTATATAAGATAGAGTGAATAACTGAAGAAAGCTTGAAAATCTGTGTTCAAATCCTCTTTAATAATTTACATTATTTAACTTTTTTTTGTTTATCATTAATTAATTTTATTATTATACATAAGATATATGCATTAGTTAATTGCATTTGTATATTTATAATTAAACTTGGATAGATTATTTTATAATGTTTATTTATTATTTTTAATCATCAAATAATAATTTCTACAGGTAATTTTTGAAATCAATTGAGACGATCTAGAACAGTGGCTCTCAATCTTCCTAATTCCGTGACCCTTTAATAGAGTTCCTTATGTTGTGGTGACCCCCAACCTTTAATTTTGCTATTGTTATGAATTGAAAATGTATTTTCCAATGGTCTTAGGCAACCTTTGTGAAAGGATTGGTTGATCCTCAAAGGGGTCGTGACTCACGGGTTGAGAACCGCTGATCTAGAATGAATAAATAATATTTGTTATTTAAAACTTGTTTAGTTGTCTGTGCACCATTCTTTCAGGATTGTCACACTTTCCACACACATCTATCAATTCTTCACTAGTTATGTGCACTCATGTTTGAGCTGAAAAAATGGATTGTTACAATGGGAATGGCAATAATGATCATATGTAGACTTTTTTAGAAATGACACCTTGAATGTGGTGGGTTAATGAAGAAAAAACCCATGCATTCCAATACATTCTTATGCATAACGGTTATGAGATCCTCTAAGATAGGAAATTTGGTGTATAATTAACTGTCAGTTGAAATTAAATATCTATATTGTTTTAAAATAATTCATATATAAATCTTTCGCGTTATCTGTGCATTGATATATGTATTGAGATAGGATATGCCAATATAAATAGCATCATTGTAAGCAGGTTCCTGGTACTATATATATATATTATTATTAAATGTATGAATACTTATTGCTTTTTTTATTCTAATATTCTGACATCCAATAAATAAATAAATAAAATCTTGTTTTTAAAGAAAATTGTTCTAAAATTACAGGTTTATTAAAAAAAATAGGTCATGGATATCTTTGTTAAAATGCAAGTTAAATTACCAAGTTAATATTGCAAATAAAATATAAATGCATTATCAATCACCAAAAAAAAGTTCAATTTAAATACCTAAGAGTGAACTTTATAATTGAGTATAAACAAAAATATAGTAAACTTATAGCAAGTATAATAAATCTATCAAGTAAATTTTTATTAGATCATTTTTATAAATAAGGAAAAAAATGTCTTGTATGATATATTTTAAGATATAATTATTAAATTAAAAATGTTAAACAAAACGCTAATAGATAAAATAGATATATTTTTAAAACCATCCATTAGATAATTGAAAACGCTTTTGGATTAAATTGAGGGACAAAATTTTACATCATAGTCTGAAACTATATAGTGCTAACTCGTGCATAAATTTATCAATTTTATTTGAATAATAAAGAAAAAAATCCCTCTAAAAACAGACAAATAAGAATAAAGTTAGAAATAAATTATGGGACAGTATTCAATAAAATAGCTATTTAACATAGGGTTGGGTCTTGTAGTCATAAGCAGTAGTAAGAAGCTCTTCACCTGAAAAATACATTACATAAATTTTTTCATCATCATAAGTTTTGGATATGATAAAATATCAGTTAATTTAAGTAGACTGGTTATCTTTTAGTGTCATCTTCTAGTGCATATGAAGTAATTATTATGGGTCATTTTCACGCTACTGAATTAATCTGGCTGTAACCATTCCGTCTTTTAAATGCATCATTTGTAATGTTTTTTTTTTAAATTTTATTTTAACATTTCTGTTAAAACACTTTGCAATAAAGTTGCCTTAATTTTGTAATTTAATACAGAGTGCAGTTTGCTACAAAGGAAAATTAAAAATACTACAAATTAACTACAGCTTATCACTGCTTTCGACCAGATAGGTCATATTCATAACACTAAATAAAGTCAAAGGAGGGAAAGCAGAAAACAAATATACAAAAAGTAATTTTTTTATATATTTTTTTATTATTATATACAAAAGTAATTGATATTTAAATTGACAGATTTACATATTCCACTTGTATAATAAAGCAACGCATAAATATTTTTTATTTATTGTATAGGTGTTAGTGATAAACCATACCTCCTTAAATTTTCTTTTTCGATCCTTGCGTTCAGCATAAATTTTTCCAACAACAAAAAAAACTTTTATACTAATTTAATTGCAGAATGTAATACAGTATATATACATGTGTGTGTGTGTGTGTATTTACATGCAGTTATATTTACCAATAACTTTTATGCAAAGATAATTTTAAAACTTAAAATCTAGTTATTGTAATATATTCAGATAATAATTTTAAAGTTATGATTAAATTTTATTAAATTTGGTTACGGAACTTCAATCAAAATGATTAACAGTAGTCCTGCTGTGCCAATTATATGTCAGATAGCTTCAAATTCAGAAAAGAATTATGTTAGTATATGATAGCATAACATATAGGTCAATTCCTTAATTAACATCTGTACTTAAATGCTACTTCTATTTGATTATAATATAGTTCATTCAAAATTTTCTATAGAAGGACAGTCATTGAATATTTAGCTATTCCTAAAAGATAAATCAAGAAAGAAGTATATAAAAATTATTATAAAGTAATATTTTTTTTAGCATAGTAAGTATTATTATCTCATTATTTGTTTAAGAAGAAAGGTAGAAGATATTTTACATGTAGTGGGCTATTTGTATAAAATGTAATAAAAAAAAAAAAAATCAAACAAGTAAAATTTTGCATAAATTTTAATATAATAATTTTACTGATTTTTAGCGCTTATACTTTTTAATATATATATATATATTTAATAAGCTTCTATATATAGTGTTCTTTATAAGATTTATTAAAATGACTACATAAAATCTACTTTGTGAATTGTTATTGTGGGATTAGAATTGTATTTTCTCAAGCTAAATGTTTAATAGCTATATTTTATTAGGCTTTTTAAAATTATTTAAATTTATATCTTGATTGTTATTTGAAACTATAAGTTGGAATCCCCTCTATCATAAGGATTTACTCCTTTCAAATATCAATTATTCATTTATCTATCATGTAACAGTATGATAGTTAGACAAAAGTAGACTATTTTAAAATTTTAGGACCAACTAATAGATTAGCATTATCATGAGAAAATGGATATTCTTTACAAGTTTGTTAAATTGACTCTAAAGGGTTTAAATTGGGAATTGTTATTGTGGTATAGGTACTAATATAATCAAGTATCTACATTTAATTATACATTTCATTGATGATTGTTAAACAATGCATGGAGCTAATGAAATTGTACTCAGATAAATTATGAATAAATTTCAGATTCAGCCTACTTTACAGATATTAATAGATAAGTAAATTTTTTTAACAAAATAGAACAGTAAATAAAATAGTTTCATGCCTTACATTTTACAAATCTAAAAACAAATATTGCATTTTGTATTTATAGCCATTAAATATTTTTTTAAAACTTTTTACAGAAAAATTTAAAAATAAATGTTGTGGCTACTGATATAATCCGGCTTCTTCATTCAAATATTTCATGATTTAATGCTCTTAAATAGTGGCAAACAGGATCTCATTCTAGCCTTTCTTCAGGGTTCACATTCAATTTATCGCTGATAATGAAAAATATATATAATTTTCAGTTCAACATTTATTTAATTTATTTGGTTTTATTTTGACTGTTTTATTGTAATTTGTATTGAATTAAAAATCCTACTTATTTTATAAAAAATTTGTAGCTGACAATTTTTATTTCAGCCTTTAGTATTGTTTCATAAAACTCAATACTTACAATTGGCCATATTCTTTTTGTCAACATTTCAAAGCTAAATAAGAATTTTAAAAGATAAATAATAACTGTAAAAGTTTGAAGAATATGTCAATTGGAATTAATAAGAAGTTTGAAATTATACATTTAATTTATACACTAATTTATTAGTATTAAATACTATTATGAGAAATTGCTTTTCCAAATAAAAAAAACTTTAATTTTTTGTTGAGTTATTTCAGTGTGGTTTCATTAGTTCCATACAGTCACTAAAACATAAAATCAAATGTAGATATCAGATTGCATTGGTACCTAGTCTTACTAAAAGCTAGCTATAATTATTTATTTATATATTAAAATTTTTAGAGTTAATTATAGTATTTGTTATAAGCATACATTTTATTGTAAATATTAAATTAATATCATGCATACTGTATTTGTATGTTAGACTATTTACATCATCTAATATAAGTGTTGAATGTCTTTAGAAAAATTTAACTTTTTTTAAATATTTCAAATACATCCAACTGTTTGTAATAGCACACTGGTTAGTATATGCACAACATTGTTGGCCTGACCAGTGACAGGCATAACATGGCAATCAAACTTGGACCCTTAGATTCTTTGAGTATTGAATTTAAGGTAATGCTCTAACCAACTGAGACATCATCTCTTGGTCACAATACAATAATAGAGCTTATGTTCACTGAACTAGATTCATGCATAACAGCTAATTATATGAATGGGAATGTAGATTAATGCTAATGGGCATTCCAGTAGGACCTTGTTTTGGTGTGAGAACTATAACCCTCAAAACCCATTCATTACATTTTATTTTAGTTTAGTCTTTATCAGAATTAAGTTTATAGTTGGCTAGTGTATTAATGGTACTAAGGAGACAGAGTATTGTTGATGATCAGCATGTTTTAATATCCCAATATTATTATTGTTTTTATTATTAGATATCTAGATGGATGACTAGCAAGGGATAAATATTTGGCCTGTTCTACAAGAGACACATTGTAAATCCAGCAACAAGATGGATTGTTGATTTATTGTCTTGATGTATTTTGATTGATCATTCATGATGATGAATGTTTATTACTTTTGAGGAGTACTTGAGTATTACTTACTTTTACTTATTTTAATGCTGGTTGATGTATGGTAATGATACTCATAGTTGCTCTGAGAGAGATATCTTGATCTAATGCTCTCATAATATATAAAATTTCTTGTATATTTTTTGGATATTGAACGTTAATATCTTACTTTAATCTTAGAAATATTATACTCTTTTTTATAACTTTTGTTATTTGAAGTATATTTTTGAACTGGGATTGATGATGATTTTCCATTATCCCATGTTCATCAAAACAACCATTCTCCAGATGTCTTTCACCCCAGGGATGACCACTCTGATACCACATCCCATTACAATATATATTATCCAACAAATAGTATTGTGGATAAATGTTATAATTATTTAATAACTAATAAATAAGTTAAATACTGATGTACAATACATGAATAAATAGGATAAAATAATACACAATATACTGCTTAAGTTAATTTATATACTGCTTAATCTAGTCTGATATTAAACAAATACAAAATAAATATCAAGTATATAGAGGTGTAAAAAAATGAATAAGTATAGAAATATAAAATTATGTAACCAAGTTACAAACATACCTATATGTGAGTTCATTTTAACATTAGGTAATATCAAAAAAGAAAAAAAAGCTTAAGTGCTGACTTACTAATTCATCTTACAATTAACAGCTTAAAGTACTATCTCGATTTGAAAGATATTTTAATTCCACATAGATACTATGCATAGATTCTACATGACATGTCTAAAATATGAGTCATCATCACATGCCATATTATATATTCTTTAGAACTATATTGTTTACATTTAATTATTTTTATGATATTTATAGTTGTAAATATTTTATAAGAAAATTGATTAATCCTAATGCTTGCATAAGTGTTTATTCATTAAAATTTTTAAATACAGATGAAAAAGTATCAAATCACCTGCAAACGTTAAGAAATTTTATGTATTTTGTTATATCTGCACTTACAACTGTGCCAATGTTATATCTGCAAATCATACTGTGCGGTCAGCCAATAACGTTATACAATTCCCACGCTGTTCTTTTCCAACTAGTACTCTCCAATGAATTGGTCTGCAATATCTCCCCTGAATTGGTCTGCAATGAATGCTCTCCAACGAATTGGTCTGCCACGAAGCTCTCCAAACGAATTGGTCTGCAACGAAGCTCTCCAATGAATTGGTCTGCAATGAAGCTCTCCAACGAATGCTCTCAATATCTCCGCTGCAGTCTCTTTCAGCTACACCCGTGAACTACATTTCCACTGGGCACTGATCATTAACTGCCAGCACTGACGTGAGATATCTCTACTTAAATACTGCTTACTCAATACTGCTTGACTGCTCTCTATGTTACACTGCTTGATGTTACCCAGTCTTCTTATCGCTCTCTGACAACTGCAATGATCAATCAATGCACTGACCAATAAGGTAACATCTCTTATCTAGAAACATTTGTAATTAGCAAATATTTCTAGGAATTGTCGATCGCCATTACATCAATACACTAATTAAATTCCTCAGCTACCAGAGTGCGATCTAAAAACAGCCTTACGAATAAATTCTAGTTTTTTCTGGAGTGCACAAACATGTCTGCCATTTTACAAAACACTACATATTTCATAGAGGGCATAGCTGAAAATTTGTTAATGATTGCAGATGATTTGATATTTGATTATTTATTTCAGATAGCGGTATGCACCGGAAACAGATGAACAAGTATATAATTTTGTTCAAGAACATAAAATAAATATAATAATTTTAAATTAATATAAAATAATTATCAACAACTTAAACAAGTAAATTATATTCACTTTTAAAGATAATTAAGGAAAATCCTTTAAATTTAAGAATTTGTTATAAAAATATGTATAAAAACTTTAAAAATAACTTTTACCAAATTTGAAGTTTACTATAACATTTCCTTCCATCTTTTTCAGATCTATCAGTTAAACTAGCAATTTTTTTCCAGACTATAACTTTTGATAAAATGAAGGCATGAATACTTTTTTTTTGATAGATTCGTTATTTTTTTGAGATTTTTTCAAATATATTTTTAGTTCTCATTAATATGATATTAATTAAAAAATTAATTTGTTCAATTTTTTTAAAAGTCTTGATTGCAAAACAATACTTTTTCCTATGTGAAAGTAAACCAAAGGTTTTCTCATATTTTTCAAATAAATCCCATAGTGTTTCGATAGTGGTTGTTCAATATAACTCAGTTAAAAATAAACAATATGCACAACATATATCCATAGTTTGTATTCAATTTTTTCAATGGCAACATAATTTTTTTGGTACATGTAACTCCTTGCTGGATTCCAGTTTCTTTGCTGGATAGATCATTATTTCAGTAGCTTCTTGATTTAAATACGTCAGCTATATAAATGTAAATTACCGAAAGGGTCAATTGATTTTTTGGATTTAGAAACATTGGGTATATCACTCACTTTAAGAATCATTGAAAGTTTTGGATTTAAATTTGTCATGATATTTTTAGCCATGTGTATTAATTATTCAGACAGATATGATTCAGGAGAATTAAGACTAACTTTTTCTTTAAGATAATTCTAACGAAATAAAATTGTCATATTTTAACACAATAGTTGTTTTCTACACAGGCACAGTTATTAAAATTAGTTTGGAACAGAAATAAATTCATTAGAACTTTATTTTTAGTCGCTTTTAGATTCAGAAATAACAACATCAGTTAGCTATTTTTTGGAAACATAATCCCTTTTATAAAGTTTTTTTTATATATATAACAAATAAATAGGTTAACTATTGAATTTTATTAATTTTAATATCATTTATGTTTTTTATTACTTTTGACAATGCTTTTTTACAACCCATGATGGTGCAATCTTCTTCAGAACTTTTACATTTCTTTCCAAGTAGAAGTTCTGAAGAAGATTGCTGTGGCAATCAAAACCATTGTGGGTTGTAAAAAACATTGTATAAAAGTAATAAAGAACATAACAATGCAATAAGAAAGATAATTATTATTGTTATTGTTGTTGTTGTTGTTATTATTATTATTATTATTATTATTATTATTATTATTATTATTATTATTATTATTATTATTATTATTATTATTATTATTATTATTATTATTATTATTATATAACAACAACAACAACTCTATAGAAGGTAATCATCTCCCCTCACTAACACTGTTAAACAATGGTGTTAAAACTGCAAGGATACTCTCATCCGAGTCACAAGATAGAGCCATCCTAATCTGAATTTAAAAGCTATATACAAGCCAATCTTAAGTGTCTAGAAATGAGATCATGAGTACATAAATCATTCATTTTAAATCCATTTCTTATTTTGATACTTTTATTAACGCTTTTAAATTTACTTTGTACCAATATTGTAAAATGGTAAATTATGTAATACTCATAAATTTTACAAGTATAGCATTTAGATTGTAACTCTATAGAAGGCAGAGATGATTACCTTCTATAGAGTTACAATTTATACACTGCAACTTGTAAAATTTATTGAGTATTACACTCTCAAATCAAAATGCTTTAGATTTACCTATATAATTAGAAAGTAGTTTGAAAATAAGATGGCTGCTCTTATCTTTATAAAGTCATAATCTTGTGTTAAGATTTGTAGAGGTCCCTCTCATGGTAAAATTAAACACTCAAGATGAATAGTATTATGGTTAAAGCCTTATATATATATTTATATGCTGACCATGCATTTAATAATAATTAATGTTTACAATTTTAAATTGATTCAAAATATTTCTAATTATAAGACTTAAATATTAACTCGCTGTGAATTGAAAGATTTCATGAATGTTGATTTCTAAACAAGGTAGTGTATTTAATTAGTGAAGAACTTACTGGCTTTGCACTCTCAAATCAATATGCTTTAGATTTGCCTATATAATTAGAAAGTGGATTGAATATAAGATGACCACTCTTATCTTTATAAACTCATAATCTTGTGTTAAGATTTGTAGAGGTCCCTCTTGTGGTAAAATTAAGCATTCAAGGTGCACAGTATTAAGATTAAAGCCTTATATTTATTTATTATTACTGTTATCTCAGAATCTATTTTATTACTAGCATAGATTTTCACATAATCACCATTTTCTGTGCATACACAAGCTACTGAAACAGTATCTAAATCTCCATGCAATGTGCCACCCAGTGAAAGCCTCGTAATCAATGGATGCAAAAAGATGTGTACATAGAATCCCTATCTAGTGCCTACTCATACAATACTCACCAGTTTCTAGCTTGTGGCTTTCATCAATAAGGAGCCTTGGATCTAAAGACAGTGTACATAGATCATAAGATCTAATGCAACCCACCAGAAGCCCCTTTTTACCTATTTAATTAACTATAAAGCTATGAGTCCAAGATGAAAACACAATAATGTTTTCAATTCAAGTTAGATCTGAATTCACGTCAGTATTTATCCATTTGGAGTTTTTGGTTTTTTTAAAGCATGATCATTATCTTAATAAGGGCAGGATTAGTGTAAACCCAAATTCTCCAATACAGTAGTACTACCTAGTGCAAGCTTTAGTAATCAATAGATGCAAAAAAGATTTGTGCATAAAATCTCTATCTAGTACTTAGTCATCCAATAAGTTTCTAGCTTGGTTTTTCATTAGTAAAAAGCTTAGGATCTGAAAGCATATCCCATAGAATGATGGTGTCTGTAGTTTTTAAATAACCAAAGACACACTAATATGTATAAATACTGAATCAAGTTTCAATCTTTAGAAATGCACACGAATGAGCTTGGATTGAAAACATTGTGTTATCTTGGGCTCATAGGTTTGTAGTAAACTAAATAGGTAAATGGTGACTGCATTGGATTGCATTGCATCCTAAGATCTGTAGGTAGTGCTCTCAGATCATGGGCTCTGCACTGATGAAGGCCACAAACTAGAAACTGATCTGGGAATATTTTATATACAAACATTTAGTATCTATTCATGACTAAGTTTTGCACTGGGTGGCACTACAGTATGAAGAGTAGCTACAGTACATTACATCATCACATCACATAAATAATTATAGATTGATAGCGGTAACATCAGTTTTATATAAAGTTTTTTCATATATGGTGGCTACAAGCATTGTAAAATGGATGGAAGGGAATAATGTAGTGGGGGAAATGCAAGGAGGTTTTAGATTAGATAGGCATATAAGAGATAGTTTATTTGTAGTTACACAACTTATGGATTTGTGTAGGAATTCAGGTAAACAGTTGTATATGAGTTTTATAGATATAGAGAAGGCATATGATAGAGTAAATAGAAATAGATTATGGAAAAGTTTAATAAATTTGGGAATGGATGGAGCTTTAGTAGATATTATGAAAAAATTATATGAAAATAATTATTATATATATCAATTAGGGAATATAGAATCAGTTAAAGTTAAAAATGGGGTGAGATTAAGACAAGGATGTCCTTTGTCACCTATTTTGTTTGTATTGTATTTGAGTAAAATGGAAAGAGCAATAGAAAGATTGGAAAGAGGGATAGAGATACCGTTAATAGGTAGTAAGGCAGTATATATTTTGTCAGGTTTTTTTTTTTTGCTGATGATATATTTTTGTGTGCAGAAAGAAGAGAAGATATGGAAGTTATGTTGAGAACATGTGCAAGGGTTGGTAAAGAGATGGGGATTAAATTTAGTGAAGAAAAATCAAATATAATGATGGTTAATACTGGGGAAAGAGAAGATGTAGAATCAAATATAATGATGGTTAATACTGGGGAAAGAGAAGATGTAGAATTTTTGTTGGGGGATATTAGTTAAGTGTGGTGAATAGATATAGTTCTTTGGGAATTATTTTAAGTAATCAGAAAAATTATTTGGATGAATGGGAGAAAAAATTGATAAATGAAGCAAAGAAAAGGATTGATAAAGAAATTAACAGTGTTTTCATATAATAAATATGATGTAGCTAGAATTATATGGACGGAGTTGCAATAGCAGGGTTAACATATGGTAATGATGCATTATATGTTAGTAATGGGAAATTAAATTACTTAGAAAATGTTCAAAGGGAAGTAGGAAGACATGCATTGGATGCAGATGTATGGACAGCAAAGGAGGCAATTCAAGGAGAAATGGGATGGTCAAGTTTTCATATGAGAGATGCAAAAAGTAAAATGAAAATGTTTGGTAGATGAGTAAAGGGCAGGTAACAAGATGGGTGAGAAAGATAATACAGTATGCAAAAGATTTGGATAAGAATTTATATCTGTATATTTGTATAAAAGATGGGATGATTGTATTAGGAGGATTGTTGAGTGTTATAGTGGTATGGAATGGGATAAAAGAATAGATTTACTAATAAAGAATAGGGAGTTAGAGTGATGGAGAACTAGTATGGAGAGTAAAAAGAGTTTAAATATATATAGAAATAAAGAAAATATTAGGTGTGAATTAATTTATGATAATAGTAAGGAAAGTAGTTTATTGTTTAAGGCTCGAACAGGATCTTTAGCAACAAAAGAATATACATGTAAATGGAAAAATATGGATGATTTATTTTGTAAATTATGTAAGGAAGGAATAGAAAATATTAGACATTTGTTAATTGAATGTAAATGCTTGAAAACTGAAAGGACACATATAATGAAGTTATGGGAAAATAAATATGAAAAAAGTGATTATACAGAAAGTAGATTATTGGTTTTTATACTGGGTTTGGAAAAAGATAAGGGGGATTTAGATATAAAGCTGTAGAGTTGACAAAGATTATGTTGTGGAAATGGGATGGAGCAGAATATTGGAAAAATTAGACTGGGGAATGTAAAATTAAGTAGCTAACAAGTTTTTCTTGGTATAATTGCTGAGTAATTCTTGACTTCATTTAAGGAGTAGCTACAGTACATCACATTATTATCTCCTTTTACTGACTTGCTGTGCTGATGAGGCTGTTTTGTTCTGCAAGATTTTGTTTTGAAAATATCAAACAAATTTATTGCTACAAAAATTATGTGTTTACTGTGGGGACATGGAGAAAAAATTGTGGTCAAGAGAAATAAATTTAATTGGATTTGGAAAGATCAGGAATAATATTAATAATGTTTGGAAAATGTTTCGTTACACCATTTTAAATATAAAAGTAAAAAAAAAAATTGTGAGGGTATTACTGCGAGGAGACTTTATAACTAAGTTGTACATAAGATTAGTTGGGTTTTAATAATTTTGATATAAAAAAATTTTTTTAAATTAAGAACGAAAGTGATTTATTTGAGAAAGAAGATAATGTTTTGAGACCTAATGTTGGGAAACTCATGTTTCGATCACCGTTGAAAGAAAATAGTTTTTTCCCTTTTATATAATGGAGTCTAAAGAATAGGAAAGGAAGCATAAAGTATTATATATAGAGTAGATGGATTTGAAAAATAAGGAATCTGGATTGCATTTGTTTCCCACAATATGTGATGTGGCTTATCATTTGAAATGCTTAAATAAGACTAGGAAGAATGTATGAGGTTTATGGTTATATAGACAGTGTGTAAATGTGATAAAAGAGGTGAAAAAGTGGTTCCTAAGTGTAGATAGTTTAAAGAGAAAATCAGAAGAAATAGAGCAAAATCTAGTTGAGTAAGATGAGATAGTGTATTTTTAGTTGAGTGACAGAGATGTGGATAAAAAATATGTAGTTCAATGGAAATGGTTAGCCAAAAAATAAGTAAGATAGAGGAAGAGGTAAATGATGTAGAAGCAAAATGAAAATCATTAGAGATGCAGTATGGGCAGATGAATGAATTATTGAATAGGAATAATAAGGAATAAATAGATAAAGAAGTCTAGAAGGTGAAAGAGAATGTTGCAGATGAAGTAGAGAAAGTAAACTATGAGATAGAATTGATAGCAGATTCACTAAGATACAATTGCAAGGGAAAATAGATACAGATATGTAAGAATATGTCTGCCTAGAGCTAGAATTAGGATTGTTAGAGAAACAAGGAAGTATAGATGTGTATGTCATGATAGAGACAAAATAATTTGTCAGAGCCATCAGAGAGAGTAATGAATGAGTACATAGAATTGATTAGTATTTTGAGTAAGATTAAAGAAAGAGTAGGAATAGTTTGATTATTACCAAGATTTTACAATAGATATATGTTAGATGGGGAATGTTTATAAATGAGAGGTTGAAAAAATTGTGTGATAGAAATGATGTTATGTTTGTGGATATCAGTAAGAGGAAGTTATATAGTAAAGATGGATCACATTTAACAAAACAAGAAAGTGAAATTTTAGGGAGTTTGATTCATAAAGAATATATTTTAGCAATCATATGGGGGGTTAAGTGAGGTTGTTATCAGAAAGAAGAATAATGAATGGGATGTAAGAAATATACAGAGTACCTGATTTATATATAAATGTAAACGTGTAGAAAAAAATGGGTCTGTAAAATTAATGATAAGGAAGTTATTCACAAATGTAATAGAGAAGAAAGTGGCAAAAAAATTTGTAAGAAAAGAAAAATTGTTAAAATTTGATATTTAAATATGCAAGGTTGTAGAAGAGCAGAAAAAAGACTAGAATTAAACAAAGTAGTTAAAAAATGAAAATCTTGAGGTATTAGTAATGATTGAAATACATCTAAGAGAGAAAAAAGAATTTACAATAGAAAATTTGGTATGGCATGGGTAAATGGAAAAGAAAGAGAAAAATGGAGTGGTGAAATGAGAGTTATGTCAAAAATATTTAAATACTGTTTAAGTGTCAATCAAGATCATATGTGGTTTGAGATAAGGTTAGGAAGACAAGAAATGACTGGGGGCTATAGTGTATGTGGAGATAGTCAAACTATAATGGAGTGGAACAGTAGCATATATGAATGCCTAGTTAGGATATACAGAGTTTAAAAAAGGGGGGAAAATAATGATTATAGGGGAAATGAATTGGGCATATTGAAGAAATTGATGATGTAGATAACAATAATGAATAGCATTTGAAGAATTTTTGTCAGAGATTTATGAAATATTTATGAGGGACAATATACATAGCTTGAAATAATATATTTCACACAATAAGAAAAATTAAAGTGTTTGATAATGAAGAGAATATTTATTAGTGATCACAATTTCTTTTTAATAGAAATGGTTAGTAATGTGATTGGAAATTAGCAATATAAGTGAAAGGATAGTGAAAGATGTGAAAGTTAGATGAATATAAAATAAAAGTTGAAGAAACCATGGAAGAGTTGGCTGAGGATGAATATAAAGACTGGTGTGGTGAGGTAGAAAAACTGGCAAATAGGGTTTTACGTGAGAATATTCAGAAGAATAAAAGTATTAAACCACCAAACATCACATGATCACCATTTCTTATGCTTTCTCATAACTTATTAAAATAGGCAAAACTCTCCATACAATAGTGCCACTCAGTGGAAGCCACAGTAATCAATGGATTCCAGAAGGGTTGTGCATAAAATTGCTATCTAGTGCCTAGCCATCCAACATCCCCAGACTAGTTTCTGGTTTGTGGCCTTCATCAGTGAGGAGCCTTGGATTTGAGAGCACTGCACCTAGATCTTAGGATCTAATGCAACCCTAATGAGCTAATGAACTAAGATTAAAAATATTATTGTGTTTTCATTCTTATAGTGTTAAGTAGAGATAAAAGGTGGCTGCTGGAGGGTTGCAATAGATCCTAAGATCTAGGTGCAGCACTCTCAGGTCCAAGGCTTCTCACTGACAAAGGCCACAATCCAGAAACTAGTCTGGGGATGTTGGATGAGTAGGCATTAGATGGGCATTTTATGCACAAGCCTTCTGGCATCTATTGATTACTCTGGCTTGCACTGAGTGACACTACTGTATGGAGAGTTTTGCATTTTAAGAATAAAAGTAATTGAAAAGTGTGAGTTAGTAAAAATGTAAAACATAGGAGAAAAGCATGCAGAGAATATAAATATGCTATTAAGAACAAAAAAGGGAAAAAGATATTAATGCTAAATGAGAAAAGTATTTTTAAAAAAGATGTTGGCTAAAATAGATAATTACAGAGAGAGAATGAAATTAAATAGTAAATTTTTGGAGATATTAATAAAAGTAAAAGAGACAAGGGTAAAAAGTTTTGGAAATACATTAAAAGAAGGAATATAGGGGAGAGAGAAATAGTACTACTACTAGATGATGAGAGAATGCTAGAGAAGAATTGGAGACAATCTTAAATAAGTATGTAATGGATATAGAAAAGATGTTAGATGTGAAGGACAGAGAGATAACAGACATAAAAGCATATAATAATGGAAATATTAGGCTTACAGAAAATGAACTAAATGAGGCAGGAAAGAAATTGAAAAGTGGAAAGGCAAGAGGTTTAGATGAATGGGCAGTGGAATAGTGATGAATTTAGGATTTATGGCAAAATTAAACCTATTATCATGTTTTAATAAGATAGCACAGAAGAGAGATTTTCTGGATAGTTGGAGTAATAAAACAGTAAGGTTACTATTTAAAGGAAAGAGTAAGGATTATAAAAAGTTAAATAATTATAGACGGATGGTGGGTAACATCAATGTTATATAAAAGTTTTTACATATATGTTGGGTGGAAGGATCACAAAATGGATCGAAAAAAATAATATAGTGAGAGAAATGCAAGCAAGTTTTTGATCAGATAGGTATATAGGAGATAATTTATTGGTAATTATACAACTTATAGATATGAGTAGAAATACAGATAGACAGTTATATATGGTTTTTTATAGATATAGAGAAGGCATATGATCGAGTAAATAAAAATAGATTATGGGTAAGTTTAGTAAATTTGGAAATGGATTGAGCTTTACTGGATCTTATTAAGAGATTGTATAAAATAATTACTATACATATCAATTAGGGAATATAGAATCAAAGTTAAAAAATGAGGTGGAACTAAGGCAATGATGCCCTATGACACCTATTTTGTTTTTGTTGTATTTGAGAGAAATAGAGAGAGCAATAAAAAGAATAGGAAAAAGACTAGAGATACTATTAATAGGTAGCAAGAGAATATATATATATATATGACATATTTTGTGTTCATCCATGTTAAAAATTTTAAATAGTGATAATCCGACATTTCAACTTGGTCACACAAGTCAGCCACACAAATGAACCCGCAAAATATGTCTTTTATATATACAACCCATGAAAGTCTTCATTTCAACATATATATATATATATTATTGCATCTTTTATTTGTGGATATGGAAGATATGCTGAAGACCTTCACGGGAGGGGGGGATAAAGAGATGGAGATTAAATTTAGTGAAGAAAAATCAAAAGTAGTGATGATTAATACTGGGGAAAGAGAAGACAAAATAATTTTTATTTGGGGATATAATGTTAAGTGTGGTAAATAGATATATCTATTTGTGAATTGTCTTGAGTAATCAGAAAAATTGCTTGGATGAATGGGAGAAAAAATGAATCAAAGAAAAGAAAGGGACTGATAAAAAAATTAAGAATGTTTTCATATAATAAATATGATGCTGCTAGAATTATATGGAAGGGAGTGGAAGTATCAGCATTAATATATGGTAATGATGCATTATGTGTTAATAAAGGGGTGTTAGATTACTTAGAAAAAGTACAAAGAGGAAGTATGAAGACATGCATTATTAGATGCAGATGTGTGGATAGGAAAGGAAGCAATTTAAGGAGAAATGGTCAAGTTTTTATATGAGAGATGCAAAATGAAAATGTTCAGTAGATTACAATTTATGAATAATAAGAGAACAGCCAAAATAGTATCTAATTGGATTATGAGTAAAGGCCAGACAACAAGATGGGTGAGAGGGGTAGTCCAATATGCAGAAGATTTGAATAAAGAATTTATGTCAGTATATTTATACAAAAGATACAATCATTGTTAAGTGTTATAGTGGCATAGAAGTAAACAGAATATTGGGTGAGAGTTAATTTATGATAATAGCAAGGAAAGTAGTATGCAAGTTATGTAAAGAAGACAGAGAAAAGTTTAGATATCTGTTAATAGAATGTAAATGCCTGCAAGCAGAAAGGGTACAAATAATGAAATTTCAGAATAAATAAATATAAACAAACTGATTATTTAAAAATTTGGGTTCTTGGTTTTTATGCTAGATTTGGGAAAAGATAAGGATTTAGATATAAAGGCCATGGAGTTGACAAAGATTACATTATGGTGATGGGATGGAGTAGGATAGAAAAAATATGAGGAAAACGTAGTGCTGGGAATGAAAAAGGAAGATAAAGTTACTAAAAGGTTTCTCTGGACAGAGTGGCTGAGAGATTCCTGACTCCGAATAAGCATAAATCTTTTGGATTTAATTAATTTAATAATAATAATTGCTTGTTTAATGTTGCTTAGATTATCCAAATTTTATTAACATTTATCTAAATAATCATGTCGTACTTCTCTTTTTCTTTGATATATTCAATCTATATTCACACACATCAAATTATTTTTCTTCACTGTGTATGCAGAAGTAAATAAATATGTATTTTAAAATGTAAATGTTTTTTTTTTAATAATAATATAAAGTCTTCTCTTCTGATAACTGATCGAGGAAGAGAAAAGGCTTGCAATATAATATGAAGAAATATATATTTGATCATGAATTTCATCTCTAATTTTTTTGGTTTTTAATTGCAAAAACCATTTGTATCTTTTAGCAAGAAGCACAAGTTTATAAATTTAAATTTATAATTCATCATTTTTTTTCTTTTGGTTTCATGTTGTTCTGTGCAATATTTCTTTTTCTTTCTGATTTTTATTTAGCTTATATTTTTCTTTTCTCATTTTCCAGTTTTAACTTTTTTTTTTGGATTTACTTTACAATAGATCTATTTGATCTTTATGATTTAATTTATTTATTTTATTTTCAATTTTTCATTCATTGCTTATTTTGTTCTTGAATCTTGTCTTGCATTTACTTGATCATTTTGAATTTTTACTTTTATTCAATTTTTTTTGTATCCTGTTATTGTTTTATTCGCATATCTGTTTGATCTTTTTTAATTTTTGGATTTCTTTATTCTATTTTTGACTTTTCTATAATTTTCTTAGTTTTTCTTGGTTTTATATATTTTATCTTTCTGCTTTTGTACTTTTTTTTGTTTAATACAACTTGTATTAGTTGCTTTTTAATATTTAGTTTGCTTTTTTATTTGTATTTTGGTTAAGTTAAGAACTTTTATTAATTTTTTATTTTTGCTTAAGATCTCTTGTTTTTAATTCTTTGCGTTTTACATTATCTTTCAACTTATATATTCAGATTTTTATTTTTATTTAGAATCTATTAATCTTTTTTTTTTTCTGGAAAAATATTTCAGATTATTTTTAGGATTCATGAAGGAAATCTTTTTATTTCTAATGATATCACTAATATAATAATCAATCTAAATAAGATTGAAAAAAACAACAACAACTAATTATAATTACAATTATTTATGAAAAAAAACAACAACAACTAATTATAATTACAATTATTTAATTATCAATCTGGTTTTCATCTCTTATTGAGACCTTTTCAAGATACAAAGTTTTGTTCATCACATGTCTTATTAATTACATTTACTTCAACTATTGGACATTATTCACCTTAAACAATATAATTGTCAAGTATTGATGGCCTAATGGTTAGCATAGCTGCCTTCCAAGCAGCTGGCCTGTGTTTGCTTCCCAGTCAACACATTTGACATATGAAAAAAAAAACCCAAAACAATATAATTAACATTATACATATAAATCTATAAATAAAATAAAATAAAAATACATAACAATTATACAAATATATGTACATATTTTTTATATATATAAACAAATGAATATTCTGCGTATAATGTTTATTATATTGTTTAAGGTGAATAATATCCAATAGGTGGAATAAATGTAATTAATAAATCATGGGGTATACAAAACTTTACATATTAAAATGAAAGCTGGTTTGATAATTAAATAATTGTAATTATAAGTAGTTGTTTGTTTCAATCTGATTTAGATTGAATATTATATTAAGCATTTGTGTATATTAACATTATGGACAAATAACTTTTATATTGGGTATTTGACCATAGTATATAAATGATAACTCTTCTTTCTGTATAATTATTTCAGTGGGTTTTTTTTAAATGTCTGCCTCCTATTTTTCTATTTTATTTTTAAAAGTAATTTACACAATTCACTAGGTCTTCAACAAATTCATCTAATAAAATATTAAAGCTCAAATTTGTTGTATTCTTGACATAAAGTTTAGTAAATTCTGAACTGTGATTTTAAACAATATTTTGGTATGGTTTAACTATTCACTAAATTTATATATTCTTAAATAATTTGTTTTACACTATTTTTGTAAAATTCTTCACATAGTAGCACCACTCGGTGCAAGCCAGAGTAATCAATGGATGCAGAAAGTTTTGTGCATAAAATTCCTATCTAGTATATACTCATCCAATATCCCCAGACTAATTTCTAGCTCATGGATTTCATCAGTGAGGAGCCTTGGATCTGAGAGCACTGCACCTAGATCCTATGATTACCCTGGCTTGCATTGAGTGGTGCTACTGTGTGGAGAATTTTGCCTCTGTGTTAAACAGCTTGTGTAAGCATAAAGTATGGTGATCATATGATCTTTGTAAAATATTTGTAATTTTCTGTTGGATGACTTCTCTAGAAAATATGACAGGAATTTTGTTCATCTCACAAAAACATCAATGTATCCTTCAGATTTCATCACTGTATTTAATTCCTGGATAATTGAACATTAAATGGCAACCAAACAGTTCAGAAAATTAAATATTTTTTTGTGTTCAAAAATCTAAGTGTTAATGCTATATTAAAGAAAAAGAAAGGATTTTATTTTCTTAGTAAAATTACTCTTAACAGAAAAAGTAGATTAAAGTTTCGTCAACTAAAATATTTTTATTATTTATATTCATTGACACTAATTCATAAATAAATACCTTTAGTACCGATTTGTTAATCTTATTTTATGTTATTTATACAGGATTTATTTAATCCATTCACCCCTATTTGTAAAAAGATTTTATATATGTAGTAATGATAGTTCAACAATCAATTTTTTTATTGTAAGATATTAGAAACATTAATAAAAAAACAAACAAAGTTATCTTAAAAAAGAAAATATTTTAATAATAGAATAAAATATACGGTAAAGGTTTACTTTAGTGTTCACATCATCCACATCATGTTCGCCCTCTATTTTTTAAAATTAGAACTAAATTATTATTCGAAAATCTTACGTATATGCTATTATATTACAATTGTATTAAAATTTATTAAAATGTAAAAGATAATTAAAAAAAACATTTACCTTTTTAAAGAAGTTGAATTAATTACACTACTTTAATTAAGAGTATCAGCAAAAAAATAGTAATTAACTGGGCTAATTTTTGCTATGAGGAATATTTTGACACAAATTCGATGGTTCTTGATGAATTGGATGACAATGGGGAGTCATTAGTCGTCGAAATTGACAGGACATTATTTCCACCACAAATACCACAGGGGACTGTACAAGAGGTCATTGGGTCTTTGGCGGTATTGAAAGAGGATCAAGGAAGTGCTTCGTGACAAAAGTTACAGACAAGACAGCTGTCACATTAGAGGCCCTGATACAGCAGTATATTTTACCAGATATGCACATTACTCAGATGGTTGGGCTGCATACAATAACATCAACAGATTCAATAATGGTATATATATATATGCATTCAGTTGTCGTCCATCAGGATAACTTTGTGCATCGCGAAGACCTAGACATACATACCCAGAATATTGAAAATATGTGGATGAGAGCAAAGTGTAAGCTGAAATTACAATCCAGTACTAGCAGAGCTTTGTTTTCATCATACCTACAAGAATTTGCCTTCAGGAATAGACACAACACTACTGCTTTTTTCTCCAACTTCTTAGTATGCGTAGAACACAATTATGCTCAAAAAGGTAAATGTTTTTTATTATCTTCTGCATTTTAATAAATTTTAATGTAATTGTAATATAGTAGCATATATGTAAGATTTTCAAATAATAATTTAGTTCTAATTTTAAAAAATAGAGGGCGAACATAATGTGGATGATGAGGACGCTAAAGCAAACCTTTACCAAATATACAATAAAGATGGGAGAGAAAAAATTATTTTGGCAGAGATTGTTGGAAAAATGACAGTGATAAAAAATAACAATTGTAATAATTAATTATTTTCCTAGCAGCAAAAAGATTAAGCTTCACTTTAGTAACTTTTAAGTTCTAGTATCCCTAACTTTACGATTGCACTAAACTTTACAAAGTTCATAATTATTATATATCATTACCATTGCTATATAAACAATGTCAATAGTATTGGTATTGCCATTGTTTATTCTTAAGTTTTGTTTGTTATTAATTTGTTTTTCTTTTTTTGGTACTTTTGTAGAATCTGTAATACAAAAGTTCGCTAGGCATTTTTGTTTTAATTATCTGTTTTCAGGGGCCTCAAGTATTTGTTTATTCAAAAATATTTTATTGAATGTGTGCTATTTATTAAATATAAACAATATTAAAAAAATGAATTATAATTTACTTTTATTTTTAAAAAAAAAAAAATTTCTAATTTGTTTTATGCATATATAGCAAAAATAGGCAAAACTCACTATACGTATTGATCACGTGACATATGATAGCGAACAAATGCAAACAGGTGTTGCGAAGATCGTCATTATTTGGCGGCATTTTATTATGTTTACCGTAATATTTTTGTTAGTTTTTGTTTTGTGAAAATTTACCCAAAATGATTAAAATTTAGGATCTTACAATGACAGAAGAATCTTTATTGCAGTATTTCCAAAATGCTTGGTGAACTTCCGTATTACTGATTTCTGCCCACTGAAGTGAATAATCCACATTTAGAATACATATTTGGGTAAAACTGACTTATAGCGGTCTCGACACTTCACCCTCTATTTTTAAAAAACTTAACTACTCTTTTTTCCCCTACTAACTGTATCCAACTTTAATCAGTGTATGTAACTATATCCAAGTATAAATGTTAATAAAAAAAAAATATAAAAAAAACTTACATTTTCATGCGTAGTTTTCACTTCTAGCGGTCTTTGCTGTATATATAACTGTAAATAAATAAACCAAATGTATCCAACTTTAATCAGTTTATCTAACAATAAATAAACTATGTCTAAATATAAATATTAATAAAAAAAAATGTAATAAAACTTACATTTTTATGCGTACTTTTCACTTGGAATGTATATCTAGTGGTCTTTACTGTATATATAACTATAAATAAATAAAGTATATTACCTATAAATATTTTTACATAAACATGAATAAATAAATAAAAAGAACTTACATTTCCTGCAGGCAAGGATCCGTGTTTCAAACTACGTTATTCTCACTATGTAATTGCAAAGTATATCTAGCTATAAATGTATTTTTTTCATGAAGATTAATAAATAAAATGTAATAAAACTTAGTTTTATGCTCTATGTAGAGATATGGGATGGCAAAAGTGTGACCAAAAAAGTCACTACTGTCAAAATTAGGAACTACTTTTGTCATGTGTAATTCCCCCCCTCCCCCACCGTCCATTTACAATCTTTTTTCGGCAAAAAATTAAATGGCCGGTGGGGAAGGGGGGAATTACACACGCCAAAAATTACACGTGACAAAAGTAGTTCCTAATTTTGACAGTAGTGACTTTTTTGGTCACACTTTTGCCATCCCATATCTCTACATAGAGCATAAAACTGTAAGTTTTATTACATTTTATTTATTAATCTTCATGTAAAAAATACATTTATAGCTAGATATACTTTGCAATTACATAGTGAGAATAACGTAGTTCGAAACACGGATCCTTGCCTGCAGGAAATGTAAGTTCTTCTCTTTTTTTTTATTCATCTTTATGTAAAAATATTTATAGTTAATATACTTTATTTATTTATAGTTATATATACAGTAAAGACCGCTAGATATACATTCCAAGTGAAAAGTATGCATAAAAATGTAAGTTTTATTACATTTTTTTTATTAATATTTATATTTAGACATAGTTTATTTATTGTTAGATAAACTGATTAAAGTTGGATACATTTGGTTTATTTATTTACAGTTATATATACAGCAAAGACCACTAGAAGTGAAAATTATGCATGAAAATGTAAGTTTTTTTTATATTTTTTTTATTAACATTTATACTTGGATATAGTTACATACACTGATTAAAGTTGGGTACAGTTAGTAGGGGGAAAAAAGTAGTTAAGTTTTTTAAAAATAGAGGGTGAAGTGTCGAGACCGCTATAAGTCAGTTTTACCCATATTTGTTATACTTTCTTTCACAATCTTTTTCATTTTGTACTTATATTAAATTTCATTTAATTACAATTATTTGGAGTTTCGTATATTTTCTTTTGTTTTTTATAATCATATTTAAAAAGTAAGCTAAACGGAAATATTAAATATGACAGTTAGCCATATTGTTTGCAAGATTTTTTTGAGTCTCTGGAAATGGATAATTAAAACAAACATACCTGGGAAATTTCTGTATTACAGATTCTACAAAAATACAATATTTTTTTAAAAAATTATTTGTTGTTAATATTTTTAAAGATATTTTCTTTTTCTTTTTTTTAAGTATATATGTTCAATAATGTTCATTCCAGTAGCCTTCATAATGGGTGTTCCAATCTCAGATCTCAATAATGTAGCAATTTTAATTGGACAAAAAACAATCCTGAATGAATTTATTGCTTATTTGACTTTAATAAAGTTAATAAGTGAAAATAAAATCACAGTAAGTATGATAAAAAAGTATTTTTTGTTTTAATGCATACTTAAGTATTCAATAATATAATCAAAATTTTAAAAATATGTAAATAGTATCATTTATTTTAAGATTTATGCAGAAAATTTTAAACATTTTAAATTTTATTAAAAGGTCTTATATTGCATACATAATATAGTCTTGGACATATCTCTTTCGTTTGTTGGTCTGAGTACATTATAAACGTGCTATTAAAAACATATTATGATCTGACAACTGATTAACAATTGTTGTACATTAGGCAAGGGTACACCTGTTTTATCTTGCATTTTATGTAAGCACATAATGTGTAAACACAGGAAGAATGTCATCACTTCATAGAAAGCATGACTAATCTGACCTCATAAAGCTAAAACATAACATCAAACAATCATGTCTTAAGTTATATGTTTGATACCAGAATCAAATTTCAAATAAATACTTCACATGATATGTTTTGTGTATCAAATATTATTTATGCACCAATATTAGAAAAATGGTATAAAATTTTCAATTTCTTCTTTTCTCCAGTCAAAATGTTTCACTATGATATATATCATTGATGTATGTTTATTACATGTGCATTGACCATTGGCTAGCATAGTTCCCAAAATCATCCACTAAATCACTCAATAAATAGATAAGATTCAGCTAGTTTTATTTCATAAATGGAATGGTTTATTTGACTCTTTTCCACCATAATCCATACACTTTGTTTAATTTAAAGAATATTTGCTATGGTTGTTCCTTTATATTGGATTAAAATAAATTATAGTTTAGTGATTAAGAAATATGCCATAAACATTTTAATTAAAATAATTTTATTAACACAAAATATATATTAGAAATATGGTAGCATTTTGAAATGAATATCACTACTACTAATAAAACATTTTGACAGGATCAGAATATATTCACATGATCACATTTCCTATACTAGCACATTAATTGTTGATAAACAGAGCAAAACTCTCCATACAGTATTGCCACCTGTGCTAAACAGAGTAATCAATGGATGCCAGAAGGCTTGTGCATAAAATCCCTATCTAATGCCTATTCATCCAATATCCCCAGACTAGTTTCTGGCTTGTGGCCTTCGTCAGTGAGGAGCTTTGGATGCACAGGTGGCAATACTGTATGGAGAGTTTTGCTCTGTTTATCAGAATATATTATTCATAAATCTAATAAAATTACACTAATATCACATGATCTATCACATGATTTCAGCTTACATGTTGCTGTCTTAGTAGTATAATTTTTGACCTTCTCTATGCCATTTCCTGTAAGCTTTAGTAAATAATGAGAGTTGCCAGATAATAGTGCACAACAAATCCCTATCCTGTGTAATCCCCAGACTAGTTTCAAACTGTGGCATTCATCAGTGAGGAATTTTGAATCTTGCAACTGTGCAACTGGAATTTTATGTTCTAATGCATCTTACTTTCAGAAACTATCATTTATCTTTATAGTATACTATCAAGTTATCAGTTGAAACTGGAGTCATATTGGCTTAGTTTGAAAACATTTGTATGATATTCAGTTTGGGACAACAACTTGATAATATAACACAAAGGTAAATGATAGTAGCTGGAGAAAAAGGGCATTTTACTCTAAAGACCCAGTTGCACTGTTCCAAGTTACAAAGTTCCTCACTGATGAAAGCCATAAACTTTAAACTAGCTGGGGATTTTGAATAGGAAAGGACAGGATAGAGATTTTTTTAAGCACTGTCATCTATCCTTATTTCCTAAAACTTACAGTAAATGACATAGAGGAGATATGTTTTCAAATAAAATTATATTCGATGGCTATAATTACCTTAATTAAATCACTATATACTTAATGCATCTAGCCTCTGTTTTATTTATAAAATAGAAAACAGAATAATTAGATGCAATATTATTACATGTGTAAATATTCATATTGCTTTATATTTAACGGATACAAACTAAATTCAATTTTATTTTTACTTTACTCATGTACTCTATCTTGAGTTATTTAGATATATGTTAATTGAAGTGAGAAATTTTGTATTTTATTATTTGAAACTATAAATTTTATTTGAGACTAAACCCATAATAAAGTTGATCAAACAAGCACAATTGTTTTGTTTAATCATCCTTTTATATTTATCATACCATATATATATTTGTAAATTAGACTTTATTTAAAAAAGGATTGCATATTTTATAAGCCTAGAGAACATTTTTTATGTGACACAGTTGTTATGTAGCATATAGATTTTCTAATTAAGATTAAGATTGGGTATATGCAAATAAAATACATTTTATCTTTATAAAAACTTATTTCAAATTAGCTCATTTGTTTCATCAATATGTGATCAGGACATATGACTTTTTTATCATAGAAAATACACCATTAAACCACTAAATATCACATGTTCACCATTGTTCAATATTTTTCTTTGTTTTATTTTATCAATTATAAAAGCTTGGCTCTATTTACTTCATTATTTCAATTTATAATAGTAACACAGATATCTCTTCAGGAAACCACAAATACACATACTGGAAAATCCACAGCCTAATATACCCCAATCATCCCCCACTCTAATTCTAGGCATCAAAAAGCAGTAATTCCTATGCCACTTCAAGAAATGGTTGTTAGAGTCTAAGTATTTTGATTTCATCCATGAGCACAACCTCCACACCTTGCCCACTTCCCATTTTCTCCACTAGCAATGTCTATAGACAAATGATTTTACACCAGTATTGATGCTTTCTGCAACCTACACCAAGCATCTGAAGAGATCCAGGATCATTTGTTTTACATGTGATCAGTCCTGACCAACACCTGTAACACTCACAGATAAACTTGTATATCCCTCAAAACCTTATTGATTCATATGGAAAACAACCCATCCCTTCTGTTCATGCAGCCACATTTGTATTATTTATCTTCTGGTGCACATGCTGCACTTTCTACTTTGGGAATAACACTAGATGCCCTCATCTACCTTCATGAACAAATTACAATAATTGAGAACACAGGATGCCAAATTACCCAGATATTTTTGTCATCACTTGGTCACTCTTAAGTAACACACCAAAATATAACAAATACAACATACCCCAAGTAGCAAATCTGCAGATTCAAGGAACCTCATGACATTGCTTCACCAACTAACATCAAAATAACTTTTAATGTCCAACACATAGACATTATGTTTCTTGGTCATAACACCCAGATTTTATGTATTTCACATGTAACTTGTATAAACCTTTTTGAGTCTTGAATAAAGATTATATTTTTGAAACATAATAATAATAATAAGAAAAATAATGAAGAAGATGGTGATAATAATAATAATAATAATAAATATTTTTATTATTATTATGTGATTCATTGAAATCAAAACACATTATCATAGGCATTCACACATGTATTCCACCATAATATATATTTTATTCAATAATATGGCCTGAAGCTGTATTTAGAATCTTAGCCTCTATGTAAATAACCTATTTATACTAATGAGTAAATAATAATAATAGATTTATACTTACATATAAAAATATCACAATAAATATTCAAAAAATTTTAGCTTTTAAAATGTATTTTGTTATATGTAACAAAAATAAATAATCTTTTAGATTTTTAAAATAAAAAATGAAGATTTTATAAATTGAAAATAATCTTTCTAATGATAATGTATAATCTTTTTGTTTTGATTGTGATCTCATTTTTTAAATATAGAAACAGAAAACCTCAAGACCGAAAGTGGCACTAGTAAGTGGCGCTAGTTGTACATTACATCATGAATAAAAATAAAGTGGCTAACAGGTTTTTCTGGGCATAATTGCTGAGAGATTCTTGACTTTGTTTAAGGAGAAGCCACAATACATCACATCACATCTAATCTGATTTCTTACCAGTTGATTAAAATATGTATAAAAAATGTAAAATTAAATACTATAGTTAACAAAAAAAGTAAAAAAAGTTTGTCTTGTATTAATTTTTTTCAAATATTTGAAATTTTTTATTAATCATACTTTATTTGCTTATTTTTTTAATGCGGATTTTAAAGTAATTTTTCCTTGTTGCTTTGCTTTTATGCAAATTCTGAAAATTACAGAACCTATCCCCCATTTTTTATGGTAAGTTAAGTTTATTTTTGTGTGATTTTTTTTTAATGCGGGTTTTCTGTGGAACCTATCTATCACATAAAATGAGACCCAGGTGTATTATATTTTAATTTAATACAGTAATAAGATTATATTCAAAATATACTTTTCATAATTAATTCCTTAGTTAAAATACATTAAGACTATATATATATGTGTGTGTATTGAAGGAAAAAAAATTGAGTTAGATATTAAATATATATGTACTTTTTTCTCTTTCTTTTTTAAAAAAATAACAGTCAATCTTGACCAGATTACTGTTGATTAAATAATTAGAAATGTCTTTAAATTTAAAAATATAGGTTTTAAATATTTTTACTTATTCTTTTGAAAAAAACAAATATAACAGTGTCTATCAATTAAATTTTTATTTTTAGTTGTTTAACTTAAGCAAAATTATTTACTTGTTCTTTAAAATGTCATTTTTAATATGTAATGTTACTCGCCATCAGCTGTATATATGTTTATCTATGCTTCTCTGCCTTTAGATACATCAGCATATGTATAATTATATCTTCAGCAACTGGTTTCTCTTGATGGAGACCAGACCAGGTAATTTTCAGCATTGGGAAAGGCATAATCAGATATGTTGGCATTCAATATGTTTCCTTTTGTCTAAGATTGGATATATTTCAGGCCAGAAAACTGTCTTGGATTTGATAGATTTCAGCCAAGCAGCTGTCTTCTTAGCACACATCTGTAATTATAAATTTCAACACAAAGAAGTTGATTATTTTCCTCCATGTGAATTCAAACTCCACCATTGAACTGTAGAGATGCTGCTTTCTTGCATTCTTACATCTTCATGCAGTTTTCTGCATAACTCTGCCAACCATCTCTCTGGCCAGCTAATTTCTGCCACCTTTGTGACTAGTTCTGCAGTTAGCTATTAGCTAACTGTACTGCTGTCATTCTCTTCTACAGTTACCAACAAACTGCAGCTAACTCTTACAAAAATATTAGCCAACTCATCTTTTCAAAAACTAATATCCAGTCTAAAATAATATTTTTATCCAACCCTTTTATAGACTTGGATTGGAGTGATAAAAACACATTTAATTAAAATAGTGGTATTTTCTTATTTTTTCAAAAAGATCATTAATCCTTTCAAAAGCAACTTTGAAATTTTACCAAAGGTGAAATCTACATGTTTTTACTTAGAGAATTGTATACAAGCATTAATTAAAAGATTTCAAAAATAATATAAATTTTTGCAATTATCAGTTTGACCTGCTTGTTTTTGAATTTCAAAATCAGAATAGTAATTATACAATATTAATATTTATTTGACTTTTATAAATGTTTATTTCATAATGAAATTTTATTTTAAATCCAGTCATTTAACCCTTTATTATTATTCCAGAAAATGTAGAAAATATCTACAAAAATTATTGTCCGTTTATTTCTACTTTTTCTTTATATATATATATATGTGCGCACACACAACTATGCTGCTGTGTGCCATGTAACCCAACAGGTTACAATATCTGTATAAGAAAATTGATTTGAGTTCAAAATATTAAAGTATTAAAATATTCAATTTATTTAATTTCTTTATATTAAAAGAGGAAAATACTTTTTTTAATGAATATTAATAACAGAAACTAATTTAATATTTAAATTGGTATAAACAACTGCTAATGATTAGTCATATATATTATAATAGTAACAATTAATACAAATTTGAATTATATGTATATATGAAAAACAAAAACAAGTTAAATTCACGTAACTTGCTATCACTTGTATTTATGACCAATAGATGGCGTTTTACCAAAAACACCGAACAAGTGTAAATTTGTTTACATAAATGACAAAAGAGTCAGCATTCACTATCTCTTTTGTTTGTCCACCCTCAGATCAGCTGATTTCAAGCTAATTTGCTATCATCAGTGAAGGATAGAGTTAGAAACTAGATCTAAACACTGACTCCAAGTGTTTATGCAAACAGTTTCTATCAGTTTGCAAGCATGAATTTTTCAGACCGGTAAAGTCATGCTTGCAAACTGATAGAAACTGTTTGCATAAACACTTGGAGTCAGTGTTTAGATCTAGTTTCTAACTCTATCCTTCACTGATGATAGCAAATTAGCTTGAAGTCAGCTGATCTGAGGGTGGACAAACAAAAGAGATAGTGAATGCTGACTCTTTTGTCATTTATGTAAACAAATTTACACTTGATCGGTGTTTTTGGTAAAACGCCATCTATTGATCATATATATATAAAATATACAAACCATTATACAATTACAAATATCCAGTAACACCCTCTGTTTAAAGATCTATATATCAATAATAGCAAACCTTAAAATGATACCACTTTAAGGTTGTATGCTAAACGATGTTAAATATTGAAATACAGACCTACTCAAACACAGAGCATGAAATTTTAAATAAGCAAACGATCTTAAATTTTGCTAATAAACTAACAAGTTTACAAAGTTATTAAAGACAAACTAAACATTAGATTTTAATCTTTAAACTCCTCCCAAATTATAAATGAAAAGAAAGTTACTGTTAACACTAATAGTAACTTTCTTTTCATTTATAGTTTGGGAGGAGTTTAAAAATCTAATGTTTAGTTTGTCTTTAATAACTTTGTAAACTTGTTAGTTTATTAGCAAAAATTTAAGATCGTTTGCTTATTTAAAATTTCATGCTCTGTGTTTGAGTAGGTCTGTATTTCAATATTTAACATCGTTTAGCATACAACCTTAAAGTGGTATCATTTTAAGGTTTGCTATTATTGAGATATAGATCTTTAAACAGAGGGCGTTACTGGATATTTGTAATTGTATAATGGTTTGTATATTTTCTATAATTATTTCAGTTAGTGTTAACAGTAACTTTCTTTTCATATATATATATATAGAGAGAAAGAAGAGTTTCAACTAAAATGATTAAATTTAAGTATATACTCTGATAATGGTAATGATCAAAATAAGCTTAGCAGAGAAGGCTAAGTTTGATATAATGTTTCCAAAGGTATTTTAAGTTATATTTCTAGATTCAATTTAAAATTAATCTCTAGATGCCAATATTTTAATATCACTGATTATCATTGTTTAATTGTATTTCCATTACCTCTGCATGTATCCTAGTAGATTGCATGGCTTCTCAGCCTTAGTGGATATTAATGGCATATGTTTGGAATGTATTAAAAAAAAACTTAACTTAGTTAATAAAAAATAATTTATTTACAATAAATAAAAATATATAAAATCATTACTTGTTCATAACTGCTACCAGGTAAATACAATACAAAATATTGAAAAGAAAAAATATATAAATATTAAAAACTTAAAACCTTGTAGTTAAATATACAGAAAGATCTTATCAAATAATAAAATGTTTTGAACCATAGTTTTTTGTAAAGAATGTAAGCTTACTATATACACACACATCATTAATGATAGTCTTTATCAATCCTCTTTGGCCATCAGTGATGGTAGATACTATAGATGTGTCCCACTAAAGGAAAATATACAGTACATCTTAGGTAAGAGTCCACATTTTCCCTTACAGAATGATTTTTATTTTTTAAGGCAATTGACATTGCATTCTATGCAACTTCAATGTTTATATCTAGATACTATTGTATAGTTCCAGGTCTTTTGACTAGTAAGTTTGCAGTTTTCTGGCCATATATGATAAATAATTATTTGCTAGGTAATGTTGTCTGTATTGCTGAGGTGAATGGAGTATTAAATTTTTTTAAAAAGTCAGCAAGGTATGCTATCCAAATTATTCTGAGGGAAGGTATTTTAACCAATGACTTTTCTTCACAGAATCACCCAGAGTGCTTCTTAATTCAAGATAAGATTAGACTACTGTTCATTTTCAAACATATTTTTGTTCTCATAAAATGTTTTTGACACTTGACTCATAATTAAATCTCTATTAATGTTTAAGACATTTTTTTCTAGATTTAATTATCAGATTCAATATGATTTTACAAACATATTTTTTATAAATAAACGAAAAGAAAATTATAATGAACTTTGAAATTTGTTCTTTAACTTTATTAATTTTACTACTTTATAATTTTCAACAACATATTCAGATTTTCCATTCAATTTACTATAAGAAAAAAGCAAATTTTTTCTTTAAACCTATTCCATAAAACAAATTTATAAAATATTACACAACAGGTACATTTATTTAAATTACAGCAACTCAAATTTATCTGCATGCATTAAAACTTAAATAAATTTTCCAACATCTCTTTCTTGCCTTTTATTATATGAATTCATCATTTTATTGATTATAATTTTACAAAATACTTTAATTATATAAAATATTTCATATTAGTATTAACTCTAAGTCTATTTCCTTTTACTTTCTTAAACCAAGATGATATAAGCTACATATACATTTAATATGCTTGCATATACTCAGCAATATTAAATTTTACTACTTCTATTAGAGTCTTTGATTAAGTTGTCTTTATTAATTTCTTGATCATGCAGCTCTGAAATGCACATAAGATGAGCTGCAATTGAATTTGTACTATCACAATGTAGATGATCATAGAATCAAATACTAGAATATAGTACAGCTACTTAACTAAGGTTATATGATAATATTTGACATAAAATTAGGATCAGTATTAAATAAAATAATAATGCAGGTTGGAAACATTGCAGTTTTATTCCTCATATGTTCTGGTAAAAGACAAGATAAATTTGCAAAATTCAACCAATATAATTATAGATTAGAGATGCAAAGTTGTAATTAAAGAAATGTCAATAAGTTGTGTGTTTAAACTATTGAGAGAGCATCTCTATTTAAACTTTGAAATAATTCTATAATACTTTTTATTATTATTGATGCCTATAAATAAAATATGTCTATATGAATCTATGTATAGAATCTATAACAGAAGTGGGTTTAAAATATAAGAAGTGGGTTTAAAATATAAGCTAGTGGTGATCCTTGTAGTCAACAAATCAGAACGCAATAAAGAAATTATGAACTAATAATAAAGTTTATTGGAATTTATCAAATAAAAAATTATTTACCCACGACTTACATAAGGCAAACACAATTAATTAATAACTAAAAATAAATTTAGAACTAAAGATTTATTACAAGTTATACAACACAAAACTAGAATATATATACAAGCTCAATTATAAATAATATATACACATAATAATAATAAATGCTCCCGGAGTTCTTAAAGACCCATTAAATATAGTCCAACAATTACTATCTGACTCCTTCACAACTAGGCTAAATAAATACAGTTCCCCAAGATAAGGCTTATAAAAAACAAAATAAGATTGGGACGATCTGCTTTTACTAAATCTAGTCGGATTCTTTATACCTTCAGATTCTGAAACATATGGGTTTATTCTCTTGCTGATGTTGATTGGTTACTGACGATACTCATTGTGCATAAAACACTTTGCCAACTCAAAGTAAGGAAAAGAGCAAAAGACACAACTCTAAATAGTCAAAATAAGAGTCATAGATCACATGACCCTATCTCTTAAGCTTGTAAGTTATAAACCGCGAGGATTTCCAATTCCTCTACAAGCTTTGTGTTAAATGCTTAGCCAGAAAAAGCATTTAAAATATCTCTGTCAGGAACCCCTGACCATGGTTTTGTGCTTTGGCACTCCTCAGAGAGGTGACAGGGTAGGTTCAGACACTAGATCTAAAAATACCAACCCAAAGCCAGCATTTAACTAAAAGTTATCAATTGAGTGGAAAAATCTGAAATTTTCAGACACCTACATGTCTTCAAACCCACCTATCCAACTCAAATAGCTATATGTGGCTGATAGATCTTCAGCCATACCATATATTAGGATTGATATTAAATCACTAAACATCATATGATCACCATTTTTTATGCTTGCTCATAACTGTTATTAAAACAGGCAAAACTCTCCACACAGTAGTGCCACTCAGTGCAAGCCACAGTAATAAATGTATGCCAGAAGGCTTGTGCATAAATCCCTATCTAATGCCTACCCATCCAATATCTCCAGACTAGTTTTTAGCTTGTGGGTGAGGAGCCTTGGATCTGAGAGCACTGCATCTAGATCATAGGATCTAATGCAATCTTCCAGCAGCCATCTTTTATCTCTACTTAACTACAAAACTATGAGAATAAAATTGAAAACACAATATTTTCAATCTAAGCTCATTAGCTTATACAGTCATATAGAAACTAATCTGGGGATATTGGATGAGTAAGTACTAGATAGGGATTTTATGCACAAGCCTTCTGGCATCAATTGATTACTGAGTGGCCTACTGCATGGATAGTTTTTAACTGTTATGAGCAAGCATAAGAAATAGTGATCACATGATGATTAGTGGTTTAATATAAATCCTGCCTAATAGAATAGTGGTGGCTATGGTTATTAAAGAACCAAAGACACCAGAATGTATGGTACTGAACTGAGTTCAGACCTATATGACTATATAAGCCAATGAGCTTGGATTGAAAATATTATTGTGTTTTCAATTTTATTCTCATAGTTTTGTAGTTAAGTAGAGATAAAAGGTGGCTGCTGGAGGGTTGCATTAGATCCTAAGATCTAGGCACAGTGCTTTCAGATCCAAGGCTCTTCACTGACAAAAGCCACAAGCTAGAAACAAGTCTGGGGATATTGGATGATAGGCACTAGATAGAGATTTTATACATAAGCCTTCTGATATCCATTGATTACTCTGGCTTGCACTGAGTGGCACTATGTATGGAGAGTTTTGCCTGTTTTAATCATTTTCATTCCGAAAAGTTTTCATCATCATTAATTAATACTTTTAACTCAAACTTCTGGAGTCGTCTTATCGATCCTTTTTATCTACAATATTTTTTGCACTCAAAATATTACAATTAATATTTATGCATATAATTCTAAATATATCAAAAACAGTTATTAATCAAACCCGAGTGATAATCGTATTACCTAAAAATGTCTAGTTATGACTTTTCCTGACCCATAACTTTACAAAGATTTCAAAAATAATATAACCAAATATATATAAAGGCATTTTATATAGTACATTATTAACTCTCACCAGTATTAAGGAACTGTTGTGGAATAACATTATTATTAAATTTAAAATATCATTTCACTTAGAAAGAAGCTTGATAAATAATTTAGCATAAAGAAAACTCGTTTTAATTACTATACGGTTGTAGTATCATACAGAAACTTAATTATTATTTATTAATCAGGAGAGTTTTCGTCTAATTGCAATGATTATAGTTCAAACATTTGAATCACACAAATCCAGTACTATAGAATAAATAAATACCTCGTTATTGTTCAATAATGTTTTAAGTATTTAAAATTATTTTCATTTTCAAATTTATTTTATACTACTGATGACTTATTTTATTATCTTCAATCCATTTATAAAAGATAAAATCCAGTGACTAATTAATGAAAAATCTTACATATCTGTAATTGCTTTGATGAAAACAACGATATTTATGCTTTGCTATTCTTATTGGGGATTCCATTTTGTAGTGATGCTATCTGGAGAAAATAATCGATAAGTTTTACTGATATTTACTTACGTTAATACATTGCCATAACAACATCCAGGCCAAACTAAAAAACAACCTAAAAATAATAAGGCACGAATAAGTATTAGTCTATTTAACAGATATAGAAGTTAACATTTTTGGTTTATATAGTTATAAATTTCAGTGTTAATTAAACCTGGTCCACAGATAGCATGCATTCTCATAGATATTATACTAGATTAATATTAAATTATTATAAATATTCTTTGTCAAGATAAATATCACATGATCACCATTTCTTATGCTTGCTCATAACTGTTATTAAAACAGGCAAAACTCTCTATATAGTAGTGCCACTCAATGCAACCCAGAATAATGTGATCATGTGATGTTTAAAGGTAAATATCTGTAAAACATTAATTTCCAAAAAATTTATATTACATGCAGAGAGAAGCAAGTTTTCATATTTTTTTTAATAGTGAATAATATACTGTTTTTAATGTTACTTTCAAATGAGTGTAATTAAAAAGATTTTGTTCAAATAATTATTGAAATAAAATTATTTACAGATACGAGGTGAAATTATAGCAACATATGCCCTTTGTGGGTTTAGTAATTTATCAGCAATAGGAGTTCAATTAGCTGTGATTGGTTCTTTGGCTCCGCTGAGAAAAACTGATTTAGCTAAAGTCATTGTTAGAGCTTTAATTGCAGGATCACTGGCTTGTTTTATGACTGCATGCGTTGCAGGTAAGTCTAAGATTTTATTTAAGTGTTATGAAACTTAATTTTTAATTGTTTTTCATGTTATTTCAAGCAATAAAATTATTATCGATTCACTGCAGGATGAAGTTCTCTTCAAGTTCAATCCACTTTCTCTGATCTCTAGCTTCTCTTCTCTGCATCATCCCAGCACACTTACTTATTTAATCAATCCATCTCACATGTGGTCTCTTTCTAGGTCTTATACAATCTCTTGGAATCCTATTTAAGATTTCAATTGTCCATCTATTGTCATTTTTTTTAGCAATATGTCAAGCCCAACTCCATAAAATAATACTTGAAATAAAATTAATTTTAAATTATATAATTGTCTTCCATTCACCGACAAAAAACAATAACTCTGATTAATAGCTTCTCTACATTACACATTACAACTTCTTTTCCAAATGTTCAGCAATGACATCAAAATCAATACATCATATAACCCCTCTATAGATGTCTATAGATACTATTATTGTTCACATTTTACAGCAAGGATTTCCAAATTCAAACTATTATTTTAAATCAGGTTTCTTAAAAGATTTTATTAGACCCATTGACATTTATTTTCTATAATACTATATAAAGTTAACTATGAAATGTATTATACAATATACCAACTTTTTTATAACTCAAAATGTTGATTACTTTAAAAATCTGTTTTGACATACGAATATTGGATATCCAGAAATAATTTTTATGAATTAAATATTTCCAAACATCTTAAAATAGTCAAAATAAACTATGTATAAACATTTTACTCTTTCATGAGCTCTCAACCAATCAGCACAGGTTTAATGAACTTAACAAACACCAAGGTACCAGTATGCCAATTCTGTTCATTTTTATTTATTCTTAGCAAAATGACTAGTTATACTACTATTTCATGATTTTTTTTCTATATTTTTTAAGTGTAATAAAAAAAAAAGAATTTTGATCATCATTCATAGTAATTTTCTTTCCATTATTTTCTTCAATAAAATTTCTTTCCATTTTATTTCTTCAATGGAAACTTATGCAACCATCCAATTCTCAGTAATTTTTTGTGGTATATTCTTTTCAAGTTCCATTTTTTTTTCACTAAATGTTTTGTCATTATCCATGTTTCACAACCATACAATATTCTATAAATATACATGTAGCCAATATGTTTTTTTTTTAATTGTTACATTTTTATTTACCATTGTCAAACCCACTCTACTCACAACTTTGACACCATCCACTTCAGATAAATACAATAATGATTATTACTAATCATTTTCTAAACTAGAAATTATCTCTAGCACAAATATAAACTTTAAACCTCAGTTTAAAATTATCATATCTGGTTTTTTTTAAAAAACATACAGACACATGGAATTATTCACCTTTTTCTTTCCCATGTGTAATATTTTTACAGATATATTGAACAAACTCCATAGTTCTACATTCTTTTTAAATTCATATAAATAAAGATACAATAAAAGACAAATGACCCCCAAGATGCATTTTATGCTGAACGAGCACTCATCAGTTGGCCCAGGTCACTATACCCCATATATATATATCTGTATTATATGAAGAGTATTTATCTATACTAAATTGTTACATTTTTATTTACCATTGTCAAACTCACTTCACTCACAACTTTGACATCATCCACTTCAGATAAATACAATAATGATTATTACTAATCATTTTCTAAACTAGAGATTATCTCTAGCACAGATATAAACTTTACCTCATCTGGTGCCATACTTTTCAAAATTCTTCTCATCTCTTGAAATGTTTTGTTTTTTAATTTTATATATAATTAATATCAAAACAGTAGCAAACTCTCCACATAGTGCAAACCTTAGTAATCAATGAATGTAAGAAGATTGGTGCATAAAATCCATATCTAGGAAACAGTGATCATGTGATGATATAATTAATATTATTAGAGATATTACTTTATAGATAAATCAAATTTTATACACTACTTAATTCAGTTCTATCAATTTCGATTTTTTTTCTCCCCCCACAAACTCTTATTTTGGTTATGTTTACATATAATTCACATTTCTTTACTTTCTTATTTAACATCTCTAATGTAGATTTTAATATATTTTTAAATTTTCTTCAATCATTACTTTATCATCTTCAGATCCAACTTTTTTTAAAAAAAAAATTATATGCTAGTGTTTCTTTTGAATTTTCTTTGATATTGTTCATTATTCTTTCAAAGTGATAAAATTAGATTTTATTATTTTGTGACATTGTATCTCCTTGTACTTTCAATTTTAAACAGGTTTCATTTCCTTGGCAAAATCTTACACTATCTTATTAATTATTATAGATATCTTTTAGAAGATTAATTATTGTCCATTTCATAAAATTGGAGCATTTTTCAATTCATTTCTTGATCAGTGTTATTAAGTGCCTTCGAAATATATATATATTTTATAAATATGGTGTGTTTTTCTTCTCATTTTTTTGGGTGTGTGCTTATAATCTCTTTAAAAAAAAATTAGAATTTCGCTACAATACTAATAAGTATAATAATTCAAATTGACCCTAAAAAGATTCAGATGCTGTAGCCATTTTCTATATAATATTACATAGCCACAAATTTATCATTTATTTTTATTATATATTATCATTATCTCTTTTTAATTTATTCAGTACTCTTTCATCTTCTTACAACAAAAATGTTAACTAGCATTTTATTAGAGGGTGATGCAATTTTTTAAGATGTTTTATTTTTTAAATATCTTGTTAGATCCTTTATCAGTAAAATTTGCTTTTTATTATTCCTATAGTGATTGTTTTTCAATCTTAATCTTTTATTATCTTCTGTTTTGGTTAGTATTTTTGTTAGAGCTTATCATCTTGACTACTGCTTTAGATATATATTATCTCTAATATTTTTATGTCTCAACACGTTTAAACTTTTTCTGACTTTCTTATGTCATTTCATTTTGCCGTATCCAGTTAATGTGCTTCTATCTTTATTTTTCTCTTTTTGAATACTCATTTTTCCTCCACTAGTTTAAAGTTTCTTGTATGACTCAATCTGTTCAAATTATTTTTCACTATGTTTATAATTTTAATAACAGATTCCTCTAAATATTTATTGAAGTTTTCAACTTTTAAATCTTTTTATTTATATTTTTGGATTTTTTTCTTTAATGCTGATAGATATTTTAAAAAAATATTTTTCCTGTCTTGATCAGATGTTTTTGTTTCTGAAAGTAATTTTAGTTTAGCTTCTTAAATATCAGCTTCATGTTTGCTAATACTAAGTTATTATATAAATCTACATTCAAACCTCTGAAAATATGGGGCTGCTATACTAATAATGACCACAATCATTGTTCATTGTCTTTCTATGTATCAATATCCAATTTATATTTTCTGCAGTACTTCTATTTGAGTTATGTATTGCAAATACAAAGTTTTTTTTCACAGTTCCATTCTCCATTACTTTTTCCAATTCAAGTATTGCATTCTTCTCCATTGTTGATAATATTTTCATGAGATATATCATTTGTAATCATAGATTTTAATAGAACTGTTATATCTTGCCATCTGCATGATTTGATAAAGTGACATATACTAAAACGTAATCAATGTGCGTTTAATAAATTTATAATTACAACTTTAAATTACTTTAATAGATTTCTAATTATAAAATCTTTCCATTGACTCATTGTAAATCGAAAGATTTCGCGAGTATTAATGTGCAATAAGAAAGGCGGACTTAATCAGTAAAGTATCGAATAGCTTCACGCTCGCAGATCTAACCGCTTCAGCTTCACCTATTTAAATAGAAAGTAGGTTGAAGTAAAAAAGGGTTCCTCTCTTTTCTTCCATAGCGTAAGCTTGTGGTTAAAACACCTGTAGAGGTCCTTACTATCGCATTTTTACACGCATATTATCGAGGTTATAGCCTCAGTAAAGATTACTTACGTAATCAATGTACGTTTAATAAATTTATAATTACAACTTTAAAAGAATTTGATTGGAATGTAGTTAACATTAATTTTGCACTAACTGATTTACATCTTAAATCTTTTGCATAATAGAAATTCTAGTTTTTAATTTGATGCGTTCAATGATCTCCAAACCACATTATCATTTATGTTTTCTAAACGAGTCTAATATACTGCGGTTATTACAAATATGATAAACTTAGAAGGAGTTTAATTTTTCAAAAGTTTACACATTTCTGATATTCCAATTTCTTATATCAAATAATTTATGGGTTTAATTCTGATTGATTAATTGGATGCCCACATTTTGTTTTCAGGTTTACATAATAAGATTGAGATTCTTCGTGAAAATTGCATCATATTTTATTCATGTTTGATCCTGATTTATTTTCAGAGGATTTTAAAATAAAAATGCTATTAATATGGAGAACTGATGTCCTTTGAGTTTTTCTCCTCTGGAAAATAGATATTAAAACAGGCAAAACTCTCTATATGTATTGCAACTACCTGCAAGCCAGAGTAATCAATGGATGCCAGAAGGCTTGTGCATAAAATCCCCATCTAGTGCCTACTCATCCAACATCTGCAGAATAGTGTCTGGCTTGTGGCCTTTGTCAGTGGGGAGCCTTGGATCTGAGAGCACTCCACCTAGATCTTTGGATCTAATGCAACCCTACAGCAGCCACCTTTTATCTCTACTTAAATTCAAAACTATAAGTCTTAAATTGAAAACACTATAATATTTTCAATTCAAGCTCATCAGCTTATATAGTCATATAGGTCTGAACTTAGTTCAGTACCTATACATTTTGGTGTCTTTGGTTTTTTAATAACCATAGCCACTACTATCCTATTAGGCAGGATTGGTTTTAAGCCAATAAACATCACATGATCACCATTTCTTATGCTTGCTTATAACTGTTATTACCCTGGCTTGTAGGGAGTAGCAATATGTATAGAGAGTTTTGCCTGTTTTAATAACAGTTACAAGCAAGCATAAGAAATGGTGATCATGTAATGAAAGTAGATATTGCAGAAATTACCATATTTATTTGACTGAAGTGTATATAATGAAATAATAGTTTTGTATATACAACCACTTGCTATATTTATTAGTAATTGCTGAAAATTATAAATATTGTACCTTTTGGAGCCATTAGTCATCTTCCTCATAGCATCTGAAATTCAGAGATACTAGCAGCTAGTTATAATTTTAGTGTTTTATTTATATTTCTCATAATACACTAAATTAATACTAGATTTCATTTCTATCAACTTTCTGTGAAAAGAGCATATATTGTTTTTACATTTGTTATTTTACTTATATTCCAGTTTTGGTTTATATTTATTTTATCCACATCATGTAATCCATGATTATTGATATATTTATTAGTCAGTACCAATATAGAGTGAGACTATATGATTATTGGAATAATGACAGTAGCAAAACTATTCTTTCATATTGTGATATAAAGCAAAACCAAGCTAACATCATACATGTAGAAATAAATCACATGCATCACAACATCATAAGATAAGATGAAGATCAGATTTCAGATTGGCAATATTTATTATTTAGATTATGAATAGGGAAAAATGAATAAAGTAATGAAAATGATTGCTATAGATAATAATAATCTTTTGATATCGAATATATTTACTGGATACACATTCGACATTATAATAAAAATTATGCCACAATTTCTTATAGCAAGTAAAAATAAACTGAAATGTTTTGTATTTGATTACATACTGAAATTATTAAAATTGACAGAAATTATATTATTTTAGTGCTTGATAACAGGAAAAATTGGAAAAGAAATGGCAGTTGATCAGTAATGAAAAATAAAAATCATTAATATTTTTTGTTATTCATTGATCTTTTAATTCCAATGCATTCTCAATTAGCCACAGCATTGATTAATGAAGGAATCGATCTAATTACATTTTGCTGCAAACAATACAGTAATTTTACTATGCAAACAATACAGTAATTTTACTACCAGAAAACATAATCATAAAAGCATATGGAGCAGTTTTAATTACTTTTGTGCAAACTTATTGAAAGTAAAAAAATATAAGCTCACCCAATGTTTTATTTGTATATCAGAGAGAATATATTCATATTTCTGTAGTGTAATTTTTACTATACCACTCTCATGCAAGATAAGGGCTGGTTTTTATCTGCTTTTAACACATTGTGGAGGAGTATAATTATAAATATATGACCAAAGTGGATAGAACCAGTTCCCATCTTGCGTGAGAGTGGTGTAGTGAAAATTACAGAAATATTATTCATTAAATGGATTATCTCTAGTCTAATGAATGACTAATAAAAATTACTATATTTATTTCTGTTAAAAATAATACAGGAAATAGATTTAAGATTTGGAGTAAAAGTTAATAAAATAAGTAAAGCAAAATTTTAATAAAGTTTGAATAAAATAAACCCTCTAAGAAAATCAAAATGGATATCAAAAGATTCAGTGGATAAAAAAGTTAAATACAACTTTTAAGAAAACTGAATAGAGAGTTTTAAAAAGAATTTATGAAAGATTAAAGAATAAAGTTATAATAGTATTTTAAAACATTAAAAAGGAAGCAATTTTACTTTGGAACCATTTTTAAAATGATTTATATCAACCAAAATTTTTTGATGAAGTGCCCTATGCAAAACATTCTCCAGAAACAGAAGACCAACTCTTATTAAGGTTAGGATAATTGTCAAAGCTTGAATTCATTAAAATTAAAATCATTTTCTCAAAAGTTTTTCAAAATAAAATGAAGAATCAATAAAAATGGATAAATAATGTTTATTAATTTTAAAAATACTTGGCCTACAATTAAAAAACAAATTAATTTTTTAAAATAAAAAGTATTGACAAAGTAGAAAACTATGTATAATACGCACATGCGAATAAGATGATGCCAAAAATCGTAAAAAATGCTATATAAATAAAATAATTTTACAAAAGAAAAAAAAATAGGATCACAATTATTGACATCTGATGGATAATTGAACAAAAAAGATCTTAGTTTTAGTTAATAATGATGAATTATAAACTGTAGAAAAATAGCTATATAAAAATATTTTATTTGAAGAAATTTTTATATTCAACTAGATTCTACAGTTTAAATAAGATTAGTACATTATAATTGAAAATAACAACTTTGGATAGATGTGTTTGAAATTTAGAGATATCAAAATTCTTATTTTAAAAATGTAAATCATTGTAAAATGGCATAACTAAAAATGAGGATTACAATAATTATAAGAGTGGTGACAAAAGATTAGATGAAGACATGTAATTGACAAGAGTTTCATTGCAGAATTGTAATGAAAAACCTGTATGTGATGCAATGTGATATATGACCACTCCTTTATTGAAGCCAGCAATCTCTCAGCCAATATGACCTAGAAAAACCTGTTAGCCACCCTATCTTCTCTTTCTATTTCCCACCGTTTTCCCCATATTCTTCTCTATCCTGCTCTTTCCCATTTCCACAACATTATCTTCATCCATACCATGACTTTTGTATTTATATCCCTCTTATCTTCTTCCAACTCTAGCATGAAGACCAAGAACCCCCTTTATGTATAATCACTTGGTCTATATTTTTTCTCCTACAACTTCATTTTTGTACTCTTTCTGCTTGTAATCATTTATATTCCATTAACAAGTACAGTATCTAATATTTTTCATGCTTCTTTACATGACCTGCAGACTAAATCCTCCACATTTTTCCATTATTGTATATTCCCTTGTTGCTAATGATCCTGTTCTAGCCTTAAACAGTAAACTACTTTCCTTGCTATTATCATAAATTAACTTGCATCCAATATTCTGTTTACTTCTATATATATTTAAGCTCTTTTACTCCCCATACTAGTTTTCTATCTCTTCAGCTTCCTATTTTTTATTTATGCATCTATTTTTGCAACAATCATTCTGACACAATTATTCCACCCACAAAGTCTTTATCCAAATTTTTTTGCATATCATACTACCTTTCTCATCCATTTTGTTGCTTGCCGTTTACTCATAACCCAATTAAATACTATTTTGGCTATTCTCTTAACCATAAATTGCAATTTATTGAACATTTTTATTTTGCTTTTTGCATCTCATATAAAAACTTGACCATCCAATTTCTCTTTGAACTGCCTCCTTTGCCATCCTTACATATGCAACTGATGCATGTCTTTGTACTTTTCTTTGTACTTTTTCTAACACCCCTTTGCCAACATATGACACATTGTTTCCATAGGTTAACCCTGCTACAGTCACTCCTATCCATAAATTCTTGCTACATCATATTATATGAAAATACAGTTATTTTTTTTATCAGTCCCTTTCTTCTCTTTGCTTCATTTATCAATTTTTTCTCCCATTCATCTAAGTAATTCTTCTGGTTACTTAAAATAATCCCCAAATCGTTGTATGTATTCACCACATTTAACTTATATAAACTCAAGAAAAATTCTTTCTCTTCCCTTTCTCCAGCATTTACCATAATTACTTTTGATTTTTCTTTTAAATTTGAGCATCATCTTTTTACCCATCCCTGTGAAAGTCTTCAGCACAACTTTCATATCTTCCCTATGTTCTGTGCATAAAAAATATCAGCAGATAAAAGATCTGATAATGTATATACTCCCTTGCCACCTACTAATGATATCTCTACCCTCTTCCTAATCTTTATATTGCTCTCTCCATTTCTCTCAAATATAATAAAAACAAGTGACATAGGGCATCCTTGCCTTACACATTTTAAACTCTGATTCTATATTTCCTAATTTATAACAATTATTTTCATATTATCTCTTAATAAGATCCACTAAAGTTCCATTTATTTCCAAATTTACTAAACTTATGCATAATATATTTCTATTCACTCTATCATATATCTTCTCTATATCTATACAACTGCCTATTCATATCTATAAGTTGTGTGATTACAAATAAACTCTCTCCTATATGCCTATCCAATCTAAAACCTCCTTGCATTTCTCCCACTATATTATTTTTTCCACTCATTTTGCCACCCTTTCAGCCTCCATATATGCAAAAACTTTATATAATATTGACATTACCATTATCAGTTTATAATTGTTTATCTTTTTATGGTCCTTACCCTTTACTTTAAATAACAGGCTTACTCTGGTATTATTCCAGATATCTGGAAATTCTGTCTTCTGTGCCATTAAAACATAACAGATTTAATTTATCCCTATTTCCCAAATTCATCATCTTTTCTGCTGTCCAGCTATCTAAACCTCTTGGCTTTCCACCTTTCAATCTGCTCCCTGCCTCATTCAATACATTTTCTGTAAAACTAACATTTCCATTTCTATATGCTTTTATTATTATCATTCTGTCCTTCACATCTAACATCTTTTCTATATTCATTATATACTTATTTAAGATTATCTCTAATTCCTCTTTAGAACTACATTCTTTCTCCTCATCATTCATTAATACTAATTTTCTTTCTCCTACACTGATTTTTTAAATATATTTCCAAAAAAACATTTTATTCCATCTCTTCTACTTTTATTAGTATCTTCAAATAATTTATTATTTAATTTTATTCTCTCTCTCTAATTTTAGCCAATCTCTTTTTATTTAAATACTTTTTCCATTTAATATTAACATCTTTTGCAATTTCTTTGCTTTTAATAGAACATTTATATTCTCTGCATGGTTTTTCCTTCTCTTTTATGCATTTACTAATTCTCAGTTGCAGCAAACTCTCCAGTCACCTGATGCAAGAAGATTTGTCATAAAATTCCTACCTATTGCTTGTGTAAGCATAGGAAAGGATGATCATGTGATGTTTTGGTGGTTTATTGAAAAACCTGAAAAAGAATTTTGATGAAACACATATCTTTAAATTAAAAAATGACAACTGTTCAATCTATAATATTTTTTTTTTTACTTTTTTTGAAATAAAAGTTAGACACTGAATTTAAATAATAGAAAAAACTTGGATATATTTGAAATGTGGAGTTAGTGAATCCCTTTTCGAAATATTATGACTAAGAAGAACAATGACCCAGCATAAATTGATCTAATTAAAATCATCCTCTGCATTATGAAATAGTATAATTTTAATTATACACTTCTTGGAAAAATTTTTGGATAACACAAAATGAATAACCAAAACTAAGATGGATAAATGTTTACTATCAAAGCAGTAAATGAGACTCTAAACATTCTGAAAAACCAAATAGGCATGTTAAAGCGACTGTAACCAATGGTAATAATAGTTGGAAAATGTCTTTTATCAACTTTAATAAAACTATATATAAACAATTTTTTTATTATAAAAATAATGTTTTTGATTGTTTATATTTAATGGTACAGATGATAAAGAGGTGATCATAGGGAGATAAGAAACATCATCCTCATCATCACTCCTTTATTATCCATACCATTACAAATGGTGACCTAAATGTGGGTCCAATAATAATAGTTTTTAGTGGTCAGTATACAAAGTGACCACATTACCTGAACCTTAGAAATTACATCTGAAAAAGAAAATTCTGTATTTTGATGCAGAATTAATTTAACAATGTATTATTGTGAAATGTGATAAAAGTATAGATCATGGTTAAGTTAGAATTTGTTTATAAATAATAAATAGTAGTTAATGTATATTTAAGGAATTTATATTTAAAATGGAATAGAAAATCAAAGTATGATTTTTGAAGCTTGGATTGAGTTTTTGACTGTTGGAGTTTGTTTAGCTATACTTTCAATACTGATGGTGAATGGTAGGTTCTGTCATTTTTGTGGACGCATTGTTTTTCATGCAACTCCATGGAGTGTTCTGTTTCAACACTATACCAATTTCCAGTTATTTATCATGGTCAGTTAACATAGTCCTGTCATGAATCCCAGATTCTATGTCTCAGAGAAAATAAGCAAGGCATAATTTCAAAGTTGTATTTACCAGCCCATAAGACTCAAAGGAGCATGGCTTAAAATTTTTGCATTGGTATTTTATTTTAGATTGTAGATATCTTGTACTATCTAAATTGATATAGACCTTCTGGTGATTATACTGCATTGGGTACTTATAGTCACATAACTGGATTTTGTATCTATCCCAGAATTATAGGTCACTATGCATTCTTTTGCTGTTAGATGCTAGTTGGATCTCTAAAAAAAGTTTTAAATGATTTATTATGTGAATTTGTATTTGTATATGCATATGTACTCACAGACAAAAAATGTTAGTAAATAAGGTTATAAGTGACACCCACATGAGCAGGATAAAATGGAGAATAGCAGGAGTTCTAATCAAGCTGCTGAAAAAACAAACATTAGGAAAAAGTTACTGACTCAGCTGTTAAAGGGGATAGTCAGTTCCTGATCAAGCTGCTGAAGAAGACAGTAGAAGAATTTGGTTGTGTAGAGCACACTATAAGTTTAGAAAAAAATTGTTTTATAAATATGAAGATAACTATGCACTAAGTTTATCTAAAAGTTAAACATCATCTACCTCCATAGAACTTGCTTCACTAAAGAAAAATGCAATAAAGAAGGTTTCCCTAAAGTAAACTGCAACCTTGTCTCCAACCAAAAGCATGAATGCCTCTATGTGTTAGCCAGATCTGGAAAATTATTAGAAAGAAAAATTGAAAAATTCTTCCTGTTAGCATGAAAGTATTGTATGGCAATTATGTATATTAGTAGGAATTGTGAAGCCTTCAAATAGAAAAGCTACATGGAAACTGGAAATTACAAGTATCAAAAAAGGACTCAACCATAGTACAAAGTATTTTCTTTAATGTGCAAATTGCATTTAAATTTATAAAGAAGTTTTTTAAAATTAATTAATTAACAATTAATAATTAATTTTATTAAAAAAAATTCAATTGAAATGTTGTTTTTTTATTTTCCCTCTAAAATTTGAAAGATTTTAGCCAATTTAAAATTTTACCTTTGTTAGGTAAATTTTTGTTTTTCAAATAATACTTAGTCAAAATGAATAATTTTTGATCATGTTAGTAAATGTTGAACTTTATTAAATGAGCATGATTAATTGCCAGTTGGTCATTTGTTGGTAGTCATCATAATTATTGAAGTCACAACCAAGTCTGCCAAAGTACAAAAGCCTGCAAACCAGGAATAGTGAGCAAAACAGGTGCAATTGTCAAAATATATATAATGTGTTATGCATGCTAATGTAAATAAACATTTTGTCATCTTTATTTTGATGACTTTTGTTAAAATTATAGTTATGATTTTTAAAACAGGCAAAAACTCTATACGTATTGCCACTCAGTGCAAGCCAGAGTAATCAATGGATGCCAGAAGGCTCGTGCATAAAATAACCATCTAGTGCCTACTCATCCAATATCCCCAGAATAGTTTATGGCTTGTGGCCTTAGTTAGTGAGGAATCTTGGCTCTGAGAGCACAGCACCTAGATCTTAGGATTTAATGCAACCTTCCAACAGCCACCTTTTATCTCTACTTAACTACAAACCTATGAGACTTAAATAGAAAACACTAATATTTTCAATCCAAGCTCATCAGCTTATATAGTCATATAGATCTGAACTCAGTTCAGTACCTATACATTTTGGTGTCTTTGGTTCTTTAATAACCATAACCATCACTATCCTAATAGGCAGGATTAGTTTTAAGCCAATAAACATCACATGATCACCATTTCTTATGCTTGCTCTTGCTCTTAACAGTCAAAACTCTCTATATGTATTGCCACTCAGTGCACAAGCCTTCTCTTTTAATAACAGTTAAGAGCAAGCATAAGAAATGGTGATCATGTGAAGTTATGATTTTTCTTATTATGTTGACATTCAGCTTCTTATTGAATACACAATGATAAATGATTTCAAAATATTGGAGTGATGTAGGGATTGACTTATAGTACTTATTAACAAAAAGTTGGTTGCAAAATACCCAAAACACTAAAAATTAAAAAAATAATATGTTTAAAAATATTTTTAAAAAATACTTTTATTTAATTTGAGGAACAACATATTATAAAATTAAATAAAATTATTAGAATCACATTTTTGATTGTTACATGTAACTTTAAATAATATCATAAGATATCCATAAATAAATTAATTTAATCAATAAGAGAGTATTTAGTTTGATCACAAACTTTATTGATTGAATCAATTAATATATGAATACCCATGAATTTATTTAAAGTTACATATAATGACCAAAATTGTGATTATATATATATTGTAATGAGCACAGATGATGTTACATTGTTTTTTTATTATTAAACATGAAGTTAAAATAAGAAGTTCGCATTTAAAAATTTTCTTTAAGAATTAAAAATTGAAATTAAATATCATCTTAAACTCGTATATATAAATCGCACAGATAAAAAAAAATTATTAAAATAAAACTTTATTAAAAATAGAAAGGTATTTTAAAAACAAAAACTTAAAAAGATTTAGAGATAAAAATATATCTTTAATCTTGGAAAACACATTAATTAATCAGAAATGGAAATGATTGTTTTAATTAGTTAAATGTAAACTAGCCTTGGGCATTTAAATGTAAAAGCATCGGTCAGATAGGAAAACAATAGAAACTAATAGCCAATGAAGAGAAAAGCAATGGAATCGGACCTCAGCGAAAAGACCATCTCATCGATGACGCAATGTAAATTCAATCCTTCAAATTAACATAAAAAGACAAGTTTGGAAATTATTAAGGGATGATAGATTATTTACGATGTGAGAGATATGTGTTAGTGCTGAAGTGAAGGAGAAGGGATTGAAAAGATGCACTCTTCAATCCCTTCAGTTCTGCTAAGAAAGAAAGAGAAATGAACTATCGTTTTCTACATTGAGGACTAGTTAAAGCAAAAATCTCCAGATGGATAAATAAATCGGCCTTCAGAATATCAACCTCTTTAGGATGGCGTGGGAATTCACGTTCATGGCAAGCAACGGATAAAGTTGGACGTTTTAAAAATCGTAAGAACTTTATATTCACTTGAAACAATAAGAACTCTAAATTTTAAAACTTTTTAGTAAATAATGCAATAGAATCCTATCTGACCAAACTAAATTCTTTATTAATAATGTTATTTGATGTATTTGTTATTTATTTATTTAAAATCATTTCCATTTATTTAATTTTGTTCTTTAAGTTTATTTATGATTTCTGTTTTCCGATAAATTAAAATATATCAATGTTAAACTTAAGTCGGGCGTGAATGGCTGTATAGATTTGTAAAGTTATATTAGGGGAGGGTAATCTTAGGTTATTTGTGTCATTGTTAAATTGGGTCAATGGATTGGATATATTGATGTAGTTAGTAGATGTAGTCGGAGATTCGCTACTGGCAGAATCGTTTATATATACGCCGCACTCACCCGTTTGCCTATGGAAGGAATTATAAGACGGAGAACGCAGTTCCTTTCTATGGAGTTTTTTTTATTGTTCTTCTCATTAGATAGATGTAATATTCCTATCTGATGAGAGTCAATGTCTTCTCTTAATCTTTTTGGTGCTGCCGTATTCCGTATTACATTGAATACATCGATATATCAGATGAATTGATGCCAGTTTGACTGCGAATTTTAGCCTAAGGTTAAATAGGGATAGAATATTTTATTTTCAAATGCAAATCTATGTAGTCTATTCATACTCGACCCTAAATAAAAATGCATTAAATTTAAGTTGTTTATAGACGCTTGCATGGATTGGTTATCGGTTAAGTATGTTTTGGGTTTTCATATTTGATCAAAATATATAGACATTCGATAAATAATGATACCTTACGGTGAGTATCTATAATGTATTTATTCGGATGTCTTTTAAGTTATTGGTGACAATGCAAGTATCTTATGGTGAATACTATTGGGTTACTTATAAATTTCCCTCTGCAATTGTCGGTATCAATGATTTTATATTTTGATCGTTTATGTTTATTTTGAAATGTTTTTAACCGTTGTAATCTATGTAACCGATCTATACTCAACATTTTAAAACAAACTTTTATAAACTCCTCTGTGCGAACTTATAAAAAATTAAAATGTAAAGTTGTAAAAATTAAAATGTAAATTAAAATCAAAGTTAAAAATGTAAGTTAAATTTTAAAAGGTAAACTGATGCTAAAATAATTTTAAATCTTATATATGTGCGTTAATAAATGTTTGTATGTTAATTACTGGCAGTGGCTTATTTTATTCTTTTTTTTTTTAAAAAAATATAAGTAGATAAGATATTATATTATTAAATCTCTGCTATTCCACTGAGCTAGTGACATGGGCTAACGACCGGATGCAAATTTAAAAAAAAAAATTTTTTTTGACTTACGTATCTGCCTACTTTATAAATTTTTCTAGGTTCAAATGCTTAGATGGCGCCCTGTAGTGCAGATACTTTTAGTCTACCTTCTCCGGATCATTACAATATATATATATTCTTTTTAATGCATTAATTATCAAATTAAATAAAAGTATTTTTTAAATGTTTTTTATAAATATTATTTTTAATACAATATGATTGTTTAAAAAAATTCTAACATCAGTTTGTGACATATTTTATTCTTTTTTTTTTTTAAGTTTTTATATATCTCTAATTATCCATTATTAAGAGCAAAAATTAAATCTAATATCTACCTCACACTTGATTTTCCTCTACTTATTTTCTCCAATTCACAATTTTTACAAAACTTTAGATGCTGATATCTCTTCCCAAAAGGCTGGAGAGCTCTGTTCTGTAATGTTGAAAACTAGTAAAAAAATTAGTTTTAACCCTGATAGATACCTAACAAAAATTCATCTTAATTTTGTTTTCACTTTCCACATATTTTGACCTTCATGACATCTTGTATATTATATCATATTTTTTATGACATCCTATCACTATTTTTGTCTATCATGTGCTTGTCTCAATGTTAAATTAAATTGGAAACATTCATTTTGAGGGAAGAACTTTTGCTATTTAATTCTGTACAGTATATACTTTTATCTATATATCATATTTTTACACTTTACACACATTTTCCAGATGATATGTTACCAATTGTCCTTATATTTATTTTATTCTCAGTGCTTGTTTTATTTTTTTTTATTCACTTTTAATAGATTTTATTTTGATGACATTTCTTGTTAATCATTTTTACTAAAAGCAATTATTAATAAATAAAAATGTCATAGTTTATTAGCAAATGAGTATACATTTATACACTTTATATTATCAGTTGTTTGTGTTTTCAATACTAATGTCATTTTATTGATTATCAATTTATATAAAGTTGGTTATAAAAAGTAAAGAGAGAAAAGTAATTTTAAATTATATCTCATTCAAATATTAAATGAAAATTAAATTAAATATCCATAGAACTAATATTTTTGTAGTGTAATTTTTATTACCTCACTCTCATGCAAAATAATAACTGGTTTATATTCACTTCATGTGACCAAAGACATGAAAAAAATGTTATCTCCCGAATGCATATTTTGTACTAAACCAGCACTCATTAGTTGACCCAAACTCAATCTCTTACACATATATTTATTATTGTCATGAACTAATGAATGCTGGCTCAACATGAAATGTCCATATTGGGATCATAGATTTTTTTTACATGTCTTTGAACATATGTTTATGATTATATCCCTCTACAAAGTGTTAAAAGTGGATAGGAACCAGTACCTATTTTGCACGAGAGTGATGTAACGAAAATAACACTACAAAAATATTATTCATTATTGGATAATCTCTAGTCTAATAAATGACTAATAAAAATACAATCTGCAAGGTGACATTCAATCATTATTAAAATAGCAATATTAACGTTTTGAACATTGCAAGTGCTTCATATTTTACAAAAAATATTTTTCAGCTTGTTGATTGGCTAATTTATCTCATATTTACATTTTATTAAATTTATATACGAATTTGATTTCAATATAACTAACTTTTATTGAATTTTATTTATTTTAAAATATATATATATATTATTAATATTTTAGGAGCTATAATAAGTGAAGGTCAAGCTAGAAGGCCAGTAACCATACCTAGTCTAACTGGAACAACTGTTAACACAACTGGAGTTTAAGTTTTTCTGGATGAACTAGAATAAAAAAGAAATATACAAATAATAATAAAAATAATTCTGGAACTAAAAAATATATATTCAGAAATGTAAATTATGGAAATACTTGTTGTTATGTGTAAATAGAATGTATTTTTAAAAAAAAATAAAAACATTTTTAATTAAATAATTCAATAATATTTAGGCACAATTATTTAAAATACATGCCATTTCTTCACATAGATCAAAAATTCTAAGTTCAAATCCCTCTATTTACTATAGTAAACAATATACTGAATGAATAGGTTAATTAAATACATGCTAACATTTTGTACAAACAAAAGTTATGTTCTATAATATATACTGACCATTCATGTTTGTAAGTGATAAAATCAAAATAGAAATAAACTTTGCTCCCATGAGCCATGATTAAATAATTTTCTTTACATTATGAACAGTAAAGAATAGAATTATTTTTTAAGCTTATGAATTCAAAGATGAATTAATATTTTTAGCCAGATGTAAATATGGCATTAATAATTTTGAATTTATAATCAATTAAATGAAAAATAAAGAATGAATCTTACTTTTAACAATCTTTTTTTATTAATGAAATAGAAGTCAGTAATTGTAAGAATCAAATAAGCATAGCTTAAAATGAACAAAATCAAATTGGAAGCTTAATACATTCCCACAAGCATTTTCAACAGTATTGCAAGATTAAAAGATAAAGAATTTCTTTGATTATTTATCATTTGCTGATGTATTAAGAGTTATTTAACCATTTTGATTTCATATACACTTAGCTATGCTTATATATATATATATATATATATATATAAGCATAGCTATATATATATATAGAAAAGGGCACATATATATATATATATATATTGTGCCCTTTTCTATAGGTCAGAAATAGCTCATCACAGTCAATTACTAAAAAATTTTAAAGTTTAGAATGTGTTCTCTTGATATGTTAGTTGTATTTTGTTAATAATATCTTAAAGTACAATTTAAAGCTAAATGAAAATACGTAATGCTTAAAAATTATAATGAATCACTTAAGAACAGTTAAATAAAGCTAAAAATATTATTTCATATGGTTGCAAAAGCTGGCCATAATAAATAACACAGCTATGAATATTTAAAAGTATGTTTAAAAAGTTTGATTTTAATAGTTTTAAACTTGTAGTTAAGTAAATGTTATATTTAAATTTGTAAATCATATTTAATAATCATAATTAATATCGTATATTTTAAAAGTAAGTTTTATGGTAGTGAAAATTATATTTAATTCCATATTTTCCAAATTGTTCTTCCAACTTTTTTATAATTGTATTATTTTATTTAATACAATAAGTGTAGCAATTTATTTATTCCTAGACAGAAAATCGGATAATCTGTCTAGGTTTATATTGGTTATATTAGTCATGTGATTTGTATAATAGTATAGTTGTACACACTTGCTTGCTAATATTTATTAGTAAAGTTCAAAATATTGTAAAATTGCATTATAGAATTGGATAGAATTATTACCTATCATAAAGAAAATATTAAATTAACTATTGTATAAAATGTTTTAAATAAAGTAATATAGACGAGTACAGTTAATAAAAAGTTAAATATTTTGTTTAAATAAAAATAGATAAATTAAATATTGAGAGTGGGATAAAATTTATTAAGTATTATTTTTATAAGTCATTTTAAATATTTAATGGATTTAATAAAGTAATAATTGATTTAAAAGTAATATTTTAAAAATATTTTTAAAGTTTTAATATGTCATAATTTTTATTTTGAAATTTGTGTAAATTTGCAACATTATGCAAATTTGGTATCGAACTAAAAGTAAGAATCAATCAATAGGATAAGGTATTCTTGTAGGGTATAAATACCATTGCAGTTGATTTATCAAGGGAGATTAAAAAATGTATTAAAGGTAGCTGAATCATATCAGAAGCTATCAGGTGATTGTAATTTTAATTTTATTATTTTAATCAATTTTAGTGCTCTCTCATAATTTTATTTGCAAAACTAATAGGTATTATTTTAAAAATATTTTGCAAAAAGAGAGTGTAAACTAAAGATATTTAAATAACTTCATTTAATATGTGTTGCTAAATTTAAAAGTTTTCTTACCAGGAGTATTTTGTCAAAAATCTAATATATAACTTCGCAATAATAAAATGGAAATACCAGAAAGCAAAATGTATTCAATTTATAATACTTTAAGAATGCATATAATATTTATTGATATAGTTTCAATAATATTGAACAAGAGAACTATTAAAATGAATAAATTAATTCTATGGACATTGTACAAGAAATTTATTAGAAAAACTTTTCTCAAAACATTTATTAAACTAATTAATATGGATGATATATTACAAATATGGAGATGAGTTATGGAACTAACATTATTGAGTTAAACAGGGTTAGGTATTTAGTGTTTAAGTTCTTTGTTAACTTTATTAGAGAGTCTGATATAGCTTCCATGTCTCTTGAAAAATGAATGTTGTGGCAAGAGTTTTGTCTCTTGGTTTAATTTTCTCTATGCTTTGAATAAATAATGAGTTTTCATCTGGCTTGGGATGTTGGTATTGTGCCTTGCACCTTACAATCCAAATGGCATAGGTGATGAAAATTGACAGCCTGATTGTAGGAATATCTCTTCCACGAATGCATTCTTTTCGCGCCGATTAAAAGTAAAAAAAAAACGCATTATTTTATATAGCAAGATAAGCTTGTTTAAGATTAAGAAGCAATAAGACAAGTATACTTTACGATAAATTTATAGAAATATCAAGTTATAAAAGTAAATGTTATATCCTTTGTGAAGGAAACATTAAAAAATTCTACAAGAAATTATTTAAAGAAAAGACACGAAAAATATTTTAGAAAAGCGTATGTTATTGAAAGCCTGAAGTGTATAGAGTTAATACGCGTATATAAAATTGTGTAAAAGCTAATAATCTGAGATAAGAAAAACTTCTGAATAAGTGGTAAAAAAAACTAATAAATCTACCAAAGAAGAAACCTATAAAGAAATGAATATGTTAATAAATAAAAGGATGAAGTTATGGAAATAAATGTTGCACAAATAATTTATCCGGATAGATTGAGCTAAGCCAAATGGAACATAATGCATTACTATACCAATATGGAATATTCTAGGAAGCTTCATGGGATTATTTTTAGTTATTATGATTTCAATAGTCATCATTCTGGACTATAGAAGTTATAAACTAATATTTTATTAACTATTCCAGAATAGATTGATGATTATTTCATTTAATTTTTTAGATTTCAAGACATCGTAATATTTTTATTATTTATTTATTTATTTTTTTTGAACCTGATATTTTATACCAGAAATTTGGACGACTCTTACTACTGGAAATATATTGTTTTATTAATGATTATAGCAATGGAGGAGGTGTAGAAAAGTGCTTTTGAGGAGAACATTTAAAAAAAAAAACTCTCGAGAAAATAATAAACATTTTTTTAAACTTTATCAAGAATCTTCATCAATTGAAGAGTTAATTGAAGATATGTGTAATTATAGTCTTGATTTTTATTTATTAACTTAGTTAAAGTGTAAATTTTCTGTTTTATAAGAGTAGGAAGATGAACATTAATTTATTACTAATATTAAAATCCTATAATATAGTAATTTAATAGTTTAAATAAGAACATTTTAAATAAAAGTATGGATGTATATTTTTTTATGTATGTAATGCTATATCTAGTGGATGGAAAAGAGGACTGCAAAAAGTGATGACCAGATAATGTCACTTGGTAATAGTTAATGAATATTGATAATTTTATGATGTATATTTTGTTTTCTTTTTAGATTGCCTATGAATAATAATAAATTAAGTATAAATGTTTTAATTATATGAAAACACATTTTGTACAACATCTTAAACATTATGAGATCAGGATTTATTTGGGAATAAGCATACTATGATTTTATACTAGTAATATAACCCAACATGATAATAAATATTTGTGTGATTCTTTTTTAAAAACTTTCATATTATTGGATGTTCAAGTATTATCTGATTAGTTTGTATATTGTTTATAGTATAGAATAATGAAGTAAGCAAACTTTTCTTGTGGATCAGTGAGATCATTCTAATTATAAATGAATTTTATTTATTGTTTTGAATATGCAAGATAGTATTTTGTCGATGTAAGGTGTGATAAATCTTTAGGAAATAATGATAAGATAGTGGCTTGGTAGTACTATGGTGAACAGGAAACCAAGATGATGTTCATATAGGATGTGATGAGGGAATATGAATAATATTTTATAGTCTTCATGCAGATATACAGTATAACTAACAGTGCTCTGCAACTGATATATTTATTTTGGACAGTGTCTATTTTTCTTGAAGTATTGATGTTTAATAAAGCTGAAGGAATAGCTTGACATTAATGTATTGGAAGACTTTGGACAAAATAGGTCAGGCCTCTATTTTTTATTGATACACTGTGCCATGATATTTTTATATATGTTATGAGTTCTACTCTAGTTTTCCTTCCTTAAATCCTATACATCTGTTTCCCTATCTAGATTTCGATGTAACTACATCGTTCAGTATGATATATATATATATGAAAAGAAATAATAGATAATTTAGATTTTAAGATATGCTATCGTTTGAATGAGATTAGTTCATTACTTAAAAGAAGTAGAATTTGTATAAATTGGAATTGAAAATCCAGTGAATCCTAAAGGAAAAAAAAGAATCATAAGATATACTTTGGATTTATTTTGGAAATAAGATATAAAATTTTTTAAGAATAAGGTATATAAAACAAGGTTGTTCTTCAAAATGTTAATAACTTTTAAATGCTTTGTTATGTTTTTAAAATTAAGTATTGCATATTTTAAAATATAATGGTGTAAAGTAAAACGATAAAAATAATAAGCATAGATATAATTTTGGAATTATTAAATAATAGGGAATATATCGGTAATTACAATTATATAGTATTAAAGTAATGTTAAATGAGAATATGTTATATTTAATAAACATTGTGTAGTAAACGATATCCACCAAAATCTGGTAATAAATTATTGGATAGATATTTTATGTAACATCTTTGACATTGCAAGATGAAAATTGTTTAATTTTAAGAAAATCCATACTAACTATAATGTTATTTTTTATGTTTTTCCGTAGTATGTTTCTATGAATGCTTTTTAGAAAGAAAGGTATAATTAAATAATATTTAAGGATAGGATATATTTTTAATAAAAATAAATAAATGTAATTTATCATAAATTTAATTAGAAAGAGATAAATAAAAGAGTATTATTTATTATTGTTGTTTAAATCAAAATGAAGACATAAAATAAGACTAAAATTTTTTCATTTTTAATAACAAAATAATAAAAATGTAAATGGTGTAAAGTGAGGATATCCGATATAAATATTGTATATAAATTGTTTATTTTATTTTATTGTTAATTTTTTTTTTTTTTTTTAATTTGTGTGTCTAGATTGTTTATTTCTCCCACTACACTGCATGAGATCACAATATATCCATAATAATAGAAACAAACATATAATTTTGCACAGAGATAAATAAAGAATTATTTTAGGAATTCGAATATTTTATTGGTATTCTTTTAATTAAATAATCATAATTTTACATTATCTTATGGTGATAAATTAGTTATCATAATAGTACATTGAATTATATGCTATCCATTGCCACACACCTTTATTTGTCAGATTATCAAATGCTACCACATATTTATTATATTATTACATGAAGATAAAAGATTATATTATATTATTTTATTATGGTAATAAAAATATAGTAAAAGAAAAGATATACAGAATTAGTTCATACAATGAAAAATATTATTATTATTTGTTATTATTGATTTAAGTGTAATAGATTATGACATAAAATCCCTTCTCATATTTTACTACCGTAATTTTTAATTAACTTAGAATAAATTTTATGAACCCGAGATTTTATTGAGTTAAATTATTATAGATAAAAAGATTAAGATTTAATTATTAGTTTAATCTTAATGAGTATGAATTATTAAAGTTGTAAGAATACTATAAGTTTATTTATTTGAAATAATAATAGGGGGATAGTGTTCTTATGACATTGAGATAGTATCCTATGGGATATTAGCTCAATGCAATCTTTCTTGTCATCTGTATTTTCACTTCCAAGTCTCATGAAAATATTAAATATTTATTTAATTTATTTTTTATAAACTGAACCTTATTCGTATTTTAAATTTGAGCTAGTGAAACATTTAATTTTAATGCTGAATATTTTATTTATTAATTATTAACTGAGCTAGAACCCGTTTTATTAAATATACTGCCCGGAAGTGAGGATGCAAACGGACTAGGTTAGAATATATATATAATGTTTTCACGGTTGTATGATATTGTAAATGCTGAACTACTTCAAGTTGAATCTCATTTCTCATCTCACACTCAGTCACGTTACTGTTTGAGATCTAATGATTTTTTCTTTCACAAGTTAATCTTGACAATCAGAGATGCTAATTCATTGAAATATCAGTTTGTAATGCAAAATAGGCTGCAGAAAGGAGTTTGCTATTAACTGAAAGGAGACCCTTTGATTCCTCTTGGAGGCCTTAAAGGAACCGAGCAGGGCAAATTCCTAATGTCCACTCCATACGTTCTTGTCGTTGCAGCTGTTATTACTATGTGATTATTCATATAGTATACGAACATGGATGGGCTGCTCACCAACATGCATTAGCCAGCATGGTGAGTTTATTGGCTTTTTACCTCTGAGTTTAAGATCAAGAAACACCGTGGTCTTTCTTCTCAGTGCCTGATAAGGCAGAATGAATGTTTGTGTAAATGATAAATATTTTTCCAATACATATATACAATTATGACAGACAAAAATAAAGCATGGCCCTTATTCCCAGGAGGCTGTAAAGTCACCAACCAAGGCAGCGGTTGGTGGCCGAAGGCGGAGGGTGCTAAGAATCCCCTGATTGCGGACTCAGGCTGCCATTTGATGACGACTTTTTATTTAGGTACTTACAACTGCAGATCACTTTCAAGTGAAGGAAGATTGCAAGAATTAGAAGAAGAACTGTCTTATATTAAATGGGACATTATTGGACTTTGTGAAGTTAGAAGAAAAGGAGAAGAAACAATTGATTTAAAAAGTGGACATATACTCTATTATAAAGGCACACATACTGGAAATACAAGTGGAGTAGGATTCATTATAAATAAAAAGTGGAAGAACAATATTGTGGAGATTGATGGTGTATCGGACAGAGTGGCAAGATTAGTTATACAACTTAATAGCAGATACCAAATGCAGATAATTCAGGTTTATGCCCCAACAAGTTCTCATAGTGATGAAGTAGTAGAAGATTTTTATATGGATGTACAAAAGGCTTTTGATCAGAGTAAACATTTTAAAATTGTTATGGGAGACTTTAATGCTAGAATTGGTAGACAAATAAAAGATGAAATTGCTGTAGGTAATTTTAGTTATGGTAATAGAAATGAGAGAGGACATAGACTTGTGGAGTTTGCAGAAAAAGAAAAACTTTATATTATGAATTCATTTTTTGAGAAAAATGTTAAAAGAAAATGGACATGGAAGCATCCAAATGAAGGTACAGCAGAATTGGATTATATTTTGACTAACAGAAAATACATATTTCAAGATTGTAAGGTTCTTAATAAATTTAACACAGGAAGTGATCATCGATTAGTAAGGTGTAAGTTACGTGTTAATGTAAAACTAGAGAGACAAAAATTATTAAGAAAAACAATATTTACAGTTGATATTCCTAATCTTCAGAAACATTCTAATGAATTTAAATTAGAACTTACAAATAGGTTTCAAGTGTTAGGAGATTTTGAACATGATACAGATTTGAATGAAATTAATATGAAAATAACTGATACACTTTTACAAACTGCAACAAACATAGCTGGTAGAAAAAAGCAGCAATTGACTAATAAAATTTCTACTGAGACTAGAGAATTTATGAAGAAAAGAAGGAATATGAAGATATACAAAAATGATGTATTAAAAAGAATTGAATATCTCGAATTTTGTAAAATGGTACGGAAAAGAGTTGAAAATGATATAAGAAAGTATAACTGTGAAATAGCAAGGAAAGCTGTAGAAGAAAATAAAAGTCTCAAAAATGTTAAACAACATTTTGGTATTGGTAGGAAATTTATATCTGCAATAAGAAAAAAAGATGAAATTATTACTAAAAAGAGAGATGACATCATGAAATTGGTAGAAGATTTTTATCAAGAATTATATAGTAATAAAGAACAAGTACCTCCTATATCTATTACATCTTCCGAATTGCCCAGAATTTTAAATGAAGAAGTGAGACATGCAATTAAGTGTATGAAGAAAGGAAAGGCTCCAGGAAATGATGGAATTATAATTGATATATTAAAAGAAGCAGGTGAAGAAATAGAAACAATTTTAGCAAAGTTATATACCAAATGTCTAAATGATAAAGATGTACCTGAAGATTGGAAGAATGCAGTAATAATATTAATATTTAAAAAAGGTGATAAAGAAGATATTAGAAATTACAGACCTATCAGCCTTTTATCAGTTTTATATAAAATTTTTACCAAGATAATTACAACTCGTCTACAGAGAACTTTGGATTTCCACCAACCAAGAGAACAAGCTGGATTTAAAAGTGGTTTTAGTACAATAGATCATATCCAGGTATTGAGAGAAGTCATAGAAAGGACAAACGAATATGAGTTGTCATTATGTTTTGGATTTGTAGATTATGAAAAGGCATTCGATTCTATACACATTTCTTCAGTGATTAAAGCATTGGATCATCAAGGTATAGATCCAGGATATTGTCATATTTTAAAGAATATTTATAAAAATGCAACAGCAACAATTAGATTACATAATGATACTGGAAAAATCAACATTGAGAAAGGTGTAAGACAAGGTGACTCCATATCTCCAAAACTCTTTACAGCAGTGCTGCAAGAAGTATTTTGTGGATTAAAATGGGAAACTAAAGGAGTGAAAGTAAATGGAGAGTATTTAAGTCATTTAGATTTTGCAGATGATGTAGTTGTTTTTGCAAATAATGCTTCAGAGCTGCAGGAAATGTTGCAGGAGTTAGCAGATGAAAGTAGAAAAGTAGGACTAAAGATAAATGTTAAAAAGACTAAAGTAATGTTTAATCGATTTGCTCAAAATATGAAAATAAAGATTGATTATGAAGAATTAGAAGAAGTTAACAGTTACAAATACCTTGGTCAGATTATTAATACAGATGGAAACATAATGGAGGAAATTAATCATAGAATTAAACTTGGTTGGAGTGCTTTTGGTAGAAATAACTTGATACTAAAAGGAAATATGCCTATGTGTTTGAAAAGGATGGTTTTTAACAAATGTGTTTTACCAGTTCTTACTTATGGATCTGAGACTTGGACACTTAATAGAAGAGCAATACAGAGACTTCAGACCACTCAAAGGAGTATGGAGAGATGTATGTTGGGAGTAACAAGAAGAGATCGAAAACGCAATGTATGGGTAAGACAACAAACAGGTGTTACTGACCTTATTGAAAAAATTAAAAGATTGAAATGGAGTTGGGCTGGACATATTGCTAGAAGAGATGATAATAGATGGACAATTGAAATTTTAAACTGGATTCCAAGAGATTGTAAAAGACCCAGAAAGAGACCACATGTGAGATGGATTGATGAAATAAGAAAATGTGCAGGGGTGTTGTGGAGAAGAGAAGCTAAAGATCGGAGAAGATGGATTAAACTTGGAGAGACCTTCATCCTGCAGTGGATTGATAATGGTTGATGATGAATGCAAAATAATACATTGTTTAGTTCCAAAATAATAATTTATATATATTAAAATGTAATTACATTCCAAATAACTAAGTAAAATAAATTCCAATATAAACTTTAATCAATAATAGTACTTTGAATTATATTTATAATCATTTTCAACTAATCTGACAAATTCAAAATGGAGTCAAACAGCATCAACCAGAAACCGCATGTTGATTGACACATTCCATAATTCACTAATCTTAATATTTGCTGATTGTCTTTTTATAGAAATTGTAAATGTAAATTTGATTTTGATATCAAAAGAATTAAGATTTTAAATCAAACAGATATGTAGATGATTATCTGATGATTTTTAATAAAATCCAAAGACAAACTGGTTTATTAATGATATTAATATTGTGAATATTCAGATTAATGATCAAAGTATTTAAAAAAAAAATAAAAAAGTTTGTTGATCTTGTTTAGTTTTTCTTTTGCTTTGATAAATGGATAATGGAAGATCTTGGAAATATGGATTTAAATTGATCACTATGGCAACCTAAAGCTTTTAAATAGAATTGTTTACTGTTGATTCTTGCTTTAAAATACTAAATTCGCTATAATCAAACTTAAGAAAAACATATAGGTAAATAAATAAATTTTAAAAACAATTCAGTACAATATAAAAGTTTACTTAAATAGGATCGATATTATTTTACATATTTCATTTATATTCTTCTTCTTTTTCTATCTTTTCAAATGTATTATCAAATTTATAAAGTCAAAAAACTTCACATAAATATATCGGAGAGACTTTCTTTTCAAAAAAATTTATTGATATACATTATATAAACTACATAAATAAAATATAAATATCCAACGTTTCGTCCATTTTTCAATAATAATATGGACTTTATCAAGGTTCTATAAAACAGAGAAAAAACAACATTAAAGATAATAAAAATAAAAAATAAGAAAATAAAAAAATAAAAATAAAATACCTATAAACCAAAAAAATGGAAAAATTGTATAACATAACATCTTACAAAGTGAGAAAAATTTTTAACACCAAAAAGAAAAAAAATATTCACATAAAAACAGTCAATTCTTTTGTATAAATATATAAACTACTTTAACATTTTATTTAAACTAGGATTCAAATGTTCTATATAAATACTCTCTTTGTTAAATCTTTCAAAGTAATTACCAATACATTCCAAAGGTCGAATTTCATAGTCTTTATGTCCTGTTTCCAATTTATGACAAAAGATAGCAGATTTCTTATCAATCATATGCTGATATAGTCTAGTCTTTAATTTATTCTTGCTTGTTCCAATATATAGAATACATTGTTTTTACAATTCAAACATTTAATTAAATACACTGAATTCATAGCTTCAAGCATATTAAATTCTTTATGATTAATCAAAGATCTTAAAGTTCTCTTCTTTTTGTATATAGGTTTTATATTTATACAGTATCTTTTATTAATTTTATTTAATAATTCATTTAATTTTAAAAATACAAATTTAGATAACTTAAAACCAATATAAATATTATTATCTATAAAAAAAAATTTATTTTCGTCTTTATTACCATCATGTTCTTTAATCGTTTCATTATTTACATTTTTATTTTTATAAACATTCATACAAATACTATTTCTAATTTTATTCAAATTTTTTGTAGAAAACAAATAATCTATAATTCTATATGGATATTCATTTATTATACATTCCTTTTTTATACAATTTAATTCTTTATCTAAACTATATTCATTTGAACATAATTTAAATGCTCTCATTATTCTATTGTTTATGATATTAACTTTGCATTTAAAATCAATAACAGAATTCCAGTTTGTTAAAATCCCAGTATACATTTTTTTTTTTCTATAAACCTCAGTCTCTATTCTAATTCTATTATTTTTATAAAATTTATAAATCTTTACATCCATATATTCAATACTATTATTATTTTCTTTTTCCAAAGTAAACTTAATATTTTCTACTCTATTATTAATAAAATTCCAAAACTTAAATGATTTATTCATATTACCATTAAATATCATGAAATAATCATCTACATAATGTACATAAAACATAGGTTTATGACAAACACTAAAAAAACTTTTTTCAAAATTGCACATATAAATATCTGCTAAAAATCCACTTAAACAATTCCCCATATTTAACCCTTTTATCTGTTTATAATATTTGTCACCGAATTTAAAAAACAAATCCTTACAACATAACATAAGAATGTCATGCAACAAAGAAATATCCATTTTAATATTTTTATTTTTATCTTCAATATACATTTCCAAAAAATAATCAATTGCTTTTTCACAATTTATATTTGTGTACATATTAATTATGTCTAGTTTAACAAAGTAAATATTTTTAAATTCTTTCAAACTAAATAAAAACTTCTTTATTTTTTCAATAAACACAACAGAATTATAAACTTTGTTCCCAGCAAAACAATTAGTATATTTTTTAAATAAATTAATATAAACCCATTTTGAAATATTAACGTAATAAGTGTTAAAACAATCCACTATTGGCCTCATAGGTATATTAGGTTTATGCACCTTAGACAAACCTTGAATTTCAGCACACATAACGTCCATTCTTTTTAACTTAAACATTTCGCTTTTTTTAATTATTTCTTTATTTTCCATAATTGTAATAAATTTATCTTTTTATTTAAAAAATTACTCATATCTTTTTTAACTTCAATATAGCAATCTTCTTTTAACATATTTATCATTTTTTTATTATAATCCTCTATATACATAATTACCACATTTGAAACTTTATCTCCTTTCAAAAAAACGATATCATTATATTTATTTTTTAAATTATCAATGGTTTTCCATTCATACCTATTATACATATCCTTGTTTATATTATTTTGAATATCCCATTCCAATTTTTTAAATCCATACACCAAATCGCTTTTTAATAATTCTTTATTATCTATTTTACCAAAAATATCTTTATCAATATAATTATTAATCATTATCATTTTTGATTTAATTTCAATAATTTGTTTATTAATACTACTTTTTCCAAAAGGTACATACTTTAACCCTTTGCTTAATATATTTAGTTCATTTTTACTAAAAACTTTATTTGTTAAATTAATAACTGAGGAATTATTATCTAAAAACTCATTATAAATATCACTAAATTTATCATCACAAACAATATTCTTATTAAGTTTATAAACATTTTTAAAATTTTTATTATAAAATATTAAATTATTTATTTTTTTATTATGTCTATTATTTACTTCATTCTTTAACCTTTCTACCTTTAATAAAAAAATCTTTTTTATAAAATTTTCTTCTTCAAATGTAATCAATTTACACATTGAATTATATATAAATTTAACATTATTTAAAATATAATCTCTTTTCCTATATAACCCGTTTATAAACCTTTTTAAAATAAATCTTTCAATAAAATGAACATCACTTTGTTTAAAACAACTTTTTAATTTTACTCAAACATAAAAACTTTGGAACTACATTATAAAAAATACAATTTTTTAAAAATTTTATATCTAGGTTTAATTTTATGACCTTTAGTTTATATTTCATCCATTTATTAATTAACTTGATACAATCTCTAAAAAACATAAAATCATTAATATTATTTCTCAAATAACCAATAAAACTTCTCATATTCATATATTCAAATTTCAAAAAATACATGGTTTATAGGTATTTTTTTTTTTTATTTTCTTATTTTTTTATTTTTATTATCTTTAATGTTGTTTTTTCTCTGTTTTATAGAACCTTGATAAAGTCCATATTATTATTGAAAAATGGACGAAACGTTGGATATTTATATTTTATTTATGTAGTTTATATAATGTATATCAATAAATTTTTTTGAAAAGAAAGTCTCTCCGATATATTATGTGAAGTTTTTTGACTTCATTTATATTAATGCAGTCACCATAGTAACATTATTACATATAATTCAATGTTTTTGTGTTATGTATATTTGTTTATAAATTAATTTTAAAAAATATTATTAAAAAAATATATATGTGTAAATTATTTATATTTATAAAGTGAATAAAGGTTGTAATATCAATTTTGTATTTTGGTTTACAAATAATAATAAAAAAATCATATCGAATTTGGATTTAATTTCCATGTATCTTTTTCTCCAAACTTATATTACAAACTGCGCGCGAAAACTGCTGTAAAAAAATTGTTTGGCTTGAGCTTTATTCGAGTATTTGGGAAAGAGAACCTATATATAGCAGCCAAAAGACTATATATAAGAGTACGCTATCATCTTTTTGTGATTGCCACGAACGGATGTATTTTCTAGGTTCTTACAAATAAAAGTTTTTCAATATTTTTTTTTAATTATTAAACCATAAAACAAATGAAAAAATAAACTTCAATTATCTGCCCATTCAATCATTTGAATGGCAGTTGTGAAGAATTTCCAAAGGAAATGGCAACAGAAAAAAAAAAAAGGAAACCTATATAAAAAAAAATGCTTTATATAAAAATCGGCTATTTTAGTTTTAAAAACAAAGATATTTCTGTTTTAAAGTTTGGCATATAACTACCGTTGGATTTGGATAAATATCGTGTCACAAGCTAAGAAACACTCGGGATCAACTGGATTAATTTGTATCATAAAAGGGCTAATTAAATCACACTCTCCTCTTTGGAAAGGAAAAGGACTGTTAGTGAAGCATTATAAAGTTCGACTTATTATTTCTGAGAAATAAACTTCTCTTTGCGTCATAGAAACTGAGGATAAGTAAATTGCAATGGACAAATAGTGAAAACGGACAGACTCTTATATATGGTATGATTTTTTTTTATACATAAAAATGTGCGCATGTTAATTTTTTTTTACATATATTTAAAAAGGATGATTTGTATTTTATTTAAATTATCTTTAGGAGTAATAGAGTTTAGGAAATAAAATGATCGGAGGGAGTCCTTTATTAATGTATTTGAACTCTTGTCTAAGTATATATTAATACAATCAGATGTTTTTTTTAATATATGATTTGATGGTTGCATGTATAAAATTTAGTTTAAAACATCGAACAGACAAGAGATTCAAATATATCGTATTATTTCATATTCATTTATCAGTTATTATTGTGATAAACAAATAGGCTTCGATCTCATCCTATTTCATATCTTTGGTATCTGTTATACATAAATTTTTCAGTAAGATATCCAAAAGTCTCTCCATTCATTCATTCATTTTTTATATATACATGTCGTTATTGTTTTCGCAACACATTTTGGAGATACACACAGTAATTTTATCATTATTATTTATTCAATCAATCTGAAATATAAATCAATTTCCTATGTATTTTGTTGTTAATCTTACCAATTTTCTTTTATATAATCAATTAAATTGAGTGATTCAAATGACAAGACTCCATTATTTTTTATTATTATTTGGATTAGCTATTTAAATGACAAGGTTCAAACTCAGCTTGGTAAGTGTACTAGAATCTAAGATATGGTATGTTTTGCATATTAGCATTTTATTTCCATATGAATTTTATATTTATATTGGCATTCAAATATTATATATCATAATTTATCTTAGTTAATATTGCAAAGTCAATCATTTCTATGTTTATCTGATTCCGTCATAAAAAAAAAAAAGTTATATACATAAATATATCGTGCTTTATCATTGGTTCAGAATAACTCGTCTTAGATATTTTTTTTAAACTTCTCTAAAATAAAGAGTACAAACTTCATTGAATAGTTTAATTGAATATGATCTCTAAATTGGGATGAATCTAAATTATAATCATATATTTTAATTATTGCCAACCAATTTTATATTCAATTGTTTAAAGATTCAAATAAATAATATTAATACTCATAGGTGAATAAACATCCAATAGAAACTTAATATATCTTTTATGTAATGTGGTTGGACATTGTAGAGTGAGAAATGAGCTAATAGAGTGTTGATAATAAATTCTAGTGAAGTATTCTATTTTAACACATAAACGAAGCAATAATTAAGTATCGCTTTATTGGAAGATATGAATAAATTATTTATACATTACTTTATAGCTTCTTATTAAACTAGACGCAGATTAATTTGTTTAAATATTTAAAGGAGTGCATAGGTTTTCAAAGTGTTTTATAAAATTATATAAAAACTAGTTGATTTCAATAGAAAATTATTGATTAAATATTAAAGTAGAAAGAATTGTGTATGCTTATTGAAAGATTTACGAATGTTTATACTTTCTGTTTAGCGTTTTATTAAACTAGGTATACGTTTGAGTCAACTATTATTTCGTTTCAACCTTTCAAAATAGGGTCTATGTTTAAAATGTTTTGTAAAATACAATTATAAGTATTTAGAAGCTTATCCGTTAGGATAAAATGCAGCCCCAGTAAATATTTAAAGTAGATTTAAATTGTTACAATAGCAATTGATTAATAAAATATATTGAAATCTGTTTTAGTTATTGATTGGATTTGATTTTCATTAGATTGATAATCAAGTAGTTAACCTAATCATCTATTATTGTCTAGGGCAACAGTAGATGGTTTCACTGCTCACTGCAGTTTATGTTGTAATTGTGATGGATTTGTTGATGTCTGGAGCAGATAATCTCATTATTCTTTCGTTTCACATATAGCTTAAACAAATTAGACTTTAATAGAGATTATTTGTGCTTTGTGATGGTTTATTACATAATGGCGACCCGATTGAGCTAGACTAGATTAACTTAAATTAGATTTTAGATTTTTCATCAGATCAGATTAATCATTCTACCCATCACCGGCATTGATCAAATTCCATCAATTACAATATGGTGGAGGAAATATGAAGTTTACAGTTGATGAAATTGCATATCTGGATATAATGTTTCAAAAGAAATTGATAGATAAAAATGGTATATTCAAACAAATATTTATAAGAACAATATTAGTAACAAAATAATGAGTTGTTTTTCCAGCATTGATAAAATATATAAAATTAATTGTATATATTCAAGAATATACAGTGCTGCAATGTATTGTTCAAAAAAGAAGACTATATTAAACAAAAAAATTTAATAATCAATAAGTTAAAAAGAATGGATTCCCTGTACATATAATTAAAAGAAGTATTGAAAAAATAGAATATAAGATAAATAAAAATGAAAAGAGTGAAGAAAAAATGAAAGGTGAAAATAGATATGTAGGAATAAAAACAAATAATATAGTGAATAAGTTTGATAAAATTATAAAGATTAATAAAAAATGCAAAAGAATAAATATTACAAAAATAGTTAATAAAAAAAGAGAAAATCTGTTAAATTTAATGGATAACAAATACATAGCATATAACAAAGAAATAATGGAGCATATGAGATAAAATGCAAACAATGTTAAGATAGCCATATTGATAACAGATATGTGGGAAAAATGAAAAATTCTATAAAAACAAGATTAAAACAACATATATCAGATAATAAATCAATTATAAGATATATATAAAATATCTATATATACAACAAAAAACATAAAAATAAAAAAATTGTATTAAATCATTTTATAAAAGAAGATAATATGAGGAAAATAATTGCTGTCGATTCACAACAAGCATGGACCCAAAAAATGGCAGTTATTAAAAATTTCACAATTAAAAACGACAAATATAATACATATGGAAATATAGCTAAATTACATAAAGAGCAATTTAAAAATTTATATATTAAGTATGGTTATAAAAGTAAATGTATAGATAATATTTTTTATAAAAATAAATATAATAGAAATAATAAATCTGATAATAAATGGATAAAAATTTCATATCATCCTAGGATATATAATGCATTATTAAAAAATTATGTAACTAGTAAAAAAGATACAAATATAGGTTGGGCAAACAGTAAAGATTTAGATAAATTAATAGGTAACTATAAAATATTAGATGATTTAAAATATAAGAAAGGTATGGTTTATAAAATTATATGTGGAATTTGTAAAAGAGTATACTATGGACATACAAGTAAACAATTAGAAATAAGAGCTAAAGAACATAACGCTGCAATAAATAGGAGAGATGATAAATCTGCTTTGTTTATACATTATTTAGAATATGGTCATAAAATAGATTGTACTAAAAATATACTAGCATTAAATTACTTGAAAAATGTTAATAGGCGAAAAGTATATGAAACTAGTTATATTAAAAATAATAGTAATAATTGTATGAACATTTATAAGGGTTCAATTAATTTGACTAATAATTGGCTAAAATTAGATGATTGGATAGATAAATAAGAAGGATGTTAATATTTTAATGTTTTGTGTGTTTTTGAGTATATATGAATATACTATAATTAATGAAGGAATATATTTTATATATTTTATATTTTTTGTATTTTGTATTGTATTGTATGTATTCATGAAATAATTGATGATAATAATTGTTTTTTGTTGGTTGTATTATAAATAGATGTCGCTATATGTATGTTTTACGGTAATCGTGAGTAGACATATTGAAAAGGATACAAATTATATGTATCGAAAAAAGCTTTTTTATTGAAAATTTGTTATTTTCATGTTTTTTGTTGTATATATAGATATTTTATATATCTTATAATAAACTTTTTATATTTTAAAATAACAACATAAAGAAGTATTTTTATATTCTTTTTATATGGATAATAAATCAATATATATATATATTATTTAAATAATAAGTGAAATAATGCTTAAAGCTAAATGGGATAATGATGTAATTAGATACCAACCAGTAACCACCTAAACATTCACAATAAAGATAGCAATCGATATTTCTCACCGCTGTCAAGGCAACCTTCTAACCTTTTAATAGCAAGAATAGAAATCCACTCTTACTAATGATCCATTGAAGCTTTAAGCATTATTTCACTTATTATTTAAATAATACATGAGCAATTTAAAGTATTGCAGTTTGTAATGTTATAATTGACTATTTATTAGTCTGCATTACATTGACATGTTTATTTCATGTTTAAAGAGGTTTATTTAAACTTCATTGTATCAATATTTCATTCTCTGTGGTCAAGTTGCAATCTTTAAGTGTCCATATATATTCAATGGACCATTAGTAAGAATGGATTTCCATTCTTGCTATTAAAAGGTGAGAAGGTTGCCTTGACAGCAATAAGAAATATTGATTGCTATCTTTATTGTGAATGTTTAGGTGGTTACTGGTTGGTATCTAATTATATATATTATAACGATCGAAATGAAAGTGAAGATCGAATCTAACCGCAAAAACAATATCTGCTCTACTAGGCACCATCTAGGCATTTAAACCTAGAAAAATTTATAAAGTAGGCAGATACGCGCTGTTAAGATTCCACTTTATTTAAATATTCCGATCGTTAGCCCAAGTCACTAGCTCAGTGGAGATGCAGAGATAAAAATCTATATCTTAATTTATATCTTAAATATAAATAAATAAAAGCCACTGCCAGAAATTAACACATAAAAATATTTATTTACGCACGAGGAATAGGTTTAACATTTTTAGATTTTTATATTACTCTTTAATTGTACATTTACATAAATTTCAATGAGTTTAATATTTTATTTAGATGGTCAAGTATGAATAGACTACATAGATTTGCATTTGAAAATAAAACATTCTATCCCTATTTAACCTTAGGCTAAAATTCGCAGTCAAACTGGCATCAATCCATCCGATACATTTATGCATTCAATGTAGCATGAAAATACAACAGCACAAATATACTATACTGTCAGGAATGGAAATCTGAACAGTATAGTTAGAGAAAACATTGAGTCTTGTCCAATACAGGAATATGATGTCTGTATAGCAAGAAGAACAATAAAATAAAAACTCCATAGGAAGGGACCGCGATCCTTTTTGCCGACTTACAATCCCATCCATAGGCAAAGGGTTGGTGCGGTATATATCTATAATCCTGCCCATAGCGGACCTCATACTACATCTACTAATTACATAAATATATCCAATCCATTGAACCAATTCAACTACGAAATGAATAGCCTAAGATTACCCTCCCTTAATATAACTTTACAAAACTATATAGCCATTCACGCCCGACTTAAATTTAACATTTAAATACGTTCGCACAAATGCATTTTATAAAATTTGTTTTAAAATGTTGAGTACAGATCAGCTGCACAGATTCCACGGTCAAAAACATTCCAAGTTAAACACAACCGATCAAAATACAAAGTCATCGATAAACGTCACTTGCATAGGGAATATACAAATCCCATTAGCATTCATCGTAAGATGCTTGCAGTGATATCGTTGACATATATTCTAATCGAATGTGAAAACCACAACATTATCAACCGCTAACGAATCTATGCAACGTCTATACCCAACCTTAAATTTCCTCATTTAAAATTTAAACAATAAATATTAATACAAATAATAATAAATGGAAATGATTTTTTTATCAAACGCAAACATATATAAAATTACACATTATCAATTGAGTTGACACATAAGTCAGAGAAAAGTTCTTTTTATACAATTTAAATTAACTTATCAATCTTTAAAGTTCTTAATTAATATTATGATTTTAACAATTGTTCAGTTCTATTGCTTACGGTAGAAGAGTCCCTGTTCCCGTTGGCAATTCCCACGGAGACTTTCCTGGAAGACCGGTCTGATATTTTGGAGGTAGCATTAGCTGGTTCTGTTCTGGTATCACAGTCTTTGCATTTTTAAAATAAGTGAGTGAGGACGACAAGGGCGTCTTGTCGCCAGACTCACCAAAATCAAGTTGGAAAAAACTGACTGGAACTCAATATTTTTTCTTTTTATAGTCCTCCTATGGATTCCATGAACAAAAACGTCACTGTTCTGTTTTTTCGTTATGGTCCGGGCCTTTATTTGCTTCCATTGGTCAAGCTAAAATCTCTTTCTTCTCTTATCTAACTTTTCATCTGACTTTTTAATTAAACAGCTTTTAGATAATTAATAAACAATCATTTCCATTTATAGATTACAGGAATTAATTAATACCTGTTTTTATTTTAACTTACGTTATTTTTTTATTAAAATATTTTTATATTTCAATCTTGTATTTTTTTATTAAAAAAAATACGTTCAAATACTTTTTTTTTTTTGTTTATGAAAAAAATATTTTTAAAGTTTAGCATCTGTGCGAATATATACGTTTAACAATATTTTAATTTTAGCGTTTAGTTTTTTACTTTTATTTGCGAACTTTTATTACGTTTTTATTTTAAATTAATGTAACGACATATTTATATATCGTTACAATATATATATATATGAAGGAAACAGGACACAAAATTACACAAAGTTCAACAAAAATGATGTTAAATACATACAATATTAAAGAAAGGAAAATAAAAAAGCAATACTAATAATATATAGATAAGACCAAAATTTAATGGGGGATTCTGAGATTAGAATAAGATTGGTATAGTTATAGTTCTTAAATAAAGTATATAGAAGTAAGCATGTAAAGAGAAAATTATTTATAAATGAATTATGGGTTGTAAAAAGATGGTTAGGTTACATAGGAGTATAAACTTGGGTACATTTATAGATATTACATATTGGAAAAAACTTAACATAATATTTACATATAAAGCAGTATAATATAAATTTATAAAATAATTATATAATAATATTAATAATAAAAGTTAAAATATATAAATAATATATATAAATAAAGTGTTTTAGTAGTTATAGATATATTTAGTTTAAATAATATGTAATAGAAGGAGCTAGGTATAAGAATTGTATGGAAGGGAGTTGCAGTAGCAGTGTTAACATATGGTAATGATGCATTATGTGTTAGTAAAGGGTATTAGATTATTTAGAAAAAGTATAAAGGGAAGTAGAAAGACATGCATTGAATGCAGATGTGTGGACAACAAGAATAGCAATTGAAGGAGAAATAGGATGGTCAAGTTTTTATATGAGAGATGCAAAAAGTAAAATGAAAATGTTTGGTAGGTTGCAGTTTATGGATAATAAAAGAATAGCCAAAATAGTATTTAATTGGGTTGGGCAACAAGATGGGTGAGAAAGGTAATGTGGTATGCAAAAGATTTGGATAAAGAATTTATATCAGTATATCTGTACAAAAGGTGAGATGATTGTGTTAGGAGGATTGTTGAGTGTTAAGGTGGTAAGGAATAGGATAGAAGAATAGATACATTAATAAAGAATAGGGAGTTGGAGAGATGGAGAACTAGTATGGAGAGTAAAAAAAGTTTAAATATATATAGAAGTAAATGGAACATTGGGTGTGAGTTAATTTATGATAATAGCAAGGAAAGTAGTTTATTGTTTAAGGCTTGAACAGGATCTTTAGCAACAAGAGAATATACATGTAAATGGAAAAATATGGATGATTTAGTCTGCAAATTGTGGAAAATAGGCATAAAAATATTAGGCATCTGTTAATTGAATATAAATGCTTGAAAGCAGAAAGCATACAAATAATGAAGTTATGGAAGAATAAATATGAACAAAGTGAATATACAAAAAGTGGATTATTAGTTTTTATGCTGGGTTTGGGAAAAGATAAGGGGGATTTAGATATAAAGGCCATAGAATTGACAAAGATTATGTTGTGGAAATGGGATGGAGCAGATTATGAAAAACCTAGGGTGGAAAATAGAAAGAGAAGATAATGTGGTTAACAGGTTTCTCTGGGCATATTTGCTGATAGAATCCTGACTCCATTTAAGGAGAAGTCACAGTGCATCACATTACATCAAAAGAACAGGTTTTTTTTTTATTTTTAAAAGATTAAAGTGGGTAAGTTAAAAGATTACAATTAATAATAAATATGAAATTATTAGTTTTAACAGACAAATGAATAAGGAAATAATAGATATTATATGATTTAAAAATTAAAAAGAATATTAATAAATGAAGTACTGTTGAATTAACAATTATATAAAAATAAAATCATTAAATATATAATTGAGGTATATTTGGATTAATAATTGTTCTTGAATATATATGTATACAGTTAGGAATACATATGTATAATTTATATTTATTTCTAATTATACTGTATATTTTATTTTATAATAACTGGATTATATTATTTGGGTTTGATTACATTTATTTCAGTTTTAGTATGTATTGTTATATATTTTATGTTGTTTTTAGTTTATTATTGTTTACATTTTTATGGTATTATTTATATAATTATGTATTTTATTTTAGTTTATTTTGTTCATTATATCATAGCTCTGAAGAAGACTGCAGGATAGTTAAGATGTATGTATAAATGTACAATATAAAGCTTTTTCTGAAAAGAATTAAAAGTGGTTTGGATAAATTGTAAATACATTTTATTATAATATCTCCATGTATGAACTTGTACCAAGTAATGAAAAATAAAATAATACAGCAGATAGAAAGGGTACTTTTATGGTACCCATTACATCATTAAGCATATTTGTAATAAGAATAAATCGATATAGTAAATATTTTAAAATAATTTAGATATTAAAAAATGATAAAGTGAATAAGCAAAATTAATGTGACTTTTAATCTCATATACAATAATGTTTAATAAAACTGTATTAATTTAGATTTTCTGAACAAATGGATGTGATGATAACAATGAAAATGTAAACGTATTTGATGAACAATAAAATATTTATTTACAAGAAGATAACAATATTTTAATACAATAAAAGGAATTTTTATACAAGAGGAAATAATTTTAATGTTACAAATTACCGATGATATAAACATATTTAATTCAAAATAAAATATATCTCCTTCTGAGTAAACTCTTATAAAATTATAATTATGATATTTATATTATATTTAAAAAGTTCTCACACTTTTATTTAAGATACCAACTATCTATCCATTATGCACATGGTATATCACACACACACACACACATATGCTTATAAACAGGCCACTGAAAATGACAAAAACTATAATATCAGTGACATTTAAAAAACAGTGTGAAAACATAATTCTAATGACATTGCAAAGATAGCTAGATATTACATAAAAATAATTGGTTCTTGTTTTGACCCTGTAATGTGGCCGCAAGAGGCACTGTTTCTGTGTCAACTCGCAGAAGCATTCAGGTTACAGGGCCAAAAGCAGCGTTTCTTATTCCAGCCGCTAGATGGCGCTGATCGCGACGCGTAAGTACATTTACCTTATGTCGTCTGCTACCAGAGACAAACAATAAATCAGGTGGCGCTTATTGCAAGGCATAAGCAAATTCAAGTACCCTCACAAATCTAAAATTAAATTGTAGTAGAGGTTAGCAGAACAATTGCATATATGGACATGACTTTAAATGTTCACCCATATTAGAATACATACATAAAGCTATAGGAAAAATGGATGGTCATAAATAGATAAAAGTGCACCCAGTAACTCAACCTGGCAGTTCCAAAACAACTAAGCCATATTCTCTCTCCCATGAAGGGACTTAACAAATGCAAGAGCAAAGGCAATCATCCACCTAAATTGAAAATTGATACCTGTCATTAAGCAGCATATCAATTAACAAATGAACAATAAATAAATTTGTTAATAATAAATGTAAAGGTAACACCCACATATTTAAATGCATAATAACACAGATACCTGGGCTAAAAATATATGCAAATCAAAAACACTAAAATTGCAAAGAAATATTAAATATTAAGAATTTTAATACCTATCACAACTCACATACTGACTTCCAAACATTTCTTTTATACACTTAACAAATATAAAAAAGCTGTTTTACCCTATGCATAGTAATACACTTTTGTTATATTGAAATCAAAGTTCGAGAACTCTTAATAGTTTATACTTTAAAACCTTTTATTTTGATACTTATTGTTATCAAAACTCTTTTAGACATGAATATTATTATAAATACACCTTATAGTATACTGCATACAAAATAACAATTAGAATTGCATAAATAAAAACTATAAAATACAATAATAATAAATATATATCAATTTCATAAGATAATAAATGTACATTACACTACTTTTACTCCATTTAATAAGTTTGCAAATTGAAAATTCTTTCATTATTTAAAATAAGTTCTTTTGTTATTCCATTCAGCAAAATATAGCACAATTGTTTTTTTTTATTAAATGTAGAGGAGGCAAATAAATGGGCAAACATTTAAAAGCAGGAGTTACTTCAAAGTCATTGCATGCAATTTTAATTTTTAAATTGAGATGAGCAGAAAAGTGGTTTAGCAAGATTAATAATAAACAGATAATGGACTGGGCCATAATAAAGTTAAAATATTTAAACAGGCAAAACTCTCCATACAGTAGTGACACTCAGTGCCAACCAGAGTAATCAATGGATGCCAGAAGGCTTGTGCATAAAATCCCTATCTAGTGCCTACTCATCCAATATCCCCAGACTAATTTACTTATTGCTTAATTTATAATTTTAATTTCATATTTATTCCATAGGTCTAATTATTATTTATTTATTGGTTAGCCGAATATTAAATTTATTTCATAACATTTCGTTTGTTTGTGGATTTTAAAGCTAGTTTGACCAGAAGTTATTATCTTCATTAATCACCTTGTAATCTTTTTTAAGTTTATAGTTTCATGCGAGCTTAGTCAATAAAGAAATCTTCTTTAGTTTGACATTTATTTTTAGGCGTATATTCTAGATTAGTTGTAGCTAGGAATGTTACGTAGGAGGATTTAGTCGCCTTAAACCATGAGGCTAGATTAATTAGTTACCATTGTTGATAAAAGGTTACAGAGGAGGATATGTCACCTAAAATGAGAGACTAGATTAGATTGATTGTTAACTATAGGAAGGTTACAGAGAAGGATATGGCTCCCAAATGTGTAGGCTGACTAACTAGATTAGTAAGGAAGGTTACAATATATAATATTAATAAAAACAAATCACAAATATCATAACTTGCTTTAAGCTTGTACTAAAATGTTCACTAGAGGGAGCTTACCAATAGCTCCAATCAAACTTTAATTTATATATGCTGAAAGAGAAATAATTTAAAATCTTTATCGAATGTCCTCATCCCCAGACCAATTGGTTTTGAGCTTAAAGCAAGTTATGCTATTTGTGATTTGTTTTTATTAATATTATAAGTGTACCCTTGAGCAAGCTTTGGTGGTGTTATATTGCTGAGGCTATTAATATTGGGTGAACCCGAACAGTGTTCAGACCCATATAGCTATTTGTTTTGAATTGCTGGATTTGAAGACCTTTATGTACCTGAAAAATTTCAGATTTTCAAATTAATAGTAACATATTAGATAAGTACTGACTTTTGAGTTGGTATTTTGGATCTAGTGTTTGAAGTCCTAGCTCCTCACTGGGGTGAGCCATAAGCTCAAAACTAATTGGTCTGGGAAGAGAACATTCTCATAGAGATTTTGAATTCTTTCTCTTTCAGCATTTATAAATTAAAGCTTGATTGGAGCTATTGGCAAGCTCCCTCTAGGGAATATAATTATATTTATAGTGTATTATTTGAATATATATGGTGCAAGTATATTGGCATTGAGTAAGACTTATAAGAAGTAAAATTTAAAAATTGTCAATGGAAGTAACTTAGTTTTTGTTAATATAAATTATATATATTTTTTGATACATACAATGAAAGCTATTTGTGTTTAAAATTATCTATTTTATTAAAGTAACATTAATATTGGAAAGAATGTAAGCACATACAGATCATTAATCCAGATAAGTAAAAGAAAGTACAAATGCAAAAGATTACTATCAGAGTAAAACATCTTAATAATAATTAAAGATGGTTATAATAAGTTACAAAAAATAAAACTTTGTACCACAAAAGTAAGAAGGAATGTAGAGGATTAATGAGTGATAATAAAACAAAGGATAAGAAGATATGTGCAGAAATTGCAAAATGATCATCAATATAAAAGAAGCAGATAAGTTTAAAAGTGGTCTTTAGCTGTGTGTTTCTCGCTGTTTGTTGTGTATTTATGAAGCCAAAATATAATGCTCTCACCCTGAACAACTATATGGAATCTAGTCACCATGTGTGAGTAGAAACACCTCACTCACCAGTGCCTTCTCTCACAAAAGTCACCAAAAATGTCATCTAATCTTATTCTAAATATGGATCAGAAATGCAAAAAGTGTTACCAGCATGAAGCCATAAAGAATTAAATGGATTCCTCATAAAAAGAATGGACCATATCAACTCATATCTAAATTCAAAAAATTTTCAAACTAAATTTAAATGATAAAATTTAATTTAGACAAAAAAAAAGAAGATATTTGATATTTAATTCTTCAATGTGAACTATTAGAATTAAGTGAATAATACTATTATCTGAATATATGTGTGAGTGTGTTAATAAAATGTTTATTACTAATATAAACCTTTCATTGTATGTGCTTAATTTTAATTATTTAGATTTTATTAAGTTTAGAGAATTACATAAATTACTTTTGCTAATATGCTTGAATAAAGCATGGGGAAAATTTCATAGAATAAATTAATTAAATGATGGGAAAACATAATTTCCGATCTTACTTTTAGTTATATGCTTTATAAGTCTCAAGAAAATGTAATGTGAGTTAATAGATCTACAGATCCTGGCACCCTCATAAATAAATTAAAACTACCTCCATCAGCAATCCAATCTGCAATCAGGAAATATAACTATATTGTTTTTATATGGTTTGATTAACTAACACTTTATAGTGAAAGATCTAATTGAACAAAAAATATTACAAATGGCTTCCCAACATGGGACTTCGATATAAAAAAACATGACCTGAGATAAATCATTTAGCAGGTTCAGCAGTTGTACCATGTCAGATGCTTGTGGCAGCTGATTCATTGAATTTTTTTTTTAAAATTACATGAAAATTATAAGCATGGTGTCAACAAAAATCCCAGCATTCATTGCTGATTAAATCTCTCTTTAAAGTGACATCAGAATTTGAATAAAATTTGAATTTTTTATTTTTATTAATAGGTGCATTTAATTTTTTTCTTTTCTGGTCAGTTTACTAGATAACATGAAGATGAAAAGACAGAATTCTTTTATTGGCCAAACTCATTACTAAAATGGATTTAAAATACCTGATGATTCACATTTCAAGGCCTTCAATGTGATAAAAATGTAATCACAGAATATCAGTCATAATTAATTTTTTAATTATTTGAATAGTATTTTAATTTTTTTTTAATTATTTGATAAATTATATAGTTTATTAATGTGTTTGTATTGGTATGTTTGTGTAGTACATAAATTATGTAATATTAAATCATTTATGCTCTTTATTATACAGTATATAAATTTGTATTCAAATATAAAAAAGTAGTTTATGTACAATGTAATTTTGGGTGTCTGATCCAAGTTTGAGGCAACCTTATTTTATAGACATAATAATTCACAAAAGATTTAGTAATTTTTTAATGTGTTTATATTTGTATTAGTGTATTTGTGTTTGTACTTGCATGTCTGTGTTTGTATAAGAAGTGATGATTTACATATATAGAGCAACGCAATGTAAATTTTAAGACTGAATATCGTATGTACAGAATGATTGCAGTTGATAAAGCAATCACAAAATTTACTGGGCATAGTACCATGTAAAAATATAAACTTTTAAACCCAATAAAGAAAGATTTCAAATGACATGTTTGTGGTGATATCCACAATGGTTATGTATATACCACATGGAATTGTATGCATACTCATGCTGTCGAGGCAGTAGTTTTGCCACATCTTGCATCACATTATTTTTAAGTCTATGGCTGGAAAATGAGCTCTATATGCAAATAAATTACATCTCTGTGGAACAATAAATATAATAAGATAGCATCACTGGTGTGCATAAAGAATATAAACATCACTGGTGTACACAAAAAATTGTAAAATGAAGAGATGAAATTCATTTTATCAGTAATACAGACAGTAGCCTACAATTTCTAGTTTTAGACAGACAAGAAGGTAATTGCTATGATGACAAATGCATAGCCATCTTTTGGAAATGACTTGTTTTTATCTTTTATTAGAATGAATCTTTTTCTTATAGAGACATTGAGATTTTTTAATTTTTGGGGTTCGAGATAAAAATGAAGAATTCTTAGGCTATTGCTTTTGCATGTTCTGAAGCTATGGATTATTTCAGGTAAGAAGTACGGTTTATGGTTTGAATGAGAATTTTGTGAAAAATACAAAGAAATTATCAATAAAGAAGTAATTTAAACTTAATTAATGATTAATTAGAAATTTTGAACAAACAATAAAGTAATAATTATTTTGGATGTTGACATTTTTTCCCTTATTGTTTAAATGGAAATCACTGTCTTATCCTTATTGTTTTCCTTAGTTGTTTAGTGTCTATCAATGTAAATATTTTTTCTCTAACATTATTAAAACCGAAGTTATGGCACCAGGACCATTAACTAGTTAAAAAAAGTTACTGCATGAGATTCAAACCCCCCCCCCATAAAAATAGAGTAGGGGGGGATTTAAGAAAGATGCTTTATTAAAACAAAATAATTGTGCATGAGTTAGATAATAAAAAATAAAAGATATAAGTAAAATCAGTCAAAATCTGGTAATGAAGAAAGGGCAAATATAAATCTGGGACTATAAAGTGACAAAAGAGGGAGGGATGTTGACAAACATAGTTATAATCAAGACAAAAAAATAAAAGTATTAAGTTTATATATTTTTTAGACAGAGTTGTGTTAAGATGTTGTTTTATTATTGGTTAACTTATAACAGAAAAATAAGTAAACAGTGAAGAATAAAAAAGTAAGTGACAATAAAATATAAGCCAACCATCACAGAAGGATGGTGAAAAGAGATGAAAGAGGCCATAAGACTGTTAATAAAAAAGATACTGAGGGAGATAAGTAAATTGAAAGAACAAGTAAGGAGAAAAAATGAAGTAAAGGAATAGGTATAGAAATAGATGAAAAAAGACTAGATAACCTTATTTGCAAGAGGAATAGAGAGACAATTAATTACAACTCTCAAGAATGCCCAAAATTTGTTATGTGAATAAACAATATCCAGGTAGAGATGTTGTGGACTCTGGCAGCCAGATATCAGTAATGTTGGAGACAATATATGAACTTATGGAGAGACAATTTGTAGAGGTACAAACTCTACCAGTGAGAAGCACTCAAATAACACATGGCAAATAACAATAAAACACAGTTGGGCTCGAAACAAGTTGGGGCACAAATCAAAATAAGGGATAAAATTATACACCACACATCATTGATTATAAAGAGGAAAGGATTATTTGTGAAGAGGAAAAAGTGAAGTTTGGGTCACATATGAGAAACAATCAACAAAGAATATGTAACATAAAGCTTGGCAGAAAGACCTTTAATAGAGGCATGGATTGATAAACTAGTAAATGAAGGTAGACTTTCCAGGCCTTGAAAGAAGTACTAGTAGAATACAAATGGACAAACTTGAAATTATTAAAGGTTATGAGCACCAAATCAAGATTGTGGATGGGCAGGATCGGTATCACACCAATATAGGCTTGATGTAGAGAAACAATTAGCCCAAATGGAGGGGTGGGATATTATTACCAAGTGTTCATCATCATATAATAACCCATTAGTAGTTATAAAAAAGATGGGACAATAAGACTGGGCTTTGATGGTAGACAGTTGAATAAGATCACATGGCCTAATCAAAATGTTTCACTATCAATTAATGAATTAGTAAATAGGTTCCAGGGCAAAAATATATTTTCCACTCTGGATCTGATTGCCAGCTATTGGCAGATCAAGTTACACCTGCCAACTGGAATACATGGCATTTTGATATAATGGTATGTCATACCAATTCAACAGAATGCCTTTTGGTCTAAAGAATAGTTGGGCAGGTCTATTAAAATGTTTTGATCAGGTGTTTTCCCTAGAAATAAAAGAGTTAATACACATGAACACTTACAGCACATCAAGAAGTTTCTGCAAGAATGCAAAATGAAGGGTATTTCAATTAACCCACAAAAAAGCTGTATATTAGCAGAGGAAGTGAAGTTTTTGGGACATTTATTAATGCAAATGGGATCAGGCCACACACTGACAAAATCCAGGCAATCAGAGATTTCCCAGTAGTCCACACACCAAAACAAGTTAGGTCATTTTGGAGGCTGTGTAATTTTTACAAATTTTATGTGAACTTTGCAACTGACATGGAGCCTTTGCTGCAACTATTACATAAGGGGATATAATGGAAATGGACAGAAGAGCATTAAACTAACTTCAAGGTTATAAATAAAAATTTCTTAGCAGGTGATGTATGTTTTTCCTAACCTAAGAAATTGTTTATTGTACAGGTAGACAATAGTGAGTACAGTTTAGGTATGGCTTTTGTGAATGCTCAAAACAATGATGCCCTGGGTGTAATTTATTTTGTCAGAAGGCTATTGAGAGGTGCAGATATTAATTACTCTGACATGAAATAAGGAGGCCGTGACTGTGGTGTGGGCATTCTAGAAGTTCTGTTGGAAGCAATCATTAGGACAGATCATAAGAACTTGGAATTCCTAAATCACAGCTATGTAACAAATAGTAGACTTAATCCATTGGAGTCTTTTTCTCCAAGAGTTTAATTATTCCATCTACTATTGTAAAGAAACCAAAAATGTGGTGGCTGGCACATTAAGCCAGAATATCAGTCCTGGGGTCCAAAATCACCTGCAAATGGATGATATCTGTTTAGAAAATATAGAATTGGAAGAGTATGCCATAGTGGAAAAATGATTGAGATACCTGGGAAAAGTACAGTAGCAAAAGCACCACATACAAAAAATAGTGACCAACCAGAAGTCAAAAAATGAAATGGAAAATGAAATGTTGAGAATTAGTATAAAAAAGGGTACTGATTGAAAGAGGGAATCCTATGGTACCTAACAGATCTACAAAGGGATCAGTGGAAGATGATTATACCAGTGAGTTTACAATACAGACTTATTATGTACACCCACCATTTGTATAGACAATACAGAGTTAATAAAGTAGGATTATTGAGAACATGATTCTGCTGGCTGAAACCAGTGAACTTTTTATACCAAGGCTTGTTGAGTCCTATAATTTCTAACTGTAAGGATATCTTTACAATCTAACCTTATCATTCACTACCAAATCCAGCTCATTTTTTATTTTAATTAATAACCAATGAAACATATTTTTCCAATTATAAAATAAATAAACTCACACTTAAATATATATAGAGAGACAAAAAATGTATATATTTTTTCTTATAATAAAAAAGGATCAAAACAAACTGTTTATTTTTTAGAAATAGGAAAATCCAAATCAAAAGAAAACATTAATTAACTATCATACTAATATGTGTATGTATTACAATAAATGTAATAGCTGTATATACTTGGGTCTCATTTTATGCAGATTATGTTAATGCGATTTTGAAGTTATGTGATTTATGCTTCTTCTTAATATCTTTCATATTTTATTATATTTATTAGATATCAAGAAATTTAAATTATTAATAACTTATTTTGACTTGAAATACTTTTTTTTTTCAAAAATATAATGTTGTATTAGCATCTAATGTGAATATGGCCTGAAGCTGTATTTAGAATGTTAGCTTCTATGTAAATAACCTATTTATACTAATGAGTAAATAATAATAATAGATTTATATGTATGTATGTATGTATAAAAATACATATTTTGTTAGATGTAACAGAAATAAATTTTTTTTTGTAGATTTTTAAAATAAATAATAACAAAGATTTTATTGATTTTATAAACTGAAAATAATTTTTCTAATGATAACGTGTAATCTTTTTGTTCTGATTGTGATCTCATTTTTTAATATAGAAATAGAAAACCAATAACACAGCACAAGACTGAAAATGGCACTAGTTGTATATCACATCACAAATCTGATTTTTTACCAGTTCACAAACGAATGCATATTGTCAAATAGCAATAATGATTAAAATATGTATGAAAAAATGTACAATTAAATACTGTAGTTAATAAAAAAAAGTTTGTCTTGTATTAATTTTTTTCAAATATTTGAAATTTTTTATTAGTCATACTTTATTTTCTTATTTTTTTTAATGTGAATTTTAAAGTAATTTTTCCTCATTGGTTTACTTTTATACCAATTTCTGAAAATTACAGAACATTTTTGTGCAATTTCTTTTGTGTGCATTTTCTGAGGAACTTATCTACTGCATAAAATGAGACCCAGGTGTATTTGATTTCATTTTAAAAAGACATAGATTAAATAACCATGGTAACAACCCAATGTCAAATCAGTCACAAGGTAACCAAATATGGAAGATAAAAAGTAAATAAACATAATTCTATTGTGTAATTTTTCTTTGCTTATAATGAAGATAATATGCCTAACAATATATATATATATATAGATTGAAGCCTGTCCCTTAAAGTATAAAGATTGGCTATCTTAATATAAGCTGAGCATTGATTGTATAAATGTGGAGATGATAATCTGTACCAACTTATGAGTGCTGGTTTAGCATGAAATACATATATTAGTGATTATTATATATAGAGCTCACAAATAAGCTCTTAACAAGCTTTGCAGAATACTCCCAACCACAGACCGATTTCTGCTTCTTGTTTCCTCAGTGATATGCTAGGATATTCAAGCATTAGATTAAAAATACCAGGACAAGTCCAGCACTTTATCTAATGGATAACTATTAAGTAGAAAATCTAAAAATTTCAGACATTTATATGTCTTCCAATCCAGCTATCTAACTTAAGTAGCTATATGAAACTGAACCAAGTTCAAATAACCCATATATTAATAACTTTAGCAATATAAAATCGCCAAAGTGTTAATAGTAAAAAATAAAATTACAAAGAAATCAAGTCATATGTCACATGACTTAATTTAACAAGCTTGTATTACAAATACTATATATAGAGTTTACAAATAAGCTCTTAACAAGCTTTGTGGAACATGTGTGTGATCAAGTGTGTCAGCAGTATGAGATAGTGTAGATAGTTGAGGGTTGTGTGAAAATCTGAATTCAAACCACGTATATATTACATATTGGAGTGCAGGTATGAAAAAGCCTGTACTGTAGAAAAAATTCATATATTAAAATATAATGATTGTAAATTGTACAATAATATATAGAGAGATGTCTATCATGATTAATCAAAAAGGATTAAAATTGAAATATAGATGTGAAAGAACAATAAAATATTATTGATATTATTAAAGGAAAAGTGACTGAAACGACAATATGCTAAATATGTTTTTAAAAAAGATAGCTGACAGAACATTTTTTAAAGTGAACCCCCTCCCCATTGTAATACTTAAAAAAAAAATTGTTCGATTGACAGAAGAGACAAAAAACTAGAATGATGTGGAAACAGAAATTATGAATTGAAAAATCCAATTTAAATTGAAAATACTTGCAGTAGAAAATAACAATAAATAATGGCAACACGTCCATCCACATTCTTATGACTTGGATTCAAATCTAGACCAGGTAAAATAGTTTCATTCAAATTTCAGTCAGAAATAATTTTCTTTAAGATAATTGTTCCATAACTAAATCAGATTATCAATCAATATTATCATCTACAATTATCAGTCCTCTGCAGAATGAAGTCTCTCCAAGTTCAATCCATCTTCTTTGATCTTTAGCTTCTCTTCTCCACATCACCCCTGCACACTTTCTTATTTCTGGATCTTTTACAATCTCTTGGAATCCAGTTCAAGATTTCAATTGACATCTATTATCAGCTCTTTTAGCAATATGTCCAGCCCAACTCTACTTCAGTCTTTTAATTTTTTCAATGAGATCAGTAACACCTGTTTGTTCTCTTGCCCATATATTGATTAATCAAAGGAAACAAAGGGTTTCCTTTCAGTTAATAGAAAACTCCTTTCTGCAGCCTGCCAATATTGATTAATAAATAGGCATCTAGCTATTTTTAATAAGAGTACATATAGATTGAAGATTACTCAAACTTTGACCATCCATGACTTAGCAAACTTCAAAATCTGTTCTTCTCCACTGTTTTCTATGAGAGGCTATAATAGATGGCGTTGTTTTGTAGTTATCTATTGAAAAACTGTTATACTATGTTTTATTATATATATTAAATAATTTGAAAAAAAAATTATTGCCTCTGCATTAATTTTCACAATAGACATTAAAATAAACAAAAAAGAATAGACTGCTTGTATATTTAAATTAGTTATACGCATATAGTTTAATTTTATATAACTTTACAAATAAGAAGTTATTATCTCTTTCAAAACAAAATTATTAACCTACCTGCCTCTGAACCAATACTAAATTGCGATGCTGTTATTTTGACAATTTTATTTAAAAACCAGTATTAGTAACAATAAAACACTTATCTCTAAGCATGACTATTTCTGAAAGATATTTTTATTTTCTAGAAATAGCGAAGTAATTAGTATGTTGCTATTTTATTTATTTGATAATTTTGATTAAGTTAATAAATTTAAAATGGCAAATATTGTTCCAACTATGACGGAAGCAACAAATTCTCGTCTAGTAAAGTTTAATCTTAAACATGATGACGAAGACTATGATGGTGGTGATATTTATTACACACCAAAACGCTCAAAAACAAGCCAAACGGATTATAATGATTCATCGTATGAACTTGAAAACGTTACTCAGAAATTGGTAAGTCTCACATATATAGTATCTAAAAGCAGTTAACTTGCTTAACCATCTAGATTAAATGACAAAGTTCTATCACATGCAATTTTAAGTCGTTATTTAAATTAAAACTTGTATATAAATATAGAAATATATCTATGAAAATATACGCATACATGTAAAACTATCTGATAAGGTATAATTCGTAATTGAAAATACTATGATCGAATACAATTAATTTTGAAGTGTACAGTCACATTTACATTTAAATATTAATGTATGTGCATATAAATATGTGCACATGGGTATGCATGGTTGTCAAAATTAAGGAAAGCATTCACAAAAGTGATGGTTTCAATTATTCCAGATCCCCAGCTTGGTCAGCGTTATTATCTGATTTTTTTAAAAATTTCATTGTTATCAATTAGCATTTTAATAATTATCTAATGAAAGAGAATATGAAAATTTGGTCATCGGAACATACTTTCAATCATCCGTGGAAAAAAGTTGCCCAAAGCAGCGTGGAGGAAATATCCAAATCCCATTAATCCTGCAGTTGTTGGCATAGATGTAATAGAATGGAAAATTGATCAACAAGGAATTTTAAAAAGCCATAGATTGTTAAGTACAGAATGGAACTTATATCGACCTGGATCACAAGTCTAATTGGTTTGAATAGGACCTGTTTTGTAAGCGAACATTCAGAAGTAGATCCCAAAAGCCAAACTATGATTTTGAAATCCAGAATTGTTACCTTTTGTAATTATATAGCTGTAGATAAAACATTAATATATCAACCTCATCCAATGGAAAAAATGCAACATTGCTAAAGTAAGAAGCAGTTATAACCATAGAAGGAGTTCCCTTAACAAGTTATATGGAAGATTTATTAGCCAGTTCTATTTCATGTAATGCTAATAACAGTCGACAGGCCATGAAGTGGGTTATTAGTAAAATCAATGCCAAAGTTCATGAATTGACAAATTCTGCAAAGAAAAGTATGGATGATTTGACTCATGCGGCCAAAAAGGGAATTAGCGATATTGGTCTCGAACAGTTTGCCACAAGATAACACAAACATTTCTTGTCTATTTGTTCAACTTCCTGCCACTACCAACAAATTTGCAGTCACATTTAAACTCATTTTATACATGAATCAAATTTTTGCAGATCATTTTTAAATTAAAGCCAGAATATTTATTTATTTTTTAAAAAAGTGATGAATTCATTTATTAATGTTCACAGACAATCATATTTAGGATAGATAATGGTTCTAACTATGCCATTAGTTAAAAATAAGATCTAAAGCACAAATGTAACTGGATTGGTGAACACAAAAGTTCTGTCTCGACTGTTAAATATTTCTTTTTCTCTTTGACTTTCTTTAAATAAAAACTAGAAAATATTTTGCTTATCAACGAATACTTTGTTCAGTTAATTTTTTTAAAATCAGTAAATCAGTTTTTAATAATAAAAGGTGTTCAATGAGAAAAATTAATTAAAAGTCATTACAAGAATAAAATAAAATCAGGTAAATTAGATAAAAAATAAAATACTGCAAGTGGCAATATTAAAAGATATATTACAGTTTAATTAAAGGGATTTGAACCCAGACTTTTAAGCTTCCTTCAGCTATCCTCTCCATCTTATATAATCAATCTACATGGCCACACCCATGTGAATAAGATAAATGATTTCCGATGTATGTATTTTTTGCTGAACCAACACTCATCAGTTGATTCAGATCATTATCTCTCACACGTATATATCATACAGTTTAACGATTCATTGCAAAATAAATATTGTTATATAAAAATATATATAAGCCTAAAAATAAATAAATAGCTAAAAAAATAAATTCAGCTATAGAGAGCTTGAACGCTGTGTTAAGAAAAGTTTATAATAAATGCGTTTTAAACCAAGCTTAGCGCTTTCGAAGCCTATTTATAGCCTCTTATTCGTAGCACTGAAAGTTAAGTGGGAGGATGCGTTTATATATATGCAATTGGTTTATTCAAATGTATTCAAATTATATGGTCCATTTTTTCGAAAGGGGGAAGCAGGATTCCTTCTTATTTATAGAGTTGGGATTGTTGGCACTATATCCATGCGTCTTTAATCAAAAACAATGATATGGGGGGATGAGGTTTTAATAAATGTATCGCTATAATATTAGTGATTCATTTACGTTTTTTTTTAAAAAAAAAAATATTACTGTAATGATATTAATGTATGCTGATTGTTATAACAATGCCTATACTTGTAACTATTTAAAGCCTATATATATAATTGTAATAATGTTCAAGGCCAAATGGGTTAATAAGTAATCATTAAAAACCAGTCAACACTTAGACAATACCAATATCAATAACAATCAACAATTTCAAACTGTTGTCAAGACAACCTCCTTTTAACAATACTTATCAATAATTTCAATCTCTGTGGCCAAGTTGCAATCTTTAGTGTCTAAGATTTGAAATACAGGCATTCTTATACCTGAAACTTAATTGTGAATATAGGGGATTACACCTCGGACTTTCAAACAACCTTCAACTATCCATACCATCTCATACTACTGATACACATGAGCACACACATGTAGAAAAAATAAATAATCACCAATATATGTATTTTGTGCCATACCAACACTCATCAGTTATCATCTCCCACACACACATATATAATCAGTGCTCAGTTTACAAATGTTTACACTTTCACAGACAGGTTATAATGTACTCCAACCTCCAACTTTTCAGCCATCCATACCATTAAAAATCTAATGATAGAATGCCCAAATCCCATACTGATGCCAATATTGAGCACTGATTTTATATGTGTATGGGAGATAATCTGGTCCAACTGATGTGTGCTGGTTCAGCATGAAATACATATATTGGTGATTATTTATCTTTTCTACATGTGTATAATCATGTATATCAGTAGTGTGAGATAGTGTGGATAGTTGAAGATTGCTTGAAAGTCTAATTTCTAATCTTTAGTGTCTATATAAGTATATAAGACCATTAATAAAGGTGGGATTCCATCTTTATTGTTAAAAGGAGGTTGCCTTGACAACAGTTTGAAATTGTTGATTGGTGTTGGAATTATCTAAGTATTGACTGGTTTTTAATGATATATATATATAAAGTTTATAAACTTTCATGGACAGTGAAGCTATAAATGTATCCATCTGCATTTCTTTACCATAAAAATCTATATTAAAATGGTACACGACTTTGTTTTAAGCCTGGGACTGGAATAAGCCTTGATTTTTCTGAAAAGTATGGGAATTAAGAGTGAATTTCAAACTCATAATTTTAATGAAATATATAATAATTTGACCATATACTTGAATAAACAACAGTAAGAGAATGCATCTCATTTTATAAGCCACTAAATATAATAAATAGAAGTCAAATAATTATAAATATTTTAATAAACACAGTGCTAAAATATATATATATATATGATCAATAGATGGCGTCTTTACCAAAACCGCCGAAACAAGTGTAAAATATTTTTACATAAATGCAAAAGGAGTCAGAATTAACTACCTCTTTCATTTTGCTCACCTCCAGATCAGCTGATTTCAAGCTGGTTTGCTTTCGTCAGTGGAAGGATAGAGCTATAGAAACTAGGTCTAAAGACTGACTCTCAAGCGTTTATGCAAAACGTTTATATCAGTTTGCAAGTGTGAATTTTTCAGACCGGTAAAGTCTTCAAACTCAGCCTAGCAAGCTAGATATCTATATGGGTCTGATCTCAGTTCAGTTTCACCACATAGTCAAAGTCTCTGCAATATATATCATTGCAAGAAAACTTTAAAGGTACATTTATGAAAAATAAAAACAAGTTAGTCACGTAACCTGCTATCACTTGTTATTTATGATCAATAGATGGCGTCTTTACCAAAACCGCCGAAACAAGTGTAAAATATTTTTACATAAACGCAAAAGGAGTCAGAATTAACTACCTCTTTCATTTTGCTCACCTCCAGATCAGCTGATTTCAAGCTGGTTTGCTTTCGTCAGTGGAAGGATAGAGCTATAGAAACTAGGTCTAAAGACTGACTCTCAAGCGTTTATGCAAAACGTTTATATCAGTTTGCAAGCGTGAATTTTTCAGACCGGTAAAGTCTTCAAACTCAGCCTAGCAAGCTAGATATCTATATGGGTCTGATCTCAGTTCAGTTTCACCACATAGTCAAAGTCTCTGCAATATATATCATTGCAAGAAAACTTTAAAGGTACATTTATGAAAAATAAAAACAAGTTAGTCATGTAACCTGCTATCACTTGTTATTTATGATCAATAGATGGCGTCTTTACCAAAACCGCCGAAAAATTCACGCTTGCAAACTGATATAAACGTTTTGCATAAACGCTTGAGAGTCAGTCTTTAGACCTAGTTTCTATAGCTCTATCCTTCCACTGACGAAAGCAAACCAGCTTGAAATCAGCTGATCTGGAGGTGAGCAAAATGAAAGAGGTAGTTAATTCTGACTCCTTTTGCGTTTATGTAAAAATATTTTACACTTATTTCGGCGGTTTTGGTAAAGACGCCATCTATTGATCATAAATAACAAGTGATAGCAGGTTACGTGACTAACTTGTTTTTATTTTTCATAAATGTACCTTTAAAGTTTTCTTGCAATGATATATATTGCAGAGACTTTGACTATGTGGTGAAACTGAACTGAGATCAGACCCATATAGATATCTAGCTTGCTAGGCTGAGTTTGAAGACTTTACCGGTCGAAAAATTCACGCTTGCAAACTGATATAAATGTTTTGCATAAACGCTTGAAAGTCAGTCTTTAGACCTAGTTTCTATAGCTCTATCCTTCCACTGACGAAAGCAAACCATCTTGAAATCAGCTGATCTGGAGGTGAGCAAAATGAAAGAGGTAGTTAATTCTGACTCCTTTTGCGTTTATGTAAAAATATTTTACACTTGTTTCGGCGGTTTTGGTAAAGACGCCATCTATTGATCATAAATAACAAGTGATAGCAGGTTACGTGACTAACTTGTTTTTATTTTTCATATATATATATATATATATATATAATTGAAAGAAAGCTGACCATCATTTCATAAGCTGTGAATCTATATATACATATGAAAAACATTTAAAAATATAAGCAAGAAAGTTTGCAGGTGGATATATAAAAATCATCATTATTGTTGATATTATTAAAAGTTTAAATCCTGGCATAATATAAATAGAACCATCAAAATAATGGATTTAAGTCCAGTTTGACACAATAAGGATGACAAAATAAAACATATATGTGAAGAATAACTATCCCCAACACAATAGGTTACTTAACAACACAAAAGACATTGTGCATGAAGAGCAAAGAAGCAACAATATTATACTGTATATAGAATAAAGTGTCTGTGAATCCCATCAATCATTACCTTTTATCTATTAAATCTAAATTAAAATGAAGTATTACAAAAACCGGATTTTCAAAACATGAATTAGAATACAATCATACCTCCACTTTCAATTTTTGGTAATATTGAAGTATTAATAAAAAAAACAAAGCAACAGAAAACATAAAATAAAAGAGGTAATATTTTTCTAGAGAGAGAGAGAGTAATAGAAACACAACCAGAAAGATGCACAGGTAGATATAAATTGATGCATAGATAGGTTGGTGAATAAATAAATATACAAATAGATAGATCAATAGATAAATAAATAAGATAAATAACTATTTTATTCCACAGTTGGATAAGAGAGATACAATTAGATAGATAAATAGTGGTAAAGTGACAAACAGATAGATAGAACCAGACAGAAAGACAAATAAACAGATAGATAAATAGATTGATGGATAGAACCAGATAGAAAGACAAACAAAAAGATAGTTAAATAGATGGATGGATAGAACCAGACAGAAAGACAAATAAACAGATAGATAAATAGATGGGTGGATAGATGATAGACTATTGCCATTATAAAATATCTGATATCTTAAAAAGAAAGGAAAAATGATTTTTTTTTGTTTTATATTGTACCAAGATCATATTGGCATATACATATAAAATAATTTTGTCTAAAAAATTATTAAAATAAAAATCTTTCATAAAAGAAAAACGTAAATTTAAAAGCTTGAGCGTTTTATTGCAGTTTGTTTCAAAAACGTAAAAGTTAAAGAGTTTTGAAATAAAAGTTAGAAAAATAATTAATTAAAAGTAGGAAGGGGGTTCGATTTAGAAATGTCAAATTAAAAGAAGTTGGTTTTCAAATAAGCAAAGAATTCTTTTATTATTGTTGATAGCTTAAAGAAAATATTGTTCATGAAAGTTATAAGTGATTGATTAGAAAAAGGAAAAAAATTAAAAATTGATTTTCAAAGTTTAAAGGTATAAATCTCTTTTCATTAGAGTTTATTAGAATAAATTATACATGTGCATAAATGTAAGCTTGTTAATAAAATATATAATGAATGTGTGCATATGTGTGTGTTAAAATTATATTGAAAAATAAATGAAAGTTAAAAAATATATTTAAAAACACAGCGATGGCTACTAATTAAAATGATAAAAACAACATGTTTGCATGGCTACTAATTAAACAATCTCAAAAACATATAGTTAAAGGATTAAGAAAGGAATTTTGACAACAGATATTGCCAGCGGACATGAAAACAAAAACATGTCTCATATATAAATAGTGAAATTTTATCGGACATTCAGTTCAGAAAACAGTTCAGTTACATTTGAAAAAACAGTTCAGTTCAGAAATCATTTGAGATTAAAGTTGAAATCAAGAATGCAGTGTTAAAACCTTGGAAAACATATGATTTTCTCCAGCCTGAAGTCCGATGAAACAGCCAATCTACCTGATGCCTGCATAACAACCTGAAGCCACTCAATATCTAATTGTCTTAAAGAAATGCCTCGGAATAATCAGCATCAAATCTCCACAAGGAAATGTCAAATCTAACCAGTTAGAGATATCTCATTAGAAGCAGCAAACAGCAAGATGCATCCACGTTCAAAATCCTAGGTAAAAACATTTTCTTATTTTCATTTATACGGTAGCCATCGCATTCGTATGAATCCTCCAAGAGTCAAGGATATGAACTCTATAGCACATAAAAATGAACTATTAATTTGTGTGTTCTAAATGTCAAATACTATTTAATGCTTTATTATTATATATGTGAGTGTATGTGTTAATATGTGTGTGATCATTAGATAAATACCAGTGTTCTTTTATTAAGATTTATAAAATATTTAAAATTATTATATTAAGTGTTAATTAAATAAATTGTCTTTAAACTTAAACTTTATTTGTCGGTCAATTCTTTTTACCAATCTCTCATCAATTCTTTTCATCAATTCCTTTCACCACTAATTTTGTATAAGTTGTTAATGATTAAAAATAGACTGAGCTAGTCAAGGGATTTTTCGAGCGCTGGATTATGGGCCTACTGTCCGAACATGTTAGTCTTAGACTAGATGGCACCCGGGGTTTACTCCTAAACATATAAAGTGTTTGGATAGTAGGGGTTTGAATCTAGCAGCCGAGGTGGGCTACGATCTGGAAAAGTGATCATGCTATGCATTGCATAGCTCGGTCTGATTGTGGGTATTGTTGACAGCTCCGCTATCAATAATATTCTCCACTTTTCTCGAACATGCCGGTTCGTTCAGCTAATATTTATAATATAAGATGATAAATATATTATAAAGAAGTTTGTAACCAGCCAAAACATTTGCAGTGTAAGTAAGATCTTCTGTGGATCAAACCCAGTACATAAATGGCTTCTCCCAATGTTGGGGCTGAATCTAAAAAGCAATAGTAATTAAATACTTTGTTTCTTGTTTGAAATTTTTTTTTATACAAAAGCGAAATTACATATTTAAAGTGGTTTAACTTTAAAAAAAGAATTGATCGAAAACTTTTTTTTTTTTTAAATGAAAAGAGATTTTGACATTTATGCTATCAAATCAAAGACAATTAGATATTTTGGGTGGAGCTAAAGCATTAGGAATGGGTAGAGAGAAGAGGACAAAGAGGTGGAGTTAGCTGTGTGTTTCCATTTTAGTAAGAAAATAAATAAACAGCTCATATTTAAACATTGCTTTAAAAATGGAAAAAGGAACAAGAAATATCTAAGATGCAGAAGATGATGAAAATGATGATGAATATGATGCAAGAGTTCAAAGAAGCATTGTGTCAGAAATTTGAGCAAAGTCAGCAAGACCTCAAAGAAGAATTGTGTCAGAAATTTAAACAAAGCCAGTTAGAACTCAAAGCAGAATTGAAGGAAGAAATTAGTCAGGTTAAAGGAGAAATTAAAGAACTCAGAGCAGAAGTAAGAGAAATAAGATGTGAAATTACAGGAAAGGTAGAGAAGAACCAAGAAATTATAGAGTTAGATTTAGTTAAAGAAAGTAAGGAAGTTGAGGTCATAAAAGAGATAGAAATTGAATTAGAATCAGATAGCGTTGCAACAGATAAAGTAGAAACAAATGTAGACCAAGAAATAGAAGAGAGACATAAGTTCAAGGTAGAAGATAGCATTAAGCATAGTAGTTTGGAAATAAAATTAATCAAGATAGAAAATAAACATAAAAAGGTTGTAGTAAATGTTCGTATTCATTTTAGACGGAGATTTAAAACAAAAAGAAAGTGTAGAAAAAAATATTCTAATATTGAAGTAATACTGAGTTGTGCTAGGTATCAAGGTTTTCTGATTTACAAAGTTGAAAATAGAATGGAGCGTGAAAGAGATAAAGTAATAAATTATAAGAGAGGGATAGACAAGAGAGGAAAGTTAGTTTATATTATAGAATTAGTATGTAGAAAGAAGGAACCACCTGATAAAGTTTAAAAGTTAGTAATAAGGATGAAATATTAAAGTAGATGGAAACAAAAAGGACAGGAAATGGACTATAAATAAAATAATTATTCTAATATAAATAAATCTGAGAAATTTAAATCTGAAACTTCTATTTAAAACTAAAATAATAAATTAAAAAATAAATGAATAATGATAAATTAAAGTGTTTGATGTTTAAGTAATAATAATAACGGGGGCTTCGTAAAATAAAAGATTTTTTTTCCATGCACATATTAATTAAGAAAGAAAATGCTCGTAAATAAACAGTTCAAAAAAAAAAATCAATCAATAAAATCAAGTTAAATAAATGGGTCAAATTAATGATTTAAAAGTAAAGTTTGTAGGTTTAAATAAATGAGTAAGATAATGGAAATATGTAGAATAGAAGCAAGTTAAACAAATAAATATAATATATCTGTAGAAAATAAGGTAAAATAGTCATAATAAAATAAAATAGTTTTTGAATATATGCAAGTTAATAAAAGGAAATAAATAAATGATTTAAAGTAATCAAGTCAAATAAAATAAATAAAAGTATTTGTATAATAATGAAGCGTAATAAAATAAAAATAGTTTTTCTGAATACACGCACATAAATAAAGAAGTTAAAATAATGGTTTAAAATAGTATCGTAAAACTAATATTTAAAATGTTCATAATGGTTTGAATTAATATTAAAGTAAAAGGAAATAATATTGTAAGATTAGATTAATATAAATAAATGTTTAAGATATTGGTCATATGATTTAAAAATGATAGTGTAATGTTCATGAATAAAAATATAAAGTCAATCTAAGTTGTATTAAGAGTGTATAAGGGTTTGAAATTAAGGGAAGAGGGTAGTATTGAAATAAGTTTTAAATAAGGATAAGTTTAAAACTGTTGACTGGATAAAATTTAGCACCCATAACGGACTTACCAGGGATCATTCTTCTTTTAAAATGCATCCTGGGGACAACCAGAGTAAGTCGTAAGTCTCTTTTTCAGGGGAGAATCCCCATATCTCATACCTTGTTTTGCAAAGTATAAGACGAAAATGGACAGTTGATAATTCCTGCCATTTGCAGCGACCCTTTTTTTTCCAAGTCCGGTAGAAACCCGGCAAATGAAGCTTCATTTTTCATAGTGTAAGCCGATATAAGTCAGCGAATCTGCATCTGCCTCATTTCCAAAAGATTTCTGTGCCACAAAATTAGTTTGTCCCAGTGGTCACTATCCAGGATTTAGACCATTGTAAGCAATGTATTCAGCATAGAAAGAAGTAAAGTATCATTGGAGATTTCCCTTAGTATGTAAAGTGAAAGATATTAAAAGCAAACTTAGAAAAATAATAAATAGTTTCAGAATTAAGAATTAAAGTTATCAGACATAAAATGGTCAAAAATGACATATTTTACTCTCAAACAGAGGGTGGTGTAATGTACCAAGATTGTATTGGTACATATAATATTTTGTTTAAAAAAATTATTAAAATAAAAATCTTTCATTAAAAGAAAATAAATTTAAAAGTTTAAGAGTTTTATTAGTTTGTTTCGAAAATGTAAAAGTTAAAGAGTTTTGAAATAAAAGTTAGAAAATAATTAATTAAAAGGATTTTTAGAAACGTCAAATTAAAAGAAGTTTTTTCAAATAAGTAAAGAATTTTTTTATTATTTTGTTAGTTTAAAGGAAATATTGTTCATGAAATTATAAGTGATTGATTAAAAAAGAAAGAAATTAAAAGTTGATTATCAAAGTTTAAAAGTATAAAGTTTTTATATTTATTAGAATAAATTATATATGTGCATAAATGTAATTGTTAATAAAATATATAATGAATGTGTGCATATGGTTTAAAATTATATTGAAAAATAAATGAAAGTTAAAAAATATATTTAAAAACACAGGGATGGCTACTAATTAAAATTATAAAAACAACATGTTTGCATGGCTACTAATTAAACGATCTCAAAAACACATAGTTAAAGGATTAAGAAAGGAATTTTGACAACAGATATTGCCAGAGGATATCAAAATAAAAACACGTCTCATATATAAATAGCCAATTTTTTATCGGACATTCAGTTCAGTTAATTGCAGTTCAGTTACATTTGAGATAACAGTTCAGTTCAGAAATCATTTGAGATTAAATTGAATCAATCAAGAATGCAGTGTTAAAACCTCGGAAAACATATGGCTTTCTCCAGCCTGAAGTCCGAGGAAAACAGCAAAATCTGCCTCTTACATGAAAATAATGTCTGCATAACAGCTTGAAGAATCTCCATCAATATCTAATTGTCTCCAAGAATAATACCACCGAACTAATAAGCATCAAATCTCCACAAGGAAACTTCAAATCTAACCAGTTAGAGATATTTCATTAGAAGCAGCAAACAGCAAGATGCATCCACGTTCAAAATCCTAGGTAAAAACATTTTTTTATTTTCATTTATACGGTAGCCATCGCATTCGTATGAATCCTCCAAGAGTCAAGGATATGAACTCTATAGCACATAAAAATGAACTATTAATTTGTGTGTTCTAAATGTCAAATACTATTTAATGCTTTATTATTATATATGTGAGTGTATGTGTTAATATGTGTGTGATCATTAGATAAATACCAGTGTTATTTTATTAAGATTTATAAAATATTTAAAATTAGTATATTAATGTTAATTAAAATAAATTGTCTTTAAACTTAAACTTTATTTGTCGGTCAATTCTTTTTACCAATCTTTCATCAATTCTTTTATCAATTCCTTTCACCACTAATTTTGTAACAATAATTGTTATTGATTAAAAATAGACTGAGCTAGTTAAGGGATTTTTTGAGCGCTGGATTATGGGCCTACTGTCCGAACATGTTAGTCTTAGACTAGCTGGCACCCGGGGTTTACTCCTAAACAAATAAAGTGTTTGGATAGTAGGGGTTTGAATCTAGCAGCCGAGGTGGGCCACGATCTGGAAATGTGATCGTGTTATGCATTGCATAGCTCGGTCTGATCGTGGGTATTGTTGACAGCTCTGCTATCAATAATATTCTCCACTTTGCTCGAACGTGCCGGTTCGTTCAGCTAATATTTATAATATAAAATGATAAATGTATTATAAAGAAGCTTGTAACTAGCCAAAACATTTGCAGTGTAAGTAAGATCTTCTGCAGATCGAACCCGGTACAATATATTTATCTTTGTTATTAACTAAGATAATAAAGCAAGTTATTCAATGCTTTAATAGGTTTATAAATGTTGCCTTGACTACAAGTTAAGATTGTTAATAGCTTAAGGGTTGATTGTTATTTTTGTTATTGATATGTTTATAAAAATAAAATTTTATACAAGTTACATTGATCTAAAAATGCCTAGTATAAAAAATGAAAGCAGTTTATTTTAAAGAGGTTAATTGTGTCCATCTTTGTAAAAAGAAATTAAAAGTGTCTTTAATTACTTCCTGATGAAATGTTACCGCTGGGAAAAAATATTCATGACTAAAACAATTTTGGTAATATTGAAATATTAATGAAAAAAACAAAGCAATTGAAAACATAAAATAAAAGTGGTAATATTTATTCACAGAAAGAGAGAGAGAGTAACTTATTGAAATGGGAGAGTGTGAATGTCAAATTGAATCAATTTTGGGATATCACTTGATGTTTGACTTTACATATACTGTTAAGAATAAATGCATTGAAGCAATCAATAATTTACTGTTAAATATGGTATCTTCATAATATTTTTTAAATATACATTCTATTACCTAAATACAAATATATTATATATAGTTTTAAGCTACAAGTAATTAGAGGGGATTTGAACTGAGACAGTCAAGCTTCCTTTAGTCATCCACTCCATCTTTATACAACTGACACACACTACCACATGCATGCAATAAGGTAAATGACCTTCAATATATGTATTTTGTGTTGAACCAGCACTCATCAGTTAGTCCAGATCATCATCTCCCACACATATATACATAATCAGTGCTCAGTTTATATTAAGATAGCAAATCTTCAAACTTTAGTAGACAGGTTTCAATCTTCACCACCCTCCAATTCTTCAGCCATCCATATCACTGGAAATCTGATGATAGCATGTTGAAAGCTTAACAGTATATGTAAGATAGTTGTATTTAAACATTACATATTCAGTCTGTATTCTACCCATTGCTTTTCTTTGTAAATGAACTCAAGATCCTGCATATGAGAAGTCAGAATGACTTATGATCAACATGGGCATGACAACTAAATTTGGCAAACAAGGGCTTTGAACATGCCATCATCAGATTTTCAATGATATGGATGACTGAAGAATTGGAGAGTGGAGAAGATTGAAGCCTGTCCATTAAAATTTGAAGATTTGCTACTTTAATATAAACCAAGCACTCATTATATATATATATATAATTCTTTAAAATGAAATATATTCAATTTATAGACAACTAAATACTTAAAATATATAAATAATAAATTTATTAATATCTAATCGACTTTCATTCAAAAATGAACCTTATCAAGATATTATAACAATTGAAAAAAATTCACGTGATTTACATATCATATACAGGTCAAACTTAACAATAAATATGTTTTTATATTTTCCAATTTTTATTTAATGACCATTTTCCACCTAACTTTAGTGACCCTTGTACTAAATTCATACATTTCTCTTTATTTTCATGTATATACAATGTTTCATATACTTTTCTTTCTTTATAATTTTTACTATATTTGATAACTTCAATACTTTCTTCACAATTCATAATGTGTCCTGTTTTTAAAAAATGGCAAAATGGACCTGATTTAATATCTTTTCTATTTATAGCTCTGTCACGCTCTTTACCCCTTTCTATTTTACTTTTTGCTGACTGACCTATGTATATCATCTTGCATCTTTTACAAATAATTTTATAAACTATTCCTATCCTATCATTCTTATCATTCCTTATTTTAGAATTACTTACTAGTTTTTTTAAAGATTTACTATTTTTCCATCCAATACCTATATTAAGATTTATTTTTTCTTTTCTATCATTTAGTAAAATTGTAAAAAATATTTTAATAAATAAAAATAGGTATAAAAAAGTTAGCAATAAAATTGAAAGAAAAAAATAAGAAATGGATTTCTATTCCATATTCTAAGGATGTATATGAAATTCTAAATGATAGAAAAGAAAAAATAAATCTTAATATAGGTATTGGATGGAAAAATAGTAAATCTTTAAAAAAACTAGTAAGTAATTCTAAAATAAGGAATGATAAGAATGATAGGATAGGAATAGTTTATAAAATTATTTGTAAAAGATGCAAGATGATATACATAGGTCAATCAGCAAAAAGTAAAATAGAAAGGGGTAAAGAGCATGACAGAGCTATAAAAAGAAAAGATATTAAATCAGGTCCATTTTGCCATTTTTTAGAAACAGGACACATTATGAATTGTGAAGAAAGTATTGAAGTCATCAAATATAGTAAAAATTATAAAGAAAGAAAAGTATATGAAACATTGTATATACATGAAAATAAAGAGAAATGTATGAATTTAGTAAAAGGGTGGGTAAAGTTAGGTGGAAAATGGTCATTAAATAAAAATTGGAAAATATAAAAACATCTTTATTGTTAAGTTTGACCTGTATATGATATGTAAATCACGTGAATTTTTTTCAATTGTTATAATATCTTGATAAGGTTCATTTTTGAATGAAAGTCGATTAGATATTAATAAGTTTATTATTTATATATTTTAAGTATTTAGTTGTTTATAAATTGAATATATTTCATTTTAAAGAATAGTATATTAGAAAGACAACATAATGGTTTTGTAATGCCATCATTGTGAAATATATATATATATGTGTGTGTGTGTGTGTGTGGAGGGGGGAGATAATCTGGACCAACTGAAGAGTGCTGGTTCAGCACAAAATATTTATATTGGAGATCATTTATCTTTTTCACATGTATGTGGTAATGTGTGTCAGTTGTATAAGATGGAATGGATGACTAAAAGAAGTTTGAAATTCTGGGTTCAAATCTCCTCTATTGTTACTGTAAGTTATATTATATTCTTTGTTATTTCTATTACATATTACGATTTGGTCTACCTGTGTTAAATTTTTTGCACTCACAATTTAAATGCTATTCATTTTAGATAAATACTATGTAAATTAAAGATTATTATCATTCATTAGGTTCAAGCTTGTCATATAATTTTTATTCCAGATATAAATGTAAACCCAGTTAAAATTAATAGATCTGGTGTTTTAAAATTAAGCATATCACATATTATTAATCCAAATTTATTCCAAAAAAGAATAGATATGTTAATCTTTACATGTGTTTAAAGTTTATAACTATACTATGAATGATATGTTAATCTTTAGCTTAATAGATGATTAATAATAATCATTGATGTCTTTATCTAAAATGAAATGTCAATTAATAAACTGATGGAGATATGTGTGTAAGAGATTGTGATTTGGTTCAATCAAGGAGTGCTGTTTAAATATGAAGTGCATTCGGGAAGTACTTTTTTTTTTAGATGTCTTATTTCGTATGCTTAAAGAATTTGTGATGGGGTGGAAGTTTTTGATTCTTCAAAACATTCTATTCCTGAAAACTAAAATAAAAAAAATATAAGAATGAAAAATTAAAGATGAATTTTACCATGAATCTGTGAACCACAGGCACGTTCAGTCATTTTATTTTATATGTAATCCTGTGAGAATTTTTAAATCAAAACTTTTTAAAAAATAACTTGCATACTTTTTGCTATTTATAGTTTGTCATTGTATTTTATTTTCAGTCATATCCTTTTAGTGAAAGCAGTAAATATTGTATCTTTTAGAATTATCTTTCTAACATAAACAGATTCTGTTCTCTCAAAAATTCATGCTCAAATTATGTATGTTAAAAAAAGACCATTATCATTAATTTATTTTGCATGCTGAGGCAACTAACATGTGACCTTATAATAATCATTTCAATATCATCATATTCAGAAAGCTTAGGAATATATATATTGATTTTATAATCTTAGCATTGTTATTTTCAGAATCTTAAAGGGCATCTTTAAATTAATTTTTTCCAGGCTTTTATGTTATAATGAACAATAGGAGTCCATTTCTTACTTCTGTACATTTTGCAATATATCAGCCCTATGCACAAATAATTTAATTGAACTAGCCTACAAAACCAGCAATATTTTAACTTAAGTTCAGAACAAGCATATGTGAGTCTGTGTTATGCCTCAATATCTATGCCTCTCTTTCTATTTAAAAAGTTATGATATTTAAATTGATTAATATTCTTAAACTGAAACATCCAAACTAAATATAAGATTTGAAATACAAGCATTCTTCATATACCTGGAGCTTAATTGTAAATATAGGGCATTTGAACACAGACTTTCAAGCACCCTTCAACTATCCACACTATCTCATATCATTGATACATGTGATGACACACATGTAGAAAAGACACCATTCTTATGCTTGCTCATAACTGTTATTAAAACAGGCAAAACTCTCCATACAGTAGTGTCACTCTAGCATCCACTTATTACTCTGGCTTGCAGTGAGTGGCACTATTGTATGAAGACCACACACATGTAGAAAAGATGTGTGGTCATGTATATCAGTGGTATGATATAATGCAGATAGTTGAAGGATGCTTGAAAGTCTATGCTTTAATCCAAACTAAATTTGTAAATTTTTTTAAATAATTAATGACTGATAAATTGACTGAGTTTTTTTCTAGCATTACTTTTTATATTCTCTGGCACATCTTTTTGAATAGCAAAAATATCCTTTTTTTAAATAATCCAATTTATAAATTTTAACATCAAATATACATTACAGTTTAATGTTTATTGTAAAAATGAAAGACAAAGTTTGTGCTAGAACATTATTCATAACATAATTTTATATGTCAAATATATTCCTTAGCACATCACACTGAATGGCAAAAATAAGACATTTACTGGAATGTTGTAAATCTATAAACTAATAGTATAAAGTGAACTCAATAATTAATCAGATTATTTTATAAACTGCGCCATCAAACATATATTATAGTTTAATATTTATTTAAAAAAACCTTTTAAAAACAGTTTAAGGATTAAACCACTAAACATCACATGATCACCTTCTCTTATACTAGCACATAATTGCTATTAAACAAGGCAAAACTCTCCAAACAGTAGTGCCAACCTGTGCCAACCAGAGTAATCAAGGGATGCCAGAAGGCTTTTGCATATAATCCCTATCTAGTGCCTATTCATCCAAGACTGCAGACCAGAAACTAATCTGGGGATATTGGATAAGTAGTCACTAGAAAGGGATTTTATGCACAAGCCTTCTGGCATCCATTGATTACTCTGGTTGGCAGAGGGTGGCACTACTGTATGGAGAGATTGGCCTAGTTTAAGGATTACTATTGTGAAAATAAAAAACAAAATTAGAGTAAAAACATTATCTCGGATAATATAGTTTTATATATTAAATATTTTTAGCAATAAATTTATTTTCATGACTTGCTAAAAACACTACATAAATTGTCTTTCTATACTATATATTTTTTGAATTGTTCTGAGATCAAAACTATTTGATTTTTCTTTTGTAAAGCTACATCTAATCTCTAAGAATCATTCTCAAAAATGTTTTCTGCACAATAATGCTATCTAATGTAAGTTCTAGTAATCAATAGATGCTATATGGTTGTACATTTCTATCCCTATCCATTGTCTTTATCCAATATTCTCAGAAAATTTTCTAGCTTATGGTTTTTAGCAGTAAATAGTCTTGGATCTTGGAGCGGTACATGAAATTTTTGGATCTAGTGCACTCTTTTTGAACCCACCTTTTACCTTTTTTATTAACTATACAACTATCAGCTCAAACTGAAAACTAAATAGGCAAAACTCTCCATATAGTAGTGCCACCCTGTGCCAACAAGAGTAATCAATGAATGCTAGGACTGGTTAGTACAGGGTGGCACTACTGTATGGAGAGTTTTGCCTGTTTAATAACAGTTATGTGCTGGCATAAGAGAAGGTGATCATGTGATGTTTAGTGGTGTAACCCAAATTGAAAACCCAATAATGTTTTCATTCCAAGATAATTTAGTTGTATAAGTGTGCAGATCTGACTCCAGTTTAGCATCTGTATATTTTGGTACCTTTAGGTTTTTGATAATCACAGCCACCTCTATACTTTGACCAGGATTGATATTTAATCCCTAAAATATCACATGTTCATTCCTTTATGCTTACATATAGAAATGGTGATTGTGTGAAATTTTAGTGGATTAAAATAAACCCTAGCCAAAAGATAGAGGTGACTGGGTGTTAAAAAAAATCAAGGACCCTAAAATACATAGATGCTGAACTGTATGTAGATCTGTATGACTGTACATGCAAATTAGCTTAGATTGAAAATATTATTGTTTTCAGTTTGGATGATAGTATTATAGTTAATCAAAAAAATTAAAAGGTTAGTATTGAAAGAGTGCATTTTATCCAATGGTGTAGGTGCACTGCTGCCAGATCCAAGGCTCCTCACTGAAAAAAAACATAAGCTAGAAACTAATCTGAGAATATTGATGATAAGGCACTGTATAACATGCAAGCATTCTATTGATTATTAGGACTTACACTAGGTGTCACTATTGTGCAAAAAAAAAATTTGCCACTATTTTAACAGCTTGTCTAACCATTAAAAAATGATAATTATGTGCTGCTTTAGTGGTAAACATTCTTATGATTGGAGCAATTTATTAAAAAAAAAATTCAAAGACTTGTATAGAAGATAATAATAATAATATTCAATGATAGTTACAGCAGTTTTTTTTACTTTTGTAAAGTAAAGTGATAGAAACTTTTTAAAAATTGCTATGTCTGAGGATTTCTCTCTTTTAGAACCCAGTCAGAAAGCATAAATAACTTAAGCAAACAATTTAGTTTATATACAATTTTAATAAAGTATAAATATAACAAATCACTAAAATATTCACATATACAAATAAACACTTATAATCCATCATGGATTAACGTTAGCAAAAGTTCACTAGTTATTTACAAGTTTATTATACATAAATTTCATTTTACCATTTCCATTATGGCTTTTTCTTGGAGTCTTATTTTATCCAAGGCACTTGACAAAGTGCATGAGGGAACCAGGACACAAGAGAGAGAAAACTGTTCTTCTCATTATTTATCTTTGAACACTTATCAGTCACTTCTGTCCAGGCCAGATAAATGATAATATCACTCTCTTTACATTTATTTAGCAGATTCACACTATAAGCAGGTATGTAGCTTTACGTTATACATTTCTACATAGCACTCCTCCCCTTACTCTGAAAATAAATGGGCTTTAACTACAAATGTAGTCATTAAATTTAACAGGTGGGTGACGTGCTCTAAAAACTCTTGGTTTTTTCAAACCTTCTTGCACTGGGTCACATGGTACATTCTCCAGCTCTTTATCCTTCAAAGTATTTTCACTCAATACATCTTCCAAATTAGTTTCATCTCCAACTTCTATTTTGGTATCAGACAGGGTTTCAAACTAATCCTCTGATGTAGGGTTCTTCCAACAGTGGCAAAGGTGATTTAAGTGTTTTCTAAATGACTTTCCATTTTGAAACTCCACCAAGTGAATTTGCTTTGACAGTAGCTGTTTACAATTCCTGAGATCCATCTACATTTCAACACATCATATATCCAAACATTTTCACCAGGTAGCAATTTATCCAACGAGAAATTTCTGGTTTTATGTTTTTCAGGCAAAAGTTTTGATAGGTGTGTCTAGCACTTCCAAACCATTAACAACTCTGCTGGGGTTTTTCCCATTGCAGTACTCAGTGTGAAATGCTGTGAGTATAGGGCTTGCACTAAAGCATCTGCCATGTTCACTTAATTTCTTTAGAGTATTCTTTAAATGCTGCACTCCTTGTTCAGCTATACTATTGCTTTCTGGGTGATATGGTGGTGTAAGAGTATGCTTTATTCCTCTATCACTCAGAAAATCCTTTAATTTTGTTGACATAAATCCAGAACTGTTATCAGTCACAACACTTTCTGGGTAACTATGGGTAGCAAACATTTCACTTAAAACGTGGATGGTACTCTCAACATTGGTATCTTTAACCAGTCTGTATTTCTGTCCAATGTGAATATGCATCTACTAATAACAATATTATATATCCATTTAGCAGTCCATCATGGTCAATATGAACTCGTGACCATGGGGTAGATGGTGCTTCCCATGTTTCAAGCTGTTTCAGAGGCAGTTTAGTTATCTGTTGGCAGTTTATGCATTCTTTTATCATGTTCTTGATATCCTTTGTCAAGTTTGGCCACCATACATATGATCTAGCCATAGCTTTCATACATACTACTTTCAGGTGTCCTTCATGCAATAACTTTAAGATTTTTGCTCTGCACTCAGTAGGCACTAGAACACAATCATTATTGAAAATGCATCACAAATGACACGATTTAATTCATTGGGGCATCTGGATGGACAACCCATTTTTATCCAATTTATCAGCCTCTGGTATCTTTTGTCATTTTTAGTCCAGTCCACTATGATTCTGCTATTTATCACATCTGATTTTAGAGCATCAACATAATTTATTTTCTTTATTTCATATCTATTTTCTTTAGCGTCTGGCAATCTCGACAATACGTCAGCATGGCTGATCCTTTTTCCAGGTTTGTAAATTAGTGTAAAATCATAATGTGATAGAATATCTATCTACCGTAACATATGTGGGATTGACGATTCATATAGATTTTTTGCACAGCCGAAAATTCCCATTAGAGAACAATGATCGGTATAGATTATAAATTTGCATCCGTACACATATTGGTAGAACCCCTTCACTGTGAAAATCACTGCCAAAGCTTCTTTATCTACCTGACTATAGTTTTTTTCAGCTGGTGTTAGCATTCTTGAAGCAAAAGTGATAGGACGTTCGCCTTCATAACCTGGATGAGTGAGAACAGCTCCCACACTGTATTCTGATGCATCTGCAGTAATACATAATTCCCACTAACTTCAATAATGCACTAATAGACATTCTGCTGTCAGGAAGTCCTTGGCTTGATTTTATTATCAGACAATCTCACACATGCTGAATTTTTATAAGACAGTTCATATGTGGTGCAAGACCTAAGTCATGAGCAGAAAACAGGTAGTGAACAATAATAAATAAGCTCAAAGTAACCATGTTAAATAACAGTGAAAAATACATAAAAAGGGTATGGTAAGCTTTACTATACTTGATCCAATGTAAAAGCAATAGTGACCATTATTTCATGTGGTAAAGGAATGTGGGTTACGGAAAACATATATATGATCATAGGCAGAAACTTAGCTGAACCCAATGTTAAATAGAAATAAAGATAAGGCAAAACCTCCCTATGGTATCTAAAATGGGATTATTTACATGCACAAACACACAAACAGAACAAAGGTTTTTACTTTCAGGCACATATGATATAAACACACAAGAAAACCTATTATTTTAATGGATTAATGGATGAAATACATATGTTAGAGATCATTTATCTTTTTCACATGTATGTGGTCATGTGTATTAGTTATATACGATTGAACAGATAGCTGTGAGGAGTTTGAAAGTCTGAGTTCAAGTCCCTTATATATATATGAAAAACAAAAAACAAGTTAAAAACTTGCTAACGCTTGTATTTATGTCAACAGATGGTGTTCTACCAAAAACACCATCAAGCATTTGTTTACATAAACGTCAGAGCATGCATTCACTATCTCTAACTTTAATTCCACTTTCAGATCATGATTTCAAGCTATTTGCTATCATCAGTGAAAGACAGGAATTTTAGAAACTAGATCTAAACACAAACTCTGAGCATTTATGAAACAGTTTATATTCAGCTTGCAAGCGTGAATCTTTTAGACATGTAATGTCTTCAAACTCAGCATAGCAAGCCAGATAGCTACATGGTTCTGATCTCAGTTCAGCATCACCACATAGTAGAAGCCTCTGCAATATATATCATTGCTAAAAAGACCTCAAAGGTACATTTATGAAAAACAAAAAACAAGTTAAAAACTTGCTAACACTTGTATTTATGTTAACAGATGGCGTTCTACCAAAAACCCCATCAAGCGTTTGTTTACATAAATGTCAGAGCATGCATTCACTATCTTTAACTTTAATTCCACTTTCAGATCATGATTTCAAGCTATTTGCTATCGTCAGTGAAAGACAGGAATTTTAGAAACTAGATCTAAACACAAACTCTGAGCATTTATGAAACAGTTTCTATTCAGCTTGCAAGCGTGAATCTTTTAGACACATAATGTCTTCAAACTCAGCATAGCAAGCCAGATAGCTACATGGGTCTGATATCAGTTCAGCATTACCACATAGTAGAAGCCTCTGCAATATATATCATTGCTAGAAAGACCTCAAAGGTACATTTATGAAAATCAAAGATCATGATTTCAAGCTATTTGCTATCGGCAGTGAAAGACAGGAATTTTAGAAACTAGATCTAAACACAAACTCTGAGCATTTATGAAACAGTTTCTGAAAGTGGAATTAAAGTTAGAGATAGTGAATGCATGCTCTGACATTTATGTAAACAAACGCTTGGCAATGTTTTTGGTAGAACGCCATCTGTTGACATAAATACAAGCGTTAGCAAGTTTTTAACTTGTTTTTCACAAATGTACCTTTGAGGTCTTTCTAGCAATGATATATATTGCAGAGGCTTCTACTATGTGGTGATGCTGAACTGAGATCAGACCCGTGTAGCTATCTGGCTTGCTATGCTGAGTTTGAAGACATTACGTGTCTAAAAGATTCACGCTTGCAAGCTGAATAGAAACTGTTTCATAAATGCTCAGAGTTTGTGTTTAGATCTAGTTTCTAAAATTCCTGTCTTTCACTGACGATAGCAAATAGCTTGAAATCATGATCTGAAAGTGGAATTAAAGTTAGAGATAGTGAATGCATGCTCTGATGTTTATGTAAACAAACGCTTGACGGTGTTTTTGGTAGAACGCCATCTGTTGACATAAATACAAGCATTAGCAAGTTTTTAACTTGTTTTTTGTTTTTCATAAATGTACCTTTGAGGTCTTTCTAGCAATGATATATATTGCAGAGGCTTCTACTATGTGGTGATGCTGAACTGAGATCAGACCCATGTAGCTATCTGGCTTGCTATGCTGAGTTTGAAGACATTACATGTCTAAAAGATTCATGCTTGCAAGCTGAATAGAAACTGTTTCATAAATGCTCAGAGTTTGTGTTTAGATCTAGTTTCTAAAATTCCTGTCTTTCACTGACGATAGCAAATAGCTTGAAATCATGATCTGAAAGTGGAATTAAAGTTAGAGATAGTGAATGCATGCTCTGATGTTTATGTAAACAAACGCTTGACGGTGTTTTTGGTAGAACGCCATCTGTTGACATATATATATATCACTGCGCAATAGATTAAGAAATCTGAAAGAAATTATAATTATTATTTTTTCACATTCATGTACAAATGATTGGTGCAGTGATCCAATTTGACTCGTTATTGGCATTTTCTCAATAAAGATTACCATCAGATTTGATGATATATATTATTTATATTCAGTTACAAATGGCTGTCTGCCATGAAGTATACTTCTGATAGACAGCATCATAATGTACTATTCCTCAATAAAGTCTAAACAAACCAGCCAATGACTTCATTAGTAATTTAACTAACTTTAAAATAATGATAAAATATCTGATCGAGCTCATCTTCCCTAACAATTACTTCACAATATCAGTACCATTCTTCAGTTTGCAGACAGATCATTACTGTCATTCTAGTGCAATATATAAAGTCGTTTCCATTCAAATGCTAAACTGAAGACTAATTAGACTTTGAAATATAAAATAATTCTAGCAATTTTTTTATACATTGAGCCGTTAATTTCATAATTATATCATACATTAAAAACTAACGGATTTTGAACTTGGTATTAGATTGCATGTTACTCTGAATTACTATCAGAGGATTTGTGTCCAGTTGAAAGGTAATGTTGATGCTATGAAAGTTGTTCTGGAAATGATGATTGGTTGATTATTTTAGCATGATGTCATAGTTGATAAAAATATCTTACTGAAAAATTAAATGTCTAGTTTATTTAAATTTTATTAATATAATGTTCAGGTTATTCTCCTTTTTTAAAATTCTATTTGTAATTAATTTGCTTAAATAAATTGAACATTATCTAAGTAAAGGGATTACTCTGTAAGTTTATTCTGTTAACTATAGCTGATCGTATTTTCATCTGGTGAAACCAGATTCATAGCAATTACCTTCCAAAAGTGTCCTTAGCTATAGTTAACAAAATTAACATATAGAATAAACATCACTTCTTAGTTGAAAGTGTGCTCAGCTACCGTTAAAAAAATTAACATACGGAATAAACCCTTTGCTTAGCTAATGTTTGAAACACTTAAGAAAACGAATTAAATCTTTACCAGTTTAGCAACTGAGCACTGATTATATATATATGGGAGATGATTTGGATCAACTGATGAGTGCTGGTTCAACATGAAATACACATATTGGAGATTATTTATCTTTTTCACATGTGTATAGACATGTGTATTGGTTGTATGAGATAGAATGGTTAGCTGAAGAGAGTTTGAAAATCTGGGTTCAAACCCCCATAATTACATCTAAACTCCAAGTATATTAAATTATACTTGTATTCTAATATTATATATGATTCTAGTAGATTATTATCAAATATTGCATAATGTTTACAGCAGCAATTTATAGTTGATTTGAATTCTGCTTAAGGCTGATTTGCTGCAGTGTTTAATATTTAAAAAGGCTACATTGTCATTATTTTACACTGTAAAATGTATTCATTATAAATGGTGTTTATATGGAAAAAACATTATATATTAGCTAAAATACTAGTAGTGGAATTTCTGCTAGATGCAGAGTGGTATTGGAACACAAAATCAATTAATCCAGGATAACATAAAAGATTATATTATTCAAGAATTCATTTGCTGGTTTATTTAAACTTTGTTATGAAGTAATTACCTTCTACTATTATCACTTCAGCATTATATTCATTCACAGGAAACAATATATATGTAATTATATTTGTTTATGGGAGCAATTTGAGAATTATAATTGCAGTTTGTAATGATGTGATTGATTATTTATTAGTCTGCATTCGGAAGATCGTTATATTTATCTGTTTAAAGAGGTTTATTTAAACTTCTTTATATCAATAAATTTCAGTCTCTGTGGTCAAGTTGCAATCTTTAGTGTCCATATAAATATATTAGACCATTAATAAAGATGAGATTCCATCTTTATTGTTAAAAAGGAGGTAGCCTTGACAACAATTTGAAATTGTTGATTATTATTGAGATTGTGATTGTCTAAGTGTTGACTAGCTTTTAATAGTCTGTCTATCTATCTATCTATCTATCTATCTATCTATCTATCTATCTATCTATCTATCTATCTATCTATCTATCTATCTATCTATCTATCTATCTATCTATCTATCTATCTATCTATCTATCTATCTATCTATCTATCTCCCTACCTACCTACCTATCTATCCTATCCTTCCTATCCTCCCCAAAACTTGAGCTGAATCAAGCCACTATGAAAAGATATTTTTAAACCAAATATTCTAACTTAATAACACTGAGTTAATTTCTGGCGACTGCTCACCGGAATCATAGTGCAAACTTAATTAATTAACAATGCTGAGATTAGGCTGAATATATAGTTTATAAAATATACAAATTATTGTAATGAGAAATGTAAATTATAAAAGAGAGGTGTTCTATTTTTTTTGACAAAGAGATGCAAGAATCTTTCCTGTAATCCACGCCTCCTCGAACTTTCTCTTATGATCATCTCACTTTGTGCAAATGATCAATAATAGAAAAGGAAAATGTGTCATGTAGCAAACTCATTCTCCAGGAAAATTGGCATATTGCCAATTTTGTTTTGCCTTTTTATAATGATAGAAGCGCTGAGTGATTCTAGTAGATGTATTAGCTCGAGACTCCCCATATTATGCCACTCTACACATTGGAGATGGGCATGAAGTTTTATAAACTATTTGAGAAGTGGATTCGAATGAATTTCTTTCTTTGTATTGTTCAGAAGATTGTTAAGAGAGCATGGTATTTTAAATGCTATTCAAGCATTGTTCGCATAGAGAATTTTAAATATACTTCTGACTATTTTTACACTACAAAGTAACATGGGTTCAAATGGGAATTTTGTTTCAGTCATCCACCATATAGCCAACTTAGTTAATAACCCAGTATTATTTCATAAATGTATATCCAGTTATCTTATATATATCTAAGTAAAGCAAGAGTTGAAAACTGCTTAAATTCTTAAGAATGATCTTGACTGTATGAATAGGTTTGACCCTTATTGAACTATTTAAAAGTAATTTTATTATACTTTTCATAAGTAAAATAAACATACAAAAATATATTATTTAAGTAATATTTACTAAAGCATTAAACCTAAAGAATGTGGGTTGAAATTGCGAAGGTAGGGACTTCTACAGGTCTTAATCACAAGCTTACACATTGAAAGAAAAGCTTGTAGTTAAGACCTGTAGAGGTCCCTACCTACGCATTTTCAACCGTATACGCTTTAGGTTTATTGCCTTAGTAAATATACTTACGTAATCAATGTGCGTTAAATAAATTTATAATTAAAAATATATTATGTAACATACAAATTAGTAGAAATACAATTATATATAAATGCAGGACAATTCAATTATATTTTGAAAGTTTGAATTAATAATGATTAACAGATATTTTTAAAAAGTAATATTAAAAACTTTTATAGTTTTACACCTTACATAAAATTCAAAAAGTGACATTTATAAAGTATGTATGTTTTTTCTGGTCTATTTTAGGAAGAACATCTAAAAGCTTTACCTCTACCTGAACCAGAAGATGAACCTGAGCTCGGTTGTTACGAACGCACAATTGTTAAAATGGAAGCAAGATCTTCTTTGTTTTGGAATAAAATTAAAAAATATATTAAAATGTTTTTTCTAATTATCGCTATTATGGGATACAATGCTTACCTGGCCTGTGCTTTGTATTATCATTTCAAGGAAGCGCGAATATTATTAATTATCACTCTTGCAATATATATAGAAATATTTTATTCCAGAATTCTTAAATCACGTATTGTATTACCTGTTTTGGAAAAATCTTATGAGTGCAGGCAAAATATTTATGCAAAATTGAATAAGTATATCAGGATAAAAAGGTACACATTTTTTTTCCAGAAGTATAGCACTATTATTATTATTGTTAAATTGGTTTATGTCATTTTTGCAAAATATACCTTCTTTTATTAAATATAATAATGTTTCACATACTTATATTAATAAATTAGGTGTTCCACGAGGGAATGTATTGGCACCATTATTATTTGCAATATATAAAATGATTTGGATAGATATATATAGTGATGGATAGTCTATTATCATATGCTGATGATTGTAAAATATTTAAATTAATTACTTCTTATAAGGATCATTTAGAGTTTCAAATTTATATAGATAGCTTTTACAAATGGTGTTTTAAGAATAACATGCACATAAATATAGAGAAATGTTATTACATATACAATAAAAAGTCAATACTATATGGCCTCATATTATATAAGTAATGAAACTATTGAATATAAAAAGTATTATGAATATGTTTTGATCAAAATGGATCTTTTATGACTGATGTGGATAATATTTTATGTAAAGCCAATAAAATAATGGGTCTTATTCTTCGTAATGGATGTTACTTTAATATTTTTATTAAGATACATTTGTTTAAAACATTTGTACTTTCTATAATGGAATATGGTTCAATAATATGGAACTCAGATAAGTTATTTCATTTAGATAAATTACAGACATTATATAGTAAATTCACTAATATAATTAATGCAAAAGATGTTTGTAAAAATTTGTTTCATAGAAAAGTGATTCGTGATATGAAATTTTTTTATTTAATCATTCATGGAAAAATTTTCTTACATAATTGTATTTCAAAGGTATTAATAAGAGTTCCTCATGTATATACAAGGAATAAAAATTTATTTAGTATCCATAAATATAAATGTGAAACTTTATATTTGGCAGCATTATACAGTCTACCAAATTTTTATAATATATTTATTAATGATATTGATATATTTTTTGTAGATCTAAAGACATTTGTTAAGGAAAGAACAATTACATTATCAAATATTTAAGTTGTAATGTATTTCTTTAAATGGTTTTATTAACTATTGAAATATTAATAAATTAATTGAATTATTATTATTATTATTATTATTATTATTATTATTATTATTATTATTATTATTATTATTATTATTATTATTATTATTATTATTATTATTATTATTATTATTATTATTATTATTATTATTATTATTATTATTATTATTATTATTATTATTATTATTATTATTATTATTATTATTATTATTATTATTATTATTATTGTTATTGTTGTTGTTGTTGTTGTTGTTGTTGCTGCTGCTGTTGTTGTTATTATTATTATTATTATTATTATGTTTCAGCAATAATATAGTTTACTGACCAAAACATGTGTTACATAGGTTTTACAGATTTTTACAAAGGTTTTGAAAGGATTACAAAGGCATTTCATATACAATGATTGTTTGTTATTATATAAATGTCATTAATTATATGAATATTGGTAATTGTACATGATTGATGTTAATGATATTTTTTTGTACAACATATTATTGGAAATGGTCCAGTTACATGACCCCCTGTGATATTGAATTATTGTAATGAGTGTCTGGAACATAGTTTTTCATGCAGCTAGTTGTAATCTGAAATAGATGAAATGATTGAGAAGGTTGTTAGTACTGCCTACTGTGGTTGTGGAAGTTTATAGCCTAAACTGCTCTTAATGAGTGACATAAGTGGCCACAAAAATGTCTGGTGCGGACTGTGTTTTTATCCTGTGCTTTTATCTGGGGTAATTATGAGAATGGATGACTCCTGGTGTTGTTGCCTTACAAGAAGGTGAAACAGTGCACCAGATGGCAAACAGGGTAAATGTGGCTGCACACAAGGAATTCTTTGGATGTATTGAATTATATGGTGTACATTTAACATAATTTCCTGTGTGAAGCTTAGTGCTTATAAGTTATTGAGGTGTTGTTGAGTCTTCTCAGCTTTGTGGCATAGCCCACAGAATGGGCTAATTAGGAAATCAAAGAAACTTCCTTTATAGTGCCTCTTTTTAAATTAGTGGAGAAGGTGACAGTTATTTATGCTAAGCATGGGGAGGGGATGATCCGGATAAAGTAAGTTACATGTTTATTAGAAAGTGTACTTGAAATTGTGAGAGAGGCTGATCTGGTTTATGGTAACTAGAATTTAGTGAATAAGAGCTGTGAAATATGGTATTGAAAAAGGAAGTTTATCTGTAGTAGTTATTTTCAGCAGGCACTGGAGATTTTAGAATCAATTTGTAATAGCTGCTATTATATTAATGGCTTTTGTATATAAAACACCCGAATGCTGTGCAAGCCTAGACTATTGTACAAGGCCTGATGATTAAGCTGTTTTGTGGATATAGATAGCCTTGTGGCCCAGAACAATTTATTGCCCATGGAGTTGATAGAAGAAATGAAAATCTCTAAAAATTTGATGATAAGTGCATATAGAATGTGATTTTTGTCATAGCAGTAGTATTGAACAAGTGTATCTTGGAATAAATGAATAGATATGCCTTAGAAAGTGAGTTGGTAATTTGCATTATAGAATCTTGTAACATGGTTTGCATTATGAGTTTCATATCAAGGAAGTCTTTATAAAAAGAAAAGCCTAAGAAAGGAATGGGTTTTCCTTGAAAAACATGGGAACATGAGTTCATGCATGTTTTAGTATTTAGTGCAGTTTTTAGGCTGCTGTGTAATTATTAAGAATGGTTGGATATTTTGGGAATTGTTTCTGAGAAAGCAGGAAGATGGTGATGTCATCCATGTAAGTTATGCAGAGAATATATGGCTGGATATGTGGAGTTTGGATTCTGATAATTTTATTCTGTACTTGATGGAAAAAAAAGATTTATGTGAAGATGGTGATGTCATCCATGTAAGTTATGCAGAGAATATACGGCTGGATGTGTGGAGTTTGGATTCTGATAATTTTATTCTGTACTTGATGGAAAAAAAAGATTTATGTGGAGTTATAAAAAGTCATGAGCTTAGGGGAAACTCTTGTGAGATTAATTGAGTGGGCTTGAAGTATGGAGCATTTCTACTATTAAAAGTGATGTGCAACTTATGATTCAGGAGGTTGGTGATTATGTATAACAAAGTACTATGGCATGATAGCACTTTTATCAAGAATTTGAATAAGTAGGTTAATAAAGATGGAATTAAAAGCTGGTTGTATGTCAAGATGGACTTCAATGGAAATGTGTTTTTTACTTTTTCGAATGGAGCTTAGAGATGACATAAATAAGAGTGCTGCTTGGCTGGTGGAGGAGACTTTTTTGGTAAATGGTAGATATGATAATAGTGGGGAAATGTGTGGCTCAATTTGGTCCTTGATTATATTTTCATGAAGTTTAATGGCTAATGGTGCCATGGAAATAGGCCAAAAGTTACTTAGATCAGATGTAGCCTTATATTTATTTAGTGGAAGGCACTATGGCAATTGGATATGAACCATTTAGGACATTTTCTAGATCACAAATAGTACAGGAATTTCATGAGGCCCAGGGTGACAAGAGTTTTCAATAGTGATAAGTTTGGCAGCAAATTGGTTGGTTTGAAGGGCATAGGCTTTCCAGTGGTCCAAAACAGTATACTAATGGAGTGAATACATCATGCATCTTAAGTTTATTTTTAAAGTGCAGGTATATAAGGTGGATCACATTATGTGCAGCACATATATCTATGTAAGTTTGATATTCTATGTGGATCTTTGATGAGGATATATGACCCAATGCCCAGTGCATATATGTTCTTGTCCATATGTGCTTCTGGGTTAGGCAAGTTTTTCTTTTTTTGATGGCAAGGTTCAACTGTTTGCAGATATGATGGTAAATTTAGATGAGTCTGATTGACTGTTGGTGTGTTTTATGGGTATGCTTAGTAGTGGAAATTTGCTTATGGAACTGATGAGCTAATATTAAAAGAAAGGGGTGAGGTTGTGCCATCACATTAAATGTTGTATATTAAATGATAATATGTGTATAAAGGCAAGGTATTTTTAAACTGGGTCTATATCCATTTGGCATAGCTTGTTTAACATGATGTAGTATTTGGAAAACATAAACTCAGGAGAATTACACAGATTGTTTTATGTAAGTGAATGGATGTTGCCTGGAGTTCATTGAGATTAAATGTGACTGGGTGGGAAGATTGATCTGAGAATGGAGTGGGTTAAGGTTTAAGTTCTATTAGGTGATGCAACATTGGAGAATAAAAATATAGGTCAATGAATGTGCATGCTAATTGTTGTGAAAAGTGATTGAACCAGGTAGTAGATAATCCTGGGCATTCATTAGTGGAAATATTAAGAGATGAAGCTATTTACTTATAAAATTGGATAATCCAGATTGAAATCACTCATTAATATGAATGGGGTGGGCTAATTGTAAGGTCAAAAGTTGATGATTTGGATGATATATGCAATGAGTGTAGGAATATAGATGAATACTATATTAAGTGCTACTATATAGTGATAAGTACTCATTAATATATAGAACTTTTTAAATGACTCAAATGAGCAATCAAAGATGATGAGAATATCTGTGCCTGCTGATGGCAAGGAAATATCTTTGGATCAAGTATAGAACTCATGTCTGTAGAGGTAATTAATGGGGTCAATTCAAGATCCTCTGTAAATTTTGATTTCCTAGTAATCCAATGAGGTGAGGTTGAATGATAGTAATCCACCTCCATAATCGGTATATCTTTGATGGTGAATTGAGTCCTTGGACATTGAGTTCTATTATTTTTAGTTTCATGGAATATAAAGAGGATTAATAAGGCTTGAAGGGTTTTTTTGAAAGTAAGAGACTGTGAAAGGGCATTTGATTCTGTTAATGTGGATTATCAGTGGGTGCAATTGTTTGAATGATCAACTGTTATTGAGGGTAATTGATCAGTTTGGTTAGAGTGGCAGAGGTTAGGTTAGGATAATCTTGGTTCTGGTTCAGAAGGTGAGCAAGGTGAGTGATCAAGTTGATACAATGAGGTAATGGTTTTTATGGTCTTATAGGGGTTGTCAGCAATCTCAATGTTGAGGATCTGGATTGGCATCATTCGTTTTTGGGTTTTTTGGTAATTTTTCTTAGACCATCCATGTTTTCTTTTGCTTTTATTAGGAATTGGATGTGAAGGGGGGAGTGGCACGGGAGATAGGCATGGTAATTCCATAATATTTACTTAGTGTTATTTCTTATGATGTGTTGATTCTATGCACTGTTTTGATATAGGTTCATCTCACAAGGAGGCTCGGTATTCATGATATAGCCTGACATTCATGTTGCATTAGAGATAGTGGCTTGACTAGATTCTGAATGTGAAGTTGACTGGGCATACACAATAGAAATATACTGATGCATTTGTTCTGGTGTGAGGATTAAATCCATGTACATAAATTGTACATCTGGTATAAGACGAGGGCCTAGTTGGGAGGTTGTTGAATTGTCAGGCTGGCAGTCATTGCAGGTCCCAGTGAGTTTGCAAATATGTTTTATGGATAGTTGTTGATAAAAGTGTATCTGGTAAGTTGAAGCACTGAATTGCAAGATGGCTCCTCTCTCCACAAGCATAGCGTTGATGTTTTAGACCATGAATGTGTAAACATAACGTGGCCTCTTGGTTAAAAATTTGGGTATGAATTGTTTTTGAGTCAATCTCTATAGTCAGTTAAATTTTGAATTCATAGCTGTTGCCTGGAATAGGTCAGGGCTATCCTTAAGAAGAATTGATTGAAAAAAGATAAATCTTCCAAAGGGATGTATCATCTGTTGGATATTTTTGGAGTGTATCTGAAATAGATATCCTTTAACACAAGTGATGCAGCTGTTTCAATGTGGATTGACTGTTATCAGCAATGAGTTTCCCAGTATTTTGATTTGACTTCGGAAGTGCTCTCTTTGGGTAACCTGAAAAAATTCAAATGCTAAGTACTTAGGCTTTAGATGATAAGTTATCAGAATGATTGAATTCCACATCTCATGCATTATGATGATAAGTTGCCAAGAGAACTTGTACAGAGATATATTTATAACACCAGAGACCAGGGTGAAAAATCTCTTAAATTTTGTATAAATACCCTAGAGCAGTGATCTTCAACCCTTGGTCCTCAGACTGGTGCCGGGCTGCAGAAGTTTTCTGCCGGGCCGCAGGAAAGTTTGTAATAACAAAATAATAAGAGTTTAAACTTTTAATTAATATAAGCAATTTTTATTTATTTTTTCATCTCATTTTTACCCAATTTAAAAAAAAGAAACAGAACGAAAACAAAATCTAATCAATCATACATAAATTAATTTGTTTTTTTAGTTATCGCCGATGTTTATGGGGGAAGGGGGTAGAATTAAATTTTTTATTACTTTTCTAAAAAAATTCAAAATTAAAAAAAAAAGTTTTTTATTATACAAACTCCATATATATATATATAATTTCATCTATATTTAACGTTGTTTTGATCAGTTATAACAATTATGCTCATCTAAAGCTAAGCAGTTTACATCTTTAAGACAATTTATCTATAGACTTCTGCCAGTCCGCGAAACTTTATTCTTATTTTTGCCGGGCCGTGAAACCTTCTCCTTATTTTTACCAGTCCGCAGCTGTGAAACGGTTGAAGACCACTGCCCTAGAGGATAGTGCTGAGAATTCTGTCACTAATATTTTCTAGTGTTCTTGATGTCGAGTTAATGGTGGTAGTGTGTGTAGAGCTGTTGTATATTTAGGACCAAGTCTGTCATGTGATTGAGAGTAGTTTTGTGAAAATGTGGAATTGATTTTAGAGCATCTGGGATTACATTGTTTTTACTCTGGAATGTTTATACATTGTTGCTGATGACATTTACATATTGTTTATTAGAACTTGTACCTTGACCTTTGGAACAAGTAATACCATTTGAACCTACATCCTGGTTAACCTGGAAATTTTGTGCATTACTGTTGACATTTCCATGTGTTTGGTTAAAATTTGGACTTTGGTTTATTAAGCTGTTAATATTATTTGAGCCTATATTTTTGTTCTGGGGATTTTAAAAATTTGTAGATTGACCTTTGAAGAAAATAATATCTGAATCTATGCTTTGGTTATAATGGAGAATTTGTTCACCACTACTGTACATTTTTGTATGTTTGCTTAGGATATAGATTCTCTGAAACTGTATTACTAGAAATTATGTCCTTGTTATCATGGACAATTTTCACATTGTTGCTAATTAAGGTCTGATATATTTGATTAAAATCTGGACTAGTTCATAGTATTGGCAGAGATATTTAGTCATGTGATAGCTCCATCGCCATATTTGACCTTGATTAAACGATTAAATGCAATAATTTTGATCAAATTTACAATAAAAAAACCTCAGCAGAAATCTCCCAAAAAGTACTTGGATGGTTGAAAATTATAAGAACTGTATATAGGTAAAAAATTTATCTTGTCAACTTGGTATTTAAAGCTCTTTGAGACTATATGAAATAGGGCTATAAAACTGTGTTCTATGCAAGTGAACTGCTTTCTGTTTGTTGTTAACATTGTTGTTGTTGTTGTTGTTATTATTATTATTATTATTATTATTATTATTATTATTATTATTATTATTATTATTATTATTATTATTATTATTATTATTATTATTATTTTATATGTGTTATTTAATTTATGTGCAATCTATAATTATTGGCCTATATTGCTGGAGAATTGTACATTAAATAAGTAAATTAAACTGAATTGAATTATTATTGTTGTTATTTTGTGGTGGTGGTGATCAAATGGATTAGCATTTTAACAATTTTTAAAATTTATAATTGCTTTCTCCTAAGAGGTTGGAATAAATATTTTTATTTAAAAGCCTTATTATTATAATTATCTATTAAATAATTTTTTTTATTTACATTTATCTAAAGTATACCCTATCGACAATTTTTGTTTTTCAGATAATTTTCCACAATTATGTATATTTCTATAAAAGACTTTCATGTTTGATTCATCAAAATGTGCATTGCCTCTATATTTCTCATGAAAAATAATTTCATGTAATAATCTTGTATCCAACTATTTTAAATTTCTCTCTGTTACCAAAGTTTCTACATTCTTAACTATGCACCTCATCAGAATAAAACCAGTGAATCTCTAAAATTCTTCCTCTAGAGAAAAGCCATTACTTTTGATACTACTATCTAAATACTGTCTGCATAGTATTTATCATTATCTCTTTCATCTTGGGATTCCTTAAATTCACTATTGCTTAGGTTCTAGCTGGGGATTTATCTACAGATTTTCTTAATTTTCTATACTCAGCTTCTATTTTTCTTAATCCATTTTCAGTTTTAGTTTATATTTTTCTATATTTTCTAAATTCAACTTTCCATTCACTACAAAATTCTGAAAACTTGTGCTGAAAGTGATCAAATATAGCTTTTGATTTATTCTGGCATTCTCGATTACCTTTCTCTATCTTATATAGCCTGTCACTGATTTCAACTCTAGATTCTTCAAATTTAGCTGTTAATTCAACCTTTTATGCTTGGATTTCAATTTTGGAATTCTCAAATTTGATACCAATTTTATCATTCAATTTAGTTATCAAGTCAGCCTTTAAGTTTTTTGAATTAACATCCATTTTAGTTTCGAGAGCTTCAAATTTGCTCACCATGGCTTAAAACATTTTCATCATTTCCAAACTATTACTAAAGTTAGGTCTGCATGACATATATGTAAACTGTCCAAGGTTTATTATCTCCTGCTGATATCTGAAAAAAAATCATCACACAAAACATGCATAAGCAATAACAAAAATAAATAAATAAACAATCCTTTCCTTAATTTTTTTATTTGTCCTGGAGATTAAGTTGTTAACTTCAAGAATGTTATATCCACATACATTATTTCAAAGCATTTCCAAAATATTAATGGTTATAATACATATCAAAAAAAATTATTACTTCATTGTGAATTGACTTAAAATTACATGAATCACTTACCAGGTCATGAAAAATAAATGATTCCATGTGTAGCAATACTGAGATTTGCTTAATTTTGTGGCCCTGCAATTGTAAAGTGCCTATATATATATATATATATATATATATATATATATATATATATATATATATATATATATATATATATAAAGAACAGAAACATATAGATTATATCCATGTAAACAGAGATAAGTTATATCTTTTGTTGTTGCCAAGAAACTATTAAGTACAATTAATTGACAATCTCCTTATATCTGTTCTTTATTATAATCATCCATGAATATATTTAATTCAGTATATATGCTACCATATGTACTCATGGCAAACTAACATTGTTTTACTTCTTGATTAAAAATTAAAAATACCAGGAAAAAACAGTTTGATAACTTTGAAACAATTAAAGATAGTTGAGACTATCCTAATAGTAGATTTGCTATTTTTAGTGTTTTTACATTGTGAATATTTTATAGAACTTTTAGAAATCTAAAAAAAAGAAAAATACTAAAAATATTGTTAAGCAGCTTCTTAGAGAGGTTAATAATGAAAGTCAATAGATAGAAAGAGCAACCAATGTATAAAAAAACAAAAACATACTTTTTAGAAAATATTTCATAGTTATCATTCAAAATATTTATTAGTTCTCTAACAAAATGTACATTTGATATACATAAAGTATTGTTTATATATTAATTATATTTGAGTATTTATATTTATTTATATGTTTAATCTTTTATAGATTATGTTATGCCATAACATTTTCAGCAGTATTACTTTTTATTGTTTTTGATACTGGAAAAATTCCGTACCGATTAGTTTCAATAGCAGGCATTTTTGTTCTTCTTTTAAATGGGTTTCTATCTTCTGTTCATCCATCAAAGGTATGTATTTTTTATATTGATATTTGGCTAGATTCCTATTTTTAAAAATACTTTAAGTGATTAGATTAAAAACAGGATTTATTGCTGGCTGAAATGCAGTGGGTGTTGTTTAAATATCTAATATAACTTTGTATCTCTGGGTGCATTCCTTTAATCTTTTAATGATAAGTAATATGTATCAATGTTTGCTTTTAATTAAAATTAATGTTTTTTTATCAAATTAAATTTCTCATTATATACTACAGATGATACTCTTGTAATAAAGTCCAAACCATAACGAGATTAATACTCAAACCTTGTTTATCAAGTAAATGAAATACTCTCAATCCATTGCACAACTTAAAACTTTTTAGAGAAAATAATGGACCACCTTTTCTCTTTATCTCAATTCCTTTTATAGAGATTTATCTGATGCACTTTGAAAAAAAGCATGACTATTTTTAAATCAATCATATTAATTTTTAAAGCTATATTTTAAATTGAAAAATTTCACAAATGCTAATTAAAATAATATAAAGCAATTTAAAAATAATATGATTTTAAAATATTCATGTTTTTCCAAAATTCTATATATAACCCTCTATATAAGGAATTGAAGTAAAAAGAGAAGATGGTTCATTCTTTTTTCTAAAAGTTTTGTCTTATGCTTTGGATTGAGACTATTTCATTTAATTAATAAACCAGTCTATTGGAGTATTAATCTTGGTGTATTACACAATATTAATCATTGGGAATGTTTATATATATATATACAAATATTAAATCACCCCACATGATTAAAAAATCGAGTACCGCCCTCTGTGAACTAATATATAAATACATTAGAGTTCGTATTTCAAAATAGCCAGCTCAAAATGATACCACTTTGAACTGTACGCTATTAGATTTTAAATATTGAAATACGAACAAATTCAAACAAAGAACTTGAAATTTGCTTAAGATCTAATAGCGTACAGTTCAAAGTGGTGTCATTTTGAGCTGGCTATTTTGAAATATGAACTCTAATGTATTTATATATTAGTTCACAGAGGGCAGCACTGGATTTCTTAACCATGTGAGGTGATTTAATATTTGTATATTTATTTCAGTATAGCGTTATGCACTGGGATTATTATATATATTATATTTAATGTTTTCATGGTTGTATGATATAGATAAATTATTTTTTGGGTTAAACCGTGTATTATTTTCCATTACATACCGGTATTTCGATGAACTAGCATCCACCATTGTCAAGGTTAACTCTTGAAAAAAAAATTGTTAGATCTCAAACTGTAATGTGACTGAGTGTGAGATGAAAAATGACGTTCAGCTTGAAGTAGTTTAGCATTTAGTCATGCTACTGTTTGAGATCTACCTTTTTTTTTTCAAGAGTTAACATTGACAATGGCTGATACTAGTTTGTCAAAATATCGGTGTATGATGAAAAATAATACATGGTTTAACCAAAAAATAATTTATATTGTAACCAAAATTAAAGTAGTCCAAAACATATATATAAGAATTATAAGCAAATTATTCTAGCAATGTATTATATGAAATCACGTGAAGTGAGTACACTAGTAATTCAATAAAATATAACTCAGGTATACAGACAGTAATCTTATCCACTTTCATTTCTTGGTTTGATGTTAAGTGCATGTTTAAACAAATACTAAGTGAATATGGTCTAGCAGGGCGCCACTAGATTATCTGAATCTAGACAAGGTTATATCTAATAACCTTTTACATGTACCGGGTTTGAATCCCTTTTTGGTACTTTATTTCTAATAAAAATGAGAGATTTTGCTTTTTGAGCCATATCACTAGAAGCACTAATAGTTAGGTAAAAGTAAAACATCTTTAAACCACAGTGGAGTTCATTGAACATAAATCATTTCTCAGATCTTAACATAACAAATGTGTTTCAATATTTTTATAAATTCACTAGCTCAGATTATATATAAATAATTTAGGATGGCAATTCACTCATCCTTGCATGAAATAGATGATGGGATGTGGTTATAATAATACTAAGAGATCACTAAATATTATAAATCAATATTTATTTATGGCCTTTAAACAGTTAAACAGCTCATTAATTAAAACGTTGATGACGATGATGATGATGATAATAATAACCATAATGACAAGGGTTTCAACTACAGCTCTAGGACTAAGCCTAAACATAAAACTAAATTTTATGAAGAAATTCATAATTATTTCTTAATTTTAGCATATTTACTTATATCTTAAATAACTAATATTCAACCATTGATGATGATGAATAATCACACTTAACCAAGACTACACTTAATGAAATATATACGCCTCGTTTAATAAAACAAACTAATATTTATTACTACATTTCTAACATATACATAAAAATTTCTAGATAAATATGAAAATTGACATGAATAATAAAAATAATTGATTATATAACAATCCTCAGATTAATTTTAAGTTCTTCCCCCTTTCCCTTCAAATGTATTTTGTATTAAGTTGGACGTCACATTGACCATGATTTTCACTCCATGAGAAAAGTATAAAAAAAAAACAATATTATCTGCTCATTGGCACACATACTTTAAAATCCAACATGTAAATAGAATGTAAAAAAAAATGTTAGTAAAATTGAAAGAGCCAAGTTTTAGAAAAAAGTTTTAAATTATTTTCTCCCCCTCCCTTCCAAGCGCTGAAATCTATACTGAACTTGAAACAAAATAATCTAATATTCTAATACTACTCATTATTCCACATTCACTTCCAATTATACACATATAAAAATATTATTATGTATGTGCATGTTTTATCCCATGATAACAAAATATTATTTAAAACCAAAATAATAATATATTAGTTAAAACTAAAATCATAATACCATAAAAAAAAAAAAAATTGTTTTACACATTAATATTTCACAACTGTAAAATTAATAAACAAATAATTTTCATACATTCAAGATCATTTATGAAGCTCAAAGTTATTTTTAGTAAGACATTCTTGTTTTAATTGATCTGAATAGTCTTTAAAAGTTCTTTAAATAAAATATACCACTTTATTGCTAAAATGTTTATTAAGACTGATATCATAAAGAAAATAGATATAAAAAGTCATATTACCGATCTTTTGTTTGTGGCGAATTTCAAGGGTTCAAACTTGTCTTGATTTATATTTCTGCAGCTACCATTTCTGTTTTATGTGGGAACAATCTCTTTCTTGAGGTGGATAACTATTTGATGATGGTGACTCTATTGAGGTTATTTGCTTTAGTGGATAATTTGGAAATCATTATATTAATTTTTCTTCTTTTCTGTCAAGCATGTGGATGAAATACAGCAGTTGTTTTCCCATTTGTAAATTTTCTTGAGTTTAAAATCAGTTGTTGTAACAATTAATTGGACTTGATGATTAATATTTATCAGTAGATTAATTCATCTTCTTTGAATGCAGGTGAATGCTTTCTTCCTTCTATTAAAAACATCTTATTTATCTGGTCAGTTGAAAGGTGTAGAATATTATTTTAGACACATCTTTTCTTTCCTATGTGATGTGCAGCTTCCTCCAGATGGTCCGGAACCGATGGGACATACATATAATTTTTCTAGCAAGCCATTTTTTTATATTTTCAGCATTCAATTGGATAGTTTAATAATCTAAATCAATCACAACAATAATCTAAATAATAATTCAAAACAGCTTTTTATATCCAATTTTTAGCTAACTTAACCAATCAGAGATAGCATCACTTGCTATTTTTGGACAAATTTGTTTTAATTAGATCTCTAATTTATTTTCAACCAAAGTATTTTTCAACTGAAAAGTTTAATCCTTTTTCCAGACACTTTTGTTTTAAAAAAAAATAGACTCAATTCTTATTTCCTTTCTTTTGTTTTTTTTTTTTTTAACATCCAGGTAACACTTCAAATCTTTGAGCTTCCTTCTTTAGATCTTGATAAGACAATTTCAAAAATTATAGCTCCAAAGTGACAATCATTTACAAAAAATTTACTACAAAGATCGATATCTGATTAAACAGATTTCCTCTTTTAACAAAAAAAAATTGTACAAAAAAAATAATTTAACAGATTTAATACTTCCTTTTCTTTCAATATTTAGGAAATGTAAAATTTTGTATGTAATGTACACACATCCTGCATTCTTTCAAATCATTCATAAACTAACCTTAAATACTATAATTGCTAGCTTAGTAATTATAACCCAATTATTTAATTAAATCTGTAACTTTTAAATCCCACTTATAATTAAAGAAAAGCAAAATAGAAGTATAGAATAAAATGTTAGAATTGATCAAGCATAGGTTAGTTTTAAAGAAAGTTAAAATGTTTAATATTTGAAATATAAAACAATTAAATAATTTACACATACATTGCCTATATGTATGCATTATAACTTTGCTTTTTAAAGAAAAATTAAATATTAAATAGTTTAAATGTGTGTATTACCTTTCTATCAACACACAAACAAATAAAGCATATAATTGTTGACCTATTCTCTGTCTAAAGCTTTTAGAACTGGACCTTGTAGGGTTTAAACTTGGACGCCCTACAACTTCATTTATGATTATATAAAACTGTGATGATGATTTTGTTTGACCTTTTCTACATGCACATTACTATAAATTTGGCTAGTGACCAAATTGTAATGGCACAATATATATATTGTAACCTCCCCCTGCGCGTTCTCACCCCACAATATATTGTTTACTTATTACGAATATTCCGGGTTCTAGCTCAGTTAACAAATAAATAAATGAAATATTCAGCATTGATTAAAATGATTACTAGCTCTAATTTTTAAAATATAAATTCGATTCAATTTTTAAAATGAATTAACAAATATTTACTATTTTCATGAGACATGGAGTGACAATACGGGGAACGAGATAGACTACATTGAGACATTATCCACACGATACTACCTCAATGGCATAAGAACACTATTCCCCCTTTTTACTATACCAAATAACTAACTCATAGTATTCTTACGACTTTCTAAGCTCTATTCACTACGATTAAAATAATAATCATATCTTAATCTTCTTTATAACAAGAATCTAGCTCAATTAAATAAAATGAAGTAAAATAAAATAAAATCTCAGGTTCATAAATTGTATTCTAACTGATTTAAAATTACGGTAGTAAAATATGAAAAGGGAATTTTATGTCATAATCTACTACACAGCAACTAATAATAATAAAAATAATAATAACAATAATAATATAATATAATCTTATTTCTTCCTAAATGAAATAAATAAATACGTACGTGGCAGTATTTTAATAATCTGACAACAGAATACGTGTGGCAACATTAGCATATAATTTAATGTAATATTGTGGCAACCGACTTATGACCAATAAATAATATAAAATTATGATCTTTTAATTTTAACATACCAATAAATTCTCAAAATTATTATAACACTTTTATGTTTACCTTTTGTGCAAAATCTATATGTCTGTTTCAATTATAAATGTATCGTGATTTCATGCATCCATGTGGAGAAATAACAACGCGGACACAAAACTTTAAAATAAATTTAAAACAAAGTTTATTAACAACATAAATAAATTAACAATATTTTTACACTATATACATTGGATATCCCTTACTCTCCTATCTCAACTTAGTTTATTAGTTTATAAAATGAAACCAAAATACTATTTATTTTTCCTAGTTAAATCTTATCTTTTTAACACTTAAGAAAATACAGTATTATTACTTGATTTATTATCATGGTTAGCTTGTTATAAAATGCATTTTTTTTATATGCTTATCACAAACACTTTGCATCCCTAATATTATTAAAATTATATTTTTTTTTTACAAAATTTACATTCGTAGTAAAAATTCTACAAAACAATAAAATTCTAGTTTTATATTGGTTGTATGGAATCTTACAAAGTCAAAACATTATTCTACATTCGGTATTAGGTTTTTTATTGTTCATTATCCGATGTTTATTAATCCTAATATTCTCATTCAAGCCTTACTTCGGATGATATAATTACAACTATTAATATACCATGCACAAGTATATGTTTATTATACCTTATTGAACTATTTTCTTAATAAATATGCAATACTTATTTTCTAAATATTATTTTAACAAAAAATTCATTCAAATTTTATTATCACTTTTAAATACTTGGTTTAGATTTCTTTTCAAAAATCTTATATTCATTTCTGAATTAATTTTACAATGTATTATATGATTCTTTCTCTCTTTATGATATTTTGGACTTTCAATTTTAAAGTTACACAATTTTATACATTCCAGCAAATAAACTATTCTTACACAAACGATAACATATCTTCAGTTCTATTTTATTCATTATTTCTTTGAAAATATCTTTCTGACCGATGCAGATTCACAAAATAAGGATAGCGAAGATAGATGCATAGGATCAAAATACAACTAGAATATTATTCGTCATATATCTTGACAATCATGGCACAGTGAGTTAAAAGACACTATAGAGGAGTGACCTTTACCTGTCTACCAACCTCTATTATAGGAACGATGCTAAAGCTATTTCTTCAGCTTTATTATAACATCAAAAAGTTTTAAAGATATGCAAAACACTGTCCAAACTATATGTGTTCAGTCATAGGGCTTAGTTAACTATACTGAAATCACACAAACTAAATATGATCCAAATCCTTTATTTTCCTATTTCTTAAAAAAAAAAACATCATCTTGGTTTCCTCTCCACTAGTACTTCCAAGTCACTATCCGATCTTATTTCTCAAGATTTTTCTATACTGTACATCGACAAATACATATCTGCATTTCTAACAATAATAAAATTCATTTATTTTAAAACTATTCCACTGTTCTATAAGAAAATCTTTTTACTACTTTCCTCCGTATATTTAGTCATACAAACTACTTAAATATCTGAATACTTTATCACATGAAAGTTCAAAAGAATCACACAATTGTTCTGTTAAATTATATTATTAATATACTTTAAATAAATTATTGCATGCATATTCCGAATTACTCCTATCTCATTATATGTTAAAAATGTTGTATAAAATGTGTACATATAATTTAAACTTTCACACTTCATTCTTAGTCAATAGATGATCTAAAAAAATACATTATGCATTATAAATAAATATCAAAATTACCAAACGATCTTTATCTTCTCGATCTCGTTCCGTAGGCTTCACCATCCCATTGATCCTTGTAGATATAATACTCACATACATACACTTTATTTTTAAACAATATTTCTATAATTTTATCAAGCTATTATATTTAAATCTCAATATTACTAAATTTATGTTTATATGTTTTCCCTAATCTCACATAACATTTTATATTTTAAAATAAATTAGTAAAAAATATTTAAACTATATTTACTGAACTTCTTCATCAAACTTTCTTGAAAACCGTTCATACTAAAGCTAAAAAAAAAAATGTTTATTATTTCTTCTTCAGTCACTTCTTGTTCAATTTTAAGGCAAAACAATTATTGTTCTGTTTAATAAATATTCATAGACGACAATCCTTGGTTTTTCATAATATTTAATACAATTATTAATTATGATATTAGTTAATCCCGTAAAGAAAACGTCTACATATTTTCTTCTAATATTTTCTGCTAAGATTTTCCCGCGTGACTTTTATGATGCATCTTCTAGGTACTTTGCTTTAAATATTCAGTAAATTTTTCGGTTTCCATGGATCCATTTTCATTAATTAATTTAAATGTATATTTTCTAAATCAAGCATTTCTCCAATGAACACTTTATAATATTTTTTCAATTCTTCTTAGAGAAAGTTTTCTGTTACTTTTCCATAAAACACAATAGCTCTTTCATCTTATTATTCTGTAACTTTTTTCCTTCTTTTAAAATTCTGGTACTATATTTTTGTAATGTTTCCTTTAAAAAGATAAACATTTTTTTCTCATTATAACTTTTGCATAATTCTTCATAATATACAGCATCTTAATTTTCCCATAGAGAAGAATAAAATAACTTCAGAGTAGCCTTATAAAATTTGTGCGTCATAATTTTCCTGACGGCAAGTAACTTCTCTTTTAAGTTTTCGTATAGCGTCCTAATTATATTCCTCTGAGTTACAATAATAAGTTTTTGGTTGAGCATAAATAAAGCTGTATCGAGGCACTTTCCAAATATTTTTCCTTTAGCAATATTTTTAGGTATTTTTTCCTTTAGTACTTCCATTTTTACTGTAAGGTTTTGGCTAAACTTGAATAAAATCACTGGCAAGAAAACTTTTAAAAATTAGCCCTTCATGTAAAGGCAGTCAAAATATTATATGTTAAAAAAAAACTTTTAAAATAAATACAAAATTTTAAAATTATATCACTTTTCTAGCTTACGGTCTTATTCAGCTAAAAAATATGTTACTTCCTCCTTCACTTACACATTACTTTCTCCCGCTTCGTCTAATTCTTATATTTTGTCTGCTAAATACCTCCGTTGATTGGTTAATGACTTTTTTAGCGTGAACAAATTTACACATTTTTTAGTTTTATAACCGACTAGATTTTTCAAATAAGACATTTATGACGTAATGATTTGAAATATTACTTAGAATAGTATTTTTAAACTCAATTATAGTTTAATCAAAATCATTTAAATTTTAAAACAATTATTAAAATAACATCTAATATTTCAACTTTTATTTCAACGATAGACAGCAATTACATTTAGTTCCATAATTCACAAACTTTATTATTGTTCTAACAAGCATGTGTGTGAAGGTACATAATATACAGTCACATGATTACTAACTTTAACAGATGATTTTTTAATTTAAGTCTCGGTCTAAATTACCAAAACTGATATATTTTATAAAAATTTGGAAAATAATTTAAAATGTAGAACTAAATATAATTCTCACCATCATAAAGTTTATTTTAAAATATATTAGATTAAATTTGAACATTAACTATAATTATAACATTACATATAGCATTTATTTAATTTATTAGTTTTACAATATCATACTCGAATTATTAATATATTTTTAACTATTTATAGCTGGGTTATTTTATATGGCCAGCTTTTACAAACATAAGCAAGGATATAACTAAGCTTTATTTAACTGTTTCTCTAAATAATCCATTACACTTTTACATACCAGGTATTTTCAGCTTTAAATTGTACTATAAAATCTAATTATCCTACTATTATTTATATATCATACAAACATATCTTAAAATTTAAAATTTTTTAGTAATTGACCATTCTACCTTATTATGACCTATAGACAAGGGCACAATATATATATATATATAATGTAAACAAATGGAAGAATAAAGATATAGGAGATTGAATAAGAAGTGATTAACTATTATAAATGAATGATAAATAAGCCTAAAGAATGGGAAGATGAAAATGAGAATTTATTAAGTTAAGGAATGATTAATTTTATAATGAAATATAAATCAATAAAGGGGGATAGATTATGATGATCAAATAAAATAAAATGATGACAGCGATAAAAGAAAATATAGACTAGGATGAATTACTACAGCAATGATGATGATCTTGAATATAATTCTGAAATATTGATTCGAGATTGTAAAAGCATTAGATTCTAAATTTAAATAATCAAGGAATGGGTTTAAGTCTTTGTATTATATTAATCAATAAGAATAAGAATATGAAGAGACTCAGATAATGTTTATAAGATGAATTAAGAACTAAAATTTAATAAATAAAATCAAAATTTCAAATTATTCATCAATGATTTCTCAGGGTTCACATGAATTATAAAATTCAACAGTTTATACTGTATACCTGGATCAACAAAAGGGATTTTATTGCTATCCAGATACAGAAAAATTAAAATAAATCAGACTAAAAAGGAATTACTAAAAAGAAAAATACTCATTTTATTTGAAAACCAGGCACTCTTCACAAACCTGGAGCTTAATTGTAAATATAGGGGATGGCAATAATATTGGCATCAGCATGGGATTTGGGTTTTCATCTTCAGATTTTTAATGATATGGATGGCTGAAAAGTTGGAGGTTGGAGTAAATTGAAGCCTGTCCATTAAAGTAAGAAGATTTACTATCTTAATATAAACTGAGCCTGATTATATATATGTGTGGGAGAAGACAATCTGGACCAACTGATGAGTGCTGGTTTAGCACGAAATATATTGGTGATTATTTATCTTTTCTACATGAGTGTGGTCATGTATATCAGTTGTATGAGATAGTGTGGATAGTTGAAGGGTGCTTGAAAATCTGAGTTCAAATCTCCTATATTTTCTAATTCATTTTACTAATAATAATAAGTAAATATATTAAATTTAAGCGTAAACAGATAATATATAATAACGTGAAAGCTAAACACCTTCAAACAGATACGCTTTAAAAATGCTTGTGTTTTAGAATTTAGAATCCCATGTGATGCCATTATTCCATCTGATTGGCTGTCACTTAAGCATTTTTAAAGCGTATCTGTTTGAAGGTGTTTAGCTTTCACGTTATTAAAAATAATAAGATAAAACTCTGATTTTATTACAACTTAACAATCTATAATGATAATGTAAATATAACAATCGTATTAATAATAATCTGATAATTTAAAAAAAAAAAATACTATGTAATATTTTGATCTTAATCACAATAATAAAATTAAAACAATAATAGCGTCATCCAAGAATGACTTAACTTTGACATCCTTGATAAGCATGACCAAGTTTAATGAATAATTATGTCCAATAAATTATTAAGATATACTTTTAAAATCAAATATTTTATTTTGAAGTTATCATTTTTAAAAGAGCATTCATGCATGATACCAACAATATTTATAATCCATCATCAGTGTGATATTATGCATTCCAAAATGTAAATGTTTAATAAAATTTTATTCATACGATACTGAATAATGATAGTAAAAAAAAATAATTCTATTAGGTAGCTATGATTAGATCGATGATGGTAATTACAATAATGTTGATACTGTCAGGCAATAGCAATAAGGTGACCAACAACTACTGCTAATATTTACACACACACACAACATTTATATATAATTTTTTTAAAATATTGTAATGATTATAAAATTAACATAAGAAGATGTACTTAGATCTGATCAAAATCATAATACATCATTGTATTTTCACATCTTTAATATTTGCACTTCCTATCTCCTTCCACACTGTCCTATCTTATTACAATTTACTAAGTTTATATCTAACACGTATAGATTTATTATATTTTATACTAAAATAAAATACGAATGTGATGATCATGAGGTTACAGTTTAACTAATGATAAGCTATTTAACTAATGATAAGCTGACAACATTTAACACAAGGTAATATTCAAATGATGAATATTTTGAATACATCAACGGTTATTTCTTTTTTCATGTGTTTGGAAGATTAAGCAACTTTCTAACTTTACTAACATTTGGGGTTAGACTGGTAATGGAGGTTAAACTGATAATATTCTTTTACTCTCTCTAAAATTAGCATGGAAGCATTATAAATCTATAATTTGTTACTCAATATCCCACAGTGAAACTTTTATGTAATATGATTTAGAATTTTAATCTATAAGCCATTTAATTAAGAATAGTAAACACTAATTATAGCATGTATGCATTATATCATCCTGAGTCAATAATAAACTAGCAAAATAGTACAGTATTTTAAACTAATATTTAACATTAACACTACCATGTTCAATGTATTCATCTGTTTAGTGCTGACACAATTCTGATTTATCTCATACTTTACTCAGGATGATTTTATTGTGACAACTTATTAAACCATCAAGGATTGATGAAATGAAGTTTGATGTCATGTGCAATATATCCAAAATACAATAATGATGAGACAAGGCAGATAAGTAACTTAGATCACAATCATTCCATTGACTACAGATGGTCTGATATCTAGGTGCCAGTATTTGGAATACCCATAAGGACTTATAGAGAGGAAGGGGTGGTTAATCCCTTATTATATACAAAATTATTGGCAAAACAGTATAAGTGTTGATGAGCTTGAAGTCCATGGGTATCTACATTATTCACCCATGATAATGATTTAACACTTTCATGTAGGATCCAGGGACATATACCCTAATGTGAGATGACCTGGATATAAAACTAGTAACAAGTATAATAACATATCAGGTCCTGGTCAGCTAACACAGCCACACTCATAATCTTAGAATGAACATTGTCTATATTACAAGTGTAAACACCAAACACATGAAACTAGTCATAGATTAATAAGTAGAAATTAAAATAGTGATTATTGACTCAACCAATTCATAATGAATAACAATTATCAGTAATACAACAGTTACATAATGCAACACATCATAAAATATTTAATACAGCCAAATTCAATAAACATAAAATTTTGCCTTTCTGGGATCTTTGAAAACTGCAGCATTACTAATTAAATAAAAAAATAATAGTGACATAATAAAGTTTATAAATAATCTTAACTATTTACCTTTCTTGTGATCAGATTTAACTTAACTGTACACTTTTAAATACCCAGTACCTTGAATTCTTTATTTTATTAGCAAGTCGACTGTTTAGCACATATTAATATAAAATACACACAAGCTTATAATAAAATGCATAATAATAATATAAAAAGTTATTAAACAAGATTTTTTTCACATGTTTTCAATAAAGAAAAGGAAACTTGAATTTTACATTTTTATCTGCAGAATTATATAACTAAATTTTCTATAATGTTTTATTTTATATCAAAATTTTTTTCCATCCCAAATCTCTATTCAAAACTAGCTTAATATTATTAATATAAATAGCCTCTTTTATTTTTATATTTCTTTTATTATCTGTAAATTGTATCATCCTTATAGAATCCATTTCAAACTCATGATCTGTCTCTAATTTATGCAAATATATCAGTGAATTTTTATCATATTTATGTTGTAACAGTCGTCTATATATTGAATTCTTTGTTTCTCCAACATAATTTATTTTTATATTATTAATTTGTCACTTTTTACAATTAATCTCATATATGCCATTTATTTCATTATCTAAATTTTTATTATAAATACTAATATATTTATTTTCTAAAATACTAATCATATTTTTTCTCCTTTTATTAACTACTATAACATTTAATACATTACTAAATTTTTGATTAATTTTACCTATAACTTTATTTAAATTTTTAACTACATAATTATTCCATGTCTTTATACCTATATAATTAACTTTATTACTACTTCTTTCTTCTTTATTATTATTTATAGACTGTATCTTATTTTCTATTAATCTAATATTATTTATAAATTTATATGGATAATCATTATTTATAAAAAAAATTTAATTAATTCTATCTGTTTAACATAATCTTCTTTACTTGAACAACAATTTATCACTCTATGAATTGTAGAATATTTTATATTTACTTTATATCTCATATTTATATTTGAATGTCAATTAGTTATGTTATTAACTATATCACTTTTCTAAAATTTTTTAAAGAAGGTGTACCATTAAGACCAGTTATTAATGGGAATGGTTCATATTATAATAAAATATCTAAATGGTTGGCAAATATTTTAAAAAAATATATTGATACTGCATGTCAATCATATATAAAAAAAATAAAGTTTTGTTAAGTGATATTAAAAATGTAATAAATGAATATAGTACTTATAATTTGACAATGATTAAAATGGATGTGGTATCAATGCCTACAAATATTAATGTGGAGAAAGCAATAGATATAATAATTAATAGATATAAAAATGATAATAATAAAGAAATAAATATACCTATAAAACAATTAAAGGAAATTATAGAATTATGTTATAAAGAAGTAACATTTAAGCATACTTGATTATATTCAAATTCATGGGGGATACAATATTAATAAAATTTATACCATTGATAGATTGTACAACAAAATGAAAAACTGCTGCAGTCTAAACCTGAAGATACTAAGAAATGGATATGCTTGCCATATATACCAAAAACTTCTAGCAAATTAAAAAGAATTTGTTCAGAGAAATTTAATATAAGCTTTCATTCACCCCAGCTTTAAATAACTTATTGAACAATTTGAAAGATAAATTGTCCCCCAAAATGGCTCATCAAAGAGTTTATAAAATCTCTTGCACTCAAGCCAAATGCCTATATGCCTATTATGGTGAATCAAAGGTCAATCTATCTATACAATTGGCCCAGCATAGCTATCTCTATAACAGAGTTAAAAAAAGTAACAAATACTCATTAATTTTAATAGAATATGAACAAATCTTGGCCATAAATTTGATTTATCTAAAGCAAAAATTGTTTGTACTGAGAGGGAGGATAAAAAGAGAAAAATTAAAGAGGCTTGGATCATAACCAAAGATCAATTCACAATAAATTAAAAAGTTACCAGTATTCCTATCTTAAAGAAATGGGCTCTCTAAGATTTCAAATAAAATTTACATAACTACACAACAAATTAAAGTGAATTTAAATAGAAGTTTACTTAAATACTACCAATAATAGTAATGTAAGATAACTATGATTATGGTATGCATTGTGCTGAAAGGAGGCTTAGCATGAATAAAACCAATTTTTAAAATAATACGTCTACCTTTCCTTTATAAATGTCTGAACATTTATATGTTTAAAATTACCAGTGTAAAGAAAACAGATAAGATATTAAATGAGTTAAATACAAAATAATATTTATACATATTTTTATCCATTTATTAATGTAAATGATACCTTTTCTATATTAAGTTTGCAAATAACATGATTATTTTTATATTGGCATATATATTCATATTTTTTGTCATAAAATATTCATTTATTTATACATTTTGCATATGATAATTTATGCAAATATTTTATACTGATTATAACTTATTTATAGTATTTCAATTTACTTCTTTTTTATTTCATTTTCTGACAAGGTTAATGTTAGCTTTATGAAAATTTGTTTTTAAAATATTTATATATTTTAATGTTTTCTAATCCAACATTTTTTATTTAATATATATTGACAACAAAAGAAATACCTTTATTATTATTTTCTAAATACAAATGAATTATTTTCAAATTACGTTTAGACAGATTTTTAATATTCTTTAAAATAAATTTAAACAGTAATCTATTGTTTGAAATGAATTAAATATAATAATATTGTTTACAAGACTTACTTTGATAAAGGTTTTTTTCAAAAATGAAAACTTATGCTAATTTAGGTCAGTAAATATCAGATAGACTTAATGAAATAGAAAATAAATAAATAGAACTAAAGGAAATAAAAGTTTAACTTAAATAGAAAAGATTTTAATCCCATTTATTAATTGTAACTTCTCTTACAAAATTTGAAGTTTGGTCTAAACAGAAAAGAATGTGTGCAAATAGTATATTAAATAACAAAGGCAGATAAAAACAACAACAACACTAATTTAAAACAGGCAAAACTCTCCTTACAGTAGTGCGACTCATTGCAAGGCTCCTCACTGATGAAAGCCACAAGCTAGAAACTAGTTTGGGGATATTGGATGAGTAGGCAATAGTTAGGGATTTTATGCCCAAACCTTGTTGCATCCATTGATTACTCTAACTTGAACTGAGTAGCACTACTGTATAGAAGATTTGCCTGTTTTAACAGCTTGAGCAAACATAAGAAATGGTGATCATGTGATGTTTAGTGCTTTAACAACACTAATTTCTGATATCGAAATTAAAAAGTTTAAATGCAGGTAAAGTAAACATATTCCAAGGTTATTCCCTCTTTAACGTTTGTTATGTATGTGCTTGTATGTTAAAATACATATACATATAAAGTTAGAGAGAATAGCTATGTAAATGGAAATGGAAAATGAGTAAAATAAAAATTATTAAATTAAGCAAAAAAATTTGGATTTACAAAAAGATTAATTACAAACAACTTTAATCCATTTTCTTAAAATCTCAAATAAAAAAACAAATTAATTGAATTCAGATAAAAAATAATGAAAACTAATTAATTCTTACCAGGTAAAAAAATATTAGATAATGTCAGGAGGAACTGAATTGATGAACCAGTAAGACACAAAGGAATTCTAATAATTAATTGAGCATATGGTCTAGAATTGTTCGACCAAGAGATATTGCTCATGAAAAACATAGTCTTGCAATGTCATGATACTGGACATAATTGTGTGTTTAAAGTGAGTCTACCATGAAGAGATTTGCTTCTGAATATACCAAAGCAAGTCTAAGAACTTTAATAGGTTGCCCTGACCTTCATTATGATTTTTGTATGCATTTGGGTTTGTATATATATTTTAAGTTTGTATATAGTTTGAATTTATATATTATAAAAATGAAAGATGATGTGATTTTTTGTATTAGCTATACATTATATGTTAAATAATAATCATACAAGTTGCCTTAGTCTTAGTTTTTACCAGAGGTTAATTTACATACACACATATCTTTTCTGAAGTGTAGATATTGTTCTCAGACATAGCAATGCCTTAAAAAAAACTGATCAAGGCACTTTACTAATATCTTCTTCATCACATAATCACCATCTCTTATGCGAGCACATAATCTAGGTGCAGTGCTCTCAGATCCAAGGCTCCCCACTGATGAAGGCCATAAGCCAGAAACTAGTTTGGGGATATTAGATGAGTAAGCACTAGATGGGGATTTTAAGCACAAGCCTTCTGGCATCCATTGATTACTCTGGTTGGCACAGGGTGGCACTACTGTATGGAGAGTTATTCCTATGCATTTACCATTTTAGTACATAAACATGGATGGGCTACTCATCAGCATGCAACAGCCAGCATTGTGAATTTATTGGCTTTTTAGTTCTGAGTTTAAGATTAAAAAACATCATGGTCATTTTTCTTAGTTGCATGATAATTCTTAACTGAAATATCAATTAAGTTTTCTTAAAGGCAAGGTGAATGTGTTATAAAAAATCTATTTTTTTACTAATATTTAAATCATGATATAAAAACTAAATTACGGCCCTTATACCTCCAATAGGCTGCAAAATCATCAGCCAAAACAAGGGTTGGCAGTTAAAGGAAGAGGGTGCTGCCATTCAATGATAATTTTTTACTTAGGTATCTACAATTGCAGATCACTTTCAACATTAACATTACTCTTTACACATTAGCCAGCTGGTTTTCAATATAAAATCCTTGGCTATCTTCAATTGTTAATATTTAAATAGCAATATTGTACAATTTTAAAGTTAAATAATTTGATGACAAAATAGGCAGAAAAAAACACTAGCAATTATTCAGACTAATGTTAAAAAAGAAAAAAAGTATAGTTTATTATTAACAATTATTACAAAGACTATTATTGGATATAGGATACATGATCAATGAATTATCAATTCCATAAACATTCATTTATCGTTTTTATGAACCTATGTATAACAGCATAAACAATTGAAATTAAAATTGAAGCATTTTGTGATTAATTAAAGACAAAATTTGGGATAACTTGTATAATTAGCTTGAAAGGCTGATATTGGAATGAAATATGAATAGTTGGAAATAAAAAGGGAAGTTGTGCTGTTAGTCGATATGAATCAAAAAGTAAAATAAAAAGAATGACTAATAAATTTTTGTGAATTCAATGATTTTATTATTGGTGATGTATTCTTAATTAGCCATAGGGTTATAGTTTATACACATAGCATCATCAGATTGCATTAACTGTGTTTTTAAAAGCCACCAATGAAAACTTCTGTAATCAAAAGAAAAAAGCCAGGAGTAGATTTTGAAAAGGATCATATACATGGAGCGCAACTAAAAGGAACTATTAAAATGTTTTAATGCCCTAAATATTTCATGTAACATATTTTTCCTTTTAGGAACAGCATTAGCATCACAAATTGATTTGAGATTTTAGATATAACTGAAATTAAACCCAATTAATTTTGATGGAAATAGGGGGGGGGGGCGTAAATATTAAAGAAAGTTATGCAAAATAACAGCCATGAAAATCAAAATGAATTTCAAAAAATACTGCAAAAAGAAAAAAAAAATTAAAATGTATATTTTAAGATCTTTTCAAGTTACTGAATAGAAAATTCTAAAGAACATTAAAACAAAAAAAAGAAATAGCAATAATGGATATAAGTTGTGGAAAGCATGCAATGATTTTTTTAAAGAATCTCAGAGGTAAAAAGAGGTTTTTGGCTAATGTTAGTAGGAAGATTGCAATTGAAATATCAGAGCTGGAAGAAATATATCATTAGCCTATATACCAAATTATCAACCAAAACACTTTTGATGAAATTTTCTATATCAAAAAGTCTTCAATAATAAAAAATGAAGACAGATTAGCCTTGAAATTATCCACAAACAGTGATGTTTTGTATAGAAGTTTTCAGGAAACTGAATGAAAATCAATAAAAATATTTAATCAAATTATATCAGCTAATCTGGAAAACTCCTCAATGTAAGATTGGAAGAAGCCAATATATATTATCTTTGAACGTAATTATATTCTCTATACCCTATGCAAATGAGATTGTTTTAAAAATCATACAACACAGACTATAGTTTGTTTGTTTTTTCTATATGTCAAATGCGTTGACTGGGAAGTGAACCCGGGCCAGCTGCTTGGAAGGCTATAGTTTATCTACTGGATTTAGGAAAAAATGAATAACTAGATATTATTGTTTAATTTAATAAATTAGCTGAAACATTTGAAACAGTGGTCAAAGAAACAGTTTTTTATATATATTTATTTATTTTTATTAAATATAGATGATCGTATTTTCAGTTTGGAAAACCAGATTCGTAGTAATCCTGGATTGGCTAAGTATGCTGCAGTATTATTTATTGATGCGATATCAATTATTTAAATTAGATATTTAAATATTCCCCTTACTTGAAAGTTGAATACTATTTCCTTTTTTGTTATGGGCAAGATTGTTGATAGAGATAAACCATGCCTCTTTTTCTTTTTTGTGCCTTGCAAACAATATTGGCATTCTTTGGGTGGAAGGCAAGACTGAATTTTTGTTCATACTTCCAAAAAACTGATTTGTGTTCAGAGTTATTTTTTCTTTCTTGTATAAATATTTATGCTGAGAGATTCTTGTGGTAGTATTTGTCCTCGATTTCCAATAATATACTGCCTGGTAGATGGCGTTGATGCATTTAATTTTGTGTACAATCTGCCATGTTTTGTCCAGTTGTAGTCTAACTTTAGTGTTGTTTAGTAATCTGTTAAGATTAGGAGAAACCACTAAACATCACATGATTACTATCTCATACTAGCACATAATTGTTATTAAACAATTCAAAACAAAGCAAAACTCTCCATATAGTAGTGCCATCTTATGCTAACAAGAGCAATCAATGGATGCCAGAAGGCTTGTGCATAAAATCCCTATCTAGTGCCTACTCATCCAATATCCCCAGACTAGTTTCTGGCTTGTGGCCTGCCTAATAGGATAGTGGTGGCTATGGTTGTTAAAGAGCCAAAGGCACCAAAATGTATGGGTGCTGAATTTGGTTCAGACCCATATGACTAAATAAGCTATTGAGCTTGGATTGAAAATATTATTTTTTTTAAAATTTCATTCTCATAGTTTTGTAGTTAAATAGAGTTAAAAGGTGGGTGCTCGAGGGTTGCATTCGATCCTAAGATCTAGGTGCAGTGGTCTCAGATCCAAGGCTCCTCACTGATGAAGGCCACAAGCCAGAAACTAGTCTGGGGATATTGGATGAGTAGGCACTAGATATGGATTTTATGCACAAGACTTCTGACATCCATTGATTGCTCTTGTTAGCACAAGATGGCACTACTATATGGAAAGTTTTGCTTTGTTTTGAAGATTAGGGGAAGAGGGTTCAGAAATTTATACTAAATGCTGCAGAACTGAAAGCATACTCAGCTACACTTAATAAAAATAAATAAATATAATAAATCTTTTCTTCTTTTTTTTTTCATATGTCAAATGCATTGACCGGGGAACAAACCCGGGCCAGGTGCTTGGAAGGCAGTTATGCTAACCACTAGGCCACCAACGCTTGACAATAATCATCTTTTCTTTCACAAACATTAGAAACGATTTGACTAATTTATTATAAACAAAAATGAAAAGGATAAAAATGAATTTTATTATATTTAATATTTAAAAAGGGACAAAAATATAAGAAAAAAACTATTAGCTCTTGATTAAATAGACCAGAATTATTGTTTCAACTGCTTATGTTAAATTATAAAATTGATAATAAATGAGTGGATCAGGTATTTCACTCTTCTTAGGAGGATTCTACAAACTATAGTGAAAATGGGATATGATGAAATACTTTTTTTTTTCACATTGTTAACAAAGTTAGGTGTTGCACTTTGTACTTCTCCCTATTCAGCTTATATAATAAATACAGATTGAATGTGTCAAATGTAGATTCTTAATTTTCAGTCTCATAGCCACCCCCCCCCACCCCCAAACAAGCAAAACTTAAGAAATGAAAATAATGATTTACAATAGACTTTTTCATACTAGATAACAGAAAAAAAATGCACTTTTCAGTCTTATACTGATATAAAAAGACTTGTTGCTTTTACTAACCCTATTTATCATTCATAGCTCATTATGAGTTTAACCCAGTAATTTTTAAAAATGGATAAGAATCCATAATTTCAGCAATGAGAATTTATATTGTTCAGAATGAAGAGCAACATGGCTCTAGAGTTCTTAGTGAATGTTAATTTTTTTGACGGCTGCGTGATGTAGATGTAAAATAGTCTCTGAAAGCAAGCAACAGTTTTAAGTCATCATTTAATTGTAAGATTAATAGATTTTTAAGAGTATTTACAAATATTAAATTATTCACTAAAGCTGATTCTATAAAGTGGTACCTTCACTTACTTAATGACATAAATAATATTTACTAAGGCAATAAACCTAAAGCTTGTGCGGTTAAAAATGCAAAGGTAGGGACCTCTACAGGTTTTAACCACAAGCTTATGCATTGGAAGAAAAGAGGGAAGTATTTAAACACAGCTGTACACACATAATCTAATTTTATATACTTTCTTTTATAATAAAGTTATATCACTTGCTATAATAAAAAAATTAAGCATTACAATTTTGCTCTTAATACATGGATCTGTTTTTCAAAATTTTTCATAATTACCAATGAATTCGAAATGACATTAAATCAAAAATCATAAACTGCACCAATACTCATATGACTAACTTTTCAATTAATCTACTTATTATGTAGACATTCTAATTAAATCCTCTTTCTATTACTTTATACTTAGTCATAAATTTTTTTGTCATAGTTATTTACCCCACACCAAAAATTAATAAATATATATATATTTCATATGTCAAATGCATTGACCGGGAAGCAAACCCGGCCAGCTGCTTGGAGCTGTGCTAACCACTAGGAAAATTCAAAAATGCAAATATAATCCTATTACGGTTTTTTGTTTTGTGTGTGTGTGTGTGTAGAATTAAGATTGGTGTGTTATTTAACTTTGACCATTATTAACTATGTTTTTTTCCTAAGGTGTACTTTATGCATCTACTAATAGATAACAGAAAATGATGGTAAATTAGCAAAATAACAAATTATTTCAGGTCCTCTTGACTAATATTATTTTTTATGACAACTCTATCAGATATATCATTCAGGGAATATATTAAATATTATGACTTTCATTTGTTCTTGCTTTGTTTCCATTATTGTTAAATTTTATAGATTAATTGTTAAATTATCTTAATTAAAATGATATAAGCTATTTCAATGCAGTCAGTTAGTAGCCATCAAAATTTGAAAGTATTATAACTATTTGAGTAGATAGCTGGGTTTGAAAACATTTAAGTGTCTGAAAATTTCAGATTTTCTACTCAATGGTTAACACTTAGATAAATGCTGGCTTTGGGTTGGTATTTTTAGATCTAGTGTCTGAAACTATCCTAGCACCTCTCTGAGGAGTGCCAGAGCACAAAACTATTGGTTAGGGTTTTGGGTGTGGTTTCTGATAGAGATATTTTAAATGCTGTCTCTTGCTAAGCATTTATCACAAAGCTTGTTGAGTAATTAGCAAAGCTCTTTGTTTATTATAACTTAAATGTTTTCCTGAAGGTTTGTGATCATGGTATTTTAGTTGTATTTATATATTGGATTATTTCTATCATCTAATATGAATATTGAATGTTAAATATTCCATTAACATTCAACTGTTAGTAATTGCATACAGGCTGGTATATGCATGTTTTGAGAGGTATTGTTCTCCTCTCTTCTTCATATGTTGCTGGCCTGACCAATGACAGTACTAGTATGGGAATTGAATATGAACCCTTAGATTCTTGTGTATTGAATTTTAAGGGAATGCTCTAACCAATTGAGCCATCCTTTCAAAGACATTCAATACTCGTACTAGATGATAAAAATAGTCCCATATATAATTACAAGTATTATAACTAAAGTTATCACTGTAAAATAATCTCTATGATGAAGTCACTTCTTATCATACTTCAAAAAAATCAATTCTAAATTACATTAAGAGTTTAAAGCAGTTTTACTTATCATGTACTAACAAAAAATAACCAAGAAATTGATTGGTTTTATAAAATGAATATCTATTTATCTAAAAATAAAATAATATTTTTTATTTAAAACAAAAATATATATTATTATATTATTTTTCATTTAAAAGCTTCTATAAATGTTAATATTGCAACTATATTTTCAGAAAAAATATGTAATTGAGTGAGATTTGAAATACAGGCATTTTTCATATACCTGGAGCTTAATTGGAAATATAGGGGATTTGAACACAGACTTAAAAGCACCTTTTAACTATCCACACTATCTCATACTACTGATACACCTGACCACACACATGTAGTAAAGATAAATAATCACCAATATATGTATTTCGTGTTGAACCATCAGTTGGTCCAGATTATCATCTCCCACACACATATATATAATCAGTGCTCAGTTTATGCTAAGACAGCAAAATCTTCATACTTTAATGGATTGGCTGCAATCCACTCCAACCTGAAACTTTTCAGCCATCCATACCATTAAAAATCTGATAATGAAAAGCTCTAAATCCCATGCTAATTCCAATATTATTGCCATGCCCATGTTGACCTCAAGTCACTCTGATCCCTCATGTATAGGACCTTATTCATCCCATCCCATCCCTTTTTTAAGTATTTAAATGGATAAGGTCTTATACATGAGGGGTCAGAGTGATTTGAGGGCAACATGGGCATGGCAATAATATTGGCATCAGCATGGGATTTGGGCTTTCCATCATCAGATTTTCAATGGTACGGATGGCTGAAGAGTTGGAAGTTGGAATAAATTGAAGCCTGTCCATTAAAGTATGAAGATTTGCTATCTTAATATAAACTGAGCACTGATTATATATGTGTGTGGGAAATGATAATCTGAACCAACTGATGAGTGCTGGATCGGCACAAAATACGTATATTGGTGATTATTTTTCTTTTCTACATGTGTGTGGTCATGGGTATCAGTGATACGAGATAGTGTGGGTAGTTGAAGGGTGCTTGAAAGTCTGTGTTCAAATCCCCTATATATATATATATATATATATATATATATATAATTGAGTAGTAAAATTACATCTCTAGAAAATAACTGTTATTTAAATAAAAATAATCCAGTATTAAAAAATGTAGGTATTATTTACATTCTCATATTGACTATAATATGCATTTATAATGTACCAATGTATTAAAATATAAGCTTTGATAGTTCAAAGACCTTTAGAAAAATAAATAAATAAATAGTCTTGATTTCTACTTTAACTGCTTTTTTAAAATTAATTTGTTATAGATTCGATGGTCAATTGTTTATTGGGGTCTCCTTCTTCAGTTATTATTGGGAATTTTCATTATACGGTTTAAAATGGGACAGAATATTTTTGATTGGATTAGCCAAAAAGTAGAAGAATTTATTGTTTTTACAGATGCTGGGACAAAAGAATTATTTACTGATTTTGGAACAAATAATTTTATTGCAACTTATACTTTTCAAGTAAGAAATTTTTTTTACATTTATTATAATGCATTTATATACTTTTAAGTCATAAGTTAGGTAGAAAAATAATTTTTAGTTACTTCTTTTATGCAGCTATTTGATCTATAAAAAAGTTTGAAAATCTGTACTACTTTTTTAAAAAATTGTTCCTTAAACACCGAGTAAGATCTTAGCTATTTAGTGGATTTGTTTTCCATTTCTCTTTATTTAAATCAGAATATTCCGTGACATTAATTAGTTGTGATTCATTACTATATATTTCTTCCAAAGCGTAAGCTTGTGGTTAAGACCTGTAGATGTCCCTACCTTCGCATTTTCACGCGCATATTCTTGAGGTTTACAGCCTTAGTAAATATTATATAGCATATTGTAAATGAAAGTGTAGATATTTAAATATCTACTTTCTATTTCATATGTATCTAAATATTTTTGCAAAAGCAGATAATTCTTTAACAGTCACTATATTTCAAATCAAAATTGAATTCAAATTTTTTTTCATTTCCTTAAAAAATTTACTTATTAAATGTATTGGAATTAAGCAACTTGGTTGCTTTTATTTGGTGATTTGAGTTTAAATATGCAATTAAAATAAACAAATTAAAAAAAACAAAACTATTCTATTGAGGTGAAAGAAAAGAATTAAATATATATATATTGTAACAGACTAATAATGATGCTAACCTCTTATTTAATAGCCCTATAGATTTGGGAGCCATTTTGTAACAGGATAATAATTGACCTATTCCATTATCTCTCCACTGGCTTGGTCAGCATTCGTAATGAAACAAAAGAAATTGCCCTATAAGTTTTTAAACCACCATTTATTATTGACACAAAATTAAATCAAAGATAATGAAGAAATGTCTTTATAGTTTGAATATTATTTATAAAAGAGCAAAACATGTGTCAATAAATAGTAACTCTTTTATAACCTGTATAAATTTATCTAGCTCAGTCATTAGTTACACTGTGCAATAACAATATTTCCAATAAATAATTATTTAGATTATCCCTTATACTAAATTAAAATACTGATGATAATTCTTATTAAAATCTAATTTATTCAGATAGCATTTAAAACAAAAGAAAACAAACAAGATCATCACATCAGATATCACCAAATCTATTCATTATCCCAAAATGAACTACAGTAAGCAGTGAAATCATATATCATTGTTTAGGACAATGATATATGCCTAAGATATCCATTTAATTTGTAATTGAATAAAACCAAAATCAAATCAATAAACAACTAAGTTCTGATATACCTTACTAATCAAATATTACATATAGTAATGTAAATTTATGATAAAATTTAATGATATTCCCTAACTAAACATGCAAAATTCTCTATACATATTGCCAGTCAGTGCAAGCCAGAGTAATCAATAGATGCCATAAGGCTTATGCATAAAATCCCCATCTAGTGCACTAGATGGGGATTTTATGCACAAACCTGGCATTCATTGATTACTCTGGCTTGCATTGACTGGCAATACATATAGAGAGTTTTTCCTGTTTTAATAACAGTTATAAGCAAGTATAAGAAATGGTGATCATGTGATGTTTATATTTCCTAACTAAATAAACTAGTTGATAAATGGTTATGATAACACTTAGAGAATGTTTTATAAACCTACAATATCTCTAATGTTTAAATAAAATAAAACCATTAATCAGCTTTATATTAAGTTTAATAAAATGTTATATAATGCTAATAATTTATCTATGTTCTACTTTATATCAATATACAATTATTGCTTAAGTTATATATTAAAATGAAATATTCTACAAGAACACATTATCAATAAACCTATTAGATAATCTTGCATTTGTAATATCCAATCATATCATTATATTAACTATACCATAGATTTCTATTGGATATTTTCTGAATTATGATCAACTAATTCTATCTGTCTATTTTAAATCTCCAGTCAATCAATTATTAAAATGGATTTTATAATAATTAATCTGTATAAAATAATTATTGGTCCCCTTTTTTTAGTTAAAGATAATCATTAAGATTTAATAGTTGATAAATTTATGATCCACTTCAAAGAAGTTTAAAGATAATTAAGACAGATCATTCTGACTAATGACAGAATGAAATCTATCAAGATTTTTATGACTGAACAAGATAAGCAAACTATTAATAATTAAACATGAATTAATGAAATTATTTATATAACTGATATTAACTCATATAAAGCAAACAACTATTTCCATGTAATGACAACATAAAATTTATATCTAATTAAGGTTAACAATTATAAAATATACCAGTATATAACCCTATTTCACTTACTGAGATTGGTTTCATCTTAGATCAAGATTTAACTATCAAAAATTACTTTGCACACTTAAAAAAAAATAGACAGGTTTAATATTAGATTTTAATGAAATTTTAATTTATTAATTTATAATAAGGGTAATAGTTGATTAGACACACATGCCACATGATGGCATTGTTGCTATGCTATGCAAAAACTATAAAATATGAATGTTCCGAGGCCATTTTTTTTTGGTTTTTCTTATAAAAAACAAACAAACACAGAATTTGTACTTTTTCAATATTTTTTTTTATTAACCTCAACAAATTTAGAACAAAAAAAAATCAAACACAGAATTTGTAGTTTTTAAAGGTCCTTTTTTATTAACATCAACAAAATTATAACTTATTACGGTTTTTTTTTTTGCTGGGTTTCTTTTTTTTTTTTTTTTAAATGTAAAACTTAGTACACTTTTCTTATTATCATCAACAAATTTCAACTTAATACGTTCGTATTTTTGTTTAAAAAATAAATCCTAAAGTTAGTAAGCTTTTTTTTTTTGGTTTCGCTTTTTTTTAAAAAAAATAACATAAACAAATTTAAAACTTACTACGCTTTTTTTTTGGTTCCACTTGAAACGGTATTATTTAGCCATCATCCCATTTTACCTACTATGTTCCATCATAGTTAGTATCTTTTCCACCAGTTCGAACCCTCACAGTCCACGTATATAATCAAAATAATTTATTTTTATATGTAATAGTGTATATTTACATGTATGTGTGCAAATTTAATATATTAATGTCTGTATGCATATAATATATACGCAGTTATAAATTTAAAAATAATAAAATGATATAATTAAATTAAGTTGTGTGAACATTATTATATGTGTGTAACCACTTACATATATATGTGAGAGAAGCCGTAATACATTAGATTTAAAGAAGCATTACAACTCTTTTAAATTAATATAAATTTGAAATATTCTCAGTTAAAAACTCTTTATTTAAATGCATTGGTATATAAATTTCAATTCCTGGGATAGTCTCACATACATATATAATAAAATGTTTACAAACTTAAATTCTTTTAAAAAAAAGTTATCTGTTTTTATAAAAAAAAAGTTGTCAATTTTTGGGAAACTATCTGTAAGCAATCAGCAACAACCAAAATCAACCCTATCCTTAGAGTTTTATAGACATTGGCCCCACTTATGTATTCCCTATTTAGTATATTCTTTGTAACCTTTGAACAATATTTAGAAAACAATAAATTTCTTAAGATAGCAATTAATGAAACTTGGGATTAAAATTTTAAAAATAAAAACTTGCCTATTTCTTAAATTAAATTCTAAAACTCTAAATGCTTGTTAAAAATAACTTATTCAGTTATTATTCTATTACTTGCTAATATTTAATCTATATTTAAAAATTAAAATATATTAAATTATAACCAATGTGCTGCATATTATTCATAGTCCATTCCAAATCTTAGTTAAATTCCTTAATACTAGCATTAATTATTAATGTATGCATCAACAAATTTCACACTTATTATAGTTTCTTTTTTTTTTTTGGTATAAATAAATTAAAAAACAAGCTGTTCACAGCTACAATAATATATCAGATGTATAGCTTGAACAAACTGGTCATTAATTGCGAGAATTGAACAATGTCTAAGTTTTACTGTGCCATGTTCTTTGTCTCATTTAGGTTATTGAGAATACATTATTTGACACATTACCTACTTCAAAGTATTGTTCAGACATACCCTTTGACAAAGTTTTGCACCTTAAAACTTGACTACAGAATTGTGTAAACCCTCCGATAATTATTGCTTGAACAAATCATGTGATTTCAATAAAAAAATTAAACTTTATTTACAATTAACAATTTATACATAATTGTAAGACACACATCCTCATGCAATCCCGTAAAAAAGTGTGAAGTGTGCAAATTCGCAGAAATAATTTACTACGATGTGACAACATGGCCTGCAATGTGTAGTACAACAGAACTGTTGTATACATGTAACACATGGTTGCAAAAATATGTTCGCTGTATAAACGACCTGTTTAAGTGTTTTAGCACATAAATCGTGCCATCACATGTGTGTCTAATCAACAAATACCATAATAAGAATTAATAAAGATAGTAATAAAAAAACAAATTATGTAGGCAATTAACTAAAATTATAGTCAGTTAAAAAAAATACAAATACTATTTCTTTTTAATATATAATTAATTTGATACTCTATTACTCTATAAAAATTAATAATGAATAATAAATAAATATATATATTACAAAAAAAAATCAAGTTATATGTCACATGACCTAATTTAATAAATTTGTATTTACAAATGTTATATCTAGAGCTCACAAAACAAACTCACAAGCTCTAAACAAGCTTTGTAGAGCTTGTTTTGCGAGCTCTAATATAACATATATATATATATATATGGATCGCAAAAAAAAATATTGTAGGACAATGGACAATGTAAACTGTTGGAGAAATTTCAAGATATCTTCCCTTGTCTTTAAATAAAATATACAATCAAAATATGAGTAAATAAAATTAATTCTATTCATCTATTGATATGAGTTATAAATAATTAAACTAACATAAAATCAATTGTATTTAAACTCTTCTATATGAATCTCTTTAAGTTAAATTAAAAAAAAAAGACTATTTGAAAACATCAAGTCATGAATTAATTTATATCATTGGATAAGTGTTTAAACTTTTAAAAAAAGAATCTCACCAACTTTTTATTGTGTAGATAGATTATCATATAATAACATATACATATTAGTTGATCCTATATTTTAAAATAAAAATATGAACAAAACATATTTTTTAGCAAAAAATATAACCATAGATATCATGCCATATAAGTAAAAAGTGTCATTTTTTTTTTCTTTTTCTACTGTTCCATAGTAGCTCCTGGTTTCCTTGTTTCTGATTTCGATGCAGAGAAACAATTCTTTTTGGAGTAGAAAAGAGACAAACATGAATAATAATCAAGGATCTTTTATTCCAATGCCTTTTCTTTTCATTCAAATACATGCCCAATTTATTTTATAAAGACTAGTTAGTTAGATGAAGCAATGTTATAAGCCTTATTATTTGCCATGAACTATGTTATGTTTTTCCATTAACAAAATTCAGTTGTGGTCCAAATAAGTAATAAATTTTAGTTGTTTTTCCAAATCAGTAAGGTGAAATTTCAATTGCTTAATATCACAGAAATTAAATTAATCAATCTTGTAAAATTCACTGATTATAAATATGATATCCATATATTCATCATGGGGTTTCTATTCATCACAAATATATAGATGAAATCTCAAATTTTTAATAACAGATTATTTTATAGCTTACTTGTAATACAACAAATTTTGATGGGGTTTTTTTTCTTCTTTTATAATACATTCAGTCGTTTGGAATTTTTATCAACAATCTGCCTTAAACAGAATGGACAGACAATTTAAAGTTTTATACTTCCATTTTTTTAAAGAAATTAATCACTTTTAAAATAAAATTGATAATTTTTAAAGATGAATGTAAAAGTGTTCATCAAAGACAATGATAAAAGTTATAAGACTAGTGTTAAAGCATTTCAGTTTTATTTATAAGCTCTCTTTGCTGATGTTAATGTTGCTAAGGCAATTCTTCAATTGAACTCAATGGACACTTTTTGGTGTTTAAAAATTGTTTTTTACAGCAGATAAAAATGAAGACTTTTAGAAAACTTTTGATACAATAATAAAAAAATTCGGGTTTATAATTTCATTATTATTTTTCATTTTCAATCAAAAACAAAGAATTCTCATGACATTTTCTATACCTTTTAATGAATATATTTTTAATACATATTTTTAATATATCCCACTAAACTAATAAATAAACAAACATATATGAAATAGGAAACATTTAATTTTGTAATAAGTAAGTTGTTGGTGAATGTAGTAACAAAATGGACATGTAATAATTAATAATGATGATTTTATTCAAGTGGTTCTTTTTACGATTCCCTTAATTATTTTTCAAGTATTTATTAATTTATTCACTTATTTATAATTTTTCCTTAAAATTGATCACAACCAATTTATAATTTGATGTTAATATTAAGAATAAATAATGATATTATTTTAAAATATTAAGTTGCCATGGTCCTAATTAACATTTATAATTCAACACCTCCATTATCTATAGATCAAGTCAAATGAACTTAAATGAGTTCAGTAAACTTTTTTTTCATATACTGTAACATACAACTCCAATCTGGGCAGGTACAATATATAAATTTTAAGCTATTATTTTAATTTTTCAAAAACAATTGTCAATCTATAATCCAAAAAAATAAATTTCCAAACACTGAATTTTGAAAAATAAATTTCTAATTATTTTAAAAATTCACTAAATTAGATCAACTACTTGAAAGACAGAGATGTAAAATTTTGATTAAGTTAAATTAAAAAACAAAATATTCTAAACAAAATTTTATTCCCCAGAATTAACTACAAATTTGTAATTTTAGGTATTGTAGAAACACCAAAAACCAAAAAGAAAAGAAACTTGTTAAATATAGGGGATTTGAAGTCAGACTTTCAAGCATTCTTCAACTATCCATACTATCTCATATCACAGATACACACGTATATGTAGACAAGATATTGGCATTAGTATGGGATTTGGATTTTCCATCATCAGATTTTCAATGGTATGCATGGCTAAAGAATTGGAGGTTGGAGTGGATTGAAGCCTGTCTATTAAAGTATGAAGATTTGCTAACTTAATATAAACTGAGCACTGATTATATATGTGTGTGTGTGTGAGATGATAATCTGGACTAACTGATGAGTGCTGGTTTAGCACAAAATACTTTTCTGCATGTGTGTGGTCATGTGTATCAGTGGTATGAGATAGTATGGATAGTTGAAGGTGCTTGAAAGTCTGAGTTCAAATCCCCTATATTTACAACTAGGCTCCAGGTATGTGAGGAGTGCCTGCATTTCAAATATTTAAACTTGTTAAATGTTAATGTAATATTCAATGATTAGCCAATTTATCAAAAATTGCACAAATAATTTAATAAATTGAAAATAAATTTATTATTGATAATTTTTATTAGTCATTCATTAGATTAAAGCAGCAATTACCAACCATTTTAGGATAAAGTTCCAATGAATTTTAGGCAAGAGGATGATGTACTGGCAGTTAAAAAATGTTCAAATTTGTATAGGCTGGAATGTAATAGAATTTAATACAAACTATGTATTTGTTTTTTTATATTGATGTAGATATCATAGAATTTTACAACAATATATATATATGTGTGTGTGTGCGTATGTGTACGTGTGTGTATGTATGTACGTGTGTGTGTAAAACATAAAGATTGCAATACATTTAGTGAGAGATATACTTTATGTATAATTATATGATGTAATAAAAATATAAAAAATTTAAAAAAAAATTTGAATATATATATATATCACAAAATAAAACTTATGCAATATAAAAAATGAAAAAAAAATTTTTTTCATGTGTCATATCATCGGCCCAGATGCGAACCCGCTAACTCAGGACAACTGCTTGTGAGGAAGTTGTGCTGACCTCTCGACCACCAACGCTTGACAATGAACATAATATTACAAAAGTATGATTAGTGAATACTATTTATGTAGTAACAAATTATTTTAATTAGTGTGAGGTTTGCACTTACTTATTTTTAACAAGATTAGAAATATCTGGCTCAATTTTGCTCAGCTTAAGGTGAAGATCTGATTCAGTATTGAGCAAATTTCTATATTTGTTTTTTGTTGAGTGTTCCAGATATTCTACCCATATAGACAGCCATAATAAAAACAATCTGATATTCTGAAATTTCAATTTCAATCCACTATCACTAATAAAATCTATAAAATACTCTTTCACAATTATATTATCTGGAATCTCCTCGTAAATGCAAAGGGATTGTGAATCCAACTTTGAGCAGTAAAATCTTTAGTAAAATATTTTTGAAAACAATCATACAAAGATTTTAAATGGTCCTGCGTGTCATTAATGACATACTCTGCTATTGATAAATTGTTTTATTCTGAAACAATTATATAGGGTGAAAAACACGCTGAAATTCTTTTTCTCAATTTGTTTTTTAAGAAATGGTAATTTATTTTTAAATGCTGTTATTTTATCACTAAGGTCAAACAGAGAATTGTTAGTCCCTTGCAAACTCATATATTAAATCATTTAGCCATGAGAAAATATCCGATAGGTATGCTAGTCTAAATAGTCATTCCTCATTAGTAAGATGATCTTTTATTAAATCTCCTGAATCCTTAAGAAAAATATTTACCTCAAGCCATTACTCAAAATGTCATCTGAGGACTTTGCCTTATGAGAGCCATTGAACCTTGGTATGAAGTAATAGCATTTAATGTTCATTCCCCATCTCATTACATAGAATTGAAAATAAGCAGGAATTAAGTGCTTTTGATTTTATCACGTTAATTATTTTTTACAGCTTCATTAAGAACAGACCTTAAATTCACAGGAATATATTTCATAGCTAAAACTTCCCGATGAATTATACAGTGTGTAGATTTACACTCTGGTGTAGCTTCTTTAATTTTCATTACTACACCTGATAACTGTCTATTTATTGTGCGAGCATCATCCATGTAATCTCCAATACATTTGTACCAATTTATATCATTGCTAATAAAAATAACCATTGATTATTTTCAATATTTCATCTGATGTTGGTTGTGCAGCTAACAACTTCCAAAATAATATTTCTTCTTGGATTTCATTGAGGAAATAAAATCTTATATATACAAGTAATTGTGCTAATTTAGAGATGTCAGTGTTTTTGTCTACTTGCAAAGAATAAAACTGGCATTATCTTAATCTCTTGATTAAAATATTTTGAATATTTGATGCCATATCATCTACTCACTTTTTTACTCTATTGTTTGATAGTGACACTTTTTCTTGGCTGTTTTTTTTCGAAGTACAGATTGTACAATATCTTCAGTTACTGGTGACAAAAAAGTTTCTCCATTTGTGTGTGCGTTACCACACCTGGCCATACGTAAACTTGCTCAATACAATGCTAGTACATAATTGGCCTTAACACTGGTGAAAAAAGACAAACTGCTTTTTGGTCAAAAATCCATTTAGTTTTTCTTTTAAATAAATCAATTGGTCTATCTCTTAAATTTTGATGTTGGGATAATGTCTTTTCAAAAAAGAAGGCTTCAAACATTCATTTGATAAATACTCAAAACATATACACACACTGTGGAAAAGATTGTTTCTGTGCTAGATTCCATGGAGAATCCATACATTATATAGTCAGAATCAAACATTTTGATGTCATGTGATTTATTTTCTTTTGATTTTGAATAACTACATCCGGTCTGCTCTAAAAATCTCTTCATATTAAGGGCATTGATTTTCCTATTTTAAATGACAATTAAAATAATAATAAACACAAATAAATATGACTTGAAACTTGCATTTAATATTACTACATCAATTTTTAAATGCATAATATTTTTAAATTTATTAGACTGCACTTCATGGAATTAATAAACGTCCCTGTATAATTCACAAAACAAAGAACAACTTATAATTATTTTCAATACATTCGCACTGGATATAACACTACAAATAACTGTGCAAACAGATTTTAATACTGTGTTTACCTCTATATAGGAAAAATCACGGGCGAGAAAAAACCTGAAATATTACTATTTTTCATCAAACTTTTACTTAGTTTTACTTTTTACTTAAAAAAGATTGTTGATATAAAAAATTAACCAATTATACTTTTGTGATATTTTTTTTAAAAATAAAAATGTTTTAAAAAAATAATTGCATGCTATACATAATATATTTTGTTCTTATTATTTTACTTGTCACATACCAGTAACTTGGAATTTGCATACTACAAGCAGTTGGGAACCGCTGGACTAGAGATTATCCAATAATGAATAATATTTCTATAGTGTAATTTTCACTACACCACTCTCACTCAAAGTAGGGACTTGTTTCTATTCTACTTTTAATACATTATAGAAGGGTATAATCATAAAAATGTGACTAAAGACCTGAGAAAAAGATCTACGCCCCTCAAGATGCACATTTCATGCTGAACCAGCATTCATCAGTTAGCTCAGATCACAATCTTTTACATATATCTTTATCATTCTTCAGATGATAGAAAATTATTACAGTTTAATTTATAAGTGTCAAAAGTGCTACTCTTACAACTTAGACACAAATCTTTTTAAATGTATCATTTCTGGAAACAAATAAATAGCTAAAATTCGCTTTTCAACTTAGTTCAATAATTTATTTACTTTTAAAATGTATTTTAAACACAGATAATACTACGCCTAGACGTTCTTATTGAATATATTTAAAATAAATATATAAATTATTATTAGGCAAGAAAAACACTAATATATGAATTATACGATCTTGAAGTATAAGAATTTGCCAGACTACCTATCACATGGTACATATCAAAAACATATGATTAATCAAATAGAAAAGTAATTAAAAGCCGGTCGATTGTTCAGATATATAAAAATGTTTATCTTATAATTATAAAAAATAAAAAATTGTTTCATGTGAATAAAGTGTAATAATAAATTATAAAATGAAGAAAGATATTTATAAATATAAAATTAAAAATAAAGAGAAAGTATGACCAATAAATATCACATGATTACCATTTTTTATGCTTGCTCTTAACTGTTATTAAAACAGGCAAAACTCTTTATACGTATTGCCACTCAGTGCAAGCCAGAGTAATAAATGGATGCCAAAAAAAACTAGTCTGGGGATATTGGATGAGTAGGCACTAGATGGGGATTTTATGCACAAGCCTTCTGGCATCCATTGATTGCTCTGGCTTGCACTGAATGGCAATACGTATAGAGAGTTTTGCCTGTTTTAATAGAAAGTATGACTTTAACATTTTTTACTACGGTAGTTAAAAATTGGAGAAATCAGTTGAAATCTCTAAAACACCACTTATTTGTGTTTCAACTTTCCTTCTTAAATCAAAATTTCAGCGACCAAGTTGTTTTTTCTTTAAATTTTAAATAGTAGATAACTCTGTTTATTTTATAAAGTCGCATGCTTATTTAAAAAAATATTGCACACATATTTTTTGTATTTTGTTGCTAAAGCACTGTTTCAAACGAACCACATCTAAAATCACTGTATATAAAAATAATTATTTTATAGTCCTTTTGGTTAAATAACAGATGTTAATAACATATTATATCTTATTATTTGCAAGATTTAAATCTAAATAAGTATCTAATTTTTATTCATTTATTGTATTCTGTAACTCAAAATTATTGTGATTTTATAATTTAAAAAATGATCTACTGAAGTAAAATCTTTGTTTTTTCTCAGAAAATTATTTATTAATTAATATATTATTATTATTAATTACTAATAAAATTTAATATTGATAGATTCTTCCTATTGTTTTTCTGGTGAACTTTTTCATCTCCATGTTTTATTACTTTGGTCTTATGCAAATAATTATAAGACGAGTTGGTTTTGTTATGCACCTTCTTATGGGAACAACTGCTGTTGAATCTGTAAATTCAGTTGCTGTTATATTTTTAGCAATGGTAAGATCATATATAAATATATAGTATATGTATAATTTTTATGTATGTAGTATGTGTTTGCACATGCAAACATATATATATGAACAGATATAGATATTTGGTGACCTTATAAATCATCCATTTCATTAAATATATTGTAATCAATTGGGTTACATGGTATACAACAACATAGTTGTGTGTGTTTCCATATATATATAAAGAAAAGGAAAAGTAGAAATAAACACAAATTTTTGTAGATATTTTTCTACATTTCCTGAAATAGCAACTATAAAGGGTTAAATAATTCTGGAATTAAAATAAAACTTTATTATAAATTAAACAATTTAAAAAGGTCTAATAAATATTTTTATTGAATTCTCGTTTTGAAATTAAAAACAAGCATATTAAACTGATAATTGTAAAAAATTATATTATCTTTGGTATACATTTCTCTATTTTTTTAAAAAAAATCTTTGTTTTAAGATATACTGATAATGATAAACTTTCAAAGTTGCTTTTGAAAGGATTAATGATCTTTTTGAAAAGATAAAAAAACACTTTTTAATTAAAGATGTTTTTATCACCCCAATCCAAGACTATAAAAGGGTTGGCTAAAAATATTATTTTAGTCTGGCTAATTTTTTTTTTAAAAGAGAGTTGGTTAATATAGTTTGGTAGCAATATTTTGAGAATCAGTTGGCAGTAAATATAGCTGGTCAGTTAATTGGATAGTAGACTAGTCTAGATCAGGACAGAAATTTACCATAAAGATATAAAACTGCAAGGAGAGGAGTCAAAAAAGCTGCTCTATTGTAACGTTTTTCGTTTTGCTAGGCCTCTTACACGCTAATATAAACTGCGCGTGAGTTGATCAAGCTATGTCAAAAAAGAAGAAAGTTGTATTTCTATTCTAAAAACACAGCTATTTTTCCTGATCAACTTCAGCCTATTAATTGTTACGAATTGTGCTATTGACAAAATCAACTTTTAATTTTATTTACTATGGGCGCCAGAATTCCTAAGAATCCATTGAAATATGTCGCCAGCACCTCTCGCAAGTTGTAAAACAAAAAAAAATAAAAAGATTTCTATTATTTTTTTTTTTTTTAAGGGGCGGTAATTCTACCGTAATGAGAATTAATGATTTTTACGATTATTAGTCCTGGGCGTATTGAAACATATTGACAAAGGTAACTTACGTTTAAATCTTATTACACTAAAAATAAATTTAATAATAAAAAATAATAACTATTATTAATAACGCACAAATGAGAATTGATATTAGAAATATTTTTAATTTTGACAAACTAAAATACTTCATCTTAAGTAGCTAATTAATACCTTGGAGAGAACACATTTAATTCAGGTGGGAAATATCCAGAAAATATAAATATCGGTTAAAATAAACAAAAAGTTCTTGGTTAAATAAGAGTCTCTCATATAGAAAAATTAAAGTCACTATCGGGATTCTTTTATACGTATATTTTTACGAGTAGTTTTAAATAGTTAACTTTGTCACAATCAGGATAATTATTCTTACCGGTAAGTTTCATGAATTCAGTAGTAGATAACTATACATAGTTTTTTGTTTATAATGAGCTCAGCCTTTTGGTTATTGCTTGATCTTGTGCTCCATTTCCCCAGTCGGTCACGAAGGCTTTTCCTGGTGTACATCATTAGGTACGATGTCTTCAGAAGCTCCGGTTCACTGCGACATGCCGAATTCCTTCAGCGAAGAGCGATCTTGGATATATTAATGTTATCCAAGACCAATTAGAGAAACAAAACGAACAAGACCTTCAAACTGATCTCTGCCTTTTATACTCTCTAGAGGCCCAGTTTTCCGACTTCTGCGCATATCTTTTGTTTGCCAAAATATCCGTTGATAATCTTATATATTTTCTTTATAAAATTTATGTTACAAAGTCTCTATTTTTTTCAGCATAATTCTGCCATCTTTAATTAGTTGAAATATTTTTACTTTCTCTTATCTAGATTGGTAATTTGTGTCTTTTGTTCTCTCCAATTCTAACTTTTATTTCTAATTACATAAAAAAAAACCGAAAGAATAATTTAACTTTCATTGTACGTTATTTTTTTAAAAAAAAATTAGTCAAAAAAAAAATCTAAATTTACTTTTTTAGCTTTTACCAAATGCCAATATATTTGTAACGTATATAAATAAACGTTACAATACCACCAGTGCCAGGAGATGAGAATAAAATAGGGGTTTACACTAATTTTATTCTTAAGTTTTTTAAATTCATATTCGTATTTTTTTTTCTGTAGTAGCGTGCTGATATATTGTGTAGACTCATTCACAAGCGACGTTCGGTTTTAATGCCCACTTTTAGGTCTAACACGGTGGGAATGGAAAATATTTCAACATTCATCTGTGTCCTATCCGCTTTAGTGTAATATTAACGATAAGAAGCCCAAGTTATAAGCACAAACGAGCGTTGCTCATCGTTCGGAGTCTTACAGGCTCGTGGCAACTTGGTCCAACTTGATCCGCCTTCCCCTTTATTGGGATCTCTGCTAGAAATAGTCTGACGAGCATTTAAAGACGGTCTTATGTTCATATACTGTGGATAAGGACTCGGGGCTATGTTATTCCCCTCTTCAGTAACCGCCTACCCGGTCAAATACTTGTGACTTACGTCTACATCAGCCACGATCGTGTTTTTAGACATATATAAAAAATATACATATATATTTTTTCTTTCTGGAAGTCATATTAAAAAAAATATCTTCTTTTATATTTTAATAATCAGGGTTTAATTAGTTATTTTTTTTTTTTTTTATAATTTTTTTCTTTTTTCAAAAAAATCATAATTTATTTTCCGGCTGTGAGTTTCTTTGAGTCATCATTGTAATGTTCTTTATCATTACAACTCATTTCAGGTTGTAGTTGTTAAATCGAAGCCCGAGTTGGGTCGCCATTGTAACGTTTTTCGTATTACTAGGCCTCTACACGCTAATATAAACTCCGCGTGAGTTGATCAAGCTATGTCAAAAAAGAAGAAAGTTATATTTCTATTCTAAAAACATAGCTATATTTCCTAATCAACTCGGCCTATTAATTGTTGAGAATTGTGCTATTGACGATTTCAGCGAATTCTTAGGAAGTCTGGCGCCCAGATTAAATAAATTAAAAGCTGATTTCGTCAATAGCACAATTCTCAACAATTAATAGGCTGAGTTGATCAGGAAATATAGCTATGTTTTTAGAATAGAAATATAACTTTCTTCTTTTTTGACATAGCTTGATCAACTCATGCGGAGTTTATATTAGCGTGTAGAGGCCTAGTAATATGAAAAACGTTACACTATGGTTCACAATGGGGGAGTTTGAATTCACATGGAGAAAAGGGTCAACTTCAAGTGTATCATAGTTATAAATATGAAGAAGATAGCTGCTTTTCTGGAACAATTCTATACAGAAGGGATATCACTGCAGACCAACTCACCTGGACTATATCTGTTTCAATGAGGACTATAAATCAATTTCACCAAGAAAACCTCAGCTTGCTAAAGAAGTTATTTATACATATGCTGTATCTAGATGCAAGAAACAACAGATCAATGCATTACATCATATTTATATAAAGTGAGTTGTTTTAAAATTATTCATTTAAAAATGACATTTTAAAAGTGATAGACATATCTAGAATAATATTATTTTAAATCTTTTAAAATCTATATATTTAGATTTAAAAATATTAAAAAGCAACTTGTGATAGTGATACATATATAGAGAGAATAGTGTTAAATCATTTAAAATCTATATAAATATTTGTAACCAGGCACTCTTCACAAACCTGGGAGCTTAATTGTAAATATAGAGGATTTGAACTCAGATTTTCAAGCACCCTTAAACTATCCATACTATCTCATACAACTGATACACATGACCACACACATGTAGAAAAGATTAATAATCACCAATATATGTATTTCGTGCTAAACCAGCACTCATCAGTTGGTCCAGACTATCATCTCTCACACATATATATAATCAATGCTCAGTTTATATTAAGATAGAAAATTCTCATACTTTAATGGACAGGCTTCAATCCAGTACAACCTCCAACTTTTCAGCCATCCATATCATTGAAAATCTGATGATGAAAACTCAAATCCCATGCTGATGCTAATATTATTGCCATGCCCATGTTGACCTGAAGTCACTCTGGCCCCTCATGTATAGGACAGTATCCATTAAATACATATAAGAGGGATGGCAATAATATTGGCAATAATATTAGCATCAGCATGGGATTTGAGTTTTCATCATCAGATTTTCAATGATATGGATGGCTGAAAAGTTGGAGGTTGTAGTGGATTGAAGCCTGTCCATTAAAGTATGAGAATTTTCTATCTTAATATAAACTGAGCATTGATTTTATATATGTGTGAGAGATGATAGTCTGGACCAATTGATGAGTGCTGGTTTAGCATGAAATACGTATATTGGTGATTATTAATCTTTTCTACATGTGTGTGGTCATGTGTATCAGTTGTATGAGATAGTGTGGATAGTTTAAGGGTGCTTGAAAATCTGAGTTCAAATCCTCTATACTTATTTAAAATCTATATTTTAAAAAAATAAAAATAATGCAAATAAATAATTAAACCAATATAATTTTGCTTGGATTAAAAAATCAAAAAGTAAAGAATAGATGATTCTAAAAATGTTATAATTACTTAAAACAATAATTCCATCAAAATTGATTTTTTTAAACAAAAAAAAGGAAAAAGAAAATACTCTAATTGACCATAAAAACAGAGACTAGTAATTTTAATTTATAATTGATACACATGTGTATGTGTGAATTTAATGTATTTTAACCAAGGAATTAATTATGAAAAGTATATTTTGAATAACTTTCATTATTGTTTGTCAAATCAAAAATATAAGATATAAATGCCAATGTGGACTTACGCTTCTATATGCACAAACATATATGTTAATTACATGAATATAAAAATTAAGTTTTATTATTTTAATAAATTCAAATATGATAGATGAATTTCCTTTATATTTTAAATCAATTAATAAATTGCACATCTGTGTGGATTATATATATATATGTGTGTGTGTTTAAGTAAACCTATTGGAACATCTATGTAAATCACAATGTAATAAATTCAACTTTGTTTTATATCAATCAAATAGAGCACATATGTAAAATTTAGTCATTTTTTATTATTATTAAATATCAATTGAAATGTATTCATTGTGAAACATGCATCTGCACACATATCTATATATGTGTTGCATGCAACCCATTAAGAAGTATTGTAAAATCAAGATAATAATTTGAATTTTGTATTACTCAAAATCAGAAGGCTTAATTGATATATGTATAGACATATTCTAAAGGTTTTAACTTCATTTTTTATTATTGTTATTAATAAACTTGTATTCATTTGTTAAAATTATTCCAGTGACTTAATTCTAAATGATTTTTAGATCATATTTTTCATCATTTCTTGGTCCCAATACTGAGCTACATTCAAGCATAAGTCTGATATAAAAAATGTATTTTAGTGCAGGGGCACTCCAGTATAACATTGTCCTGATTTTAACGCCAAGATGATGATGATGATTCTGGATTAGCATGAAGAGTATATTCTTAAAGTCCATGCACTATGTGTTATTTAGTTTAGTTTTTATTAGAAATTAAGTTTATAGTTGGACAATACATCAAGTACTAAGTGGCGAGAGCATTAGTGATGAGCAGTGTGTTTTAATATCCCAGCATTATTGTTTTTATGATTGTATATTCTGATCGATGAGTACTTAGTTGGTGCATCCAAGTTATGTTTAAATAATTGCCCCAAGCTGGCAAAAGGTAAATAATTGGCCTGATCTACAATAGACCCATTTCAAATCCAGTCACCAGATGGACTGTTGATTTATTTTGATGATGATATTCCCATTAATGATGATGAGTTTACCTTCACCCCAGGAATGGCTACCCTGGATATACCCATCCCATTATAATATATATGTTATATAAAGAGCTCACAAATAAGCTCTTAACAAACTTTGCAGAATATCACTAACCTCAGACTGGTGTCTGCTACTGGGCATCATCAGTGAGATGCTAGGATATTCAATCCTTAGTATCTTAGCACCTCACTGAGGAAGCCAGTAGCAGAAACCAATCTGGGGTTGGGAATATTCTGCAAAGCTTGTTAAGAGCTTATTTGCGAGCTCTATATATAACATTTGTAATACAAGCTTGTTAAATTAGGTCATGTGACATATGACTTGATTTCTTTGTAATATATATATTATACCTCTATCATTTCTTTTTTTCCCCCATGTGTCATAGCATAAGCCGGGAAGAGAAGCCGCTAATCCGGAACAACTGCTTGTAAAGCAGCCATAGAAAAATGTCAGAGAAAGTTAGCCTTCCATACTTATCTTCACAACGTATCCAACTAGATATGAACGAAAAGATAATTAAAGGACATTGCTGAAAACCCGCGAGATTTTTACATAATCTAACCTTGCTCTCGTGCATCTTCACTTCCAGATAATATATGATATAAAATAAAACGAGTTCTATCTCAGTTAATAATTAATAATTAAAATATTCAGCATTAAAATTAAAATATTTCACTAGCTCAAATTTAAAATACGAATAAGGTTCAGTTTATAAAAGTAAATTAAATAAATATTTAATATTTTCATGACACTTGAAGTGAAAATACAGGTGACAAGATAGATTACATTGAACCAATATCCCACAGGAGACTACCTCAATGGCATAAGAACACTATCCTCCCTTTATTACTATTTCAAATAACAAACTCATAGTATTCTTACGACTTTAATAACTTCTAATCACTAAGATTAAACTAATAATTAAGTCTTAATCTTCTATTTGTAATAATCTAGCTCAAATAAAATAATCTCAGGTTCATAAAGTTTATTCTAAGTTAATAAAAATACGGTAGTAAAATATGAGAAGGGATTTTATGTCATAATCTACTACACTTAAACTAATAATAATAAATAATAATAATAATATTCTTCATTGTTTAATTACTACTGGATATCTTTTCTTTTCGTTATATTTTTATTACCATAATAAAATAATAAAATAATTTTATATAATCTTTTACCTTCATGTAATAATATAATAAATACGTGGTAGCGTATGATAATCTGATAAACAAAGGATGTGTGGCAACTGATAGCATATAATTTAATATAATATTGTGATAACTGATTTATGACCAATAAAATAATGTAAAATTATAATTATTTAATTAAATGAATACCAATAAAATATTTAAATTCTTAAATAATTCTCTATTTATCTTTTTGTGCAAAATTATATATTTGTTTCGATTATTATGCATATATCGTGATTTCATGCAGCGATGTGGAGAAATAAATAACTCGGACACAAAATTTTTGAAATAACAAAATTTAACAAAGTTTATTACTAACAACAAATAAATAAACAATTTATTTACACTATTTACAGTGGATATACTTAACTTTTTACTTTACAGTTTGATCTACCGGGTTATAAAAAAAATAATTTATATTTCAATTATATCTTTATTTAGATTTAGGACAAAATTTAAAAAAAATGTTACTATTTGGTTTCTCATTATGGTTAACTTATTACAAATATATTTATCTACTTTATTAGCAACAGCATTTTATCCTTAATATTATTAAACTATCTTATTTTAAAAAATTCATACCTAGAAAACATTCTATAGAAAACAAAATTTTATAATGAGTATGGACTTCTCAAAATATTAAAAAAATTTTCATCTTGCAAAGTCAAAGATGTTACACAAAATATTATCCAAAATTCAGTACTAGATTTTAGTATTTATCACACAATGTTTACTAATCATAATATATTCTTCTTTAAGCCTTACTTTAGTATGATATAAATGTAATCATCAATATATTTCTGTTAATCAATAAACAAAAAATATACTATGCATATTGTTTACATAATTTACTTTGTACTATTGTATTTTAAAAATATGCAATACTTATTTTCTCTTAAAAAAAATAATACTAAAGCTTTTAAAATTATTATCACTTTAAAGAAAATATCTTTGTTTAGATACTTTATTTTAAAAAAGTTTATATTTCATTTCCGAAATAACATTCAAAATATATTCTATGATTCTTTTCTTTCCTTAGGATACTTTGGATCTTCAATTTTAAGTTATAACGTCCTATTCCTTCTAAGCAAATAAACCAATCTTATACAAAACGATAGCATAACCTAAGTTCTAAATTATTTATCATTTCTCTTAAACATATCTTACTGAACGATGCAGTTACATGAAATAAAGATAGCGAAAACAGATGCATAGGATTAAGGAAGAAAGCTAGAGTATTACTCTTAACATAACTCAAAATCATGGCACAGTGCGAAGAGGTATGACATTTACCTGCCTAATATCCTCTAGTACAGGGACGATGTTAAAGCTATTTCTTCAGCTTTATTAGAACATCAAATATTTAAAGAAATATAAACACTGTCCAAATAAAATGTGTATCAGTCATAGGGCTTTGTTAACTATGCTGATATTCACATAAAGACTAAATATTATTTCCATTCCTTATCATATCCTATTTTTTTAAAAAAATACATCATCTTGGTTTCCTGTTCACTAAGTACTTCCAAGCCACTATCTCAACATTATTTCTCAAGATTTTCCACATCTTACATCGATAAATAACTATCTGCATTTACAAAACAATAAATAAAATTCATTAATAGTTAAACAATCTAGCTGTTCCATAAGAAAAGTTGCTTACTTCATTGCTCTGTATGTTTAATCATGTACAATCTACTTAGACAATATTTGAATATCCCAACATGAAAATTTTAAAAGAATCACATAATTATTTGTTATGTTGGATTATATCACTAATAAAAAAAAAATTGTCGTATGCATATTTTCAAATCAATCCTATCTCATAATGTTTTTTAAAATGTTGTATGAAATGCGGTACATATAAGTAAAAAACTTTTACACTTCATTCTTCCAATTTATGGATGATCTAAAGAAAACAAAAAAATATATACATTATAAATTATCAATAGTTATTATTATTACCAATAATCTTTATCTAGTCATCATGTTCAGTAGGCTTCCTTTATCCACTTGAGCATTGCAGTTATAAAAAAAATTCACACCCATACACTTTATATTAAAATATTTTTAGCTAAATTATTAGATCGTTATATTATAAAATTTTAATATTAATAAATTAATGTTTTTATGTTTTTCCTAATCTTATATAAAAATTTAGATTTAAACTAGGTTAACAAAATAAAAGTAATCAAAACTATAATTACATATTTTCTTGACGATAGTTCCTGATAAGTCCAAAATGTGTATTATTTTCTCTAGAGTTTTTAAAAAATGTTCTCCTCCAAGCACGTTAAAGTTTAAAATAAAAATAATTATTAATCCATTTAGTAAAATTTATAAAAAATAATCCTTGGTTTTAGTATTTAAGACGATAATTATTAAATCATAATATTAATTAATCCCGTGAAGCTTCTTAATCTTCTCTACCAATATTCTCTGCATATCCGATGCATCAATCCATCTAATTTAACTTTTAAAATATTCGATAAACTTTTAAGTACTATTTGTATTTCCATGGATCCATCTTTTATTCAACTATGTGTTCACTTTTTTTATATATGTTTCCTTCTTGATACATTTAAACTTTCATTTGGTATTTTTATAAATCTCTTTTAAAAATAGAAAAAAAAACTTCAAGTACTTTTAAACAAATCTTTTCTAAATACATTTTTAAATAATTCTAAGACTGGATATTTTAATATCAAAAACGCTTCTGTAACATATTCTCCTGGGTTCTTTCTTTAATTCTTGAAAAAAAATATATATTTTTTTCAGAAGGATATAACATTTTACTCCTTTGAATATCATATTATATAAAATAATTCATGCAATATATAATTATCTTATTACCATTTAAAAATAAATCTTGGATAAGCTTATAAATAATACGTTTCAATACATTTTTTTAGACTCCGTATAATGTCCGAGCTGTGGTTTTTTTTATGTACCAAAACAGTTCTCCGGTTATGCATTAATAAAGCTGTATCAACAAATATTCCAAATATTTTTACAGTATTACAATTTATATCCATTTTATTTCGTAGGTTAAATTTTTAGATAAAATACGACTGGTAAGTACTTTAAAAATTAGAAAATCATTTCCACGAAGTTTCTAAATTATTATATTTTAACACCCTCTTTTGCAAAAATACTTCTTTAAAAATTATCAATTAGTTTTTTGCAAATAAAACGATAAGAAAGTACTAAAAAAAAAATTGACTAAAATAAAAAAATTTTAAAAAAATACTATCTTTTTGATAGTTATAATTTACCTTTCTCTGGTTTCAATACTTTATTAATCTCCCCTGATAACTTAGTTACGATGATATTTATAGTCTGTAAGAATACCTATTCCTATTGGTTAATTCTTACTTTAGCTTGAGAAAAAATTTACATATTTTTTAGTTTATAGCAGAATTGAATTTCAAAATTAGAAATTATGACGTAATGAACTTAAAATATTATTTAAAATATTACTTTTGAATAAATTATTATTTTATTAAAATTATTTAAACATTTAAAATAACTTTTAAAATAACTTTAATAACCTATTCCATTTATCTATTTTTATTTAAACAAAATATTTAATTTTTATTATATCTGTATTCGTCTTTATTACATTACTTAAAACATTACATACGATAGTTAACTTAATATTTATTATTATTTTACGCTAGGTGACAATTCCATCCAATTCTATAATATAACTTTTAAAATATTTTAAACTTGTTATTAATTCAAACAACTTTGACAGATGATTTTTAATCTATTTCTCTGCCTAGATTTATAAAATTGATACACTTATTATATTATATAATATAATTATAAAATTTGGAAGAACAATTTAGAAAATATAGAATTAAATACAATTTTCACCATCATAAAGTTTATTTTTAAAATGTACGATATTAATTTTTGCTTATTAAATATGACTTTATAAATTTAAAATATAACATTTATTACTACAAGTTTTAAACTATTAAAATCGAACTTTTAAATATATTTTTAATATTTATAGCTGTGTTATTTAATATGGCCAGCTTTTACAACCATATGAAACAATATTTTAAGCTTTACATAACTATTTTTAAATAATTCGCTATAATTTTATAATACTACGTATTTGCTTTAGCCTCAAATTGTACTTTATAACATAATTGACAAACTATAATTAATAAATCAAAAGAACATATTCTAAAATTTAACATTTTTAGTAATTGACTGTTATGAACTATTACCGACCTATAGAAAAGGGTACAATATATATATATGCAAAACCATAAAACAATACAATACTAGATTAAATTCAAAATTTTACCAAAATCCTTACACAATCATGGTTTCATCTACTACAAATAGACCTTCTCAAGTGAAAATCAACCTAAAGGAAAACATATATATATATATATACAAACAAACAAACCTTCCCCTAATTCATTTCAAACTCCACCTTCCCTTAATATTGATTTTTAAAAGTAAAGTTTCTTTAGAATTAAATAATGGAAAATATGCTATTTTAGATTCTGATCCTGGTAAAAAAATAAAATCTAAATTAATTAAGATTATGAAAGTTATGGAAAATAAAAAGATTTTTGATAGAGCTACTTATTTAAATTGTTACCCTAGTGATTTTGTGGCTCCAAAAGTTTTTTTTAATTTGAAGTCTCATAAAGATAATTTTCCTTTGAGATGTATTTTTGATTTTACAGGAGGAATTGTTGATAAAATATCAAAATTTATTATAAGATATTTTAAGCATTATATAAAATTGGGTCAATTTTGTGTTTCTTCTTCTTTTGAAGCTTTTAAGAAAATAAATGTTTTTGTTTTGGATGATGATTGTGTTTTTAGTAGTTTAGACATTGAAAATATGTACCAATCGGTTAATAGATTAAAAAGTATTGATGTTTTTCTTTCAATTTAAAAAAAATAGAATGTTTTTCTGCAGATAAGATTAAGGTTTCTCATGATTTGCTTTTGCTGTTAGAGGATTCAATGTATTTTATGTCTAATGATGTGTTTTATAAGATTAGAGAAGGTTGGGTTATTGGTTATGTCATTTCTCCATTGATGTGTGCTGTTTATATTGATTATTTGGAGTGTAGTATTATTAATATGTTTTCATGTTGTATTAAATTATTTGTTAGGTATGTTGATGATTGTTTGTTTGTTATTTAGAAAGAGAAATTAGAAGAGTTTTTATGTGGATTGAATGGTTTTGATTCTAGTATTAAGTTTACAATTGAGGGGAGTGGTTTTGATTTTGTAAAATTAAAGTTTTTAGATTTAAATAGTGAGAAGGTTAATGATGTTTTGTTTTGTAGTCATTTTATAAAACCTAAAAATTTGAGAAATATGATTAGACCTGATAGTTATAAGCCTTTTATTCATAAAAAAATGTCTTTATGAATTTTTGTTGTCGGAATAGAAGGCTTAATAATTTTAATAATGATGCTGATATTCAAAGAAGTCAATTTGCTGCTGAATATGTAGAATTGGGTTATAGTCATGATTTTATTAAAAAAATGGTATTTAATAATAATGTTTATAGTCGTGATTTGGATGATAAGAATTTTGTTGGTAAGGATGATGATTATATGTCTTTACCATTTAAAGCATCAATTTATAATTTGGTTTATAGGAATAGTCATTTGTTAGGTGGAATGAAGGTTGCATGGAGAAAAGGTTCTGATTTGAATTCATTACTTAATGGTTCAAAGCAGTCTATTGATAGTAGGTCTATTCCTGGTATTGTTTATAAAATTCCATGTAGTTGTGGTAAATTTTATGTAGGCCAGAGTAAATTTAGCCTTAACGAGAGGGTTAAGGTTCATATAAGTAGAGTTAAACATAGGTATCTTAACTCAGCTTTATATATTCATGAATTGAATACAGGTCATAGAATATTGTTTAACAATGCTTCAGTTATTTTTTATGAAAAGAATGAGTTAAAAAGAAGAATAAAGGAGACTTTGATGATGAAATTCCTTGATTCTGAGGCTATCAATCTCATGAAGACTTCTTTTGATATTAAGGAAAGGTGGAGTTTGAAATGAATTATGGGAAGGTTTGTGTGTATATATATATATATATATATATATATATATATATATTAATTTATGTTGATTTATATATATATTCCTTTAGGTTGATTTTCACTTGAGAAGGTCTATTTGTAGTAGATGAAACCATGGTTGTGTAAGGATTTTGGTAAAATTTTGAATTTAATCTAGAATTGTATTGTTTTATGGTTTTGCATTTTTATTTTTGCTAGTATAGTGTTAGACAGTTTTGGTTATATATATATATATATGAAAAACAAGACAAGTTTTATATATGTAAAAACCTGCTATCGCTTGTATTAATGATCAATAGATTGAGCTTTACCAAGAACTCCAAACAAGCGTATTTGTTTACATAAACGTCAGAGTCAATATTCACTGTCTCTTTCATTTTGCTCCACCCTCAGATCAGCTGATTTCAAGCTGATTTGCTCTCATCAGTGAAGGGATAGGAGTTAGAAACTAGACCTAAATATTAACTCCAAGTGTTTATGCAAAACGTTTTTATCAGTTTGCAAGCATGAATTTTTTAGACACCTAAATGTCTTCAAACTCAGCCTATCAAACTAGATAGCTATGTGGGTCTGATATCAGTTCAGATTCTCCACATAATCAAAGCTTCTGCAATCTATATCATTGCAAAAAAACTTTAAAGGTACATTTAAGAAAAACAAAACAAGTTTTATATACATAAAAAACTGCTATCGCTTGTATTAATGATCAATAGATGGAGCTTTACCCAAGACCTCCAAACAAGTGTATTTGTTTACATAAACGTCAGAGTCAATATTCACTGTCTCTTTCATTTTGCTCCACCCTCAGATCAGCTGATTTCAAGCTGATTTGCTTTCATCAGTGAAGGGATAGGAGTTAGAAACTAGATCTAAATATTAACTCCAAGCATTTATGCAAAACGTTTCTATCAGTTTGCAAGCATGAATTTTTTAGACACCTAAATGTCTTCAAACTCAGCCTATCAAACTAGATAGCTATGTAGGTCTGATATCAGTTCAGTTTCTCCACATAATCAAAGCTTCTGCAATCTATATCATTGCAAGAAAACTTTAAAGGTACATTTATGAAAAACAAAACAAGTTTTATATATGTAAAAACCTGCTATCACTTGTACTAATGATCAATAGATGGAGCTTTACCAAGACCTCCAAACAAGAGTATTTGTTTACATAAACGTCAGAGTCAATATTCATTGTCTCTTTCATTTTGCTCCACCCTCAAATCAGCTGATTTCAAGATGATTTGCTCTCATCATTTATGTAAACAAATATGTTTGTTTGGAGGTCTTGGTAAAGCTCCATCTATTGATCATTAATACAAGTGATAGCAGGTTTTTACGTATATAAAACTTGTTAAAACATTTTTCATAAATGTACCTTTAAAGTTTTCTTGCAATGATATAGATTGCAGAAGCTTTGATTATGTGGAGAAACTGAACTGATATCAGACCCACATAGCTATCTAGTTTGATAGGCTGAGTTTGAAGACATTTAGGTGTCTAAAAAATTCATGCTTGCAAACTGATAGAAACGTTTTGCATAAACGCTTGGAGTTAATATTTAGGTCTAGTTTCTAACTCCTATACCTTCACTGATGAGAGCAAATCAGCTTGAAATCAGCTGATCTGAGGGTGGAGCAAAATGAAAGACACAGTGAATATTGACTCTGACATTTATGTAAACAAATACGCTTGTTTGGAGGTCTTGGTAAAGCTCCATCTATTGATCATTAATACAAGCGATAGCAGGTTTTTATGTATATAAAACAATGTACCTTTAAAGTTTTCTTGCAATGATATAGATTGCAGAAGCTTTGATTATATGGAGAAAGTGAACTGATATCAGACCCACATAGCTATCAAGTTTGATATGCTGAGTTTGAAGACATTTAGGTGTCTAAAAAATTCATGCTTGCAAACTGATAGAAACGTTTTGCATAAACGCTTGGAGTTAATATTTAGTTCTAGTTTCTAACTCCTATCCCTTCACTGATGAGAGCAAATCAGCTTGAAATCAGCTGATCTGAGGGTGGAGCAAAATGAAAGAGACAGTGAATATTGACTCTGACATTTATGTAAACAAATACTCTTGATTGGAGGTCTTGGTAAAGCTCCATCTACTGATCATATATATACATGATGCATAAAACAAACATGAAATTCTTTAGTCAAATAGATGATTTACAACCAAATATCAATAATCAATATCTGGTCATTATATCCACACAAAGAATAAAACATATAACATCAAATAAGTTTTCTTCAAGATAGCTTGGGTGTTGAAAATTAGTTCATAGATTGACAAATTAAATTAAAAGTGCATAATTAGCTTAAATTTCAATAAGACAAATTAAAACTCTCATAAACACTCATCTAAATTTTACAACTTATAGATGGAAAGGTTGAAAAAAAAATGTAAACAAATTATATTAAAAATCATCTTTATATATATTGACTGTAGAAAAAAATTTGCTGTTGAACTGAAAAAGACCATTTGATAGCTCACTGAGTAAAGCCAATTTCTAATATCATTGGAGCTGATATTAGTGATTGTTTATATAGTAAACAAATCCTGTTTACCAACATACATCATCTAAACAAAGTGAGTTTACTGGCTTTTTACCATTGTGTTTAAGATCAAGAAATACCATGATATCTCTTTTAATTGCCTTATAGTTCTTTGTTGGAATATGATTAATTTTTTTGAAGGCAAAATGAATATGGGTATAAATGATCTTATATACATTGTAACAGGAATTAGCCTTTCTTAAACTTAACCTTTTTAAACTTTCTATTATTTATTGTATTTTACAAAACTCATATGATTTTGCAATATGATTTTTAAGAGACCCATTCATCAAGCAGGGGAGTAAATATGATTAATAATTATATTCAATCATACCTCCGGTCAGACCAAGATTTAGTAAAAATATTAAACCGACAGTCACCTTTCCAGACCAAAGTAGCTCCCCAGCTGCATGAAACATGAAACACCATATGGGGATTATTTATAATGGGTTTAAACTCAGGGTGCCATCCAATACTTACACTGGAACCCATGAAATATCTAATACATTTCAAGTGCTTGATCCATGGCTAGTTCTTAACATGAGACCAACTACACATTTACTTAGATGTATGGAGAGAGAGAGAGAGAGAGAGAGAGAGAGAGAGAGAGAGAGAGAGAGAGAGAGAGAGAGAGAGAGAGAGAGAGAGAGAGAGAGAGAGAGAGAGAGAGAGAGAGAGAGAGAGAGAGAGAGAGATGTAAAATGGCATTAATAATTTAAACAAATTTATTAACAGATAATAATTATAAATATAATAATAATAAAATATGAAACACATAAGGGATAGTATACACTTAGCAAGTATGCATGCTTATGATAATGAATTCTTATTTCAAATAAAACTTAAAAGTTTTTATAATGATGTCAATGAATATTTATGTAGGATAAATACAGCACAGTTCTTGGTTTTTCATTGTATGTGGATATGCACAGTTCTTGGTTTTCCTTTGTATGTGGGTGATTACCCATTTTTCCTCGGATCCAGTCAGTTTCTTGGTCAAGGTATTTGTAACATGAAGGAAGCTTCTTGGTTTCTTGTTCTACGGAGTCTCTGGTTTACTTAATTTGGTAGAGTGGGTTAAAACATTGGAAGAATATGAGTTAGAGAAAATTACCATGGCATTTTGCTAATGGCACATGGGAAATGGCGAACACCAGCATTTGGTTCTAGACACTCATTCTCTTTACTGCTTCAATAGAATAATAACTTAATAACTCTCTAACTGAACTCAAAACAAAAACTCAAACTCAAAAACTGAAGACAATACTTTTTATACTTCTCTGACCCCACCCTTGCCTGAGTTTCAACCACGCTATCAATACATTTTATCTCTAAAAAAATTTAATTACAATTTACATTTCTTTATTTCTTTGGTTTTTTTAATTTTAATTACAGAGATTAGTCATATTGTTCAACTAATCAGTCTGGAATCTTAATCTCCAGAGTCTGATTAATTTTGTACAAACTATTTAATTTAATCATAAGAACTTATTATTTTTTTAATTAAAAATACTTTTTTCAAAGAGTATTTTTGACAGGATTATAAAATAAAAGAATATAAAAGAAAGACAAGTTACAATTATTACTAATTCCTAGCTCATCTCTAAATTTTCCCTCTATTTTTTTAACTTCTACTCTTTCAAACTATTAAATTATGATTATTTTTTTAATATAAAAAAACAAGTGAATTATGTAACTCATATATACACAGACAATTGCGCAATATGTGTATATACGTAGTTACAATATATATATATATATCAGAAAAATCTAAATTACAATATTTATTTCCAAAAGAATCTAAAGTTGCCATCCAAAATAAATATGAAGGGTAGTAAAAATATCCTAATTGGATTTAGGCTACCCTATTTATTTAAGTAAGTATGACTTTCAATCACTTTCAAGTTAAGGAAGATTGTACAGATTAGAAGAAGAACTGACTAATATAGTACATTATTAGATCTTTTGAAGTTAGAGGAAAAGATAAAGAGGCAATTGGTATAATTTATAACAAAGGCATAAATATTAGATGCACAACTGGAATGAGATTCCTTAGAAATAAAAAGTAGAAAAATAGTATTATGGAGATTGGTGATATATCATGTAGTGTGGCAAAACTAGATATTTGAAGTGATGAAAGTACCAAATGCAGATATTTCAGTTTATTCTCCAATAATTCCTCACCATGATGAAAAATGAGAGGATTTTTATATGGGTACATAAAATTCTTTGATCAGACCAAACAATGTTTTAAAATTGTCATGGAAGATTTTAATGCTAGAATTAGTAAATGATTAAAAGGTAAAAGTGTTGTGGGTAAATTTGGTTATGTTCAGAAAAATGAAAGAGAGCACAGACTTGTGAAGTTTTTTAGGGAAAACTCCTGTATATTGTGAATTCATTCTTTAAAAAAACATACTAAAATGGAAATGGACACAGAAAGTCTTCAAACAGGAGTGCCACGTAGTGCAAGCTGCAGTAATCAATGGATGCAAAAAGATTTGTTCATACAATTCTTATCTAGTACCTACTCTCCAATATCCCCAGATTAATGTTTAGATCATGGTTTTCATCAATAAGAAGTTTTTGATTTATTTGAGAGCATTGCATCTAGATCTTAGGATATAATGCTGTTCAGCTGTCACCATTTATCTTTTTAGATAACTATGAGTCCAAAATGAAATAGATGAGGTTTTCAATCTAAGATCATTCACTTATACTGTCATATAGATCTGAACCATCATTCCATGGGCAGGAATGTTGAACTACTATATATCACATGAGCATCATTTCCTATACTTACACATGCTGTTAAGGCAGTGACAAACTCTCCATACAGTATTGCCACCCAGTGCAAACCATAGCAATCAATGAATTTAAGAAGATTTGTGCATAAAATCTCTTAGTGCCTACTCATCCAATATCTCCAGACTTGTTTTTAGTTTGTGGCTTTTATAAATGAGAAGGATTGCATTAGATCCTAAAATCTAGGTGCAGTGCTCTTGCAAGTAATGTATTTCTATTAATCAAACCAATGATCAATTTGATAATTTCAAACTTTGATATTAAACTGAGCATTGCAAGCCTATTTAATGAAAACTGGGTTGCTATGTTTACTGTGAATTGAATTGATCCTCTTGTATAACTGATAAAGTCAGGTTTGATTAATAGAAACTATGTTGCTAAATGATCAACTGAAGTTTCTATAAATTTCTGTAGAGGCCATAAATACTGTATGTGTGTGTGTGCGCGTGTGTGTTTGTGTGTGTGCATTTGTGTGAAAATAAAGTTACTGTTAACACTAAGTGAAATAATTATGCAAATATCTAAACCATTATATGTGATGTGATGTACTATGGCTTCTCCTTAAATGAAGTCAAGAATATTTCAGCAATTATGCCCAGATAAACCTGTTAGCCACTTTATTTTCCGTTCCCCACTCTAAATTTTTCCATATTCTGCTCCATCCCAAATATTCAAATATTCAGTAATGCCCTCTGTTTAAAAGTCTATATCTCAATAGTAGCGAATCTCAAAATGATGCCACTTTGAAATTGTATGCTAAAGGATGTTAAATATTGAAATACAAATTAACTCAAACACAGAGCATGAAATTTTAAATAAGCAAATGATCTTAAATTTTGCTAATAAACTAACAAGTTTACAATTAGCAAAATTTAAGATCGTTTGCTTATTTAAAATTTCATGCTCTGTGTTTGAGTTAGTTTGTATTTCAATATTTAACATCCTTTAGCGTACAATTTCAAAGTGGTATCATTTTGAGATTCACTATTATTGAGATATAGACTTTTAAACAGAGGGCGTTACTGAATATTTGTAATTGTATAATGGTTTATATATATATTATAATGGGACGATCCTTTTCAGGACTCGAGGAAGTCGCATCTAACTATATTCGGACTTTGAGTCTTCTTATAGAATGCCATGGATGATGTGATTTAAAATATAATCCAATCCACTCCTCTATTAATAACCTCGTTACTCTCGGATTTCGAGCTCGGAGTAGAAATCGCAATTGACTCTCTTAAGGCATTTCCACAAATATCCCATAGTAATGATAAATTTAGTATAAGCTATATATAACTTTTTTATAAATATTAAATCACTAAGTTGATTCAATATATATATATATATATATGCGTGAGTATGTATATTTATAATTAATGGTTTTATAAAATGACTAAATAAAATAAACAAACGAGACCTGTTTAATTTTAAAATCAAGTTTAACACATTTTAATCCGTAATACAAACAAAAATATTATCACATAAATAATAAAAATATTAAAATTTAGAATTATAATCTATGCTTATATATATACAATAATAAACTATTTAACATTCAGAAAAAACATAATTTAATTATTTGCATATATATAATTTAAAATCATGTGTACAATAAATAATACTACCATACATTATAAATCTACATATTGTGTCATTAAAATGATTCAGGGTGTGTTATATGTCTATATAAGATAACATCCATTCACACTAGGTTAATAATAGAATGTATTCTGATATTAATTATGTATGTTTAAAAAGAAATTATGATAATTGTCAGGTAAGATTCAATTTGGAATATAATAAAACTTACTTCCAAATTGAAATAATTTAAAAACTTTTACCTTAGTCAGCCGTCACTTTCATCAGAGCATATATCAAAATATCAACATCTAAATTTTATTAAATAAATAAAAATAAAACATTCATCTTATCAGTTCTCCAATTTAATATAGAAGTAATTTTTCCACATAAATATAATTATCCCCAAAGGAAATAAAGTTTAAGAGTTATTAAAGTGCACAACGAAGTATTCCAAGATGCGAAAGAATAATGGTTTCATATTCCTCCTTAGATGAAATAAAATGATGATGAATGTTGAAAGGTAAAATTCCTTGATCATCCTTTGAAGAGGTAATCCAAATATTCATTCTTTTAAATATTTGCATAGTAAAATATTTAAAATCTTCTTCAATATAATACTCCATTATTAAGGAAACATTTTTAGTGGAAATTCCGATGATTATACTTAGGCATTAAGTAGGAATAAATTTACATGTTCAGGTTTAAAACATCAGAAATCCTTGGCATAAATTGTCTAGCCAGAGAACATCTTTGTAAATTTTTGTCTTCTTAAACATATATTTTGAAAACTCATTTCGAAGATGTTGATTTCTCTTATAACCTTGTCAATTTAAATGATTATTTTTGTCCTTTATAATATTAAAAGTAAGTAAATTAATTACTTGAAGAAAGTTTTTAAATAGTGAATCTTCTTTTTTTCTTAAATGTGTTCTAAATTCGAACACATTTAAATTTACAGACATAGTTCTTGCCTTGATAACTAAATAGAAGATTATTGTTATAACAATATTAGTTCGTTTTTATACTGGATTAATTTCTGCAAGCATATCACATAATCATGCTCATGTTCTCTATTGTTTAAAATATACAATTTGTAATGAACTCCAAACGTTTATTTTATTTGTTTCAACTGATAAAAATGCAATGTTGACTTAAGGCTTTGTCAAATGTCAAGTTTTAGTTAATAAAAAAATACTATTAGTTGGGAACATTTATTTATGTGTGTATATAAACAAATTAGAATTATTCATTTTTAGAATTATTCTTTTAATACTAACTAGTTTATGTATATAGCTGATATATGAAAAGCTTAAGATAGGTATATGTTATTTATATCTGTTGATTCGATATAGGCACAGTTAAATTCACAAAGAAACATAAATTGTTTTAGGTGAGGCTCATATGGTACTCTCACATTATATTGTTATTAATCAAATCAAGTCATACATTCATGTTACTTATTTAACTTGTATTTACAAATTGAATATAATGTAATGTAATTTTTTACTTAATAGTTAAGTATTAAATAAATGCTGGGGCTCAAGTTTGTAATTTGAATCTGGTATCTGGATATTCTAGTTTCTCACTGATGAGAGTCATCAGCTTGAAACTGGTTTGAGGATGGGGATAAATCTAGATAGAGATTTTGAATGCATTCTCTTGCTGCATTTACTGGTAAAAAATAATAAATAAAATAAGCTTGTTTAGAGCTATTAGCACACTCTTTATATGTGTGTGTGTGCAGGTGTATAAGAAAACAGTCTATGCCTTAAATAATAACAAACAAGAATCACAATCTGTTTGTTGGCAATGCAATCTTTTTAATTGTGATAAAAGTAGATACCCATGGTCCAATATGTTTATATCAACATTAAAGATGGACACTTGATTAAAAAATATTGAAATTTACAATTAAAAAAATTTAAATAAATTTCATTAAACAGGCAAATATAACCTGTTTCAAACAATAGTCAATTTTAATTTTTAAATTGCACTGAAACCATATATTACTTATATAGTAAAACTAATAATGCTCAAGGCTAGATTGATTTATAAATGTAAATATGTGAAATGAATCCACACCTAAACAATACCAAAAAATATCAAGAATCTTAATTTGTTTGTTGTCAAAGCAGCCTCTTTTATTGTGATAAAAAGGGGACTAGTCTTTTAATAGTCCATTGTGGAAGAAAATAACTTTAACAGATCATTGTAGAAGAATAGTGAAAGAAAAGATATTTTCACCAAGAGTTGGATTGATGTCTGATACTATAAATAAAAATTGTAAGTCCAATTTAAACCTGAAAAATTTCCAAGTTTTATCCTGACTGTATTTAAAACCAAAGTTATGTGCATTACAGGTAGATGCTCTAACTATTATCCCATCAAGGCTTTGTTTATATGTGTACATGATGAAAGAATTTCAATTATTATGATTCTGTTCTAGCCTGTGATTTATGCATAACATAGCAACAACATCTTTCTTTTTCACAATCGTAAAACAATCAACTGATATTTGCAATCTATTGGTTATTTTTTTCTCTGTTTATAATAATAATTTTTATTTATTATAACAGTCAGTATTATAATCTGCCATACATATGATCTAAGGTTCAAATCCAGATTGAAAGCAAGAATTTTTCAAATATTCAAACAATTTTTAAAGGGACTCATACTTTTTTTTCAATTATCTAATTCATATCAAAACAAACAACACTTCCAATATTGATCTATAAATGGCTATCAATCTATTTTTAGAACTAAAATAGTATGGATCAGTTAGATTATTGTAAAAATGAAAGTATATACCTTCACCATTGATAGTGACATTATACATGCCTATTTTTAGAATAGGCATTCGTGAATTGTTTGAAGAAGAAATAATTTTAAACAATATCAAAGTTAGAAAGTCAATGAGTGAGACAGTTTCATTAACTTTTGACATTTTTTCAATATTTAATCTATTTTTATTTTATAAAGAAAAACATATTTCTAAAATAATACAAATAAATTATGTCAAATAATTTTTTACTTTTGGGAAATATATATATTCTAGCACATGTGCATGTGCGACACAACTGTTCCCAAAAGCTATAAAGTGTTAATATAAAATAGATAACTAAAAACAAACAAGCTGAGTGCTTTCACCAGAGCACAAGTCACCATGAGTGCATTCCAGACAATCCCACAATTGTGTGTAGAGAGAGACATGACCTTAAAAGAAAAATCAAAGAGGCCTTCTTCATCTCATGAGACAAAGATGCCATAAATAGGAAGGACACGTGCTATGCTTTATCGAAGAAATGGAATTAGCATATTTGTATATCATTAAATGTAGTAGCAAGCTATGATTATGAAGGCAAGATCCTTTGAAAGCACTCAGCTCGTTTGTTTTTAGTTATCTATTTTATATTAACACTTTATAGCTTTTGGGAACAGTTGCATCACACACGCACACATGCTAGAACAAATAAATTATGTAATTGTTTTTTTTAAAAATTCTGGTACAGTTATTAACTCAGGCAGAATTTGAATCAAATAAAAAAATTAATGTTTATACCTTTATGAGAATAAGAATGAGAAATAATATTACTGGTTGGAGTTATTTTGGTCACAGCATTTCCTTGCAAGTTAGAGAGTTGATAATAAAGGAAGGCTTTATTTTTAAGCCAAGTAGCTATTTGAATGAATAATTAATTTTTGATACTTGGAGATAATCCTGGACACCAATGTTGGCAGCCATGTATTTTTTTTATTATACATTTTCAGTGGCACAGTTATCCCGTAACTATAATGAATATGTTTTACTTGTTAATATTAAAAAATATTAATAAATCGATTATAAATTTCTGTTAACTTTAAAAGATAGCAATAAAGCTATCAGAATAAATCATAGATTCATCAGTCATATTTTCTGTAATAGCATTGATAAGAATAGCAGCTTTTCTCTCTGGAACAGTTGTTATAAAGCATTTGGTGGTCTCTACACAAGCCACTGAATACCCACTACTATTGAACTATTCTTCCCTGTTGGTTTTTTCACTTGCTTAAAAAACTTTAGCATTTATACATGATACAATATAAAAAAAAGTAATTAATTACATATTGTGAATGGAATTTATAATATACTTGTTGCTATTTTTTAAAGATAACAGGAATTTATGGTCAATTTACTGATTTTTTAAATATTAACAAGTAAAACATATTTGTTATAGCCATGGGATAACTATGCCCCTGAATAAGTATAAGTAAAAAAATATGGCTGCCAACCTTAGTGTCCAGAATTATCCTCAAGTACCTATTTTTTTTTTATTATACTAGACCTGTAAATACTTAGATTATTTTTTTGCCATTTGAAATAATCTAATTTTTCATATTAACATCTTTTAAAGATGAAATAACATTAGACTGCATCTATTAATTAAATACAGGTATTACAGTTTACATTATTTGCAATTTTAATTATAATTTATCAATATAAACCAATATTTTATCCTAATCATTATAAATATATTTTGTAGACTGCTTCTCCTCTTATTATTGCACCTTATTTACCTCTGATGACAAAATCTGAGCTCCACACCATAATGACAGCAGGTTTAGCAACTATAGCTGGAACAACTCTCAGGGATTGTGTACATGTAGGGGTGAGATAATTATATTTCACTTACAATATAAAATTACTTACTAATTTTACACTTTTATTTATTAATTAAGGCATGTTTATGTGTGATGCCAGTTGAAGTTAAATAATAACTTTATAAACCAATAAAATATCATATGATCCTACCACAAAAATTATAGCTTACCTATTGCTTTTTATCAGCACACATTTTTCCTGCACCACCTCTATATGATCTACTATAATTTTTAGTAAGTAATAGATGCCAGATGGTGGTGCTTAATAAATCAATATCTTGTTCTATTCTATCCAATATCCCCAATCTAGTTTCAAGATTATGGACTTCATCAGTCAGGAGCTTAGGATTTTGGAACAATGCATCTGGATCTTTCTTTTGACAGTTTCCATTTACCTCTCTTATGATATCAAACTATCAGCACAACCTGAAAACCTTATAAGTGTCTTCAGTTTTAGTTTGTACAGTCAGTCAAATAATAGATTACCACAATATCCTTTATAGGCACTATAATAAAAAAAATCAATAAAAATCGATAAACCTAACCAAATGTCCATTGTAATATCCTTTTTTTATTATTATTATTATTATTATTATTATTATTATTATTATTATTATTATTATTATTATTATTATTATTATTATTATTATTATTATTATTATTATTATTATTATTATTATTATTATTATTATTATTATTATTATTATTATTATTATTATTATTATTATTATTATTATTATTATTATTATTATTATTATTATTATTATTATTATTATTAGTAGTAGTAGTAGTAGTAGTAGTAGTAGTAGTAGTAGTAGTAGTAGTAACAATAATCCATTCTTTTGAGAGGACTATATCATCTTGATACTAAAACTAAACAATTTCAAGACTTAAATTATATTAACCAGAAAAAATCTTTGCATTGTATCAAAAGCACTGGTAAGAAGTTCAGTCTGGTGTTTTTTTGCTGTGCACAGTTCTATAAAAATTGCATTTTTGCTCTAATAATTTCCCTCAATACAGCGTGATGATCCAAGGGTATTTCTTTATTTAGTAGAGATAAATCTTGCCCGGTGTGGTTTACTTCACGGGCAGAGTGGTGGATTTTAAAAATTTCTACAGAAATTATTGGTCGAGCGTAAAAAAAAAATTCAATTTGTAAATGAACTGAAACTGATGTACCGACCCTGTGATTTGGGTTATTGAATGTTGCATGATCACTCAAGTGAATAATCTTACCAATATTTGTATTGAGATAAAGCTTTATATAATTAAAATTGAATGTTTTTACCTTTATTATTTTTAAAAAGGTAAGAAACAAAACAAATGAAGTTAAGAAGTCAATTGCAGGAAAACATAGGATACCAACATATATATATATATTGTACCAGGTTCGATCCATTAAGGACTCACTTACTTACTCTTCCTAAGGTTTATCTGTGTTCAAACCTAATTTATAATATATTTATCATCTTATATTATAAATATTAACTGAACGAACCGGCACGTTCAAGCAAAGTGGAGAATATTATTGATAGCAGAGCTGTCAATAATACCCACGATCAGACCGAGCTATGCAATGCATAGCATGATCACATTTACAGATCATGGCCCACCTCGACTGCTAGATTCAAACCCCTACTATCCAAACACTTTATATGTTTAGGTGTAAACCCTGGGTGCCATCTAGTCTAAGACTAACATGTTCGGACAGTAGGCTCATAATCCAGCGCTCAAAAAATCCCTTAACTAGCTCAGTCTATTTTTAATCAATAACAAATTATTGTTTCATAATAGTGGTGAAAAGAATTGATAAAAGAATAGATGAAAGAATTGATAAAAGAATTGGTAAAAAGAATTGACCGACAAAATAAAGCTTAAGTTTAAAGACAATTTATTTCATTAACATTTATACTCTAACTTTAAATATTTTATAAATCTTATTTACTAACATAATACTGGTATTTTAAATATAATGATTACACACATATTCATTTACACACTAAAGCATTAAATAATATTTGAATACAAAATACAATGAAATCCTTACTGCATGAACACACACAACATTTTAAGCACACATATTAATAGTTCATTTTATGTATGATATAGAGTTCATATCCTTGACTCTTGGAGGATTCACACGAATGTGATGGCTACTGTATAAATGAAAATAAGAAAATGTTTTTACCTAGGATTTTAGAATGTGGACTTCTTATTGTTTGCTGCTTTTGATGAAATATTTCTAATGAGATATCTCTAACCAGTTAGATTTGAAGTTTCTTGAGGAGGTTTCATTCTTATTCATCGGTATTATTACTGGAGACAGTTAGATATTGACGGAGGTTCTTCAAGCTGTTATGCAGACATTATTTTCATGGGCAGATCTTGCTGTTCTACTGGACTCCAGGATAGAGATGACCATATGTTTCCGAGGGTTTTAACACTACATTTCTGACTGATACATAATAAATGGAACTGTTATCTGAACTGACTGACTGAACTCTCTGATATAATTAACTCGACTGAACTGATTGTCCGATAAAAATTTACTATTTATACTTGAAGCGTGTTTTCATTTTGATATCCAGCAATATCTGTTGTCGAAATTCCTTTGATAATCTCATGTTTTTGAAGATCGTTTAATTAGTAGCCATGCAAACATGTTGTTTTTATATTTTTATTTAGTATCCCATCGCTGAATTTTTTAATGATAATCTTCTGTATTCATTTATTTCCTTTTAACATTTATTTATTATTTACAATCACAAATATATATTTTATTCACAAGCATTCATCATTTACGCACATGTATATTTTAATACAATTTACTATTTAGTTTTTTTAAGATGACTTTTTTCTTTTACTTAAACTCGAATGAAAAGAGATTGATATTTTTAAACTTGAAAATCAACTTTTAATTTCTTTCCTTTTTTCTAATCAATCACTTATAACTCTCATAAACAATATTTTCTTTAACTAACAACAATAATAAAAAGAATTCTTTACTTATTTGAAAACCAACCCCCTTTTATAATTTGACATTTCTAATTAATTAATTGCAACTTTTATTTTAAGAACTCTTTGACTTTTACGTTTATTAAACAAACTGCAGTAAAACTCTTAAACTTTTAATTTTACGTTTTTCTTTTACGAAGGATTTTTATTTTAATAAATTTTTTAGATAAAATTATTTTATATATGTGCCAACTACAATCTTGGTACAATATATATAATATTGCTCAAGGCTAGATAAATTTACAAATGTAAATACATGAAAGCGATCAACAGGGCAACCTCCTTTTACAATAAAAGTGGATACCACTTTTATCTATGGCTCAATATATTATATAGACACTCACTTCTTTGAATTATCTCACTGTGTTTATAAATATATTGGACTATAGATAAAGGTGGTATGTTGCCATGACAACATATTGAGATTGTTGATTGTTATTGATATTCGTATTGTTTAAGTGTTGATTGCTTTCATATATTGATATATATTTAAAACATATTAGAAAATTTTTCTGATAATTTGGTAACGTAAAAACTTTTTCTACAGGAATTTAGCAAAAGCTTCTATCACTGTCTCTGATGTCTGTTTCTGGCAAATTTAATATTTACTTATCATTTTTTGATATGTTTTTATGATACTTGCTTACTATTCTTGCAATGAGGAGGTCTTTTCACATTGGTATCAATATACTGGTAACTTTGTAATATTGTACCATTTATGAAGTTATCAAACATTACAAAGTTACCAATACATTGATATGAATATGAAAAGCCCTCCTATCTTATTTTCATTGCAGGAATAGTACACAAGATCTATATTTTTAAAAAAGGAATAATAAATAAATATTATATGAAATATACACATACTTCTATGAAATCTATACATATGCAGATGACATTTTGACACTTAATTCAATCAATTTCAAAAAATGTGTAGAAATAGTTTTTAAAAACACATACCAAAACATTACATAAACACAGGTGATACTTACCAGTATAATACATAAGATATATTTCTTAAAAGGAAAAAAAAATGTATACGAAATATACACATACTTTTATGAAATATACATATATGCAGATGATGACACTTTGACACTTAATTCAATTAATTTCAAAAAACTGTGTAGAAATAGTTTTTAAAAAAACAAACACTACATACATGCAAATGGTACTTCCCAGCTCATAATCACAATTTTGAATTGTTTTCTTGCAGAAATAAGATGGAGATTTTTTTCATTGGAAATCCCCCCCCCCCCAACTCTGTCCAAAATGCATATGGCACATGTGATTGCACATTACATGGTGTAAATGGAATTTTGCAATGCGATGTAAGTTTTCAAATTAAAAAATGGCAATGTGTTTTATTTCTTAATTAAAGCAAAAGAACAATAACAACAACAACAGTAATGCCAAACAAAAAAAAGGTAAACAAAAGTAAAAAACAAGTTAACATAGTAATTCAATAAGCAAATCAAAAAAAAGTGTTAATTGCAGCACTTTGATGAGATGTTTTTTTTAGACTGGAGGAAAAAGTGATCAAGGTGTAATCTTGCGATGATATCAAATTGAAAGAAAATCAACCCTGCGATGTATCTTAACAAATGTGTGATTGATTGTTGTTCTTTTATTGCCTTATTTATTTATATTTGTCAGTTGCAAAAACATTGTCTTTTTTTAAAAATCTGCTTGGATGGCTGTTATTTTGCCTTATTTCTAGTTGCGTTATTTCTAGTTGACAATTGACGACAGGCTTTTTTTTCTTCACGAGGAAAAAATCAACAAGGCCAAATTCTTTCTCAACAGTGGATGTTTGGTGGCTTATGCAGAGAGATCAACACTTATAATTTGGTGGATCCACAAACTGGGTTCACACTTACAAAAGAACTAACTTGAAATTAGAGTTGAGAAATTAACCAAAAATTCACACAAAAAAAAACATAATTAAGTAACAACAACAACAACAACTAATTTCAAATTTTAACAACAAACTTTTTAATGAGACAAAAAAAAAACATATTTTTATACACCCATAGAATTCAATATGATGCATAACCAAAATCTCCAAAAGCCAGCAATAGAATAGTTCTTTTTTGAGACACGTTGCAAAACATGTTTTTGTGCACATTTAATAACACGTTTTTTGACAAGAAATAACACTCAAATTGCAAGGTTTATTTGACATTCGCAAGATTATTACTTTATTGGGTATGTGAAAAGGCCTCCTATTTTTCTTTATTGCAGGAATAGTACACAAGTACCATTTTTATTTACTAATAACTGGTGAATATCAGAATAAATTGCTTAATATATTCAAGATCTGGGTTATATTTAAATATTTTTATATGAAAGAAAAAGTAATAATAAGAAAACAGCTATCAAACTCTAATATAACCCCATAATATTGGATATCATAAATTTACACACTTCCTATTTTACACTATAAAAATTTCAAGTAAAAAAAAATATTATATGATATTAGTCAATATTTTTATAAATAATATTTATTTTTTAAAGGGAAATCAAGTTTAATATGAGTCATTGCCATGAATCAGTAATCTATGTAAATTAATTTAAAGCACCAACATATACTAGATAATACCTAATTTTCAAGTACACAATATTTTAATGTTGGAAATTTTTCTGTTGCTAGTTTGATTTTAAGTAAGAATTTTTAAAGTTTTTTTTATTTAGAATATATATCAAATAAAGAGTGTTCTAATATAATAACTCTAAACAAATAAACTTGTTTAGAGCTATTAGCACACTCTTTATTTTATATATCAGTAAATACAAGCTATATAAGTCATGTTGAGGCTTTGGGTATACTAGATTGCTAAGGCCATTAATATATGATGTATCTGAATTTAGTTCAGTCCCATATAACTTTTTCAGTTGGAGAGTTGGATTTGAAATCATACAAATGTCTGAAAATTTCCTATCTTCTACTTAATAGTTAAGTATTAGATAAATGCTGGGCTTGAGTTGATAGAGAGCTATAGCTCGAAATCTATAATAACAATAAAATAAGCTTGTTTAGAGCTATTAGCCCACTCTTTATTTTACATATTTGTAAATACAAGCTAAAAAGGTCATATGATGTATGATTTTATTTTATTAATAATGTATATCTAATCATATCCTATTCTAAATCTATTAGCATTTTGCTTATCACAGAAATCTCACCAAAATATTTAGTTGCTTTCTCACATTTCAATTAGTATCTGTTAATATATGTTATAAGCAAACTTTTATTTCTATTGTAATAAATTTCCTGTTTCCAGATACTTTAACAGTATCGTCCCTCAGATCACAAAATATTATAGATAACTTTTGAACTTTCTGTTAATTGTGGGCCCTAAACAATATTCCAAAACACTATAGATGAGAATGTTATTAAAATAAAAATACCATAATAAGAATCTATTATAACTTCATTATGATCTAATATTCTAACAAAATCTTAAATAAAAGATCTAACTAGGAAAAAATTAAATTATCCCACTGAGGTTAAACTTTTAAAAGAAAATTAAAGAGCCTCATAGCAATATATTTGGTATATTTTTCTGTCATGCTAATGTAATAATTTTTTTCAAGATTCAAGTAGGCTTGGGCCTTTTTTGAAAGTAGATTCTATAGTCAATTTAATAGGATACTTGATATTGTTCAATAGATGTACATTTAGTCGAGTGCGGATGCACTGAATATACAATTGAAAAAGTGTGATAGTAACATGATGTGCTCTTCATTACCAATGCAAGAGGGCATCGTATTAAGCCCATGGTTTACTTTAAAAATAAAATGCACTTTATATTATATAAACCAATTATTTCAATCCTGAAAAAATTTCCAATTTACATATGTAACAATAGCTTTATTTCAAAGAAATTTTATTAATGACGAAGATGTGGTTTTCAGAAAAGTCATTAAGATAAATCTGCGGATTTAGTCCAATGTAAAAAGACAGAATCTGGAATTCAAATTTTAGTTAAACAAAACGTTCATTTGATTATTTATTTTAATAAAATATTATTTAAAATTTGCTGTCATAGTGCTATCTTTTGCTTTGTCAGATAAGTTTTTACCATACAAAAAGTTAAACCACTAAACATCACATGATCACTACCTCTTATACTAGCACATAAATGTTATTAAACAAGGCAAAACTCTCCATACAGTGGTGCCACCCTGTGCCAACCAGAGTAATCAATGGATGCCAGAAGGTTTGTGCATAAAATCCCTATCTAGTGCAGACCCATACGACTATATAAGCTATTGAGCTTAGATTGAAAAATATTATTGTGTTTTCAATTTCATTCTCATAGTTTTGTAGTTAAGTAGAGATAAAGGTGGCTGCTGGAGGGTTGCATCAGACCCTAAGATCTAAGTGCAGTGCTCTCACAAGCCAGAAACTAGTCTGGGGATATTGGATGAGTAGGCACTAGATAGGGATTTTATGCACAAGCTTTCTGGCATCCATTGATTGCTTTGTTTGGCATAGGGTGGCACTACTGTATGGAGAGTTTTGCTTACTGAAAAGTTATTGTAACATTAAACAAATATTTAAAAGTGAAAAAAATTTCTAGATGATTTTCCTGAGTGCATTTAATGCCGTTATTTTTGTGAATATTATTTTAAACCTTTTGCTCATGTATATTAAATAAAAGAATGGTTTCAAAGTCTATTCAACTAAAAGCTTCTCCTCAGTAAGTTTTCAGAAGTAAGAGGTTTGCCCTGCATCGTTTAGTGCAGCGGTAGAATGTAGAACTAAGTAATTGATTTTAGTTTTGACACCCCCAATAACTTGAACTTCTTATGAATTCCCGAGTGATAGAGCCATTTGATAATTTAATTTAGCAAGAGTTTTCAAAATTGTTAATTTTCATTAATGAAAATAATAATTAATCCCACTTGAAATTTATTTAAAAAAAAATTGTAATAACAGTGAAAATTATTTAAAATAAATCATTACCAGTCGTCACAATATTAATTTAACTTCCCATAATGCAATATAAATATACTGTAATTTTAAAAATGTCATAAAAAATAGAAGTTATTATAATTGTTATTATATATTGAATTGATAATTGACAGTGTTAAATGTTTTAAATATTTAATAGTTATTTAGCAAACAATACAATGATTCTTTAAAATTAAAACAGGCAAAACTCACTATACGTATTGCCACACACAGCAAGCATAACTTGCAGACTAAATCACCCTTATTTTTCAATTTAGGTGTATATTCCCTTGTTGCTAACAATTCTGTTTGAGTTTTAAACAGTAAACTATTTTCCTTGCTATTATCATAAATTAACTAATTAACTCGGACTCAATATTCTGTTTACTTCTATATATATTTAAATCTTCTTACTCTCCATACTAGTTCTCAACCTTTCCATCTCCTTATTTTTTATTCATGCATCTATTCTTCTATACCATTCCTTGCCACTATAACACTCAACAATTCTCCTAACCCAATCAACCCATTTTTTGTATAAGTATACTGACATAAATTCTTTATCCAAATCTTATAGAAAACCCTCCATACAGTAGCACTATCCAATGCAAGCTTTAGTGATCAATGGATGCAAGAAGGTTTCTGCATAAAATCTTTATCTAGTGCCTACACATTCAATATCCCCAAATCAGTTTTTAGCTTGTAGCCTTCATCAGTGAAAAGATTTAAGATTCATTATATATATCATATGTAATAATATGGCTAAAAACTGATTTAATGTTACATAAATGTCAACTAATTATAGCAATCAGTTATTAAATTTTCCTCATAAATTTGTTTAAAGTTATTTTAGAAATAAGTGACTTGATGTTTTCCAGTTGTTATTTATGTGATGAAATAATCTATGTAATTTGTCTTTATTTACAAATATTTATTATAATTTTAGCTTCATCCTGGCCATCTAATATCAGCTTCTGTAATATCTGCTCCGGCTGCTCTGGCTGTTTCTAAACTCGTATATCCAGAAACGGAAGAATCACAAACAACAGTTAAACACATTATATTTGAAAAAGGGTAACAATAGCTTTTAGTTTTATATTGTTGTGTGAGAAAGGACTATGTAGTGCAGAGGTACTGCATCTTCCTAATATGATAATGAATAGGGCTCAAATCTGGACCAAGTAAAAAAAGTTACAAAAGTTTAGAATTTTTCTCTGGTTCATAACAATTTCAGCTATTCATCCAACAAGATCAGTAATATCTTGTGATAGGATAAAAAAGATGGAAAAAGATTGAACCCCTATCATTAAACATTTAGCTAGCCTGATGAATACTGCCTTTTCCTTCACTAATTTTATAAATGCTATTATATAAACACTTGACTTTTCTGTAGAGTATTTATTAAAAATGATTGTTTGCCCCCCCCCCCAAACATATATATATACACCTTTACCCCGCTTAGCGATGGCAATTGGTCCTCCAAAAGTCATCATTATGCAAGAATATCATATACAGAATACGCATTTATAATGAAGGTTTATGGGGGAAAAATTGGTTGGTTCCAGTCGACATAAAATATCCACATTGGTTTCCAAGCTCAAAGATTTTTTTGATTTTTTCATGGCAATGATGACTAAATACAGTATCTAAAAAGAAAAGTTTTATATCACTAGGGGAAAAAATGCATATTTTCACTGTTTAAAAAGTACAGTACAGCAAAAAGAAAGAGAAAGTGAAACTAAATTTGAATTTAAGAGTTTTTATATTCTTCCGCAAAAGTTTTTCATTATAATGAAAGAAAAAATCCATACTGAAGTGCATTTTTTTAAAAATTTGTATTGCAGTACATATTACTGTACATTTATGTTTATTACTTCTGTGAAATTATTCAAATTAAAAAACAATGTTCAATTATAAATGATTTAATTGAACATAAAGATTTATTACTGTACTCCAGAGTAACAAAAGGCTTAATTTGTATTATAAATCAGTCAACTTTAGAAAAAAAAAAATCAACTTATTTTAAAAGAAAAAAAACTCTTTTCTAATTTTTTAAAAGATACACTAAGTTTATTTTTCTTATTGTATATTTTTAGTAATGTAATAGTGCCTCCCCTCCCCCTCCGTTCATGTAGAAAGATTATTTATTAACATTTATTTTAAATGCAATCTTTTTTTTAAAAAAAAATGTTTTTCTTTTGATTTGAAATCATGTGGGTGTACGTATTCCTGAAAGTTTGTGATGATGGTATTTTAGTTGCACTATTTTCATCATCTAATATAAGTGTTGAATGTTTAGAAAAATTAATCTTTATTTAAATAATCCAAGTACTGTACATTATATTTAAATAAAGTTTAATTTTTCTAAAGACATTCAACACTTATATGTATATAGTATTATAGATTTAGTAATTAATTATATATATTATTATATATATTTTAAGTTTATACATTCTATATTCAAAATATGAAATACAGCACTAACATTGTGTTTTATGAATAAAATATTGTATGTGCTATACAATGTACTTTTGCTTTTGGGTAAAATGAATTTAAAATATCTATTCTCTGATGTTACCAGTGATGCAAAATTCAAGATGTCTGCCAAAAAATTTTTTTCCTGATTGTTATAGTAGTGGGTACAAATTGATGATGATCGCTATTGTGAAATATTGTTAAATAGCCAATCACTAAGAAGGGTAAAGGTGTGTATATATATATTGTAATGCTTGCAACAACTAAGTTGTAAAAACACTATACATATATATATATATGCATTACATATGTTTTGAATAGTTTAAATATATAGCTTAAAAATAGGTTTTTAAGAATAAATTAAAAATATTGCATTAGATTTTTTTAGAGTAGATTTGTTTTTATTAAGAATATGGGTGGAGAAAGACTCCTGTTTAGATAAAGATTTAGAACCCACTCTTTTTTTTATAATTGAAAAAAAAGAGGAAAATAAATGTTAAGAGATTTTAAAATAAAACTTTCAATAAACAATAAAATTAAGTAATTAAGGTAATCTTGTAAACTATCTCATTGACAGGAAAGCACTTAAATTTTGGAAATATTCCTGGGCAATAAGATAGTAGATTAATCTAAGAGAAGATTAGATAAATAAATTTTACTTAAAAAAATTAAAACTGAAATTTTGATAAAAGTGGACAATAGGAGAGGTAGGTATAAAAGTAGTAGCTTGTCTATTGTTATTATGATAATTCCTCCAATTTTGTGTGTAATGTAGTCAACAAGATCATCAGAGAATGTTATTTTGAACTGTGTAAAATCTAAAAGTAAAAGTTGTAAAAGCAATGACATGTGTTGCTAAAGAACTTCAGGGGTGTTGGTAGGGCTTTCATGTCCCAGGTCCCCAGCACCATCAGTTTCTCTCACCTGAGATCAGTGCCTCAACCATAATATAGACTGCTGCATGCTCTCTCCTATTGTCATTCAGAAGCATGGAAAGAAACTAAGGAAAGTCACCACTGAAGACCAAATGGCAACTATGAGGAAAATCAGAAATGAAAGGAAATATACTGACTGCCAAAAAATGATGTCTTCTTCCCATTAAAAAACCTTGATAAATATAAACATTCTAAGTTGTAAATTGTCTAGACCCCATTAAAAAAAATGGATTATTAAAAGGATGGATGATCAATATTATAAATGATATTGAATGTTAGATAATTATTATATGTGTATTTTATTAGATTATAAATATACATGTGTTATTAAAATATTTAATCGATTGTGTGCATATGAATAAAAAGTGTTTATTTAAATGATGCTGGTTTATTTTTCTCTTTTAACTGCATCACTATGATTATAAGATTATAATTATTTCCATGCACTTATTATTAATGCATTGGGTCCCATGTTCAAGATTTTGAAGCTATCCTGGATAAGTATCAAGTGCTGGGTTCATGTTCCCTTTGTCCAGGCATGCTGGCTATATAAGGTTTATAAGGCAGATGGCACCTGAGATTCATCTCAAAACAAATAAAGTGCTTTGAATGATTGGTGTTTCCCAGTAGTGTGGAGGGATGCCATGGTCAGTAAAAATGGATGGGGCTGTGCATTTGTGTAACCTCAATTTAGTCATAGGTGTCATTGATGTTTAATATATCAATGATATTCTACCCCTCTGCTTGAATGTGTGAATACTGGGGTGAAGATGTGGTAAATGAATAGAAAAACAATAATAATGTTTGTTTTAAACAGTATGTATTGCTAAATGTCAAAATGTTAACAGTACAATTCATTGATAAAAATATGTAGTCAGTCAACAAATGTAGACAGTTAAAATAGTAACATGAATATTCAATAAATAAATATAATGAATAATAGTTATAATTTAATTTTTATTTAAACCCTGTGATCATTATATATATATATATATATTGTGATGGTACAAACATTACAATATTGCATATAAATAGTAAGCTTTTGACTAATAAATAAGTTCTTTTTTAACAAAAAGCTGTGAAATACAAAATAATGGTTATGAAATAAAAGTTAACAAATTAATTAAATAAATTATGCACTTAATTTGCTTCTCATGAAAAAATATTAAAAAGAGAAACTGTTCAAAATGAGTACTTTGTTCAAGGAAGAAAAGCTAATACTAAGTGAACATACAATTGTTTTGTTATTCTCCATATGTGCTATAAAAACTGAATAATGTGGTATAATAAAAAAATTAAATATTATCTAAGATAAATAATTATTATTTATTTGTAAAATCTAAATGTGAAAATGGATATAAAATATTGTAAATTTAAATCAAGCTGCAATAATTTTAATGATTTTATTTTAAATTTATAATAATTCAGTAAAAATGAAATTTTGTAACTTTGAAAAATAATTTTAATTTAAAACAAAAATATTAAAACTTAAAGCATGCTTAAATATAACTAAAATAATGATTGAAATTGTTCTACTAACTATACTATGGAAAATAGTCATTATATAACAGTAGCACTGAAGTGAGTAGTGAAATAAACCAATTGTACCAATTGCAAATAATCATATAAAACTGTAGCCTGCAGGACCATTTCATTATTTTATTTCTAGAGTTTTAAACATACCTTTCTCTCTTATAATGTGCCAAACTGAATATAAGATACTTGCCACAAAATTTCTATGTGAAATGGTGAGCTTTAACTATTGAAAGAGAAGTTACCTAAATATAAGAATAAGAAAAATTTTTTAAAGAAAGGAAAGCACTCATTAGAAAGCAAAGTCTGTAAACAATTGAACTTTGAAAGATACATACAAATTTTCAAATAAGTCTGATGTCCAAAACTGAAACTGAAACTCAGCCTGGATGGAGTATTTTTTGGTTTATTTATTTTGCTTTAATCGAAATTGTCATTTTTTTATTGCTAATTTTAGTTATATTTAGGAGTGTTTTTTATTCTAGTATGTATCATTTGTTATTTAGTACTATTAATATGTAAAACATTTTTTAATTATTACTTTTTGCAAGTTAAGTGGGATTATAAACCTGTATCTATCCTTTGGGGAAAAAAGGAGAATCCATCTTGCTTACCCATAATTCATTTTATTATTTGTTTATGTAAATATAAAGCTACTATCTCTGAATAGACTGTGCTTTTGAAAGAATATCAGAATTTTCTATGTAAATAATTTTGAATTAACATATTTCAAAATAGAAATCTGGGATTCATTAGAACTTTGAATAATAAATGCATTTTAGTTTTAAAATTTGTATTTTTAATTTCCACTATGGATATTGACATATATGACAACAGTTTTGTTAATTATTTGATTCATAAAATGTTTATTTGGACACATTTAAATATTAAGTTGTTTTACAATAGCATGTTGAAACTGCCGGAGGGTGTTATTTCTATGCTAGTGCACAGAAATATGCCATTTAGGTGGCTTCCGCCACTATTGAATGTTCTATTTCTAACGCGTAAGCCTAGAAATAGTCCATTGATATGGGGGGAGGGTACCGGCTGCTGTGTTTATTTCTATGCTAATGCACAGAAACATGACATTTAGCCAATCTGCTGCAGAAGCTATTGTTTCAGCTTACAGCTCAGATTCGGGCTAAGCATTTCGGATGTGCGATCACATTTCATTTTTGTTTATAGTATTGTCTGAGGGTGGCTGAAATTATGATTGTCAAAACTATTTTAATAATCATTAAGACCACCTCCCCCTCTATCTCGCATGTTTTAGGAAGGTCTACTAACAATTATCAACAGAGTCGCATGCTTCCCTAGCCCCCATTTCCTGCTGAAAAAATGGGCCAAGTGTAGTTAAAAGCGCGATTCCGATCAAATCACGCTCTAAGTCATGTTTCGTGTGACAACAACTGTGAGATAATTAATCGAATAGCTGAAATAGAACAACTTGTTTCTGAATGTCAAAGAAATAAGGATTCTTCTCTGACTGCTGGAACCGGCTTATCAAACAAAACAGCTTGAAGCTGCATGCCTGCTGTTTTTTTCTCTGAAGAGCCCAAAAAGTTGCTTTTAATTGCCATATATATTGATGTTTTTGGGGGTTCTGTTAGCAATTGGAAACACCCTTCCCCCCCCCTTTTCCCCTCTCTCAAAGTTGGACTTTGGCTTGTAAATGTTACCGTTAAATGGACAATAGATTTATTTATAATTTATCAAAATAAAACAAAACAAACCGAAAAAAAAAAAAGAAGTAGTTGAATCGGCTGATTTTTTGTTTGTCATACAATACCAAACCAAAAATAGAAGGGTTTAATGAGAAGAATAAAAACAAACAAAAGATTGGTTAACTACTTTTTAAAAATCATTTTTAATCGAGGTTTTTTTTTTTGGTTTTTTTGTTTGGGGTAGCCAAAATAGATTTGATAGCCACCATACTTTTTAAATGTGATAAACAACAACAAAAAAATATGTAGACGGGAAAAAAAAAAAATCCGTCCACTTTGAAAATATAAATAATGAAAAGAATCAAAACCAAAAAAAATTAAGTACTTTTTTTGTAAATTCATTTATTTGTAATTTTTTTTATGCATTTGTTTATTTTTTTTTTTTGGTCCTGTTTAAAAAATTTGATTTGATATTACTTTTATAAATGTGATAAACAAAAAAAAAAAACCAAAGCCAACAAAAGAAAAGAAAAGAAACCTGGCCCGGCAACATTATATTTATCTTTGTTTACAAACCGAGCCTGCCCTCCGGCCGTTTCAACACGCTATTGTAAAACAACCAAATATTATTTTATAAAATTATTTATTTCATTAAATTTAAAGCTTTGCAGTTCTTTATTCTGAATTCTATTCATTGTTTAAAGTATATAATATTACTTGATATGTGTGGTAATTTGATATTAATTTTTAAATTTACCATAGTATAATTAATTGCCATCGTTAATAAATTTAACATTATGGAAAATAATGGTAAGAATAAGGTTAGGATAGATTAGTAATAAAATAGCCATGCCAAAAATTACAAGATTATAAAAATAAAATTAGAATCGGGAAATAATATTTAATTTTCTTGTGTTTCTTAATAATAATAATTGATTCCATTAAATATTTTTTATTTATTAAATAATAATATGAAAATTCTAAACATTTTTTTAAAATAATAAATGTGGCTATTTATAAATTTGTTAATGGTTACTTGTAAAAGAGAGAGAAAATTATAAAATAATAGAAATAATTTCTTTTGTTATCTCTTTTCAATAACTTTATTTCCTAATTTTAATTTTGAAAAAAGAACTAAGAAAAAGAAGGTTTTCTCTTCAGTAAGTTATTGATAAGTTTTAATATTAACTTTTAAAAAATGATGAGTGGTAAATAGGCAAAATTTTATTGTTATCAGATTTTTAAAAGAAAAGGACAAAAATAATTTTAATTAATAATAATATTTTTAAGTTGTTTTTTACTTTTCTCTCTATCTTTCTAGAATAAAAAGTAATGTTCCCTGAAGTTTGGTAATAATGGTGTTTAGTTGTATTTATATATTAGACTATTTCCATCATCTAATATGAATAGTGAAAGTCTTTATGTTGTTCAAATCAAAGGATAATTAAAAAATTATCTTATTTTTTGGCATAAGGAAAAAACAACTTTAGGGAAAACTTTATGACTGAATTTCTTTTAATTAAAGTTAAGAGTGGTTACCACTCTTTTCTTGTTAAATCGTTGTCCCAGTATTTACGATCTGATTGGCTATTAATAATCACAAGCGCTGAGAGACTTGCACTCTCTCGTAAGTTAATTTAATTAAAAAAGAAACCAAATAACTTGACAACCTTTTTGTTAAAAATAGACTCAATTGGTCAGGGTTTAATGTAGGCATGTTTGAGAAAATATGTGATTGGATGGATATAGGATTGTTCCAAAAATAATATGGCGGTTAAGTAAAAGCAGTAGACCTGATTGTTTTGTGTAGAACAGACATTGTTCATCAAGCTGTTGAAGAAAACAGTAGGAGCAGTTCATCTTGATTTAGCTGTTGAAAAACAGAAGTAACAGTCCAACTATAAAAAGAACAGTGAGAAATAGATTTAGTAATCTGAAGTAAGACTCATCTCATTATAGTAAAAAAAAGATTTTTAAAATGGATTTGAACAGCACCATGTGGTAAATTTTAACTAAAAGCAGCACAACATGTTCATTAAAGAAAATGTATAAAAATCCAAACTGCAATAAATCTTGCTTTCATCCAAAAGCACATCTGTCTCATGTGTATTAGACTGACCTGTAAATTATTATATTAGAAAAGTGAAAAAATTCAACCTGTGTGAAACCTGAAAATATTCTACTGTAAAAGTGAATAACTTGAATTATGAACATTACCCTGGAAATATGTTTTAATGGAAAAGCTTATAAGAAGAAAACCAACATGAAAAAACCTGAAAATTACCAAAGAAGAATTCAAAAGAAAAACAAAACCATGATAATCTAAGGTATTGTGTAATGTGTACATTATATGTACCTTATATCTACATTTATGGATGAGCTTTTAAATTAATAATAATTAATGATAGTGAATAAATTGTTACTATCTTTTTAATTGAAACGTGTTTTTTTTTCCTTATCTTATTTTCCCCCCAAAATGTAATTGTATACTAGCTTTTAATTTTACAAGAAAAATGAAAAAAAGTTTTAGCTAATTTAATTTTTATTTTATCTTTTAAATGTTGATTTACAATTTCAATCATTGAATGACTGAAATAATTCTATTTAAAGTCAAAATTAATTAAATAAAAATTTATTGCCATAATTATTTATCTTCAAGCTTTACTCTTTCCCTCTTGGAACATTTATTGCAGACATTGCTGGATGCAAGAGGCAGTCATTAAGTGTGAAAAGAAAAACAATATGACTTCCAGGTAGTAGTCATGAGGGATAGGTTAAACACTGATTTATAAAAAAAAGTTTGATGTCACAAAGATTAAATATAAATTATATATATAAAGAATTATTAAGCTTGTGAATTATTGCTCTAAATTTCAATTAAATGGATACAAACCTGAAGATTATTATAGATTCTAAGACATATTACTTTCATTAACATTTATGCACAAATAGCCATGAATATACTAAGCATACTTGTATGCATGTTTAAATGAATCAAAAAAATAAATACAAAGTTTTAATTGAGATATAAAAAAAAAGATTAAAATAAAACTTTAAATTTATGGTGTGGAGTATTTTTGACACAATAAAAATGCATATATAAATTATTTTAATAAGCATTATAATTGAAAATTCTTATTTAGAATGATCTTGTGAAGACTATCCTCAACTAACCATTGATAATATGAGTGCTAGGAGAGAGCATTTGTAAATTTTCCATTCAGGAGTATAATTTCTTTTAGAAGTTATTTGTGTGCATGTAGAAATCAGTGATAATAGGAGCAAATGAACACCTTCATCTTTGCCTTGAGTGGAATTACTATATTCTATATTAGAACCAAGTTATATTGCTACAAAATAATAAAATCACCAAACATCACATGATCACTATTCTTTGACTGTTTGAGAGTAGCATTAAATCCTAAGTTCTAAGTGCAGTGCTCTCAGATCCAAGGCTCCTCCCTTATGAAAGCCACAAGCTAGAAACTAATCTGGGGATATTAAATGAATAGGCACTAGATAGGGATTTTATGCACAAGCCTCTCTGGCATCCATTGATTACTCTGGTTTGCACTGAGTAGCAGTTCTGTATGGAGTTTTGCCTCTGTGTGTACAAAAGATTACATAAATTTAAAGAAATAAAATTTTTCATTTGACCAACAATCTAATGAATGAAGCTATAAACTTATGCATCAATCTAAAATATATTTGCCACAAAAATGCCTGGACAATAAATAAATAATTATAGTAATAAAAAGAAGTTGGACCTGAACAGGGAGCCTTTTTTTACATACTGTAACAGAGAACATGTATATAAAGATGAGAATATAGATAATTTTAAAAAATAAACTCAAAAATGGTTCAAGCATACAGAGAAAATAAATGTACCTCTACATTAACATTTGATACCAATTAAATAATAAATTACAACTATACACCAAATACTTTTTTGATTCCTAACATATAGCTTTTATTTCTATCTTTAACTACTTAATAATCTGAATGCTGTTTATGTCTAGTGTGAGAGAACAGTTGTATGTGAAACAGATTTGAATTTGGTTGCACTATAAATATTTAATTATTTATGAAATTAGAAATAAGACAATGGTTAAAATTTTAATAGAGCTTAGTTTAATATAGCATGGTTAAATAATCCTTAAAAAATTATTTGTTTATGTAAAACATTTCATTATTTTTGTCAATTATTTATATGCTGTATAATATAAAAACAATCAACAAAAAAGATAAAATTAAAATAAATGCATATGTAATTAAGCCAATTGTGAAATAAGACAATTGTTTGTTAATAACAAAGTTCTAAAAGAAGAAAAAATAATAGAACAGTTTTTAAATGCTTTTATTCTTTGTTTGTTAAATTTTGATCTTTTTCCAAGTTAGAATGAAATTTTAAAATTAAGGTTTAATATATTTTAATTCAATACAATTGCTTGAAATCTGGTAGGTAACTAAATAATACTAATTTAATCCACATGGGACACTTATCTTTTCAGTAGGTTGCCTAGCTTCTTAGATATGAAATAGAGAATAGGAAAATATTTACAATATTCAATAATTTATATAACACAATTAAAAATTATTCTTAGAACTTTTATTTGTTTTAAATAATACTTGTATGAGGGCATATAAAGATTTTTTTTCAATTTAATAACTTTTTCATAATATTTTAAAATTGATATTTAATATATCTAAGTTCAATATAACTTGTTGAAATTTTGTACATTTGTTTAAAATGTTCATAAAAGTAATATGACTAATTATTTTTTAAGTAGATCACTTAGTTTCTTAGATAGGAAGAGTGGTGGAATGTTTTAAATAATGTTCACTATCAGTTTTATTCATTACAATTGCAAGATTCATTTAAATGATAAGAAAATTATTTAGGAATATAGTTTTGTTAAGCCTTTTTTTAAAAAAAATTCAAATAAAAAGAAAAAAATGTCAACAACAATTTTAAATAGAAAACTTACTGATTTCTTGTACATATATAATTATGTACACAAATATAATATAATATGTACATAAAGTGTACCTATTGACTTACTGCAGTAATATCTAGGGATATATATATATATATACACACACACACACTATATGTTTGAAGTTAATTTAAAGTAAAATTACATGTATTAAATAAAATTCATTTACAATTTAGTTTTGGTAAAAAAAATTTTTTAAAAAATAAAAAATTTCCAATTAAAATAAAAATTTAAACACTTTTTACTTAAAAAAGTATTTCATATTTTTAATCACTTATATATACATACATTATTATGTACTTATACTAAATAAGTATAATAATGTGTAAGTCCATCTTTATTGTTAAAATGTTAACTTGATACCAGTTTGAAATTGTTGATTGTTATTGATATTAGGATTGTCTAAGCATTGACTGTTTTTTAATGATATACTAAATAAGATATGGGTATACATTTTAACTAATAGCAGAAATATTTAGTGATATATATGTATATATAACAACTATAAGTGTCCAATAAATTTAAAGTATGATATAATTCTACATTTTCATTTACTGTGCTAATATTAAAAACTTAAAAATAATAAAGATAATTTTTTTTATATTAAATGCTTTTATTGACTGCACACTAAAAAACAAAAAAATAATTTTCTTCAACCACAATTAGGGTTTTTAGATTTAACTTGAAATGAAAGCATGGGAGTCCCGAAATGAATTAAGTCAATCTCTATTTTTTATAATAAAGGATTGACTTAATTAATTTCTGTCTCCCTCCTCCCCAATGCTTTTATTTCAAATTAAATCTAAAAACCCCAATTGTGGTTGAAGAAAGCTTTTTTTGCTTTTTAATGCACGATCAATAAAAGCATTTAATATAGAACATTTTTTTATCTCTATTATTTTTTTTTATAAATTTTAGAACAGTTTTTATTTTGAAAACTTTTATTTTTTGAAATATAAAGTCAAGATATCTGTGATATCAAAATTCCCAACATGCATTGCTGAATTTTAAAAAGATTCCCCAAGGAGTACTACTATAATGTTATGAATGAAGTTGCTTTCCAATATTGTCTTATTTTTAAAGAATTTTTGTCCTGAAAGTTATATTTTAAATTGATGTTTTTTTATATATTACAAGTAAATAAATGTGCAAATAATAGTAAACTTCATTATCACCAATACAAAAAGGGGATACATATGATGATTATAAATGATTATCAATTGGTCTTAAGAATTAAGATATTAAGTGAAAAGTTAAAACTTTATGGAACCAGTCACAAATAAAATAGTATATTATACACAAATAATTCATTTGATAAACTTTTTTTTTCACATTTACTTAGACTCTCACTTTTTTTAATATATAAAGTGCTTTTCTTAAATTAATATTTTATCATCTCGTTTGTAGTAATCGTTAAAAAAATAATTGAATAGTTCATTGCTCAAAAGTTTATAAAAAGTTCAAACATGAGAAGTGACTGAGGTAGGCTATGTACAATAAAGTATGTAAGATATAATAATTATTATAAGGGCTAATAATCAGAAATATATCTTTTTACTTCATTTCTGTTGCTTGATTAAACATTATTTAAATAACATTTTCAATTAAATGAAAACATTTATAATTTAATGAAAATAATATAATGTTTATTAATATTTTTCATCATTAAAGAATAAGTATAAATAAAGATAGAGAAAGTGTAGTGTTATAACATATCTATCATTTAATTCGTAGTCCTTAAATGTTTCAATGTTAAGTAAAGATCTCTCCAACAACCTTTTAAAACAGTTTTTTTTACAATCAATATTGGCTGATTTTATGAATTGGCAGTGACTAGATATCTTCCAAAAATTTCAAATCTGATTAAAATCTGAAAAGACAATTAAATTTCACTCAGTGTAAATTCAAATCCACATCACACAAAAGATAGGCATATATGCCACAAGTACATTATAAGGCCTTTTGTTAAAAATAAATTTAAGTACACCTGGGTCTCATTTTATGTGGTAGATAGGTTCCTCAGAAAACGTGCACAAAAGAAATCGCACAAAAATAGACTTACCTTGAAAAATGGGGGATAGGTTCTGTAATTTTCAAAATCGCATAAAAGCAAAGCAACAAGGAAAAATTACTTTAAAATTTGCATTAAAAAAATAAGGAAATAAAGTATGACTAATAAAAAATTTCAAATATTTGAAAAAAATTAATACAAGACAAACTTTTTTTACTTTTTTTATTAACTACAGTATTTAACTTTACATTTTTTCATACATACTTTAATCATTACCACTGTTTGACAATATGCGTTCATTTGTGAACTAATAAGAAATCAGATTCGTGATGTGATTACAACTAGCGCCACTTTCAGTCTTGCGCTGTGTTAATGGTTTTCTGTTTCTATATTAAAAAAATGAGATCGCAATCAAAACAAAAAAATTATACATTATCATTAGAAAGATTATTTTCCGTTTATAAAATCAATAAAATCTTCGTTATTATTTATTTTAAAAATCTAAAAAAATATTTATTTCTGTTAATATCTTACAAAATACATTTTAAAAGTTTAACATTTTTGAATATTTATTGTGATATTTTTATATGTAAGTATAAATCTATTATTATTATTTATTAATTAGTATAAGTCGATTATTTATATAGAAGCTAAGATTTTAAATACAGCTTCAGGCCATATTCACATTAGCTGCTAATATAACATTATATTTTTGAAAAAAAAAAAAAAATTTCAAGACAAAATAAGTTATTATTATTTTTAATTTCTTGATATCTAATAAATATAGTGAAATATGAAAGATATTAAGAAGAAACATGAATTGCATAACTTCAAAATCACATTAAAATAATCCGCATAAAACGAGACCCAGGTGTATATAGATATACTGTAGATGTTGATCTCCAAATTTTAATAAAACAATAAAAAGCTAAACATGTCTATACATATAACTAATTAATTGTTTTATATTTGTTTTATTTTTTTAGATTTTATAGAAGTGCCTTGGAATGTGCTTCAGAAGGTATTACTAATACCATATCATTAGTAACTAATACTGCTGCCCATTTAATTGCTATATTTGCCGCTATGGCGCTTATTGGAAAAGTTTTAGACTGGTTGGTTTTTTTAGTTAATATATCTGGCGTTTTTGAGGTATGTTATTTATATTATTATTAGAATAATTTTGTCTTGACTAATTTATTTACACATTGATAAATTGTATTATGTTTATTAAATATTTCTATTAAAAATTATTTCATGTATATGTATTTTTTGCTTTTCGTATATAAATATAAGATGGATAAATTTAGAACTATGTGGGATGACGAATTATGCATATTTTTTATGTTTGTCTTTAAAAATATATGACTTTAAGTGTAAAGATTTCCATTATAATGATTACAGCATGAATTTTCTATGCACATGATCTTGAATTTAAACTGGTTGAACCTTGAAGACTTCAATCAAATAGCTGAGAATTAGTCAAACAAGCTTAATATTTTTTCAATTACCATAACCAAGTTATCTTTTCATCCACTACTAATCAGTCAATAAATGAGTATATAACAAGTAACTGGAGAATAAACTCTCATGACAATAAGTCTTGATTAAAACAGGTAAAACTCTCCATACAGTAGTGCCACTCAGTGCAAGCCAGAATAATCAATGGCTGCCAGAAGGCCTATATGATTATATAAGTTAATGAGCTTGGATTGAAAATATTATTGTGTTTTTAATTTTATTCTCATAGTTTTATAGTTAAGTAGAGATAAAATATGGCTGCTGGAGGGTTGCATTAGATCCTAAGATCTAACTACCAAGGCTCCTCATTGAAGAAAGCCACAAGCTAGAAACTAGTCTGGGGATATTGGATGAGTAGGCAATAGTTAGGGGTTTTATGCACAAGCCTTCTGGCATCCATTGATTACTCTGACTTGCACTGAATGGCACTACTATATGGAGAGTTTTGCTTGTTTTAATAACAGTTATGAGCAAGCATAAGAAATGGTGATCATAAGATGTTTAGTGGCTTAATAAACCTTTGATGTATTGATCATGAAAAAATGATTGTGATCTTTAATAAAGTTAATAGTGGTGTTAACTACTAAAGGAGCTTACTTTGACTTATTACCAGTCTTTAATACTCTTGCCTCATCCTTCTGTTCCTTGTAAATCTTCCAGCAATTTTTGCCTCTGATTCTCTATCTGTTCTTTCTTTCCAATTCATTTTTGGGTACTCTTTATTCTCTTCTCCAGTGGTATGTAATTTAATATTTGTTTTGACAATCTGTCCTGAGATATTCTTTGTATATATACATAGAAATCCAATTGTCTTGTCTGATGTGGATTAACTATTAATTATTTCTCAAATTCTTTCATTGCTTATGCCCTGTCTCCTTGACTTTCCTAAAGATCTTCACTGGCAATATATTTATATTTCACTTTCATTTTTTCAATTTCCAAACATCATTTTCATATGTAATGATATTTTTTATTATTGTGCTAGACATTCATTGGTTATTGACTTTGATCCTACAACTTCATATTTAATATTGCTATAGATTTTGCACCTAGTATATATTTTTCTCTTATAGTTTCATGTCTTATTCTTCTTTGTGTGATCTTCATATCTAGATATTAATATTTCTCATATTTTCTGGTCCATTGTCTATTTTTTTAATATTGTATCCTGTTGTGTTTCTCCATTATGTATTGTAACCTCCAGTAAAATATAAAATATTAAAACAGACTTGGCACTAACATGAACCAATGCCAAAGGAGTAAGATTTGGTTAGTATGAATATGAGTTCTAAAGGAAGATCACAAAGTACCACCCACTACCTATCTTTATACTACATTATATATCAGCTCTTCATCTCTTGTGGCCTATAAGCCATAATTATAAAACAGAATATTAGAAACAAGTTTAGCTAGCATATGCATGAGAAAAATTTAAAGGGAGAGGAATCAAAAAGTGTACATGAAAATAATAACCTCCAATATTAAACATCGATTGAATTAACTTCAAGATCCAAAGCAAAAAAATAATACAAGATAAATTTAGTTGCCATTCTACTTAATAGTCAATAATCTGGAAGGCATCCATCTATGAAAATAATATGGAGTTATTATGAGTTGGGTAATAAATGAATTAAGATGTAAATGATTAAATGGATGATGAAAAACAAATAAGAATTAATTAATGAAAATGAATGGACTTAAGAGTGAGGAAAAGAAAAGGGAAATATGTTAGAATGATGAATGATTAAGGTGGTGATAGAATAAGGGGTAATGATGGATGAATCAATTATGATAATGCCTCAAGATGAAATGAGAATGAAATAAAAGAAATATATGGATGAGCTACAATAACAATGTTGATGATGAAGAATGAGATCCTGAACTACAAAACTAATATTGTGTCAAACAAGACAATAATGAAATAAAGCAAGGGTTCTAAGCTTGACTAAAAAAAATATTTAATCACTAAATTAAAATAGATTATAAGTTTTAAATTAGAAAAGAAACTCATATCATAAAATTATACAGAATCAATTAAACAAAAAGAATAAACATAAGAGATCAAGGCAAAGCCTAATAAATAATTTCAGAAATGAAAAATTACAATAGATTAACAATTGAGACTATTAATTAATAATTTACTTTTCTCAGGGTTCAAATAACTTAAATGCTACTATTTTAAAAGATATATTTGGATCAGTGAGAGGGATTTTGCCACTACCCAAATATAACAAGTAAAACAGCTCATAAAACAAAATAAAATTAGTAAAGAACATTTGGCCATTCAAATAATAACAATAATATGAATTTTAAATTTTATGAAGTATTAATAACTTGTTAACAAAATAAATATAATAATTTACAAACCATCTTTTATTTAATAACCATGGGCAATATGATCAAGATCAGTGAATGATGTATCTAATGATTTAGATAAGCAGATTATTCCAAAATTAAGATTTAATATTTAATCATTATAAATAATACATATGCTTAAGATCAACAGGATTTTGATCAATAAGCCATAAAGCTTTATATACTCTAAATCTAAGAGCTTATCAAAGCTTATTTTGATATGCTAACACACAATAAAATTTATTATATTGATTGATGATGATTTTTATGACAACAATAAAAATATGTTGATAGCAATAGTAATAACAATATGGATAGTGATTAGCAATAAGACTATGGACAACTAAATATATTTTCAAACAAAATTTATTTATATTATTTACAAGTTTGTGAATATACTAATAACAACAAAGAAAACATACATAATCTTGGACAATTGTAACAGAAATTTACATATAACAAGATTTAATTACATCATTTTATGATTAACGGAAGATCTCTTATGATCTATTTACCAGTTTAATAAATTATTACCTTTTAATTTATTATTACTTAAATTTATTACTAACATTGAGTTTATTTGACTTACTATACATTTTATATTTTACATATTTATTAATAGCATAATTTTAAGAATTTACCACTTTAAATAGACACAGGCAATGTATTTCAAAATTTCTATTCAATGGTTAATAAGCTACCAATATTATTACACAGGATAATACAATGAATATATTTAAGATACCAATAGTTTAAGCTACCATATATTACTAGAAACTATTGACTTCTTGTTTTAATCCATTTATTTAGGCTATTAAACAGCCAACACTGCTTTAAGAGTCAAGACTATCATTTTCTACCCTTTAATTATTAGTTTTACCTTATAGAACAACTCTTTTAAGATTAAAGAAAATTATTAGCATTTTAAAATAACTTGGATATAAATGATATATAACATAAATTAATGGTATAGATGGGATCATCTCGAATGGATAGGCATTAAGTAACAATCTACTATAAAATAACTTTTAACTAATATTATCTTTTATCATTTTCATACATTTTCAAATACCATATTTCAGAAATGATTCTGCTGTTATCAATACTAAACCATTAGAACATAGGAATATGGAACATAATAAAACATATGCTATATCCAATGATATAGTGGGTTTAAACTAAGGCAAAAGAGAACAAACTAACAACCTAGACCATGGTCATCTCATGACTGCATATGGTCTGTAATCCAGTGTCACTTCTGGATCACCTTTAGAAATATAAAAGGGGTGATCAATCCCTTGTTTGAAATAACTATACCAACACCTGGTTTGAAATCCCAGTGTCACTCTTGGATCACCTTTAGGGATATAAGAAAAAGGAAGGGGTGGCCAATCCCTTATTTAATAACTAGATCAATACATTACAAAAGTATGACCTTAATCTGTTCAAAGTTTGATAGACATTATTCATGATTCACCCATGATGGTCATTTATATCATCACTCAGAGAAAGAGAATAAGTTCACCTGATGTGATGCAACATGGATCTACCACATATTCCAAAATATTATACACTTATCATTATAACCATTCAACATGATAACAGATAAATCTCATGCTAATATTACTTACCACGAATATATAAAAACACTAGCAAAATGGAATATATTACTATTTGACACATAAAATTTATAACTATCATTATCAATTCGAGAATGACCCATAACTATAGCCATTATTAACTATTAATTAGTTAAGTATTACACATATTAAATACCATGTCTAATGCATTTAAATTAACCAAAATTATATACTACCCATTCAATATTATTATTCAACAATTGTAGGTTTTATTCTAGAAAGAAAAATATTAAGAATAAACTGTAATATTTTCTTACCCTTGTTCATATTTTAAATATGAATGAAATTTACAACAAATAAGATTACTTTACCTTTTTTTAAATATTTAATCAAATTTGTATTTATCATGAGTTAATACATATAATAATAATAATAATAATAATAATAATAATAATAATAATAATAATAATCACCATCACACATCATCATCATCACTATATAAACCTCTTGTTTCATATTCCTTCTTGTGAAACTAAGAGAATGAAATCTTGATTGCAACTGTAAAATCTGCAGCATTATGTGAATGATAAATGTTCTTTTCCACATGGAGTATATTTCAAATTTATTTATTAGTTTAAACTGTAATTCTGGTGCATTGATAGATCTATAACAGTCATAGTTTTTATCTGTTAATTTCAACACTTTGTTATTCTGGGAATTAAGAAAAAAATTGAAGATAAACATTGATTCTTATTTTCATCACGTATATGGATTCCATATACTTTATTGACTAATGACACTATTTAACAATTAACACATTATAAACCAGATCCACAATATGATTAACTAATATTAAAAAAAATATAAAAATATAGTAGACCCAATTACATAATTATAAAAAAGCTTTTCTGTAGAGGTTACTATCATTTTACCAATTCTAGTACAGCTCAGTAAATATTACTTATGCAATCAATGTGGTTTAATAAATTTATAATTACAATATGATTAACAGCTGAAATACACAGGCTTATATATACCGTGCTATATGTAATAGACAGGGTATGAGCTATCTTAATATATACTGAGCACTTGTAGCATATATGTGTAGAGAGGTAACTGGACCAACTGATGATTGCTGGTTTAGCATGAAAACGATATTGGGATATTATCTTTTCAACAAAGGTATTCAGGTGTATCAGTGTTATGAGATAGTGTGAAGGTGGGGGTTATGTGAAAGTCTGCGCTCAACTGCCACAAAATGATTAACATAATAATTAATATATCAAAATTTAAATTAACATTTGATTCACTTTTAATGAGATTCTACAACTCAGTTTAATAAACATATCAATTGTTACTGGAATTTACAAGATGGCGTACTTAGCTTTGCCCTAGTGTAAGTTTTAAAGGCAATGCTGAGAATATTTCATATTAAAAGTATCAACTTTTTATAAATTAGTATCTTCATTTATATTATTTTATTCAGTAGGTATAGGTCATTTCTGTGCTTCTATTTAATTGCAATATAACATTTTTTTAAAATTTATTTATCTCCATGTAATGAAATTAATATAGTATAATAAAATTGTGACAGTTGAAGTTAGCTTTAATATAATATCTCACATTAGTTTAAACATATCATGAGTGCCTTATAAATTCAAAATTGCAATAAAAGACCTTAAGTATCTCCTATCATAGTTCTGCTTATTTTTGAATTTATTCTGACTGAAAGTACAAAATAATTATCTTTTTTTTCTTCTTGCTATCTTAAATAAGTCATAATTATTTTTATAATGCACACAGTAAATACAATAATTAAAACAGTTATAAAATAAAGAGTAAAGTTTCATGCTTATGAACATCTGGATTAGTTTTTATTTGAAGTCCATTTTGGCAGGATTTTTCTTTTTCTTCCAATATGTCTACTAGTTTTAAATTTGAACTCTTTATAATTATCAATTGACAATAGCAATGTGTTTCATGTATGTAGGTCAAATGGAGTTCCTACTCCATTAGTTGCAAGTTAAAATCCAATTCAATTCCATTTTTAATTCAATTCAAATTCAATTTTACTTTTTAATAATTTTCTGCTTCCCAGTTCTTTATTCTCTTTTTTTTTTGTTGTCTTCAGTTCAGTTTCCTACCCTATCTGTTCTCCCTTCTTGTTTTCCTGTTCTCCCCTATAAAAATCTTGTTAGCCTATTTATAAACATTTATCAGAGAGGATGATTGTACACATTAACAGACCAATTGAATTATTGTATGTATATACATTAACATACAATTAATAATTCTCCATCTATAAGCATAAGTATAACTAATTAAGCTATTTAAAACTATTTTAAATTGCAATAGAAACATGCTTGAGAATTAATTATAAAGGTTAACTTAGAAGTAGCTATAATTTCAAGTCTTTTTGACTATTATTTAATAATAATAAAATACCAAATATTTCTATACTTTTAATTTAATCATAACAATAATAAATTACTATTTTGATACTGTTAAAAATTAGTCCATCTAACAGACTGCATATAAAAAGTCTCATACACAATCTGGCAGAGGGCCTAACATACATCTTGAACAGTCTAATTCTTTATCACTCACAGGAGATTTATTGATAAAATTTACTTATTTTTATGATATAATTTAGCAATCATGATAACACACCACTGATATAATATACCTATTTAATATTGACTAGTTACTATTAATTAAAATTTAAAATTTTATATAATTGACCATTTAAATAGGGCATGACAGATAGTGAGCCCAACCATAAGGTTACAATATATACATATTTGTTTTCATAATGTTTATTTCCGGGAACCATTTCCTATATTCTTTTTATTTATTTTCTAGCCATAAACTGATCATGATTCTGAATCAAAACTACTTCATTATTAGCATAAAAGTGTTTTATTATTATATGGAAGAATTATCATTTCCCACATTCTTTTTATTTTAACCATTTATTCTAGATTCAGTTTAAATAATATAGATAATAGGTAGCATGCCTATTCAAATTCTTTGGTTATCTTATCTCAAATCATATTTCTTATTTTTAATTTTGACATATCATCATCAATCATTATCAATTCATTGCAGGATGAAAATCTCTCCAAGTTCAACTCATCTTTTCCATGCTCTAGACTCTCTTCTACATATCACTTCTGTACATTTCTTTTTTTATCCATCCATCTCACATGTGGTCTCTTTCTGCTAAAACTGTAAAACATTAAATATTCTTGACACAACCAAGAGTTTCTCAGCCAAAGCAGACTTCTCAAGAGCACAGAAATACAAAAACACATCAACATTCTCTTCATGTATTTTAGTAATATAACTTGGTTGATCTATAATCAAATCATAAATCACAATCTTCCTAACCATCTAAAGTATATTTTACTATTTGTTTTGTTTCTAATTCATTTTCTTTTGATCTCTTATATATTACAAAATGTCTCATTTCCAATGTCAACACTGCAAACATCATGCCTTATTGTATTTTAAACATCACGTTATATATTTGTAATAACGATAACATTATTTGACTTATAATCTTCATAGAATTTTTTCGTATGCTTGCTCATAACTGTTATTAAAACAGGCAAAACTCTCTATATATGTATTGCCATTCAGTGCAAGCCAGAGTAATCAATCGATGTAGAAGGCTTGTGTATAAAATCCCCATCTAGTGCCTACTCATCCAATATTCCCAGAATAGCTTCTGGCCTTCATCAGTGAGGAACCTTGGATCTGAGAGCATTGCACCTAGATCTTAGGATCAGGCCACAAGCCAAAAGCTAGTCTGGGAATAGTGGATGAGTAGGCACTAGATGGGGACTTTATGCACAAACCTTCTGGCATCCATTGATTACTCTGACTTGCACTGAGTGGCAATACGTATATAGAGAGTTTTGCCGATTTTAATTATTTGACTTATAATCTTTATAGAAATTTTTCTCAATTTTCAAATCACAATATTTGTTGAAAAAGTCAACTTATCTGTCATGTATCCAGGAAAAAGAAAATTGTTTTTTTCAACAAACATTATTGCTGAAACATCAGAAAAATTTTTTTATAGAAGAAATAAGAAAAATAATATTAGCATTAATATATATTGTATTTATGTTATATTTAATTAATTAATAATACACAAAGTGCTCACACACTTATGTATATATATAATTAAGAGAAGAAAACCACTCTCCCTTGGACTGTAGATAAATCTATTTTGAAGTTTTTGATGTTTATAAGCTTACCCTGATCATCATCAGCGAAAACTTAGTGAAATTATGATATCAGCCAGATAAAACATGGCATTAATAATTATTAGAGGAATAATCAACTTCATGAATATAGGCAAACTTATAATCTTTCATACATAAAAAATTCAATAAAATTATTCTCTCTTCGTTGTCTTTTTAAAAACTTTTAATCCCCTCTCATGGTTAAGAAACCCAGCAACCGCCCACACACAGCGGTTGCTGGATTTCTTAGCCATGTGAGGTGATTTGATATTTGGATATTTATTTCAGTTTAGCTTGTGCACTGAGATTATTTCATATGTAATTGAGTTAGGTGATTTAAAAATTAAAATTACAAATGCTTAGATAGTTTTTATATAATAGTAGCAAATATGTTTGTTTAGTAGCAATTTAAGATCGTTCCTTATTTAATTTCAAACACTTTGTTTGAATTAGTTCATGTTTCAAAATTTAAGATCTAATAGGTACAGTTTCAAAGTGGTATCATTTTGGGCTGGCTAGTTTTGAAGTACAAAGTCTAATATATTTATTGTTATTATTTTATAATCAGTTAAAACTGATGACTCAGATACGAGTGAATTATTAAAAGCAGGGATTGATTTTATTTCGGTCTTACTGCTTTGTGTTTGTGAATAATTTTGAGATTGTCTTAATTCGTAAGAGACATTCTTATGTTTATTACTATTGAACTTTCTTTATATTATTATTAATTTAAATTAAAGAGAGAAAAAAATAGATTTTATGGTTTTCTGATTTATAATTTCAGTATTCATATTTGTTATTCCCTTATCATAACGCTGAGATTAATATTTTTGGTCATTTAAGAATAACACACAACTTTGTAAATAAAAATATTTATTAATATATTTATATATATATAACAATCATCTAGGGATCACTCCACCACACATGCACTTTATACTAATAAATACTTTTAAGGAATATTCTCCTTTCCAATCACAAAATGAAGTCTTTTGAGAAGATAAGATTAATCCACTCTATCTTTTAATCTATACATACACACACACACACATATATAAGAAAATCTTAAGCATTTGGAAATGAGAGCAGGAAGATATTAATTAATCACTTTAAATTCCATTTGCTATGTTTTTATTATTGATTTCTGTGGAATTTTTACAATTTACTGCGTCAGTATTAGAAATAATATTAAACATATATATAATGAGTTATTTATTTATATGGTGCTGTTTTTTAATCTGCAACAGTCATTAGTGATCACTCCATTATACATGTGCTGTAAACTAATAATCACTTCCCTAATGATTGTTGCAGATTAAAACAGCACTATATAAATAAATAACATTATACATATGCTGTAAATTGTAAAAATTTTGCAGATGTTAATAATTGAAACATAGCAAATGGAATTAAAAATAATTAATTAATATCTTCACGCTCTCATTTCCCAATGCTTAAGATTTGCCTATACTATACATTTAGGTTAAAAATGTAGAATGGATTCATTTTATCTTTTCAAAAGACTTTATTTTGTGTTTGGAAAGGAGAGTATTCCTTAAAAGTGTTTATTAATTTACAGCACATATGTAGTGGTTGTTACTAATGATTGTTACAGATTAAAATATAGTACTATATAAATAAATAACTCATTATATATATAATACATGTATATATATGTGTGTGTGCAATATTTAAATACAAATTATATATAAACCAGTAGCGGCTGGTCTATAAGCATCGTGGAACTGCAGCACCCCTAGAATTTTTTTTATTAAATTTGTGCTTGAAAATATCAATAATTTAACAATTATTCAATATTTTGCCTAATTATTATGCAAATACAACTAATTAAACTACTTTTAATAAAGAATTATTTTTAAGTGATACTTAAGATTCTATTCAAAGGTTCTGCTAATTATGGCAGTTCCAGAAACTTCATATTCATTAAATTTCAACAAATTCCACCAAGATTCATTTGCTTTCATCAATGTGCATAATTAGCACCATTGGAACTTCTTCCTACCACAGTGTCCATAGTTATTTGAGCATGGTTTATTCTGGTTTCTCTTCTGAAAAAATAAATTTTTTGGATTTTCATTTAGAATGAGCAATAAAATATTTTTTTCTTGTAATTAACATTTATAAATTAGCATATAATTATTTATTGCAGATAAATATAACAAAATAATAAAAGAAATATTATGATAAATATTTATCACAATGGGTGTTAGTGTTGAATATATAAAAAGGTAATTGTGACTTACGCCCCATGTGGCCGCAAGAGGCGCTGTTTCTGTGTCAACCACAGAAATATTCAGAATAGGGACCCAAATGCAGCCTCTTGTGGCCACATGGGGCATAAGTCACAAGTACCTATAAAAATTATATTTTTCTAATTATCATTGCATGAAAAAATTGAAATTAAAGTAAAGATCTTTCAACATCAATTGGTACTGAAAAATAAAATGACTGTGGGGTGCAAAATTAAGAATGCTCTACTTTGTTTTTCATGCTTATTTTTTGGCAGCAGTACTATAATAAAGCACTCCTATTAAAAAATTTCATGGCCTACCACTTACACAAATGTTTAGATACAATGGTATGTCTTAGTTACAGTTGGCAGACTATACAATTCTAGTCTTTAGCAGTACAGCTTTTGTTTGGGAATATGTGACTTGTTTTTCATACTCTGACACTTTCAGCCTATGAGTAGCTGCTATTCAATGTCTAACAGTTGTATTGTATTGGTGAGCAGCTGAAAGTTGTCTCACCCTGTTTATTTTTCCTTTCAAATGGACCTTATTATATAGTAAAAATCACTGTCCTTTTTGGAAGCAATTGAATTCACTGATCGAGCTCCGCCTTTTTTATGCCATTGATTATTTATTTCCTTTTGTTATTTTATTGGTTACTTTTATTGTAACTTCAATTCATTCATGATAATATTGTAGTGAGGACAAGTCCATTATTTGAGAGTAGTTTTAAATGAGTTATGATGAGATCATAAAAATATTATTCTTAATCATGACTTTATTTATTTTTTTGATGTTGTGATATTTAAAAGTGATGCATCAGATATTATTTGTATTATGTGTTTTCTGATTTGAGAAGGCATGTCTTGCTTATAACAAGTTTAACTATTCAAATTTTTGTTTTTTTTTCTTAATATGTTTTTATTTTAAAGTAAGCCTCTTCCTGATAATATAACATAATAGATACATAAAAAATAAATGAGTCATATTTACATCATTTTCTATGCAATTCTAAAGCACTTATTGACTTACAATTTAGGGGGAAAGGTATAAATTAATAAACATAAATTAATTAATTGTACTGAGCCAGCTTTCAGTAAAACACTACCAGAATCATAGTGCTGAATAAAATTATGCAGTACGTGTAAGCTTATATAATTGATAGGATTTAATATGTAAATGAGGTACAATATGCAAATAAGGCAATTACATATTACATTTGTTGGACAATGGAACACACAAATTCTTTTTATTGATGGAATGTGGATTCTTTGTAATTGTCCAAGCATCTTTGTACTTTCTTTTCCTATCGTCTCTTTCCAAGCATATCTTTCTAACATTTGATGGAGAAAACATGTGATCAGTGGTGCATTCATGATCCAGAAATATAGATCTGTACTCAGTCTTTTGTTTAGTTCTATTGTACAAATATGCATGATGGGCAATTCTTGTCGATCTATTTTCATGAGATTGACCATAATAAACAGAGCTGCAGAAAAGATTAGTACATGAAATTTTATATACCATCTGCAGGACATGCTCCACAGATATCTTGTCTTTAGTATTGTTCAACAAAGTATTAAGAGAAAGTGGCAATCTAAAGTTAACCCTAGCGTAAATTTTCCTAATGTTGTTTACAATATATGGGATGTAAAGAAGGCTTATCCACATTTTAAGCATATTATTAATGTTTTTAACATTATTTATATTGGTGTTAATTTCCCAACTGTTTTAATAAATATGTTATGATTATAACCAAGCCCCATTAGATCTTTAAAATATGCATATATGTTATTTTTTCTATCTGCTTCATTCTTGCATAGATTTTTGTTTCTCTATAAGAGTCATTGAAAGCCAGTCAGTTTTTGTTCTATTGGGACTTTTGAATAGGATGAATATGACTCCTTTATTTGTAAAGGTTTTACATTTTAAAGTCAAGCTCTTTCATTTTTCTGGATATAGATATCCAGAAAATCAATCCAATGATCCTTTTACTTCAATAATTGATTTCAGATACAATGTATTTTCAAGCTTCAACCGCATGTCATTGATCTGATCCTCCACCACACATACAAACATGTTATCTACATATCACATGTAAATATTGTTAGATGAAGGAGCTAAATATTTAGGCAATATATTATTTTCAAACTCAGATAAAACAATTCTACAAACAATACCACTTAGTGGTAACTCCATTGACCAAACCACTCTCCATTTTATAAAATTCATCCTTGGCTATTGCTACAACTTCCCTATCAATCCATTTTAAGACTTTTATTATAAACTCTTTTTTATATGGATTATAGTTAATTTGCTGCAAGGTGTCTTGAATGATGTTAATGGATAGATCATGAAGCACTAAACTGTACAGTTTTTTAATATCTAATGAGGCCAGCTTATAATTCTTATTAATTTATTTTTTAATTTTATTCACACACTCTGAAGCTGATTTGATTATATATATGCCAAATCCAAAGCTCAGTTGATGCAATTAATTAGTTTATGTTTAACCATTAAACATCACATGATCACCATCTCTTATGCTAGCACATAACTGTTATTAAACAGGCAAAACTCTCCATACAGTAGTGCCACCATGTGACAACCAGAGTAATCAATGGATGCCAGAAGGCTTAGTACATAAAATTCCCATCTAGTGTCTACTCATTTAATATCCCCAGACTAGTTTTTGACTCTGGTTGGCACAGAGTGGCAATACTGTATGGAGAGTTTTGCCTAACAGTTATGTGCTAGCGTAAGAGATGGCGATCATGTGATGTTTAGTGGTTTAACACCAATCATGCCTAATAGGATACGGTGGCTTTGGTTGTTAAAAAGCCAAAGACACCAAAATGTATGAATGCTGAACTGAGTTCAGACCCATAGTTAAGTAGAGATAAAAGGTAGCTGCTGAAGGGTTGTATTAGATCCTATCCCAAGAACTAGATGCAATGCTCTCAGATCCAAGGCTTGTCACTGATGAAGGCCACAAGCAAGAAACTAGTCTGGGGATATTGGATGAGTAGGCACTAGATGGGGACTTTATGCACTAAGCCTTCTGGTATCCATTGATTACTCTGGTTGGCACAGGGTAGCACTACTGTATAAAGAGTTTTGCCTGTTAAATAATAGTTTATGTTTATTAATTTGCACCTTTTTATCTGAACTCAAAGTCAATGGATGCTTTAGAATTATATATTTCCATGAAAAGAGTTAATACGCTGAGATCATTTTCTATGTTAATTTAGTGTTGCTGTAATTATAGTACTATTTTACATTTGTGGTTGATTATAAATTGCTTAGTCTAATGTTATTATTTTAGATAGTAATGTCTAAAATATACATTCCCTTCACATTTTTAATGGGTGTCAATATGACAGAATGTGGTGAAGTCTCCAGATTGATTGCTATTAAAACTATGGTTAATGAAAAGGCAGCATTTGAAAACTTGGTTTCACTTGTAAAAAATGGGAAACTATCGGTAAGAACTAAAACATTAATAATTTTAATTGGTTTTAAATGTTTATTCATTTCAATAAATACTTCTTTTTATTTGACTATTATATACTATTTGAGTAAACCACTAAACATCACATGATCACCATAAAATAAAATAAAAATCACATCTATTCTAACACTTAAATACTACAAAATAGACAGTAAAGCAAAGAAAAAAAATACATCTATTAACTATAGTAGGAATATAAAAAAATGGACAGATAAAAAAAAACTTAATCTAGATCAGATTTTTACAAAATGGACACTTAAAGGATATGTTTATATGATATAACAGCTGCACAGGATCTTGATCGAGAAATGTTTAAGTATATTTATTTTGAAACAGGCAAAACTCTCCATACAGTAGTGCCACTCAGTGCCAACCAGAGTAATCAATGGATGCCAGAAGGCTTATGCATAAAATCCCTCTCCAGTGCCTACTCATCCAGTATCCCAGACTAGTTTTTTTCTGGGAATATTGGATAAGTAGACACTGGACAGGGATTTTATGCACAAGGCTTCTGGCATCCATTGATTACTCTGGTTGGCACTGAGTGGCACTATTGTATGGAGAGTTTTGCCTGTTTTAATAACAGTAATATACTAGCATAAGAAATAGTGATCAATGTTTAAGTATATTTATTTTGTTTAAATACAAAAAAAAAAAGAAATTAGTAAACTTTTATCAAAATGTAAGATGTATCAATGAGGTGGACTGATTTTTTAAATATAGTCCAGAATGCAAACGAAAGCACCAACTTCTTTGTGCAGCATGCGGATCATAGTTCTTCACTTTTATATGCTTTATAGGGGAGGGGGGTTGTAAACTTTTATTAAAACAGAATCAATGAGTTTAATTTGGTTTTTTTAATATCCAGAATGCAAACAAAAGCGTCATCTTCTTTGTGTCCATTTTAGTATATACAAGCGCTTTAACAGGCTAGGTGAAGAAGTTGTTAATAGTAAGAAAACAATCAAAGTAAATTAATGTAGGCCAAGAACTTTTGAGGTTTTGCCCCTCCTAATTATGTCCATTTTGTAATTTTATGCAAGATTTAATATATGTGGGAATTGTTGGCCATCGCGGCAAAATGCTGTACCTTCTGCTCGGAGATGGGGGGGGGGGGGATAGCTTTGACAGAATGAAGTGCCATTTTTTAAAACTCACAACTACCTGTTTTTATTTAGAATCATGATATGTTTTTATTATTTTGTGTACAAATTTATTACTTAAGTTTGTCAAAGGTTTTGGTGTTCACATTATTTGATCAGATCCCAGGGTTTATTTGACAGAATCGCAAGGTTAGAAATTTATGAGTAGAATGACACATGTAAAAAGATGTAACAGATCTAATACATAAGTACCCTATTTTATCTTTAAAATAGGATATCGTTAGCTGAAAATTCAAATATAAAATGTCAACCACTCTTCACTCCCCTCCAAACATTAAGTTTCTTCATCAATGTTATCTTGTGAATAAAGATGGTCTGAATTTCAAACAGAATGTTTTATGGCTGGCGGAGTGATCTGCTATTTTATATTTTTTACAGTACTTATATAATTGTGGTTAGATACAGTTAAGATAAGTAAGTAAATAAATATATTGTTAGTAATCAACTATACCAGCACAATCTGTGGGTCATGACCTCTCTAGAGGTTGCAGAAAAATTGTTGGAGGTCATGAAAATTTTGAGAAGTTCTCATGTTAGATAATAAATTTTGAATTAAAAAAACAAATGCCTAAACACTATTAAAAAATATTAAAACTGTTCAATTCATTATTGTATGTCTGATCACTTTTGTGTTTAAATACTTCCTTCTTTATATTCCAACCCACTTCGTATAAACAGCACATCATACCAGAATTTCATTTATATAGCTCTCTTTTTTCTTGTTCACTCTCAGAATTTTGTTCTTCATGCTGCTATCCTTTTAATGCTGATATGTGGTACTATGTTCTTAAATGTATACATTTTTTAAAACAAGCTAATAAAATTGTAATTGCTACAAATTAACTGATTTATTAAGAACCAAGTATTATTATACATTTTTGTTAATATGCAATTTTTTTCAAAGATTATATTAAATCCTGTGTACAGAGACATAATATAAAGATATATAATTGTATGTAGTAAAATGACTTTTATTATTACTATCCTTATATGCTTACAATAGGATGGAAACAACATATAATGGGTCATGTAAAAGTTCAGTCTGAGTATGGGGGGTCACAAGTGTAAAAAGATTGCACACAACTGAACTATACTATATAATATATGCTTTTTAATGTATTGAATATCTTGCAGTAATAATTTAATTTTCTATAAATTTAAAAATCATGATGAGTACTTTGCAGCAAAGATATAATATCTGATAGTTTAAATTAATTTAGCACCTAATGAAAATAAACATTTTGCTAGGTATTGATACTATCTATATCTTTCATAAATCATAAAATTTTATTAATGCTGACATATTTGGCATTTTATTTATAATAGAATGATAAATTTAATGGGTCACTTAAAATTTCAGTCCGAGTATAGGGGGCGCAAGTGTAAAAAGGTTGTGCCAACTGAACTATACTACATAATATATGCTTTTTAATATATTGAATATCTTACAGAAATATAATAATTTAATTCTGTATAAAAAAAATAATTTTTGAAATTCTGTTCATATATGAAATCATCTTTATTGTGCTCATTTGTTTTTTTTTTAGATTTTTAACTTCTTTAGAATTATTTTTATTATTTTAAGAAATGAGATTTTATTGTGTGAGATACCTTTGTTAAAATAATTTGGAAAAAAGTGTAATTTAATAATTAGAATGTAAACATTCAAATCTTAAATTTCAAAAATTTGCTGCTTAATTTAGTGATGGGATAAATAAACAACATAATCTAAGTCTATAAACATCACATGATCACTATTTCCTATGCTTGCTTGTAACTGTTATTAAAACAGGCAAAACTCTCTATATGCATTGCCACTCAGTACAAGCCAGAGTAATCAATGGATGCAGAAGCCTTGTGCATAAAATCCCCATCTAGTGCCTACTTATTCAACATCCCAGACTTGTTTCTAGCTTGTGGCAAATGAGCTTGGTTTGGAAACATTATGGTGTTTTCATCTTGGACTTCTAGCTTTATAGTTAACCAAATAGGTAAAAGGTGGATGCTGGAGGTTTGCATTTCATTCTAAGATCTAGATGCAGTGCTCTCAAATCCAAGGCTCCTCGTTGTTGAAAGACACAAGTTAGAAACTAGTCTGGAGATGTTGGATAAGTAGGCACTAGATAGGGATTTTATGCACAAACCTTTCTGCATCCATTGATTACAAAAGCTTGCACTTGGTGGCACTACTGTATGGAGAGTTTGGCATATAGGAGATACTTTATTTGTAGTTACACAACTTATAGATATGAGTAGGAATGCAGGTAAACAGTTATATATGAGTTTTATAGATATAGAGAAGGCATATGATAGAGTAAATAGAAATAGATTATAGATAAGTTTAGCAAATTTGGGAATGGATGAAGCTTTAATAGATATTATTAAGAAATTATATGAAAATAATTATTATATATATCAATTAGAGAATCAATTAAAGTTAAAAATGGTGTGGGACTAAGGCAAGGATGCCCTATGACACCTATTTTGTTTGTGTTGTATTTGAGTGAAATGGAAAGAGCAATAGAAGATTAGGAAGAGGGATAGAGAAACTGTTAATAGGTAGTAAGGGAGTATATATTTTGTCAGGTCTTTTTTTTTTTTTGCAGATGATATATTTTTGTGTGCAGAAAAAAGAGAAGATATGGAAGTTATGTTGAGGACATGTGCAAGCGTGGGTAAAGAGATGGGGATTAAATTTAGTGAAGAAAAATCAAATATAATGATGGTTAATACTGGGGAAAGAGAAGATGTAGAATTTTTATTGGGAGATATTAAGTTAAGTGTGGTGAATAGATATAGTTATTTAGGAATTATTTTAAGTAATCAGAAAAATTATTTGGATGAATGGGAGAAAAAATTGATAAATGAAGCAAAGAAAAGAAAGGGGTTGATAAAGAAATTAACAGTATTTTCATATAATAAATATGATGTAGCTAGAATTATATGGAAAAGAGTTGCAGTAGCAGGGTTAACATATGGTAATGATGCATTATATGTTAGTAAAAAGATATTAGATTACTTAGAAAAAGCTCAAAGGGAAGTAGGAAGACATGCATTGAATGCAGAAGTATGGACAGCAAGGGAGGCAATTCAAGGAGAAATGGGATGGTCAAGTTTTCATATGAGAGATGCAAAAAGTAAAATGAAAATGTTTGGTAGATTGCAGTTTATGGATAATAAAAGAATAGCTAAAATAGTATTTAATTGGGTTATGAGTAAAGGGCAGATAACAAGATGGGTGAGAAAGATAATGCAGTATGCAAAAGATTTGGATAAAGAATTTATATCAATATATTTGTACAAAAGATGGGATGATTGTGTTAAGATGATTATTGAGTATTATAGTAGTAAGGAATGGGATAAAAGAATAAATTTATTAATAAAGACTAGGGAGTTAGAGAGATGGAGAAATACTATGGAGAGTAAAAAGAGTTTCAATATATATAGAAATAAACAGAATATTAGGTGTGAGTTAATATATGATAATAGTAAAGAAAGTAGTTTATTGTTTAAGGCTCGAACGGGATCTTTTCGCTACAAAAGAATATACATGTAAATGGAAAAATATGGGTGATTTATTTTGTAAATTATGTAAGGAAGGAATAGAAAATATTAGGCATTTGTTAATTGAATATAAATGTTTGAAAACAGAAAGGGTACATATAATGAAGTTGTGGAAAAATAAATATGAAAAGAGTGATTATACAGAAAGTGAATTATTGGTTTTTATGCCGGGTTTGGGAAAGGATAAGGGGGATTTAGATATAAAGGTTATAGAGTTGACAAAGATTATGTTGTGGAAATGGGATAGAGCAGATTATGGGTAAATTTAGAGTGGGGAATGTAAAATAAAGTGGCTAACAGGTTTATCTGGGCATAATTGCTGAGATATTCTTGACTTCGTTTAAGGAGAAGCCATAATACATCACATCATATCATTCTTATTAACAGCATATATAAGCATATTAAATGGTGATCATGTGATGTTTTAAATATATTGAAATTTGTTTGGGAGAATCATATTTGACACAAATATATCAATTGGTTATTGTACCATATCATTTTAATTGATAACTGATAATTCAAAAAACATATAGTTCAACTTCCATTATACTTGCAAGTAATAAAACATATAGATTATCAATTATATTAATTTTTATTAGTCATTTATTAGATTAGAGATTGTGAGGTAGTAAGTTTGACACATCAATTAATCTCTAGTAATTCATTATCTCTATATATTGAATAATAGGGATATCTGTAAGAGATTATGATCTGGATTAACTGATGAGTGCTCAGCATGAAATATGCATCTTGGGAACCATGCATTTCTTTTGCATGTCTTTAGACATATGTTTATGATTACCCCCTTCCCCCATCAGATGTTAAAAGTGGATAGAAACCAATTCCTACCTTGGGTGAGTGTGGTGTAATGAAAATTACACTATAGAAATATATAGCGCATTAAGTTTACAAAAGATTAAAGGATAATTAAAGCAATGAGATCTTAAAATTTACTGAATCTATAAATATTTGTTTTTCAAGATATAAATATTAAATTTTCGAAAATAATTTATTATGAATCAATTAAACTGTTATTCAACCAAGATATAAAAACTTCATGTAAAACTACAAATATTGTAAAGTTTATGATAATCATGTAAACATTTCATAAATATATTTTAAAAAATCTGCCCACGTCATTTATCTCAAAGAGGAATATACGGGATAAACTTGCATGTAATTAAAGCTATTTTAGATATTTTGACACTTAATTATAAATTTATATTTATAAATGAATAATAACTTTATTGTTAATAATTATAAATACATATAAATAGAAACATAATGGATTAAATTAATCATAAAATTAAACTTTAATGGAATGATCCTAGTAGAAGCAATTTAGTATTAAAAGAAAGCATAACTATGTGTTTGAAAAAGGCTTTTAATATATATGTTTCACCGGTTCTTACTTATGGTTTTGAAACTTGGATTTTTAACAAAAGAGCTACACAGAAACTTCAAATCGCTCAAAAAAAAAAAAATAATAAAGAGGCACATTTTAGGAGCAATAAGAAAAGATCAAAAATGAAATGAGAAAACAAGCCCGTATATCGCTGATGTCATTGAAAGAATTAAGGCACTAAATTGGAATTGTTACAAACATATTGTTAGGGCAGAGATATGAACAGCAGAAGTTTCAAATTGGATTTAAGAGATTATAAAAGACCTAGAAAAAGATCGCAGGTGAGATAGATGAATGAAATATGAAAGTTTGTTGGCATATTGTGAAGAAAAGAAGTTATGGATCAGAGACACTAGATTTAATTTGGAAACTTCCATCCTGCAATGGATCAATAATGATTGAAAACGATGATGAATAAATTAATCATTGTTGATGAGATAGCATAAAGCATTGAGAAATGTGAGTTACAAAGAGGATTTATATCTGATACAACTTTGATTTCTAAGCACTATCTTATATTGTCTTTGATTAATCAATTACATTTAAAATACATGTAAATTATGAACACATGCTAATCTATGTATGAGACAGAGAAGAAAAATTCAACACTTGATATTTAGCTGAGCATGCTTTCAGTATTATGTACCAGAATCATGACAATCTAACTAAACTGATTGGTTAATATTCCAAGGCATGCTCAGTAAATCACTCATATTTTTTTGATTGACAATGTTATTAAACTTGGCAACAAACCAGGCCTGTAATATTAACTGGTCAGTTTAGTTAGACTGCCATGATTCTAGTATATAATACCGAAAGCTTGCTTGATTAAATATTACTATTATTGTAAAATTTTCTTCTCTGTATGACACACACACATATATATATGTGTGTGTGTGTGTGTGTAATTTACATTATAGACAGATTAATTTATTTATTTATAATAGATGTATACACTGAGGCAAAACTCTCTATATAGTAGCATCACTCAATGCAAGCCAGAGTAATCAATGGATGCAGGAAGGTTTATGAGAAAAGTGCTATCTAGTGCCTACTCATCCATTATCCCCAGACTAGTTTCTAGTTTGTGGCTTTCATTAGTGAGGAGGCTTGAATTTGAGAGCACTCCACCTAGCTCTTGATCTAATGCAACCCTCCAGCAGCTTAAGGTATAGGTGCAGTGCTCTCAAATCCAAGGCTCCTCACTGATGAAATCCACAAGCTAGAAAATAGACTGGGGATATTGGTTGAGTAGGCACTAGATAGGGATTTTATTCAAAAACTTTCCTGCATCCATTGATTACTCTGGCTTGCACTGAATGCCACTATTGTATGAAGAATTTTCCTCTATGTAAACAGCTTGTGTAACCATAAATAATGGTGATCATGTGATGTTTATTGGTATAATAGATGTAGTTATTGACTGTCAGTAAATAATAATATCTTTGATATAGAATTTATACTTCATTGCTACCAAAATTGTATCTTAAAGACATTGATAAAAAATATCTGCAAGAATATTCTACTAATTACAGCCAGTTTTGATATCAATAATGTCACATGACCACTATGTAATAAAAAATACATTTTTTATTTAAAAAAAAAATGCTAATAGTTTTATTGCTTAGAAGTACTTAGGAGTTAGTTAATAACAAGTTCAAGTACCAGAACTGTGAGCACCAGGTTCGATTCTGGAACATCCTGATCCCAAGTTGGATACTCTATCAACTGTTCCAAACCACGCAGGGTTTTATTAACAATATCTTACTAGAAAAAGCTACACCAAATCCCAGACTAATATAGTTATCAAATAATTATATAATATTGATTTTTTACATCATCTTTAGTATATGGGATTCAAACTCAGACTTTCACATGACCCTCAACTCTCCATGCTATCTTGTCCATTAAAGTATGAAGATTGGCTATCTTAATATAAAGCTGAGCACTGATTGTATATATGTGTGGAGATGATAATCTGGACCAACTGACGAGTGGTAATTTAGCACGAAATACATATATTGGTGATTATTTACCTTTTCAACATGTGTGTGATCAGGTGGGTCAGCAATATGAGATAGCATGGAGAGTTGATGGTCGTGTGAAAATCTGAGTTCGAATCCCGCATACATTATGTATATACAGGTTTAGGCCTGTATAGTATATTAATTTACATCTTTAGTGTAGTTAATTACATTAGCAATATTACTATTTATATATATAAAAAACGTATATGATGTTAATCTGAGATGCATTACATTAAAATCTTTTTTTCTAACAACCTTTATTTTTTTTTGTTTATATTTTTTATTAACCAAAAATAACCTTTACCCATTGAAAAAAGATCCAGAAATCAAATACATCATTTATTTGTAACTGCTTCTTAATAATAAGTATCGTCATTTTTATTACTAGTTAGTTATTGCTAGACATTTGCAGACAAGTGGTATATTTAATTCTGGAATTCTCTTTATCAGAAAGTGCAGGTTATTTTTTTATATTTTTCCAGACTTCTATAATTCACAAATCATTTAAATATATTGCTGCAAATTATAACATCGAAAAACTACTGCGTAGTAAATCGAAAGATTTCACGCTGTATGTTTATAATTAGAACTCGGTGAGTTGAATATGAAGATATTTAAGATTCACGTTTTCAGATCTAAGTACTTTGTACTGGCTTGGATATATAGAAAGACAAGTAAAGAAGAGAGTGGAACCACTCTTTTCTTGTTAAATTCTCTGTCTCAGTATTTGCGATCTGATTGGCTAAGCGCTTGAGAGGTTTGCACTCTCTCAGTTTAAATCATTTAACTAAAGTGAAGATCTTTAATATCGTATTAAAATGATTAATTATCAAGATATTTAAATCAACTAAATATTATCAGTATAAAAACGTTAGTCCAATAAATCCCAATATTTTGGGAAAGACTTCCAGGCTGCTTTTATTAAAAGTTCACAAACTGTACCATGCAGATGTAATATATATGTTGCTTACGATAAACAAATTCAAACAGAAGCTTTTTTACCCTTTAAAAAATTGCATCTCTTAAATTCAGGTATACTGGGAAAAATTTAATATTCACCATTCAAGAATAAGAATGCCTATTTCATGTCTTCTATTTTATATTGTAAATTTCTAATACTACATATGAACAATGACTTTGGTCTTTCACAAGTTTATTAAAACTGATCATTTAATGACTTTGCGTTGAGAATATTAATTTAAGCCAACTTCACTTAAGCATTGTTTACATCTGCAGTAAACTCAATGTCATTTTCACATTTGATATTATATAAAATATTTCCCATTCAATTTTGGTTGCATAACAATTTGGATGCTAGGTGAAAGTAAATTTATTTTTGGTTGCTTAGCAATCTGGATGCTAACATCCTAGGATAGGATATTATTTGCAGTAATATTCATGGCCAAGTACATTTTATTATTTATATATTCAATTATTAAAATTATCAGAATTTAAATCTTAATTATTATTTAAAACTGTGAGCATGTTTAATTAAGACTTTACGCATATTATATAAAGTTTAACTCTTAAATATCAATGGTTGATTTACAAATGTTAAGCATTAAATCACTCCACATGGTTAAGAAATCCAGTACCACCCTCTGTGAACTAATATATAAATACATTCGAACTCTAATGTATTTATATATTAGTTCACAGAGGGTGGTACTGGAATTCTTAACCATGTGGGGTGATTTAATGCTTAATATTTGTAGATTTATTTCAGTATAGCGTTATGCACTGGAATTATGGTCGATTTATTATCCATATAATAACATGAAAATCTATATAAAAGTGGTTCGTTTTTTGCCTAATTAATAAATTATCATTGACGTGAGAGTGGACTCTTTTTTTTTTGCATATTAAAATACCTCTAATAAGCCTACCTTGTGAATTATTTTCATGGTATATGCACTCAGAGTTTACTTATCCAAAAACATTAATTAGACTCAGCATTACATATATAATATTTGTTTATTCAAATGTTATTAAAATTATTAGAATTTAAATATGATGGAGGCATCATAGTTCTGAATATATTATATAATATTTCATGCCATAAATTTTTAATTTTACATATTAATGATGCGTTTGATTATTCACTCATTGTTGAAAGTAAAATTTTAATGATTCTGTCTTGGAAATATTAAGTTGAACTAATTTGTCTTGAGAGTTGTCTTCATATATGCAGTGAATGAATATAAATTTTATTTCCACATTTGTTATTGTCTAATTTCATTTATATATAAGTATTTGGCAAACAGAGAAATTAAATGATTTTTGATTGCTACACAAATTTATTTTTAACATTGAAAATCATAGCACTTTGTTTACATACTGTGATTGGAAAAAATAGAGTTCTGACCATATTTAATAATATCATACATATAATTGTGTTATAAGTTAGCAGTGTGCTAATTAATATTCCACAAAACATCACATGATCACTATTTTCTATGCTAGCACATAATTGTTATTAAAACAGGCAAATAATCTCGATACAGTAGCTATGCCAGCACATAACTGTTATCAAAACAGGCAAAACTCTCCATATAGTAGTGCTACTGTATGGAGAGTTTTGCCTGTTTTAATAGCAGTTATGTGCTGGCATATGAAATAGTGATCATGTGATGTTTAGTGGTTTAACACCAATTCTGCCTAATAAGATAGTGGTGGCTATGGTTGTTAAAGAGCCAAGGACACCAAAATATATGGGTACTGAACTGGGTTCAGACCCATATGACTATATAAACTATTGAGCTTAGATTGAAAATATTATTGTGTTTTCAATTTTATTCTCATAGTTTTGTCATTAAGTAGAGATAAAAGGTGGCTGCTGGAGGGTTGCATTAAATCCTAAGATCTAGTTGCAATGCTCTCAGATCCAAAGTTCCTCACTGACGAAGGCTACAAGCAGAAACTAGTCTGGGGATATTGGATGAGTAGGCACTAGATGGGATTTTATCCACAAGCATTCTGGCATTTATTGATTACTCTGGTTGCCACTGAATGGCACTACTGTATGGAGAGTTTTGCCTGTTTTAATATTCCACAAAGTGTTGTGAGGCAAATAGATATCATCCTCAACTCATATGAAGAATAGGAAGGAGTGTGGATAAGTTTTTACCTTCTGCTTGGTCATTTGTTCTACTCCTTGTCATTATCTGTTATATCCATAAGGCATTATTTGTATGTTGATAATGGGACTTTTGAATATATAGAATTAAAATAACATATAAATCATAGACACGTTTAGTAATGATCTATTAAAAAACGGCATTTATCCCGATTTGAGAAAATTTGACATAACACAATAAATAGTATTTTCTTAATTTTTAAAATATTTTTTATTTTAAAATATAAACTCTAATATGGAAGCTTTTATATATATGAAGAACAATTTGCAACCTTTAATAAAACAACTGTGATTATGGTTAAACAGTTGATTAACATTTCATGTTTTTGTCATCAGCAATTAGGATAACAATATCCCTTGAACTGATAAATTTATTAGAAGATATGGGTGTTCTTTAGTGTAAGGATTATACAATGACATAAGACTTAACCTTTCTTTCATTCAATCTGATGGTGTTGACGTTACTGTTAATAAGGTAATCAGTATGATAGCTCTTAAATATTTATTTGATAATTTACTATTTCAGGATTCTGATGATTAAAATTGCTAGTAAAGAAAGTATATCAATTTTAACACTACAAAAATTAAATAATTGGACTGAGTAAACAAATTGACTATTTTCATTCAACAATTAAAATTAATCTGGACAAATCATCAGAGTGACCATAAAGTTTCAACTTATCACCTGTGAAAGATCCATTCTACTATCATATATTTGTACATACCCTGTGTGGTTTTGGTGCAGTTGGTAGATCTGATTTGGGATCAGGAGATTCCAGGATCCAATCTGGTACTTGCAGTTCTGGAGCTCAAACTTCTTATAAACTCCTGAACAATAAAGCATATGGGCAAAAAACTACTCTCATTTTGGAATCAAATTTACAGATCACCAGAATTTATCATGGCCAAGAGCCACAAAATTTAGATCATTATTTTGTATTATGAAAGACATTGAATTAAATCCAACTATTTTTATTAGTATTTGTCATCAGTTGTTACTAGCAGAAGGTATTTATCATATTATAGAATGCCACCTAGTCAAATTATAAGCTTTCTGACAAAAGATTATTTCATGAAATTATGAAGCAGATATATAATTTTTTATATTTAGCAAAAATTCAAATTCATCATTTCCAACTATTCATTACTTTTAAATTGTAATTAGAGAGGTTATTTCAAAGCAGAGGAGGTTTGAAAAAGGCTTTGATGAAGACTGCTAAACAGTCGAAACTGTTTTTTTTAAAGAAAAATTGTTTGCATTGAAGTGTTATGAAAGAAGTTATTATAAGCAATTTGATATGTAAATAACAAATTTTACAAGAGAAATCCTTTTTATTTCCTTATTCTGCTATTTTATATAAATGCGATTATATTTTATTTTAGTGGCATATTCTCTCACCTTCTCTATGCCATTTGTTGTAAGCATTAGTAAGAAGTGATTTATGCCAAATGGCAGTGCTTAATAAATCCTTGTTCTGTATTATCTTATCCAAAACACTCAGACTAGTTTCAAGCTTTTGACTTTTATCAGTGAGAACCCTTTGGTTCTTGAAACATTGAACCTGGAACTTTAGAATTTAATATATCTTCTAGGTACTAGCATCCCAAACAGAAAAATTTATTTTTAACCTAAGTCAACTTGCCTGTACAATTTTATAGATCTGAATTCAGTTATGTTTCTATGTATTATGATGTCCTTAGTTTTTTAATAACAATAGGCATCTCTATCCTGTGACCAAGATTTGATATAAAACCAATATGTTGTCACATGATCTAACACAATACTTTAGCTTAAATGATGGTTTTAGAAGCATCCTTTTTCAACTTTGTCACTCTCTGATAAGTAATGCTAGATCGCAAATGACAGTACTTAATAAATCACTATCCAATGCTATCCTATCCAAAATTCTCAGACTAGTTTCAGGCATATGAGTGCACCTGGAACTTTAACAAATGCACTTTTCTTCCAGCAATATCATTTACTTTTTATTATACTATCAAGAGATCAGCTAAAAATAAAAATAAAAAACATATAAATGTTTTCAACCTAAGACAACTTGCCTATATAGTTATATAGATTTAAATCCAGTTCACTTTCTATATATTATCATGTCCTTAGATTTTTAATAGCTATAGATATTTCTATCCTGTGACCAGGATTTGATATAAACCAATAAACTGTCATATGACCTACAACATAACTTCAGCTTAAATGTTGCTGTTTTAAGCAGCATATTTTTTCACTTTCTCTATGCCACTTTTTGTAAGGTTTAATAAATAATAATAGATAACAGTGTTTATAAATTTGTAATTATAAATTGATTTAACGCACATTGATTACGTAAATAATATTTACTAAGGCAATAAACCGCAAGCAATGTGCGCTTGAAAAATGCGAAGGTAGAGATCTCTATAGGTCTTAACCACAAGCCTATGCTTTGGAAGAAAAACATAAGCTTGTGGTTAAGACCTGTAGAGGTCCCTACCTTCACATTTTTCAAGAGCACATTGCTTGAGGTTTATTACCTTAGCAAATATTATAACAGTGTTTAATAAATCTTTATCTTGTGCTGTCCTGTCCAAAATCCCTGACTAGTTTCAAGCTTATGACTTTCATTAGTGCCGATTCAGATCTTTGTGATTATGATTATGCAGGCAAGTTAGTTTAGTTTAGAAACATGTATTTCTATTTGGGCTGATAGCTTGTTATTATAATATGCTGCTAAAACTACAAAATATAAGCCTAAGTCACATGATAATTTATTGGTTTATATTTATATTCTTTACTTTAAATACTTTTTTTTTCATATGTCATAGCATCGGCCGGGAGGCGAACCCATAACCGTCTGCAACCAACTACTTGCTTGGAAGGCAGCTGCGATGACCTCTTGACTAACAACACTTGACTATTTTAAATACTTTAGTGCAAACTTGTATATATAAACTGATGCTTCAACTGTCCTGCAGTCTTTTTCAGTAGAGAATCTAAAGAAGACTACATTACAGTTAAAACATCAATTATATATAAAAGTTTGCAATAAAGTGTTTAAAGTAAGGAATATAATTATATTTACATAAATCTGTTTTTGCATAGAATCCATTTAACTCTATCAAGTGTATACATGACATTAACTGATATGATCATCAATTAGTAACGCAGATAAGAAGATGTAAAAAAATTTCTACAAATCTCTGTCAAACAATTAATAAAATTTTATAAAACTGTAGAAATAATGCAAATCAGCATAATTGATTAATTTAATAATAATAAAATATTTATTATCTTTATATTTCAAAAGGAACTTTATTTCAGATTTAAACGGTTACATTTGTTGTTATACTTATACATATGCTTACATTGGTTAACTCTAGAACAGGTTTAATTTGGATTATTACATATTTCAAAGGGAGGAGGTTTACACTTATACTTGTACAAATGAGATGTGGAAGTTAAGATGCTTTAAATAATTATAACCAGCTATCTCAGGACTGGAGTTGACATAAGTTATTGATATAATATTTATATAATTTTTTATGTTGTAGATCTGAAGAAGACTGCTAGTACAGTCAAAACTGTTATAATAAATAAAATTATTTGCTTAAAGTGTTAAAGGAGTATTGATGACTTTATAGTGATTTACATGTATATTAGTGTAATATTTTTATGTAATAGGATTTCGTGATGGCATATTGTTCTGACAGTCACATATAATTTTCACATTACATACTTATTGTATAAATAATTATTTTAAATATTTCATATATTTACATTTTATATATTTACACTTTGTTATTTATTACTTAAAACTTAGTATAGCACTTTTCTTTAATTTGTACCTTTCTGCCTTGAACAATCTGTTGACTTGCTTCTGTCAGCCCTTCTTAATCAAATCAATTTACATATTATATGCATAACAAAATGATAATTTTTGGATCTTAAGATTACAAGAAATAAGGATAAACTGGATTACTATATGACTCTTAAACCAATAGCAAAAAGATGATATATTCCATATGAATCAAAAGTACCAATGTCACATAAAATGGCAGGTTTGAAGTCCTTTTTATTTAGAAATGATAACCTTTGTAAATATGCATCAGATAAAACTAAAAATATTGAAATTTATTGTAATGAGTTGTTAAACGTTGGATACAATTATGATTGTGTTTATTATACTGTTAAAAATTTTACTTCTAAATATAAAAATATTAATAATAATGTTAATTTTTCTGACAAAAAGTTGTGGATATCAATACCATATATATCGAATCAACAGGCAAGTTTCATTAAGAAAATTTATAAAGGAATATGCGATATTGCATTTTATGCACCACTTACATTAAATAAATTAATAAACAATTCAAAAGATAAAACTTTATTGACAAATAAAAATTATATCATTTACAAATGGACATGTAGGTGTGTTAGTGGATATATAGGTGAATTGAGGTGCACATTGGAAAAAAGAACAAAAGAGCACGTATTATTATTTAAAAGGGTTCAAAATACGAAACAAAATTTTAAAAATAGTGATAATTTATCAGCTTCTGTTTTTTATGACCATAATAAATCATGCATATATGGTTTTGATTTTGATTATAACAATGTAAAAATATTGGAAACTGAAAGAAATAATAATAAAAGAAAAATTAAAGAGGCGATGTTAATATATAAATACAAGCAAAATTTAATAAATAGGCAAGCAGCAAACGTTAAGATCACAGAATTATGGGAAAGTTGACATTGAATTATGGGAAAGTTGACATTTTAAATGTGATAGTTGACAAAGCTACAAGGTAGTGAAAGCGCTTCTAAATTATAGTTATACATATAATTTTTATAGACTTTAATTACTGTATTTTCAAATATTTATTTATAAAGTTATGTATATTATTTTGAAGAAATACAGACATCGATTTGTAATATATATATATATATTTCTAAATACTAAACAGTTTTAAATGAGAAACAAATATGTTTAAGTCATGTTAACCAGATCATACATAATTTTATATCATTAAAGTGTTTTTCTGAAGGTTTGTGATGATGGTGTTCTAGTTGTATTTTTATATTGGACTATTTCCATCATCTAATATGCATATTGAATGTCTTAAGAAAAATTTAATTTTATTTAAATATTCCAAATACATTCAATTGTTAGTAATAGCACATCAAACAGGTTAGTATCTGCACAACGTTTTGAGAGGTATTATTCTCCCCTCTTCTTCAGGTGTTGTTGGCCTGACCAGTGACAGTACTAGCATGGGATTCGAACCTGGGTCCTTAGATTCTTGATTATTGAATTTTAAGGTAACACTCTAACCAACTGACTCATCCTTCCAAAGGCAACAGTCAAGAATCTAAGGACCAGGTTCGAATCCCATGCTAGTACTGTCACTGGTCAGGCCAGCAACACCTGAAGAAGAGGGGAGAATAATACCTCCCAAAACATTGTGCATATACTAACCTGTACATGCTATTACTAACAGTTGAATGTATTTGGAATATTTAAATAAAGTTAAATTTTTCTAAAGACATTCTATACGCATATTAGATGATGGAAATAGTCCAATATAAAAATACAACTAAAGAGGAGGAAATTGTTTTCCACTATAGTCTTATTATTATTTATTGTTGTTATTTAAATCGCAAATCTATCAGTTGAAAATATAACATTAACAGTAAAAATTAGCAGTCAGTTTGCTTATTAAGAAATTAATGTTTTATATCTATGCTTACTTTCTATCTCGTTTTATTATATACAAATATATTTTTGTGCAGCCCCGCAGTCAAGTAATTGCAACCTACAGTTTATGTGGATTGTTTAATATGACGTCCTTAGTAGTACAACTAGGTGTTTTAGGAGCATTGGCACCCAGCAGAAAAGCTGATTTATCCGAAGTGGCACTGAAAGCTTTAGTATCGGCAATCCTTGCTTGTTTCATGACTGCATGTATAGCAGGTAATTTAAAATAAAAAAAACAAAGTTTGTGCTTTTCCCGTAACTTATCTATATATAATATTAGGTTGTTAGTCCCATCCCCCCCACACACACAAAAGTCATAAAAATTATACATAATACATTTGAAATGTTTTAAAATTGCACATCAAAAAATAAAATGTATATTTCAAATAAAATTATAAAAAGCACAAGGTTTTTTCATATATAAAATATTAAAAAAAAAGACGTTCTGCAATAAGAATACTCACATATATATATATATAATGATATATGATGAAACATAAATGATTATTAATTTTTTATTTGATTAAAAATTATAAATATATAAACACACACTCATATAAAAATTTTAAAGCTTTAAGCAATATTTATATGTAATAATAATCATAACTTTTTTAATATCTGTAAGTGAAATTGAAGTAATTAACACACACTGAGTTATATGGCATCAACACAACAATGAAAGAGAATGGTATGATTCTCCAGGCGCCATATTGAATTTTAAAAAAAAATTGACCTGAGACACAATATCTTCAGTTTTAATAATGTTAGAGCAAAAAACTTTACATTGATAGAAACTAGAAAAACTAAGGAAAACAATAAGTCTAAGACAAATAATGATAATCATTTAAAAAATAAGGAAAAAAAGAAATTTCAACATCTGACATAATTATAACTTTATTGTTTGTTCATAATTTCTAATTTATCATTAATTAAGTTTAAATTACATCTTCATTGATAATTTCTTTGTATTCCTCACAAAATTCTCTTTCAAACCATAAATAATACTTTTTATCTGAGATAATCCATAGCTTCAGAATCTTCAAAACTATTTGCATAAAAATTTTTCATTTTTATCTTGTACTCCAAAAGTTAACAAATCTCAAAGGTGTCTATAAGAAAAAGATTCATCCTAATAAAAGATACAAAACAAATCATTTCCAGAAGATGGATATGCATTTGTCATCATAGCAATTGGCTTCTTGTCTATCTAAAACTAGAAATTGTAGGCTACTGTCTGTATCACTGATAAAATGAGTTTCATCCCTTCATTTTATATTTTTTGTGTACATCAGTGATGTTTATATTCTTTATGCATACCAGTGATGCTATCTTGTTATATTTATTGTCCCACAGAGATATAATTTATTTGCATATAGGTCATTTGCTAGCTATAGACTTGAAAATAATGTAATGAAAGATATGGCAAAACTACTGACTCCACAGCATGAATATCAAGGTATAGGTAAGAATCAGAATTTGATTCTTTGCCTGCATATAATTCCATATGGTATATGCATAACCATTGTGGCTACCACTACACACATACTATTTAAAATCTCTTCATTGGTTTTAAGTGTTTATATTTTCACATGGTACTATGCCCAGTAAATTTTGTGATTGCTTTATCAACTGCAATCTTTCTGTACATTTGATAATCAGTCTTAAAATTTACATTGCGTTGCTCTATATATGTAAATCATTACTTGTTATACAAACACAAACATACAAGTGCAAAGTCAAATACAAATATAAACACATTAATAAATTATTTTGAGAATCATTATGTTTACAAAATAAGGTTGCCTTAAACTTGGATCAGAGACCCAAAATTACACTGTACAAAAACCACTTTTGTTATATTTGAATACAAATTTATATACTGTATAATAAAGAGCATAAATGATTTAATATAATTTATATACTACACACACACCAATACAAATGCAAACAAATTAATATACCGTTTATCAAATAATTTAAAAAAATTAAAAACATTCAAGTAATTAAAAAATTAAAATTAATAACTTACGACTGATATTCCACGATTACTGTGATTATGTTTGTATCGCCTTGAAGACCTTCATATCTGAATTATCCACGTATTTTTAATCCATTATAATAGCTTACAAGGCCAATAAAGATTTTCTGCCTTTATCGCCCCATGTAAACTGACCAGAAAATAAAAAAAAATAACTGTATCTATTAATAAAAAATTCAAAATTTTATCCGATTTTAAATTGTGATACATTATTTTAAAGATGGAATCAAGCATCAACGAATGCTGGGATTTCTGTTGATATCATGCAATTTAAAAAAGAAAACAAAATTTCAACCAATCAATTGAAGTGAGCCGATGATATGCTACAAAGACTCAAGCTGTTAATTAAGCTATGTTGTTATATAAGCTTAGTTTTTGACATAATTTTGAAATTATAGGGTGAATTTAGAGGTAAGAGTCAAAGAACATAACATTGTTTTTCATCCTCTGTATATATTAATGGTGATTTCAGTTTATTTAGTCTATACATAAATTAATACAATAAACAAAATTCACCCAAATGATTTCAAACCAAGTCAAAAATCTAATTTATATATCAACAGAATTTAAACACAAAGATTGGTACCATTCTGTCTTTCCTTGTTTTTATGTCACACAACTCAGTGAAAGTAATTGCTTCTGTTTCAATTACATGTATATATTGCATTATATAACTCAGTGGGAGGTAGTTACTTCCATTTTGATTGCATATATATATTGCATTACTCAGTTTACAAATAATACAATTGTTTACATGCACTGAATGCCAATCACTGTCTCTTCATTATATTAGCAATTTCTAAGAATCGTTTATTAGGCTAAACATATTATCAGTTCTGATATGGATGTCCAACTTCATTAAAGAACAATATACTTTTACTTATTATAAATATAAGATTTTAGTAATTTAACACCACTTTTTTTTATACATAGCTAAATATTTTTAACTATACTTGAAAATTATTACTTAATATTCTCACACTTCAAATAAATAAATAAAATCCTCAGAAAAACAAAAAATATGGCAATCAAGATGCAGTTTTATTTAAATCAACACTTTTTAGTTGATTTACATAACAAATCCAACTCAAATGCCTTCATTATCATTCATTATATTGCTCTTATTACAGTTTTTACAAATACTTAATGCAGCTCATCTTTTTTTAGATAAATATATTAACGTTTATTAAGAATCCTTGATTATAATAAATTATGTAATACAGACGTAATACATATCACTAGCTGAAGATTCAAATACAAAATACAAATCACCTCCCAAACATTGTTTTTTTCATTCTGTGAATAAATATAAAATCTAAACTTTAAGCAGCACTTCAAACAACGTAATTCATAAGGAGTTGTGCTCTTTGAAATCAGACTTTATATTTATTCACAAGAGGGCGCTGCTGAAAAAACAATGTTTGGGCGGGTGATCTTAATTTTACATATAGACTTACATATAACGTATTTTTTTTTATAAGATTAATAATATTTCAATACAGATATATTATTGTATCGGTTGCAAAGCAATATACATAATTGACTACAAGAATAGTTAAGTGCTGCTTATCTTTGGATAACAATTTTAATAAAAACGATGTTAAAAAAAATTAAATAACTAAGTTAGAAAAAAAAAATTTTTGTTTACAAATTAAAATTTGCTTGTGTTGTCTTTAAGATTAAAGTTCAAGGTTCAAAGGTTAATTATTAAATTTCGAAATAAAATATGATTTAAAAAAATGATTTAATTTTGTTATGTTAAATGTCAAATTTATGAAAATTATTTTTATATTGAAAGTATATTTTTATTGTAATTAATAAAGTTTTAAAAAAGTGATTGGAACGATGATCAATACGATTTATTTGTTTAAAAAAACATGATATACAGTATAAAATTTGATTAAAAGCTCGTGTTCTACCAGTGTCTCTAATCTGGTTTTTTTTTTGTTTTACAATCGTCATTATTGCTCGTAAATCTTTAAGTTTATTTTATTAAACAACCAAGTTATGAACAAAAGCAAGTACTATGAAATGGTCATAATAATGCGTGGCTAGATCAGCAGGGTGCACCATTTATCCTATACGATGTAGCCTGAATTGATTATTTATCTTTGGCCTGATATGTGATCAAACTTCAACTGCTATTTCTGAAATGTGCCTGATCTACTTTTTTTTAAAAAATATGCTTACGAATAATTGCTGAATTAATGTCCTCTCCCATAGAATATTTGACTTTAGAGAGGTGAAGCGATATGATACAAGGTAATAAGATCTGGATAAATTTAAATTTAAAGCTGCTAAAGCAATTTAAAATAATTATAGTTCTACGTTTTAAAATGGGCAAAACTATCTCCATACAATAGTGCCACTCAAAGCAAGACAGAGTAATCAATGGATGCCAGAAGGCATCCATTGAGCAAGCATGGGAAATAGTGATCATGTGATGTTCTACATTTTCGAGAATGATGTAAAGCGTGTTCAATGCTGAAGTAGATTCTATAATGAAAAGCAAACAAAGAAAACATGTTAAACTTGACATAAAAGGGATTTTAAATTGAAGACACTGATAAAAGGATGATCACTGGAAAGATGGCAAAGTTTAAATACTTATTATTTTATAATTTAATGTAATAATATTTTTAATATTTTATATATCTTATTGTATAATAAATATTTATTTTGTTAGTTATTAATCTGATCTTCTGTTTCTCTTTTCATAAGTTTTACCATTTAAATTGAATTATAAATTAAATTTATAATAGCTATGGATAAAAGAATTCATGTTCTACTGAATTAGTCATGATAGTATTTATAATAATTATGATAGGGTAGAATATGCTCCTATGGATTTCCCAGCTTTGGGATGGTGCTTTGGATTTTAACGTAATACACCTGGGTCTCGTTTTATGCGGTAGATAGGTTCCACAGAAAACCCGCATTAAAAAAAATCTCACACAAAAATAGACTTCACTTACATTGAAAAATGGGGGATAGGGTCTATAATTTTCAGAATTCGCATAAAAGCAAAGCAACAAGGAAAAATTACTTTAAAATTCGCATTAAAAAAATAAGGAAATAAAGTATGATAAAAAATATCAAATATTTGAAAAAAATTAATACAAGACAAACTTGTTTTACTTTTTTTTATTAAGTACAGTATTAAATTGGACATTTTTTCATAAGTGTTTTTTGACGATATGCGGGTTCGTTTGTAAACTGGTAAGAAATCAGATTCGTCGATGTGATGTGATGTAACTTCTCCTTGAACGAAGTCAAGAATCTCTCGTCAATTATCCCCAGAGAAACTTGTTAGCCACTTTATTTTCCATTCCCCACTCTAAATTTTCCCATATTCTGCTCCATTCCATTTACACAACTAGTGCCAATTTCAGTCTTGTGCTGTGTTAATGGTTTTCTGTTGTCAACTGATTTTTACTACTGAAATAAATTTTAAATGTGAACATTTTATTTCTATATTAAAAAAATGATATCGCAATCAAAACAAAGATTATACATTATCATTAGAAATATTATTTTCAGTTTATAAAATCAATAAAATCTTCGTTATTTATTTTAAAAATCTACATTATTTATTTTTGTTATACCTAACAACATACGTTTTAAAAGTTTAAAATTTTTGAATATTCATTGCGATATTTTTATATGTAAATATAAATCTATTATTTACTCATTAGTATAAGTAGGTTATTTATTGTAAATACAGCTTCAGGCCATATTCATATTAGCTGCTAATATAAGTTATATTTTTTTGGGAAAAAAGTATTTCAAGTCAAAATAAGTTATTAATAATTTAAATTTCTTGATATATAATAAATATAGTGAAATATGAAAAATATTAAGAAGAAACATGAATCGCATAACTTCAAAATCACATTAAAATAATCCGCATAAAACGAGACCCAGGTGTATATATTAGTAATCTATAGGGGATATAATTTTCCTTTGGAGTGATTAATGGTCTGGAAGGGTGACAGTTTTTAATATTTTTATTATTATGGCTATGCCTGATCATTAGTATGATTTATGACTGAATTAAATTATGTTTTACTCCTATCTTGTTCCATGTCTGTTATTTGTGTTTGAGTGTGAAATCTCAAAGATTGTTTTAATTATTAAGCACTAACTTTTCATATCTCTATAATATAATTTGTACTAAATTAATCTTGCTGACCATGTTTGCCAACTGGCAGGACTATTACAATAGTATATATACTGAACTTTGGATGTAATTAGAGGGAATTTGAACACAGATTTTCAAGCTCCCTTCTGCTATCCACTCCATTTTATATCATCAATACAAATGACCACATACATGTGAAAAAGATAAATGATCTCGAATAAACATATTTCATGCTCAACCCACATTCATCAGTTGGTCCAGATCATCAAGAAGCATTAATTATGAAGATTTAATAAAAAAGGATTTTAAAAAAATCCTGAAAGTGTTAATGAAAAATTATTTTTGTTCAAGGATTAATTTCAGTTTTTATTATCTATACAAAAACCACCACTTCAAGTATTTTAAAAATCCATACAAGTAATAAATTAAAAAAAAAAATTGAACATATAAGGGGGAGAGGTAGTGGTTTTGTATCAGTTGGACCCAGGTTTGATTTATTGATTTGAAATTAATTTATACTCCTTCAAATTCTATATCCATTATTGAAGCTCTCTGCATAGATTAATCTAAGTCTAAAATGCTTTTATAAATTCAGAATTAGAAGTTCACCGAAAGTGCACATAGCATTAGGTTATAAAGAATAAATAAAGTATTTACATTATTAAGATTAACAAACATTTGCAAATCGCAGACGCCTTGCAAGCAAGTGATTGGTTGCAGACGGTTGTGGGTTCGCCTCCCAGCCGATGCTTTGACATATGGGAAAAAAATTCAAACTGAGGGAAAAAATAATATTATTTAGAACTATAATGTATATACATTGGATATTAAAATAAAATTAATTGCAGCAGTCTATATATTATTCAAAAATAATTTTCTGAAATAAAGTTTATAATTCACTGAAGATCGCCATTAGTAAAAGTTTTAAAAAATTTAATCCTTTAAAAAAAAAAGTCGGCATTATTAGAAAATGACTTTCAAGGACTGGAAGCATAAACTAATCAATCTAGAAATATTGTTTTTACTAAAAATATGAACTTATTTGAATTGATATTAAGTTTTAATATATGGAGAATTATTTGTTTACATATTAACATACCAGGTTCTTTGGGGAAAATGAGTTTATATGAACATTAAAATCATTCCACTGGAAATAAAATTGTATTTGATTTATAGTTAATATGAATGTTCAAACTTTATCATTATATTAAGCATTGTGGTGGTATCTAAATAAAAAGAACTTTGGTATGGTGATGAGAGTTGGGCACTTGAAGAGGAAGAATTCAAAGCACGTGCTAAGATTGAGTTTACGTTAACATAGTAACATAAAAAGTTTTAAAAAATAGTTTAGATAGTGTATGGTGGGTTAGTATCACTGCAAATTATATTTATATATATCTTTATATTTTTTGATGATCTATGATTACTCATGGATCAAATATAGAATAGTGGTTTACATATTACAACACATTTGAACTATGTATGTGCAATGTAGCTTATGTTTACAGATATTTATATTTGAAAATGGGAATATTACCATTATCACTTCTTGAAAGATATCTATTTTTATTTTAAAAGGCGTTGGGTACATGAGTACTAAACCTGCAATGTAGGGGGGATAGAGGAGATAGGACCTTTTCTCACCCACAATCAACGTGTGATGTCACAATGATGTCATATTGAAAAAAATAGTCCTACAATGGTGATATATTGGATACTTTTATTGTTGGAGTGAAAATGGACGTTTATAAGCAGTTTTGGCTTTAATTTCTTTATATATAAAAATAAATGGACGTTTATAAGCAGTTTTTGCTTTAATTTCTTTATAAAAAAATTGATGTTTATTACCAGTTTGCTAGCACCTCTGTAATCAAGTGGTATCATTTTTGGAGTGAAAATTTTTACTGAAGATGTATTTTTATACAAATTACTAGGAGTTTTTGCTTTACTTTCTTTATATATAAAAAAAATAATTTAAAAGTCTAAATCATTTACTGTTCATTTGATGTGTGTGTAATGTTCTTTATATATAAAAAAAGATGTTTATCATTTACTATTCATTTGGTGTGTCTTTTTTCGTAGTTTTTGCTTTAATTTCTTTATTAAAAAAAAGAAAGATGTTTAAAAGTTAAAACCATTTATTGTTTGTTTTGTGTATGTGCATTAATTAATTAATATTGATATACCATCTTCTATAGCTTTAGCACATAATTTCTTGTAAACAAAGGCAAAACTCCCCATACAGTATGTGCCAGCCTGTGCCTAACAGAGTAATCTATTGATACTATAAAGCAATAAATCAGGATGTTTATGTAGCACTTTTTGGACCATTGATTCTCTGTTATAGCACAGATGACATTGACTATATGGGAGTTTACCTAAGTTTTTATGAAAATCTCAGCATCTCTTGCAATCGAGTGTTTTCATTTTTGGAGTGAAAATGTTTACTGAAGATCCCCATTTTGTTGGTAATGTATTTTTATACAAATTACAAGGAGTTTTTGCTTTACTTTCTTTATAAATAAAAGACATTTAAAAGTCTAAATTATTTACTGTTCATTTAGTCTATGTGTATTAATTAATATATCATTTTTTGTAGTTGCTTTAATTTCTTTATTGCTGTTTATTAGCATTTTAATGAAAATACCAGCATCCTTTGCAATCACGTGATTTCATTTTTGGCATATATTTAAACTATATTGAATTTTATAATGTATTTTAAAATCATGTTTGGTGTATTTTGAAATCATTTATTGTTCATTTGATGTATATTCACTTCTTTTTAGTCCTGCAACATGGAGCATGTATTAGACCTACTGTGGTTGTTGACATTCACATCATACAATTTGTTTTTTTGCGCAAGAAAGATTCATGTACATATTATTTTGGTCACATCAGAAGCTGTGGATTGATACAAATGTGAACAGGCACATAAAGGTCTAATATATGCTCCATGTTGCAGGTTTAGAATCCAAGTACCAGACATTGTATACATATATTATTGAGAAGAAAGTTTATATCTGTATGTTCTCATTTGCAAAACTCTCCATACAGTAGCATCACTCTTGCAAACCAGAGTAATCACTGGATGCAGGAAGGTTTGTGCATAAAATCCCTATCTACTCATCCAATATCCCCAGACTATTTCTAGCTTGTGGCTTTCATCAGTGAAGAACCTTGGATCTGAGAGCACTGCACCTGCCAAGGCTCTTCATTGATGAAAGTCACAAGCTTGAAACTAGTCTGAGTATATTGGATGAGTAGATGCTAGATAAGGATTTTATGCACAAATCTTCCTGCATCGAGTTATCACTCTGGCTTGCATAGAATGGTGCTACTTCCTCTGTGAAAAACAGCTTGTGTAAGCATAAAGAATGGTAATCATGTAATGTTTGATGGTTTAAGTTCTCATTATGGCAGAAAATATTTTTGTATACATATTTAATAATTTCTTTGTCTATTAAATCAATAAGCAAATGGTTCTATTGCTCAGAATTCAGAAAACGTTCCAACACCAGATGTGCTAAAACTGAAATCAATCCCAAAATCCTATGCTCCAGACACTCTTGCATTAAACCATTCTTGCAGTTATATTTGGAAATGGAAGATTCTGTTTATATTTTCATAATATTTTCCTTTTAAATAAAAAAAGAGTGAATTCAGCTAATTTATAAGCAATGAGGATTTAAACTGTAATTGGAAATCACCATGGAAATCTGATGAATGCTGAATAATCAGAAATACTATTCTTTGATAATCATAGATAATTATATAAAAATCATTTAATTTCTGAACTTTATTTAAATTTCAACATATTTTCCTTTTCACCTAAAAGACTTAAATTAATATGACATCATTTATTCTTTGAGTAATATCTTTTCATATTTGAAGTAATGATCATTATGTATATTTTAAATTTAATCATTTTGAAGTTAATTAATGAAATAGTTTATCATAATTATGTTATCTTTAAATATTACAATGAGAGATTGAAATGGCTAAACATTAATCATTTTTAAATTATTTAACGAAAGCCATTATTTTAGCTTCTAGAAATAGCTCATCAGTCGAAGTTACTTGCAATCTAATCAGATATAAAATATTAGGGATTAAATTAAAATGTGTAGCATATTAGTGGGAAATATTTGTTAAAATTGATAGCTAGCAATACTATCATATTAATGAAACATTTTGATATAACCCAAAAATTAAAAAAGGGGAAAGTTTAAGAATTTGTTGGCAATATATTAAATCTACTATTTGAATGCATGTGTACGATATTGATTCATTAGAGAATAGACTTAAATGTACTAGTTACAAGTTTTTCTAGTATTATATTGTAAAGGTCACTTAAAACTCACTTAAATGCTCATGTACACACTCATTTTCAAATCAGTACACTTTAATAAACAACTTAATATATAAATGATTAAGGTCAACATAATATCCACACACAAAAAAATTAACTTACAAATATATTAGTAAAGTCAATTAGAAAACATTAGCTTTAAATAAAAATAAAAAATATTTCCCTAACTAGACCCAATGTCTTGCATTGGTGGTCGAGAGGTCAGTGTGACTGCCTTGCATTTGCAGGCAGTTGCCCGGGTTGCGGGTTCGGGTCCCGGCCAATCTATGACACTTAAAAAAAAAACTAGACACAACAATTAAAGATTCCACATATATAGATAAAAAAAAAAGTAAACCTATTATTTAGTAACCATGGAAACTAACCAAGACTTGAACTTTAGAACCTGAAAATGATCTAGGTCAAAAATATCCAAGCAACCCATTGTTCAAAAGATGAAAGTTGATTATTCAATTAATTAATCAAAAACATGAACTAAAGCAACAATCACTATATATATAAAAAACCTCATGAAAATAATAAATATATATATTTATGAAAAAGATTTTTTGTTTCCAGATTACAATATCAGAATAACTGCAAAGATGATTGACTAAGCCAAAGGAATTATTTGCTTATATAGCCTTTGACAGCAAGAAAGAATTTTACAATATTGTAAACCTGCATCCAAGGGAGTTTCCTAATAGGCAACACCTATTCAGAAGAATAGAAATATTATCAATTGTGAAAACTATAAGGGAATAGTAGCACCTCGTTTGAATATAATCAGAAGAGTAATTTTGTATCTGCTAATATATATATATATATATTGCAGAATTGCATTTTAAAGCTTTTAATATTAAATAATTTATAAGCAAAAATATTCAACTTATTTAAAAGCTACTTCAATGTTTTTTGGCTAAACAACATGCCATGGAGGTCTTGTGTAGACACCAGAAGATGTAAACACTAATTCATCCATCAAATTCTTAATTGAGATGCCAAAATTCTATAAAATGAGCTTCTATCTTTGTTTCACTGTATCATCTTGCAGAGGGCAGAATGGATGCTACAAGAGGGTAGCACTGTAGTGAATGTGATGACAGAACTCACTCTACAAATGGATGAATCCCAGAAAGTATGAATTTACAAGATTGAGAGACTTTGCTAAGGTTTAGAAACATTTTATAAGACATTCTTAAGACAAAGTGTTGTTCAAATCATTTAAGTAAACCATCTGAACTTTAAACTTAAGCATATGCCTAGCTTGGATCATTTTATTTCTCAAATGATGAAATGAAAAAGGAGGGTTACAGCTTAAAGGATAAACAAATATTTTTGTTTTGTAATAAATAAAATATAGGTCCCCTTCCTAAACAAGCTTTACTTTTCCCACATTAAGAACACTCACTATGTACAGGTCAGAATTATTTGTTGACTTGTTATACTAATTAACTAACTTGTTTATTTTTTTTTGGTATAAAAGACTAACCTTCTTGGATACATATACTTTATTATCAATAGTAGATTATTAATATATAGGCGGTTTCTTTTCCAGGGAAAATGGACTTTATCAGTTGGAATATGTTGCAATGACACCAACCATTATACTACTGTTTGGGTTTAAATATAAGCTTGTTAGGGTTATTTTAAATTTTAATAAATTTATAAATACTTAGTACTAATAATGCATACCTAACAGGGATAGAAGAGGGATAGTTTGAATCATTAATTATCTTATTAAATGTTAGGGATGAATGCCAGGCACTCACTAAGTTGTTGGGATTCCTGTTTGAATAGTTTTTAATTTTTCTTTGTTAAAATAAAACAGGTTAAACTATTTTGAAACTTTGAGAAATATCTGATTTATCAAAATCATTCTATTTTAGCATTATTAAATATTATTTAAATTATATGCTCACATATACTGTTTTTCCTTATATCATAATATTTTAGCAAGGTTGGTTAGAAAGTCATTAATTTATTGCACTTATATAAAAGTGAGGATTCTGTTATTCATGTAGATGAGTCAACTGCAACTTCCTGAGTTTGAAATCTATGGCATAATGAAAACTGAAAGAGGTATAGGAAGTGGATGAATTGATATAAATTGTGCTCAGATTTAATGCATAATCATTTGAGCTAGCCATTAGAGATGGATGCAATTATTGATCAGTTTCTTCATTGCATCCCTTGCTGCATTCTTTAAAAATACCCTAGGTCTGACTATAGTAAGATGCAACTCCCCTCTCCCATGCAAAAACCAGGCCATTACATTTGGAGCCCAACATGGGGCATAAAACAGGCATTCACTGTAAAAAAAATTTAAACAATTTTTTTATGGATTAATGCAGATAAAAACAATGAATAAAAACAAACAGAGGAAACTCTAAATTAACAATAACTAACCATAAAGAGCTCAGAAGATATCAAGGAAACCTCACCTTAAAAAAATAATTGCTAGGCAATATAAGGTAATCAGAGACTTCAAATTAGTGAATAGTCATGTAAATAAAATTTATAAAGCAGAAGAGTAAGATAAATTAAACATACTTAAAATGGTTTAGGCATTAAATGACAACATTAATAAAACTTGTTAGTGAGATGAATTAAAATTGAAACATTAATGGTAAAGCTGAACACATGATTCCACAACAACCATTTATTATACTCAGAGAACAAGGAACAATTATAACCAAAAACAAATAAAGGATTAATGTTAATTAGAAACAAAAAGTGCTTGGAGAAAATAGAAATGGAGCATTCTGAATGAACAATATTAAGCACTAGTAGATATGAAGGGGATCAGTGTAGACATTGAGGAATGGTCGATACTGACCCAGATACTGGAGGAATCACTAGTTGAAATTAACCACTCTATGCAAGCGCATATTGAAGACATGGTGATACCCCAAACCCGAGGAGCACTTGAGGAGATTGCTCCACCTCAGGATCAAAATACTCCAGAGTATGCAAAAGACATGATGGATGAGAGCCATGGGACAAATACTCCAAACCCTGATGGCCCAGCAATATGGGAGATCAAAAAAGATGGGAAATAAGATAAACTACAGGATGGACAGTTTGAAAGAGACACTAAATTCTAAATTAGAAAATGTAAAATCAGAATTGAAGACAGAAGTTAAAGATCTTGAAAATAGATTGTCACATGATATAGAACAACTGTCTATAGTGTGCCAGGCATTATCAAATGTCCATGCACAAAGTCTGTATTAAGCACAACAAATATATAAATGTGCTATATTAATAATGGAAGTTGGGTCTGAGCATTAGAATACCCACACACACCAATCTAAAGCAAACATTTAATTGACACAGAAATATTGTAAACAAACAAATAAACATATAATAAACTCGTACTTTTTTTGTTATTTATTTTTTATATATTTTCAGCATATGCCATTCAAAAATGATGATGAAGAGCCCAGCCTTAATGATGGCTGAGCTTAAATACTTTTAGTACCTCCCCCCTTCCATTTTCTGAATGATACTTTTTTGTCAATCAAATTATATCCAATTTTTAATTTATTGTATGGTATTGTTTTATAAATTATCTATTCAAACTTTACAGACATCACGTGGTTTTGTTGAATTTTCCCGCTCGTGAAAATCCTCCTGAGATAATAAAAATGAAAGTTTTTTAAATATAAAAAAATAAAACATAGCAGACCAACTTTAATCTCAAAATTTTGAATGGGAATTGGCCGCTATGAATATGATATTGAAATGAATTAATAGTTCTCTCAAAAGGCTTTCCATGTACTATTCCTAATGATTATTGATTATTTCTATAATTAAAATTTTCTAATACATTTTACATGTACACATATATACAACTCTACTTAAACCGATTTCTTAATACTTTTATTAATTCGTAATTTTTCCATAAAACTTTCTTTCACTATCTTATAGTTATAATTTATTTCTACAATGATATGATTTTTATCAGACACTTTCTTTATTAAATAAACAGGATATTTACTTTATAAATTTTACCCCCCCTCCCTTTCTGATTCATCTGCACTATTAATATGATCTGTAAAATATTTTTAATAAACAAACTTTCAACTTTGACCGTTTTTTCACTTTTAAATGTTTGTTAAATTGATATTTTAAATTAAACAATTCTTATTTTAAAGCATTTATGAATAAATTTTGCTTTCTACTAAGTAACTGTATGAAAACCTATTCCATTTTTATTTTGACTTCAACTTAATACTCTCTAAATAACTCTTATATTACAATTAATGCAGTTTATGAGGAAATTTTTAATACACACTGTCTTAAATAAAACCAGCTTCAAACTGAGGAAGCTTTGGTTAAAACCAAAGGCTACAATATATATATATATTTGATTTTAAAGTGTCTTATCGTAGAGGCTTGACTCAGCTCAAGTTTTTGAAGTGATACATTAATAAAATATGGTCCATGGTGGTATTCGGAAATAGATATAGAAAATATTGTATGTATGTAGATATCATGTTTAGAGTTATGAACCACTAATATGTCCTTTTTATATATAAGCTATAGGTGTCATGAATTTTAAATTAGAAAGGTTAATGGTAACCACAAAGAATATTTTATGTTAAATGTATGATTATAATAATAAGTAATTTGTAATAAATATTTGTTATTTATTTTGGAGCCAGTGCTAATGGTTTTGGCCATTAGATATTTACTGTTTTTGGTGCTACCATTATGAGGCTCAATATAAAAAGACAAAAAGTACAGCCTGAGAAACTGAATGACTATTTGACAGAAGGTTATAAATTTAGTAGTGACTGTAACTAGAAGTTTATATTTTGGAGTTCCCAATGAGTGGCTTAATTTAGAAAAAAAAAACCCCTGAAAGAGAAAAAAATTAATATTTTTGGCTAAATAGTAATTCAAAAGTTGGCTTGAACGAACAACATAAAATAAAAAACGAAAAGTGTAATATTAGTTTAGATGCTACAAGAAGAAAACAGAGATATGGCTTGAAAGTTTGAGTATCTATCTAGGGAGAAATCATTTATTAAATTTATTAAAGCATAAAAAATTGTAATGGATCTAGTAAAGAAGAATGAAGTTAGAGAATCTAAAGATGAAAGTAGGGAACTATTTATATGAGCCCAGAGGCTGAGAATGTGTTATGGGAAGAAGATGGTCTTTAGATAACATTTACAGATACTGGCATTATCATAAGAAAATATAAGTACCTGAAAATGAAAACCTAAAGGAAAAGAAAACAGACATTAATAAAAGAAATAAAAGTTTTGGCAGAAAATTGGAAAAGAATTTTGGCAGGAAATGGAAAAGTCAACAGCAAATAAAAAATTTTCAGCAGAGGTAATAGAAAATGGAAGAATTTTGGCAAAATCAACAGAAGATAGAATTGTGCAAAGTCAGTAGAAATTAGAATTTCTGCAGAAAATAGAGCAACATCAGCAGAAAGTAATAGAAGAAATTTGGTAAGATGGGAAAGGGTTTAGCAGAAAATGAAAGAAAATTGAAAGGAAAATAAAGACCATAAAGAATGTTAAAAAAATATACATAAGATATGCAAAAAGATGAGAAAATTAGAAATTTTGCAAGTGATAAGATAAATGTTGAAATTGTTGGAAGAAATAAAGCAGATATAATGGAATCATAAATAGTCAAAATAAGAGTCATAGATCACATGACCCTATCTCTTAAGCTTGTAAGATTATAAACAATGAGGATTGCCAATTCCTCTACAAGCTTTATGATAAATGCTTAGCCAGAGCCAGCACTTAAAATATCTTTGTCAGGAACTCCTCCCCAAACCCCTGACCATGGTTTTGTGCTTTGGTACTCCTCAGAGAGGTGTCAGGGTATGTTCAGACACTAGATCTAAAAATACCAACCCAAAGCCAAGCACTTATCTAAAAGTTATCTATTGAGTGGAAAATCTGAAAATTTCAGACATCTACATGTCTTCAAACCCAGCTATCCAACTCAAATAGCTATATGGGGCTGATAGATCTTCAGCCATACCATATAGTAGTAGTCTTAGCAATATAAAATTGCATGACTTATGGCAGAGACTATAAATAGTCAAAATAAGAGTCATAGATTACATAACTCTATCTCTTAAGCTTGTAAGTTATAAACAATGAGGATTGCCAATTCCTCTACAAGCTTTATGATACATTGCAGCTATTGCTCAAGGAAAATTTATAATAAACAAAAAGATTTAATAATCAATGAGTTAAAAATGAATGGTTTCTTTGTATATATAATTAAAAGAAGTATTGGAAAAATAGAGTATAAGATAAATAAAAATGAAAAGAGTGAAGTAAAAAAGAAAGGTGAAAATAGATATATAGGAATAAAAACAAATAATAATATCATAGTGAATAAGTTCAACAAAATTATAAAGAAGATTAATAAAAGATACAAAAGAATAATTAATACAAAAATAGTTATTAAAAAAAGAGAAAATTTATTAAATTTGATAGATAACAAATACATAGGATATAATAAAGAAATAATTAATGGAGTATATGTGATAAAATGCAAACAATGTCTAGATAGTGGTTTGATAACAAATATGTGGGAGAAACAAAAAATTCTATAAAAACAAGATTAAAACAACATATGGCAGATAATAAATCACCGATATATATACATACAAAAGAAACAGGACACTTATTTACACAAAGTTCAATAAAAATGAAGTTACATATTAAAAGTATTAAGGAAAGAAAAATAAAAGAAGCTATATAAATAAGAAAGATAAAACCAGAATTTAATAGAGATTCTGGGATTGGGATGAGATTGATATAGTTATAGTTATTAAATAAGATATATAGAGGTAAATATGTAAAGAGATAATTGTTTATAAATGAGTTGGAGATGATAAAAAATGGTTAGGAGTATAAATGTGGGTATATTTATAGATATTAAATAATAGGAAAATAATAAATTAATAAAATTAACATAATATTTACGTATAAAACAGTATAATAAAAATTTATGAGAATTATATAAAAATAATAATAAAAGTTAAAGTATATAAAATAAAAAATATATATGTAAATAAAGTTGTAGGGAATATATATATATATAAAAACATATAAAGCAGTATAATATAAATTTATGAGAATTATATAATAATAATAAAGTTAAAGTGTATATAAAAAAAGAAGATATATAAATAAAAAGTTGTAGGGGATACATATTTAGTTTAAATAACATGTAATAGAGGGAGCTAGGGTATAAGATAATTTTTTGAAAAAAAGACGATTTTTTATTTTTATTTAGAAGATCAAAATAAACTTGGTGAGTTTAAAGATTATAATGTTTATAGGTTTTAAATATTCAGAAATAATAATAAATATAAAATATTAATTTTAAAAGAAGAATGAGTAAGGAAATAATAAATATTATATGATTTAAAATTAAAAGAGTTTTAGTTATTAATCATAAAGTTTAAGTTTATGAAGAATAGAGATAATTAGTAGATTGTTAATAATAATAAAATAGATAATTTTTCAGATTAATAGTTGTCCTTGAATGGATATATGTATAAAATTAGGAATACACATGTATAATTTATATTTATTTTTTATTTATGTAGTACATTTTATTTTATATTAATTGTTTTATTTGGGTTTGATTATTTATTTCAGTTTTTTAATATATATATTTTATGTTGTTTTTAGTTTTTTATTATTTAAAATTTTTTATGGTGTTATTATACAGTTATGTTTTTTATTTTATTTTGTTCATTATATAATAGCTCTGAAGAAGACTGCAGGTCAGTCGAAACGTAGGTGTATGTGTATGTACAAATAAAGAGTTTTGCTAAAAAGTGTTTGAAGTTTGGACAAATTATATTTATAGAATATTATGGCAAACATAATAAAATAGTTTACTTTAAGAAAAACACAGACTTTTTTATAATCAAAAAAATGTAATCCTTTGATAAATGGAAAGATACTAATCCATTTTAAGAGTTTTAATTAGACAGGATGTCTTCAATTTAATTAAGGTTTAATTTAAAGTAATTAAAATTTTAAAAAATCAGAAATAGATTTGTATATGGCATGATATCAAAAACTAATTAATCTCAATGTTTAATTATAATCTTATTATATATACTCTAATTATATTTAGCTGTTTTTTTTTTTTTGTTATAAATTTTTCACTTGTTTTCAGAAATACAAAATTTGCTACAATAGCTTTTAATATTTAAAAGCTTAACATTTTCTTACATAACAAAAATCAATTTGTTTTATTTTTCTTAATAGTCTTCAGATTGTAACTAAATCTTTTTAAATGCATTGAGCTTTCATATGAATTGCTAGTTTGTCCTTGGGAATTCTAACTTGGATATAAAGCCAACATCAGTAAGAATGGCCATGCGAATATGCTAATCTGTTATAAATTAACCATTATCAATGTGAATCAATTCCACAAAACAAATCTTTCAAAATTTGTGAAAACCCAACTGTGACAAAGATAATGAGATATAACTACAGAAAATCAGGGTCCTGCATTATAAACCTGAAACCATGAACTTAGTATAATGTAGAGCTCTAAAATAATTGGACATAAAATAAATGAGTATTTAAAATGTAATTGCAAATCACTATGGAAACCAATAACAAGAAATGTCCCTCTTCTATAATCTTAGGTAATCACGTAAAAGTTTGAATTTATTTTCTGAACTTTATTAAATTTCAAAGTGAGCTTTCCTTTTTACCTAAAAGACCATAATATTTTATTTTGTCATTTATTCTTTAAGTAACATCCTCTCTTACTTTATGTGACTGTTTGTTATGTATATTTTTAATTTAATCATTTTGAGTTTATTAATAAAATAATTTACCATATAATGTTAGGTAGGTTTAAGTTTTAAGAGAGAAAAAGCAACATTTAAGGATGATATAATTGGAGCTATAAAATATTAGAGACTGTATTAAAATGTGTGTGAGTATATCACAAGGAATTAGTTATTGAAATTGATAGCCAGTAATACTTTTATATTGATTAAATATTTTGTAAAACTTAAGAATTAAAAAGGGAAAAAATGTATGCATTTGTTGGCAACTTATTAGAACTAATGTTTCGATGGATGCATGTTGATTCAATTTGAGCAGACTTCACTTTATAAAACCACTGAAAAATCACATGATTAACATTTCCTATGGTGACACAAGCTGTTCTCCAGACAGTAGATTCCCCAAACTTTCTAGCATCTATTGATTAATATGGCTAGCACTGAGTGGTACTATGGTCTGGACAATTTGCTATTGTTTTAGACATAAATTTATTGACTAAATTTTTAGAATGGATTTCACTTCTAGTACAATGTATATGTTGCTTTAACATTTATATCATAATTAACTTATTGAAATAATTATATGAAGTTTGTAATTTATTTTGAGAAATTTATGCACCTCATTTTGATATATATATTTTGAAGCATATGCACATCATAAATGAATCATGAGTGCCAGTTTTTAAATTTTAAATACAATTTTAATATATTCAATAATGATTTGTGCATTTATTTTTATAAGTATTTTGAAATATTCTACAAAGTTATTTTAATGATAAAGCATGTATTTTTATTATTTAAATATACTATGATGATCAACCAGTATTGCTCTTGAATGTGTATTGGGATGATGATTAAAAGATAGTAAAATTCATACAAATGATTATTATAAACTTACCCGATAGCCTGTAATAATACTAAGTACTGAGGCAATATTCATGCACATATACTTAGTTTTGATAAGTACAGCCAACCAATTTACATAAATAAAACTAAATATTTTACTGATAGATTATTAGGGTATAATATGTATTAGGGTATTAGATGTAGATATATCACTATGCTCTAGAGTTTATCACCTCTCATATAACAAACAGAGGCAAAACGCTCCATATGTGCCACTCAGTGCAAGCCAGAGTAATCAATGGATGCCAGAAGGCTTGTGCATAAAATCATATCTAGTGCCTACTCATCCAATATCCCCAGACTAGTTTCTGGCTTGTGATCTTCGTCAGTGAGGAGCCTTGGATCTGAGAGCACTGCATCTAGATCTTAGGATCTAATGCAACCCTCCAGCATCCACCTTTTATCTCTGCTTAACTACAAAACTATGAGAATCAAATTGAGAACACAATAATATTTTCAATCTAAGCTCATTAGCTTATATAGTCATATGGGTCTGAACTCAGTTCAGTGCCCATACATTTTGGTGTCATTGGATATTGGTGTCTGGGGATATTGGATGAGTAAGCACTAGATAGGGATTTTATGCACAAGCCTTCTGGCATCCATTGATTACTCTGGCTTGCACTGAGTGGCACTACTGTATGGAGAGTATTGCCTGTTTAATAACAGTTATGAGCAAGCATAAAGAAATGGTGATCATGTGATGCTCTCATATATCTTTTTATACAGGCTATATGTTTAATAAATTTTATCCACAATGGCTACAACATGATTTAGTTGCATAAATGATACAATCAGTATCCCATAATGATATATAGTATAACGGACGGAATGATTACAACTAATCCCAAACATTGCTAACACCAGTATAATGGGGCAGTACTCTTTATCGACCGTCATCAACTAACCAAGCCCAATGATGGTGCACCAGATGTAATGGATGGTCAATTAACTTGCAGACTATACTGCTATGCAGATGTAGCAATATGGTGTGGGGATAAGTTAATTTGCTCTAATTTATTGCCCCTAATGAAACAATCTGCAGAGACCTACCAGGCTTAGAAGGGAAAAAAGTTGCATCCAACTAGATTCAGACTGTGGGGCATCTGATAGAGTGCTAATGAGAACCCGATGAAATGCTTAACCAATGATTGCATACTCTTTAATTGACTAACTCTATCCCTATTTAATAATATTAAATGCAATTTAGGTTAGTTCATCCACTTTCCCCTTTGAAATTCCGTTATGCCCTAATATTCAAACCCAGAGAGAATATTGCCTTTGACTCCTTTAGCAGGTATGAACAGATACACACAGCAACACCTGCACCTATATATAGGTTACAACTAGCATTTATTATATTTGTTTTATTTTCAAGCTTTTATATGATAAGAAAAATAGATGTCTGTGCATACATAATTATTTATAAACTGTGGAATGTCAGGACAACTCAATAAACCAGAGATTGGAATAATACAAACTCTTAAACATTTATTAACAATAATAAATATCATCAAGTATAACAACAATAGTAATGATAAAAAAAATAATCATCATATGTACATGTGTCACATGTGAACCTCTATTATTTTACTAATTAATTATCCTCCACATCCAACCCTTATACCCCATGGTAGAAATCCACCTATGTCACTCATTCTCTTTAAATCATAATTATATAGAAAAATAAACTTTAGTTAATATAATTAAGATGCTGGCTAGCCAAATTACATATTTGCAGATGTTAACAACTTATTTAACAAGTTCCCCCAATTTATATATATATGATAGAGACAGATACTAATTGATTAGTCAAACATACTGGAAAATATATGTACAAGGTTAATCACAAAATAAAACATATAATATGTATTCTGTATAAATGTTGTAATTTAACCTATGAAAATAAATTTAGAGAATCTTACCTTAATATTTATGTGGATAACTTGATGTGAAGCAGGTGGTATTACCTAAATTTTATTTACAATGAAAATATAAAAATATCAAAATGAATAATCCCCCTTTTCTTCTTTGCTAATTCTAAAAAAATGAGGCTTCAGCATCAGAGTGTGAAAATACAACAGATAACAAGACTTAAACAAAAAAAAAAAATAAACAAAAATTTACAATATTGATTCTTTGATTAAAAATTGTAATTGGAACAAAGTTCATAAAAATCATCCTAATAGAAGTAGTAGTAGTTGATAGTTAGGCAAGTTGTTCTTCAAAGCAGTTTTACTTAGTAAATCATTTTCCTTAGCAAGGATAGATAGGTACAATGGTGTCTCCTGTAGTTGTGTTTAACGGTAAACACCTTGATCCTCATTTGATTCATCATTAAGTATTCCAATCCTTGTTTACTTTGGACTGCAGGCATCTTCTTGTGAGTTTACAATAAAGTAGAAAAATATATATACATATATTGAAACAGTAAGGTCTGCTTTGCAGATCTTCATTTCACCTTTTCTCACCTACTTCCTACCCTCATACCTTAGTTTGAACCCCAATCTATCGTAGTGTGTCTGCAATACACTTATATACCGAAATCCCGCCTAATTTTAAACCACGAGCACAATGCTCATATTATATATATAACTTATTCCCAAATAAAATAAAATATTATGAATTATGTATTTGTTCACATAATTTACATTTATTAAAAAGTAAGTTATATAAGTCGTAATTGCGCACACACTATGATATTCATTTTAAAACATATCAAAATTATAAATTGTTAGTTATTTTGTTTGGATCTATTTACAAATATATTACCGTCGTAATATATTTTGATTTAAAATAAAATTTATTTAGTAAATATTCGTTTAGTAGATAGATTCAAATATTACGATTTAAAATAAAATAATTTTAGTTTTATTTAATAAAAATCATCCCAAATATTTCTATTAAAATAAATGAGGGACAATAGTTTAATTATATAAGTTTATCTAAAACAGCAGCTGTCCACTTAAGTTTCCTTTAATTAGTAGCAGTAATTTTAATTAAATCTAGTTTGTAATTCGAATGTCGACGGAGAAGTTAACAAAGAAATTAATTAATGTTGAATTCCTTTAGACATTCGGATAGATTTAATTACAGCAGATAAGTTCAATAATTTTGTACGCTCCAGGACAAGTCTATTGTTAAATTTTACTATAAAAAGGATGTTTTTCTTTTGTTCTCCATTCTAAGCTTTTAAAGAATTCTGAGTTGTCTAAAGGTTTCTGAGTTGTTCTAAAATTCTAATAATTTGCTAACCTTGACATGTCCGAGTAGAGGCGTTAAGATGGCTATGTCCTCTCGGAATAACCAGCCACTGCTCCATACCATCAGAAGTCATCACACGGATCCCGGAACTGCTGCTGCCGCTGCCAAAATATGAACATTCCAGATTTTGTTGCTGAATTATAAAACCTGCCGAACATCTACCTGCAAATGCATTTCCAGAGGTAACCCAAATTAACCCAAGAGCTCTTGTGATTCCTAACTAACATGCTATAGCTATTTAACATTGTTTTCTTATATTTCACAACTTCATTATGTATTTCTTTCATGAATTTAAATATACTCAACATTTTGCTCTCTATCCTTGGGTTAATATTTTCTATTTATAAAGCTTTCTTTTATTTTATTATGATAATGTGTCAGAATCGTCTTTGACTGAGTGAACTATTCCCTCTATTGAAAGTAAGACGCCGCTATTAAGGCATATTTTAAATTTATAATTTTCCAATTTTATTATCTTGCAAATCACTCGTTCGAGGGCGATTCTTTTCTTTAATGTAATATAATCACATAGTTTAAAATCTATATGCTATTGATTTTAATCTAATATAAGAGTATGTGCGAAGTCAATGATTTAAATGTGTCCCCAAATGCATCATTGCGTATATAAATCTATACTTATTTTTCAAACCCGCAAGCATGCATTTTCCTATTTTCATTACCGTGTTCTACTTTGATTATAAAGTTCATCATTGACGTCGAGAATGTGCGGAACCTCTTAAATGAATTTCGGGGAATTTGATTGGGCATTTCTCTTAATCTGAGTAAAACCCATTTAGTATGTTTTTATATACACTAGTCTCGTATTGCTGGTACATGAATTGATTGTTGAGACCGCTTTGTTTTATTTTCCAAGGATTCTTTACATAGCTAAGGCCGTTCTCTCCACGCTTGCGGTTTCCCAGGCAGAGGGTGTCCCAAATGACACCCCTGGGAATTAAACGCAATCGTCACACAGTCGCTAAGTTTTGGCTGTTCGTCAAAATACTTTCCTATGGGTTAGCGGCGAGATGCCCTCCGTAATTATTCCAGATCTTCAATATTGTTTCATTTTATATTTATTTTACAAAGCATCCGTGACTTAAATGAGTCACACCCTCCAACTTTATAAATTCACTATCAGCAATACTGACCTCCCAATACAAATCTATTATTATTATTCTCAAATAAATGCTTTGATCCCATTCCCACATTTGCTTAGTAAGCTTTAGTCCGTACTATTCTCGAAATCAATAAATATTTTAGAACATTTAATTTCAAATATTGTCTTAAACTTGTCTATTTACTCAAAGCACCTCGCACATGTTCCTATCTTGTCAAGCACATTATCATAATGCTATTAGCCCGAGGAATAGAATATATCATTCTGGTTTAAAACCTTTTGTCATTACTGAAATATAAATGCCAACAATTATTTAATACGCGTCCCTGTCTCATATAAGCAGACAGTGGCGTTATATAATATATATTTATATAAATAAATTGTGTGAAATTATTTAAGACTAAATTTTATCTCTTATTTTATTTGATTCCTATCACTGTCTCGGTCTATATATATATTTTCTGCATTTCTTTTATAAATCCATAGACATTAATTAGCCACCCAAACTTATCTTAGTATAGAGTCTTTTGTTTCTCCCTGACCACCAGGCACCGGTAAAAGTTTATACTAGTTGTAGCATCAGATGCGTTATCACGTAGGTGGCGCTGTGAAATTTGGACTTTAGATTCGAACTTAGTATATCTAGAAGGCAACCCCTCCTAGAATGTTCAGTTTAGTGTCTGGGGTTTGAATTATGCAGTGTGTTAGCGAGATAGATGATTCTGACCGTTACAATATAGAGGTTTAATGCAGCTGGTAGGAAATACCATGACACACAATAGCATGTTTTGCTCTAGCCCATAATCATATTAAAGTCCAATTTAATAATTATTTATAATCATATATTTGTATTGAATATTATGGAAGCGCTTTACATATATATTAAGAAATTTATTTCATGTTTTTTTCCTTTTCCAATTTTCAGCAGACTTAATTTTCGTTATTCTTTTTGAAAAGATTTAAAATATTCAAATTTACTCCAACAACTTTTAAAACACGATTTAATTATTTAAGAATTTATCAATTATTCTTACTTCTTATTTCATTTTCTTTCCTCTGAATTTTGTAAACTTTTAGTTACAGCATTTGACTTTTAAAATGTTTATAATTTAACTAAAAGAAAAAGAAAAACTCCATTTTAGCATTCTAAATTTTAGTTTTTAATTGCTGTCTTTTGTTACAGGTGCTATAACAATAAGAAGCAGGATTTGTAAACTGTTTTTTGTTTTTATACATTTCACACATGTAGATTTCCAGGAACGCTAAGACTTTAAACTGCCTATTGTTTAAATTCATTTAGATTTTTATATGTATTGTTTAAATACATTTCATTTATTACAAATAAAAAAAAATAAAATAATAATATCAGTTTTATTTTCACACACATGCCCACCCCAACTTAACCTCAGGCCATCCCAAAATCATTTAACTATAAATTAATATTCAATTTTAAATTAAAATATATATATACATTACACTTTATTTAATCAAATAGTTTATATATATATATATACAATATTACTTACTAAAATATTGCTCGTATTTTATTTTATAATAAAATAATCTATTGTGCATTATATGTAATAAATAACAAACAAATAATCTTCCCATTATTAATATAAATTCCAAATGGATTGGGTTCAATAAATATGCTTGATCTTTTTAGGAATGTGTGCATTGTAAGCTACCCTTTACAATAGAGAGCATCTGTTTTATGTAAATGTAATTTCAAATTTGATTTTTTATATTATGAGCACTATTTAAAATAAACATTAAAATGTTTGCATAAAAAATTTAAAAAATATAGCCATAAAATTACAAAAATGAAGAAATAAAATTGCTGTAGTTTAATTCAATTGATTACTTTCTTATAATCATTTATTATAATGAAATTAATTTGCTTTTTACTATCATTGCATTAGTTAGAATAAGTTTTAAAAATAGCAAAAAAGTGGTCATTTTGAAAAAGCTGAAAAAAATTTACAGCCATTTAGACTACAAATAGAATGATTTATTGTTCTGTGTAAAAGGTTGGGTGAAAGAAAAATTTAAATTACACAGTTAAATTCAAACTAATTTCATATTTTCAAACTAGATACTTTTTAGGAAGGTACTGAGAGGGATATATGCTCAACTTAAAAAATAATATGAAATTAAGGTATTTGAAAATTGATATCAGTATAATATACAGCTTGTAGCTATTATAGGTTAAATTAGAAAGATTAATGATAAAATATAACCACAAAAAATACTTTATGTTAAATATTTGATTATAATAATAAGTAGATTGTAATGAATATTTGTTATTTACTTATTTTAGCCTAAAATTTATTTTATTGCCTATCACTCTAACCATTATATAATCTTATGATATGATAAAACAATCAGTCCTTTTTCCAATCAGTCCTTTTTCCAAATCATACGAAATTCAAGGAAATCTCAAGGATCTCCCACATATCTTCTTTATGAAGTATTATAATTTTATCTTTCTTATTGCATTGCCAAATCCATACAATATTAATATCATCTATATTCTTTATTACTTTTGCAAGTGTTTTTTAACTCACTATTGACAGTTTTGATTGCCCCAGCAGTCTTCTTCAGAACTTCTATTTATGTATTAATATTATATCTCCCAGATATATAAGGCATAATACTAGTAATGATTAAGAACTATGTGGATTTGTAGTTGGATATCTTCACCAATAAACTTTTAAATTTTCTCTCTCTCTCTCTCTCTCTCTCTCTCTCTCTATATATATATATATATATATATATATATATATATAGAGAGAGATATATATATATATACATATATATATATATATATATATATATTGTAACAGTAGAAAATGAGAATGGTGAGAAAGACTGTTCAGTGCCCAAATTGAAGTATCAAATATATAATGAAATGAAAATAAACAAGAGAAATAAAAAGACTATTTGTATGTTGTAGCTCTGAAAATCAAATTTGTACTGATATAAAATTAAGAACATGGGTATGTTAACTCTTATTAATGACTAAGTCTTTAATCTAAAATAGTCCAAAATGAAAAGATTAACACAAAATGCTAGCATGATGAATATTAAAATCTATAATATTATGAATTGATCATGTAATATTTAAATAGCCTAGATAAAATTAACAATGCTGTACTAGTTAAGTAAACCAAATCTGTAATAGAATAAATGACTAATGCGTAACCAAGTTCTATTAACAAGATAATTCAAAATCTATGTTAAAATAATGTTTAAAATTTATTAATAATAGTTATATTGGTATTCATTCATAAACAATCCTTTTATTACTATGCAATAAATTTACATCAGATTCAAAAATGAATAAAATTATTAAGTTTAATAATTATATAAAATTTTATTACAAAAGTTTATTAATCAGCATTTATACCAATTGATGTCCATAAAACATTAAAACCTCATTTTTAATTATTACTAAATTTTAGTATGATGATAAAATTTATTCTATTTGTTAATTAGATTTTATGTGTTTATGTTTATAATAACACTATAAATTATATCTATTAATTTGAATAAGACTCGTAACTCAAATTTAATGAATAATAATAATTTATTTACAAAGTAAATAATAGATAATTAATAAACGTATTATAATAATTTAAATTCAGATATCATATAATATATTTGTTCGACCTATCAAAATGATGTAAAACATTCTCTTCAATCCAGAAGAAAATATTCATTTATCTATATCTCCAATGGATAATATATAAAATCATATAAAAGAAAATATTAACTTGTTATAGTTTGCCTACTGATTATTTATCAACAAACAAACAATTTATTAAATAAAATCTATTATGATTATTAAATTTAAAATTTAAAATTATTAAGATTTTCTTTTGGTTTAAATACACTTTTAGATATTCACTCACACACATGTATATGTTAAATAACTTTTTTTAAATAATAGTAATATTAAATCAAAATAATTATATAAATCAAATATATAACCTGTGTAAACAGTAATTAATATTCATCACAAAGAGTTCCTCAAGTCACTTTTATTTCAGTTCATAAATTTACAAAAAAATCTAATATCTTGAAGTACAATAATTTCAAAAACGAGTTTGGTTCCATAGAGTAGCCAAAGTTTATTTAGTAAACTCATTATTAATAATTCCTGGTAAGATATTAATGAGTATGATTCCTTTTAAAAAGATATCACATTTGAAGTGAAGTTATTATTTTATCCTTGTCAATTATTGGTTCATTGCACCGAGTTCGAATATGTGCATTCGAAACACCAGTCTCTTAGGCAGAGAAGACCATACTCGGAGAGTATGTATGCCCAAACGATAGCTATAAAATATATAACTAGCATTACATTTCCAGGACATAACTTCTTCTCGGCTGTTCAGTTCAACACCAAGTTCAAAGCACCTTTTTTGTTTGTGTATAAACACAGGCATCAGCTATCTATTCAAGGATGAATAAATAATGCACTTTGAGTAATGGCCACTAACTCAATGCCTAAATCCATGACTAGCTCAGCTGTTTGTAATCACTAATAGATTATACATAATTAGTGGTTAAAAGACTTGATAAAAAGAATTTGATAAAAGGAATTGATAAAAAGAATTGACCGACAAATAAAGTTTAATTTTAAAGATAATTTATTAACTAACATTTATTTACTAAATTTAAACATTTTATACTTCTAATAAAACACACGCATATTTTAAATTAACATTCTAAATAGTTTAAATATTCTTGAATATTTTCATATAAGAACACTGGGAATTTATCTACTTTGACTAATAATATTGATAAGGATCACGCACATATTAACTCATGCACACACATAATAATGATAATAAAGGACTACATAGCATTTGAAATTTAATCACGCACATCAATAGTTCATTTATGTATGATATAGAGTTCATATAATTAGACTCTTGAAAGATTTGTACGAATTAATGAAATGCAATGGCTATTACAGTATAAACGAAAATAAGCAAATGTTTTACCTAGGATTTTGAACGTAGATTTAGCACTTTGTTTTCTTCTTGTTTGTTGTTTCTTCCAGTATGAATGGTTCCAGTATGAATGCCTCCAGCCGGCTGGGACGTTTCCTTGCTGAGTTTCCTGATTTTCACGATTATTACTATCGGAGACAATTAGATACTGACGGAGATTTTCTAAGATGTTAAGCTGACATTATTTCACGGGCAGATCTGCTGTTTTCATAGGACATCTGGGCTGGAGATAAACGTGCAATCCTAAGATCTTCTCAACACTGCATTTTGTTTGTTAACTGCTCAATTAATTTCTGAATTGCACTCACTCAATAAATTTGTGAACTGACTTGTCTCAACTGCTTGTCCGATAAAATATTCAGTATTTATACCAATGAAGTGTTTTCTTTTCAATATCCTCCGGCAAATATCTGTTGTCGAAATTCTTTATCAATTAATCCTTTGATAAATGTGTTTTGGAAGATTGCTTAATTAGTAATAGCCATTCAAAAATATTGTTTGATATTGATTAATAACCATTGCCATGTTTTTTAATTATAATTTTCTTTAACTTTTATTTATTTAAAATAACATTTATTCTATTGTTGACAATTGCAGATATATACGCACATATATTTTTAATATAATTTACTATTTAGTTTTAACATTATTTTTTCTTTAATTAAACTTGAATGAAAAGAGATTTGTATGTTTTAACTTTTTAAATTATATTTTTACGAATACTAATAAAAACTCTTTACTTCCTTTTATAACCCTTAGTTTAATTTCTCAAACCAAGACTCCCCCTCCCCCCTTTTGATTAATTAATTGTAGCTTTTTATTTCAAAACTAACGCTAGAAAACTATTTGATTTTTATCTTTTTCAAAAACAAACTGAATAAACTCTTCAACATTTAATTTTATGTTTTTCTTTAACAAAAGATTATTTTAATAATATAATTTTAGATAAAATTATATGTGCCTATATCAATATAGGTACATTACACCGCTCCTCCTTTTTGAGAGTAAAATGCGTTATTTTTGACCATTTTATCTCTGTCAACATTAAATCTTAATTTATTTATTTTTTTATTTTATTGACATGTTATTTATTTGTTTAATTCGATCACTTTAATCACACCCTTTATTTTATTCATTTATTTAATCCTATAATTGTTACTCTTAAATCATTCATTTGACCTACTTATTTAACTTGATTTTATTGATTTTTAACTGTTTATTTACAAGCATTTCTTCTTACGTAATATGTGCGTGGGGAAAAAATCTTTTATTCAATAATGCCTCCTTGTTATTATTATTATTCCTAAATTTTATTTAGTATTATTACCGCCTGTCCGGTGGTTGTTTTTCTCTTTTCACTAACCTCAATGACCGGGCATTATATGTTTCTTTTTCCTCTATTCCCTGTGCTATCACAAATGCGTTATTACCGTATTGCCATTTGATGATATCAGGGCCGTCATATATTGGCTGGAATTTCTTGTATATATGTTTTTCAGGATGACTCACCGGATGAACTCTCACCATGACCTCATCTCCCCTCCTGAATATATCCTTAGGTCTTACCTGCCTCTGCTGCTGTAGCCTGCCCATTTTTCTTAACTGGTTGAGCGCTTGCTTAGCATCTCTTCTCTGGTTGATTGGATTTATCCCCACTGGCAATTTAGTCTCAAACGGATACGGAATATTTCTTCCAAAATGTAGCTGAACAGGTTCGAATCCTGTAGACTCATTTCTTGACCAGTTTATCATGTTGATTATTCGTGATGTTTCTTTCACCCATTTGCGATGATCATCCTGTATATACACCCGAAATAGATGCCCCAACTCCCTCATAATCCATTCACACGGATTAGACTGAGGGTTACGAATCGATGTAAGTATATGTCTTATCCCACGTCTGTCTGTCCATTTCTTCCATTCGCTAGATATAAAGGGTGTTCCATGATCCGACAGAATTCTGTCTGGAATTTTTACAGTTTTAAAGTATTGTTGCTCCAAAACTCGAATAGTCTGTCTTGCGTTCACTTGGGCTACTGGATATGCCACTACCAGCTTCGAAAACACATCATATGTTACCATGAGATACTTTATTTTATTGAATGGAGGCAGAGGTCCGTAGAAGTCTATCGCTAGTAAGCTGTTTGGCATTGGGCACCATTTGAACCGAGTTCGAATATGTGCATTCGAAACACCGGTCTCTTAGGCAGAGAAGAACATACTCGGAGAGTATGTATGCCCAAACGATAGCTATAAAATATATAACTAGCATTACATTTCCAGGACATAACTTCTTCTCGGCTGTTGAGTTCAACACCAAGTTCAAAGCACCTTTTTTTGTTTGTGTATAAACACGGGCGCCAGCTATCTATTCAAGGATGAATAAATAACACACTTTGAGCAATGGCCACTAACTCAACACCTAAATCCACGACTAGCTCAGCTGTTTGTAATCACTAATAGATTATACATAATTAGTGGTTAAAAGACTTGATAAAAAGAATTTGATAAAAGGAATTGATAAAAAGAATTGACCGACAAATAAAGTTTAATTTTAAAGATAATTTATTAACTAACATTTATTTACTAAATTTAAACATTTTATACTTCTAATAAAACACATGCATATTTTAAATTAACATTCTAAATAGTTTAAATATTCTTGAATATTTTCATAACAGAACACTGGGAATTTATCTACTTTTACTAATAATATTGATAAGGATCATGCACATATTAATTCATGCACACACATAATAATGATAATAAAGGACTACATAGCATTTGAAATTTAATCACACACATCAATAGTTCATTTATGTATGATATAGAGTTCATATAATTAGACTCTTGAAAGATTCGTACGAATTAATGAAATGCAATGGCTATTACAGTATAAACTAAAATAAGCAAATGTTTTACCTAGGATTTTGAACGTAGATTTAGCACTTTGTTTTCTTCTTGTTTGTTGTTTCTTCCAGTATGAATGGTTCCAGTATGAATGCTTCCAGCCAGCTGGGATGTTTCCTTGCTGAGTTTCCTGATTTTCACGATTATTACTGTCAGAGACAATTAGATACTGACGGAGATTTTTTAAGATGTTAAGCTGACATTATTTCACGGGCAGATCTGCTGTTTTCATAGGACATCTGGGCTGGAGATAAACATGCATTCCTAAGATCTTCTCAACACTGCATTTTGTTTGTTAACTGCTCAATTAATTTCTGAACTGCACTCACTCAATAAATTTGTGAACTGACTTGTCTCAACTGCTTGTCCGATAAAATATTCAGTATTTATACCAATGAAGTGTTTTCTTTTCAATATCCTCTGGCAAATATCTGTTGTCGAAATTCTTTATCAATTAATCCTTTGATAAATGTGTTTTGGAAGATTGCTTAATTAGTAATAGCCATGCAAAATGTTGTTTGATATTAATTAATAACCATTGCCGTGTTTTTTAATGATAATTTTCTTTAACTTTCATTTATTTAAAATAACATTTATTCTATTGTAGACAATTGCAGATATATACGCACATATATTTTTAATATAATTTACTATTTAGTTTTAACATTATTTTTTCTTTAATTATACTTGAATGAAAAGAGATTTGTATGTTTTAACTTTTTAAATTATATTTTTACGAATACTAATAAAAAACTCTTTACTTCCTTTTATAACCCTTAGTTTAATTTCTCAAACCTAGACTCCCCCTCCCCCCTTTTGATTAATTAATTGTAGCTTTTTATTTCAAAACTAACGCTAGAAAACTATTTGATTTTTATCTTTTTCAAAAACAAACTGAGTAAATTCTTCAACATTTAATTTTATGTTTTTCTTTAACGAAAGATTATTTTAATAATATAATTTTAGATAAAATTATATGTGCCTATATCAATATAGGTACAATATATACATATTAATTCCCAAGGTTAAACTTTATCAGCATTTCTAACTGTTAATTATTCCATTTGTTGACATCAGATATATATATAATCATGTAGTAAGTCAAACATTTTCCAGCATTCTTTTTTAAAACAATTACTCCATTTGTCAAAACAATTATTATTTTATTTTTGACATATTAATAATTAGTGAGCACTTGATATATACATATTTATACAAATAACACTTTATCAACATTTTACCAATTTAATTATTTAATTTGTTAAAGCAATTATTATTTTATCCTTGGCATATTAATAATTCATAAGCACTTAATATGTAGACACACGCACACACATGTGTGTTTTTTAAATAAGCATTCTTATAAATTTTCCAGAATGCTCTTAGATAAATTCCATTCCATTTGTTATTTTAATTTCCTCATAAAGATTACATCTGTTCTGAAGTAAATGTCAAAACTTCTGTTTATACTTCCATTATGATGTTTACTCAAAACAGTTTTAAAATATATTCATTGCATTTTTTTAAAAAATATTTACTACAAAAATGTAGTGCTTATTGAAGTGATCAATATATATATAGAAAAAGGACAAGAACTTCCCAAGTTTGCACAAAGGCTAAACTCTCCATACTGTAGTGCCACTCAGTACAAGCCAAGAATAATCAATGGATGCAAGAGGGTTTGTGCATAAAATCCCCATCCAGTGCATGCTCATCAAATATCCCCAGACTAGTTTCTAGCTTGTGGCTTTCATCAGTCAGGAACTTTGGATCTGAGAGTACTGTACCTAGATCTTTGAGTAGACACTAGATAGGAATTTTATGCACAAACCTTTTTTGCATCTATTGATTACTCTGGCTTGCACTGAGTAGTGCTACTCTATAGAGAGTTTAGATTCTAGGTAAACAGTTGTGTAATCATAAGTAATGGTGATCATGTGATGTTTAATGGTTTAATACCAAACTTCCCAAGTTAATACATGGACTTATTTATATTATTTATAATTTACATATTAATGAAGTCATCAACCTAAATATGTCACTGATATATAACCTGAATTTACCTCCCTTATTTTAAAAGAATCATTGTTTTTCTTTAATTTTACTTTCTTTTACAAATAGAATAGCATTTCTAGCAATATGTCTTTTTTTTTTTAGATTTTAAAACAATAACCAAAATTATAACTATGACTTTTAAATTTCTTCTTTTAAAATAATAATAAAAAAATACACTTGTTTATTTTTAAAATAAAATTATTATATTTGATATTTAATAACAAACATTATTTCAAAACCATTCCTAATTTAAAACCTATATGATAATCTTATCTTTAAATAATAACCCAAACATGCATATATATATATTTCCATACACACATGAGAATGTCATTTGTTATTTGCTTAAACCTACTGTCTTTTGAAATATGTAGATAGACAAAGTACTATTGTCTCTTATTAAAATATATACTTTTTAAATTTATAAATAACTTTTAAAATAGGATGTTAAGTTTATCTTGTATTACTTTTAAAGAAAAATAAGAGAAAATCAATCGCAAATTACTTTTAAAAAGATAAAAAATAAAAACAAATCATGAAAATACTTTTGTATTTTGGGTGTTTCTATAATAATTTTAAATTAGATAAAATATCACTTGACAATCTTAAACAATCATAATAAAATTTAAATATATTTTTTTTGTTATATATATATACAACAATGCCTACTTAAGGTGTAATTCAGGATGGTATAATATATATATCAATATGTGAAACATCCAGTGAAGGCTGGTGTTACATAGCAGAAGAATTCTATCTTCAAGCAGAGATAGAAATAGAAATTTCTAGATTGTGAATGTCACCATATCTGCACATCCTCAATTGATCATGTCTACATTTGTCTTTCTATCTTTTAATCTTAAAATCATTTTTACATCATATAAAAATAATTTTAATTGGTACAATATCATATTCTATATGTTTCAAAGTGCTTTAGCCCATTATACTTGATTTTATTATATAATATTTTTAATCAGTATTCAACTAATTTCATTTTAAATTGATCGAATTTTGCAAGTAGTTTATTTTATTATACAGCAATATATGAAAAAAAATTATACAGAAACTGTACTATTTTGTAAAAATGGCAGACAAGTTTGTGCACTCCAGAAAAACTACAATTTATTCGAGTTGTTGTTTTTAGATCGTGCGCTGATAACTGAAGAATTTAATTAAGGCATTAATGTAATGGAAACGATAATTCCAAGAAATATTTGCTAATTGTAAATATTTCTAGATAAGAGACCTTACCTTATTGGACAATCTAATTAATTGCTGCAGTTATCAGAAAGCTATAAAAAGACTGTATAACAACTACGGGGGGTAGTATAGAGAGTATTAGAGGCAGTATTTGAGTGTAGATGTTCCTGTTCAATTCCAGTAGGAGACATCTCACATCAGTGCTTTCAGTTAAAGACCAGCACCCAATGGAAATGTAGTCCATGGGTATAGCTGAAGGAGACCGCAGCCTGAGGAAACCATCTGGATAGCAGCTGAATAAAGAGTTGAGTTTCCAGCGGTTTTCAAGTGGAGTTACTGGCAGACTGTTGCAGAGATGGAAGCTGTAAGGAGCTTAAGGTCAGTCGCAGTGCTTATTATGAAGAGTTCGTGGGCAGCTAAACTGGACTGGGGCCAAGGTGTGTGTAAATCTTGCCCATTGTGAACCGTTTTGTAGCAGCCAGCCTGAATGAACATCAAGGGAATTGAACATTGGCGAACTGTAGAAACAGAGTGAGTACAGAGTGGTATTCAGTGAATTTGAGCAGAGCATCCGCTGCAAGAGAACAGCGTGGGAATTGCGAATTAAACTAACGAGTTCGCAAATTAACTTTTGGGCACAGTAATTGAAGATTCAATACACTGCAGAAACTAATTGGGTTTTGATACTCGATATAATTTTGTTTAAAATATTGGAGATGATTAAATAAATATTTACAATATATCTTAGAGAATTAGATAGGTATATAAATAGAAAGAAAGATATTGGTAAGTTTAAATATATATATATTTAAAATCAAATTGAAATTTATAAACAAAATATGATAACAATCTTAGCCATTATATATAGCGATACATTAATGCATCATTAAGACAAGATTCTTAAAGTGTTTATCTCATTAACGTTAAAGGATACTTTAGATAGTGTATACAATCATTATGAATTTATAATTGTTGGTCAACTTATTGATAAGTTGAATAATAATAAAGCTTGAAATAGATTTGTCGTATGGAGAATGATTTAAATCATATTTGTTAATGATTTCTTTTTAAATGTTATTAATAATCAAAAATTAGCTGGATTCTGATCATTTTTTATTCATGAATTAAATAATGTATAAATATAAATATGATTAGTTATATGTCATCAAATAATTAAATATTGGTCACCAAAGAAGATATACTTATTTTTCTTAGCCTCTGCCTTAGCAAAGCAGAAGATCTTGCTTCTTCACTGGAGAAGAGACCAAATAAGTTTATACCTAAAAACAGTTTATGATTAATTGACAATTGTTTACAAAGAAATAAAAGGTTACGTGGAGAGCTATTGAAGATAGTAGAAAGTAGAAGTTGGTTACCAGAAAGAAAAAGAAATATTGTAAACATTATGAAAATTAAACTATTCATTATGTTAAGAAGCCTCAGCTAAAGAAATAGTGTAATAAATAAATTGTTTATATATAAAAAGTAGTAATAATAAAAAAAGTAAAAATACAGTCAAGAAATGCCTTTTTATTAAAAAAGAAATGTTTAAAAAGTTTAATTATAATGCAGACCAATAAAACAACTATTATTATCTTGCATAAAATTAGTCATTTTTTTTGACAATTTAATGTTATATTTAGTAGGAAATCAAATATGGTTAGTTAATTATTAATAGAAAATGTATTAATTAACAAGACCATATTGAAATTGGTATAGGATGTTTATAAGCTAATGACAGTTGTCAACATATTTTAAGTTATTCAAACAGGCAAAACTCTATACGTATTGCTACTCCGTGTATGCCAGAAGGCTTGTGCATAAAATTCCCATCTAGTGCCTACTCATCCAATATCCCCAGACTAGTTTCGGGCTTATGGCCTTCGTCAGTGAGGAGCCTTGGATCTGAGAGCACTGCACCTAGATCTTAGGATCTAATGCAACCCTACAGCAGCCAGCTTTTATCTCTACTTAACTACAAAACTATGAGACTTAAATTGAAAACACTAATATTTTCAATCCAAGCTCATTAGCTTATATAGTCATATAGGTCGGAACTCAGTTCAGTACCTATACATTTTGGTGTCATTGGTTCTTTAATAACCATAGCCACCACTATCCTATTAGGCAGGATTGGTTTTAAGACAATAAACACCACATGATCACAAATTGCTTATGCTTGCTCATAACTGTTATTCAAACAGGCAAAACTCTCTATATGTATTGCCACTCAGTACAAGCCAGAATAATCAGTGGGTGAAGGCTTGTGCATAAAATCCCCATCTAGAGAGTTTTTCCTGTTTGAATAATAGTTATGAGCAAGCATAAGAAATTGTGATCATATGCTCTTTAATGGCTTAAAACCAATCTTGCTTAATTGGATAGTGATGTCTATGGTTATTAAAGAACCAAAGACACCAAAATGTATAGGTACTGAACTGAGGTCAGACCTATATGACTATATAAGCTAATGAGCTTGGATTGAAAATATTATATTGTTTTCAATTTAAGTCTCATAATTTTGTAGTTGAAGTAGAGATAAAAGGTGGCTGCTGGAGGGTTGCATTAGATCCTAAGATCTAGGTGCAGTGCTCTCAGATCCAAGGCTCCTCACTGACAAAGGCCATAAGCCAGAAATTAGTCTGGGTATTTTGGATAACTAGGCACTAGATGGGGATTTTATGCACAAGCCTTCTGGCATCCACTGATTGCTCTGGCTTGCACTGAGTGGCAATACGTATAGAGAGTTTTGCCTGTTTGAATAACAGTTATGAGCAAGAATAAGAAATTGTGATCATGTGATGTTTATATTTTAAGTTAGTTATACAGGTTTAAAATTTATTTTATAATTAGTAATTAATATTGTAAATATTTTATTAACTGCAAATAAATATATATTATTTTTATATAATTTAATATTATACATATACATTTTTAGGTATGTTACTTGAAGATATACCCTCGGTATAAAATTGACAATTTTTGAAAAAAAAAGAAGACAAATTTATAAATGTTTTGTATTTATTTTTACATGTTTATTAAATAAATAAATAAATAAAATTGTTTTATTGCAGGCTGTTTCCTTGTTGGTTTTTATTAATAATTTATATTTAGATATCTGCTTTAATCGTTATTTTTATAAGCGCTTTACTTTGAATAAACAGTTGATGACTGAAATAGTTTTCACTTCTACTTCTAGTTAAACACAAAATTAAAAAACAAACATTATAAGGTAAATCCCAAGATAAGCAGATCTCAAATTAGTTACTCATGAGATAATAATTAAAAAAAAAAAAACGCAATGGTTGGTAAAAGCATTAACTATGTCAAGCATTGGTGGTTGAGAGGTTAGCGACAGCAGCTTTACAAGCAGTTGTCCCGGATTAGCGGGTCGTTTCCCGGCTCATGCTATGACACATGGGAAAAGAAAAAGCATTAACTATGCTGTGTCGTTTGATATAGTTGGTAGGGCTCCTGAGTTGAATTCAGGAGGTTTCAGGATCGATTCTAGCAATCACAGGTTTGGCATTCGAACTTTTTATTAGCTTTCGAGAAATAGAGCGATGGGTCTTTCTTTATAGCATTAACTACTAATAAGTTGAAATGCCGAAAAAGAATCAAATATAGCGCAAATTTAATTTAATTTAAAAATGAAATTTATATGCAAGTAAACTAAATTATTACACATAAAATGATAAATATAATTGTTTCTAGAGGTTGCGAGACATTTAAGAACTAACGTGATATAATAAACAGAAAGACATAAATGTACAAAATCAACGGTAGAAATACCTCATATCATTAATAGAAACAACAATCCATTCAATAAAATTGAAACATAGACATGAAAATATAATGGAAAATAAAATTAGCAATTATAAAATATTAAGAAGTGATATGTATGTTTAAATGTACATATATATAACTGTAAAAACTTATAGAGAAAAAAGTAATAAATTAAAAATATCATAGAACTTGAAAAGATTTATTTTTTTAAAGTAGAAATTAAAAATTATAGCCTTTAGATTAGAAAAAGATTAATTTCTAAAATGAACAATAGTCCTTATTCAAATGAAACAAATTAAGGAATTCGACCTAGATTCATTTTTTAAGATAAAGACAATCTACAAATAACTAATTAATTAAAAAGACAGAAAGATAATACTAAAATTCTGATGGAACATGGAAAGGAAGAATCACCTGATCGGATGGGCAGAGGACTGACCAATCATTTACAGGGATTAAGAGACAATGAATTGCCTTTAGTACTAATCATAAAAAGAAGAATAGAGACACTTAATCCTTGGAGCTTGATCTGGGTAGACTTATATATAGGGATCAGGATGTCTTTCCTTGCACAGTGACTTCAAGTGTGGAGAGTTGGCTTCCAAACATGAGAACAGTCAGCATAAAACTTTTAAAGGTCATATTGATCTTAATTATTTGTTTATGCCTTCGGACCTTATAATGTAAATAATTATATATGTTATTAGTTAAATGCTTTAAGAGATTGTATATTAAAATTTATCTTAATATTAACCGTTATTCATTATTGGCACTCATGAAAGTGCATCCTATCTTAGCTAGACATAGCAAGAAGAAACAAATTAAACCAATTAAGGCTGGGAAGACAGTTTTGATTATAATGTTCAAACCATACAATGCCATGTTATCACATGTAAAACAGTAAATAATCTTTCATTTAAAAATGATACATCTTTCAACATTTAAAAATGACATTAACAAATCTGACAAACTTTATACTTAACATTCTTATAAGTAGTAACAAATTGATACATTAAGAATAGCCATCAATTAGCAAAAATTAAATAAATCAATACTTATAAGGTAAGGACATTATAACAATAACATGATAAAATAACAGCAACCATCTATTTCAGTGCCATTTACGGTAAGTTTGAATTGATTTATTTCAATGTTTTGAACATTGGTTAAAAAAAGGTTTTTATTCAGTATATATATATAGACATGGCTGAGCATGCTTTCAGCCAATGAAGTCAGGTTCATAACCTCCATTATCTGCAAAATGTGTTGTATAATTTATATGGAACACTAATTTATGTAAATTACTAATTTACATATTTCATTTTTATGTAAATTACTAATTTACATATTTCATTTTTAGATAGTTGAGCACTATTTTTTTATTGATTGCATGGGAATTGTTTGAAATAAACCATACCTCTTTTACCCTTCACTTTTTGTCATCATGTTCGGTACAGATGAATACAGGATCAAAATGTCACCAGACTGTTGTTTGTACTTTAAGAAAATAGATTTATATTTAAAATCGTTTTTCACATGTTTATATAAGTACTTGGGTTGTGAGATTCTGGTGGCAATGTTTGTACAAGATCCCCCATAGTATACTGATTTACAAGAATCATTACTACATTCAATTTTATAAACAATATGGGGGCTTAGATCCTAGAATATTTGATCCTTTATATTATTTAATAGTCTGTTTAAATGGGGGGGGGGGCATCTCAGACTTACATTATATGTGTTAGAGCAGATTTTCTTCATTTTGTGAGATAGTTTTGATATCTAAGGGAAACTTATTCATGGTTTATTATTTACCTGTTGTGTGTGTACCTGCTTTATTTTGTTGTAAAATTTCTTAACTGTGTTGATTAATATATTGTTGTTGTAATTGATTTTACATTGATCCTTTATAGGTCTTTACATTAGCTTTCTGATCTGCTTTATATTTATAAAAATTTGTAAACTCTATATATTTGTGTTAATATAAATACACACGTATAAATTAAATATAAACTATAATATATATAATCACTGTCTCAGTTTACTCAAGCACTTTCAAAGGTCTAAGCCTTCATTTTCAAGAAGTATCTGGAATAAAATATGCAAATTAGGATGGACTAGATTTTCATTGACCTAGATTAGTCACTTCATGGAGATGGCATAAAATGTTTCCTTTTTATTCATGGCATGGATGTCAGAGATGATATAACATGCCTCTTTAACTTTCCTTCATAACTCATGCCGCTCTCTGCACATAGCGCGAGGCTTATCTGGCCTGCACTGGTGTCCCATAGAAGCTGCGTGCTGCACAAAAATAGATGGGTGGGATGGATCAGCCAAAGCCTTATTGTATGCATATACATGTTGTGCAAGTCTTGTATGGATGGTGATTATATATATTATAGTTTATATTTAATTTATACATGTGTATTTATATTAACACAAATACATAGAGTTTACAAATACTTTTCTAACACATAGTTGAATGTTTAAATATTACAAAAATTGAAATTTTTGTTTAAGAAGCTTTTTATCTCAGCGCATTTATATATTGTCAGTGAGAGAGACTGAAAGTAAATTGCCACAAAATTCAATGGGCTAATGACCATTTTATAATCCAGCATGTTGTTATTCCATTGATGATGGGAGTCTAAAAATTTCAGACCTTTAGATGTATTTTAATGTTCTATTGTCCATTGGAGTGCAGATTTTTATGATAACTTTATGCATGTTTGTAATGTATTCCTTTGATGCACATATCAAAACACTGTCAACATGTGATTTATAAATCAAGTTGGGTTCATTAACGAAGTATTTGGGGATTCTTCATCTTCAAACTTAGCCAGAGTCATGCTGCAAATAATGCCACTAATGGGAAAATCCTTGGGCCATGTATAATGCATATTGTAGTAATGATTGTTGAACAATACCACGATGTCACTATGTATCAAACTCTTTTTTGATAATTGCATTCAGTGTCTTGCAGCATTTCTTGGATTATACTAATTGTTTATGTCAGACTGATCTGTAGAGTTTGATGATGTCACATGATGTGAGTTTATAGTTTTCTTTTATTTGATGGGTGTTGATATACTGGACAAGCTCTAGGGAGGATATGGTCATGCAAATTTTCCAAAGCCAAGATGCATGGTTAGACATTCGATAATGATTTTGGTGGCATTGTAGTAATATACCTGCCAAAATCAATCATCAAATGAGGAGGATCATTTTTCTTGTACAAACTTATGTTTGCAAATAAACAAGACAGAATTGCTGCAGATGAATATATTTTTAAATATTTCGGTCTCACTCTGATAATATGTAAATTAACTAGGATAAAAAGTTTCTTAAACAGAAATTTCAACTTTTGTAAATGTAAAGTGGATTGGAAAGCTAATGATAAAGGATCAATGTAAAATCGATTACAACAGCAATACATTAATCAACACAATTAAGAAATTTTATAACAAACTAAAACAGGCACACCCAAATCAGGTAGATAATAAACCATGGATAAATTTGCCTTACATACTGAATCTATCACACAAATTGAAAAAATCTGCTCTAACACATATAATGTAAGTATGACAATTCCCCTAATTTAATCAGACTATTAAATAATACAATAGATAAAATATCTCAGGATCAAACTCCCAGATTGTTTATAAAATTGAATGCAGTAATGATTCTTATATATTGTTATACTATGGGGAGTCTTATGCAAACACTGCCACATGACTCTCACAACACAAGTACTTATGCAAATATGAAAAATGATTGAAAATATAAACCTATTTTTTTTAAAGCACAGACAACAGTCTGGCCACATTCTTGACCCAGTGACTGTTAAAATCATTTGTACCGAATGTAATGACAGAAAGCAAAAGATAAAAAAATATGGTTTATTTCTAACAATTCCCATGCAATCAATAAAAAAGAAAATAGTGTTCAACTATCTAAAAAATGAAATATGTAAATTACTAATTTACATAAATTAGTGTTCTATAAACATTATATAATGCTTGTTGCAGCTAATGAGTGCTATGAATCCTATTGTCTACATATATATACTGAATAAAAACCTCTTCATAGCCAATGTTCAAAATATTGAAATAAATTAATTAAAATTAGCATAAGGATAAAAAAATATTGGAATATTACATTACAGTAAGTTTGAATAAGTTCAGAAAGTTGTGGATTTAAATCTTATTCAAAGACCATATCTGCTTTTATCCTGTATTGAGGTAGACATGGAATTCAAAGTTGAAGTAATACATCACTCTCAGATAATCATTGACTACTTTAACCTCTCACTAGATAGCATTAGAGTACAGAGTTGCTCTTTCTATATAAATTAGGATCTTTCATTTGAGGATGATGTCTTTTGGGGTAGAGAAAGGAGGAAAGTTATGCTGAGAACATGTGCAAGGGTAAGTAAAGAGATGTGTATTAAATTTAGTGAAGAAAAATCAAAAGTAATGATTAATACTGGGAAAAGAGAAGACAAAGAATTTTTATTGGGGAATGTAAAGTTAAGTGCAGTAAATAGGTATAACTATTTGGGAATCATCTTAAGTAATCAGAGAAATTGCTTGGATGAATGGGAGAAAAAATTGATAAATGAAGCAAGGGGGAAAAAAGGACTGATAAAGAAATTAACAGGATTTTCATATAATAAATATGATGTAGCTAAAATTGTATGGAATGGAGTGGCAGTAGCAGGGTTAACATATGGTAACAATGCATTATGTGTATGTAAAGGGGTACAAAGAGAAGTAGGAAGACAGGTATTAGATATAAATGTGTGGAGAAATGAAATGAACAGGTTTTTATGTGAGAGATGCAAAATGAAACTGTTCAGTAAATTGCAGTTTATGGATAATAAGAGAATCAGTAGAAAACTCAATATAAAGACTACTTTTTCTACTGGCAAAAAAAAATGATTTTTTTACATAAACCTAAAGACAGAATATTTTTGGAACACCAATGAGTTTATGAAATTCCATGTTTGCAGTACTCAAGAAGCTATGTAGGTCAGTCTAATAGTCAAATAAATGTCAGAATTAAGGAACATAAAAATGCTTTTAATCAAAAAATTAACACGTCAGTTTTTACTGCTCCTTTTTTGGAAATTTCACAAAGCTGACTTTGATAATGCAAAACTTCTTGCTAATTTGGAGAGATATGATTTGAGAACCATGAAAGAGTCAACTGAAATATTAAAGAAACCTACTGTTTTAAATAGGGTTGATGAAGCACAACATATTCTAGCCATATGGAAACCTTATTTTATCAATATCTTCAAATATTAATTTTAAATTGATGGGTGTTAAAACTAAGAAAAATATACATTTTGGTAAACCTCATATTCTGAATACTAAACTATTTCAAACTGATTCTCATGCTTCATCTCACACTCAGTAACGTTATAGTTTGAGATCGAATAAATTTTCTTTCAAGAGTTTACCTTGACAATGGTGGATGCTAGTTTATCAAAATATCGGTATATAATAGAAAATAATACACGGTTTTACCCAAAAAATATTTTATCTACATCATATAACCATGAAAACATTAAATAAAATAGTTTATATGATTATATAAAATGATTATGTAATAAGAACGTTAAATGAAGTGTTTATGGATATATTGGTCATGTGATATATTGGAAAATTATATTATGAGAAGTCCTAGTATTGGACAAAAATTGGTTCAATAAAATATTTATTTATTTTGCATTTAGCTGTTTAATTTCAATTGAGTTGAAGTAATTTTTTTGATATTAATAAGAACTCAAATTTTAAGAAATAAATATTTTTGGATAGGAGTTTTTATTACAAAGACAATTTATTTATTAATATTAAATATATAATTTTCATTACAAGAAAAAAATTGTTCATCTGAGTAATAGTTAAATAACGAAGAGGGTTTTTTTTTTAATGCAAGCATTTAAATAATCAAATAGTAATGTATTTGCCAAGTTTAGTTTCCTAATTCCTTCTTTATAGGAAATAACTGAGGCTTTCATCTCATTGTAAGCTTCAGTTACTGCCTGTTTATTTACATATAATGTAAGTTATTTTTTTATGCCAAAGCGTTGACCGGGAAGCGAACCTGAACCGGCTGCTTGGAAGGCTGCTGCGCTAACCGCTAGGCCACCATATTTACAGATAAAAATTAAGATGTAAATATATGAATTAAGGATAGGCAAACCTGAACAATAAACTTTCCTTCTTTAATTAATAAATGAATACCTTAATTGTTAGATGAAGCATATTTGAACAAGTTTATTGTGAATATTATAGATGAAATAATTTTTAAATTCTGAGTTTTTATATTTCATAAACGAGATCAAGTAGTTTATTAAATTCTTTGTAAAATTTATGGGGATTGAAGATTGTTTGCTAACTCTTTTATTAACGATTGCACATAAAGAGAAAAAAATACTATTCCATACATTAATGATCGAGGAATATATTAGAAATAAAACCTATCAAATATCATCAGTATATAGATGCAAGTTTATTATATTTTATAACTATTAAAATTGAAAATAAAAAGAATAAAAGTAGAAATGAAACAGGAAAAGAAAATGGATGTTATCAGAGAGTGTGGCTATTTATTGTAATACTTTCATACTTTAATTACATTTTGAATTACAAGCATCAAACTAACTCAACCCATATCTTTGACACCATCCACTTTAGATAAATACAGTAATGATTATTACTAATCATTTACTAAAGTAGAGATTGTCTCTATCACAGATATAAACTTTAAAACTCAATAAAAATATGTTGAAACTAACTTAATGAAAAGTTAATTTCATGTTATATATAGTTTAGCAATGACTCCTGAATCCATTTCCACAATGCTTATAAAGTTCAGAGAAAGTTTTTATTTTTTGCTGAATAACAGTATAACAGTTAAACTATTTAAAAAAACTGAAATTTTCTTTAAAATTTTAAATTTATATGTTAGTAAAAACATTGCATTATGGTTAAAGTTATTTAAAATATTCTTGTTGTCTCTAAATTCCAATAATCTGTTGATCTTAAATATGTACACAAAAAACATGGATTAACAATCATGAAATACATATTAAAAAAACTTCAGATGTACCACATTCGAAGCATGAATCTTATGGTCTATATTTCAGATAGAAGTCAGAATGTAAAAATATTAAGACAAAATATGTTTATAGATGTAGATTGTTTGATAACTCATATTTGTGTGATCGAAGTTAAGCTACTAGTTGAATTAAAATACAGAACTTATCCAAAAACAGGGGAAAAATAATAGAAAAAATTGTTCCCATGATAGATTTCAATAGCTGGTAAATACTAATAATGCCAATTTGTATTTTGACCTTATCATGTGATTTAAATATAGAATTGTCTTAACGAGTATTCTGTGGATTGAATAAGTATATTCTTATGTGTATTTTTTTAAAAAGATTTTCTATGATATTGACTGTGCCGTTAATGATTCTGATAAATAAAAATATACTACCTCTTGTATGCGGACATTCATGTGCAATATTGGAATTTAAACGCTGAATTCAATGACGGACATCAAAACTTAATAATGATTGGTGAAATAACACTGCAAAAAATGGAGATAGGATCTTTTTCTGATCATTATTGTTATAGTTGTTTTTATACATTAAATGTAATATAGGGATTAGTTTTTTTTTTTTTTTACTGTAATCCAGTTAAATCAATAGGCAGCCATTTTTTATATTTATAATAATAATTTAAATATATTGAAATAGTGTTTTGATCATTTTTTTTAAATAAAAACTTAAATTATGTTTTTAAGAATAATTTGGATAAAAATAGCCAGCTTTTTATTAGAAATGGAAAAATTGTAGATTTTGATCAGATATCAAAAGAAATTTCCAACTATTATCGATCAACTGAGGGATGAAGGTCTCTTCAACTTCCATCCATCTCAATCTCTAACTTCATTCATCCACAGCACTAGAGCATACTTTCTTATTTCATCCATCCATCTCATATAATCACAGGATCAGCATTCAACTTGGTTTACTAACCCTTCTGTAGTATACAAACCAGAGAACCAACCTGAAATATTTCATTATCATATTGTATTGCCATCACTTTCTAATATATCTACAAAATTTTAAGAACATCCATTTGATAAAAACTTGTTAAATCTTAGTTACAAAATTTATTCTAAACAAAAAAACAGAGTTTTTAAGTTAAATATAAGCATTTCAAAACATATAAATAAATAAATGTTTAGTAGAAATATTTTTAAAAATAATGTGAATAGAAGTCATTATAATATATAATTTTTTATTTAATTTAAATCTTTCATACATTCAGCAAGAAGAAATCCTAGTTTTAGTTTTTTTTAATATTTAATTGTTATTGTTTAAAAATTTGACTTGAAAAAATTATATCTTATACCCTTTATATGGTTAACCTTATTATAATAAAAGTTTTACCAAACACATTAAGCATTTTTCCAAACTAAAACACAAATAAATAATATAGAAAACCCTGCTATAATAAACATTTTTCCACACACTTTTTGCATTTTAACACTTACACATCTAATCCATGTATGTATACATACGTATAAGCATGTTAAACATGTGCAAGACATGCATATTCAAGTGTGTACATATTTTGTGCATCCACAATGAATAAAATAGAAATTAAAATATTGCCATTTTTTAAACCACCATAAGAAGTTGAAACATGGATATGGAAATCATAAATAATGTACTTGAAGTGGGCTTGGAACAAATGGTGAAAATCTCAGCTTCATTGTATACTAAAAAAAATTAGCAAACATTAAATTATTTTTTAAAAAAATCATTTTTATCGAGAAGACTGGAAATTAAAAATGGTAAAAAAATAGCAAGGTCCATGCTATATTATTTTAACCAAGTTACATTAGATAAAATCCTTTATCAATATATCTGTCTTTGCAATCTACAATGACATAATTCCTTTTTAATATTATCTACATTTTTTTTTCATGTGTCATAGCATCGGCAGGAAGCGAAGCTGCTAACCCGGGGCAACTGCTTTTATGGCAGCTGTGCTGACCTCTCGACCACCAATGCTTGACTATTATCTACATCTTCAAGCAGCAATATAAAAGTAACTATATTATAAAGTAATTTATATATATAATAAACAAAAGAGTGATATCAAAATTAAGAGACTAAAAATCCAAGAAAAAAAACGCATGGGATAAATTTTTACACTATTTCAAAGAATAGAAAATTAAATTTTTATTTATAAAAGATGAATATATATTTTTTACTGAAAGTTTGGTTAATTAAATTTAGTGTATATTTGTCTTCATATTAATTTTCCAATACATTTGAAAAGTCTTTTAATAAATAAAAAATAATAACTGCTAATTATAAAATATAGTTTTTATGTTGAAAGAGAAGTGGATATAATTGGAAAGAACTATTAATTACCATTATGTTTTAAAAATATGTTTGTTCACTTTAAATACTTATATAATTGTACAATTTTGTTTAAGAATGTTTAATTTTTATTGAAGAAGGTAGTAAGTGTATTCATATTCCCAAGAATAGATTCTACTTATTAAAAGAAATCAATTTATTTAATATTTTCCTGAAGGTTTGTGTTGATGGAATAATAGACGTGATAATATGTTGGACTAATCACATCATTTATTATTAAATGTTGTATATCTAGAAATGTTAAACTTTATTAAAACTTTTCAAATACAAACAACTTGTTAGTAATAAATACACAAATAGATAACACAGATTAGTAATTACACAATGTTTCGAGTATTAGTATTCTCCAACCTTCTTCAGGTGTTGATGGTCTGACCAGTAACAATATTAGCATAGAAGTTGAACTTACATCTTTAGATTCTTGAAATATCAAATTTTAAGACAATATTTTAACCAATTGAGCCATTCTGTCAAAGCCAACAGTCAATAGAATTTTCATATATTTATCTATGAGGGTTATTTCAAACCTTCCTGATTCCTCCAATTTTTGTAACCCATCCTTAAAAAAAGTATTACTAAAAAATGGTGGAATCAGGAGGATTTGAACTAACCCTCTTAGATAAATATATGAAATTTCTACTAACTGTTGCCTTTGATAGAACAGTTCACTTGGTTAGAGCATTGCCTTAAAATTCGTTATTCAAGAATCTAAAAGTGTAAGTTTGATTCCTATGCAAATATTTTCACTAAACACTTAAAGAAGAGTAGAAATGAATACTACTCAAAACATTGTGGTTTGGATCGCCTATTTGTGTGTCACTACTAAGAAATTGTTTGTATTAGAAAAGTTTAAATAAAGTTTAAAATTTTCTAGACATTCAACATTTAATACAAGTTTATGGAAATGGTAGTTGTAACTTATGCCTCATGTGTTTACCTATGGCTATCAGCGCCACCAAGCGGGCAGTATTGCTGGCAGTTATTTGGCATGGGGTTTCTGTGCGTACGCATGATGAACAGTGACACTTAGTGGCTAGAACTTGCATCACAGCATTTGGGCCCCGTGTGGCCACATGAGGCATAAGTTACAACTACCATGAAAATAGTCCAACATATTATCACATCCATTTATTTATTCAGATTTATTGATGAGGAAAATATCATACACCTTCTACTGATTCCATGGTTACTTTATAATCATTCTACTCTATTATATTAATGTTTCTTATTTAGTCAGATCATGATTTCTAATAATAGTGAATTACATTACATTTTTCATCATTTTAATCTCTCCTTTAGTTTAGCAGTGAGTAAACCTATATTTAGTTTGCATAGTTTCATCATAAAATACATTCTTATATATATATAAATAATACTCTTCTAATTAATGCCAACTCTATTCCCAAAAATATTGCAGAAATTAAATAAATCATAAGTCGATTTTTAAGAGTTAGAAAGATAAGATTAGCATTTCGTTACTTCATTGACAAATTGGTTCAATAATTCAAAAATAAGATATACGATTAAGTGTCTATTCAGAAATATTTTTAAAGAAGGGATAAGTTTATGACGAAAGTTAAGATATAGAATTATATTTAATATAGAGTTAAGGATTAATTTACGGTAAAATAAATCTGGATTATATCTTTCATTAGTATTATTGAATAAAGACTGTATCAGGAATAAATGTTATCAGATTATGACGTTTCCTCTGCGATTTTTAATTAACACTCTTGCTTTCTAAATGGTTTTTAAAGTCACCTAGGAGTAAATACTTGTACTAGATAGTCCTTGGTTCTAGTAATAATAGGTGTTTTAAAAATAAAATTATGAAACGGCAAAATTGGCAAAATAAGATTTTTTATTTCATGTCAGAGATATGGATGAATAAGAATATATCATAAATTTTAATGGGGAACTAATATATTATATTACTCCCATTAAACATTTTCATCATATGTTTAATAACTTTGCAACTAATAGAAAATTGAAATCAAATCATTCTATAAATATTCTTCCTAAACAAATTAGACAATTTGCAGCATACACAAGAATAGAAGTCTTAAGAATAAAAGTTTTAAGCGTGTAAAACAACATTTTGCTATTGGTAGGAGATTTATATCTGCAATAAGAAAGAAAGATGGATTTATTACTAAAATGAGATATGACATCATGAAATGGGTAGACTTCTGTCAAGAATTATATAGTAATAAAAAACAAATACCTCCTATATCGATTATATCTTCCGAATTGCCCAGAATTTTAAATGAAGAAGTGAGACATGCAATTAAATTTATGAAGAAAGGAAAAACTCCAGGTAATGATGGAATTATAATTGATATATTAAAAGAAGCAGGTGAAGAAATATAATTTTTTAGCCAAGATATATATCAAATGTCTAAATAATAGAGATGTACCAGATGATTGGAAGAATGCAGTATTAATATTTAAAAAAGGTGATAAAGAAGATATTAGAAATTACAGATCTATCAGCATTTTATCAGTTTTATACAAAATTTTGACCAAGATAATTACAACTTGTCTACAGAGAACATTGGATTTCCATCAACAAAGAGAACAAGTTGGATTTAAAAGTGGTTTTGGTACAGTATATCATATCCGGGTATTGAGAGAAGTTATAGAAAGGGAAAATGAATATGAGTTGCCATTATGCTTTGGATTTGTACATTTTGAAAAGTCATTTGATTCTATAAACATTTCTTCAGTGATTAAAGCATTGGATCATCAATGTATAGATCCAGGATATTGCCATATTTTAAAAAATATTTATAAAAATGCAACAGCAACAATTAGATTACATAATGATACTAGGAAAGTCAACATACCTTTTTACAGCAATTCTGCAAGAAGTATTTTGTGGATTAAAATTGAAAGCTAAAAGAGTGAAAGTAAACGGGTTAAGTCATTTAGATTTTGCAGATGATGTAGTTGCTCTTGCAAATAATGCTTTAGAGTTTCAGGAAATGTTGCAAGAGTTATCAGATGAAAGTAGGAAAGTAGGACTAAAGGTAAATGTTAAAAAGACTAAATGATTATGATGAGTTAGAAGAAATTAACAGTTATAAATACCTTTGTCAGATTATTAATACAGATGGAAACATAATGGATGAAATTAATCATAGAATTAAATTCAGTTGGAGTACTTTTGGTAGAAATAACTTGATACTAAAAGGAAATATGCTTATGTGATTGAAAAGGAGGTTTTTAATAAATGTGTTTTACCAGTTCTCACTTATGGATCTGAGATTTGGACACTTAATAGAAAAGCACTACAGAGACTTCAGCACTCAAAGAAGTATGGAGAGATGCATGTTGAGAGTAATAAGAAGAGATTGAAAAAAGCAATATATGGGTAAGAGAACAAACAGGTGTTACTGACCTCATTGAAAAAAATAAAAGACTGAAGTAGAGTTGGGCTGGACATATTGCTAGAAGAGATGATAATAGATGGACAATTGAAATCTTAAATTGGATTCCAAGAGATTGTAAAATTCCTAGAAAGAGACCACATGTGAGATGAATGGATTGAATAGGAAGTGTGCAGGGGTGATGTGGAGAAAAAATGCTAGAGATTGGAAAAGATGGATTGAACTTGGAAAGACCTTCATTCTGTAATGGATTGATAATGGTTGATGATGATGATTATATGAATATAAAACTTGGACATCTTATCAGTGCAATATAAAGGCATTAGAAAACTTTTATTTAAGGGTGCTCCTTAAGGTTTAAACCCAATCAATATGTTCTTCAATTTGCTGGATGTGATACTATTGAGTCCATTATTTTAAAATCACACCATTATCAGATTGGACATGTAAAATAAATGAACAATGAAAGACTTCCTAAGAAGGTATTTTATAGTTTTTAAGAAAGAAATAGACCACTTATATATTATAAGGATTATCTCAAAGACATTCTAAAGAAGTGCAATATAATTTTTTTTTATTGGGAAGATTTGTCAAGCAAGAAAAATCTTAGCTGAAAACTATTTCAACCATCCATCTGTTCAGAAATCAGCCCTATTCTCTCAATATGAATGCCTTTTGAAACATCCCACTTCACTTTTTCAAGTAAACATCACATTATCATCATTCTTTATGCTTACACAAGCTGCTTACATAGAGGCAAAACTCTCCATACAGTATCACCACTCAGTGCAGGCCAGAGTAATAGATGCAGAAAGGTTTGTGCATAAAAGCCATATCAAGTTAAAAACTAGTCTGGGGATAATGGATAAGTAGGCACTACACAAACTTTCTGGTATCCAGTGATTACTCTGTTTGCACTGAGTGGTGGTACTGTATAGAGAGTTTTGTGTGATAAGACATATGTAGCATATATTATAATCCAATGTCATATACTCATTTTGAGATAAATTTAATTTCATATATATTACAGAGACATGTTTATTTCATGTTTAAAGAGGTTTATTTAAACTTCATTGTATCAATATTTCATTCTCTGTAGTTAAGTTGCAATCTTTAAGTGTCCATATATATTCAATGGACCATTATTAAGAGTGGATTTCCACTCTTGCTATTAAAAGGTGAAAGATTGCCTTGACAACAGTGAGAAATATTGATTACTATCTATATTGTGAATGTTTAGGTGATGATTTGTTGGTTTCTAATGATTATATATATTAGATATATTTCAAATTTTTATTTCACCACATATTCTTGAAACATATGACCAAAGACTTATGAAGAAGATAAATGAACCCTAAGATGCACATTTCATGCTGAATTAGCACTCATCTGTTGGCACAAATCTCAATCTTTTACACATAACTTCAAAAATTGTTTATTAATATTGAAATACAATTATAAAAAATATACTTAACCCAGATGTAGTAATTAAAGGGGATTGAAACCAAAATTTCAAGCTCCTGCAGTCACTCACATCCAATATAATCAATACACATAACCACATGTGAAAAAGATAAATGACTTGTGATATATGTATTTTGTGCTGAACCTGCACTCATCAGTTGATCCAGATTATCATCTCCCACACACATATATAATCAGTGCTTGGTTTTATATTAAAATAGTAAATTAAAAAATTTTAATGGATAGGCTTCAATTCACTCCATTCTTCAACTCTTCAGCCATTCATATCGCTGAAAATCTGATGATGGAATGCTCAAAGTCCTTGATGATGCCAATATTAAAGTCATACCCATGTTGACCTTGGGTCAGTCTGGACCTTAAGTTAATCAACCCACTCATATGTAGGACTTTAATATGTCCATCTAAATACACAGAAGAGAGATGGGCAGAATACAGGCTGAATATGTAATATTGAAATACAATTATAATGTACATACTAAACCTAGAAGTAATTAAAGGGGATTTGAACTCAGAATTTCAAGCTATCTACAGTCATCAACTTAACTACATACATGTGAAAAAAACAAACGATCTCCAGTACATGTATTTTGTGGAAAAACAGCATTCATCAATTAGTTTGGATTATCATCTCATATATATTGAGTGGTTAGTCTTACATTAAGTTCATTTACCTTTTTCACATGTATGTGGTCATGTGTTTTGTTTATATTGAATAAAGTGGATGACTGTAGAGAGGCTTGAAATTCTGTGTTCAAATCCCCATTAATTTGTTTATTATTATATAGATGGCCAATTACTATAGTTTCATTACAAATGTCAAACTTTCTGCAAATAACAACTTTCAGTCAAACTACTTTATAATTCAATTATTAATTTTTTCCTTTTCTGGTCCAACGTAATATCTGGTAAAATGAAAATACACACAGAAAAGGTAGTTTTTAATATTATTTAGTTTTATTACTATCTAGCATGCTTTCAATACATTTTTACTATATCATGTTCATGGCATATAGTGGTATAATTAAATGGTTCTTAATATGCCATGATTCTGATGATATAGGAAAAGGTAAAAGCTAAACATTATTAAAAAAACTACCTTTTGTGTGTCTATTTTCAATTTACCACAAACTATATAAGTATAATTATATAACTTTAATAATAATAATTACTGATCATTTAATAAACTAGAAATTATCCCTAGCCCAAATGTACGCCTTAAATCTTATTTAATAAATAGTATGCTTGTAATTTATAAAGGCATAACACCTGACTTTCACAGTCTATGTTTGGCAGTTTCGATATCTTTCACTATAGCTTTTTCATGTAATGTACGGATTGGTTTCTATCCACTTTTAACATTTTATGGAGATGTATACAATCCAATACACTTTAATGTATATTTTTCCAAATATTTTTGTTTTTATCAGCGCATCTTTCACCTTATCTAAACCTATGGAAATTACCCATCAGCCTAGAAGTTAGACCAATGTTTCACTTTCACTTCTCTTTTCAAGAGAGCAAATATACATAGCACATATTATAAGTGAACTTTATATATACATTTTTTTAGATATACTGTACTTTTTTTGAGAAGATAAGAATCAAATATAATGTATTCTATATATATTAAATAATAGTTTAATAATACAACAATAATTTTTAAAACTTTCGTGAACTATATAGATTATACTAATTCTCTATGATGTATATATGTATTGTATGAAGGTTCAATATTGAATAAAATGACAATTATAATTAATTACTTAAATAAAAATTAGTAAGCATTTTAATTTATTTTATGTAATGTATATTTAATTTTTTTTTCTAGAGATTTTTAATTATTAAAAGTTTATAAGTTCATAAATGCGGATTAATTTTATCATTATCTCTAAATTAATAAACACGCAGATAAAAAAAGACTAAAGGTCTTTTTAAATATGTAAATTAAATTTTTACCGTTACTACAATAAATAATTTTGTGAGGGTGGAATATCAGAAATATATAACACATATGGACCACAATTTACCAATGTCGGAAAATAAATGGTCTTACAAACCAACCGAGCCAAAGCTCTCGACAAATGTATTATCTGAAATGACGGCTCATAAGTTTAAACCTCGAAGGATTAGTGGTAGTAAATCTGATAATAGAAAATCAATTCTACCAGGTGAAAGTCATCCGACGGCATTACCTCATTATATTAATGCTGCATTTGATGAACATGATATCGATTTGGAAAAAGGCGATGTAAGTTTACATTCAGCTTTTATATAAACGTCATTAAATGCTGTTTGTCCTGGGTGTTGAGAGAGGCAGACTGGAGAGCTAATTGTTCATGAATGGATTTCCTGCTGATAAAAGTTTGATCAACTGAAATTGTTAATGATCAGTCTGTCACTTTGACACTTAAAGACTGATTGACCTCTCGAGAAACTAATTTTACAATTAAATATAAAGAGATGTGTCAAAATATTAATTAATTATTCCTTACTGAGCCTGGCTGAATTAGCATAGATTATTTGTTTTTAATCAAATTCACTAAATTTATTAACAAATTATATTTATATTTAAAGCATACTTGTTTTATTAAATATTTCTAATACTAAACATGATTAGTCAAGCATTGGTGGTCGAGAGGTCAGTGACAGCTGCTTTACAAGCAGTTGTCTCAGATTAGCGGGTTCGCTTCCCCGGCTGATGCTATGACACATGAGGAAAAAAAACATAATTACATATTTGATAACACAACTGCAGACATATTTTTCATTAAGTCAGTCATAAGTATATATTCAGACTAGAAATAATATCGAGCTTAATAAAAGACTAGTAAAAGTTATTAACACATTTCCATAAAATGGGTTGTATCGAAGTTGCGAATGCAGAAAAATCGAAACCTTTTAATTAAATTATAGTAATTTGCTATCTACATATATAGATACTGAACAAATGATGAAGAAAGTGCAAGAGATTCTCATGTATACCAACATGTTGATTCAGCATGAAATTCGCACTTTGGAGACCATTTATCTTTTTCATGTGTCTTTGATTATATGTTTCAGTAATGTGTGATGGAATAGAAGTCTGAAAAATACTAAAAAAAAATTATATTATATGTAGTTAAGCTTAAGTATCTTTAAAAAATAATGTGATATATGATGTTAAATTGTAATGTGTGCTATATGGAATTACTTGAACAAGTATGTTTCCAATGTATCAGAGGTTGGTCTGACTTCTGGGTTGATGGATGATTGTGATAAGAGTGAGTTAAGATGAAGATGCACTGAGATAAAAGTATAATTTGACATGATACAAATCTATCAAATACTAATAGCTAAACTAATCAATATCAGAAAACAAATACACTAATTCAAAATTAAATCAGCACAATCAAATTATAAAAAATTTCTACCAATGATTTAATTTGATTTTGGCTACTGATTTAATTCTGAATTATTGTGTTTATTTAATTATATAAATATTGCTTGCGTCATGTGTAAATACATCCCTCACTTTAGTTATATTATACACAATTAATATATAATATATTTCAATATAAACTTCATTAACACTCCTTTAATACTTTAAGCAAATTTTTTTTTATTAATAATAGTTTCAACTGTCCTAGAAGTCTTCTTCAGATCTTAAAACTTTTACACTACAAAGTTTTAAGATCTGAAGAAGACTGCTAGGACAGTCAAAACTGTTATAAATAAATAAAAATATTTGCTTAAAGTGTTAAAGGAGTGTTAATGAAGTTTATATTGAAATATGAAAAAAAAGGCAAAATATTGAGGAAGAAGTAAATAAGAGCTATTTATATAATATAATAACATTTTCTTCTTTTTTTTTTCAAATAATTTCTGTAATATTTTTATCTTAACAATAAACATTTTAACATGTATTTTTGGCAATAACAGGATTATTGTTTTGTTATTCAAAATATTATATTATCTTTATCAAAAAAAAGGTAATGGCTATTAATGAAATTATAAAATTAGGTGTAATTTATTTGTTTAATGTTTTCTAATATTTATTAACTGTAAATGTTAAACTTGATATTCTTACTTTTCAATATGAGTTTAGGTTTATTCCCATTTTAGATTCAGAAAATTTCAGAAATGCATAAAGTCGTTACAATATGAACCTGTAATGATATTGGTAATGTGAAAAATATTTTAAAGTTAAATGCAATATAACTTAAACAAAACTTATTAACAAACACTCTTTATAAAATTTAATTAAAAATAAAATAATTTAAATTTTTTAATTATATTTATTTCATTATGAAAAAAACCTTCCAGTTTTATATTTTATAAAAATGATGGTAAAAAAAGAAATGCATAAATACATTTAAAATATTAGTAAATACCTGTATTCTTATTTTTTTTCCTTTTACTTTCTTTGCATTTCTTCATATATATATATATATCTTTAACTCCTTTCATGTATACTTTAATGTAAATTTTTTTTTAATGATTTCTTTATTTTCCTAAGAGTTTTAACTGTCCTGCAGTAAGATCACTCTGATGAAGACTGCAGGACAGTTGAAACTGTCAGGAAAATAAAGAAATCATAAAAAAAATTTACATTAAAATGTATGAGGGAAGTTAACACAATATATATATGCACCTGGGTCTCGTTTTATGTGAATTATTTTAATGCAATTTTGAAGTTATGCGTTTCATGTTTCTTCTTAATATCTTTCATATTTCACTATATTTATTAGATATCAAGAAATTTAAATTATTAATAACTTATTTTGACTTGAAATACTTTTTTTTTTCAAAAATATAATGTTATATTAGCAGCTAACATGAATATGGCCTGAAGCTGTATTTAGAATTTTAGCTTCTATAAAAATAACCTACTTATACTAATGAGTAAATAATAATAATAGATTTATATGTACGTATAAAAATATCACAATAAATATTCAAAAATTTTAAACCTTTAAAATGTATTTTGTTAGATATAACAGCAAAAAAATAACTTTTTAGATTTTTAAAATAAATAATAATGAAGATTTTATTGATTTTGTAAACTGAAAATAATCTTTCTAATGATAATGTATAATCTTTTTGTTTTGATTGTGATCTCATTTTTTAAATATAAAAACAGAAAACCATTAACATAGCACAAGACTGAAAGTGGCGCTAGTTGTACATCATGTCATGAATCGGATTTCTTACCAGTTCACAAATGAATGCATATTGTCAAATAGTGGTGATGATTAAAATATGTATGAAAAAATGTAAAATTAAATAGTGTAGTTAATAAAAAAAAATTGTCTTGTATTAATTTTTTTGAAATATTTGAAATTTTTTATTAGTCCTACTTTATTTCCTTATTTTTTTAATGCAAATTTTTAAGTAATTTTTTCTTGTTGCTTTGCTTTTATGCTATTTCTGAAAATTATAGAACCTATTTCCCATTTTTCCAGGTAAGTTAAGTCTATTTTTGAGTGATTTCTTTTGTGCGAGTTTTCTGAGTAAAATTATCTACCACATAAAATGAGACCCAGGTGTGTGTATATATATATGAAATACCTAAATTGTTTTTTTTAAAAAATAACTACATATATATATATATATATTAAAATTCATTAGATATTTACATTTTTTAGAAATTTTACATTATTAAATAGTAATATTTACTGAGGCTATAACCTCAATAATATGCGTGTAAAATGTGATAGTAGGGACCTCTACAGGTGTTTTAACTAGCTTGTAGTTAAAACACCTGTAGAGGTCCCTACTATCACATTTTACATGCATATTATCAAGGTTATAGCCTCAGTAAATATTACTTACGTAATCAATGTGCATTTAATTAATTTATTATTAAATAGTAAAAAATTCTTTGTACCTTTATTAAAAATTGTATAACACTGAAAAATACTATTTTCAAGATTTTTTTCCAAATACACATTGAAATAAATATTTAGCATTTAAATTGCGAAACTTGGGGTTTTACATTTTGCATAGAATTGAAAAAGAAACATAAAAAAAATTATCATGATTTTAACAATCCAATTTTATCATTTAAAATAATTTATATAAAATACAATAACACTTGAAGAGAACAAAAAACACAAAATTACGCGTTCCCAATCTGCGGCAGAAAAAAGGGCAGAAACAAAACATTTTATTTAAAAAACATTTTTATTTTAACTTGAAATAGCATGGGTATCAATTAATTCATAGATGTCCCAAGCTTTTATTTCAAGGTGAATATAACACTCAAAGTTGAAGTTGAAGAAAAAAAAATATTTTGCTTGTATTTTCTATATCAACCTATATATTTGATCAGACAATTCTTATTAATTATTCTCAGATAACCCCCATATTTTAATGTAAAATCATAATCTTTTTAATCTGAATTTTATTAATACCTGGTTTCAACATCTGATATATACCCATATACACTTTGAAACAAATGCTGTCTTTCATACACATTTTTAGAAAATAACATGGTGTGTGATTTGTGCATAAATAGATTTATGGTGCAAGAAAATAAAAGAAATGTCTCATAAACAGCTACTTATAGAAATTAATTGTAAAGGCTAAAGGATTTGAAAAGTTGGAATTATAACAACAAATAATTATTTTATTTCAAATAAATATTTTAAGTGGAAAATGTCTGTACTAACTATAAGTTATTTAGTATGATTCTAATAAAAAAAATTCATGCTTAAATTATTTAGAGTTTTAACATAATGCATAATTCGTAAAAATGAGGTGTTTTTTCCCCTTTAATGCTAATGAAAGTTAAATACTATTGTTTATTTTTAACAAAAAAAAATATTTCTGATTCTAATAAAAAGAACATAGGATGTTTTTTCAAAAGTAAAAAAGATAAACACTGCTTTATTTAAATTAGATTAGCAGTATTTTTATTAATTAAAAAAAAATATTTTTCTAGTCTTGTTTTTCCTGAGACATTTCTATCTAGACCAGGAGTTCCCAACCTTTTCATACCCTAGAGCACATTCTAAAATACTGATATTAAAATTCTTGTTCGCATTAGAGTCGGTGCTGCATCTGTTATGTGTATTATTGGTGATTTTGTTTCTTATATTATTAATTACCGACTGTTGATTCGTATTGCTTTGTCGTTAGCTTCAAAAACATTAATTACATCTGCATTAATAGCATCAGTGGCGCCCTTATTTTTTCATTGTTTGCATTGTCAGTTTTCTTAGTTTCTGGTGACTGGTTAAAATGAAATTTAAATAAAAAATTTTCTGTGGTTGTCAAATAGTGGCAAGCACACATAAATCAGTCCAAGAGCACATTTGTGCCCATGGTCACAGGGTTGGGAACCCCTGATCTAGATAATCTATATCAATTTTAAATTAAAAATTGCTCAATGTATATGTAAACTAAGGAAGTAAATCACCCTTCCCAGGCTATGACTTAAAAGTTCTCTAAATGTTGATCAAAGGAATCATGAATAGAATGAATTCACCTATTCTTGCAAGCTCTGATGCTTAGAAGCACACTTTTGTCAACATCATTGCTAATTCAGAGTGAAATTCATTTATCAACCCGATGGAATATGGCACTTATGTGCTATTAAACTCATAATTAATTATACAAGGCTGGAGACAACATCTCACTTTTAATACCTTGATTGTATTAATTAAACAAGATTTAACATTTAAAAAGATGGATTCATTCTATTCTTGATTCCTTTGTTCAACATTTAAAGTGCTTTTAAGTCATAGTCTGAGGGAGGGTGATTTACTTCCTTTGTTTACATAATCCATATCAGTGAATTATAAATAAAAAGATACACTTTAAATCTGAAGCTTGCAAAATCAATTAAAAAGCCGTTGCTAATAGGTGTTCATGTCTGTTAAAACATGTGGTTGTAAGATAATGCATGTTGATAGCCATTAGAATCACCATGATTTATTAGGAATCTTTGTATCATTACCTTTTTCTGAAATTTAAATGTATCTGATCAAATGTAGGTCAAGAAACCATTAGCAGTCATCTAGATATTATCTATCCATAAAATAAAAAAATATATTGTTATAGTTTTAAAAGAACACTCCATGATATTCTCTGCAAAGTATAGCTTAGTATTTAATATTCTTTTTTGGAGGTCTTAATATCCATGATGATTATGTTCCAATGTTAGTAAAAACAATAAATCTGGCTCTATAAATAAAATAGGTCTGCCACTGATCTTTATGCATAAATCATAGATTAACTCATGTTGGAAGTCATAATGTAAAATGAATCCATATTATATTGTACTTATAGGTATATGTTATTGGATATATTATAAATGAATAATAAGCTTGCATTTTATACACAATTAATGAAGCTATACATAACAATTGATAAGCTAAGTGATTTCAGGAATTCTATATACTCCCATATTCATAGCTCTTTTCGCTAAATAGTTAGTGAATGTCACAGTAATGTATGCAAATTTATTCAATAATATTTAAATGGCCCACTTATTAGAGATAGTAAGGAAGGCATCTTTTCGGTTAATCACTTTAGGATCATCTGCCATAAAAAAAAGCCTCCTTCACTTTGCATTTCATGTTGTTACACTGTGTGCACATTATCTCAGCTGAGGCTGGTTGGAAGGTGTGGCCGGTGGCTCTTTCGTGCTCTACAAATATTGTGCTGCCTTCGGCCTTCGTTCACATTCTGTTGTATACGTATCAATGTTGTGATACTCTAGTGGCAATATTTGCTTTAGTTTCTCCATAGTACATTGCTTGGCACCCTCATTGGGAGCAAGCCATCTTGTACACAATGAGAATGATTAGTTCAGGTGTACTTTTATCCTTTGCATTGTTGATTAATCTATTAGTTGTTGGTGAATGAAATCCTACTTTGAAGTCATTGGAAAGTTTTTTGATTAAAAGTTTAGCTATAGAGGATATATATGACAGCAAAATCTGTAGTTTATTTTCTATAACTGGGTTGAATCTAAACTTGTGGTAAAATTGTTTAACATAAGTTTTAATGTTAAATTATCAAATAATTAAAAATTGGTCCTATTCCAAACATATTATGATGAAATTTTATATTAATTCTTTAGAAATGCTAAATTTCATAAGCTGACAAATATTAGACTTTCGTTAAATTTTCAAACTTGTCACAATGTTAAATATGGATGTGTCATCTAAAGAAGTAGGTCCATTATAGAACTTATTTCAAATAATGTCTAGTTCTCTTACAATTATATTAAAGGGAATGGGTAATTTCATAAGCTGTATAAGTATTTAAAGGCAGAAATTCAATAAAAAGCTAAAGAATTATTAATTCATAAAAATCGCAAAGTAATGGAACTATTTACTGTCTGTGGTCATTTTAGATGTTGCTTTTTTGAGATATTAAAAATTTGTGGATTTAAAATATGATTTTATTAATTTTTTTAATAATGATAAGAAATTGCATGATAATAATGATAATTAAATTGTATCATAGTGATAATATTTTTATTAAATAAAGGAAATTTTGATTAGAATTAGTACAATATATTCAGCTTAATAATAGCAAACAACTCATGGTTAATTTTAAAAATAAAAAAATTATGAGTTCTAATAGCATCCTTAAGGAAGTTTTAAAATTTAATGGTCGATTGCTTCTCTACCTGGTGGTAAATTTAGCAATTAAGCAATAATTTCACAATCACTGCTAATGGTAATTTGTATTCACGTCATTATTATTATTTAATATAATATATATATAGCCACATCATAAATATTAATAATCTCCAGTAGTTATACTTTATTGTAATTTGTGATTCATCCCACTATTAATTTGCATTATTAACTTAAGATTATTTTTATTAATTCCTTATTTATTAAAATTGCAATATTATGCTATGATAAATTTGTTAAAATTTCTTATTAAAGAATTCAGATAACCAGATCATATGGAATATTAAAACAGGCAAAACTCTCCATACAGTAGTGCCATTCAGTGCAAACCAGAGTAATTAATGGATGCAAGAAGGTTTGTGCATAAAATCCCTATCTAGTGCCTACTCATCCAACATCCCCACACTAGTTTCTAGCTTGTGGCTTTTATCAGTGAGGAGCCTTGGATCTGAGAGCAATGCACTTAGATCTTAGGATCTAATGCAACCCTACAGCAGATACCTTTTATCTCTACTTAACTACAAAACTGTGAGTCTAAAATTGGAAAACATAATATTTTCAATCCAAGCTCATTAGCTCATATAGTCATATAGGTCTGAACTCAGTTCAGTGCCCATACATTTTGGTATCTTTGGTTCTTTAAAAACTATACCCACTAGATAAGGATTTTATGCACAAACCTTCTTGCATCTATTGATTACTCTGGTTTGCACTGAGTGGCACTAATGTATGGAGAGTTTTGCCTGTTTTAACAGCTTGAGCAAACATAGCAAATAGTTATCATGTGATAATATAAAATATTACTATATTGTAAATCATGTTTGGTATAGTGGTGGATTCTGATTGGTAGCACTTTTTGGACAACTGCTATGAGCTGTCATTTATTGAATGCCATAATCTCCCATTGACAAATTACTATATTACTTTTTTTATTTATTACAATTTACATTTGATCTTTAGCATTGTTTTACAGCTTTTTAATATTTCATGCTCTCATTCCAAGATGCTCTAGACTGGTCTATATAAGTGAATTTAGGTACAAAGATAAGATGGCTACCCTTATCTTTTCAAAGTCTTATCTTGTATTTTGGTTTGAGAGTATTCTTCATACTTAACAAAAATATCATTGAGGTATAAAAATAGCATCATGTGTTTTGATCATAATTCCCTTCTGATTAAAATTACATATGAATACTGCATTAGTAAATTAAATAGAATGTTACATAAATTAAAACTATATTATATTTAAACTATATTATTTTTCTCCCTTTTTTTAATTTATACAAAAATAAAATAGATTTTTAGCATTGTTTATCATTATATTAGTCATCATATTTTATATTCAAATAAAAATTAATTATGTATCTATTTGTTTTATTTACTTAGGATGAAGTATTTTCCAGCAGAAGTTCGACATCTCAATCCCAAGTATATGATTCAATTAATCCTGAGCCTACTCCCAATCCCAGAGAACATCTTAAAACAAATAAATATTTTAAGTGTGTTCACAGCATTCAAAGTGGTGTAGAAAAATTTTGGAAGCATTTTGGGAAAGCAATTATATTAACAACTGAAATATTAATATTCATCGCATTTAATGTCTATGTAGGTTATGTCATTTATTTGGACTGGAAAAGAGCACAAGTTCTATTCATTTTATTAATACTCATTTATTCTGGAATATTTTATTTTAATGTTGTTAAATCAGTAGGAAAATTATGCTTAGGACCACTATGTGAAAATATAGGAAAGGACAAATGCTGTACTAAAATCAGTATAATAATTAAATGGTAAGTAATTAATGTTAGCCATAATGTGCATAAGTGCAGCTATATTATGATTTCTATATAAATGTATATAGAGTATTAATACTAAATGGTAGTATTTAATCATTGGTAGCAATGGTTTGACTCTAGTTAAGTACAAATTATTTCAATTAATGAGTTTTAGAAGAACATAACTTAAATGCTCTCTTATACATCATTAAAATATTGTATATACAGCTAACCTTCAAATAACACAATCAATAGGTTCCTAAAAAAATTCCATTTTATGCAAATTTCTGTTACACAAAACAAAGAACTATTACAAATAACAGGATTAGATTCCAAAAGTAAAAAAAATCTATACTATTCACATTTTATAACTAAGAGAAATATGTTTATTAAAACATCATCATCACTAATTATAATTAAGAGAGCATTTTCATACATGCTCAAATAACAAATGTTGATAGAGATGTTATTTGCTGTTAAAAACTCTTATTACATTTCTTATTATACAAGAATTTCCCTAATTGTCAAAACTTATTGTATAAATGCTGTGCTATAGGGGAGTTTCTCCAACTCTAAATCTGTATTAGAATAAAACAGTATTATAGGAATGCCATGTTATCCCCTCCCCCCAAATTCTCAAACTTATTAGAGTGGAACTATTAATGCCATGTTATATGCAGGTTCACTATCATCATCATCATCATCAACCATTATCAATCCACTGCAGAATGAAGACCTGTCCAAGTTCAAACCATCTTTAGCTTGTCTTCTCCACATCACCCCTGCACACTTTTCTTATTTCATCCATTCACCTCACATATGGTTGCTTTCTGGGTTTTTTTACAATCTTTTGAAATCCAGTTTAAAATTTCAATTGTCCATCTATTATCATCTCTTTGAGCAATATGTCCAGCCCAACTCCACTTGTCTTTTAATTTTTTCAGTGAGGTCAGTAACACCTGTTTGTTCTCTTACCCATATATTGCATTTTCGATCTCTTCTTGCTACTCCTAACATGCATCTTTCCATACTTTTTTGAGTGATCTGAAGTCTATGTTTTGCTCTTCTATTAAGTTTCCAAGTCTCAAATCCATAAGTAAGAACTGGTAAAACATATTTATTAAAAACCTTTCTTTTCAAACACATAGCATATTTCCTTTTAGTATCAAGTTATTTCTACCAAAAGCACTCCAACCAAGTTTAATTCTATGATTATTTTCATCAATTATGTTTCCATCTGTTTTAATAATCTGACCAAGATATTTGTAGCTGCTAACTCCTTCTAACTCATCATGTATGTATATATATTTAAATAGGGAATATGAAACCAGGTTTTAAATAATAATTCACTGCATATTAAAGATTTTTTCGTTAGTTACTTCTTTCCATAAAAAAGATTTATTAACGTTGGTAGGGGAGAATTTTAACAGTTTTCTATTCTTGATTTTATTTTCTAAGTCTAATTAGATATCCACTTTCCAACTACTATTGAATGAATAGTTAGATTATTCAAGGACTAGTTATCTGAAAAAAATTTTAAGTCAGTATAACCTGATATAAGTTTGGATTTTTAAAAATGATGACAGATAAATACTCTACAATCCCACATAGCACTTTTCATACATGCATATATATATATATATATATACCATTTTGACCTGGCTCTTTTGAAATACGAATTCTAATGTATTTATATATTAGTTCATAGAGGGCAGTACTGGATTTCTTAATCATGTGGGATGATTTAATTGCTTAATATTTGTATATATATATATATAATTTCAAATTTACAGCACAGTTCTGAATCAAAAGCTATTATCTATAATATGGCAAACTTTTTCCAGTGTAAACGTTTTTAATTAATCCCTTTCACTATACATTTATTTTACATATAAACTTCTATTTTTCAGATGAGATAGAGATTTGAATCTCTAGATGGGAACCAATACTTTGATTTTTTTATTTATAAGTCTGATTGCAACTTGTTAGATTATTAAATTTTGAATATACAGTATTAGTAATTAATATTCCACACACACATGTCATCATTCTTTTCAACCATCTCTCTAAGTTCAATCCATCTTTTCTGATCTCTAGTCTCTCTTCTCCACTTCACCTCAGCACACTTCATTATTTTAGCCCTCCATCTTACATGTGGTCTCTTTTTTGGTCTTTTACAATACATACATATATATATGATATAAACATTTTCCAGCAGTTAATATCATGCAATACACTAGATTAATACCCAACATTAATTTATTAAGTATGCATATATAATGAGATATTACTATTATTTTTGTATTTCACCTTTCTGCAACTATTTTGTTCTGTACAAACGTAGAAATAATAGAGATACATTTAAAAATACCACTGAAATAGAAGCAAACCTATAGACTGCAACAAGTGTAAGAGAAATTAATGAGAATTATTGATAAAATATGTCCAAACTTTGGATTACTGATTTCTAATAAGATTTATATTTAAAATTTAATTCTGCCAACATAATGATATGCCATTTAAGAAAAGTCATTAGAACTTTATAAACCTTGTAATAATTTGGCAAGAGCTTTCTATGTAAATGTACTTACTACTATTTATGTTGGTAATTCCAAGCTTATGAAGTAGTATTACTAGTCAAAATTCTTTACTTTTATCATCCATGCTTTCTTTTTATATGATAAAATGATGTTATATAGGCAAGAGTATTGTTCTTTAGAGTCTGATTCAAAATACATGTCTAACCTTAATGATCAACAAAATATTGGAATAAAGTGATGTTAAAAGGAAAAAAAAACATTAACCAAATTGTATGATTAAAACATTAATATTTAATTACCATTTAGAAGAACCTCTGGTTCTTGAAAACAAATAAATATACATTAAAATAAATATGAAATTAAAGTAATTTTTAGTCGAGCATTGGTGGTCGAGAAGTCAGCGACAGCTACTTTACAAGCAGTTGTCCCAAGATAGCGGGTTCGCTTCCTGGCTGATGCTATGACACATGAGAAAAAAAAGTAATTTTTATATATTATAAGGATAGGACAGAATAACATTGCATTAAACAAAGACTGCCTATTAAAACACAGTTGATATAAGAGATTTGGTACACATTTTAATCTTAAAGTTCATTTTTACTTAGCAGTATGACCTAAATAGTGAACTTTAAAACCTTAGTTTAACCTCTTCAAGAAGTATGATAACTAATCTTTCTTATTGCATTGTCAAATAAATAAAAAAAAATTGAATTTAGCAGTTGAAGTTAGACGATATAAAAGTTCTGAAGAAGATTGTTGGGGCAATCAAACCTGTAAACTGTAAAAGAGGGTGGTAAATAAAGCATTGTGTAACAGTAGTAAAGTGCATGGATGATTTAATTTAACCTATTGGTTAATATCTGTTTAAATTTCTTTAAATTTAATATTTCAATTTTATTATGATATTTGGGGTGGTCACCTAAAAAATTATATTATAAATCTATTCGTGCATACAAATAATATTAAAATAAATTGAATGTGTGTGGGAAAGATTGCTGTTGATAATAATTAATAGTCAAATTAAAGTAATTATGAATAAAATTGTTTAATCACTTTTACTCAATTAAAATTATTTAAATATTCATGGCTAATTTTTAAAAAAAGTATAAATAAATAAGATTAACAAAAATTCTATTAATTCTATATACCATTAAGCACCACATGATCACATTTCCTATACTAGCACATTAATTGTTGATAAACAGAGCAAAACTCTCCATACAGTATTGCCACCTGTGCTAAACAGAGTAATCAATGGATGCCAGAAGGCTTGTGCATAAAATCCCTATCCAATGCCTACTCATCCAATATCCCCAGACTAGTTTCTGGCTTGTGGCCTTCGTCAGTGGCTATGGTTGTAAAAGAGCCAAAGACACCAAAATGTATGGGTGCTGAACTGAGTTCAGACCCATATGACTATATAAGCTATTGAGCTTAGATTGAAAATATTTTTTGTGTTTTCAATTTCATTCTCATAGTTTTGTAGTTAAGTAGAGATAAAAGGTAGTTGCTAGAGGGTTGCATTAGATCCTAAGATCTAGATGCAGTGCTCTCATATCCAAAGCTCCTCACTGATGAAGGCCACAAGCCAGAAACTAGTCTGGGGATATTGGATGAGTAGGCATTGGATAGGGATTTTATGCACAAGCCTTCTGGCATCCATTGATTACTCTATTTAGCACAGGTGGCAATACTGTATGGAGAGTTTTGCTCTGTTAATTCTATATACTTAATGAACACTTGCATTCTTTCTTTTTACATACAAATAAATGTCAATACATTTTAATCTATTCTACTTTTTGATTCAGGAAGTCATTTTTGAGCGAATAAAGAATACTTCTCTCTGTATTATCTAATCAAATTACTGGTAAAGAATGAATCAAAGTGATTTGTCTGAAGATTTGTAATGATGGTATATTATAAGATGTGATATGTTGGACTATTTCCATCATTTATGAGTGAATGTTGAATGTATAGAAAATCTTAAACTTTATTTAAACTTTCCAAATACAAACAACTTGTTAGTAATAACACACAAATAGACAATACAGGTTAGTAATTACACAACGTTTCGAGTTGTATTATTCTCTACACTTCTTCATGTATTGCTGGCCTATATGCAGTGACAATATTCACTTAGAAGTTGAACTCGTACCGTTAGATTCTTGAATATTGAATTTAAAGCAAACGCTCTACCAACTGATCTATTCTGTCACATTGTGTAATTACTAACCTGTATTGTCTATTTGTGTGTTATTACTAATAAGTTGTTTGTATTGGGAAAGTTTAAATAAAGTTTAAATTTTTCTATACATTCGCCACTCACTCATAAATGATGGCAATAGTCCATCATATCTAATTAAAATCATTGTTTTAAAACTACTGATTTAACAGATCATATATATAAATATTTTCAGATATTATAACAAATTGGATCATGTATATGGAAACAAAAAAATAACTTTATAATATTTTGTTCAGATTAATTGCCAGATAACTATCAAAGCAAATTAATAAAAGGTATTTTTATTAATATTTGAGCATAATATTTTATAGCTGAAGAAAGTTGATAGTGAATGCCAAAACGAAAGAAACAACTACAGAAATAGAAAGTTGACTCTCACATATATGCAAGAACTCTCTATATAATAATGTTAATAAGCATTATGCTTGTAGAATTCACACAGAGTGTTCGACTTTTAACTCTAAACATACTTATCTGTCCAATCTATTTTGAGTGTTTAAATATTTTACTTCAGTTAAATTTTTAATAAAAAAAATATGCTCCATTAAAATCTTTATGGCTTTGACAAATTTTGTTTAAAACACAAGTTTAAAAATGAAAGTAATTAAAAAAACAACAACAAAGTAATGACTTTTCAAATAAACAAAAAGTATATTTAAAAATAATCAAAATAAAACATTTTATTTAGCCTTCAGGATAAAATAAAAATGGGTACTGATTTAGAATGCACTCATGACCATATTGAATTCTAAGGACCATAAAACCACTGCTGACTTATCCAAGTGATAAATAACATTAAATAATAATCCACATGTTGTCATGATATGGCCATTCATTACAAAATTGCAATTTTCATCCATAATTAAAAAATTAAAGGGCAAATTTCATAAGGGTTTCTTGCGATCAAGTGTAGATCCAATATCCATGTCATATGATCAAATGTGAACAACACTTTTTTTATCTCCATTTTTTTCTAACTACATGTAACAAAGGAAGCATGCAATATCACAGTTTCTTTCTGGTAAGAAAAAGCCGATTAATTATAAAATTAATATACTTTATTTCAACATGTGGTTATAGGCATGTGTTATAATAAAATTTGTAGTTTAGAAGTTATAAGCTTTTATTATTTCCATATTATAAGCTTAGTTTGTGCAATTTTATGTTTATTCTACATGTGGTTATAGACATATATTGTAATAAAATTCCTATTTTGAAAGTTATAGGCTGTTGGTATTTTGGAATTTTTAAGCTTGATTTGATCAATTTTATGTTTATTAAATATGTGGTTATAAACATATAAGTAATAAAATTTGTATTGTAGAAGTTATAGACTTTTAGTATTTTGAAATTATAAGCTTGTTTTGATTGCATTAATTTATGGACAGTACTTAATATCATCAAAAACATTCTTCCCCCTCTCTGCATACTTGAATGCTTTGCACCATCGTTATTGTAATAAAATTCATATTTTAGAAGTTATAAGCTTTTAATATGTAGGCTTCTCTCACATCTATTTTAGATTCTAAGGATCATTCAAAACCATCACTGACATATGCAAGTGACTCCATGTGGATTATTTGATGTCATTTATCATTTGGATATGTCAGTAGTGTTTTTGGATAGTTCTTAAAATTCAACATGGCAATGAGCGCAGTCTAAATTAGCACCAAAAATATATATAATAAAAACTATTAGTTTACCAAATCTGTATGTTGATGACAAATTTTAGTAAAGCATAACTGTAAATAATAAAAATATTTTTTGAAAAATTAAAAATCAGCATTTAATTTTTTTTAAAAATAGCAAAAAAGCAGAAAGAAAGTTATTGATAGAGTGGATAATTCCTGTCTAATATCAATAAATTTTCAGTTGATTAATTTTAAAATCAATAAATTTTCAGTTAAGTAACTTTCTGTTAAAAGTAAACATATGCAAATGAAAGCTCAATATAAACATCAAATACTTATTAAGAAATAAATATTAATAAATAACTGAATATGTGTAAACTTATTATTTCTGCTATCACAAAGTCAACAAAAACTTATGCTTGCAAATGTAAGTTGCCTTGACAATAGATTGTATATCCTATGTTTTATTTAAGCTTTGACTGTATCTTGTGATTTACATTTAGAAATAATCTAGCTATTAGCATTTTTATGGTTTAATATACATAATAATCCACTTATTTAACATTTTATTTTCTCTTTGCATAATATATATATATATATATGATAAACAAAACAAGTTATAAATCACGTAACTTGCTATAGCTTGCATTTTATGATTGGTAGATGGAGCTTTACCAATATCTTTGTACAAGCTTAGTTCATAAACACTGAGAGAGAATCGGAATTCAATATCTCTTTCGTTGTCTCCACCTTCAGATCAGCTGATTTTAAGCTAATTTTCTATCATCAGTGAAGGATAGGACTAGAAAATTTTCAAAGTAAAATTATAAATTGAAATATAAACCACAAAAAAATTAAGCCATGAAAAAGCTAAAACAAACAATTCTTAGATAATTAATAATTTTTATTAATCGTTCATTAGACTAGAGATTATCCAATAATGAATAATATGCAGGCAAAACTCTCCGTACAGTAGTGCCACTCAGTGCCAGCCAGAATAATCAATGAATGCCAGAAGGCTTGTGCATAAAATCCCCATCTAGTACCTACTCATCCAATATCCTCAGACTACTGTATGGAGAGTTTTGCCTGTGTTAATAATAGTTATGTGCAAGCATAAGAAATGTTGATCATGTGATGTTTAATGAATAATATATTTCATAGTATAATTTTTACTACACCAATCTCCTGCAAAGTAGGGACTGGTTTCTATCTACTTTTAACACCTTGTGAAGGGGTATGATCATAAACATATGACCAAAGACATTTAAAAAAAATCTATGATCATGTTCATGCTCTTCTATAAAAAAAAAAAAAATTAATAAAAAATTGTAAAGTACTTCATTGTTTGCACCACCAATTAGTGATCAAAAATAATAAGTAATGGTAGCCTAATATCATAATTTTCATATCTGAGATAATGCTAAAATATTTAAATATAGCAATTTTTATGAAAAAATAAAGTTTACTTGACTGCTACCAGTCACAAATGAATGATTATCAGGGTCAATGTGATTTAGTGAATGAAAAAAGTGTATTTTAAAAAATATAAATTTTTATATTGTTTTTATTAATTTGGTAAAGAATGTTTTGAAAATGTTTAAAAACAACAGTTGTCAAGCGTTGTTAGCCGAGAGGTCAACGCAGCCGCCTTGCAAGCAAGTAGTTGGTTGCAGACGGTTGTGGGTTCGCCTCCCGGCAAATGCTATGACATATAAAAAAAAAACTAATTAATCAAGAAAGATTATTTACATTATATAGCTATTGGAATATGATACAGGGTTATTTCTGTTAGGAGAAAATTTAAAGTGCTGAAGTGAAAACTGGTGTAAGAGTATATTAATTGCCAAGTTGTTTTCTTTTTTATAGCAGTTGTTAGCATGCTCTTAATTTTACATATTTGTAAGTGCAAGCTATATATAAGTCATGTGACATCTGACTTGTTATTATTACTATTATTATTTTGCTGTTGTGGCTTTGGCTAAATTAAATGGCTAAGCCTACTAATATATGGAGTATCTGAATTAAGTTCAGGCCTAAGTTCAGGCCCATATGATTTTTTCAGTTGGAGAGCTGACTTTAAAGACATGTAGATGTCTAAAAGTTTCAGATCTTCTTCTAACAATTAACTTTTAGATAAATGCTTTGCTTGAGTTGGTTTTTTTAATCTAATGTCCCAACTCCTCACTGAAGAGACCCATAGGTCGAAACCGGTCTGGGGATGGGGACAATCCAAGATAAAAATGATTTGAATGTCTTCTCTTGTAGTAGCATTTATCATAAATTAAAAAAAAAAGCTTGCTCTTAATTTTACATATTTGTAAGTGCAAGCTATATATAAGTCATGTGACATCTGACTTGTTATTATTACTATTATTATTTTGTTGTTGTGGCTTTGGCTAAATTAAATGGTTAAGTCTACTAATATATGGAGTATCTGAATTAAGTTCAGGCCCATATGATTTTTTCAGTTGGAGAGCTGACTTTAAAGACATGTAGATGTCTAAAAGTTTCAGATCTTCTTCTAACAATTAACTTTTAGATAAATGCTTTGCTTGAGTTGGTTTTTTAAATCTAATGTCCCAACTCCTCACTGAAGAGACCCATAGGTCGAAACCGGTCTGGGGATGGGGACAATCCAAGATAAAAATGATTTGAATGTCTTCTCTTGTAGTAGCATTTATCATAAATAAAAAAAAAGCTTGTTTAGAGCTATTAGAATGCTCTTAATTTTACATATTTGTAAGTGCAAGCTATATATAAGTCATGTGACATCTGACTTGTTATTATTACTATTAAACAACTTATGGAAAGCTTTATTAACTGACCTAAATATATATTAAATCTTTATAGTATTTTAAAAATTCTGGTATTATAATGTGGTATTGGTTTTTATAATGGGGATTTTAATTGCATGGATTAATTACAGAAACAATAACTTTATTGTTGATGATTGAACTATCCGTTTTAATTCAAAGAATATAAAATGATTTTAACTCTCTGAATGCACTCTATAAACAATTTGGGTCAGTATACAATGCTAAAAAACTCCAGCTCCTTGTTGAGTGAATATTAGCTGGAGAATATTAATTAGTTTAAATATCTTGGGAAGATTTTTCAGTATAAAAGTTAATTTTGAAGTAAAGAGATGCACAAATTATAATGACTTTTGAAAGATAAAGTATTTGCCATATTCATATAACAACTTCAACTGTTATATATAGAGCTTGAAAAATAAGCTCTTAACAAGCTTTGAGAATATCCCCAACCCCAGACCGGTTTCCGCTACTGGCATCGTCAGTGAGGTGCTAAGATATTCAAGCATTAGATTAAAAATACTAGGACAATCCCAGCACTTTATCTAATGTATAACTATTAAGTAGAAAATCTGAAATTTTCAGACATTCATATGTCTTCCAATCCAGCTATCTAACTTAAATAGCTACATGGGACTGAACTAAGTTCAGATACAGATTATTAATAGTTTTAGCAATATAAAATCAGCAAAACCTTAATAGCAAAAAATAAAATAACAAAAAAAAATCAAGCCAGATGTCACATGATCTAATTTAATAAGCTTGTATTTACAAATGTTATATATAGAGCTCACAAAATAAGCTCTTAACAAGTTTATTTTAATTTAGTTCAGTCCCATATGGCTATTTAAGTTAGGTAGCTGGATTGGAAAACATATGGATGTCTGAAAATTTCAGATTTTATACTTAAAAGTTATACATTAGATAAAGTGCTGGGCTTGTCCTGGTATTTATAATCTAATGCTTGAATATCCTAGCATCTCACTGATGATGCCAGTAGCAGAAACTGGTCTGGGGTTGGGGATATTCTTCTCAAAGCTTGTTAAGAGCTTATTTTGTGAGCTCTATATATAACATTTGTAAATACAAGCTTATTAAATTAGGTCATATGACATCTGACATCTGACTTGATTTTTTTGTAATAATTTCTACTAAGCTAGATTGTATAAAACAGAATCCTAGAAACTTTATAACATAAAGATACTGGATTTTTTTTTATTTAAAATGATCAGAAATATTCTGAAAATATATTCCATAATCATAAAATTAATCTATGTGTTCTTCAATTTACTAGATATCATGATCAGGAACCTCCATTTATAATGATGTATTGAAATGGTCATCCTTTTGATCCCTTACCGTTTCATGTTCAACCTGATTTCCAACCCATCTGTGCTAGGTTTAAATCCTATCAAAATAAATACTTAAAACAAATGTATAAATGTGCTATCATGGCTACTTATATAGCTTTATACAGGTACATGTGAATGAATGCTGTACACATATGCTATATTGAATGTTATAGCATTTATAATTGTTTAAATTTTATTCCTTATTAAGAAAGAAATTTATATTACATATTTAATATTAAAAGTCAATTTATTAATTTTATTTGTATAAATTTATATATAATTGTATAATCCACCCTGTATAGTATTATGTATATAGGATGGCATGAGTTAGTTTTATTAAAAGCTTTTAGTTTTATCAATTAAAGACGAAAATAGATGTAAACAAATTGGCAAAACTACCTTGCCTGTGGTCATATCAATCTAAAAAATTTATAATTGCTGTAAACTAATGTATTTCGATAAATCGGATATTCAATAAAATCACTAGACTGGCACTATTGTAATTCTCTAGGGTAGTTTAAACAAAATTTAAACAAACGTCTCAAAATCAACTTTTGCAATCTTTGAATTTTAAACATAAAACAGAGTTAATGGGTTTTCAGGTGAAATAAATTCCTGGAGAGTAAGTGCTTGAGTCTCAAACATATAAATAGGCTATATTTTGAGCTGGGAGAGGAGAGGTACATTTTGTAACAGTGTTTTCTAACATATTCCATGCCAATCGATAAATGTCTGGCTAAAGAAAAGCCGAGTTTTGTTGCTTCCCCATGAGGAGAATGGTGGAGTTTATTGTCAGCCAGTGCCCTGAACAACTGAAACACTGCTACATGAATCATCCTACAATGGCACTGCTGGATGGGGATGATGAAGAAGACACCATTAACCGACCCAAGAAATAACAATGCTGCATCTGAAGTCCAAGTACCTGAACATCCAGCTGAATGAATAACCGGTAACTAATAGTCAAAACTGCAGAGCTCTGTGTTTATCATTATTCTGTGTTAATTATTATTTAATTTTAAAACATTGTATATAAGTTCCAAGCTAGCTAAGTGTAATTGAATGTAACACTTTCTAAACATTCAAATTAATATTATTCTAAACTATATTTTAATTAAGCTTTCTTTTAAATTATGTAACTTTGCTTACCCACCTTTGTAAATTTGAGTCTATTTAAAGTTATTTAATATCTGATCTAATTTCTTACTTATCGCTGCAGTGGTGCCAATATTTTTCTTTTATAATTGTTTTAAAATCTTTTAATATATTTATTATATGTCAACTATAATTAAAAATATAATATATAATATTAATATTTTTTTAATTTTTTTTTTTTTATTTTTTTTTTTTTTTTTTTTTTATATACTTCATTTTTTTTTATTTTTTTTTTTTAAATTTTTTATTAATTTATTTAATTTTATTTTTTAATTAATATTTTTTTTAATATTTTTTTTTTTTTTTTTAATAAAATTTTTATTTTTTTATATATAATTTTAAAATTTATTTTTTTTTATAAATTAAATTATTAATTTAATTTAAATTTTATTTCCATTTTTAAATTTTTCAAAATTAAATTTTATACATAAAAAAATTTATAAAAAAAAAATATAATTTCCATTTTCTTTAAAAAATTAATAATATAATAAGTCTTAAAAATTAATTTTTATAGGAAAAAAAAAAAAAATTTTATTTGTAAGGTAGATATGATTTAAAATTTTATGCCATTTTTCTTTTGTTTGGAAAATTAAATATTAATAAAAAAAAAAAATATAATAAATTTTTTATTCTCTAATAAAAAGGGGTATTTCTTTTTTCCTTCTTTTCCTTTTCTTTTTTTTTTGATAAGAAAACAATGGGGAAATAGACGAGGAGACAACCAAGAAAAACACCCCCACCCCCCCACCACACACCTCCAAATCATCACCCAAGAGGCACCCAGCCCCCACCCCCAGCGACCACAATTCGCCCCAAAAACCCTTTAATTCATCAACCTGTCAGCTGGGGAAACTATCTTCAGGGTCACTATTGCATAGCCACTTAGGCAAAAAAAACCTGCCAACCCCTACCTCCTCTCAATTAAAGGCCTAAAATAAACCCAAAGTTATAAAGAAATTGTAATTCATTTTTAATTTTGGAAGTAGTTTTTATTTTTTATTTTTAATAAAATATAATTATATTGTAATATGTTAATAGATAGTTTGTCAAAATTGAATAAAACAACAAATAAAAAAAAAACAACAAGAAAAAGAGATAGAAGTGGGAATATATAAAAAAAGAACAAACCCCATGATTATTTATGTACATACAATCATTTGTTTATTTAACTTATTAGGTGAGAGCAAAATTGTGGCTCTATCATTTATTGTAATGCCTATGTATGTGTCCCATGCTTATGAATCATGTTTTTTATTTATTTTATTTCATTAATTTTATTTCATTAATTAATAAATATATGTTAACAATATTGTGGTTTCATATTATTTCTCATTATCAAAATTCCAATCCAATTCAATCCTAGTTATATTCAGAATATTCATTAATAGTAATTGGAAACTCTTACTTGCATGTCCCACTGCTAGTGTGTTATAATTTAGTTAATTTCTGTGTATCTGACCCTGGAGTCTCATGTTTCTTTCTCACCTATTTCGGCCATGAAGAAAGCATATGTGAATGTACTTTCAAGTGTGTCATCCATAGTGTATTGAGTTTTGGGGCTTGAGTGAATGAGTTGAAGATGGTCAGACTAGGGATCTCACCATCTCATCCTGGTCAGCTTTGGTATCTTTGCCTGGACTCTGGATTCTGTTATGTATATGTACAAACTTGACTGTTACATTATTTTTATTGAATTGAGTTTGTGAAACAGATGAAAAAAAAAAACGATTTCTCAAAAAAAAAGAATTTTATGATGAACTTGAGAATGATTTTTATGAAAAAGAAATGCAGTATTGTTTTGGTTGGAAAGATAGAGGGTAAAATATAACAGATATCTATAATGAAGCTAAATCTTTCACAAAAAGTGTTTTCTGATGGACAAATTAAAAAATAGCGTAAGCACCAGTATGTGTAGACATATTTGTGGTTCTGTTGTCATTGACTATTGAATTGTAATGTAGTATTTATCATAAATTAAATAAATGATTGAACTAAAATAAATAAAATTGACAACTGACTGTAAATTATTTTTTCAGTTTAAAGATCTATTATTTTTATACATATTATTATACATATATATATATTTACTAAGACAATAAAACCAATTACTATTATTTTTATACATATTATTATACATACATATATATTTACTAAGACAATAAAACCAATTACTCAAGGTTTTAATAGATATATAAATGTAGATGATAACAATCAATCCATAAGCTATCAACAATCTCAATCTGTTGTCAAGGCAACCTCCTTTAACAATAAAAGTGGTACCACCTTTATCTATGTTCTGATATGTTTATCATCAATAGTATTTTGTCAAATGCCCAGCTCTTCAATTCTATGTAATTCTTCCCATCTCTTATATCATCCAACAATGTCAATCTCTTCCATCCTTTCTTCTTACTTTCACTCATCATTCCCTCCAAAACATCTTTCATTAAACTATAATTTCTTCTTAACATATGTCCAATTCAGTTTCTCTCTCTCTCTCTCTCTGCTTTTCTCAATCAATCTTCTTTTTTCATTTACTCTTTTCAAAATATCATTTATTATTTTATTTATCCAACTGATTTTTTATAATTGACTATTTATTAGTCTGCTTTCAGAACAGGTTGTATTTGCCTGATTAATAAGGTTTGTTTAAACTTCTTTGCATTATTTATCACATACTCCTTAGTCAAATTGCAATCTTTAGTGTCTATATAAACACATCAGTCCATAGATAAAGGAAGTTGCCTTGATTAAAGGTAGAGATTGCTGATAACTTAAGAGTTGATTGTTATCATCTATATTTATAAACTTATTGTAGAATATTCTACAATCACATATTCATAAATGCACTCAACATAATAAAGGTCCCCTCAAATTACTAAGTCAATTGGACAAGATAGCTGACACACTTAAACATTTGCCCATACAAAGGCAAAATATCCAAGAAATTACTCACCTTAAACTACAATACAAAGCTACCCAACAATCCCTGGCTGAATACCTATCAATTAAATGAGTGCACAGTTACTTAGCATATCAACACTGCTGGACTCGAGGTTACATCTGATGGGCCCTAGGATCCAACCAACAAAACAAGGCACCCTCATCGATCAAGATACACAGTAAACAATATATCGGCCTCTCCATGCTTTCCAAAATAAGATACTTTTACAAAAGAAAATTACAACCTATTGGTGTCACTAACATCCGTAGAGTTTTTGTTACTAACAACCCTATGGAACATAACATCACAGATGGTGATATTCTTGACAAACTGCAATCACTCCCAGTAAGTTTCCATCCTGGCATGCATGGAATTCCCAGATTTCTACTTTTACACCTAAGAGCTTTTACTATCCCAGTAATCCATGGAATGATAGACCTCATTGCCACTGGAAGTCATCACCTAATAAACCTATGTCCCATCTCCATGGTACCCTTTTTAAAGAAGCAAGATGCACAACCAGATCTCAATAACCTGCATCCTATCTCGATGATTCCTCTATTGACAGAGATCATCAAGAGCATCATTAAAGACAAGATTCAATATAACATAATTAAACAACTTTTGCACTATCAATTTGCAAAAAAAGGCACTTCAACATCTGATGCTGTCAGCTGCTTCAGACTTCTGATCGATCATGTGCGGAGACAAAGGAAGTCCCGGCCCATTGCAGTCCAACTTGATATAGCTGGGGCATTCGACTCTGTGAGAATTGATGTTCTTCTGTGTTCTGGAACAGCTAAATGTACCACCCATATACATTCAAATGATTGAGAACCTTCTTTACAATCGGGAAGTGTTCTTGTCCCTAGATGGTCGCATTGCCCCAGGTTTTATGCCCTACATCTCCATCTCCCAAGGTTCTCCCCTGAGTGCACTTCTCTTTGCTGCCTATATCAATCCAATGCTGTTGAACATCGAGGCCATGTTTTTTGGTATCGCTGTTCCACTACTTAATGAGAACATCAATCACATCTCCTATATGGATGATGTAGTTGTGTTACTTTCATCCCATGATGAACTGGGTAAGCTAAAACAACTTCTTGATCACCATGCCAAATTATCTGGTTTCCTTGTCAACCCAAAAAAATCAGCTATTTGGTCAATTCTTACTGGCCAGAAGATCTCTGGTGGATTTGAAGCAGCGCCACAGAAATTTCTAGGATTTCACCTATCAAAAACACCCACGGTGATGCGTAAAGAGATACAGGACTCATTATTAGAGAAAATTGAAACCACAATCACATCTTTGTCCAAAATATACCTTTCCCTATTTGGGAAAGTAGCCCTTTTAAATGATCTCATTCTTCCAAAAGTAATATACTATTTGGCAAAATTCATCCCCACCAAGGTATTCATCAACAAAGTAGAAACCACCTGTAGAAAACTGTGTTGGGCAGGCCGATCACCCGTAATTAGCTTGAGAATCCTCCAAAAGCCCAAAACTTTAAATGGTCTCTCACTACACTCACTAACTATATTCAACTTACAATGCATCCATAATGTACTCTACAACATCTTCAAGGAAAATGAACGTGCTCAATGCCCACTTCTGGAAAAGGACATTCAACCTACTGATTGGTCACCCCCAGAGGACGTGTCTTGCTCCTTCAACAGCAGATCAACTTTATCTTGATAACATCAAACCAACATCAACCCTATTTCAAAGAAAACTTGTGTATTGGGAAGTGTTTGATCTTCTTGACCATCAAAAACAGAGGATCCCCAGCTGCCTTTCAATCAACATCCCTCGAATGATAAGGATGACCAAGCTCTGGAAGTTGCCACCAAAAATCATGGACTTCCTATTGAAATCGAACCTGCATGCCCTCCCAACAAATGCCTTCCTCCACTATAAAAGGGGGCAAGATATTGACCCTAATTGCACATTGTGTCAAAGACAGGAAGAGACTACTGATCACTTCCTTTTCGAATGCACAACTTTGAACAATTTAAGAACTCATTTTCAACAAAACATGACAAGAAATCAAATTGAAATGAACCTCAAGACAGCAATTGAAAATGGCATATTCTCTGAGATCCGGCTTTCGGCCATAATTAACTTTTCCATCTGGGCATTGTGCTGTAAGCTGGTGTTCCAGGCTGAGACCTTGAATAATATATTCACAGTGTTTTGCCAAATACTAAACAAGGAAAGGAATAGAGATATGCACACTGCTGACCCCTTTACAGCTGCACAAACCTGGGACTCCATTGCAATTGGATAGAGCTCCCCACAACTTTGCTGTTTATTGGGTGGCTGTTGCTTTTCATCATTTCATAAAACTCAAACACGGATATTAATACTACCTACTAACAGCATCTCATTTTAATCTTCCCTGCTATGAACTTTAGACAAATTGGGTTTCTATGGTCTATTTTTGGAACAACAAACAAGTCACAAAAGTGTCCTGTGCAAACATTAACTCAAATGTTTTTCTGAAGGTTTGTGATGATGGTGTTCTAGCTGTATTTTTATATTGGACTATTTCCATCATCTAATATGTGTGTTGAATGTCTTTAGAAAAGTTTAATTTTTAGTTAAATATTCCAAATGCATTCAACTGTTAGTAATATCACAGCAAACAGGTTAGTATATGCACCAACTGTTAGTAATATCACAGCAAACAAATTTTAATAATATCACAGCAAACAGGTTAGTATATGCACTAACTGTTAGTAATATCACAGCAAACAGGTTAGTATACGCACAACGTTTCGAGAGGTATTTTTCTCCCCTCTTCTTCAGGTGTTGCTGGCCTGACCAGTGACAGTACTAGCATGGGATTCGAACCTGGGTCCTTAGATTCTTGATTATTGAAATTTAAGGTAACGCTCTAACCAACTGAGCCATCCTGCCAAAGGCAACAGTATGTAGTAATTTCATATACTTATCTATGAGGTTCCTCCTGATTTCTCCACTTTTTCCTCAGAGCAAAGTTGATTAGTGGTTTCCATACATTATGTATAGTCACACTAGGTTGGCTTATGGGATTTTTTGCCATTGTCATGTGAGCAGCTTCTTTAAATTTTCTTCTTTGTACCTTTTTTCTTTATCCAATATTTTTGTATTTTCCCAATTGAACGTATGTTCATTGGTCCATACATGGTCTGCTACCTTAGACACATCTGTTTTCTCTCTTCTAATCATCAGTTTATGTTCTTGCAAGCACTTTTGAATGGGATGGCTGGTCTCACCAATATATGTTCTTCCACATTCACATGGTATTTCATAGATGCAGTTTTTTCTTTGCAGCATTTCAAGTTTAGGCTTTGTAGATGTTAGAATTCCTCGTAGTGTGGTATGGCTCTGAAAAGCTGTTCTGATGTTATACTGATTGCAGATTTTCCTTAATTTGTCTGCTATTTTTGGAATGTATGGATACACTACAGTACCAATAATTGTCTTTTCTCTTGATGGTTCTTTTTGTTGTCTGTTTAATGTTTTCTTAATAACAGCTGATGGATAACCATTTTTCTTAAGAGTTTGTTCTATATAGATCTTTTCTTTTTCCAAATCACCAGTTTCTGAACAAACTTCTTTTGCTCTGTTCCACAGTGATAGTATAACTCCATGTTTTGTGTTTCTGGTGTGATTAGATGTATAGGCTAGGTATTTTCCTGTATGTGTAGGTTTTCGGTAAACTGTAGTTTTGATTTTGCCATGAGGGAGTCTTGTCACAAGAACATCTAAGAATGCCAATTTTTGTTCTTGTTCTGGTTCTATTGTGAATTTAATTGAAGGGGATATGTTGTTGATGTGTGTCCAGAAAGTTTGTAGCAATGCTTCACCATGTGGCCATACAACAAATGTATCATCCACATAGCGAAGCCAAACTTTAGGTGGATAAGGAGTAGTTTTTATGGCTGGGGTTTCAAGTTCTTCCATGTAAATATTGCTAATCAGGGGAGACAATGGTGAGCCCATAGCCATTCCTTGATTTTGTTGGAAGAACTCTGTGTTATATTGAAAGTAGGTTGTTTTTATACAGAAAGTTAATAGTTCCATTATGCTATCAATAGGAAGAGCTGTTCTGGTTTGTAAACTATTATCATCATTTAACCTTTTCCTTACAATAGACAATGCTTCTTCACATGGTACATTTGTGAATAAACTTTCCACATCAAAGCTTACCAGTAAGTCAGTTCTTTCAATTTTCATGTTTTTGATTAATTCTACAAAGTGTCTAGAATCCCTGACAAATGATTGGGTCTTGCATGCCAAAGGACTTAGAACTTTGAGAAGAAATCTTGCCAAATTCTGGCAAGGTGAATCTCTAGAACTAACAATAGGTCGTAATGGAACATGATCCTTATGGATTTTAGGTAGACCATAAAGATGAGGAATTTTGCTGAAATATGATGTTATTTTACTCTTTTCTGAATCAGTGAAGTACTTGCGATGCTTTCTGAGTAATGCTTGTAACTTTGTTTCTGTACTTGGTATTGGATCTTTTGCCACTTTTCTATATTGGCCAGCTGTGAGGAGTTCTTGTATTTTGTTGTCATAATCAGTTGTATCCATTACAACTGTTGCATTGCCTTTGTCAGCAGGGAGAATAATTATAGATTTATCTACTTTGAGAGATTTAATTGCTTTCCTCTCCCCATAGGATATGTTTGACTTCAATTTTTGTTGCTTGTCAAGTGTTCTTTTTATTCTCCAGCGTAATTCTGCTGCTTCTTCTAAAGGCAATTTTTGAGTGACTTCCTCAGTGGCTGCCATTATATCTAATAAGGGGATATTAGATGGTGTTACAGCAAAGTTTAATCCTCTTTCAAGAACAGAAATTTCAGTATCTGTTAGATGTTTAGAACTTAGATTTTTAACAGATGAAGCTGTTACATTGCTTGGTACATTATGATTTTTGATATGCCCATGTAGGTTAGCAAGTTTCTTCTTTTGACATTCTTTTATTTTTCCATGTAATATAGAATATGATTTTTTTACTGCTTGAAAAACTCTCATGGAGTCATCATCAGTAAGTTTATTTTTTAGAAGACATTCTACAGTATTAAGTGAATGCATTGTTTGATACTTAGAAAACCTTTGAGCATTTATTCTTTCTCTTAACAGAGCTTCACTTGCTCTCTGAGTAATTTTCTCAGCTCTCTGAGAGTGAATTGGAGGTTTTAGTTGCAAACCTTTAGGAATTATCCCTTCTGATTTACATTTACATAGGAAAGTTAAATGATTTTCTACTTTGGCCAGCTTTAGACATAGTTTTTTATAATGTCTAAAGTTTAATATAGTATCGGGTCCATACTGAATACTTAGTGTTTTTCTGAAGGTTTGTGATGATGGTGTTCTAGCTGTATTTTTATATTGGACTATTTCCATCATCTAATATGTGTGTTGAATGTCTTTAGAAAAGTTTAATTTTTAGTTAAATATTCCAAATGCATTCAACTGTTAGTAATATCACAGCAAACAGGTTAGTATATGCACCAACTGTTAGTAATATCACAGCAAACAAATGTTAATAATATCACAGCAAAAAGGGTAGGATATGCACTAACTGTTAGTAATATCACAGCAAACAGGTTAGTATACGCACAACGTTTCGAGAGGTATTTTTCTCCCCTCTTCTTCAGGTGTTGCTGGCCTGACCAGTGACAGTACTAGCATGGGATTTGAACCTGGGTCCTTAGATTCTTGATTATTGAAATTTAAGGTAACGCTCATCCTGGTGATTTGGAAAAAGAAAAGATCGATATAGAACAAACTCTTAAGAAAAATGTTTATCCATCAGCTGTTATTAAGAAAACATTAAACAGACAACAAAAAGAACCATCAAGAAAAAAGACAATTATTGGTACTGTAGTGTATCCATACATTCCAAAAATAGCAGACAAATTAAGGAAAATCTGCAATCAGTATAACATCAGAACAGCTTTTCAGAGCCATACCACACTACGAGGAATTCTAACATCTACAAAGCCTAAACTTGAAATGCTGCAAAGAAAAAACTGCATCTATGAAATACCATGTGAATGTGGAAGAACATATATTGGTGAGACCAGCCGTCCCATTCAAAAGTGCTTGCAAGAACATAAACTGATGATTAGAAGAGAGAAAACAGATGTGTCTAAGGTAGCAGACCATGTATGGACCAATGAACATATGTTCAATTGGGAAAATACAAAAATATTGGATAAAGAAGAAAAGGTACAAAGAAGAAAATTTAAAGAAGCTGCTCACATGACAATGGCAAAAAATCCCATAAGCCAACCTAGTGTGACTATACATAATGTATGGAAATCACTAATCAACTTTGCTCTGAGGAAAAAGTGGAGAAATCAGGAGGAACCTCATAGATAAGTATATGAAATTACTACATACTGTTGCCTTTGGCAGGATGGCTCAGTTGGTTAGAGCGTTACCTTAAATTTCAATAATCAAGAATCTAAGGACCCAGGTTCGAATCCCATGCTAGTACTGTCACTGGTCAGGCCAGCAACACCTGAAGAAGAGGGGAGAAAAATACCTCTCGAAACGTTGTGCATATACTAACCTGTTTGCTGTGATATTATTAACATTTGTTTGCTGTGATATTACTAACAGTTGGTGCATATACTAACCTGTTTGCTGTGATATTACTAACAGTTGAATGCATTTGGAATATTTAACTAAAAATTAAACTTTTCTAAAGACATTCAACACACATATTAGATGATGGAAATAGTCCAATATAAAAATACAGCATTAACTCAAATATATCCTTTTTTTATTTGCATGCTATTTCATAATCATTTACTTGTTTTTTTTTACTTTTTGGTCTGTATTTCTATGGTCTAAATGTACAATAAATTTGGTTTTTGAAAGATATTTATAAACTTATTAAAGCATTGCATAATTGGCTTTATTGTGTTAGTAAATATATACTTTATGTGGAATTTGGAAATTATAAATGACTATTTATTACTCTGCTTTCAGAATCTGGAAGTTAAAATGTCTATATTTATTAGTCTGTTTTCAGAACAGGTTATATTTTCCTGATCAACGAGGTTTGTTTGAACTTCTTTACGTTATTAATCTCACAGTCCTCGGTCAAGTTGCAATCTTTCATGTCTATATAACCATATCAGACCATTTGTGGATTTCAATATTTTCAACCACATGAAGTTGATATGACAAGAATATTTTTATTCCTTTATATTATATATATGTATGTATACATATTTAAAGCCAGACGATTCAAAAATGAAATAAATAGTAATAAAAAAAAAATACTAAAAGAAACAACTAAAATAATGACTTTTCTATAACATAAAAAAATCGTTTATTATTAAAGTAATTAAATTTAAAAATAATAGTAAAAATAAATTTGGATTAAAAATTTAAATTTTGCTAAATATAGGTTTTTAATTTATCTGATAAAATAAAAAGTAGTTTATCTTAATATTAGATTAAATAAACATTATGTTTTTGTTTTGTTTTTTTCCAAACAAAATTATCAGAATTTTTACAGCTGATACTAATTTTTATTTTAATCAATTCTTGATACGAAAATAATTTAGATTATGGACCTGATTAACATGATAAGTAGTCAATATACTGCATCAAGGTAAATCAATTTTAAAAAAAGACCCAGAATGTCATTAACATTACAATAGTTTATACAGATGCATTACAGACAAAAGCAGAAAAAAGAAACATGTTCCTGGACGCCATCAAAAAGTTAAGATAAAGTGTTTTCAGTAAAATGATATAACGGTCTTATATATTTTAGTTTTATTTCCTTATTATTTTAAAGTTCTTTTTCAATCAATCAAAAAAAAGTTAAGAATCGCAATCTTTATACACACAAAAAAGGACAGATTTTTTTTTTTAGTAAGTTGTAAATTTTAAAATATTAGAATAATAAATAAAATAAGCGGGAATATTTGAATTTGAAAATGAAATATCCGCGCGTATATGTAAATAAAAGATTATTTGTAAATGCGTATGGATTTCTTCACTTTAATAATATTCTCTTTATTGGAGAAAATTACTCTAGAAATTACGTTATAAATCGTCCCAAAATTATAGATTAAATTAGAATAGAATTTGTATGCAAATAAAGTTGGTTGCATACAAATTAGATCGTATATATTTACTTCCGCCCCGGGAAAATGAAAGAGAGGGGGAAGCAGTTAAAATGGTTAGACTGGAAAAAAGTTGGTGTTGATTTAAAGTGATAACAGATCAGCAATAAAGATCTATTGACCGATAAGCTAATATTGCGAACTTTAATAATTTTACTCTATACATGAAGTTATACATGCTCATTGGTGTTTAAGAGACGGATAGATTTAAAAGCATATATATTATAATAATTGAATTACTCCTAATTTGAAAGAAGACTATTTTCATCAGAGAAAAATAAATAGCATATGAATATTAATGGACGTATCCCTTTTTAAGTTGCTTTACCACATTATTATTTGTTATTAAAAAAATCAAATGTACTTGTGAGTTTTCAGGAATACCAAAATGGCAGCCTATATTTTGGATAAATATATTGTTTCGAGACTTAAGAAGATGTCTTAGTTACATTTATAAAAAATGACCCCCCCCCCAAAGTAATAATATAAATACAATATTACAGTTTGTTCATATCATCAACATGAAACCTGTAATGACTTCCAAAATCACCACAAATGTTCAGAGGGTTTACAATCTTCCGAAGATCTTAGCTGTTAAATTTAAAAATAAAAACGATAATGTAAAATTTCAAATAAAGTAATAAATTCCCATAAATTTCATATAAATTCTGATAAATTTCATGAACAATATTTATTTCAATTTGTTTTGCTTTTATTACAATGTGGAAGTGATGAAATGCTCTTAATGATGTTATGACTTTCGTTTCTGCGTGTTTTTTTGCTGACATTATGATAATATCAAAATTTGGGATTTTTCTGTCACAAAACAGAATGCAGTGGAGTATTTCCCAAGGTATAGAATCCTACTCTTCAGAAAAATGTGCATTAATGGTCATGATATGAAAATAAAAAACATCGGGGAACTGTGCAACAATACCTGAATTCCTATTTAGCAGAATTTATGTAATGTCAACTGCAACAACAAGATTCATTTGTAGTGATTTTGGAAGCCATTAGAGACTGCATGCCACTGACATGAATAAACTGTAATTATTGTATATATATAATAATAAAACCAAGTGATAAATCACATGACTTATATAGCTTGTAATTTCCAATAAGTAATAAAGAGCAAATATTTTAAACAAGCTTATTTTATTATTATTTTTTATGATAAATGTTATGAGATTATTTGTTAATACACCTGGGTCTCATTTTACGTGATAGATAGGTTCCTCAGAAAACATGCACAAACGAAATCGCGCAAAAATAGACGTAACTTACCTTGAAATAGGGGGGATACGGACTGTGATTTTTCAAAAATCATGTAAAAGCAAAGCACCAACATAAAATTACTTTAAAATTCGCGCAAAAAAAAAAATAAGGAAATAAAATATGACTAATAAAAAATTCCAAATTTGAAAAAAATTGATACAAGACAAACTTTTTTTAACTATAATATTTAATTTTATTCAAAACAATATATTTTTATGCATAATTTACAGTAATTTATATTTTTTATACACGTTTTAATTATTATCGCTATTTGACGATAAACAGGTTCGTTTGCATACTGGTAAAAAATCAGATTCTTCATAAGAGGAAATACAACTAGCACCAACATCACTCTCATGTTGTGTTAATGGTTTTCTGGTGACAATGTAATTAGTAATTAATCTAATAACTAAAAATTACATTCTTATTTTTGTCTTTAATTTTTTAATTTTCAATTTTAATTGTGCCCACTGCTATTACTCACCTTTTAAAAATAAACTTGTGGACACTAAATGATTAATAATTGATTACATTCTTTTTTAAAAAGCAAAAACAGAATGTGATTTAAAATGCAAAATTAACACGCACAATGTTTGAACAAATTTACATCATAATCTTGTAAATTTTAATGTGTGTATACATAAAATGTGGAAATCATGATTTTAATTTCATTATTGCATAAAATCTTACTATTATAAAGCACTGAAAATATTGAAATTACTAAGATGAAAGTCGAATTCCAATAATGTGCTATTACTTTCAATATGACGTAAGTGAGCGAAATTTATTATTTAAAGTAATAGCACATTATCGGAGTTCGACTTCCTGGGGAAACGTGAATCGCATAACTTCAAAATCGCATTAAATAAATCCGCGTAAAAAGAGACCCAAGTGTAATATAGACAATCATTCACACATGTGTTAAAATTGACACACATTCTCTCCTTCAATAATTGTTTTAAAAACCATAGGTGGTATGTGTGTCAATTCTAGCACATGTAAAAAATAGTCCTTTTTATAATATTACTGATATATAAATCACTATATTATTAATTAATAGAGACATTTTACCAAAAAACTAAAGATTTAAAGTTGAGACAATAATTTTTAAAACTAATAAATCTAGTAATCAATAACCAGATAAAAGTTTTTGAATGAAAAGTTGAGAAACTCTATATGGGATTCATTATAATTACAAATTTTGAATGGCTGCTGGTGCTGCATGAACAGAGTACACTAAAACTGAAACAGCAATTCTAAAAAATATTTTATTTAAACCCAAGTTAATCCAAATACCAGAAAAGTTTTGCATCGATGTTCCAGAAATTAATTAATTTGAGAGGCCACAAAATATAATAAATTGGGTATATATATATATATATAAAATTAGAATTTGCATAGTAACTATGATGAAATTAAATTATAGATGAATATCACATGTTTAAATTTTTCAACAGCAATATCTAAATACAAAGTTCTAAATTAAACAGACATATGCTAACAGTTCTGTTATATGGCACACAATAATATAGTGTGTGTGCACAAATATATACATATAAAGTTGAAAGAAAAAGTAGAAATAAACACACAAAAAATTTTGTAGATATTTTTTATGTTTCCTGTAATAATAATCGGATTAAATAATTCTGAATTTAAAATAAAATTTTTATTATACATTAAATATTTTAAAAGGTCTAAATAAATATTAATTATAATGATCCGGAGAAAGAGAGCTTAATGTGATCTGCACTACAGGGCGCCATCTAGGCATTTGAACTTAGAAAAATTTATAAAGTAGGCAGATACGTAAGTCCAAAAAAAATTTTTTTTTTTTTATTTATATATTTTGATATCCAGTCATTAGCCCATGTCACTAGCTCAGGGAGTAGCAGAGATTTAATAATATAATATCTTATCTAATTATATTTCAATATTAAAAAATAAATAAAATAAGCCACTGCCAGTAATTAACATACAAAAATTTATTTACGCACATATATATATATAAGATTTAACATTATTATTTTAATATGTTTACTTTAACATTTAACATTATTTTTACTTTTATTTTAGATTTTTAATTTACATTTTAAATTTTATACTATTATTAGTTCGCACAGATTTGTTTAAAAATGTTGAGTATAGATCGGTTACATAGATTCCACGGTCAAAAACATTTCAAAATAAACATAAACGATCAAAATACAAAATCATTGATACCGTCAATTGCAGAGGGAAATTTATAAGTAACCCAATAGCATTCACCATAAGATGCTTGCATTAACACCAATAACTTAAAAGACATCCGAATAAATACATTTTAGATACTCACCATAAGGTATCAGTATTTACCGAATGTCTATATATATTTTGATCGAATATGAAAACCAAAAACATAATCAACCGGTAACGAACCCATGCAAGCGTCTATACCCAACTTAAATTTAATGCATCTTTATTTAGAGTGTCGAGTATGAATAGACTACATAGATTTGCATTTGAAAAGAACATATTCAATCCTTGTTTAACCTTAGGCCAAAGGTTCGCAGTCAAACCAAACTTCAATCCATCTGATATATCGATGTGTTCAATGTAATACGAATACGGCAGCACAATTAGGTTAAGAGAAGAAACTGCTTCTCGTCAGATAGGAATATTACATCTATCTGATGATAAGAAAAAAAAACTCCATAGGAAAGGAACTGCGGTCTCCGTCTTATAATTCCTCCCATAGGCAAAACGAGTGTGTGCGGCGTATAATAGCGATTCTGCCCATAGCGAATCTCGTACTACATCTACTAATTACACCAATATATCCAATCCATTGACCTAATTCAACTACAAAACGAATAACCTAAGATTACCCTCCCCTAATATAACTTTACAAATCTATATAGCCATTCACGCCCGACTTAAGTTTAATATTTATATAACTAGTTTAATGAAAAACAGAAATCATAATAAAACTTAAAGAACAAATAAATAAATAAATGGAAATGATTTTAAATAAAAAAAAATACATCAAATGACATTATTAATATTAATTTACGTTGGTCAGATAGGATTCTATTTGTATTATTTAAATACGGAAAGTTTTTAATTTAATGTTCATTAATTATAAAGTTCTTACGGTTTTAAACAGTTCATCTTTATCTGTTGCTTGCCATTTGAACGTGAATTCCCACGCCATCCAAAAAAGATTGGTATTCTGTTGGCCATTTTATTTATTCATCCGGAGGTTTTTTACTCCAGCTGGTCCTCAATGTAGAAAACGATAGTTCATTTCTCTTTCTTCCTAGCAGAACTGAAGGGATTGAAGAGTGCGTCTTTTCAATCCCTTCTCCTTCAACTCCGCACTAACACATATCTGTCCACTCGTAATAACCAACTAACTCTTTTATTTTCAAACCTTTCCTTTTATAATAATTTTGTGGATTAACTCAACATTACGTCATGATGGTGAAAACCTTTTCGTTGAGGTCCGATTTCCCGATGGATTTCTTTCATTTGCTAAAAGTTTCTATTGTTTTCCTATCTGACCGATGCTTATACATTTAAATGCCCAAAGGCTAGTTTACTAATTAAAATAATCATTTCCATTTTACAAAAGATTAATTAATTTGTTTTCAAACTTAAACATATATTTTTATCTCTAAATCTTTTCTGAAAATTTAGTTTTAAACTACTCTTTTTTTAATAAAGTTTTATTTTAATAATTATTTATCTGTGCGATTTTATATATATGCGAGTTTAAGATGATTTTTTAATTTTCAGTTTTTAATTCTTAAAAAAGAAATTTTTATTGGCGAACTTTTTTTTTTTATGTTTACTAATAAAAAATAATGTAACATATGTATGTGCCCGTTACATATCAGTAAACTTGCTTAAAAAAAAAATGAACAAAAAAAAATATTTTACTTAGGGTTAGTAATTACGGTACATGATTAACAAAATTTACAAAACATTCGGTTAGTATAAAGACTATATACAAAAAAAAATGTTGACTATCGTTTTCCTAAGGACCATCCACGTCTACATCTCCTCCCAACAAGAGTTCTATTATTTTTTTTATACATTTTATTTTTACACATGGCATGACAAGCAAGTTATTTAAATTATTTAAATAACTAAATACGTTTTGAAAGATAATGGATTTATACGTGTATATTTGCAACACAATTATAAATACCACCAACTTATTTATGACTGATTAAAATGCCTAAATAGGATTACACTGAAGTAAATTCCCAATGGTACTCATCATAAGGTACCACATTTCGATCATAAACTTGCGTGGCTGTGCGCACCTATACACGTTAAAGCATAATATATATCAACAAACAAAAAAACATATTTATTGCAACCTTTTCACTTTTTTTTTTTTTTAACAAAAATTAGTTTTAAAATTATTTATACTTTCTCATGTTTAATATATATGCGCAATTTCTTCTGGCAGTGCTTTTATAAGATTTAAAGTATACGACTATATGTAACAGATAAAAATATTTCATTTTGAAAAAAGAAATTTACTCAGGGCCCTGGTAGTTTATTAAATATTGGCCCAATTTGGGTAGCCAGTTATAATGATCTGGAGAAAGAGCTTAACATGATCTGCACTACAGGGTGCCATCTAGGCATTTGAACCTAGAAAAATTTATAAAGTAGGCAGATACGTAAATAAAAAAAAAAATTACTTTTTTTATTTTATATATTTTGATATCCGGTCATTAGCCCATTGTTACTAGCTCAGGGAGTAGCAGAGATTTGTATTTATAATAAATTCTTATCTAAGAATAATTTAAAAAAAGAATAAAATAAGCCACTGCCAGTAATTAACATACAAACGTTTATTTACACACACATATATAAAATTTGACATTATTTTAGTATGTTTATTTTAGATTTTAATTTGATTTTATAATTTAAATTTACATTTTAATTTTTATAACATTATAAGTTTACATTTTAATTAAGTTTGCACAGATGGATTTATGAAAGTTTGTTTTATAATGTTGAGTATAGATGGGTTACATAGATTACACGGTTAAAAACATTTCAAAGTAAATATAAACGATCAAAATACAAAATCATTGATACCATCAATTGCATAGGGAATACAAGAAACTCAATGGTGTTCATCATAAGACACTGTATTAACACCAATAACTTAAAAGACATCCGAATAAATACATTTTAGATACTCACCGTGAGATATCATTATTTATCGAATGTCTATATATTTTGATCCAATATGAAAACCCAAAACATAATTAACCGATAACGAATCCATGCAAGCGTCTATAAACAACTTAAATTTAATGAATTTTTATTTAGTGTCGAGTATGAATAGACTACATAGATTTGCATTTGAAGATAAAACATTCTATCCCCATTTAACCTTAGGCTAAAAGTTCGCAGTCAAACTGGCATCAATCCATCTGATATATTTATGTATTCAATGTAGCATGAAAATATGACAACACAAAATATTATACTGTCAGGAATATACATCTGAACAGTAAGTAGAGTTAGAGAAGACATTGTCTCTCTACCAACAGGAATGCTACATCTGTTGGTGAGTAGAACAATAAACAAAAAACTCCATAGGAATGGATTGCAGTTCTTTGCCGACTTACAAACCCATCCATAGGCAGACAGAAGGTGTGTGGCATATATATGCACCTGCCCATAGCAGATCTCATACTACATCTACTAACTACATCAATATATCCAATCCATTGACCCAATTCAACTATGAAACAAATAACCTAAAATTACCCTCCCCTAATATAACTTTACAAATCTATATAGCCATTCACGCCCGACTTAAGTTCAACATTTATATATTTTACTTTATTGGAAAACAAAAATCATAAATAAAACTTAAAGAACAAAAAAAATGGAAATGATTTACATAAAGGAAATACATCAAATAAAATTATAACTAATGAATAAATAATAATTAAGTTTGGTCAGATAGAATTCTATTTCTATAAATTAAATACTAGGAAAGTTTAAAATTTAAAGTTCTTAGTGTTTTCAAATTAATATTGTTCATTATATTTTATAAAGTTCTGATGGTTTTAACACATCCATAGTTTTATCTGTTGCCATGAACATGAATTCCCACGCTGTCCTAAAAAGATTGGTTGAGTTAGCTTTTGCTTTTTTATTTATCCAGAGGTCTTTTAGTTTAGTTGGTCCTCAATGTAGAAAACGATAGTTCATTTCTCTTTCTTTCTTAGCAGAACTGAAGGGATTGAAGAGTGTGTCTTTTCAATCCCTTCTCCTTCGACTCCGCACTAACACATATAGTCACATCATAATAAACTAATTAACTCTTTTATTTTCAAACCTTTCCTTTTATAATAATTTTGTGGATTAACTCAACATTATGTCATGATGGTGAAAACCTTTTCATTGAGGTCCGATTTCCTGATAGATTTCTTTCATTTGCTAAAAGTTTTTATTGTTTTCCTAACTGACCGATGTTTATACATTTAAATGCCCAAAGGATAGTTTACTAATTAAAATAATCATTTCCATTTTACAAAAGATTAATTAATTTGTTTTCAAACTTAAACATATATTTTTATCTCTAAATCTTTTCTGAAAATTTAGTTTTAAACTACTCTTTTTTTTAATAAAGTTTTATTTTAATAATTATTTATCTGTGCGATTTTATATATATGCGAATTTAAGATGATTTTTTAATTTTCAGTTTTTAATTCTTAAAAAAGAAATTTTTATTGGCCAACTTTTTTTTTTATGTTTACTAATAAAAAATAATGTAACGTATGTATGTGCCCGTTACATAATATTGTATTCTAATTTTGAATTTAAAAACAAGCATGCTTTATTTTTGAAATCTTTTAATCAATGCTTGTATACAATTGTCTATCTAAGTAAAAACATGCAGATCAGACCTTTGGTAAAATGTCATCGTTGCTTTCAAAAGTAGCTTTTAATTAAAAGGCAAAGATTTGAAAAGATTAAAAAAAATAAAAACAATTTTTGATTAATATGTGTTTTGTCACCTCCACTATTATAAAAAGAGTTGATAAAGTGACTAGAGCAATCTGTTTTTTAGTTTGGCTTTTAGTTTTTTAAAAGTGAGTTGGCGGTAAATAATTGGTCAGAAAGCATTGGCTAAAACTGCCATGAATCAGATATAAGAAGGCAATGAAGCAGCTGCTCTATAGTTCTACAGTGGATTTTTGAGTCACCTGAAACCAGGGTCACTTCAAATCAATCACTAGCCTGCACAAATGTAGACAAAGACAGTTTGCTGGCCTGAAGTATATCAAATCCTAGACAGAAGAAAACTGATCAATGCCAGCAACCATATCTGAATTATACTTTTCCCTGATGATGATAATACCTGGACTATATCTATCTTGATGATTACAATCACCAAAACCAAGCTCACCAAGAGAAATCTTCCAGCTTGCCCAGGGAATCTCAGCTTGCTGATGAAGTTGTTAAATGTGTGCTGCATTATCTATATGCAAGGAACCACAGATAAATGCATCGTGTTGCAGGTATATACAGTGACTTGTTTTTTTAATATTCCTTAAAAGACATTTAAACTTATAACAAGTAAATAATCTGCTTGAGTTAAATGTCTGAAAGAAATCCACCGATGATTTTGTATATATATTTTTAAAGAAATTGTTTTAGTAATTCCTTAAAAAAATGACATTTAAAAAAACATGACTTAAAATACAAGTAATATTTTTTCTTGAATTAAAATCTAAAAGTATTATAATTAATTAACTTAATCTGCTAAAAACGGATTTAAATTTTTTTTGAAAGAAAAGAATTTGAAAATCAAATTTTCTTAGAATATAGTCGATGGCGGATTTAATTTTTATCAATGGTCAAGCAGTCAATGTTATTTCTTTTTTTAAAAAAAAGAAAAAAAGTAAACTGTTATGAAAGAATTAAATAACAAGGTTTATATTTTTTATATATACTTTCAATATTAAATCAATTATGAAAAATATAATATTATTGTAACAAATTAAAATATATGATATAGATATGCACACCCATATATTAAATATGCTATTATGTATCATAAAAATTAATGTCATTTATTATTTTGACAATTTGAAAGTGACAACTAAAAATGTTCATTTTATAATAAGTCAAATATGTTCAGAAATTACATGCAAACACATGCATGTGCACATATATATAGTAATGCTTGTCAAATAGAACATATATGTAAATCACAAAAATAACTTGAATTTTGTATATTAATCATGTAAATCACAATGTGATAGTTTTTTTGTTATTGTATGTTAATCAAAACCAAAAAGCTTAAATGTTTATATCCTTATTTTAGAGATCTTATTTTCATTTTTTTTGTTATTGTTGTTAATAAACTTGTATTCACTTGTTAAAATTATTCCAGTAACTTAATTCTCTTGGTCACATAACAGTAATAGAGCTTATGTTCTCTGAGCTAGATTAATGCATAACAGTCTGATATATAAAAGGTGATGTATATTAGTGCTTTTGGATATTCCAGTATGACATTATCCTGATTTTGGCATGAGATTATATTCTTCAAAGTCCATGCATTACTTTTTTTAGTTTAGTCGGTTGTTTTATAATAGCATGTTGAAACCGTTGGAGAGCATGGTTTGTTTGTAAACAAAGATAAATATGTTTCCAGGGCCGGAGTTTTTTTGTGTGTGTGTTTTGTTTTTGTTGGTTTATGATATGCGATTAAAAGTATAAAAAAAAATACTTAAATCAAAATGAATTTAAAAAAGTAATTAGTTTTTATTCTTTTTATTACTTATTTTCGGTTTGGTATTTCTACCAAATCAATTTTTTTATTTTTTTAAAATTACAAATAAATATTTTTTCCCCCATTTAATGGTGAAATCAATCAAATTTCAAACAACTTTTTTTGGGGGCTTTGAATTGTTAACAAGTTAAGGTTTAACAAAGGTTGAATACCAACTTTTTTTGTTTACATTACAAAAACAAAAAAAATTGATTGGTTTATTATAAAAAGGTCAAATATATACCAATTAAAATAAAACAAATAAACTTATTTGGCTATTCAGGAACAACTTGAAGCTCTAATAATAGGGCCTGGAAGATGTCTTCCCCCTTGTGCACCCACCACCACATAAACTCAGTGAGGTAGGTGTTCAGCGAGTGTCTGGCTGTGCCACACTGTTTTTTGTTGCACCATTTCAACAGACCCCACAGGCACTTGATATTCTGTGTGTGCGCACCTGTGCTGGGATCCACAAAGTTGTACCTGTGGTTTACAGTCAGGTGCTTGAAACCTGCAGCTTTAAGCTCTTTGGTTTGATAACCCTTCCAGCAGTGAGAGAAAATAGTTGATCCAGGTTTGACGTTTTCCCGAATCGACTGGCTGCGGATCGACAGGGAACAGCCACAATGAAGCAATCGCTGGTCTCACAGCACACTCCCCCATAGATCCACTGCTATGGAAGAACCCTGCCCTGGTGGTTCTTTCACTGGCTAAACAAGGTTTCATCAACAACAATTGAGCCCAGTACCACCAATTTGACAACACGGCTGAGACCTTAAGCTCCCGCGGCAGAGCTCGCGGAGTCCGTTGGTCCAGTGCACAAGGGAGCCTGGAGACAGGTTCAAGTCGGAGATGGCCCTCAACACTGTCAGCTCCTCATGGCTCCAATAGTACAGGAGACATACTATCATCATGAAATAATCAAGGCGTGATTCCTCCAGCCACGTCCTTTTTGCGAATCAAACATCGACATCCACACGAACCGACCTTACATTTAAAGTAGTAACTTCCACAAAGGTATAATGTCATCTTTTCTCCACATGCACACTTTTTCACAGATGCCACTACAAACTGCTGTAGAAAGGTGATGGCATCAGTTTGGGAGCAAGGCAAATCCCACACTTTGATGTTCAGAAACTTTATTTCAAACATTTGACAAAGCTCGCAGTTGTTCTCACAAAAAACATGACTTGGAGCATGATCTGATAGAAATCGTGCTCACACCTACACATGCCCAATTTTTTGAGCAGGAAAGGTGGGCTATGGAAGTATGAGACTTGTTAGTAGACATTCATAAAACATGGGGGAGAGAGAAGGAGAAGGTCTTAATGAATATTAAAATAGTTTTGATATTCGGAATTCCAGCCACCATCATACAATACTGTACCCAAAAGTGAAATTTGATCATACATCAAAAATGCGTAACACAAATCTGAGCTGTAAGCTGACACGATAGCTTCTGTGCCAGATTAATAAACGTCATGTTTTTGAGCGTTAGCATAGAAGTAGACTACAGCCACCACATACCAAACAGGCTATTTCTATGCTTACGCATTAGAAATAGAATGTTTGATAGTGGAGGCGGCTGCCTAAATGGCATATTTCTGTGCGATAGCAAAGAAATAATGCCTTCAAGTGGTTTCAACATGCTATTATAAAACAACTGTTTAGTCTTATTAGAATTTAACTTATAGTTAGACAGTACATTAATGGTACTAAGTGGCCAGAGCATTGATGATGATCAGCATATTTTAATATCCCAGCATTATTGTTTTTATAGCTGTACATTCAGATAGGTGAGAACTTAATCAGTGCATCCAAATTAATGTTTAATGAATTGCCCAATCTGGCAAAGGCTAAATAGTTGGCCTGGTCTACAGTAGACCCAGTTTAAATCCAGTCATAAGATTAACTGTTGATTTATTTTTATTGTTAATCATTCACTGATGCTGAATGAGTAGTACTATTACTTACTTATACTTATTGATAATGCTGGGGGGAATTATGAATTTGGTTAATGAGATGGATAATTGCTTTGAGGAGTAACTGGGCTCATGTCTCAGAGATTTTATGATCGCATGTACTCTTATAATATATAAAATTCCTTATATGTTTGTGATATAAACATTTCTTTAATATCTACATTTGAACATTACTTAATATCCTACTTAATTACTTTAATATCTTTTGCTTTAAATCTTACTTTAATACTTCATTATTTCAATACTTTAATATACTATTTTACTGAATGTCTTACTTTAAATATTTTATTATATTATATCTATACTCATGTATTTTAATTATTTTTTTGTAAATTTCATCATTTGAAATATTGTTGACTTGAGGATGATGATGATTTTTATCACCCCAGGGCCACCATAATACCCCCAATTCCATTGTAATATATATATCATTAAATGCCACTCATAAATAACTATGACGATTCTAATTCTAAAAAGAAAATGGCCAAAAATACGTTAAGGAAAAAGTTTCATCAGGATAATTTAAAATAATATATGAAACGTAAATATGCTCACACATGTGACAAATATATTGTCTCTTAATATATTTAGCAGCAAAGTATTTTTTTTCCTAAATATTTCAATACCTTACCTAATTGTAGTTCTTCATTGTATGTATTTTATTAACAACTATCCTTGTCCCAATAAAACAATTAATATTGTTCCTCTTTAAAATGCTTTCGGTTAATTTTTATAACATAAAAGTTGTCTGCACTTTTATAAAAACTACCCTCACATATTTCTTTTTTTTAAAAGTTTATTAATATTTATTTGTTTCACAATCTCAGTCCATTAAAGATGTACACTTACAATAATAAGGTAGATATTTGAAAACCAGGCACTCTTCACAAACCTGGAGCTTAATTGTAAGTATAGGGGATTTGAACTCAGATATTCAAGCACCTTCAACTATTCACATTATTTCATACAACTGATACACATGATCATACACATGTAGAAAAAATAAATAATCACCAATAAACATATTTTGTGCTAAACCAGCACTCGTCAGTTGGTCCAGATAATCAGTGCTCAGTTTATATTAAGATAGCAAATCTTCATACTTCAATGGACAAAACACACAAATTAACATTAACAGTTTTTTTTAATGTAGCACAACTTTTTTATTCCTCGTGGTAACAATTTTAACTAAAAAACAAATTTAAAAAATCTTTTTAAATGATATCTCAATACGTAAACATATATTTAGAATAAACATTAACCTTATTGAATCTTTACATTTAAAATAATTTAAGTAAAACTCCAATAACATTTTGACTTTTTGTAATTTTGTGCGATCTATTTAAGTACTTACATGTCAAATAGAAAGTAGATTCATTTTTTCAACTGCTGATTGGTAAATATTTATATTCAATCTAAAGATGTGAGTTTGTTTTATTTAAATAGTAAAGTAAGATAAGGTTTATCGTGCATTTTATCACCGTCAGATACATGACACTCAAAAGTCATGCTTTAACACGTATTTGTTTTTACCAAATTAACTTAGTAACTTTATATATATATATTAGTTAAGGATATCTGGATACTATTATACTTGTAATGTTCTTTGAGCCATGTGTTATCCTGACATTTAGCTACGATATTAGATTCAGTATTATAACATCATCAAGATCAAAGGTTTATTGATTCGACTTTTGATCTTGCCATTATATTTTTAGAATACTATTAAGCATCTTAACTGAAATTTTTTTAGTGGTTTAATTTATTGATGGCAACAAATCCATGTTTAACCTCTACATACTACAGTTTTGTTAGCCGAGAAGTCATCACAGCCGCCTTGCAAGCAAGTAGTTGGTTGCAGACGGTTGTGGGTTCGCCTCCCGGTCGATGCTATGACATATGAAAAAAAAATTTAGTTGTAAGAGTTTTATTATTATTTTTAAATTCATTAAATGCATCAGAACCACGATAGAATTTGTGCTAGACCTCAAAATTCAAATTCACTTTACTATCCAATAAAACTATTGCAGACTTTTCATTTTTAATATTATAAAAATACATTTTAATTCCATTAACTTAAATATTTCCTCTCTAAATATAAATCAATTGTTATGATAGATATATTACAAAAGCATGCATCTGAATTTTTATATTATGATTCAAAGGGATATAAAATACTCTCCCCGCCCTCAATCTATTAAAATATCTTATAAAAGAGTGTTGTCTTCTGATTTAATGGTTTAGTTTTAAAAGAATTTTATTTGGGGAGAATATTGGGTTTTTTTTATACATTAACTTCTTAAAGGTTGATAATGGATGATTTGTAGAGATATTAATCCTGGGTATGGAATTAATCCTGTGGTTATAGAATGTTATCATCAGCTATCTGGAAATGTATTGGGCTTTGGAATTTGGAATAGATTCCAGGTTTCTTCAAATAGAAACTTGGAGGAAAGGGTCATGTCTTTATGTTTAATTTTTTTTTAAAAGAGATATGAATAGACTGTCTGGGTCTGGCAGAGGAGTTGTGAAGATTAATTTGCATCTTATATTCCAGATAGAGTGGGTGAGAAATACTGACATCCTTATAATTTGAAGCTGCTTACTTTGTAGGGATTCTTTTAGAGAGAGGATTCTGTAAATATCAATCTTTGTATTTTGGAAAATTAAAAGCTTGTTATTTTCAAGTCTGGTACATGAGTGAACTATGTGGTCAAACGTATCATCATGCCTCTTGCAGATTGGGCAGGTAGGGTCAATGTTGTTAAGAAATCTCTTGTGGTAGAGGAACCAGTTGGTATGCATGGCTCCCAGATTTACTTTTACTAAGTAGTTTAAAAATTTGGGTTCTAAAGCTAAGAACTTGAAAATGGAAGTAATTCTTTGATTAGTGATGCTAAGCAGGATTTAATAGTTTAGAAGGTTATTTTTGAAAACAATGTAAGTCATTACATCACTTTTGCAATTTTAATCCACCATTTATTAAACTTCTTTCTTTTAATTTCTATACTGTGGATGATTTTTTGTGTTCCTTTTATTGTTATTAAAAGCAGAAAATGACCCATTTATTTTTAAATAAGTCACTAATAATAGTCGTGGTCAAAGAAATGATCAAGATGTTATTTTAGTGAATCCAAAGCAGACTTATTTGTATTTACAATAGATTCCTTATAAAAAATTTATGATTAAGTAATATCATAATCTTTAAAACTTTAACTGAGAATATGAGTGTTTAATAGATGTTAAAATTAAGAGTAACTGGCAATTGCTTTCAAAGAACAAACATTAAATTTATTAACAAAATGTTTGGAATAAAACTTACTTTTAATGCATCAAGCGTTGTTAGCCGAGAGGTCAGCACAGCCGCCTTGCAATTGGTTGCAGGCGGTTGTTGTGGGTTCGCCTCCTGACTGATGCTATGACATATGGAAAAAAAAGCATCCTAATCTATAAACTATTCATATGTACCTCAGATATTTATGTGATATTGATTTTAGTATTCTAATTTCCAATAATAGCATAATACATGAGATGCCATTGTTTAGAGAATAGTTGCATCCATATTTCTTTATAGTAACTTTTTGGGCTAAAAAGTGCTGTTATCATAATTAATTTGTTACATAAAATCTTAATAACAATTGTGAAAATTGGATTCACTAAATATCACATGACAACCATTATTGCATTTTCATTTTGGACTCATAGCTTTATAGTTAAATAAAAGGTATAAGGTGGTTGCTAGAGGGTTGCATTAGATCCTAAGATCTAGGTGCAGTGCATTCATATCCAAGACTCTTCCCTGATAAAGGCCACAAGCTAGAAACTGGTCTGGGAATATTGGATGATTAGGCACTAAATAGGGATTTTATGCACAAACCTTATTGCATCCATTGATTACTATGGCATGCACTGTATGGCGCTACTGTATGGAGAGTTTACTCCTGTTTTAAAATTGAATTCACAGAGTCATATACCTTTAATTAATAGTTTAATGTTATTTTTTGACATGGACATTGAATGTTTTTTTTAATAGTAAATGGAAATTATTCAACTCATGTAGATTTTTCAGATTATATAATTGTGTTTGCAAATAATGCTTTAGAGCTTCGGGAAATGTTGCAAGAGTTATGAGGTGAAAGTAAGAAAAATAAGATTAAAGATAAAAAGATTAAAGTAATGCTCAGTAGATTTTTTCAAAAGAAGAAAATAAAGATTGATAATAATGAGTTAGAAGTAGTTAACAACTTTGCAAATCCTTAATCAGATAATTATTACAGATGGAAATATAATGGATAAAATTAATCATAAAATTAAACTAAAAAATATATCTATGTATTTGAAAATGAAGGTTTTTTTAATAAATGTGTTTTGCCAGTTTTTACTTATGGATCTGAGACTTAGACACCCAACAGAAGAGCAATACAGAGACTTCAGACTACTCAATAAAGTATGAAGAGATAATTGTGGGAGTAATAAGAAGAGATCAAAATAAAATACATAGGTGAGAGAACAAACAGGTGTTACAGACAACATTGAAACAATTAAGTGACTGAAGTAGAAACTGGGCTGGATATATTGCTAGAATAGATGAATAGTTAAAATCTTAAAGTGGATTCCAAGAGATTGTAAAAGACCCAGAAAGAGACCACATGTGAAATGGATGAATTAAATAAGGTAGTGTACTGGAGTGAAGTGAAGAAGAGAGACTAGAGATTGGAGAAGATAAATTTGGATAGAACTTTATTCTGCAGTGGATTGATAATACTTAAATATGATGATGATGATACAATAATAACACTATCTCTGAACTTTTTGAATTTAACATTCTGGTATAAGAACTGATAGTATTAATGTACTAAACAATTTTGAAATAATATTAGCTTTATATACATTTAGGAATTCCAAGAATAGAAAATATCAAATTAGACAATAGAATCAAACACCTTCCTATCTTTTTTTACTCAGTCATCATATCTTTTGAAAAATATGAAGCCATCAATGTTTTTCATTAAACTTTGTTTTTTTCTGGAATAAATATATCAATTCTAAACCTTTTAGACTTTGAATAATTCTTTTCAAGAAATACTATTACACATTTATTTTAAATACGTATTTTTTTTTTTTTAAGTGTCATAGCATCGGCCGGGACGTGAATCCGCAACCCGGGCAACTGCCTACAAGTGCAAGGCAATCGCGCTGACCTCTCGACCACCAATGCAAGACTAAATATGTATTTTTAAAAACTGAATTATCTTTATTATTATTGTCTACTTTCTCGCCATTAAAATTATTAATATTGCAGTTAAATCTATATTATTTTGTGAACCAGGATATGTTTTTCCATCTTTTCTAAATCTCAACACATTAATGATCAGAAATAGACCTCTAATATAGCTTTCTAAATATACAAACGTTTTCTATATAAAGCTTCATACCTCATACAGTTTTAAAGTAAATCACTATTAGTTGTACTGCCTTGTTCAAGATCATAATTAAGTATTCCCACTAAGCAAATATCTCCTCATTATCATGTCTTTTAATGCCAATAACTTAACATGTGAGATTAAGCTAAATATTCTTACATTTCTACTAAATTGGGCTTTTTTTTTTCAGTAAAAAAAAAACCAACTGGTAAAAACTATACTTCAAATTCAAAAATAGCATTAACATAAATAAATTATCTCAGATTCTTACTTACATAGCTTTTAATAATTTAATAAAAATTTCTTTCCTGGGCTTTATCCTATTATTATCTATGCTAAACTTTAGCAACTTTCGATTATTATTGTGCAGTCTATTTCAATTTATTTCTAAATGATTCTAATATACTACTGCTCACTTTCTTTTTTAATTACTTATTATTTCCATACACATCTTTTTTTTTATATAGAATTCTTTAATATCTACGGTGGAGATATGGTACTGATAATAAATGTGCTATCTTTTCTGATTTCTTTGTCTAATCTTACAATATTCTTTTAATTCTAATGATTTTAAATAGACAATTTTAACTGCTCTAAAATGGTCAATGCAGAATATCCATACCTCCATTAGAGTAAATTAAAATTTTGTAAAGTTTAATTATTATAATATATAGAGAAGAAAAAAAAGATCATATTCCAACATTCTCCATGTCCAATGGGGCTTGAAGATTTGCTATCTGGATATAAACTAAGCACTGATTATATATATGTATGGGAGATGATGGTCTGGACCAATTAATGAGTGCTGGTTCAGCATGAAATACGTATGCATATTGGAGATCATTTATCTTTTTCACAGGTATGTGGTTATGGGTATCGGTTGTATAGGATAGAGTGGGTGGTTGTAGAGAGTTTGAAAGTCTGAGTTCAAATCCTTTCTAATTGCATTAAGTTCAGGATGACAATGTACTTGTATTTAAATATTAAATACAAAAAAAAAATTACATAGAAAATTTATGATTTTTTTTTTAGTTTGTTAAGACTAATTTCATTTTATTAAATTATTTTGTTAAATGTCATTAAAAATGCTAATTTTCTACGTGAAAAGCTACGTTGCATTGATCAGATTACTTTCACTTAATTTATTTTGTTACACTTAATTGTCTAAGAATTAGTGAAACGTAAATTAAATCTCAAAAAAAAAAGTTTCAAGTAATAATCATCTAATAAACATAGATGATAATGTTAATAGCTTATTAAATATATTTTTATTATCAGTTAACAAATTTTTTCAGCAATAAAAATATATAAATACGTAAAAATCAATTATTATTCTAATATTCATAATAAAGAACAAAAAAGGGCATAAAACTAGTTTATTTATAGAGAGGCATATGGGAAAAACTTAGGGTGGGGAATGGAAAGGGAAGGGAAAGTGGCAACAGGTTTCTATGAGCATAGTGGCTGAGAGATTCCTGACTCCGAGAAAGGAGAAGCCATAGTGCATCACATAACAACAGTTCTTACCAATCAAGAAATGATTCCTCCAAGCTATGTACAGTGAAAAGACCAACAGGGCCTAGTAAATTGGATACTATTTGGAAATATATACCATAGTTTGTTGTCATCCACACACAGTTGGAGAGTTTATAAATTCCCACTTATGCATCATATAATAACATCTATTCTGGTCTCTTCTAATTCTGTTAATCTTTGACCAGAGTTTGCTTGGAAAGAAAAAGACAGTAACTCAAAGAGTAGAGTCAGCTATTAGAATATGATTATTTATATTGGAGTTATTCCAGTCATGCATCCACATTTTGTTGATATCAAATATGGATTTCTGCTGAGAATTACCAGTGAATCAAAAAGGCTACCTTGATTTTAGCCTGATGTTTAGGGGACTGTTCAGAATAAAAATGATTGGATGATTTGGTAATTCAACAAGATTGTTGAATTCATTGATAGTTACCAAGCTGAATCTGATGTTAGCTGGAGGGATATAAAACTATATATATATAAAATCAAAAATGTAATTTTTTATTGCTTTTACATAAATTCATTAGTAAGTAAAAAATAAATTTTCTTTAGCTTTCATGTGGAGCAAAATATCTTTTAAATAATAAATAAAATCAATTTTCTTATTTCAAGGTCAATCTATTTGTCAAATAAACTTTTTTTATCTGATGAATAGATTGGAGTTGATACAGGAAGTGGGCATTATTTGCGAATTTATTTAAATGATTCTTTGTCCCATCTTTTATTTTTATTCACATAATACCACAATTAAAAGGTGAAGAAATTTTATTGTTTACATACATTTTAGTCCATTTATGTGAATAAAAGTATTTCTTTAAAAAAATGTATTTTCTACCTTTTAATTTTGTATAATTCCGGAAATTATGAATAAAAAAGTTTAGGTACAATTTAATACTGCTAGATAGCAGTATAAAGAATGCTGAATCCATATAATAACCAAAATAGTATTTAATTAGGTTATGAATAAAAGGCAGACAAGAAGATGGATGAGAAAGGTAGTATGATATGCAAAAGATTTGGTTAAAGAATTTATGTCAGTATACTTATACAAAAGATGGGATGGATTGTGTTAGGAGAATTGTTGAGTGTTATAGTGGCAAGGAATGAGATAGAAGAATAGATGCATTAATAAAGAATAGAAAATTGGAGAGATGGAGAACTAGTTATGGAGAGTAAAAAGAGTTTATTTATATATATATATATATACAGAATATTGGGTGCGATTTAATTTATGAGAATAGCAAGGAAAGTACTTTTCTATTTAAGTACGAACAGGATCTTTAGCAACAAAGGAATATACAGATAAATGGGGATGATTTAGTATGCAAGTTGTGTAAGGAAAGCATAGAAAATATTAGTCATCTGTTAATGGAATGTAAGTGACTGCAAGCAGAAAGGGTACAAGTAATGATGTTATGGAGGAATAAATATAAACAAAGTGATTATACAGAAAGTGGGTTCTTGGATTTTATGCTGGTTTGGGAAAAGATAAGGGAGATTTAGATATAAAGGCCATGGAGTTGATAAAGATTATGTTGTGGAAATGGGATGGAGCAAGATAGAAAGGAATGCGGGAAAAACATTGGGCAGTGAATGAAAAGGGAAGGTATAGTGGCTAACAGGATTCTCCGGGCATAGTGGCTGAGAGATTCCTGGCTCCAAATAAGAAGTCATAGTGCATCATGTAGCATATAAAATTAAAAAATTTAAATTTTCACAAATTTTTTATTAAAATTGTTTGCAAACTCCAATACTGTCATCAGGAATATGGATATATGCAATGTTTCAATTAGATTAAACATTGAGAAATTGGGGGAAATCGAGTTATAAGATTTCATCAAATCAAACACATAAAAAAAAACAGAATAACTAAAAGCAGATAAAAGGATATTTGATTTCAAAACTTTTTTAGATATGATGTTTCAAAATCAATTCAGATTTGCATGAAAGAGCTTATCATATAATCAAAAAGAAAGGACAGGCCTCAATTATGCCTTATGTGGACCTAATCACATAATTAAAATAATTATCATATTTTCTGTTAGCAAATTATAAAATTAAAACCTTAGCTAGTACCATTCTATAAGATGAAAAAGATACAAGAGTACTTTAAATTAGTTTTTAAAAAATGATGGGATGTTTTTATTGAACATAATTTTAATTTTTAAAATTTTTTTAGATTAACTTCAGCATCTATTAACCAGAAGTGCCAATTTAGTTGCTCATTTAAAGGTTGTTGCATTTTTTAAAATAATAAATGGTGTAAATATGCTATGTGCCAGTTAAATTTATAAAACAAAAATTTGAATCCAGATTTTTTTCCCCGAAATAGTCTATCCAAGACATTCTTGTAATTATTCATAACATTAAAATTAAATAGGAAAAGAGAAAGCAGAAAAACTGTCTATTAGTAGTTGATTCATATTTAAAATAGTCAATTTTTTTAGAATGTTTACTTATGGATAATTCAAACATCCAATAAAAGATTAAATAGTTATTATTAACAATAAGAGAAATTAAAGCAAACTCCCCATACAGTAGTGCCATCCAATGCATACCTTGGTAAACAATGGATGCAAGAAGGTTTGTATATATAAAATCCCTATTTTAGTGTCTACTCATCTAATATCCCCAGACTAGTTTCTAACTTATGGTTTTCATCAGTGAGGCGAACACTGCACCTAGATCTTAGGATCTATACAACCACAAAAACTAGTTTGGGGGTATTGGATGGTAGGCACTAGATAGTAATTTATGCATAAATATTTTTGTATCCATTGATTACTAAAACTTACACTGGCTGAAACTATTGTGTGGGGAGTTTATGATTGTTTAAACAGCTTATGTAACCAGAGGAAATGATGATTATGTGAAAATAAATTAAAAAAAGAAAAACCAGAAAAACTCTCAATTTTATATTTAATTAGCCTGTACAAGAAAACTCTTTCAATATATCTTTCAGCATTTCTAGAAAAGAACAAGAGATGATTTTGCTATGCAGTAAATCATTTAGAGCAATGTCCTCATGCTTAATTTTAAATGTGAAATGAACTAGAATCATACTATTGAAGTACTGTTGTTTGATACCAATTTTTTGTATTTTTCGCTTTAAACAAGAAAGAAACAACTTGAAAAAGTAATCTAAAAATTAATACATTATAATCGAAACATGACTAAATAAAAAAATATTAAAAATTTTAAAAATAAAATATTTTTTTATATCAGTGTACCATATACGACACAAATTGAGGATATCACAGAACTCTCTTTTTTAGGCAATAAAAAAACCATTAAGACAAATACAGTTAAAAGAATATTTTTACAAATTGGAGACATATTAAAGGTATAAAATAGAATATTATAAGAATCAAATTATTTTAATGAAGTTAAGGGAAATAAGGTGCGAATTTAATTTTGGATGTATTAAACATCTGTCATTTAAGAATAAGTTTATTAAGTATTACAATTATTAAATATATAAGCATTAAAAAATAGGACTAGATATTTAATATGTATGCGTTATACAAAATATATACCTATAAGTATTATTCAGAAGAAAACCGAATAGTAAAATAGTCAAAACATCTGAAGGAAAAGAATGTCGGTAACATTAAAATAAATATGAGAGTACTGGAATAAAAAGTCTACATATGTATGTTCAATACTAATTAAAAAAAAGAATCTTCAATTCCTTTCTTTGTTTCAATATGGGTAAATCATTTAACTAGGGATTTTTGTCTTTTAAATTCGAATCACCTTAACGAGTGGTCTTCGACGGAAATAATACATGTTATTTCCTAGACAAAAAAATGTAAAATTGTAGAAATATTTAGAAGCAAAAAAGTAACGGATTGAAAATTAATTTAATTTAATTAATGTTAAACATATCAAGAAAGCGATTCAATAAAGCAGCAATTAAAACAGTGGTAAAGAGGGAGAAATTTAAAGGAAATATATATATATGCACACATGTAGACTATAAACTCGCTATAAAATTTTTAAAATGTATGATAATTATTATTGCAGGATACTTTACTTAGGAATTCTTGCCGCAATTGTTATTATACCAGTACTTGAAGTAACAAGTAATCCAGAACAATTAATCTCTGGAGTCGGACTGATTGCTTATATTTTACTTGCATTTGTATTTTCCAAGCACCCTGCTCACGTAAGTACGTTAGATATCATTATCGATCTTAATGATAAAGTTGTACTTTTTTTTTTTTTACGTATGATTTCGATGTATCCATAAATCTATATATATATCATTAGACAAGAACATCATACTTTGAACCTAAAACTTGTTCCGTGTTTCTCTATCACTTCACTTATTATGTCGTTGTTTGTTTGTTTTTACTGTATAATGCAAGTAACTGTTATAATGTGAATCTTGTGGTTTTTGCCATAGATTGTTTTTTTTTTTTATGTTCATTGGTATATTTTAAACAGGATTGCTAAGTCTTTCAATCTTCATCATTTTTTTTTTTTTGATTTACCATTTTTTAGTTATAACAATGTATTTCTAAAGACTAATATCATCTATATTTATTACTTTTTATAATTATTTTTTACAATCCACTATTGACAGTTTCAATTGCCCCAGAGATCCAGATTCGATTGCCCCAGAGATTATTGGGGCAATCGAAACTGGATCTCTGGGGCAATCGAAATTACTGGGGCAATCGAAACTGGATCTCTGGGGCAATCGAAACTGTCAATAGTGGATTGTAAAAAAGCATTGTAAAAAGTAATTAAGAATATAGATGATATTAATATTGTGAATTTGGCAATGCAGTAAGAAAGATAATGTTATTTTTAAAAACATTTGTGTGATGTCATTTCTTTCAGAAGATAGACTGAGAAACTAGATAACCAAGAAATAATAATTAACCTTTATCTTAATGATAGTTTTCCTTGCCTGCCATTCAGAATTTATAACAGCATATATTAATCTGTATCATTTAGATGTATAAAAATAAAAAGCTGCAAGATAAGACTTTGCAACTAGTGAAGAAAATAAAATTGGATATTTCTAACATTAGTAATAATTTAAAGATGTAATTATAATATTATTAAAGATAATTATTAATATGATTGGTATTTATATTTAATACAGCAGATATGTTTGGTGAAAAATTGTTAACTATTAATATTTGCTTCAATGTCTTGAACATAAATTTTAAATTCTTCTTCTTCAACCTTGGCAAAAAACTTCTTCATTTGACGAAAACTTGAAAATCAATGCTGAAACCTTGTGCATACAAATATAATTTTAGGAATAAAAATAATAAATTTTTAACAACAATTAAAAATTTATTTTTATAACCTAAAATCTTGATTAAAATGTCTAAATTTTGATTAGAATTCGATTTCATTTTGTAAATCAATAAGTTGTACTTCTATCAAGAATCTTCCATTATCTCCGCTGTTTAAAGTTAGCCATTGGATTTGTCGCAAAGACTAGCTTAGTGTCATCTATTCTCCAACTTTGAAAAGTATTAATGAAGGACTAGTGATAATATAATTTAAACCACTAAACGTCACATGATCACCATTCTTTATGCTTACACAAGTTGTTTACACAGCTGCTAAACTTTCCATGCAGTAGCACCACTTAGTGCAAGCCAGAGTAATCAATGGATGCAAGAAGGTTTGTGCATAAAATCCCTATCTAATGCCTACTCATTCAATATCCCCAGACTAGTTTTTACCTTATGGCTTTCATCACTGAGGAGCCTTGGATCTGATGGCACTGCACCTAGATCAATTTAACCCTCTAATGCAACCCTCCAGCAGCCATCTTTTACCTTATTAGGCTAATAAGGTAAAAGGTGGTTGCTGGGGGTGCATTAGATCTTATGATCTAGGTGTGGTGCTGTCAGATCCAAGGCTCATCACTGATGAAAGCCAAAAGTTAGAAACTAGTCTGAGGATATTGAATGAGTAAGCACTAGATAGGAATTTTATGCACAGACCTTCTTGTATCCATTGATTACTTTGGCATGTACTGTATGACACTACTGCATGGATAGTTTTGCCTCTGTGATAATAGAATTTGTTTTAACCAGTGATATCAATGACCACCCTATCAATGACTATGTTCCAACTTTAAATTCAAAATAATCAAAGGAGAAAACCATTTATTCCTTGATGGATAATAGTTGTATTATATATATATATATCATTAAAAGATTATTTTTCTTTGGAGACTTTAATGCCCAAATTAATAAAAACAATAAATTTAACCCTTAATTTTGAGAAATAATGTTATTGGTTCTGAATAGTCAAATGTCTATTGTTTTTAAGTTTTTGTATAATATATGGATTGATTCTTCATGCAAAAAAATGTTATAAAGATACTTGAATGTAGAAACACTCTAGTAAATGTAAATTGTTGAACGACATCTTAAATTATTAAGCTTCTAAATTAAAATAATAATTACATTCTTAAAAAATAAGTCTTATTCTAAAGGTGTTGGTATCAATTTTGATGTTTATTTATAAAACAACTATTACTCATGGTTAAATTTCAACAGATGTTAAAAACTAAAATTGTCAATTTCGGTTTTCAAGCTTGATAATCTTTTTAAAAATTATCTTGAAAATAATAATAAGTCTGTTCTTGAGTTCATTTTCTTTGATAATGAGTTAATTAAAAAGAAATGTGGAATTTTATGATGGGAATAAGAACATTGAAATTAATATGGAAGATCATAATCAACATAGAAATTTAAAGCCAAAAATTTGATAATGACAAGAAAAATAAAAGTAATTGATAAACTAAAAATGTTAAGGAGATATAGATATTTGTTATCATGGCAACTTAAAATTTTTTTGGTGCATTGAAAATAAATTGTAGATTATTTATTAAATCAATGAATATTTCAAATATGTGGAAAGCATACTTTGATCAGCTTTTGAATGGTGATGCAAGGATTTGGATGAATAGATTTGTGCAATTCAATTAACAATTTATAATTCAGACCCATAATAGATTAAAGCCCTGATTTCAGCACTGTGAGCAAAGATTAGCTTATATATAGATAAGCTCTAAGCATAAATATACATTTATGCTTTTTAGACTGATGCTAAAGAGTAAGTGTATATAAATTTGTAACAGAGTAACTGGAGGTTTATTTCTTCTTTATAATATAAATTAAATTTTATATTTAAATGAGTATCACATGGTCATCATTTCTTATGCTTGTACATAACTGTTATCAAAACAGGCAAAAATCTCCTTACAGTAGTGCCACTCAGTGCAAGCCAGAGTAATAACAGTTATGAGCAAGCATAAGAAATGGTGATCATGTGATGTTTAATGGTTTAATACCAATCCTCTCTAATAAAATAGTGGTGTCTACAGTTATTAAAGAACCAAAGATACCAAAATGTATGGGCACTGAACTGAGTTCAGACATATATGACTATATAAGCCAATGAGTTTGGATTGAAAATATTTTTGTGCTTTCAATTTTATTCTTATAGTTTTGTAGTTGAGATAAAAGATCTAGGTGCAGTGCTTAGATCCAAAACTCCTCACAGATGAAAGCCACAAACTAGAACTAGTCTGGGGGTATTTGATGAATAGGCACTAGATAGAGATTTTACGCACAAGCCTTCTGGCATCTATTGATCTACTCTACTGTATGGAGATTTTTGCCTGTTTTAATTTAAATAAGTAATTGTGTAATAAGCATTTGAGAAATTTGTATACCCTTAAAATAATGTTCCAGGATTTACTTGGTATCAATATATTTTCAGGAATAAGCTTTCATTATTAAGAAAGATAGTTTACATCTCATCTCCAAGAGAACTACCCATTGTCCAAAAATAGGAGCTTAAAATGTTTCCAAATTTGCATAGCTCATTTAATCAATAGTTAAAATAAGAGGCTGAGCACTTTTCATTGGCTAAATTGTTTACAGATCATGTGATTTTCTCGGAATATATTGCACATTTATTTTATTTTGCAAATTTTTAATATTCTTATCCCTAACACCCTCTGGATGTCTTAGTGTTCTTGATTTCATTTATTGTTTGGTAGTAATAAATGGAACAACTTTTTATATGTCTAGAAAATTTCTAATAAAATGATTTACATGTTGTGTGGATAAAATGTGAGAATCTCTTTTGTGCATAATGTGGTTTGTGGTAGATTAACCGAGAGGTCAGTGACAGCTGCTTTACAAGCAGTTGTCCCGGGTTGTGGGTTCGCTTCCCGGCTGATGCTATGACACATGAGAAAAAATAAATAAATAAATAAATCTAATAAAGATAATCTTTACAACATTTGTTAAGTACTCAACAATAGCTAAATCTAGATTATATAAAATCTTTTTTTTCATTATATGTTCGCTTATGATAGAAATGACTATAAAAACTTGTTCTAAATAATAATTAGTAAAAAAACGTGGGTTTGAAATATTTGTGAAATGACATGTATTGATGGCAGGATAAGTGATATTAAGATTTATTAAGAAACTATTTCACTTAATAATATTGCAATTCCAAAATAAGTAAATTGTACTTGTAATTTTATGCTTGAGATGACCCAAATGAAATATTGTTACTGGTACAGATATTTTAACTTTATTTTTTGAATAGCAATATTTTTTTCCAGAATAATTGTGTATTATAAATTTATTAAACGCACATTGATTACGTAAGTAATATTTACTGAGGCTATAACCTCAATAATATGCATGTAAAATGCGATAGTAGGGACCTCTACAGGTGTTTTAACCACAAGCTTACGCTATGGAAGAAAAGAGGGGAACCTCTCTTTACTTCAATCTACTTTCTATTTAAATAGGTGAGTATTAATGTGTAATAAGAAATGTGGACTTAATCAGTGAAGTATTGAATAGCTTCACGCTCGTAGATATAACCGCTTCAGCTTCACCTATTTAAATAGAAAGTAGGTTGAAGTAAAGAGAGGTTCCCCTCTTTTCTTCCATAGCATAAGCTTGTGGTTAAAACACCTGTAGAGGTCCCTACTATCCCATTTTACATGCGTATTATCGAGGTTATAGCCTCAGTAAATATTACTTAATAATTGTGTATGAAAAATATAATAAAGTTATAAATATATGTAGTATAGTGAGTGAATTACATTTCACTAATGACAAAAGTATTAAAGATTCTTGATTTACATATTCCAATAAATTTTTCAGCTTTACTTCGAGACATTAAATATTTTAATTAAATTTCACAAATTTAAATTTTATATGACCTGAGATTAAAATATATGCTGTAATCTTTGGTTCAGAATATATGTGATCATAGCTTCTCTCTTTTTATTGTTGTTGGATCATTGGATTACATTTCTTTCTTTTTATATTCATTAAATGTGTTTAACATGGAGGCCAAACTCTCCATACAGTAGCACCACTCAGTGCAAGCCAGAGTAATCAATGAATGCAGGAAAGTTTGTGCATATGCTTACTCATCCAATATCCCAGACTAGTTTCTAGCTTGTGGCTGATCCACAAGCTAAAAACTAGTCTGAGTATTTTTCTGAAGGTTTGTGATGATGGTGTTCTAGCTGTATTTTTATATTGGACTATTTCCATCATCTAATATGTGTGTTGAATGTCTTTAGAAAAGTTTAATTTTTAGTTAAATATTCCAAATGCATTCAACTGTTAGTAATATCACAGCAAACAGGTTAGTATACGCACAACGTTTTGAGAGGTATTTTTCTCCCCTCTTCTTCAGGTGTTGCTGGCCTGACCAGTGACAGTACTAGCATGGGATTCGAACCTGGGTCCTTAGATTCTTGATTATTAAAATTTAAGGTAACGCTCTAACCAACTGAGTCATCCTGCCATTGGGAGTAGGCATCAGATAGGGATTTTATGCACAGATCTTCTTGCATTCATTGGTTACTTTGGCTTGCACTGAGTGGTGCTACTGTATGAAGAATTTTACCTCTGTGTAAACAGGTTGGGTAAGCATAAAGAATGGTGATCATGTGATGTTTAATAGTTTAAATGTGTTTAAATTATATGATTCTTTCTCTTAACTTCAGCTAAAAGAATTATATTTTCATTTTCACAAGGACTCTGATGATAATTTATAATAAAAAGCAAACTAGATATTTTTTCCCCCAAAATGATCAACTTTTTTTCTTCTTCTTTAACATATTTGTTTTTTTCATAATTTAATATGTGTAACATTATTTATCCTGTTATTAAACAGGCAAAAACTTTCCATATAGTAGTGCCACCTTGTGCTAATCAGAGTAATCAATGGATGCCAGAAGGCTTGTGCATAAAATCCCTATCCAGTGCCTACTCATCCACTATCCCCAGACTAGTTTCTGGCTTGTGGCACTGCTATATGGAGAGTTTTTGCCTGTTTAATAACAGTTATGTGCTAGCATGAGATGGTGATCATGTGATGTTTATTATTTATCCTGGTTATGATATATGTGTTGCTCTTCAAATCAATTAGCATTTTCAAAATTCTTGGTTACCAGATTATTAGTATGATGTGCCAAGGCCTTTATTTTATTCTTCTTCTAGTCAATACTTGAAGGTAGATAAGTTCTCATAAAAAATACATATGTAATCAAACACAAACTTTTAAAAAACATTCAATAGTGGCAGAAAATAGTGATATGTAATGTATGACAGTTTCTGCCATTTAGATAGAAAAAGATTCTCTCTTGAGTTTTACTCGTTAAATGTTAAAGTTGAACACAGATCATTCCTAAACATTCTTGGGGCTACTCATTTTAGAAAAATGATAAAATGCTAGTAAAATATATAATCATCTTTCTATATGTGAGTTATTCATAAAATGTGAAGTGTAATCAACACCATCATTAATATATATATATATTGATATGAAGATTTTCATGGGTTGCATATATAAAAGACATATTTTGCAGGTTCATCCATGTTAAAATATTTTAAATATTGATATACCGATGTTTCGACTTGATCACACAAGTCATCCACTGGATGATCAAGTCGAAACGTCAGTATATCAATATTTAAAATATTTTAACACGGATGAACCCTCAAAATATGGCTTATATATATATTATAAGGGACTTAAAGCCAACATAGGTATGACAATAATATTGACATCAACAAGGGTTTTGAGTATTCCATCATTGGATTTTCAATGATATGGATGGCTGAAGAGTTGGAGGGTGGAGAAAATTGAACTCATCAATTAAAGTTTGAAGATTTTCTATCTTAATATAAAGTGAGCACTGATTGTATATATGTGAAAGATGGTGATCTGGACCAACAGATAAGTGATGGTTTAGCACAAAATATGTGTATTGGAGATCTTTTCACACTATGTGGTCACTTGTATCGGTTATATAAGGTGGAGTTTATAGCTATAGGAAACTTGAAAATCTGAGTTCAAATCTCTTATAAATTACATTAAGTTTAATATAGGCAATATACTTCGAATATTATATATATATATATATTCATAAATATGATAAAGCAAATGTTGATCTATTCTGATATGAGTTTATTGACAATTGTCAGAACATTAGGTTAAATAGTTGTAATATAAATAATTAATCAGCTTTTAACAAAAAAATATCTTAAAATGAGGATTATCCATTAGATGACATCTGAAAGTACAGCAATTATAAAATCAATTAGCAATGCAAATGGATCTTTAATATATGATTTATTAAACTCAGATGATAATGCTAGAAAGAGATGCTTCAAATATTAATTACATGAAGTTAATTACATTATCATACTCTTTAATACTCTTTAATTGCAAATGTCATTACATAAATAGATCTAAAAACAGTTTGGAAAAATCAGGTTTAGAGATACTTATGAATGACTTTTCACTAAACAATTGACTGTTAGTACTTTGTAGAAAATAATATGAAGTGATGCATTCTATGAAAACCTGCATCTCTGTATAGTGATGTTCCAAGAGTTTGCAGCCAGGATACAAAATTGAAAACATTCTATTGAAAACGAGTGGTCAGCATAGCTGCCTTACAAGCAGATATCCCAGGTTAGCGGGTTCACTTCTCGGCCGATGCTATGACACCTGGAAAAAAAAAATTTGCTTCTCTCTTCGTCATGTGCCGTTTAGATTTCATAAAATGTATTTTTCATGCTTTTTATTCTTAAGTCATTAATTATATATTAATATTTCTGTAAAGTAATTTTCACTACACCACTTTCATGTAAGGTAGAATTGGTTTTTATCCACTTTTAACACGTTGTGGAGGATGTAATCATTAATATATGACTAAAGACGTGAAAAAATCTATGATCCCAAGATGCACATTTTGTGCTGAACCAGCATTCATCAATTGGCCCAGCCCATAATTTCTTACACACATTTTTATCATTGTTCAGTTATAGATTGATAGATAGATAGATAGATAGATAGATAGATAGATAGATAGATAGATAGATAGATAGATAGATAGATAGACAGACAGACAGACAGATAGATAGATAGATAGATAGATAGATAGATAGATGGATGGATAGATAGGTAGGTAGATAGGTAGGTAGGTAGGTAGATAGATAGATAGATAGATAGATAGGTAGATAGATGGATGGATAGGTAGGTAGATAGGTAGATAGGTAGGTAGATAGATAGATAGATAGATAGATAGATAGATAGATAGATAGATAGATAGATAGATAGATAGATAGGTAGGTAGGTAGGTAGGTAGGTAGGTAGGTAGATAGATAGATAGATAGATAGATAGATAGATAGATAGATAGATAGATAGATAGATAGATAGATTACCCTCACAACATTGACACAAATCACTTTATAGAAGTATATTAATAATTTTTATTAGCGATTCATTAGATCCGATAATGAATAATATTTTCCTTTAGTGTAATTTTCACTACACTACTCTCACATAATGTGCATATTTTTCAGATGTTTTTGGTCATATGTTAATCATTACATCGTTCCACAAAGTGTTAAAAGTGGATAGAAACCAATCTCTACCTTGCGTGAGGGAGGCTGAAATATTATTCATTATTGGATAATCTCTAGTCTAATAAATGACTAATAACAATTATTAATTAAATATATATAAAGTTTTATATCATTTACTTGAAATAGTGAGTAATGTCAGTTTATACTGTCTTGTGTCATAGAAGTGTTTAAATAATTTTTTTTATTAATTAGAAAAACAAACAAGAATAATTTCTATACATCACATGATCACTATTTCTTATGCTAGCACATTACTGTTATTAAAACAGACAAAACTCTCTCCATGTAGTAGTGTCACTCAGTGCCAACCAGAGTAATCAATGGATGCCAAAGACACCAAAATGTATGTGTACTGAACTGGGTTCAGACCCAAATGACTATATAAGCTATTGAGCTTAAATTGACAATATTATTGTGTTTTTAAATTTTATTCTCATAGTTTTGTAGTTAAGTAGAGATAAAAGGTGGCTGCTGGAGGGTTGCATTAGATCCTAAGATCTAGGTGCAGTGCTCTCATATCCAAAGCTCCTCACTGACGAAGGCCATGAGCCAGAAACTAGTCTGGGGATATTGGATGAGTAGGCTAGGGATTTTATGCACAAGCCTTCTGGCATCCATTGATTACTCTGGTTGGCACTGAATGGCACTACTGTATGGAGAGAGTTTTGCCTGTTTTAAGAATAATTTCTGTTATATATGTAAATACATAATATGCTGATTCAATAATAAATATATCCCAGTCTCAAATAATGTTAAAACATAAAAAAAATTGATTAGTATATGGTAAATTTGTTTCTTATAAGTACTAAATTATTATTGTATATTTATAATTTATAAAAAGTTCAGCCACTTATTGTTTTTTACATTTTTATGGCATTTTATATTTCTGTGATTCAAATCCTGTAAGAGTAATATTGTTTTTAAAATGTTTCAAAGATTTAATACCTCAACTATTTTTTTTTCTCTTGTGTCATAGCATCAACCGGGAAGCGCACCTGCTAACCCGGGACAATTCTTTGTAAAGCAGCTGTCGCTGACCTCTCGACCACCAATGCTTGACATACCTCAACTATTATACTTAATTCATTTAATTTTTACAAAATGTGAAAGTCCCTTAACAAAGACCTCTTTAAACAAAGGTTTGGGGTAAATGCCCACATACTAAATGCTAAGGGCATTACTGACTGCCTAATATATGTAAAACCTTTTAAATTCTAGATCATTAATAGTTATTTTACATGCATCATACCTTTGTCAAATTATTTTAATATCCAATACTCCAATAATTGTGTTACATCTAAGATGAGATTATTTATAATTAAAGTTTCACAAAATGAAAATAATTTCATTAATTGAATTTTCTTTTTCAATTGTATTACTACCTACATGAGTTTTATATTAAAATCTTACATATTATAGTTTGTAATATATAGGGTATATGACTACAGACTTTCACAAGACCCACCCACCACTTACCACTCTATCTCATATCGCTGATACACTTGAACACATATATGTTGAAAAGATAAATAATTACCAACATACGTATTTCATGCTAAACCAGCAATCATCAGTTGGTCCAGATTATCATCTCTACACATATATATCTGAGCACTTATTACATATATGTGTAGAGATGATAATCTGGACCAACTGATGATTGCTAGTTCAGCATGAAATACGTATATACATGATTATTTATCTTTTCAACATATATGTATTCAAGTGTATCAGTGATAAGAGATAGAGTGGTGGGTCATGTGAAAGTCTGTCATATACCCTATATATTACATATATTTATACAAATATGTAATGTCTGTATTTCAGATATTACATAGTAGAGATGTCTGCCCATCCCTTGTACATGTATTAAATGTATTATGTCCTGTACATTGACTTTAGGTCAACATGGGTGTGTCAAGAATCTTGGCCTCAGGTACATAAAGTAGTGTGAGTGTGTGCGCGCAGGTGTATACTGGTGATTATTTATCTTTTCAACATGTATGTGTTCAAGTGTATCAGTGTTATGAGATAGTGTGGAGAGTGGTGGGTCATGTGAAAGTCTGTGCTCATATACCCTATATATTACATATATAGACACAGGTATATAATAAACCTGTGTGTCTCAGTTGTTACATAATAAAGATGTCTGCCCATCCCTTGTATATGTATTAATTGGATTATGTCCTGTACATGAGGGGTCAGATTGACATTAGGTCAACATGGGTGTGACAAGAATCTCGGCCTCAGGGTGGCCTTTGAGCATTCCATTATCAGACTTTCAATTGGACAGACAGTTGAAGAGTTGGAGTGTGGAGTGGATTGAAGACTGTCCATTAAAGTATGAAGATTGGCTATCTTAATATATATCTGTGCACTTATTGCATATACATGTAGAGATGATAATCTGGACCAACCGATGATTGCTGGTTTAGCATGAAATATGTATATTGGTGATTATTTATCTTTTCAACATATATGTGTTCAAGTATATCAGTGATATGAGATAGAGTGGTGAGTGGTGGATCATGTGAAAGTCTGTGCTCATATACCCTATATATTACATATATTCATACAGGTATGTAATAAGCCTGTATTTCAGTTATAGTTTGATAAACTTAGTAACTTCTAATTCTGCCTTTTTTTTCCATAGCTAGGAAGATATATTAAGATATAACTTTATATTCGAATATTAACCAACTAAAGTTTTAAAATCTTTGTGATGAATTTTTGAAAATCATAAAAATAAACTATTAGCAAAAAATGTAGCATTAAGTTCCAAAATGAGTTATTAAGTATTTGTTGATACAGGTAGACAACAAATATAGCCATTTATAATACACGGCATCATATTTATATCAAAAGCTATTTATAACAGCTAAGACTTTTGGAATGCTTATATTGTTGAATAAGGTATGTTTTATTTCATCTCTACTTGCTATAGACAATAGAAAATTGCTTCTCAGTCTCATCAGAATCATTCACACATTTTATTATATTACAAGATTATTTTGATAATAAATTTCTTTTGGGTAAGCTTTATTTTTTTAGTTTTTTTTTTTTTTTGGACAGGAATTTAATTTATGCATTTTAGAGAAAGGCTTTAACCTTTATCATATGCACCTTGAACATTTATAATAGTCAAACAATGTTCTTTTTTTGACTATAGAGGGACCTCTCATACCTTGACATAAGATAACAACTTTATAAAGATAAAAATGGTCATCTTGTCTGTAATCTAAATTCCCACTTATATTGGTCAATCTGAAGCATTTTGATTTGAAAGTGTGAAGCTGTTAGTCTTTTTACTTTTTAAGTCCACTATTTTCTTACAATTTACAACAAATTAATATTATGAACTTTATACTCAAAATATATAAAGTAATCTAAAGTTGTGATTATGAAAGGCTTTAACTATTATCATATGTGCCTTGAATGTTTATAATAGTCAAGCAATGTCTTTTTTTATTATAGAGGACATCACAAACCTTATCACCAGATATCGTTTAACTATTAGAAACATTCAAGACCCATATGATAAAAGTTAAAGCCTTTCTCTAAAACTATTTACATACTTCCTATGCGTTTGAAAAATAATCACAACTTTACATTCCTTCATATATTTCCAGTATAAAGATTGTAATATTAATTCATTGTAAATTACTTCTGAAAGTTAATTTGTAAAGGAAATAGTGGACTTAAAAAGAGACCAGCAGTTTCAGTCTCCCAAATCAAGATGTTTCAGATTGGCCTATATAAGTGGGAATTTAAATTAAAGATAAGATGGCTGTTCTTATCTTTATGAAGTCACAATCTTGTGTTGAGGTTTGAGAGGCCCCTCTATAGTCAAAAAAAGATATCATTTGACTATTATAAATGTTCAAGATACATTTGATAATGGTTAAAGCCTTTCCCTAAAAGTATTGACATACTTCCTATGCATTTAATAAATAATCACAGCTATATGCATTTAATAAGCAGATATCATTATTGTCATGATTGTAATTTTGCCATTAATGCATGACTAAGCATGATTATATTGTTAATCATTTAATATTTAAATTTTAATTGTGTCAGTTGTACAAACACTGGTTTACAACATAAAGTAGTATGTATTCTGCATTTTTGTCAATTGATTATCTTTAATTTCTTGTAGATTCTGAAGTTTTTCTTTAGCTTTTTTCAATGGTGAATATATATTTTGTACTTTTATATTCAAAATGATCCACTTTAAGGGGCCTATGCAAGTTTTTTGAATTTTAAATGTTTCTATGGCCCAGTATCAGTTAGCTCAGTGGTAGATTGATGAAATTTGGAACAGAAAAACTAAAGACTCCTGGGTGATATCCAACTTTTGATGCTTGATGCTTATATAATCTACTACACAACCATGTGATTACTATTTTAAATTTTTTTATATTAAACATAACTTCCTTATTACTTTTGTAAATAGATATTAAAAAAGAAGAGAGAAAGAGACATATGACTTTATTCCTCGGGAATTCATAAGAAGTTCAAGTGCCAGACTTTCGGGTGCCGAATCGATTGTGGAACCTCCCGGTTCCAAGTCAGACATTCTACCAACTATGCTAAATACACAGGATTTTAAATAGATGAAAATTAACTATGATTATTAGTTCTTAAACCATTAAGCATCACATGATCACCATCTCTTACACTAGCACATAATTGTTTATAAACAAAGCAAAACTCTCCATACAGTAGTGCCATCCTCTGCCAACCAGAGTAATCAATGGATACCTGGTTGGCACAGGGTGGCACTACTGTATGGAGAGTTTTGCTTTGTTTATTATTAGTTCTTCATTGTCTTCTAGCATATTGCTGCAATTTATGTCTTTGTCTCTTTGTTCAAAGACATTTTTTATATGTATGTTGTCGAAAATGATTATTTAAAATAGCGGCAAAATTACCTTTTGGATTAATAACTAACTTAACAGTTTTTATGCATTCTAAAAATTATTTGTGTCTTGTTCAATGTCCATTAAAGTTTGAGGAATAGATATCTTAAAATAAACCAAGCACTGATTGTACATATATGTGGGAGATTATGATGTGGTTTCAACTGATGAATGCTGGTTCTGCGCAAAATAATGGGGATCATATCTCTTTTCACATATGTGTGGTCATGTATAGCAGTAGCATAAGATAGAGTGGAGGATGAACAGACTGAAAATCATAAGATCAAATTCCATTAATTACATATATAAGAAACATTCAGTATAAGTAAATTATATACTGCTTTAGAATTACGTGTTCAATGTTCTATATAAGGTATAATTAATTGATATATTTGTAAAGCAGGTTGTTTGAATCCCAAGAATCTATTCAACTCATAATTAAAAAAAGCGTTGAAAACAATAACAATTTGGTTTTGCTTTCCTATGATTTTTGTCTAAAATCATTCTAGCATGTAATGATTCTTTTTATCAAATGCCAACGAATAAATGTCATACTAATATCAAATGCTTAGCTGCGTGTATAAATCTAGAAACTCTTTTACTGCTTAAATACGATTATTATTTTTGTTATTACTTATAAATTTCACCTATTTTAAATGATATATTATTTAACATTCTGCGTCTATCTATACATTTTTTTTATCTTTCTCTCCCTCTCTCTCCCCCTCTCCCTCTCCCTCCCTCTCTTTCTCTCTCCCTCTCTCTCCCCTTTTAACGCACGCATATTTATATATAATTAGTCTTGAAATAGCTCTTCAGAACAAAAGCCTTTCTTCTCCGTGAAAAAATATTTATAACATTTAAATAAAACTGTCTTATCGTTAATTGAAAAAATTAACATTAAGATTGTGCTAAACATGTATAATTTTGATTTACTGATAGATTGCTCTCGTTCTATAATTGCTTACTGGTTTTTGATTAAAAAGGGCCTACATCTGGTTCTATTTATTATTACATTAACACTCTTAACGTTATTACATTGCGCATATATTTGTCTAAATTAAAACATTTACATTTTTAAATAATATTATTGTTAATAATTTTTATATGTATTTTTAGATGTTTAGTTTATTATTATATTGATTTTAACAATACTTTTTGCAGTTTTAGCATAAACTATTAGGTTTTTTTAAGTTAAACCTTGCTCGAACTTCTTATAAACTTCCAAACAATAAGGCCATATGCCTTTTTCCTTTTTTTTTTTTTTAGGTTAAATGGAGAACAGTTTATTTGGGTGTGGCCATGCAGTTTTTCTTTGGCCTAATTATTCTACGTTGGAACATAGGAAAAATAACATTCCAGTGGATAGGAGATCAAATCAACACATTTCTAAGTTTTACAGATGCGGGTTCAAAGTTCGTTTATGGAGAATCTTACTTGGATCATCAATTTGCATTTTCTGTATGTAAATTTAATTTTGATATTATAAAAGTTTTAAGATGACAGCACTAGCAAGTATATACATACATAAAAAAATATTGTATTTAATATAAACGATGATTTAAAAATAAACATAAAAGCAATAACATCCAATATGACTATTAAGAAGTCAGCTAACAATCTATGGATCAATAGATGGGATGGATTGAAATACTGCAATAACAGCATAAATAAAATAAAACAAAAATGCAACTTCAATTCTATTATTAAAAATGTGTCGATATTTTACTGCCAATTATAAATCTGTCAAAATATTTGTGTGTGTGAGTGAGAAAGAAATATGATTTAATAGGGAATGAATTATGTTAAAATATCTGTTTTAAATCTCACATATATCTGTCTTTTCGATTAGTTTCTCTCTACATAACTTGTTATAAAACATATAAAATAAATATTAATAATAAAAACATAATTTTAAATGCATATTAAAGGGGATTTGAGCCCAGACTTTCAAGATCCCCATGGCCATCCACTCTATCCAATACAACCAATACACTTGACCACATATATCTGAAAATGATAAATGATCTCCTATATACATATTTCATGCTATACCAGCCCTCATCTGTTGGTCCAGACCATCTTCCCACATATATATAATCAGTGCTCAGTTTATATTAAGATAGTAAATATAGACACTTTCATGGACAGGCTTTAATCCTCTCCACTCTCAAACTCTTCAGCCAGTCATATCACTGAAAATATGATGATGGAGTGCTTAAAGCCCTTGATGATGCCAATATTATAGTTGTATGGCTGAAGAGTTGGAGAGGATTAAATTCAGTCCTTTAAAGTGTGTAGATTTGCTATCTTAATATAAACAGCATGTGTGAATGATGATGATTCGGACCAACTTATGAGTCCTGTTCAGCAAGAAATACATATATTGGAGATCATTTTCACATTATGTGGTCATGTGTATTGGGAGTAGTGAATAGAATAGATAACCTTGGGGAGGTTAAAAATCTGGATTCAACTTCCCTTTAATTATGTCTACGTTACGTATATATATTATATCTGTATTTTAATATTACATATTCAGCCTACATATTATCCATCCCCCTAAATGGTTATATTAAGGTACTATATATGAGGTGTCAGATTGACTTAAGGTCAACATGGGTATGACTATATAATGCTGGCATCATCAAGGGCTTTGAATATTCCATCATCAGATTTTCAGTGATATAGATGGCTGAAGAGTTGGAGAGGATTGAAGCCTGTCCATTAAAGTGTGTAGATTTGCTACCTTAATATAAACCAAGCACTGATTATATATACATGTGTGGGAAATGATGATCCAGATCAACTGATGAGTGCTGGCTTAGCACGAAATACGTCTACTGTAGATCATTTATCTTTTTCACATGTAAGTGATCATGTATATCAGTTGTATTGGATAAAGTGGATAACCAAAGGAAGCTCAAAAGTCTGAGTTAAAATACGTTTTAATTACGTTTAGGCTAAGTATTTACATTATATTTGTATTTCAATATTAAATACATATAACTTTAGTAAAATGATTTCTCCTATGTTACAGCTATCATTTTCAGATAAACATGTAGAAAGTATGTTGTGCATGCACTGACATCGTGATATGAACAAGTGATCACAATATTTCTTGCGTGATGAATTTTTACGTTGTAGTGCTAATTGTATATTAGAGCAGGGATCGGCAACTGGCGACTCCAGAGCCATATGCGACTTTTAGCGGGAAAAGTGCAACTTTTATTTTCAATTAAAAAAAAAATTATACATATTTTATTAAAAATTTAATATATTTTTTTTGTTTCACCCACCAAAATATTATATGTAAGCTTGAGAATTGTTTGAATCTTGTATATACATAGGTAACGTTATTAAATTTATAAATAATAAATGAAATTGATCTCAAGTTACGGTTCCCTAATTTTTAATTTTTCTACGTTTTTTGTCAAAATGGCTGTCTGTCTCAAAAATGTCCCTGTCCCTGTATTAGACCAGTATTTAGCCTATTAAGGATGATCTTCTTCATTTTTCTTTTCTATATTTTTTTCTTTTCCAGTAGAATATTTATATAATTAAAAGTATATTATTGACAATTCTTTCTGAAATATTAATATAATCACTTATGTAAAACAAATGCATTAAAGTATTATCTCAGTCAGGTAGGAATTTAAACAATTTCATTTTATATAAAATCATCAATTAATTTAATACAAAGCCATAATTTATGAGTGAGATTAGTTAAGTGACTACTATTATATACTACTATAAATCTATCTACTTTTTATTCTCTATTAACAAAATATTCTTACAGTACTGACATTTCTTTTTTTTTCTCCTATCCCATTTTAATTAAAGCTAATATATTATAAGTTCCAATAACCTCTTCTCGTATTAATCGATCTTGCCATAAAAATCAAAAACAAAACAAAAAATCTCTTTTTCTTTTTCTATTTTTATGTTTCTCCCACTTTTTATAAAATTTATCTCAAAACTTTTTCAACATCCTACACTCAATAAATATTTGTTCAATATTTTCTTGTTCATCTTTTATATAAATTAATTCTATTTTTATTTTATTTGACACTTATACTATAAATAGAAATAATTAGTATTATCTGATTTTATATATTCTTTATTCTTATATAATTCTTAAACTATTTTCTTAGTTATATTTATTTTCATAACCCCACTTTTTTCTCTCCAGTCAAAATTCCTTGCCCTCTTTTTTCAATTCTCATATCTGTAATATATTTTGTGCCCAGTTATCCATGAAAAGAAATGTTCTATCTAGTAATCCTTCTAACCCAATAGATTTGTTATTTTCACCTTGCCATCCATTTGAGCACTGTTCTTATTCAAATATTTTAAATTTGTTCTTTATAGATTCAACACAAGAAGAGAATATCAATTAGTGAATTGCAGAATTAATGCAAAATTAGAGATAAAACTAATCAAAAAGGGCTGTATGTAATCTTTAGAACCACTCCAGTGAATTGAAATTAAAATTTTCTAATCATTTTAAAATATTGACAAACTTTGAGGGTGGTATAAACGTAACTGAGGTTCACAAGAAAGTAACTATATTAAGAACGGTAATAACGATAGCTGATATATAATAATAAAAAACCCACCAATTTATTGGTAAATTTTTAATTAAGGTAAAAAATATATATTAAAAAAAAGGAATGCGAAAATATTTTTAAATGATCCATTAAATAGAATTAAATACATGTAATTCTGTAAAGCAATATATAAAAAAAGTTAATAATGTCATTAAAAAAATATGTGTAAATTGGCAAAAAAATAAAAATTTCAAGAGTATAAAATAACATTTTGGTAGTGGAAGAAAAATTATTTTAGCAAGATGAAACTATAACTTAAAAAAAGGAGAAGTAATTATTATTTAAGAGAGTGATGACATCATAAAATGTGTGGCAAAGTTCTACAAAGAATTATATAGTAATAAAAAAAGAAAACATACAATTTCTGAAGTCAAGTATTTACAATGAAGAAGTGAGACATGCAATTAAATTTATGAGAAGGGAAAAGTTCCAGGAAATGATAGAAGTATTATTGATATCATAAAAGAAACAGGGAAGAAATAGAAAAATTGTTGATAAAAAATGTATATCTAATGTCTAAATGATAAAGCTGTACCAAAGGAATGGAAAAATGTAGTAATAATGTTGATATTTAAAAAATGGTGATAGAAGACATACAGAAATTATAGCCCTATCAGTCTTATATCAGTTGTATATGTGACCTTTACTGAGATCTGGGATAACTGCAATTGACCTACAGTAAAATCTGACACAAACCAATAAAAAGTACGAACTAATATTAAAGTGGTTTTAGCACTCTGGATTAATCCAAGGCTTGATAGAAGATATAGAAATGATCAATGAATGTGAATTATCATTATGCTTTAGATTTTTAGATTATAAAAAGTCATTTGATTCTATAAGCATGGATCACAGTGATTAAAATTTGGATTATCAAGATGCAGACCCAAGATATTGTCAGATTCTTATTCTTCTCTTTTACTCTCTTTGCATATCTTCATATATTCATATATATAGCTTATAATAACTTCTTTCATATACACTTCAATGCAAACAAACTTTCTTAAAAAACTTCTTTATTTTCCTTACAATTTTGACTGTCTAGCAGTCTTCATCAGAGCTTTTCAAAACTCCTCTGCTTTAAAATAACCCATTAATTCTTCAACCGCCTCTTACGAGGCATCTTGTCGACATCTGACGTCACTCTAATTCTGCTAGTTTTAATGGTAGAATATTCGTTTGACAGTTATTGATTAGGTTTTTAAAAGTTCTGTAAGATGGTGCCCTCTTCCGAATTATTTTACAAGTAAAAAATCAAAAAAATTGCATTTAAAACTAAACAAAGAAGAACCTTGTCGGTGATTGGCTGTCAGCCGGCTCTCAGCCGAAAAAGACATTCTGATTGGCTGGAAAGAACAAAGAAACCGCCTGATCAAAGAAAATAAAGAAAAACGCTGAGATTTTCATTTCGAATGTAATTTAAGTATTAAAAAAATATAAAATGAGAAATTAAAATAGTTTTTTAAAAAATATACTAAAAAAACAAAATTATTTTCGAAAAATATTGAAGATTTTAGTAAAAATATTTAAGATTTAGCAAAAAGAAATCTTTACTTTTCCAGAACGTAAAATTGAAAAAAAGCGTTTGCGTCAGCACTTTTTTGTTTAGACATTCACTTTATATTTGCCGAAATTGAATATATTTTATAATAAATAAATAGCAATTTATTTTTGAAAGAACTTTCGTTCTCTTTCATAACCTGAAAAATTAGTAATATACTTTTTATAAACGTATCTGAGTTGAATTTAATATTATAGACGAATATGTTTTAACAATAGGCTTTGTCTTCAGTTTGTGAGTTGGCCAATTAAAAGATTTGATTTTTACCTCATACAACCAATAATATAATTAGCAGTTAAAGGGTTAAAGCAGAGGAGGTTTGAAAAACTCTGATGAAGACTGCTGGACAGTTGAAACTGTAAGGAAAATAAAGAAGTTTTTTAAAAAAAATTGTTTGCATTGAATTGTATATGAAAGAAGTTATTATAAGCAAAGTAATTTCATATTCTGAAAAATATCAAAATGATCCACTAAGAAGATTAACATTGATAAGGGGGTGCCATAGTGTCATTATGTATCTTCAAAAGTTTCTGTTACAATTTTATAAAAAGATTTTCATTGATTAAAATGGGAAATTGGGGGGTGTGTGTGCATGTTTTTAGATTTTACAGATAATGTGGTTGTTTATGGAAATAATTTTTCAGAGTTTCAAAAAAAGTTGCAAAAATTATCAGATGAAAATAAGACGATAGAACTAATGATAAAAGCTAAAAAGACTAAAGTAATGTTTAATGGATTTTTGAAGAAGAAGAAAATAAATATTGAAAATTATGATTTAGATAAAAGTTAAGCTTCAAATACTTTGATCTGATTATTAATACTGATAGGAACATAATGAATACAATTAATTATAGAATTAAATTTGAACTGAGAACTTTTGATAGAAATAATTTAATACTAAATGGAAATATTCCTATAAGTTACAAAAAAAAGATTTATATATATATAATCAGTGCTCAGTTTATATTAAGATAGCAAATCTTTAAACTTTAATGGACATGCTTCAGTCTTCTCCACCCTCCAACTCTTCAGCCATCCATATTACTGAAAATCTGATAATGGAATGCTCAAAGTCCTTGTTGAAGCCAATATTGTTTTCATACCCATATTGACTTTAAGTCACTCTGATCCCCTCATATCTACAACCTTAATATATCCATTAAATACACAGAAGAGGGATGGGCAGAATCTAGGCTGAATCTGTAATATTTGAATACAAGTATAATGTGTATATATATATATGCATGCTAATAGATCTAAAATTAGGTCAACTAGCAGAAAAGCATTTAAGAGACCAGATTATTTAACAAAATATATAGAGATAAGCACTAGAAATAATAAGACAAGATTGAAAATTTAATTCTTGGATGAGAGAACAAACAGATATCATTTATATCATTGAATGAATTAAGAGATTAAGTTGTGATGGATATATGACTAGAAGAGATAATAGATGCACTGTTGAAATTTTAAATTGTATCACAAGAGATTGCAAAAGACCCAGAAAGAGACCACATATGAAATGGTTGGATGAAATAAAGAAGTTATCTTGTGTGCACTATGATGAAGAAAAGCTATGGACCAGAGAAACTTATACTTAGAAGATATGTTTATCCTGCTATGGATTAGTTAATGTTTGGAAATGCAGTTGATCTTATGTTGATAACCTTGGCATATTATCATGTGATTGATATTTATTGAACCATCTAGTTTTATGCAAAATCAACAAGTTTCTTAATAATAATGAAGTGGATTTAAAAGTATTAAAAATGATTATTTATTAATTTGCTTTCAAAATAGATTACATGCGTTTATTTAATGGAGTTTATTATAAACTTTCTTTGAATTTAAAACTCTCAATCTGTTACAGTCAAAATTTCAACTCTCCTGTCTAAATTAATATCTTAAACAGAGTGAAATGTGAAATCCATCTTTCATTCATAGAGGTCGCTTTAAAAGCAGATTAAAGATTCACCAGGTTGATGGGGCTATTATCGTGTGAATTGTATATATGTGAATGTAAAAATAAAATCTTTTTGAGCCATACCATTGCAGTGTATTGATTCTTCAATTACTGCACACAAAAGTTAATTTGCGAACTCATTAGTTTAATTCACAATTCCCACACTGTTCTTTTGCAATGGATGCTCTGCTCAAGTTCACTGAATACCACTCTGTACTCACTCTGTTTCTACAGTTTGCCAATGTTCAATTCCCTCGATGTTCATTCAGGCTGGCTGCTACAAAAACAGTTCACAATGGGCAAAGTTTACGCATACCTTAGCCCCAGTCCAGTTTAGCTGCCCATGAACTCTTCGTAGTAAGCACTGCAACTGACCTTAAGCTCCTTAGAGCTTCCGTCTCTGCATAACTCCACTTGAAAAATGCTGGAAACTCAACTCTTTATTCAGCTGCTATCCAGACGGTTTCTTCAGACTGTGGTCTCCTTCAGCTATACCCGTGGACTACATTTCCATTGGGTTCTGGTCTTTAACCGAAAGCACTGATGCGAGATGTCTCCTACTGGAATTGAACAGGAACATCTACACTCAAATACTGCCTCTAATACTCTATACTACTCTGCATAGTTGTTATAGTCTTTCTATAGCTTTCTGATAACTGCAGCAATTAATTAGATTGTCCAATAAGGTAAGGTCTCTTATCCAGAAATATTTGCAATCAGCAAATATTTCTTGGAATTATCGTTCACCATTACATTAATGCCTTAATTAAATTCCTCAGTTATCAGTGCATGATCTAAAAACAACAAATCGAATAAATTCTAGTTTTTCTGGAGTGCACAAACAAACTTGTCTGCCATTTTTACAAAACACTACAACCATGTACTTGTTTTTGTTTTTCTTTGCATTGATTAGCAACATTTTGATGAAATCACATTTGTATTTGTCAAGGTTAAGGCTGCAATGAAGAATTATTTTATCTCAAGTAATAACGAAATAGATTGTGATTGCATGGGAATTGAAAAATATGTATATTAGATAGTTATCCAATCAGAACAGGAAGTGTATTAACAACAATTCTTTTTTGTTGTTGTTGTTGTTTTAGAATCAGTTGATTTCATCATATAATTGTGAAAATCTTCATTATAAAATTAGAACTATTTTTGATTTGGAAAGTAAACATTTTTACTTTCATTTTGTACATTACTCAGTTTTGATCATTTCTTAGATGAATGTTACTTAAAACATTTGTAGCGATAAATTAAATGTTGGATTAATTACATATAAAATGAATAGTTCTCTTCAAAATACCTACATTAATTAAAATAATTACTTCATTTATTTGAAAGTTAAGAATTTAAACTATCTACATTTATAACACTTGTTATAAAAAAAGACCCAGTGGGTGTCTTTTTTTGTAACAAGTGTTATAAATGTAGATAGTTTACATTATAAAACTTTCAAATAAATAAAGTAATTATTTTAATTAATGTAGGTATTTTGAAGAGAACATTCATTTTATATGTAATTAATCCAACATTTAATTTATCGCTACAAATGTTTTAAGTAATATTCATCTAAGAAATGGTCAAAACTAAGTAATGTACAAAATGAAAGTAAAAATGTTTACTTTCCAAATCAAAAATAGTTCTAATTTTAAAAATAGAGGGCGAACAGGGTGGGCGTGGCTGTGACCGCTAAAGTAAACCTTTATGAAAATATCAAGAAAATATATTTCCCTACTTAAATTTTCTATTTAATATTTTAACCGAAAATCCAACTTTCTAAAGAAAGCCAGACCTTTAGTTGAAATATTAAAAGCATATGGATAAATGATTTCCAGTTTATATACATAAAATCAAAGCTAAAATTTTTAATAGTTTGGATTATTATCATCAACTAGCCAGTCATTAATAAATAAGTACAGCCATTCCATAAGAAACATAATATTAATAATATGCATAAGATCAATTTTGATTTAAATTCAATCTTTATCCATATGTACAATATATTGGTCCATTATATTGTTTATTTGATGTTTTACATTTTCCTTATAATTTCTTCTGCAGAAAACTTTTATTATTATTAAAATACTTTGTCTAATTGTACTTCTTTATTGTAATACATTCACCATTCCAATGGAAGCAATCAACGTTGTCTCTTTAAATTGATTTTGAGATCATCTTTATAAATGGGTCTATTTCTTCCATAAACACTATAGACAAATTCATCATAAAACACTCATGTAGCAAATCTTATATCGTTTAATATATCCAATCCAATAAAGATACAGTTTTACAGACCCATTTACTCCATAAGCACTATGGTCAAATTCATCATAAAATACCTTGTAACAAGTCTTATATTCTTCATCTGTTTCACATGTCCAATCCAATAAAAATGTAACTTTACAATAATAGACTATACTACACACATCTAGCTGATAGAAAAACATAATAATTGGTCTTATGATCTTGCCAATTTATTTTTAAAATTTTATGAAGCATCCTTAAATGAAACTTTTCTAATATCTTATATTACACTGGTAGGGGTTCAATAAATTAGGAAAAGTAACCGCTCGGAATATATATAATATAGGTGCAGTAGTTATTTCACTGTGATAAAGGATCCTTATTTTTTAACTTCTTAAAAGCAACAACACATGGAGTTTGTACTACACTTTAACATCAAAGTCCATGTTTTTACTTGGTTCACATTATTAAGCCAATAAGCATCCAAATTAATAATGGGTAAAGATTTTTTACCAGCATGCTAATAAAAATTGAGATTTTCAATATTCATAAATAACCAAAGTCATTATATTTTGCATTCTAAACATTAATAACATTCTGTAAATCATCTTTTAAGCTGGAAAAAATACAATCATCATCACATTGTAAATTATCCAAACATCACATGAGCACCATTTCCCATGCTTACCCAAACTGTTAATAAGTAGCAAAGTAGTGCCACCCAGTGCAAACCTTAGTAATCAATGAATGCAAGAAGGTTTATGCATAAAATCTATATAGTGCTTACTCTTCCAATATTCCCACACTAGTTTCTAGCTTGTAGTTTGCATCAGTGAGGAGTCTTGGATCTGAGAGCACTGCACTTAGATCATAGAATCTAATGCAACCCTCCAGCAACAATATTTTAACTATTTAGTTAATAAATTTAATATATTTTTATTTAGTTAACTATAAAATGAAGAGCTCCTGACCGATGAAAGCTATAAAGCTAAAAACTAGTCACGATATTGGTTCAGTAGGCCCTAGATAGAAATTTTATTCACAAATCTTGCATCCATTGATTACTAAGACTTGCAAATCCAGAATCTGTGAAAATAAAATTATTATTTTCATTTTTAATTCATTCAAATTAAAGATCACATTCATAAAAATTACAAAAATATTGGAACCAGTATACAATATCATTTAAATCTATCTTTCTTAATAACACTTCCTCTAATTCCATCATTTAGAAATTGTATAATATAAATAAGCTTTGGTGGACAACTAATTTTAAACTATTCCATACATCTGTTTGATTAATTGAGTCAAATGCCTTTATGAAATCTATAAAAATAATATATAAATCACTCTTGTGTTCCAAACATTTTTTTTGAATTTTTCTAGCAACAAAAATTGTGTCATGTTTCTTGCTTTATCAAAATCACATTGAATCTTTGGTTACCATTAAACTATAACTAGAAGCAATTTATTCTACAAAATATTTAACAGTACTTTTGCTGCAGTTGATAATAATGATATTCTATGTTAATTATCTTGTCTATTTCCTTTATTTTTTAAAAAGTGAAACAGTAGAAGCATCCTTGAGATAAAATAGTGCAACTTTTTTGAATCTATATATTCCTAAACAATTCCAATATTTTGAAGCTAACATATTACCATGAAATTTAAAAACTCTGGGTATATTTTCAGGATTGGTGTTAAACCACTAAACATCACATGATCACTATCTCATAGTAGCACATAATTGTTATTAAACAATCCAAAACAAAGCAAAACTCTCCATATTGTAGTGCCATCTTGTGCTCACTGATGAAGGCCACAAGCCAGAAACTAGTCTGGGGATATTGGATGAGTAGGTACTAGATAGGGATTTTATGCACAAGCCTTCTGGCATCCATTGATTGCTCTTGTTAGCACAAGATGGCACTACTATATGGAGAGTTTTGCTTTGTTTTGGATTGTTATATTTTCAGGACCCACAGACTTTCCATTTTTAAAATAACAAAGATCTGTTTTAATTTCAGAAAGCTGGATATCATCTAAATCTAAATGAGTAATATATATATATCATTAAAAGTTGATCAAAATATTATTTTTGCCTTATAGTCATTATATAAAAGAAAGCAATTGAATAGGGTTGGGATATCATTTTTCAGGTCCATAGTTTGCTTTCAATGTTACCAAAAAAATTAAAATATAAAATGTCCTCAATCAATGAATGTCTGCATCTTCTTTGCAATTTTAATCTACTAATCATTTTTAAGCCTTTTTGTCAGTCATTGGACTTCTTACTTTCAATCTCTACTTTTATTATGAAGCACCACATTAAATTTATTATTTGGATAAGCAGAAAATGTCACATAAAATCATCATCAAAAAACCAGTCATGATTTTTCCTTTTAGTGAATTCATGAATAGATTTGTTGTATTCAAAACACATTCCTTAAAAGAGTTCTATACCCTAGTTAGACATCAATCTTAAAAGTCCAGATTAACAATTTTAATATTTAATAGCTTTGAAGATATCAGTTATTGTAATTTGTGTGTGTGTTTTTTAAGTTCTTTATGATTACCATAAACACACTAACCATTCAAACAGTACTATTTTAATATTTTAACAGGTAATGTCCGTTGTTATTTTCTTCAGTTTCTGTACTTCATTAGCATATTACTGGGGAGCTGTTCCATTTGTTGTAAGAAAATTAGGTTGGCTTTTACAAATTGTTATGGGAACAACTGCAGCAGAAAGCATGAATGCATCTGCTAATATTTTTGTAGGAATGGTAAGAAATAATGAAAATTAATAATCGAAATACTCTGTAATGTTTTTATTTAAATCTAATTTTTTTATATTTATATCTTAGACAGAAGCTCCACTGTTAATTCGGCCGCATCTACCAGTTATGACAAAATCTGAAATCCATGCAGTAATGACCGGTGGTTTTGCAACTATTGCAGGAAGTGTCATGGCGGCTTATATAAGCATGGGAGTAAGATTGTCAGTTGACTTTTCTATTTGTTGGTTAAAAGTTGCCTTTTTAATATATATATATGATTTATTAAAATCGATCAGAAATTATTTTTATAAAAAAATTATCAAAAAAAATTAAGTGTGTGTTATAAAACACTACAACAAAGAACAGAATAAATTAAAGTGATGGAGTATACTTTTAATGCACGTCATAATAATGGTAATCAATAAGTCTTATAGTTTATAATTAATGCTTTATAAGACCTATTTTGTGTTAATTGTGCAAAATAAATATGTAATGAATCAAAGGACCGAAAACATTCAAATTAACAAAAAATGGGTCTCTTGAATCATTAACGATAAACTACAAACTTATTAATAACCATGATTATAATGCTTAAGCATCGAAAATATGTTCAGTCTATTTAATTTGTTTTGTTCTCTAATATAATGTTTTTCACATTACTAATAATGGCAGAGTATAAGTGTGTATTTATAGCATATAATATCAATTATTTAAGTATCCAAATAATTATTAACATTTGTACACCAACTATTAAAATTATTTACATTCCAAACATTTCTACAGAGGAGTGCTATTTCTCTTTATAGTTTTTGGATGAACTTTTGTCTATTAAAAATTGTATTTATTTTTTCTTTTACCTGCATATATTTCTATCATCTTTCTCTTTATATAATTGATATGCAAGTAACTACCTCTTACTGTGTTATATGATGTCAAAACAATGAAAGAGAGAATGTATCTTTCTTTCATTGTTTTTGACATCATCTAACTCAGTGAGAGATAGCTATTCCCATTATAAATATTTAAACAAGGTTATGGATTATTTATTATATATAAAATCAGAAATAACTTTCTAAATTCAGTGTGCTGTACATATCTAATTAAATACTCTCAAATTTCACAGTTGGGCTAAAGTTGTGGGATTATTTCTCCAATTATATTTCATATTATTTAATATTGGTTGTTTAACCTTATATAGATGGATAAACAATTAGACAAATAAATAGATACATAGGCAGACAGACCATCAAACAGACAAATAGATAGATATAAAATAAATATACATGAACATGGCTTGTTTTTAATATCAGTTGGAGCATACTTGTATCATTTGATCAAGGAGTTGTTACAAATCTCTGAAAATCAAAAAAACTGGTATTTAGCATCTCTACATTAATCAGTCAAATTGTCTCCATTATCCAAATAAAGACAGGATGATCCACCAAAAGTGTAAGTATTTCAGTAGAACCAATATATAAAATTAAAAGCATATGAAGTGCTTGAAAGAGAAGCTAGACAGAGTGCAAAAAATATTAAATGCTCAGCGCTTTCGAGGCTGTTTGCCTCATATTCATAGCGATAATGTGAAATGCAGAACAGAGAAATAAAGGCGATATTAAGCTTCCATATATTACCTTCCCACATATACCTAAAAACTCCAACCAACACCCCTCCTATATCAATCATCTAATCAATAATTCTAATGACAAAATCGATCCTTCTGACCCCCCATGTCGTTTATAGCATCTCATGTCCCCAACCCAGATGTCACACCATTTATTATAGTGAAACCAAAGCCGGCATAACCAACAAGACTGCTCAGCATAGATACTCTTACAATAGAGCAAAGAAAAATAATGACAATTCTTCAACATTTCTTAGAACATTTCAAAAAGACAGGCCATATATTTGAACCCTCCAACCCCAAAATAGTTTACATAGAGAATAATGACATCAAATGGAAAATTAAAGAAGCATGCTTCATTAATGGCAACAATAACTCTATCAATAGACATGATGTCTGCTTTGACATTTCCAAACATTGGGCTATCTAAATTATTTGCATATACTTTGCATATCACTTTTATTTCTCTGTTCTGCATTTTGCATTATCGCTATGAATATGAGTCAAACAGCCTCGAAAGCGCTTAGCATTTAATATTTTTTGCACTCTGTATAGCTTCTCTTGACATTTCCAAACATTGGGCTATCTAAATTATTTGCATATACTTTGCATATCACTTTTATTTCTCTGTTCTGCATTTTGCATTATCGCTATGAATATGAGTCAAACAGCCTCGAAAGCGCTTAGCGTTTAATATTTTTTGCACTCTGTATAGCTTCTCTTTCAAGTGCTTCATATGCTTTTAATTTTATATATTATAATATCAAGAGAGAAGTTTAAAATTCCTAATAGTTTACAAATAGAACCAATGTATATAAGTGTAGTCTCATTTAATAATACTTGTCTAAGCTTTACATTTCTCATACTCCATAGCAGCTGGTCTAATAACATATCTTCTAGCTCATCTTTGAACTGGCATTTCTTTGTTAGCTCACACAGTCATATATCATACCTTGAATACTTTACTTGGTGATTGCAGTCTATTTTGAAAATGGAGTCATGCTACGGATTTTAAGGTCATTAGTTTGAAATGCATGTTAAACTTCTATAACAACTTTTTATATAGGGTATCCTCAGGTGCTTTTGGGTTACACAGATGATTAACTATTTAAAGCACATTCTTTCGTGACATTTATACTAAAGTAACTATTTCAGCTTGTTACTTATAATAAATTATCATATACCTCTTAGTGTGAGTCATCTATATTTGCTGTTGAGCCATGTTGTTAACATCAAAAGGCATTACTGTACTATTCTGCATTGCCATGATATCTGCTCATGTTATTATTAAGTTACCTTATGCTGATGTTCAAGAATTTTGACCACTAATTCCCATGACGTTTCACACATTCTTATTTCAAGTAATGCCTTAGGTTCTTAAATTATCACCTGTGCCAACTGATCAGGGTCCAGACTCACCTAAGTTAGCTGTGTAGTCTACACAAATTTAAACTTAAGAAAAAAGAGCTTATATTGGTAAAATATTAGAATTTTAACTAGAATTTTACTCTGGTTGTCTTTACATATAAATTTACAATGATAAGTAGGGAATCTTTTTGTATTTTCTGACAATTTTGCTAACTGGTATTTCACTCAATCTGTCTGCATGCATACTACTTTATAGTATTAATAACTACAATGCTGCATTCTATTTCTCTGCACATTTCAAGTGCTGTTGACCTTTCATGTTAATTGTTCTGCATACTGTACTGCATGTATGATTAACAACTCTTTTTGCTTTGCTGCCTTGTTAACTGCACATCTCTCTGTACATACTCATGTCTAGTTTGGCAGTTTTCATTTTACTATTTCTAATTTTACATAAATAATTACATTATTGCTTCTCTGAAAATTAGCATATCAATTTACATTTTTCTTTTTTGCAGAATTTTAAGCATCATGTATACTAATTTTCTAGAGTGGATTTAATGTTCTTTTATTTTTGACTTTATGTCCGCGCACACACACTTATGTACCTTTATAAATTATCAGGATATAATTTTTTTTTTTTGGTAAGAACGTAATAGTATTTACAAGAATGAAGATAATATAAATAATAATTATTTAAATTTTAAATTGGCTTTACGCAAAAAAGTGAAGCTTAATATTATTAGAAAAAGAATTATAAGGCTTAGCGCTTTCGGGAACTTAAGTCTCCATATTTATTGCCTATCTTGGGAGTGTCGGCTTAGGCTTACAAGCTTCGCGTAAAATCTCAATGTAAGCCGATACTCCCAAGATAGGCTATAAATATGGAGACCTAAATTACCCGAAAGCGCTAGCTAAGCCTTATAATTCTTTTTCTAATAATATTAAGCGTCACTTTATTGCGTAAAGCGTAATTTAAAACTTACCATTCGAAGGTGAAGTAAAAACAAGGATTTTATTTTAATAATTATTTAAATGAGTTTAATGAATGTTATTTGAACAAAAATCCAATTAACCTTTAGCTGGGAAAAAAAATCATTATAGCTAATTTACTGGTAATATGGTTAATAAAATGTTAATGTTAAGTATCTTGACATTTTTTTTAAAAAAAAAAAATGCTATAAAAATTATTAAACAATGACTGATTACAAAAATTTTCCAATAAAATATTATACAGATAGGAATCGGAAGACAATTTATTTTTTAAAAAATTATAAAATGAAAGTTACAATTTTTGCAATATCTGTATCCATTGGGAAAAAATTAAGATTACTAAATAAAAAATAAAAAAAGAAACGTAAGATAAATAGTACTGAATTCTAGTTAAGAGATGGAATAGTTACTATGAATGCGTGGGATATTATTATTAAGTTAAAAGATATCTTGGAAAAAGAATACTAAAGAACATTAGGAAAGTAGACTACATAATCGGGGGGTTTAAAAAAAAAAAACACTGAATGATGTAAATTTGTGTATATAATAGATTTTTTTTTAATCAATAAATATTTTTCCTTTTCTTTTATTTTTCAGGTAAGTGCCAGCCATCTTTTATCTGCCTCAGTTATGTCAGCTCCTGCAGCTTTAGCAGTATCTAAGTTGTTTTATCCTGAGACAGAAGAATCAAAAACTACAGTTGATAATATCAAAATTGTCAAAGGGTTGGTATATATTTTCATTTATTTATTCTCGGATATTTTTTTTACGTTTGTATATATTATTATAATTAGAAGACATTGAATATGTAATAATGAAAATCAAATTTTTAAAGATGATTTATTACAGTCGGATTAAATTTGTCTAATATTACATATTTACGATAAATTGGAAATTGACAATAACATTAAAATAATTTGAGATTTTATCTATAAAAAAAAAATGGAAATAGTTAATTAAATTTAATATAGGTGCCATTAGAGGTGTTCATCATCACCAACCATTATGAATCCACTGCAGGATGAAGGTCTCTCCAAGTTCAAACCATCTCCGATCTTTAGCTTCTCTTCTTCACATCACCCCTGCACACTTTCTTATTTCATTCATCCATCTCACATGTGGTCTCTTTCTGGGTCTTTTACAATCTCTTGGAATCCAGTTTAAGATCTCAATTTTCCAGCTATTATTGTCTCTTCTAGCAATATGTCCAGTCCAACTCCACTTCAGTCTTTTAATTATTTCAATGAGGTCAATAACTTTTTTTTTCTTATCCATATATTGTTTTTTGATCTCTTCTTGTTACTCCTAACATGCATCTCTCCATACTTCTTTGAGTGGTCTGAAGTCTCTGTATTGCTCTTCTATTAAGTGTCCAAGTCTCAGATCCATAAGTAAGAACTGGTAAAACACATTTATTAAAAACCTTTCTTTTCAAACACATAGGCATATTTCCTTTTAGTATCAAGTTATTTCTACCAAAAGCACTCCAACCAAGTTTAATTCTATGATTAATTTCATCCATTATGTTTCCATCTGTATTAATAATCTGACCAAGGTATTTGTAACTGTTAACTTCTTCTAACTCATCATAATCAATCTTTATTTTCATATTTTGAGAAAATCCATTAAACATTACTTTAGTCTTTTTAACATTTATCTTTAGTCCTACTTTCATCTGATAACTCCTGCAACATTTCCTGCAGCTCTAAAGCATTATTTGCAAAAACAACTACATCATCTGCAAAATCTAAATGACTTAAATAATCTCCATTTACTTTCACTCCTTTAGATTCCCATTTTAATCCACAAAATACTTCTTGCAGCACTGCTGTAAAAAGTTTTGGAGATATGGAATCACCCTGTCTTACACCCTTCTCAATGTTGACTTTCCTAGTATTATTATGTAATCTAATTGTTGTAGTTGCATTTTTGTAAATATTCTTTAAAATATGACAATATCCTGGTATACCTTGATGATCCAATGCTTTAATCACTGAAGAAATGTTTATAGAATCAAATGCCTTTTATAATCAATCCTTTTCATAATCTACAAATCCAAAGCATAATGGCAACTCATATTCATTTGTCCTTTCTATAACTTCTCTCAATACCTGGATATGATCTACTGTACTAAAACCACTTTTAAATCCAGCTTGTTCTCTTGGTTGGTGGAAATCCAATGTTCTCTGTAGACGAGTTGTAATTATCTTGGTAAAAATTTTGTATAAAACTGATAAAAGGCTGATAGGTCTGTAATTTCTAATATCTTCTTTATCACCTTTTTTAAATATTAATATTAATACTGCATTCTTCCAATCATCTGGTACATCTTTATCATTTAGACATTTGGTATATAACTTTGCTAAAAAAAATTCTATTTCTTCACCTGCTTCTTTTAATATATCAATTATAATTCCATCATTACCTGGAGCCTTTCCTTTCTTCATAAATTTAATTGCATGTCTCACTTCTTCATTTAAAATTCTGGGCAATTCGGAAGATATAATAGATATAGGAGGTACTTGTTCTTTATTACTATATAATTCTTGATAGAAGTCTTCTACCCATTTCATGATGTCATCTCTCTTTTTAGTAATAATTCCATCTTTTTTCCTTATTGCAGATATAAATTTCCTACCAATACCAAAATGTTGTTTTACACTCTTGAGACTTTTATTCTCTTCTACAGCTTTCCTTGCTAGTTCACAGTTATACTTTCTTATATCATTTTCAACTCTTTTCTGCACCATTTTACAAAATTCGAGGTATTCAATCCTTTTTAATGCATCATTTTTGTATATCTTCATATTCCTTCTTTTCTTCATAAATTCTCTAGTCTCAGTAGAAATTTTATTGGTCAATTGCTGCTTTTTTCTACCAGCTATCTTTGTTGCAGTTTTTAAAAATGTATCAGTTATTTTCTTATTAATTTCATTCAAATCTGAATCATGTTCAAAATCTACTAATACTTGAAACCAATTTGTAAGTTCTAATTTAAATTCATTAGAGTGTTTCTGAAGATTAGAAATATCAACTGTAAATATTGTTTTTCTTAATAATTTTTGTCTCTCTAGTTTTGCATTAACATGTATCTTACATCTTACTAATCGATGATCACTTCCTGTGTTAAATTTATTAAGAACATTACAATCTTGAAATATGTATTTTCTGTTAGTCAAAATATAATCCAATTCTGCTGTACCTTCATTTGGATGCTTCCATGTCCATTTCCTTTTAACATTTTTTTAAAAAAAAAAGTTCATAATATAAAGTTTTTCTTTTTCTGCAACTCCAGTACAGCACTTTCATCTTTCATTTGTTTACCAATTCTAGCATTAAAGTCTCCCATAACAATTTTAAAATGTTGTTTACTCTGATCAAAAGCCTTTTGTACATCCATATAAAAATCTTCTACTACTTCATCACTATGAGAACTTGTTGGGGCATAAACCTGAATTATCTGCATTTGGTATCTGCTATTAAGTTGTATAACTAATCTTGCCACTCTGTCCAATACACCATCAATCTCCACAATGTTGTTTTTTCACTTTTTATTTATAATGAATCCTACTCCACTTGTATTTCCAATATTTGTGCCTTTATAATAGAGTACATGTCCACTTTTTAAATCAATTGTCTCTTCACCTTTTTTTCTAACTTCACAAAGTCCAATAATGTCCCATTTAATATAAGACAGTTATTCTTCTAATTCTTGTAATCTTCCTTCACTTGAAAATGATCTGCAGTTGTAAGTACCTAAATAAAAAGTCATCATCAAATCACAGCCTGAGTCCACAATCAGGGGATTCTTAGCACCCTCTGCCTTTGGCCATCAACTACTTCCTTGATTGGTGACTTTATAGTCTCCTGGGAATGAGTACCATGATTTATTTTTGACTGTCATGATTGTATATATCTATTGGAAAAATATTTATCATTTATTCATACATTCTGCCTTATCACACAACTGAGAAGAAAGACCATGGTGTTTCTTGATCTTAAACTCAGAGGTAAAAAGCCAATAAACTCACCACACTGGTTCCATGTTTGTTCATATACTATATGAATAATTACATAGTAATAACAGCTACAATGACAAGAACATATGGAGTGGACATTAAAAGTTTGCCTTACTTGGTTCCTTTAATACCTCCAAGAGGAATCAAAGGGTCTCCTTTCGGTTAATAGAAACTCCTTTCTGCAGCCTAGAAATGTTCATTGTCTCATAAATATGGAGTTAGAGAGATGGAGAATTAATATGGAGTGTGAAAACAGTTTAAATATATATAGACATAAACAGAATATTGTATGTGAGTTAATTTATTTAATAGCAAGGAAAATGGTTTACTGTTTAAGACTCGAATAGGATCTTTAACAATAAGGGAATATACATATAAATGGGAAAATGTGGTGATTTAGTCTGCAAGTTGGGTAATGAAGGCATAGAAAATATTTGGCATCTGTTAATTGAATGTAAATGATGGTAAGTAGAAAGGGCACCAATAATGAAGCTGTGGAAAAATGAACATAAACAAAGTGATTCTACAGAAGATGGTTTCTTGGTTTTTATGCTGGGTTTGGGAAAAGATAAGAAGGATTTAGATATAAAGGCCATGGAGTTGACAAAGATTATGTTATGAAAATGGCATAGAGCAGGATAGAGAAGAATATGGGAAAAACTTAGGTGGGGGACAGAAAGGGATAGTAGAATGGCTACCAGGTTTCCCTGGGCATGGTATCTGAGAGATTTCTGACTCTGAAAAAGGAGAAGCCACAGTGCATCTTATTATGATATCACCTAAAATTATTATATGTTTCGTTCTTAATAAAAGTCAGGACTACACCTGGGGAACCGAAAGGGATGGTAAAATGGCTACCATGTTTCCCTGGGCATGGTAGCTGAGAGATTCCTGACTCCAAGAAAGGAGAATCCACAGTGCATCTTATTACGATATCACCTAAAATTATTATATGTTTCATTCTTAATAGAAGTCAAGACTATGGTGTAGGTCATTATCTTTGCTTCTACTAATAAATAGCTTCCAAATTATTATTTATCAGTAACAACTTACCTTTTTTGAGTATAATTTTGTTTGTTTGGTGGTAAAATTTCGTTTTTCGATCAATAATATTTAAATTCTTGATTAGTGTAAATAATAAAATTGCCATATTATTTTAATCGGTATTTTTTATTGATTAGCAAAATGAAAACAAAATATTAACATACATTTTAAAAAAAATTTACAATATAATATTAAAGTAGAAAATGTTTAATCTAGCCACTAAAAAAGCAGGGGATGCTAGTTTTGATCTTCTGTTCTTGAACATTTCTGGTCTATGGGCACTTATTTATCTGTTGATGAAATACTTTAAATATTCTAAATTTAAATTGATCATATGTGTTCCAATATATTTCTAATGTTTCTAAAATTATATTTCTGGTTTAACAAATAAAAATATTGAATCATATTGTAGCAAATCATAGATGATATGTTGACGTTTGTTTTGGCCTGCTGGTAATCTTTTTATTCATTGATGTAATTCATTTATAATCAAAGTTTAACATTAGACTATTGGATATATATAAGTTCAAAATAATTTTATCAGTAAAAATAATAAAATATATATCTTAATTAATCATTAGCACTTTTGATTACGTTGTAATTCTTATCAAGTGTAAAGGAATACGGAAGATTAATATCACGATTTTCCATGAGCTGTGTATGTTAGTATTTGTATTTGCTGCTTGTCTATTTATTATGTTACCTTTAAATTTATTTATCAATATTGCTTTAATTTTCCTCTTTTTATGATTTATTTCTTTTTTAATATTTTTGTATCATTTACATTAAAAGAAAAATTTTAATTACAAGATTTTTTCATAGTCGAAGAATACTGAGCCCATATTTAATTGACTATTTACAGTTTTTTTTATTCCGATTATATAATAATTGATGTTTTTTTATTCTTTTTTCCAGAACACATATTGATAAAAAAAAAAAAAAAAGGATATCTATGCCATTTATAAATAATGTTCAATCTAAATTAATTAAAAATATGTTTAAAGATAAATACAATATTTCATATTATGTTCCTCCAAATGTAAATAGACTAATTAATAATTCTAAAAGTGTTATACCTAAAATGCAAAGAAGTAATATAATTTATCAGATTGTATGTGGTTATAAAAGATCATATACTGTGGAATCAAGATGTGCTATGGAAAAAAGGATAAAAGAACATTAATTATTATATCATCGGATAAAAAAACTGTAAATAGTCAATTAAATACTGCCTCAATATTCTTCAACCATGAAAAATGTTGTAATTATAAATTAACTTTTAATGTAAATGATACTGAAGAAAGAAATTATAAAAAGAGGAAAATTAAGGAAGCAATATTGATTGATAAATAAATTTAAAGATAATATACTAAATAGACAACCAACAAATACCAACATACACAGCTCCAGAAAAATTATATGATATTAAACTTCTGTGTTACTTTACAGTGTTGATAAAGATTACAATGTAATCAAAAGCACTATGGATTAATTAAGATATATATTTTATTATTTTTACTGTTAAAATTATGTGGAACTTACATATAGTATATTTATAATATAGAAATAAAACAAACTAACTCCTTCTTTTTAAAACTGTGTGCTGGATATATTAAATTATTATATTTATAATGAGTACTTGTAGTTATTTACATATATATGTATGTAATACATACAAAATGTTCATTAATTAGAAACTATTATATTAAACCATTAAACATCACATGATCATCATTTCTTATGCTTGCTCATAATTGTTATTAAAACAAGCAAAACTTTCCATATAGTAGTGCCACTCAGTGTAAGCCAGAGTAATCAATGGATGCCAGAAGACTACTCATCCAATATTCCCAGACTAGTTTCTGGCCTGTTGCAGGGCCAGAGTAATCAATGAATGCCAGAAGGTTTGTGCATAAAATCCCCATCTAGAGTCTACTCATCCAATATTCCCAGACTAGTTCTAGCTTGTGGCTTTCATCAGTTTTTTCATAGTTTTGTAGTTAAGTAGAGATAAAAGGTGGCTGCTGGAGAGTTGCATTAGATCCTAAGATCTAGGTGCAGTTCTCTCAGATCCAAGGCTCCTCACTGATGAAGGCCACAAGCCAAGAAACTAGTCTAGGGATATTGGATGAGTAGGCACTAGATAGGGATTTTATGACAAACCTTCTTGCATCCATTGATTACTCTGGCTTGTACTGAGTGGCACTACTGTGTGGAGAGTTTTTGCCTCAATAATAAATATAATGACAATTAATTACTGTTATATTTATTATATATACATATCAAAATTACTCCAAATTCACAATTAAAGCAGACTAGCTAAAGAAAATAAACTCTAAAACACAATCAATGGTTTCACAGCTACAAGGAGACTTCTTAAGTGTAAGGATTAAAAGATAATAACGAATTTATACTAAATATTACCCACAATTCCACTTACATCCTGTATACTCTTAATATTAAAAAAACTTTTAAACAAGTTAATTTGTTTCAGAATCATAAATTTATAAAAACGAAGACTTTTCAATTCTTTTTTTTTATTTCATTTCTGAAGGAATTAGCATGTTTAAAAGTGCTTTTAATATTAAAGGTGTGTTAAAGGTATCTGAGGTGTAAGTGAAATTGTGGGTAATGCTGGGGGATCAAGATCAGAAAAACTTACCTTGCATATGTTCTTAAAACTAAAGAAATCTATAAAAATATATTAGATGAAATTGTAAATAGTAAAAGAAAATGTAACCAAAAATAATCAATGATTTTAAGAATTATAGAAATTTGAAATATATAACAATAAGAAAGCTTGAAGAATGTCATAACATTAGGAAGATGATTGAGCATAAAGAATTTAAAAAATCTTCATGCCTTATATAAATGCAATTTATCCATTTTATTTTAAATACTTTTTAGCAAAAACCTTTTATTGTACATATATGCATACATAATCTTAGGTTTCAACTATCCTGCAGTCTTCTTCAGAGCCACTTTTTTGTTAATTTTGTGGCTCTGAAGAAGACTGCAGAACAGTCAAAATGTAATATTGTGTATGCTAAAGGTTTTTGTTAAAAAGTGTTTAAGGTACAGTGAATAAATTGCATTTAAGTAAGATATTACAGCAAAATAAAGGAAGTGGTGAATTTGATAATATTTCTGAAATCCTCATACCATTGTACATTTAGAGTATTTTATTTTATTAAATTTAAATGTCGCAAATAATTTTATATAAAATCTTATTACATAACACTAATAGTTTCTAAAGATTTTTAAAAAGTATAGGCATAGATAAACAGATGATCATCCTTATTACAATTCTTTTGACTTTTTCCACACATATTCATACTTATAATAACAAATCTCATTGGATTGGATATTCATTTGTCTATTTGAAAAGATTTGTCTTTAGAGAAAATATATAGTTATCATTACTAATTATATATTAAGACAGTTTGTTTTGTATTAAAAGAAATTATTTTTGTATATACTTGTAAGTAGGTTTAATTATATAACAAAGAAATTTTATGTGTATGTGTGTTTTTTTTTAATTTTAGAACTGAACGAAATGCTTTAGAAGCAGCTGTCAAAGGAGCATCAAATGCAATACCTTTAGTGGCAAACATTGCGGCTAATTTAATAGCATTTTTAGCTTTTATTAAAGGTGTTAATGTGATACTTCACTGGTTTGGATCTCTGGCAGGATTTGAAGAACTCAGTTTTGAGGTTTTCATATTTTTTTAAATTTAATAATAAAATTTTTAGTGATTTTTGCATATATAGCTTTATTATTCTTTGCCAAAATTAAATCTTTTGAATCAAATTCATATGGACAATTGAAATTTTAAACTGGATTCCAAGAGATTGTAAAAGTCCCAGAAAGAGACGACATGTGAGATGGATGGATGAAATAAGAAAGTGTGCAGGGGTGATGTGGAGAAGAGAAGCTAAAGATTGGAGATGGATTAAACTTGGAGAGACCTTCATCCTGCAGTGGATTGATAATGATGATGATGATGTTTATTATATATATGTCTATTAGCAATAAAATCAAGTCATATATCACATGACTTATATAATTTGCATTTACAAATATGTCAAATAAACAGCATGTCTCTTAGTAGTAATTAATCATATCATGCAATATCAAAGGTTAAAGTTTATCTCTGTTTACATGGATGTGATTTCATTTCTATATGTTTATCATATACATAAATTAGTAATATCTATATAGAGCTATTACTTATCTATATCTTTTGTATGAAAAGAATACAAGGATTCTCTATGAGTGTATCATAAAAACGGTGAAACTTTTTTATTTAAAAACAGCCAGTAAGATTTTTAAAATATGGTGGCAGAACTGTAGCTAATGACCAACTAAATGTTTTTTATTTATTTTGATAGACGTGATTGGTTTGTGTCTGCTATTATAAAGGCCTATATCATTGGATTGAGCACATAAAGTGAATGAATGGCAATATACTTTTTTTAAAACAAGATATTTTATAAATGAACTTTAGCATGGATTTTATAGGAGAGATTTTAAAGAAGTGCAATATTAATTTTATTTTTCATTTGTCAGACTGAATAAGTAGGCATTGATAAATAAAAAGTAGAACTGTATTTGCAAGTTTATTAAAAGATTGGTGGTTGAGAGGTCAGCGTGACTGCCTTGCACTTGCAGGCAGTTGCCCGGGTTGTGGGTTTGCATCCCAGCCGATGCTATGACACTTGAAAAATAAAAAAGATTTGTTATGAGTTTGCCTGCAAAATAATGAATACCGTATTAGAAGGAGAATGTTCCATGATATAATTAGTTATATATTAATACTCCATTTTCTAATTTGTATCAATAATGTATGTGTGTATATATATATATATATATATCCCTTTTAGTTTTTTTTATTTAAATATATATTGCTAGAAATTGCTCTAAAATAAATAGAATATACAAATGTCACATAAACTAGCATGTAAATAAAACATATTTAAATTTTCAAAAGAATTATTTAATTGCATAGACAAAATGCAGAAGTATTCAACAGAAACCTATAAGCCATCCAAATGTTCAATATTTGATGTAGAAAAAGGCATGGAGTATAATAATAATTAAATGATAAATAATCTGGGCTTTAAATTAATACAATGCATCGCATAAAGTAATAAGGATCTTTAATGCTATTTGATGCCACTTGAAAATCTTTGAAGAGCATTTGCATACATCATTCAATTAGACCTGTATATTTTCAAATAGTATCTGGATTATTTATAATTTTTTTTTAAGAACATGGTATTAGCTTCCTTCACTTTGTTTTAGAGTTACTGATCCAATCCTCATATTAGTCCCCGACTATTGAATCTCTTCAATAAGAAGCATTAGATTGTATATACATGTCTACCAAAAATCTTGACTTCTTCTGGTATTTACTGTTGCATAAATCTTTGATTCTTGGTGATGAGGAGAGGATTATGATAAATATTAAACAAGCACCACAACATTCTCAGCTTACATTTTCTATTAAGAGCTTAATGCAAAATATCATTTCAAAATTATGTAATATAAGTATGAACAATTGAGGATACCATGCAATAAGGTCAGTTAAACACTAAGATTAGTTTCTGAGCTGCTGAGTTTTATCACATACCAAATGATAAGATCAATTCAACACCCAAAATAGTTTCCGTTTGTTGGATTTTATCAGTGTTTCTATCAGACAACTCCTGAGTAAAGTGATTTACTCTTCCAATTTACATGTTAAATGTATAAAAATCATGTGATGCTTTATTTTATAATCATTATTGTCAGATGCTGCCACAAGGTGGTTACATTATGGTTTTCATTGAAATAGACGTCTCTAGAGGGAAATAATGGGTTTCCGTTTTTAATGCAAATATTATAAGCTAGAAGTCATATAATTATTTATTGGATATAAGAAATTCTTTTGTCGAAGTATCAATGGTGCATGCTATCTAGTCTAATATCAGACTTATATATGGATACAAGAATGTTGAATTAATTTTAAATTTTAGGGTGTTTGAAGTTTTGAGTCATTAATATGAAATAGTATGAAAAAAAAGTAGCTATGGAATTTTTGGTGCAATCCATGCTCACTAGTAAAGGCCAGTAAGAAGAATCTACATTGCAGATTTGATTAGCAATCCTATCTGGTGTCCATTAATTATTTATATGTATAACATTTATCTTTAGATTAGAGTGATTGCTACTCTTAATTAACATGTTGAATATAATCTAATACAACATACAGTGGCAAAATGAAACATTATATGTTCCATTAGCTTAATCATTGTTGTGAGATCTTGGTGGAATGTGGTAAAATTGAGTATCGGTGCATTATTATGTGTTTAAAGTCTGGTAAAATGTGGTAAAATTCCGTATCGGTGCATTATTATATGTTTAAAGTATGAGGGATTTATCATTCAAGACCATATACTATCGTACAAAATTTTCCCCATATGCAACAGCATCATAACTATCACAGTGATATATACTAGACATGCCAGCCTCATAATTGATTTCACTATACAAGAGTATCAAATGAGATATTTAAGTGCAATTGTGAGTATCTATTCTGTGACTATATTATTATCGGGTGCAGAACTAACAAGCATAGATACTCAAAAAATATGACTTGTGAATGAAACATGATAACATTTCTGTCATTCTGTCAGTTTCGCAATGCCTTACAGTCAAAAGAAACCATTATATAATGCATCGACAACTCAGACTCTATTTATCATCTGATTTAGATAGTAATTTCAATTAATCTTGCTATTGTCAATCAAATGTTTGTTGCTTCATCATTGCTTGATTATAATAAGACATTTATTAAAGTTGGTACTGCTAAAGATTAAATCAAGTCTTCTACCAAAGCAGCTATTAACTTCTTATCAATGCACAATTATCATGCTTCTTTAAAACATATCTAACTGTTTACATGATGACATTATAATTTTACTTCAAATCCAACTCTTTTTCCATTTCTGTCCTCTATAGTATATACATTTTTCTGTTTTGTATTTGCTCAATACAACTTTTTATTTTATGCATTTCTTCAAATTATATGATACTCTTTCTTAAAAATTTCTGATCTGTTTTCACTATCTTGTGTTTATATTTATACATTAATAAAAATAAATACCTTTTCTTAATTGTATCTTTTTTATTGTGTTTTACAAGATCATTTGTAAACCAGCAAGTATCACATGATCACATCTCCAATACTAGCACATAATTGTTTATAAACAAAGCAAAGCATCCATTGATTACTCTGTTTAGCACAGGTGGCACTACTATATGGAGTTTTGCTTTGCTTTGTTTAAGATCATTTGTAATTAAATTTAACCAAAGTGGAATCTACTGGATGATTTCTTCATGTCCTGCATGCTTTTATACTTTTGAAAACTCATGGGTAATTAACTAGCAGTTTTTAGGATTTTTACATTTACTGTATGCAAAATTTAACAGTAATCACTATGGACACGTGCTAAGAGGTTAAAGTTGGATTTTGAAATGTGACAACCCTCATAATTATTAAGTGAGTCTAAATATATGTCTCTAGTTGGAAAAGCTTGTTTTAAACTTATTATCTTATTTGCATACTGCCATATCACTTCTCTCTAATCAGGACAATTTTTATACCATAAGGGTATACAACTTGTCTGCATTCTTTTATATGCTCTTACTTCTTTAATTAATTATTATTATTTCTTAGTTATAATTATTTTAATCATACTGTTACACTTGAGCTGGATTATTTCTTTGAATTTAATTAATAAATTTTTTTTTTATCAGTTTATTTGTTCCTACATATTTATGCCATTTGCTTACTTGATGGGAATACCATGGAATGAATGTAACCGAGTGGGGCAGTTAATTGGAATAAAGACCATCGTAAATGAATTCGTGGCTTATCAGCAATTTGTTGAAATGAAAGCTCTGAAGCCATTTACGGTAAAAATAAAAATGTTCAAATTATTGAGAATTGTATGTATTGAAAACAATTGATTTCGGTTGTGTTAATTGCAGGAGCGTGCTGAAATTATAACTACATATGTACTTTGTGGATTCTCTAATTTAAGTAGTATCGGAATTACTGTAGGCGCATTAAGCGCAATGGCCCCTGAACGCACAGCTGACATATCAGACATCGCATTTAGGGCTCTAATCGCAGGCTGCATTACATGTTTTATGACTGGTTGCATAGCAGGTAATAATTTTTTTTTAAATTTAAATTATGCTTTAATAATTATAATGGCATCTAATATTATAAGTAATATTTTCAACTGGAATACGTTTGGGAACCACAACGTAATTAAAACCTTTCTTCAATACGAAAATTTCATTTGAAGAAAGCAGGTGACAGATAAATTTTTGATAATCTGTAAGCCAATAGAATAAGATTTAATATATATATATTTAATAATTAGATTCGTTCTTTTTTTATTTAAATTTGTAGGGTGATTCATCATTTATCATGTTGTTGTATATAATATTCCTTTAACAGTAAAAAAAAAAAAAGCCAATCATTGAAATAAAAAAATTTCCAGATATGAATAAATGAAATGAAAATACGCACAATTTTCTGTGCAAAATGCAGTCTAAATTATTGAGCGAGAATGAAAAGACAACATAATGCATTGGTGTTGCGCACATAATATCTATTACAGATAAGAAAAAGTAAGATTATACCACAACTTGGCTTTTTTAATAAAAAAAAGTCTTTCAAAACTTTTTGAAATGATAAAACATCTCCTTCCCATAGGAATTAATAATGTTATAACGAAGATTTTCATGAATAAAAGACGAAGTTAAAAAGTTTGAGAACATATGGCGCATTAATATATCTCTTTGAAAACATTTTTTGTTCAACAGTCAAAGAATTCGATTTAGAATCGTTAAAAAAGTCTCCATCCACAGATACAAAAATCCTCTCCATAGAAATAGAGAAATCTCATTCATCCATCTTAAAACTATGGTAGTCTAGAGATCATTTGTATCTCAAGCAGAAACGAGACTTTAAAAAGTCTTTTCAATTGATATTTTTTAATAGCTAAATGTTAAACTAATTATTTTGACTTAGAGGTTGTCAACAAATTATCTAGTCGTCAGCTTTTTTCTAATGAAATTGCTCCATTGGAAATAAAGATTTGAAGCATGTTGTGGCGGGAAAAAATATTCAAGTTGAAGATATATTGTTTGTAATTTAAAATCGCCTTTACAAATTTAGTCGCATTGATCATTCTGATTATAATTTAAAAATTTTAAACTTATAAAATGATGACACACACACAAAAAAGAATATCTTGACAAAATACTAAATATTCCAGCCAAAAAAATTATATAAAAATTAAAATCTACCCCCACTAGAGAGTTCTATATTATTTTCAAATATTATGGATTGCTTAAAATATAAAAACTTGAAATACCATTGAGACTTAGTGTTTGTTCTATAGATTTTCCCATATTCTTTAGCTCGATTTTTAACCAATATTTGCAACCATTATGTTCGTCGAGAATTAAAAATTCCATTCACGTTATTTCCGTTTTAAAAATTTAAAGCTTTCCGAGCATAATTTATTGATCAATTTTTAATTTCTTGTCTTTAATTTATCAATATTCCTGTTGAAAAGGCTAGTATAAAAATCTGATTTTATTGCCTTGAGAATACATTTTTTATTTATTGTTTCCAAAAAATATAAATAAATAAAAAGTTACTCTATGAGCTCTTTGCTATCTTTTCATCACATGACCACCATCTCTTACACTAGCACATAACTATTATTAAACAGGAAAACTCTCCATACATATAGTGTTTTCAGATCCAAGGCTCCTCGCTGACGAAGGCCAAAAGCCAGAAACTAGTCTGGGAATATTTGATGAGTAGGCACTAGATGGAGATTTTATGCACAAGCCTTCTGGCATCCATTGATTACTCTGGTTGACAGGGTGGCACTACTGTATGGAGAGTTTTGTTTGCTTATCTTTTCATTATTTTTTTAAAAATAATTATGGAAGACAGCAAAATATCTTCTATATGGTTCAGATAAGTAATAGATTTGTTATATGGTCCCATGGAGATGAGCTTTGCATTTCTTTCTTATTTTTCTTAATGAACTTCATATAAAGTTTATCATGGAAATTGAAAATCACACAGTAGCAACTTTTCCTTACAATATTGCCATCTAGTATAAGCCATAGTAATTAATAATGCTAAAAGGTTAGGGCATCAAAATCCCTATCTAGTACATATTCATCCATTATTCCCAGGTTAGTTTCTAATATGACTTTCATTAGTGAGGAGCCTTGCATCTGAGAGCATTGCATCTAGATCTTTGAATCTAAGGCATCTTTCCAGCAGCTATCTTTTTAGTTAACTACAAAGTTATGAGTCTAAACTTGGAAAAACAAAAATGTTTTCAATCCAAGCTAATTCATTTTACACAACATCCTTTGGCTAGTATGAGTATTAAACTGATATAACTTCACATAATCACAATTTTTTATGTGTACACTATCTGTTAACACAATAGCACCTTTCTCTGCTGCTGACTATGATTATTAAAAACTAAAGACACCAAAGTATATAGATAGTAAACTGGATTCAGATCTGGATGATTATATAAGTGAATTGGCTTATGCATTGAAGAAATCACTTATGGATGGCTGCTGGAAACCTGTATTAAATCCAAGATCTAGGTGCAGTGCTCTCAGATCCAAGGCTACTCACTGATGAAAGCTAGAAGCTATTCTAGGATTATTGGATGAGTAGGCATTAGATAGAAGTACTGATGCACTATCCTTTTAGCATCCTTTAATTAATATGACTTGTACTGGGTGGAAATATTGTATTGAGAAAGTTGTTACCATCTTAACAGATTATGTGAGCATAAAAAACAGTGATTTTGTGATGCTATGCTGGTTTCAGCTAGCAATATTGTATGGAGAAAGCTGCTACTGTGCTACCAGATTGTGTTCGCATAAGAAATGGTGATCATGTGAGTTTATGATGGTTTAATGCCAATCCTAGCCAAAGTTTGTTGATGACTATAAGTTATTAAAAACTGAAGACACCAAAGTATATATATACTGAACTGGGTTTTCATCTATATGGCGATACAAGTAAATTAACTTGGATTGAAAACATTATTATGTTTTTAGTTTGGACTCATAGTTTTATAGTTAATTTTAAAAAAAGGCAGAAGGTAGCTGCTGGAGAGATGCATTCGATCCAAAGATTTTGATGCAGTGCTCTCAGATCCAAGACTCCTCACTGATGAAAGCCACAAGTTAGAAACTAGGCACTAGATAAGGATTTTGTTGCATTACCTTTCTAGCCTTCATTGGTTGCTACGACTTTCACTAGGTGGCAGTATTGTATCAAGAATGTTGCTACTGCATTAACAGATTATGTAAGCGTACAAGTGATGTTATGGTCATTCCAGGTGACAATATTTAATGGCAAAAGCTGCTACTGTATTAGCATATTGTATTTACATAAGTGATCATGTGATGTTATAGTGGTTTAATACCAATCCTAGCCAAAGTTTGTTGGTGACTATAAGTTATTAAAAACTGAAGACATCACAGTATATAGATACTGAACTGGGTACTGATCTGTATGGCTATACAAGTGAATTAGCATGGATTTAAAACATTATGTTTTTAATTTAGCTCATAGTTTATAGTTAGTTAAAAAAAGATAAAAGGTGATTGCTGGAAGAATGCATTAGATCCAAAAATTTTGGTGCAGTATTCCCAGATCCAAGGCTCCTCACTGATGAAAGCCACAAGCTAGAGACTAATCTGGGAATATTGGATGTCTAGGTACTAGATAAGGATTTTAAGATTTTGTTGCACTATTTTTCTAGCCTCTGTTGATTACTGTGTCTTTCACTAGGTGGCAGTATTGTATGTAGTAAGTTGCTATTGTGTAAGCATTAGAAATGTTTATCACGTGATGAAATTGAAAGTAGAAAAAACCCTTTATTTTCTAAATATTTTAATTGCTAAAAAGCCCGGTGTCAGTTTGTCATGTTTTGTTTTTAGAAAATCTATCCAAACAAACGGATATCTCGATATTAGTTTCCATTATCATACTGCTCATATATTTTCTAAGGCAAAAAAATAACTCAAAAATATTGTTTTTTAGTTGTTACATTGAGCACATTATAAATATAGCTTTATTTTAATATTAAAAATAAGAAAATAGTGAAATTGAAAATTCTTTATTTTGAATGTAGAGTAATTCTCTTTACATTAAATAGGCACTGATTAAATCAATAGATGAGTTTTTAAATTTTAACCTTAAAACTCCTTTTTCCACTAACTTGATGATATCTATGTATATAAATCCAAAAATTGATTACAATGTGTCTATGAAATTCTATGTTGCCTTGTGTAGGAAGTTATATGAATCAATTGAATAAATTTTTTATGTAAGAGTTAGGGAGCATAAAAATGTTTTTAGTCAAAAGTCCGCCATCTTTAACATATATTTTTAAAATAATGGTCACATCCCTGACTTTTGAAGCCCCTTAAAATTTTAGCTAGATTGGAAAAATATGAGTTAAGAATTATGGGAGAATCATGTTTCTAAAAAAAAAAAATCAGTTAACCATAAAACAAAAGAAAGTAAATAAACTCTTTGTTTAATTCACACACAGTCTCACTATTACTTGAGACACAACAATTTTCCTAGACAGTATTGTCTTCATATGGTTGAATGAGATTATACCAAATAAATTACAACTTGGTCATTCATTAACTAGAGATTATTTACTTAATGAAAAATATTTCAGTAATGTAATTTTCACTACACCCCTCTCATGCAAGGTAGGAACTGCTTTCTATCTGCTTCTAACACCTTATGAAGAAATGTAATCATAAACATATGATCAAAGATGTAAAAAAGATGCATGATCCCAAGATGCACTTCTCATGCTGAACTAGCACTCATCAGTTGGCGAGATCACAATCTCTTACACATATCTTTATCAATTGTTTAGTATATATATATAGCCAATTACTACAATTTAAGTGATAATTTTCAAAATTACTGCCCCAACTTGATGGAAATATATTATAATTTTTATTAGTCATTCATTATACTAGAGATTAACCACTTAATGAATATTTCTGTAGTGTAATTTTCACTACAACACTCTCATGCAAGGTGGGAACTGGTTTCTATTTCCTATTAATATTTTGTAGAGGGATGTAATAATAAAAGTAAGATCAAAGATGTGGAAAAAATGTATGAATCCTAAGATGCACATTGAACAAGCATTTGTAAGTTGTCCCAGATCGTAATCACATATATCTTTCAGAAGCCAGTCCCATAGTAAACATTATCTAGAGAAATATTATTCATTAAGTGGATAATCTCTAGTCTAATAAATAGCTAATAAAAATTGTTAATATACTTCCATCAAGTTGTTTGTGTTAAAGTTGTGAGAGTGATGTTTGACATATCAATTAAATTGTAGTAATTGGCTATCTATCTATCTATCTATCTATCTATCTATCTATCTATCTATCTATCTATCTATCTATCTATCTATCTATCTATCTATCTATCTATCTATCTATCTATCTATCTATCTATCTATCTATCTATCTATCTATCTATCTATCTATCTATCTATCTATCTATCTATCTATCTATCTATCTATCTATCTATCTATCTATCTATCTATCTATCTATCTATCTATCTATCTATCTATCTATCTATCTATCTATCTATCTATCTATCTATCTATCTATCTATCTATCTATCTATCTATCTATCTATCTATCTATCTATCTATCTATCTATCTATCTATCTATCTATCTATCTATCTATCTATCTATCTATCTATCTATCTATCTATCTATCTATCTATCTATCTATCTATCTATCTATCTATCTATCTATCTATCTATCTATCTATCTATCTATCTATCTATCTATCTATCTATCTATCTATCTATCTATCTATCTATCTATCTATCTATCTATCTATCTATCTATCTATCTATCTATCTATCAATCAATCAATCAATTATCCATCCATCCATCTATCTATTTATCTATATACTGAACAATGATAAATATATAAGAGATTGTGATTTGGTCAACTAATGAGTATTAAGCATGAAATGTGCATCTAGGGGAACCGTACATCTTTTTTACATGTCTTTGGGCATATGTTTATGATTACACCTCTCCATAAGGTGTTAAAAGTGAATAGAAACCAGTCCCTATCTAGCATGAGAGGGTCCTAGTGAAAATCACACTACAGAAATATTATTCATTAATCGACAACTTACACTGGGGAATATTTCTGTATCAGGTTATTTTTAAAAAACCATAAATAAGATTCTTTTGACTCTAAACAGAAGTTATTATATATACCAAAAATTTATTTTTATCTTTTTATCTTTAAAAACCTTGATGAAAATTTTTGCTGTAATATATATATCCCTAGCAACATGTTAAATCACAACATTAAGTATTATTTATTTAAACATGAAAGAAATCGTTTTAATACTTTAAATGTCACTTTTAATTTTAAAGTATACATTTACCTTAGCCTTATTTTTAATATTATTAAAAATATTTGATAAAAGTATTTTATCTACAGTAATCAAAGCCTAAATATCTCATTCCTTTCCCACTATGAGATATAACCTAATTTATTAATATATATGTTGATGACTTTACACAAAAAGAAAGATTTTTTTTTATGTGGGTTGTTTTAAAAAAATCAAATGCTTAGTTACTTGGGAGGTCATTGACCTTTGGGAATTAGAAATAACAAGTTAAGCTTCACATAGCACCTTGAATTGTTGAATATATCACTTTGTCTACTAATACAAGCCTTATTATTGTGATTTTAAATAAAAGCGTAATAGATGTATTTATAATGATGTGTTTTGATATCAAAAATAAAATGTATCAACTAAATAAATTTAGATTCAAATTTTGTTAGTAATTCTTTTGTTTTTAACATTATAATCAATTTACATTACAATTTGTTTGAATATAATTATTTACCATTTCTTAAATGATTTGCAAACGTTGATACATTGAGAAAATATTTATAGTACTGTATTTGAGTTCTAAATATTTATCTTTAATCAAGAATATTTAGAAAAGTCGGTGTTTGCTTTACCAGTTCACTCTTTGATATAAAAATTGGAATTCAGTTATAAATTTATGACGGCACTCGTAAAGCAGAAGGAGTTTTATATGAATATAATTAAATATATAAAAACTATTAAGATATAAATGTGAATATATTTTTCATTTGCTCATCAGAGGAATATTATTCAGTATAAGCCTCAACAAAGTTATATCTTTAGCGTATGATATTTTCCAAATTTACAAAATTCAAACTGTAGCTTGCTATAGATATCGACTACTGTAAATGCAGACTGGTATAATTTTCTCATAATCCCAGAATATATATTTGATGTTGATCAAACACAACTGAAATCAGCACTGAATATTCATTTTAAGATCATGAATAAAACAGTATGGTCAAATAAATTGCATAGATTTGGATTAACAAAAATCATCTTGGAATTATGAATTTCAATTATTTTATAGTCTTAATCAGTTGAATTTTAAGACTATCACTGAATATTTGAAGAGAGTCTTTTGTAGTTATTCTTGATTGATATCTTCATATCTGCAGATAAATAGATGTAAAGTAACATTTAAATCAAAATCAACAGGAAGAATTTGATGGGCATAAAGTAATGCAAAAGATTAAATAAAAATTTCATTTTAGGCTTGAAAAACACAGATTCTGTGATAGATCATAAATCTGAACAACTGATAAGGGAATTCACAACTGAATTTTTGGCACTTTGATTTAAAGAGCACATCATTAAGGAAGATGAAATGTGGTTTATATCAATAGACAAATGCTAATATTTTCAATTTGGATCTATCCATATGAGAGTATTTTTTAACTTTCATGAATGTTTTAAATAATGGAGGCACACCAAATCTAGTATTCCTTGACTCACAGAAAAAAAGTGTGATTTGTCTTAAATATATACTTTAGCAATATGTTTAATGTTGTGATGCTTAGAAGAAACAGCCAATGTAAAATAACTATGAGTCATAAAGATATTGATTTTAGTTACATGGCAGAAAGAAAATGTGGAATAAGATTTTATGTTATGGAGTTTATTTATCAGTTGGACATCACATTTTTAACTTAATTTTTATAAAATTTAGGAGACATCCAAGAATATGTGTTAGAGAATCCTGAAGAAAGTATAAATTACATTTCATTATTTGTATTTATATATTGGACTATTTCCATCATCTGTGTATTGAATGTCTTTAGAAATATTTAACTTTATTTAAATATTCAATATGCATGTTTCGAGAGGTATTCTCTCCTCTTCTTCAGGTGTTTCTGGCCTGATCAGTGACAGTACTAGCATGGGAATTGAACCTGAATCCTTAGATGCTTGAATATTGAAATTTAAGGTAATGCTCTAACCAAGTGAGCTATTCTGCCAAAGACAATAGTCAGTAGAAGTTTTATATACTTATCTACGTGGTTCCTCTTGATTTTTCCACTTTTTCCTAAAAGCAAAGTTGACTAGCAATTTCCATACATTATGTATAGTCATACGAGGTTCAATTCCCATGCTAATATTGTCATTGGTCAAGTCAACAACACCTGAAGAAGAGGGGAGAATAATATCTCTCAAAACATTGTGCGTATACTAACCTGTATGCTATTAATAACAGTTGAATGTATTTGGAATATTTAAATAAAGTAAAAATTTTCTAAAGACATTCAATACTCATATTAGATGATGGAAATAGTCCAAAAACACCATCATCACAAATCTTCAGAAAAATACATTTCTTTATGTTTAGAAAACAATATAGCCAGTTTTTATAACTATTTGTTGTAGTTTCAAATTATCAAAGGAACAATTTTAAAATTATATTTTTTAATCTGTTATGCTTTAAAATTCATTAAACATGTTCATCCATTATATGAATATTAAAAATACTATGGAGGATTGTAAACAGATTTGTTGCACTGAATATTTGTATTTGATAAAGTCCACTAATAGTATCTACAATGATTCTAAAACGGGCAAAACTCTCCATACAGTAGTGCCATTCAGTGCCAACCAGAGTAATCAATGGATGCCAGAAGGCCTGTACATAAAATCCCCATCTAGTGCCTACTCATCCAATATCCCCAGACTAGTTTCTGGCTTGTGGCCTTCATCAATGTGGAGCTTTGAATGTGAGACAGTGCACCTAGATCTTAGGCCCTCCAGCAGACACCTTTTACCTCTACTTAACTACAAAACTATGAGAATAAAATTGAAAGCACAATAATATTTTCAATCTAAGTTCAATAGCTTATATAATCATATGGGTCTGAACTCTGTTCAGTAACCATACATTTTGGTGTCTTTGTCTCTTTAACAACCATAGCCACTAGTACTATCCTATTAGGCAGGATTGGTGTTAAACCACTAAACATCACATGATCACCATTTCTTATGGTAGCACATCACTGTTTTTAAAACAGGCAAAACTCTCATACAGTAATCCATTGATTACTCTGGTTGGCACTGAGTGGCGCTACTGTATGGAGTGTTTTGCCTGTTTTAATAACAGTTATGTGTTAGCATAAGAAATGGTGATGATGTGATATAATGATTCTAATCAGAAAAAAACAGTATTTATACATAAAAATGTAAAGTGAATCTTGAAAATATCTAATGTAATTTAAGAAAGCAATTGGTTATTGCAGAGACAAGTAATAAATTCTACAGGATGAATGAAGGGTGGTAAAATTCGTATCAAAAAGTTCTAGTTAACAAAATGTAAATCAAATACAATGAAGTGCACAAGTTTGACCTGTATAGTGAAAGTAACTAGTCTATTAAAACAGGATGCTAAAAAGAAAAGAAAGAATGCATTAACTTTGGTAAAACAATGAATAGATAATAGTAAAATACAGCACTGATAAAGTGGAAACAATGTATTTATTTTATAAAATTAATAATAAAATAAAACAAGAATAAAGAAAGGATTTGATTAAGTAAAGCAGATACACACACATGCAAATATGAAGCTGAAACTACATGCTTATACTGAAATAAATATGAACAAAGTAAAATATTATAGTGGAGGGATAGATGTATCTAACCTCACCTACGAGAACAGTGCAATATATCTTACACATAAATTTTTTGCAATTTTGAATATGATTGAGAAAAATGTGAAAAGACACGTTCTTGTAGAAAATTGGTTAGTGGGAAATGAATTTATCCAAAATGAAATGGAATTATCATCATTTTGTATGATAAGTTTTAAAAATAAATTAAAGATATTTATAAGATTACAATTTATATATGGGAACAGAATTGCTAAAATGTTTTTTAATTAGGTTATTTAGAAAGGATTTAATGCAAATTAGTTAACCCAGATATTAAAACATACAAAAGATTCAAATAGAGATTTAATCTTAACAGACCTGTACAAAAAATGTGCTAAACATCTCAATAGAATATATGACATATAATCTATGAGTGATTTGAATATAAAACAATTAGTAAGTATAAAGGGGAATATGTTATAAAAATTAAAAGTGTGTAGATAAAAAAAAAGCTTCAATATTGAAGCAGAAGATATTAGTACAGAGAAATGCGCTAAAAATTGAAAAGAAGGTGCAAATTTGACATGTAATTTATGTGGGTGTGGAACAAAAAATGTTGAATATTTATTATTAGAAAGTAATACTTTCAGTAAAAATAGAGAAGAAATAATGAAAGTCTGGAATATATGTAATAATAATAGAATAGACTATAAAAAAGAATTCATAGGAGTTTGTTTTTTTAGAGTGGATGAAAAAAATGAGAATTTTGGAACAACATATGAAGAAAATGGATGTATTCTTAAAATAGGAAGAAAGAAATAAAAATTGAATGATGATGAGTGTACAATATATATATAAATTAATAGTGGTTAACTATCTTTCAAAAGGAAATTTTATTTACAAACCATAAGAATCATTTACAAAAAGAAGGGCATTTACATATCAATCTCAAAGGAGACCAGTCAAGAAAATCAAAGGTTACGCTTGTATATATAAACAAAAAACAATTAATTTCATATCAATTACATTAAGACATTAGTTATCACCAGAAATTGAAGACATATCACTTCCCATTCCAGAAATCATAGTAGTGGCCCATTTACATTAATCTGATCATGTATATCACATATATGATGGTGTTAGTCAATTCAAACACATAAGTTTGTTTAATTTATGAACATGTGGACAATGGACAACTATTGTGAGTGATTTTAAACAAAAATTAACTCCAGTATGCATATTAAAATTGAAAGATTTCATGTCCTAATGAGAACTGAACTCATGGCTGCTGTCATCTTTAAGGTAATCATGCAATATCTTTAAACAAAATCTATTAATATAAATCATTTTTGAAATAGTGTTTGCATCTCAGTTCAGAACATAATAAAAGAAATAACATTTTCCATTTTTATATAATCTTATTCTCTCATTTTTAGACTATTATTTGATGAATTTGTTAGCTCTATTTATCACGTGTTTAATTGGTTTACACATGGTTATTTTAATATTTTTTATTAATCAATTTATACAACTCATTAAGATAATTGCAAAATAAACTGAAAGATCATGTATAATAAATGAATTGAAAAGCCTTTAATATCTCAATACTAGAAAAGAACTCCAAATAACCTTCAAAAAAGAACAGTGAGAATAAAGCATTACTCACCAGGCTGACTGACTGCTAAAAAAGGGAGTGTACGGTTTGAGTAGTTTTTCATTCTTTTTCTTTAACTAAAAAAAATATAGATATCTATTTACTGACCACTATCAGATGGTTCACTAGCAGTAGATTATCTATTTAAAAGAAAAATTCTAATTCTGATTGAAACCTGAAAAAAAGTCCAAATTTTGCCCAGGCAGGATTCAAACCCAGGTTAAAGACAGATGCATTATAAGTATACTGTGAAGTCTTGCATTATGTATGGACTTTTTAAACATTAAACAGTGAAGATTTTATTGAACTTCTGTAGATTTATTAGAATAACATCAGAAGGTGAAAGCCAAATAAACCTGCAAAGCAATAATATTATTTGATTAATAAATTGTAAAGAATAGTCGCGACTAATGTCAGATGAAGTGGTAAGAACTATTACAATGATTTATAAATAATGTGTTAAGCTCGTGTTCTTTTAAAAATTGTAACATAATATTTCAAATACAAGTAAATTTTATATACCTGGAGTCTAGATGTAATATAGGGGATTTGAACACAGATTTTTAAGCTCCTTCAGCCATTTATTCTATTTTATATAACACATGTTGCCACACATGTGAAAACGATAAATTATCTTCAATATACAATTGGTCCAAATCATCATCTCCCACACACATATAATCAGTGCTTGGGTTATATTAAGATAGCAAATCTTCAATGGTATGGATGGCTGGAGAATGGTATAGATTGAAGCCTGTCCATGAAAGTATGAAGATTTGCTATCTTAATATAAACAGAGCACTGATTATATATGTAATATATTTTTCTACTTTTCCTATGTATTGATTTCTACTTATGGAAATAGAATTAACAAGAGATGATGATGACTGCAGGACAGTCGAAACTGTTAGTTTGATATAAATAAAAGTATTGATAAATTGTTTAAGACAGGTATAAATGGTATGATATATATATGTGTGGGGGTGATGATCTAGACCAACTGATGAGTACTGGTTCAGCATGAAACACGTATATTGGAGATTATTTATCTTTTTCACATGTATGTGGTCATTCATGTGTGTCGGTTGTATGAGCTAGAGTAGATGGCGGAAAGGAGCTTGAAAGTCTGTGTTCAAATTGTAACTAGATAACTTTATTAGGTTTACAATTAATATCAAGTAAATTAATTTAGTAATTTATTGTTTTAAGATACATATATGTATGCATTTTATTTTAATAGGACTCATACTGTAGAAGCCGCATGATTTCAATATGTGAAGAACAAAATTATTAACAAGCTGAATTATTTGTAAAATAGTTACTGCGATGTTTTGAATGCTTTATAAAGATCTTGTGTTTAGGTACTTTGAAGAATAAGAAACGAAAATAAATATTTGTTTTCTATTAAAGAATTTTGTAAATACTGTACTGTGACTGATATTAGATTTTAATAAATAAATAAAAATTATACAATAGCATTTCTTTTTTTGTCTTTAATAAAAAATTTCTTGAACTATTTTCAAATGATTCTTTAAAATGTAATTAAATAAATGTCAACTTATGCCACAAAATGCTCTTCCAACCCATATTCGGCTTGCATAGAGTATACTTTGTAAATATAAAATTCAGGGAAGTATCATTATATTCAGTGAAAGAATTTTATTGGCAGTGAAGTGTTTCAATTTAGAAATAAAGAACCATCTTCCGCGATATACGCTGATTCGAATAGTTTAAAAAGATAAACATAATATACTTATATTTAAAAAAAATAGTTTAAAAAGATAAATAAAATTTTTATTTAAAAAAGTAAAAATTAATAATTTCTACATTTTTTTTTTTTCAGCGTATAAATATATACACCCACCTATATATGTGTGGGTGTGTGTGTCAAAAACATTAAAATGCAGTTTGCAAGTATCTGTGAATTTTAGCATTTAAAATGCTCTCGGAAAGCAGATGTCATGGATATGTAAACTGCTGTATTACCCTATATCTCATCATCATCAACTATTATCAGTCCGCTGCAGGACGAAGGTCTCTCCAAGGTCAATCCATCTTCTCCGATCTTTAGCTTCTCTTCTCCACATCACCCCTGCACACTTTCTTATTTCATCCATCCATTTCACATGTCTCTTTCTGGGTCTTTTACAATCTCTTGGAATCTAGTTTAAGATTTCAATTGTCCATCTATTATAATCTCTTCTAGCAATATGTCCAGCCCAACTCCACTTCAGTCTTTTAATTTTTTCAATGAGGTCAGTAACACCTGTTTGTTCTCTTACCCATATATTGCGTTTTTTGATCTCTTCTTGTTATCCCCAACATGTATCTTTCCATACTTTTTTGAGTGGTCTGAAGTCTCTGTATCGCTCTTCTATTAAGTGTTCAAGTCTCAGATCCATAAGTAAGAACTGGTAAAACACATTTATTAAAAACCTTCCTTTTCAAACACATAGGCATATTTCCTTTTAGTATAGAGTTATTTCTACCAAAAGCACTCCAAACAAGTTTAATTCTATGATTTCCATTCTTGCTATTAAAAGGTGAGAAGGTTGCCTTGACAGCAGTGTGAAATATTGATTACTATCTTTATTGTAAATGTTTAGGTGTTTATTGGTTGGTTACTGATGTGAGAGTTTAATAAGATTTAAATATTAATGTATTGCTACTTAGGATGGTGGAATATGCCAAGGCTGGCTATAGCAAAGGATATTAATCTTCAATTTTATATAAGCATTTTAAAAATTTTTGTAGTTTTATTCCAGTTGTTTATTTTTATTATATATATATAATATAGTGGTTTTAATCAATTTTTCCACTGACCCCCAATCCACCCCCAGTTTGGATCAATCCCCTAGCCTGGGTTTGATATCAATCATTTTGGAAACTCCTGGATTAGATAAATACATATTCTTGATTATCATATCTATTAAATGGCATGGATAGAAATTTTTCTACAGAGCTTTACTGATATGTTTTACTTATAAAAAAATTGTAAGACCTTGAAGAATTGGTTCATATTATGTACAATGAAATTTTTCTATCATTTCAATTCATTGTGATGTCTATTAACGTTTATTTTTTCCACAACTCACATGTGTGAGGAATCATTTTCTATAGTTAATTGATGAGCAGTTCCTTTGTGTTGAGGTTAATTTTTGATGCCTTTTCACTCTCTAGCAGCAGGTAATTCACTTATACATAAATGGCTACCTCTTACTTCCAATATGACAATTTTTTGTGGGTGGCATAAATTTGCCTGCAATATACTACTTCCTTGTCTAATTACATAAAGTAAACATGATGAATCAATCACTAATCCCATGTCAGCATATTCAAATCATCAGAACCATTTACAAGGCTTATACCTTTATTATTAAAATGTGATGTGACTTACACTGCCTTCATGACCTTCCATTTTGTTCATTAGTCTTAAGTTATCTATCCTTCTTGTGAATTCCTCAATTTTTGCCTGACACTCATTAATACTGTATTTTATCAACATGATGGCTGTATCTTTACAATCATTTCCTTTGATAAATAATGTCAGTGCTACATTTCTAAGTCACACTTTTGCATCTATTCTTAATAAATTGATATCTTCCATCAGTCAGTTGATTGCCACTTATATCTCTTGTTTGAACATTTTTGAAAGAACACTTTCCTTTTAAAATCCTTCAACTTTTTACAAAATATTTTCTTTTCCAGCTGTTCAACCACCACTTGCTTTTGAAAATCTTTATATTCTGGAAACTCACATTTAATCAGGAACTCTTGATAGTTCTTAATTATTTCCAAAAAATCCTTGGAATTGATCTTAATAATTTCTAATCTTGTGTAAAAACTACTGTGGAAAGCCCACATGTGCTGGGAATTAATTTGTCTGATAAAATTTGACTAGTATTATTTCCTTCCACATTATGTAACTAAAGCCAACTAAAAAAATGCAAGCTCTATAAATACAAAGTAAAAGCTAAGATGAACTTTAAAGTTACCTCAGCAATGTTTCATTTGTGATTCACCTCATTCCCAAACTCATTTTCTTCTCTATAATCATAATGAAAATACAGTAAATTAAAACCATTATTGGTATCATAAGAAACACAATGAACATTCATCTAACATCCCAAAAATCACATCACAATTTGACTTCTAAAAAATATCACAAGCCTCATAAAATCAAAATATCATGTGGAGTTTATATAATTAATAAATATTACAAAATTTTATGTCCAATTATAGTCTCATCAGATATTAATAGAACATAAAATTGTGAAATTGTTTATGTTTGTCAAGCCCATGCTTAAGATGCCAAATATAAAGGTAAAATGAATTAGGAATGGGTTTATTCCAGCCAATAAAGTCCTTCACAGTCAATTGACATTTATTGAGATGCCATGTTTAAGGTGACAAATGTAATGGTAAAATAATGATAAAGTATTTACAATCAAGAAAAATCTTTTAGAAACAATCCTTTTTATGAACGTTTGTTAGTAGTGTATCTTTTATTTATATCTGATTGAATTAAGGAAAAATTAACAGTTTTTTTTAAAAAAAAACTAAATTAAATTATTTACAATAGACTACTAATTTTTAAAAAGTGCTAGGAGCAGTATTCTTTTTTTTGTATCTTAATCTCAATTTAGCAAATTTACTCTCACCCAATTAATGATATGTTTAAAAATATATAATTTAAATATAAAGCAAAGCCGTAACAGCTTAAGAATTTCCAGAAGCAATCTTTTTTTAAAGAAAAAATTAGCATTTATAAAAAATAAATAAAATCAACATCAGACATTTTAAATATTTTTAATGGTTTTTAAATATTTTAATTATATACAGGTATATTAAAAATAAATATATGCACATATTTTGCAAATAATATATAGTTTTAAACTTTTCTCACAAAAATGTAATCTCATATAAATAATACATACAACATGTATACTAAGAAAAGCTTGTTTAATATTTTAACACCCCCTAGTATTGACTGTTCTGAAAGAAACAATGTTAAACACATCACCAACAATATACATGCAATCAACAAGAAATAATCCTATCTTGCCCTGTCAAAAAGTGTCTCATTTAAATAAAATTCATTTACATCTTATAATCAACTTTTATGTAAATCACCACTTTTCATTCTACTATAAATCTCACAATTCTCTTGGATAATTAAACGTATGAGTATGACTACCAGTTGTTTGAAAGCATGCTCAGCATACTATGTTGATGTATTTAACATTTTTATTTTAAAGTATTAAACAAGCTTTTCTTAGTATACATGTTATACATATTATTTATATTGAAATAACCTATTAATAAAATTTGATGATAAAATGCAAATAATATAATATTTAAGTAATGTTAAGTTGACTACTATAAAAAATAATGTGATGCAAAATGGCCTTTATAAGAAATTAGACCTTTCTGTATATAGCTTACATGTTCAGAAACCTTATTTGTCAAGTTAAACATTCCTTCCCTCTAAACTGTTACAAGTCATTTGCTTTTTGCTTCTTAATACTAAATTATTTCTCCAATCAATTTTCTATTCCATTTTAATAACAACTGCATCATTAATTGAATGATGCTATTCTCATATTATTCATTTTCATTAAAAGTATAAAATCACTCTCATTTCTTTATCTTTAAATTTCTCATACTCTCCATAAATTTATCTTATCCTCTTTTAACATCATGCATTCCAAAAATAAATATTCAAAAATCTCCTGTCTTTTTTACATAAATCTCATCTAGGTTCAAATCCTTATTCCACTTTTGATTTCTTTCCCTGGCATTCGAGACTCCTCTCCTTGTAAAAAATAACAATGAGATTCCTTTAATATTTATGTACATGTTGTCCATTTTATATATTTTTATTTTTAAATAACTCCAAATTTCTATTTTTTACTTCTTTTTTTCTAACAACTTATTTATCATTTCCCCCCACCAAACATAATTATTTAACTATTATATATTCTTTACACCATTATTTCTTCTAAAAATATATGCAAATGAACTATCTATCTATTAATTCTGATTACTGTAAAATCTTTATTGTCTAATATGTTTGCTGCTTTCTGCACATAATCCAGTTAATCATTATTTTTATTAATTTACTTTCAAACCTTAAAATTTCCCTTATTAAAATATTTCCTATTTCACCTTGAATAGTCACATTTGCTGTCTGCAATTTATGAACCAATACATATCTATCTACTTTTTATTGCATTCTATTTAAAAATTTTCTGAATTGTTTGGTCATGACAAAGTACACCACTTATGAATGTTAAAGCAGGAACCATCTTCCCTTTTCCTAATAATTTTGCTTACCTAATATTTATTACTTGAGAATCATTCCAGATTTTTAATTAATTCATTCTATATTTTGCTTTTCTTTTCGGCTTTAATTCTTTTTTATATACTCTTCCAAACAAATATAATGTCATATTTCTCTTACTAGGATATTAGATTTTTTTTCTTCACTGAATTTAATCTTTATACTTTTTCTTACCTTTCTGCACTTATCTAACAAATCTCCATTCCTTCTATACTGTTAGCAATAAAAACCATTCATCATATTATGTATTGTCTTGGTAACAACTATAGGAATCACATGATCACCATTTCTTATGCTAGCACATCTGTTATTAACAAAGACAAAACTCTCCATACAGTAGTGCCATCTAGTGCCAACCAGAGGCTTGTGCATAAAATCCCCATCTAGTGCCTACTCATCCAATATCCCCAGACTAGTTTCTGGCTTGTGGCCTTCGTCAGTGAGAAGCTTTGGATCTGAAAGCACTGCTGGAGGGTTGCATTAGAACCTAAGATCTAAGTGTGTGCTCTCAGATTCAAAGCTCCTCACTGATGAAGGCCACAAGACAGAAACTAGTATGGGATATTGGATGAGTAGGCACTAGGTTGGGGATTTTATGCACAAGCCTCTGGCATTCATTGATTACTCTGGTCGGCACTGGATGGCACTACTGTATGGAGAGTTTTACCTTTGTTAACTATAGGAATCCCTATTCTTATGCCCAATTTTTCTATCAACCTCCAAATTTCTTAAAAAACTAAATAATAAAGATGATAACGAACATTTCTTATTCAGGTGATAATGAACATTCCTTATTCAGGTGATAATAAGTATCCCTTATTCAGCCCAATTCCTATTGATTTTATAGAAACTATCAGTGTAAAAACTTTTAATCATTCCCAGCAATCCAAGTCTATTTTTATATTTTTAAGATTTTTCTGGTCTATTTATATATACCCTTTCATAAGTTTTTTCCATAACTAAAATTTTATGATTTATTTTTTTCATAACACATTTCATTCAACTGAGAGGCAATTAATAAATTATCCCCCATCCCCTTCTTAATGGCATCATTCTGAATCTCCAAAATTTCTTTCTATTTCATCCATGCCTAAACATATATATTATTTATAAACTATAAAAAATATTGCTGGTAGTTTATGTCTTATTAACAATCTAAAAATCTTTTCTTTTCCTTTATATAATAATTCAATTCTCATATTTTCTCATTTAACTGGGATTTTACTATCATTAATAATTTTATTAAAACTTTCTTTTAAATTATGTGTTGTTTATTTTCCACACCTACAACTGCTTCAGTTTCCATAATGTCTATTTCTCTTTCTTTTTTTCAATCTAGTTTTTGTTTTACTCAATTTTACATCCATCATTTACTATCTTCTCATAATCTCTGTTAAATAATATCCAATTATCAATTTTCTTCGCATAAAGTTTATTACAAATTCATTATTTCTTTCAAATTCTTTTCTATTCACATATTACCTTCATTTTTGCATTTAAAAAGTATATGATTTTCTTTTTTCTTTTTCATATCTCCAACAAATTTTCTTTTCTCACGCTATTATTTTCCTCCATTTTTATTGTAATTTTATTCTAGCTTTTTTTTTTTAAAATGGCTATCCTATTTAATGTTTACTTTCTCTTCCACTTGCTTCTTAACAATCTCTTTATAATTCATATAAGCCTTTTAATTTTTTTAAACACTTTTTATTCTCCCCAGTTTCTCTTATTAATCCCATGGTTTTTGCTATGTCTGGAGGGTATTATTAACTCATCAGTTGGAAGAGCTTAAGTACAATTTAAGGTAACAACATTTTTATTCAATGTTTGGATTTTTTTATAACAATCCATTTTTGTATAATTATTTCTCATTAGAATAATTGAATGATTAGCATATGTAGATTTTTTTAAATAGCATATTTTATTCATATATTGTCTGCACATATTTACATAATTAAATAATAAACTTTATTTACATTCATGTATAGAACAAGCACAGACAGTCCACTTCTAAATAAGCAATCATTTGCAATCTTCTTCACCATATCCATTCACTTTTCACATCTTTTAAAACCACCATTTTTCAAAATTATTTCCAAGATATTATTAAATCTATTCACTTTATTATTATTATTGCTTATTTTTTACACATCTCTGTCAATCTTCCTATTATATATTTATTCTTATCAAAAACGTCCATCTTTTCTTTTTTAAAATCTTTTTTAATTCCTCTTTATCTTAGCAAAACATAATCAGTAGTATATTTCATATTCTGCTTCTACCACATAAACTCATCATCACATAATTTATTTAAATTCTCAATTTAAACTCATTCTTTTTATACACTATCTTTGATAAGGCATCACTGATGATGTGATGTGATGTACTGTGGCTTCTCCTTTCTCAAAGTTGGGAATTTTTCAGCATCTATGCCCTAAGAAATCTGTTGGCCATCTTTCTTTCCCTTTCCATTTCCCACCCTAAGCTTTTCCCATATTCTTCTTTATTCTGCTCCATCCCATTTCCACAAAATAATCTTTGGCAGCTCTACCGCCTTTATATCTAAATCCCCCATATCTTTTCCCAAACCCAGCATAAAAACCAAAAACCCACTTTCTGTATAATCACTTTGTTTATATTTATCTTTCCAAAAGTTCATTATTTGTACCCTTTCTGCTTATAAGTATTTACATTCAATTAACAGATTCCTAATATTTTCTATGCCTTCTCTACATGACTTGCAGACTAAATCATCCATATTTTTCCATTTATGTGTATAATCCTTTGTTGCTAAAAATCCTGTTCAAGCCTTAAACAATAAATTACTTTCCTTGCTATTATCATAAATTGACTCATACCCAATATTCTGTTTACTTATATATATATATGAGTACGCTTGTTTGGAGGTCTTGGTAAAGCTCCATCTATTGATCATTAATACAAGCAATAGCAGGTTTTTACATATATAAAACTTGTTTTTGTTTTTCATATATATATATATATCGTAATGGAATAGGGAATAAGAGTTTGAGTGGGGTCGTGGCAAATCACCATCAATCCCAAATATTAATATCAAAAAAATATATAAGCAATTTTATCTATTAAAGATTTTATATATTCAAAAAGAGCATGAGATCAGAAATCTTTGAAAAGATCAGCCAGCTAGATCAGAAGAGATCAATTAATTAACTCCTTACAGCAACTAAAAGCATAATTGTAAATTCACCATATATCAACCAGCATCATCAATATAAAAGTAAAAATCAGTATAAATAATACTCAAAAGAAATCATTCCATCAATCAAACTACATCAACAGTCAATCTTGTAATTGGATTTGAATAATAAAAAATATAAATCAACAGTCAATGTGGTGACTGGATTGCAAATGGGTCTTCTGTAGACCAGGCTAACTATTTACCCCTGACTAGCTTGTAGCAGATGATTGATACCCTTAATGTGGATGTACCACTTAAGCGCTAAGCTATCAGAATACATAATAAAAACAATAATGCTGGGACATTAAAACATGCTGATCATCATTAATGCTCTGGACACTTAGTACCATTAATGTAATGGCCAACTATAAACTTAATTTCTAATAAACTAAACTAGATAAAATGTAGTGCAGGGGTTTTAAAGAATATAATCTTATATTCTAACCAGGATGATGATTGATCATCACTGGATACCCCTTAAGCACTAAATATACACCCCCATTTATATATTTAGCTGTTATACTCAAATCTAATTCAGAAAAACACAAGCTCTATAACTGTTATGGTGACTAGGAGATGATGTAATAAAATTTTTAACACCTGAATACAAGTTTATTAACAACAAAAAAATGAAGTTAAGGACTTTAGAATAAGACTATACACATATCAATTAAATCTTCTGATTTTGATTAACATACAATAAATAAAACTCACATTTGTGATTTACAATATTCAAGTTATTATAATGATCTACAATGCCTCATAATGAGTTTACTTAAATGCATATATATATATATTCACAGAGATGTGCATTTTATAATATACAAGAAATACATTTCAATTGACATCTAATAAAATTTAAAAAATGACTAAAATTTTAAATATGATTTCTACTTGATACTCATTGATATTGATGCAGTTGAGCTTCATGGTTCTTCATACTCATCAATTACTAACCCATGTTTGAACCTTATGCTTCCTCCTGCTCCTATATTAATGTATATTTATTTTATATATATGTTTGAGATGTGCCCCTAAAAGATTATAAAATTTAGCTCTTAATATTTTTTACTATTTATTATTAATTCTTTTATTAAAATCAAAATATATTAGGTGCAGCTCAGAAATATATATATAATGGAAGCAATTACTAACACTATATTAATTTTACCAATATTGTTTTTAAGTTCATAAAAAAAATAACTTTTGTTTAAATTTGTTAAAAACTATATTTTTCTTTTAAAAATCCAAGATGAAGAATGCAACTGTTAATTGTCCAAAAATAACTAAAAGGATGAAGATTTTATATTATCTAATTTTGGGAAAGGATGTTTAATTAAAATGGATTGAAAGTAAAAAGGGAAATTGAATTAAAAAGTTATACTTTTGCCATTAACATTTTTTAGCAAATCTATTTCTACTCTGGAAATGGATTTGAATATATTTTTGGATAAATTATCTAACAGTTGCATCTCCAAAACAATAGGTGAAGGAAATGAAATTAAAAAAAGAAACACTAAAAGCATTCCTCACATACCTGAGGGCTGTATATAATGGGCTGATTTTTGACTACCGGGGAGAGAACTAAAGCTGTTGCTAAAGGATTCCATGTTTTTTTTCAAAATGTTGGACAAGTAGAAACAACTAATCACCTTCCTTGCCTTTGTGGGTCAATCTCACCTTGAAAATAATCATCTTACTGAAGCCCCAAAATATGATCTAAGAATGGAGGACTAATGGAAACTTGCTAGTAAAATGATTTCAATCCTGTTAATTTTGCCATGCTGGAGCTGAACTCTTAACCTGAACCCTTTAATATAGCAAAATAATTAACCTAAGAACTGCTTATGAACTTTACATTTTATTCTTTCTAAATTAATCTCCACCTCAACTCTCCAGATTTCATTTTAAATTGTTAAATTTAATGTTTTTTTCTTTTGTATTAATTATTAACTGTATTTGCTCTTATACTATTAATTTTCTTTTATACATAAAGTCTGCTATTATTTCTTTAATCTTGATGCAGTTCCTTTCTTCATTTTAAATTGTTGTATTTTATTATTTTTACGTTGCCAATCTAAACAATCTTGTGAGCCTAATATATATAGTTATTTTTTCCCATCTACTTAGACCTCTATGAGTCGAGGTTAATAAAACCCCTCTCTTTTGAATTAGATTTACATATTTTCTGAATTAATATGCTCACCAGATTGTTTCCCAGGTTAATCTAATTACATGATTTTCTTAAAATGTTTTTACAAGAAAGATATATATTCTTTATATATTATTTTTAAATTACCAAAAAATTAAACGCTATCAAATATATTTTTTATGTCATGCATTTAATTCTGAAAAGGTGTTTGTGCTTTATAAAAATAAATATTATTGTTTTTATTTTATCTGTATTATAATGCTATACTCTTAATATTTCAAAGATTTGATTATTCTCAACTTATAAAATTTGCGAGAGTGGGATTTCAGTCTGTGAAATAACAAGGAAGGGTGGGGGGGGGATAATTTTTAAAACTTTTTTGTACGAATTAAATCTTTCCCATATATATATATATATATTACATAGCATAGTGTTAATTGCCTAAATTATAGCATTTGAGTGAGGTTCATGTGTTCTAAAATAGTGATTTCCATTTCATGTCATTAAAGACAGTGTTATGTTGCATTGCTGATATAAGACTTCATTTATTAAATATTATGTGCTTCTAACTTAGAGGGTTATGATAAAGTCAGACCCATAAACTTTCTTCATGTCCTATCCTGCAGGTAGTTGAATTTCCAGGGATCATTTTTGTATAACAGGCTTCTCATGTCGGTCACCCAGAGAACCCTAGAATCAGGATTCTTAGCCACTTTGTTTTCTTCATTATGAAGCATGACATTACTTCGGATTCTTCTGCCTTTATATCAGCCCCATTGCTTTTCCCATTGATATTAATTTATTTATTTAATGACCTCATTTCAATGCCGTAATCATAAACTTATGCTTTGCTTATGTATATATGTCTTTCCAATAATAGTCATTAGTTTAATTAATAATATTGTTTTTTCTTATGTTTTGTAAAATCCCACCAATCGTAATCGATCCCATTTAGTTAAGAGTATACATATTGTTAAAAAACAAAGCATTCTTTTCTTTTTAAAGTTTGAATTTAAATAGTAGTTAAAATTATTATGTTCACTAAGAAAAGATATTTGATTTAAATGTATATTATTTCACTAAATTTTCACAAATGTGGTACTCCATGATTAAACCATTTTTAAAATATATTTTTGATTTTCATGACTGAAACGGTGTGAAAATAGTTTGATAATATATATAATGATTCCTAGAATGCTTCATAATTTTGTATGCTCATCATCACCTTTCAGAGCCACCACTAAAGTGTTAATTTAAAAATTATGTGTTTTTTTTTGCAATCAAATGATTGGCACCTTAATCCAACCCACCAAATATATTTATTGACGTATAATATGTAATTTATTCATAAGAGCATTCAAACAAATATATAAGTAATTTACTGTTCATTAAATGTTTTATTAAATATTTTATTATTATTCAAGCCATTTATGTAGTTCAAATTATCTTCTCTTTGCTTCCATACATTCTAACATATATCTGCATTCTTGTTAAATATATCTCATTGTCTCTTCCACTCTTCTAGTGGGCCAGACTTAATAATTAACTCTCATGTGCCATCATTGTTATGTTATTCATTAGGTGTTCGACCTGGTGCTTGTGGAATGGGTTCAAATCTAGGTTGGTCCCTGATCTAAATCTTGGACTTGACTGGGTTTGAAGTACGTTTCATTGAGTTCCAGCTCATGTTAGATGGATCAACATATTTTGACCAGTACAATATATATATATATATTGTAACGATATATAAATATGTCGTTACATTAAATTGAAATAAAAACTTTTAAGTTCGCATATAAAAATAAGTGTATTAAAAAGAAAAAAAAAACTAAACGCTAAAATTAAAATGTTTGTTAAACATATACATTCGCACAGATGCCAAACTTTAAAAATATTTTTTTTAAAAAAACAAATAAATAAGTATTTGAACGTACTTTTTTATAAAAAAAAAAGTACAAGATTTAAAAATAAAAACAGGTATTAATTAATTCTTGTAATCTGTAAATGGAAATGATTGTTTATAAATTGTTTGAAAAGCAAGCTAGCCTTGGGCTCTTGTATAATTAAAATGATCTGATGAAAGATAGATAAGAGGAAAAGAGAAATTAGCTTGACCAATGGAAACACTAAGCCTTGGCTCGGACCCTAACGAAAGTGATGGATTAGTGACGTTTTGTTGATTGAATCCATGTGGATTAATATAAAAAGGGAAATACAGTTTTTTCGGGAGTTCCAGCGTTGTGTGTTTGAGAGTTGTGGTAGGACGCACATACCACACTCTCTATTTAAAAAAGAAAAAGGAAAAGACTGTGATACCTTGAACCAGCTATTGCCATCTCCAGAACATTATCTTCCAATGGAGGCATCACAGGAATTAAAAACAGGAACCTGGACTCTTCTACCATAAGCTATATGAAATGAACAGTTATTAAAATCAATTAAGAAATTTCATCAAGTTTTATAAATTGATAAACAAGCCAACTTAAATGTTAAAAACAGACTCTTATCTGACTTTTGTAAGTTTTTAAATCAAATTAATAATGTTTAATTTTATATGTTTTCCGATTGATAAAAATCATTTCCATTTTTTTTTCTCTTATTGTATAAATTATTTGTTGTTTAAATTTTAAATGATGAAATTTAAGGTTGGGTATAGACGTTGCATAGATTCGTTAGCGGTTGATAATGTTGTGGTTTTCACATTCGATTAGAATATATGTCAACGATATCACTGCAAGCATCTTACGATGAATGCTAATTTTTTTTTTTTTTTTTCCATGAGAAGTTTTTTTTTATTTTTTTTTTTTTTTTTTTTTGTTTTTTTTTTTGTGGGTTTTTTTGGAGTGGGAGTTGTGCAGCTGTACTCTTCTCAATAATAAAAAAAAAATTTTAAAAAATATTTTTGCGGACCAATATAAAATTAATATTTATGGGGGGGGGGGAATGGCTATATAGTTTTTTAAAGTTATATTAAGGGAGGGTAATCTTAGGTTATTCGTTTCGTAGTTGAATTGGCTCAATGGATTGGATATATTTGTGTAATTAGTAGATGTAGTATGAGATCCGCTTTGGGCAGGATTGCATATATATGCCACACACCTTCTGTTTGCCTATGGATGGGTTTGTAAGTCGGCAGAAGACCGCAGTCCATTCCTATGGAGTTTTTTGTTTATTGTTCTACTCACCAACAGATGTCACATTCCTGTTGGTGGAGAGACCATGTCTTCTCTAATCTACTTACTGATCAGATGTACTTTCCTGACAGTATAGTATTTTGTGTTGTCGTATCATGCTACATTGAATACATGAATGTATCAGATGGATTGGCGTCAGTTGATTACGAAATTTGTTGCCTAAGGTTAAATCAGGGAAGAATATTTTCTTTTCAAATGCAGATCTATGTAGTCTATTCATACTTGACTATCTAAATAAAATATTAAACTCATTGAAACTTAGTTAAATGTAAAATTAAAAGATTAATAGAAAAATCTAAAATGTTGAATTTATTCCTCAAAATTTAAATGTTATTTTATATGTGCGTAAATAAATATTTTTATGTGTTAATTTCTGGCAGTGGCTTTTATTTATTGATATTTAAGATATAAATTAAGATATAGATTTTTATCTCTGCGTCTTCGCTGAGCTAGTGACTTGGGCTAACGATCGGAATATTTAAATAAAGTGGAATCTTAACAGCGTGTATCTGCCTACTCTATAAATTTTTCTAGGCTCAAATGCCTAGATGGTGCCCTGGTAGTTGCAGATATTGTTTTTGTGGTTAGATTCGATCTTCACTTTCATTTCGATCGTTATAATATATATATATATTGAAGCAGTGCATATCTATCTGTATATATACTCACTTCATGCACTGTGTTTGAACCTATCTCCCAGTATCAAAAAGAGTTATTAATAATATCATCCCACATACAAAGTATAGGTGCATGTGTGTGGGCAATTATGGTAAGTAAATGGTTAAAGTAAAATGTACTTCATAATCAGACTTAGCAATCTCAGTTAAATGAATTTAAGTGATTTATTAGAAAAGTTTCAGCTAAGTTTAGAGTGTTTTAAAACCATTAGAAGCACTTGCAAATATTAAAAATTAAATATACAATAGGAGAGTGGTCCAAAATGCATTAAGTAAAGTAACCTGCATACTGTGTCCCTAGAGCTATACAAAAGTAGTTACAGTTTATCACCTTGAAGAGGAAATACATTGTACAAAGAAAGTACGAATACAATACATAGCCGGACAGAGTGGCAACAAAATGGAAGAGATACACTTAAGGAACATTGGCAATTAACTTTCGAGAACATGTTGGAGGCAAAAATGTAAAAATATAAGGGAAGAAATCCCATTGTTAGATATATATCAAGATATATAGTTACAAGCATATAAAGTGAAATCTTAATCTAATAACTTCTAAATGAGAGTACCATATTATTGAAAAAATAGCAATAAAATATTGAAAACTTAGTGAAAGAACTTTATCATAATACATAAAATTTTATCTTTCACAATGTGCGCTGTACCTGAAAGAATGACTGAGTAAGTGGTGTCAGTTTTTCCGGGTCATAAGGCCTGGGAGTCGGGCATCCTAGTTGTTCCAGATTAATATGTAAATAGAGAGATTGTCCTCATCGCTACCACTTGTTATTCCTCATGAATTTTCTCATCCATCATTAAGAAGTCAACTAGAATGTCAATAAACATTTACTAATGTATTTTATTTTTTAAATTGTAACTAAATCTATCAGTCTTGCTTGGTCTTAACCTAAATAAATTTTAGCTTAATTGACCTTGGTAAAATATTTTTCTTGATCTTAATATTTAATATGTAATTTATTATTTTATCCATTTAAGCTAGTTGCTAATTCAGTTATCCTGCTGTAATTATATTTGTTTTGTTATATGTGTAATTATTCTACTTTACATGATGGAGAGATCTATAATTAATTAAAAAATCTTGTTTATGCTCCTTTCGGATTCTATCCAGATCTCCAGGGACCATCCAAGTCAGAGAGGTGCCAAAGTATTTATAATGCTAAGAGTTATAAATAAAATCAATAAGTGAAGTACGTGAGTAATGCATGTGATCTAAAATAGATCCCCCTGTCATGAAAAGTTATAACTAAGTTATTTTGTATCAATTTTGTATAAAATGATGAATCATAGTTCATATAAATTAACTCACAAAGTGCCATAATTATATATCTTCAGTAACAATGTTTTAAGTAGCTAATCTGTCAACTAACTAAATTATAATCTGTTTATCTATATATGTAATACGTTCTTAATAAATAATGAAGTCATAAATAAACTTATTTCGCTGAAGGTATGATAAAGAAATATATGCTGAATATAAAATGAAAACAATCCTCACCTATTTAGTAAAATATATATGTTTAATGTTATTGAGGATAAACCTTAAGATATCTGAAATGTTAATGTTAAATAACCTGTTATTTGCAATTGTCCGCCCATGGTAAATATATAATGCATTACTTATTTCTCACAGCTATATTCACTCTCTATTTTAAATGCTTGTGTGGGTTTAAGTTTCATATAGTTATTATTGTCGAGTGGCAACCATACGTGAATTATTCTTTTCTATTAATAAGCCAATGGACTGTATTCGAGTCCTATAACTATTCTGGACTGATTCACTTGGCTAATCTTACTCCAAATTATATATGTTATGCATGGTCTTCCTTTATATGTCTGTCCAAGGTGACAGTAGGGTCATCTGTCAGTCTGGTATCCAGGAGCTCAATCTTCTGACATACCCCGGTCCAGCTTCTGCAGACATTGGAGAGTTGCTGTGACTCCAAATCCTGGATATAACTCTTGATCTCCAGAATTCAAGGTGCTTTAGGTTAGAAGCAGATATACCTCTGCAGCCTAAGTCTTGAACCTATTCCAACCACTGCCTTTATCTCTTAAGGGAATACACTTTATTTTAGCTTTAGCCTCTGTAAAAGAGTCTGTAACCTTTCCATAAGTAACTCATATTTGTTTAGTTGTTAAATCTCCATATGAATTCCAACTGACCAAGTTCAAACCCAACACAAGATAGCTAAATAAATGCTTGATTGAACCACATTTGATAGTATGGATGGCCAGTCATTATCTTGATAGTATATTAAAGCACTGTATATTTATGCAACCATCATTATTCATCATGTGATAACTGGCAACTAATCTATTTATAACCACCATTTATGAATGTTTATATTAATAAATAATTAACTGTAATCCAATCGCTAGTGTTCATCTGATAAATATTTAATCGCACACTTTATTTATATATGTACCTATAATTTGTGCTTGAGGTCCAATGCACACCCTGGGAGTGAACATCAGTATAGTTTATAGTTAGATAAGGAACCCTGAGATAGAGCACCCATGTTCGATTCAATGAGTTAAGCTGTGGCATATAGGAGAGTGAGTGGTTACTGTCAAAGATGTTAACTGCAGTGAGGAGATGAGGAAGGTCGATGGGTTTAAATCTAGGACAGAGGCAACTCTGTACCAGATGGTTGATATCCTGACTTGATATTTTTATCTTGTTGACTAGTTATACAAATTTGACTAATACAATATATATATATGCACACAGAGTGCAGTACAATTTAAAATGGACATATTTGAATTGACATTTAATGATAAAAAAAATTAAATTTTACATTTGACCCTCAATGATATATATACACATGTACATGTGTAAGCATGTAATTTCTGAACATATTTAAATTGCCCTACAATAATACATGATTGAACTTTTTAACTTACTATATGGTGGTTTACATATAACACACACATATATGCGCACAGCCATTCATTTTACTATTACATGAATATGTTTAAATTTGTCAAAAGAATAGAATTATTTTTTATACCACATAATTAATATATATGTTTCTGCACATGGAAATGTAGATGCACATTGACATTGATATCATATTTTAATTTAACACAATAAAATTGTTAAAGATTATTTTGCAATGAATTCTTTTTGCTGAATATGATCTTTTTTCTTGAAAAGTAAATACTATCAAATTTTTGACAGTTTATAAAAGTTTTCCTTCTGTTTTGACAGATTACTGTAAAAGGATGAATTAAATAAACATTTTTATTACTAAAACAATTTCTTTAAAATATATATACATATATCAAATCGTCTGTCCCTTTTTTTAGACATATGAATCTAATAAATTATTCATTTGTTTTACTTTAAGTTAAAAGTCATTTAAAGGATTTTGAATTAACTCACCAGCTATATATATGGTTATCTAAGCTACTCTGCATATTGCTGAAATAGAATACACATAATTAATTCTTCATCCACTGATGGTTTCTCTGGGTGAGCTGGTAGATTGGCTTCTTATCATTGAAATAGATATTATCAGGTAAGGGTTGTTCTGCAGATAATTCCACTTTGACTTCAGGCAAGCTAACTGTTTTGCCCTCATTGTAATGACTCAGAAGTTAACCTGGACTTCAGGTAAATCAAAAGTCCTCTGAAAGTGAACTAGTAGCAGCTCAGCTCCTGGATCTACTGTCTTGCCTTCAGCAACATCTCCTCCATGGTAGCTATTTATATAGCTCTGGAAACCATTTCTTCTGGCCAGCTAAAAACAACTACGGCAAATTTCAATAACCTGCAACAAAATATTATAACCAACTACTGCAGCTAGCTGTTTCTCAAAAATATTAAAACCCAACTTTGCAGCTGGCCAATTTGGCCACTGCTTCTGAAAATATTAAAACCCAACTGAACTGATATTTTTATCAGCTCTTTTTTATAAGAGTTGGTCTTGGATTGGAAAGGTGACAAAAACACTAAATTAAAAATTGTTTTATCTTTTCAAAAAGATCTAATCCTTTCAAAAGCAAGTTTGAAGTTTTATCAAAGTATGATATACAAAGATTTTTAAAAATAGATAATTTACCAATTAATTAAAAGATTTCAAAAATACCACATTTATTTTTGAATTTCAAAATCAGAATAATAATAATAATAGAATTTTATTATAATTTATAAATTCTGTTTTAAATTCAAAGTTATTTAACCCTTTATTTATTATTTTTATTCCAGGAAATGTAGAAAAATATCTACAAAAATTTATGTCTGTGTTTATTTCTACTTTTTTTTACTTTATATATATGTGTATGTGTATGTGTGCGCACACAACTGTTGCTGTGCCTATGTAACCCAACCAATTACAATATATTTAAACTCTTTTTACTCTTCATACTAGTTCTCCATCTCTCCAACTCTCTATTCTTCTATCCCATTCTTTGTCACCATAATACTCAATAATTATCCTAACACAGTCATCCCACCTTTTGTATAAGTATATTGACATAAAGTCTTTATCCAAATCTTCTGCATACCATACTATCTTTCTTGCTCCATCTTGTTGCCTCTTCTTTACTCATAGCCTAATTAAATACTAAATGGCAATCTCCTGAACATTTTCATTTTGCTTTTTTTTCTCTTATATAAAAACTTGACCATCCCATTTCTCCTTGAATTGCCTGTTTTTCCATCCATACATCTGCATCTAATACATGTCTTCCTACTTTTCTTTATCCTTTTTTAAAGTAATCTAACACCCCTTTACTAACACACATGTAAATACCATAAGTTAACCCTGCTACTGCCACTCCCATACAATTCTAGCTACATCATATTTTTTATACGAAATGCTTGATTACTTCATCAGTCCCTTTCTTTTCTTTGCTTCATTTATCAATTTTTTCTCCCATTCATTCAAGCAATTTTTCTGTTTACTTAAGATGATTTCCAAATAGTTATACCTACTTACCACATTTAACTTTATTTTCCCCGATATTCTCAGTTCCATGATGTCATCAAATGGGTTAAATGTGAATTAGAAAAATAAAATTTTATTCCAAATTTTTACTTTTGTTTATTTATTTTGTGATAGGTCTCAATGTATAAATATTTTTAATTTCAAATGAAAAGTTTTCTTTCGTTAAGCCATTAAAATACTACACATAAACCTTCTGATATCTTTTTGATTAATAATTTTATTTTAGACCTTCATTAAAAATATTAATTTTTATTTTTTAAGAAATTTTTATTATTTTTTAAAATTAAAATAATTCATTTTAATGGCCTTAATGATTTATTGAAACTGGTGAGTTTTCTTGCTTAAGGTTCATGGACCATGGTTTTACTTTTGAAATCCCCAGAAGCTAGAAATTCCTTTGAATTCCTGAGCAATAAATCAGTTGATTATCTTTTCATTAATCAAATTAATTTTAATTTACAAAAGAAATGATTCAACTAACCTTTGCATAATCATAAAAGCTACTGTAGTTAAATTAAAATTTTATTAGATATGTTATACTATTTATATGATGGATAGCTGTGTTTTTTAAAAAAAAACAATTGAAATAAATTTAAAATTTTTATAAATAAACATTGTATTTATAAATTTATTTATTTTCAAATTTTGTTAAAAAAAAAAACATACAAATTTGCTCTATATTTTTTATCATTAATTCATATGATTGTTAACTCAAAAATAAATATATGTAATTGCTGTGTATGCTTGTATACACGTATATATTTTCTTTATTAAAGGATATATAACAGTGTGTGTACAAGCTGTTAAAAATTCTTTTCTGGAATATTTTAGCATATTATTATTTATACAGAAAGGAAATAAAGGTTACTGAAAATAGCAATAAGCTAATTTACATGTTAAGAAAAAAAACTTTATGCAGATTAGTCAAACTGATAAAAGAAAGTCTACAGAAGAATGACGTCATGTGAGAAGTGAAACAGTAAGAACAAAAGTAAAATAGTAAAAAGTCAAACTAGTAATATGAAGTTCTGATATCAATAAAGAAAATTTTAGTCAAGAATTTATTTGGACTATCTCTGATATAATGTGTGTTAGCAGTAAGATATTTACAGAAAATCTGTTTCACATGTATGTGGTCACGTGTATCGGTTGTATAAGATAGTTGTAGGGAGTTTGAAAGTCTGACTTCAAGTCCCTTATAATTACATTAAGTTTAGTATAGAGAATATACATATATTTAAATATTACCCATTCAGCCTATATTCTGTCCATCATTCTTCTTTATATTTAAATGGCCATATTAAGGTCCTATATGTGAGAAGTCAAACTGACTTAAGATCAACATAGGTATGACAATAATATTGGCATCAGCAAGGGCTTTGAGTGTTACATCCTTGGATTTTCAATGATATGGAATGGCTGAAGAGTTGGTGGGTGAAGAAGATTTAAGCTTTTCCATTGAAGTTTGAAGATTTGCTATCTTAATTTAAACTGAGCACTGATTGTATATATGTGTGGGATATGGTGATTTGGACCAACTACTGAATGCTGGTTCACCACAAAATACAGATATTGGAGTTCTTTTTTTTCACAAATATGTAGTAATAGATAGAGTAGATAGTTGTAGGGAGCTTGAAAGTGTGAGTTCAAGTCCCTTATAATAAGAATTGTAGAGTCATAAACTACAGAAATAGAGACTTTATATATGTTAATCTCTAAGGAGTTTATGAACTTTGAAGAGATCTAAATGATCTTATATTCAAGTAGCAAATTAGCAAGTTGAACTACTACTACTACTATTACTATTACTACTACTACTACTACTATTACTACTACTACTACTACTACTACTACTACTACTACTACTACTACTACTACTACTAATTATTATTATTATTATTATTATTTAATCTCTTCCAATTTATGGCCTCGTAGTACTTCCATTGGTTTTTTTTATGGAACTTTGGCTAATTCTTTAAAACTTTAGTGGTATTTATTCATTTTCTTTAATTTCTTATTTTCTTTATTCACTATACTTGCTTACATTTTTCTTTACTTGATTTCATTTATTTATTTGTTTTGATTTATTTTTGTTTTGGTATGATAGGGCTTTCTTAATTTTGCTCTGTTTATAGGGCTTTCTTGTTTTTATATGAATGTGAGAGGGATGAGAACTAAGTGTGTGGAAATTAAACAATTCTTTGAAACAGATCATTTTGCTTTGATATTTTTTACAGAGACTTGGTTAAATCAACAATTTTCCGATTGTTCTTTCCTTGATAATAGGTATATTATTTTACATACGGATAGATCTTTAGAATATGCAGCTAGAGGAGGTGATACTCTTATTGCTATCAACAAAAATGTTTTATATAGAGATCCATGTTTTACTTCTTCTGTATGTGAATCTACATGGAGTGACGTTTATATAGATCATAATTTTAAATGTATACTGGGAAATATTTATTTTAAATGTAATATCTCACTTTTAGAGCTTGATTTCTTTTTGACAGCACTTGAAGATTTTTTGATCAGGTATAATAATATTATCATTGTTGGTGATTTGAATATGCCTGATTTATCAAAGGATAAGATTATTACACATTATTCTTTATTATCTCAGAAAGCTTTAAGAATGCTTAGATTTCGCAAATTTTTTGGGCTTCAACAATATAGCCCTGTTGTTAATAATTTTCAGCGTACTTTAGATTGTGTTCTGTGTAATGTTCCAATAGTTAGTAATTTTCACTTTGTTTCTGTTACTTTCCAATTGATGCTCATCATCCACCTATCGAATTTTATATTAATATGTGTTATTCTAAAATTACTTGTTCTAATGTTGTGAAAAGGGATTATGGGAGGGGTAATTATGTTGATCTTTGTAGAAGAATGTCTGAAGTTGATTGGAGTAATATGTACTCAATTAATGATGTGAATTTTTGCTTGGATTATTTTTTGAGAATTTTTAATGGTTTTCTTGATGTATATATTCCTAATAAATTGTCTTTTAACAAAGGTTATCTTCCTTGGTTTTCATATACTCTTATTAAGATTATTAAAAGGAAATCTTACCATCATAGACTCTATTTTAAGACACAGAATATAATTTATTGTAATAATTTTATCAATTTTAGAAGCTTGGCTAAATGTATCTATAAACGAGATTTACAAGAGTATATAAAAAAAAATTGAAATTAATATTTCTTCTAATCCTAGAGAATTCTGGAATTTTGTTAATAATTCAGGCTTGGGTAAGAAAAAGGTTCAAACGACTCATGGTTCTGCATTAAATGCAGATTATTTTTTTAAACATTTTGCAGAGTTATATTCTTCACAATATGGAATTGATTCCAAAATCACATTTCCTGGAAATTTGTCTGGTGCTAAATGTATAATTGATCATATCTCTAGGGAAGATATTATTGTAGCTATTAGGAGGCTTAAAACTCACTCTAGTTTAGAATATAATAATATTCCTTCTTTTATTTATAAGGGGCTAGCCGAATTTGTTGCAGTACCTCTTGCCTTTATTTTTAATCTGTCTCTTAACTCTGATATTTTTTCTAGTGTTTTGAAATGTGCTAATCGTTATTATTAACTCTTGTTGTAAAATAATCAACTGAAAATAAACCATAAAAATCTATACAAAATTTTCAATGGAAATGGGATATACAGATATAGGAGATTAAATATTCAGTTTTAGTGAAATAAAAGTTATAATAGAATATAATTAAAGTTTGTACAAGTTACTCTTTTATTTTTAATAGTTCGTATTTTGAATTCAGGTACATGTAGGCTTTTTGTAGCCCAGTTGATATAACATAGCTATGTCTAGCCTTCTGCTAAGCTTCTATGAGTTTGATCTTGATGGCTGAAGTGGTCTTCATTAATACATATTTTTATTTTATTCAATGGGTAGAATCTGGCAGTGCTTCTATCACTGAATGATGGCTGGTCTCTCCAAAACTATAGACTCTTAAAGTTAGGCAGCATATAGTTCATATATAATTTGAGCATAACGATCAATGTAATGATTGTTTAGTACATTATGGCAACTTATCTACTTCATAATGAAACTAAACTTGCACTCTGCCAGTTTGGTTAGAGTTGAGCAGATGTCAAGCTTCTCTATTCTGCCATAACATTTTAACTCTGCTGCTGATAGTTAAGAAAAAATGAATGAATAAAGAATCAAAGCATGAGCATAATAAATTGATTTTCTGAGAGACCCCTAGTCATAATTTACTGAGCTATCTTATCAGCTTTCATTGAGATTCAATTTCATATGTCCTTCCATTGGTTGCAGATAGTTGATTGGTTATCAAGAATTTAATTACTTTTATCAACATAATGTCATTTCCACTCATCTAATTTTTATATCTTACAATTGTTAATTAATAAAATATTTTGTTTTTAAATTTTATTTTAATTATTTTAGAATTAATGCAACTTAATATATTTCATCAATGCATATACTTATATATATATTTTCTGTCTAGAAAAATGTTAAAAAAATTTTAATTTAAAATTTTTTGAATGACTTTTTAAATGATATACATGAAGTGCATATATATTGCTTCAATATATATTGTAACAGGAACTGAGTTTGAACCCTGTTACAAAAAAAGAGAAAGAGGGTAGAAAGGTTTTTCATTTTCTTTGTGTGTTATTATTGTTAATTTGGTAATACATTGGCTGTTAATCCACACCGTGTGATGGTGCTGTTTCTACACTAAAGAACATTTAATATGCTGTTTATAAGGCCGCTCATAGATCTTACAGCCTGTAAACTGTTCAAACACTAAGATGTTAAAGTGCACCCTTACCCCAACATCTCTATCATATTGAACATTATTAGTGATGAAGTATGTGACACTCTCTATAGATATTACTCTTGACTATTGTACAGTGTATGATATGAAGATTTCTGTAGTTGTAATGATGAAAGGTATATTAGAACGAATTTTTTGGGGGGGGTTAAATGTATTGTAATTTATGTGAGTTAGTAAAAATTGTAACAAATTCTCAAACACCCCTACTTTCATTGTCAGGGGTCACAATTCACTAAATGAAGAGTGTAAATCACGATTCGGCAAAGTTCATGATCAAGTTGCGCACTTTCCGATACTTTTTCAAGATCAAAACAGTTAAATGGCAGATGACCATTCAGCATTGTAGTTTTTAGATTTACCTGCTACAGAAGCAGATGTGGTGGTCTTCCTTCAACCAAAAAAAAAATATTTTACCTATCCAGAAAAACTCTTTGTGGTGGTTTAATGAAATTAAGGTGTTGTCAAACATTTGAAATGGAATGTCAATTGCATCAATGTCGATGAAGGTGTTACATTTGTTCATGGAATGGGTTTTAGGGCTGCTGAATTGCTTTTTCACAAGCAGTATGACTAATTTATTATTGAAGCTGTGATCAGCTTACAGTGAAGCGTGTTAGAGCTGAGTTGGAAATGTGTCAAAACACTGTAAGGAATATGATGACAGGTCTTAGAGAGGTCTGTCGAGAAAACCTTGTTTCTCAAAAAAAAAAAGTTTCTTCAAAAACAATAAAAAAGACTTGGAAAAAAACGTTTCTTAAAAAAAAAAAAAGACCGGAAAAAAGAAATGTTTGTTGTTTTTTTTTTTTTTAAAAAAAAAAAAAAAAAAAGAATATTTTAAAAAGCCAAAAAAAAAAAATTTTTTTATTTTTAAAAAATATACATAAAACCAGCTACAAAAAAAAAAAAAAACAACAGCAATAACAAAAAAAATCAAGCAAATCCAAAAATTAAAAACATAAATCAACAAAATTTAAAAACAGCCCGGTAACATTATATCTATTTGTTTTTCACTAGCAACAGTGCCATCGAGTGGTATGGGTAATTAGACAATGCATTACCATTAATTTTTTTATATTTCTTTATTGGAGAAGTTGCACAGACAAGAACATATGTATTTACTGGGGTAAGAAAGAATGATGGTGGTTACAGGTTAATATATTTGGCATACATGTATATAGATAAATGTTGTTTTTAAAAGAAAAAAAGTAAAATTAAGAGAGAATTTGAAGCATGTAAAAAGTTTTTTTTTGCTGTTATGATCACAGAAAGTAATTAGCCAAATGTTTTTCTTATTGTTCTAGAAACAGATGGAAGTAATTTTTGCTATCACATTCTATTTTCATGAATTGATTTCAGATTTTGTCAAAATAGTTTTAATTAAAGAAAGAAGAAAGAAAAAGGAAGCAAGGGAAATGTGGAATGTACATTACAAATTTAATTTTTTTTAAATTATTTTGTCTATTTTAAAATTAAAGGAAAAAGTGTATCTAAAAGTTAAAAAAATAAGATAAGTAAAAATCGATATGGCTAAGTGGTTTTTCTTTTGTTGTGCGTTTTTTTCAAAATATATTTTTGGAACAAAGAAGAAATGCCAGAGATAATGAAAAAGAAATAGTTTTTTTTGGAGTTGGATTAATTAATAGGCTGAGGAGAAAGCAATATGCTTATAAAAATCTGTCGATGAACATACAAGGACAAAATTAATAAATCTGCAAAAGTAAAAGAGAAGACATGGAATAAGCACTCAACACTGTCTTCTTGTTGCTGGATGAAGAAATTTGTTTGTAAAAGCTGAAAATAGAACTCTAAAAGAAAACTTCATGGATCATAAGGGATAAAGTTACAATCAAGCCAGGATCCATGTTCAGGCTCCAACTTTCTTTGCTATCTAAGCCATGAGAACCCATTATGATATACATTTCCCTAAGTACCCCATCTGCCATCGGGAACCACAACAACTGGATCTAGTGCCTTACATCTGCCATCCCTGGAAATTGTGTAAAAAAAATACATTGTCAGGAAATGGACTCAATAATTGGAATGCCAAATAAAAAAGATGGATGTTAAGTTTTGCCAATGATAATCCCAGGTTTATAAGATAATAAGTGCAATCAGATATATATATAAGTTCTATTTGATTACTAAATACCGGTAAATATAAATTTGCATCATTTCTAACTCACAAATCCAATGAAATCAAGCCGTGTGATAATATAACTCTTTATGCATGTATTTTTTTTGTTTTTCTTTCTCTTTTAATTGTAATTTATAAAAATAATGATAATATTTTTTCATATACATGATTTATGCTATTTTGTTTTTTTCTTATAATAAATGCTAATAGATTTCCAATTAAATCGTTTAATTCATTTTGACATGTGTGTTACACAATTAGTTGTGTACTTTATCATTAACTTAGTATTATATTTGTGTATGTGTTGTCGTGCCTCCAATAAATATTTGATGTAGAACAGGTTAGATAGAAATATGTGTGGAGATTTTTAAAGTCTTATTTCAAACTATAGTGGGAATTAAAGTAAATAGGAATTCAGAAAAAATAAAAAAGGAAAAGGAGTGTTCATTTGGAAAGCTAGTTTACTCACCGCATCTTCTCCGGTGTATTGCACTACCACAAGTTAGTTTTAAGATGAGTATAAGTTAATGTTGCTGAGTCAGACAAATTATTAGTAGACCCTACAATTCTTGCTAATGAACAGGGATAGGCGCTTGGTAATAGACAAAAAAGCTGTTGACCATAAACATAGAAATCTATAAAGAAAAAAAGTTAAAACCAGGAGAAACAGGATTATCCAAAATTACCGATATATATATATGATATTTTTGGGGTCAGTTCTTTTCTCTAACCCTTAGAATGACCCACCAACAGGAAAAACTTCATCAAAAGGGGGAATGACTCAGAATATGGAAAACTTCATACAGGAAGAGCTATTTGATAATATATATATATATATATATATATATATATATATATATATATATATATATATATATATAAATTCTCTCACTGTAAAAAGAGAAGAAAAAGAAAGAAATAATTATTAGGATAGGTTCAGGTTGATGTAATGTAATTTTCTGACTGCAGCAAGATTTAAATAAAATCAAAGAAGGAAATGGTCACTTTCTTTACAATGGACTCCCAATGATGGGGCTTTGGAAGAATGGAGATCAGTAGAGTAGATAAGCCCAAAAAATATAGAGGGTGTAGTGGTCAATGTTAAAAAAAAATTTTTTTTTGAAAAAAAAAGAGAGAAAAAGATATTTTTTTTAGATACAGAATTTGTTGCTGTTTATTTTTTTTGAAGAGAAAGAAAAAAAATATAGAAATTTGAGTTAGATAATCAAATAGAGCAAAAATGTTTAAAATGTAACATGCAAAATAGTTGAGGCACTGGGACACTGAATCCAGAATGTATTGTCAGTATCAGTAGAAAATACAAAGGCAAAAAAACAAAAACAAATGAAAAACCATTCACATAGGAATATGGATCAAGAAGCCACAAACAAGGGAATAGAAATAGACATGTTTGAACAGATCATGGAAAAGTTACAGGAAATGGAAGAAAGATTATGGAAAGAAATAAACAATGTAAAGAAAGAGATGAATGAAAGGATATTAGAGGGGCAGATGGAAAATGAAAAAAATTGTCAGAATTGGAGAAAAAGCTTCACAAAGAAATAAGATCCAGTCAGATAGGGGATAGAGAGAGAGTGAAAAGCAAATAGGACACAGCTTAGAAGTAAAGGACAGTACAGGGAGAAATAAAATTAAGCTGAAGGCCAAGGATAAAAATGAAGAAAAGGGAAAGACAGGCTAAGTCAGAGGTAAGAAGATAGTGGAGGACAGACAAATTGCAGAGAGATATATGTTTAACCATATAAATGTTAACCAATTCCTCAAGATCCATTCATTCGCAGACCAAATAGAAGAGGCACCAGTGAAGCATCTTAAGAGTCTACAGAGATATTTTAGTGTAAATAGTATTTAGAAACTTGGTAGGAAATGCGCTATTTTGGTGGGAGTCACTGTTCCACCAACCTTGGACTTTTAAAGAATATACTGCAGCAGTGTGAGAAATGTTCTGGTGGAAAGAATGACAAAAGATTGTTAGATTCTGCATAATGCAAGAAAAGTACAGAATGAATGACCTAGAGAACTAGATGCAATGTTTTCAGCATCAAGTGGCCAAGTTGCAGACCTTGGACAAATGTAACATGACCAAGAGTCACATAATTAAGACCATACAGCATAACTTGCTAGTGAGGATCAAACAAATGCTGATAGGGATGGCAAAATTGTCAATTGAAGAGGTGGCTGAAGTGTTGAATGCTATAGACATGAGTGAAAGTGAACAGGAAAAACCCATAGACTAAGGCAGATGGAGGAACAATGAACAGGGAAAGGAACCTAACCATCAGAAATCATAAAACAGAAGTAAAAAAGAAAGGAAGGGAGTTATATATATATATATATATATATATAAGGGGGAGAAAGGAGTTAGGATCAAAATGTTTTTGGGTAGCCCTCAAAACAAGATAAACCTCATTTTGAAGTTTTTCAAATAGGGGGAAGTATTGTAACAGGAACTGAGTTCAAACTCTGTTACAAAAGAAGAGAAAGAGGGTAGAAGGGTTTTTCATTTTCTTTGCGTGTTATTATTATTATTTATTTATTTAATTTATCAGAGAAGTCACACAAACAAGCACATATATACTTATTGGGGTAAGAAAGAATGATGATGGGTTCAAGTTAATATCATATTTGGCATATTTATATAGATAAATGTTTTTAAAAGAAAAAACAGTAAAATTAAGAGAAAATTTAAAGCATGTAAAAAATTTCTTTTTGCTGTTATGATCCCAGAAATTAATTAGTCAAATGTTTTTCTTATTGTTCTAGAAACAGATGGAACTAATTTTTGCTATTTTGTTCTATTTTAATGAATTGATTTACTTTAAATATTCAAACTTTGTCAAAATAGTTTTAATTAAAGAAAGAAGAAAAAAAAAGGAAGCAAGGGGAATGTGGAATGTACATTACAAATTTTTTTTTTAACTTCTTTTGTGTATTTTTAAATTAAACAAAAAAGTGTATCTAAAAGTTAAAAAAATAAGATAAGTAAAAATTGATATGGCTAAGTGATTTTTTTGTTGTTGTGCATTCTTTTCAAAATATATTTTTGGGACAAAGAAGAAATACCAAAGATAAGGAAAAGGGGTACAAGTATCAATGATGGTACAGGTCACTGGATGGCACTGTTCCTACTAAAAACAGTTAAATATAGTGTTTCTAATGTAGGCTATAATGACCTGTAGTGCATTCTGCTAATTTCTCGCAATTCACACTTGGTTTAAGCATCCTGTTCTTACTCTCTGAATGATTGCTATTGAGCCTTGTGTATCGTATAATTTGAGGGTGTGTATATTTGAATTCAACACAACTTTTTAATATTATTAAATCAATTTTTGTTTCACATTTGAATTACATAGTATTATATAGAAACATTTATCAAGGAGTCATATTTTTTTAAGTTTGTTTTGAAGGGTGTAAAATTAGGCAAACTTTCTTTGCAAGTATGATTTATTTGATAAAGATGTTATCCATGAGATCTTTGAGAGAACAACAAAATGTTTTTGTACTGCCATGGACAGTTTTCGATCCATAATTGTTGCTTGATTTTTAATGTTAAGTTTACAAACTTACTTTTTTAACATATGGCGTTTAAAAAAAAAAAAAGTAAATTATAGTAAATTGTTTACTATATACTTTTTAAAAATTATGTCAAAAAAATTGGTAGTCCAGTATTTACCTTGCTATGACATCATTATCCTGAAGGTATACTACTCTAACCACCCGATTTTTAAGATAACGTCACCTAGTGATTTGCGGACAAATGTAATCGCTAAAATTTTTCAGAATATCACGTGGTGTCGTTACGTCAAAGATTGCTAGATTAGAATAGGATGCCCTCAGGGTAATGTCATCATAGAAACGAAGAGCGGGGGAAAGGCACGTGGTACAGGGTCATGAGGTCAAAACGGAGAAAAAGGCACGTGGTACAGAATAATGCCAGCGGTGTCTATCCTGAAAAAAAAAAAGGTAAAATTAATAAATAGGACACAAAATAGAGTGATATGCGGCAAAAAAAGATTAAAAATAATATATACTTCATGAATAATTAACTAAAATTGGACGCAAAATATGAAAATGTAAGATAAATATCACTACAAAATTAATAAGTAAAAACTCCGAGTCCACAAATCCTGAAAAAAAAATTAATAAATAGGATACAAAATAGTGATATGTGGCAAAAAAAGGCTAAAAGTAATATATACTTCATGAATAATTAACTAAACTTGGACGCAAAATATGAAAATGTAAGATAAATATGACTACAAAATTAATAAGTAAAAACTGCGAGTCCACAAATCCTGAAAAAAAAAATTAATAAATAGGACACAAAATAGAGTGATATGCAGCAAAAAAAGGTTAAAAGTAATATATACATCATAAATAATTAACTAAAATTGGACGCAAAATAGGAAAATGTAAGATAAATATCACTACAAAATTAATAAGTAAAAACTGCGAGTCCACAAATCCTGAAAAAAAAAATTAATAAATAGGACACAAAATAGTGATATGCGGCAAAAAAAGGTTAAAAGTAATATATACTTCATGAATAATTAACTAAAATTGGACACAAAATAGGAAAATGTAAGATAAATATCACTACAAAATTAATAAGTCATCTTAAAAGTACTATATAAATTTTAAAAAACTTATCATAAAGTGAAAACTGCGAATCTACAAATAACTGCGAGTCTACAAATATTAAATTTTCTGCAAGTATTCAAATAATAATTTTGTCATCTTAAAAAAACCTATCATAAAGTGAAAACTGCGAGTCTACAAATATTAATTTTGTCTTTTTTAAAAAATGTATAAAGTGCGAGTCCAGAAGTAATAATTCTGCAAGTATTCAAATAATAATTTTGTCGTCTTAAAAAAACCTATCATAAAGTGAAAACTGCGAGTCTACAAATATTAATTTTGTCTTTTTTAAAAAATGTATAAAGTGCGAGTCCAGAAGTAATAATTCTGCAAGTATTCAAATAATAATTTTGTCGTCTTAAAAAAACCTATCATAAAGTGAAAACTGCGAGTCTACAAATATTAATTTTGTCTTTTTTAAAAAACGTATAAAGTGCGAGTCCAGAAGTAATAATTCTGCAAGTATTCAAATAATAATTTTGTCGTCTTAAAAAAACCTATCATAAAGTGAAAACTGCGAGTCTACAAATATTAATTTTGTCTTCTTTAAAAAATGTGTCATAAAGTGTGAGTCCAGAAGTAATAATTCTGCAAGTATTCAAATAATTTTGTCTTTTTTAAAAAAACACATCATAAAGTGAAAACTGTGAGTCTACAAATCATAATTAATCATAATTCAGTCATCTTAAAAGTACTATATAAATGTATGAATTTTTTTTAGTAGAAATAACTACGAATAAAAACTACTGTAATTTATAAGGAAAATAAAAGATGAATATCACAACAAAATGTGTACTTACCCAAATAACGATTACTGCGGTGGACTGAACTAGCTTATATGTCGTAGAATTGCACCAAAATGACCATCTTTGTAGGTACACCTCCACATAGAGTTTCGTCTATTTCCACAATTGTGCTAGGGCCTCCAATTTTCCACCTTTCACTATGTAACAGCTTCCATGCACATACTTCGCGGAGATAGTTGTTCCAGTCAATCACAGTCTTGTCCGCCATTTCTAACTGGTCAGCACAAAATAGGATAGATGTTAATTCTCTGGACCAACAATATATAAAATGGAGAGCCATTAGAAAGATATTCTGGAGCCTTCAAACCACGTGCCTTTTCTTATGGGAGTTTTTTTCAGACAATCTTTCAAATTGCACCGCCACTGTTTTTCAGTACCATGGATGTACTTCTTATCTCATGGCTGTTTTCGCACAATTTCACGCGGTGTAAAACTCCTTCTTGTTGGGGGAAAGCTATTGCCTCTTCTTCACATTTTGGGAGATCCCACAACTTCAGATCTCTTGTTTCAATATTAGCCATTTCTAAATTGATGTCTAAAAATGGAAAATCTGGAAAATTAATAAAATATAAAATACATCCACTTAATATCATAGAAGAAATAACATGTAAATTACTTACAATTGTTGAGAAAGTAATGATTTCTTTTTAAAAAATGGTAAAAAAATTGCTGAACTATTAAAACACTGAAAATGAAATCACTGAAAAAAATGCTGCTGCACTGAAAAAACGATGCAACAAATAGGAAGAAATCCACTTTTAAATCTCGTGGGTCGAAAAAAATCTCGTGAATAAAAAAATCAAATCTCTTGAATTAGTCATATCAGCGTCTTCATTGTCATGACAACTTTCATGTGTTCTTCCAGTGATGCAAAGATTGTATAATTACAGCTGTATGCCTTCAGGCTTATGATGTCATAGCAAGGTAACAAAAAATCAAATCTCTAGAATTAGTCATGTCAGTCTCTTCGTTGCCATGACAACGTTCATTACGTCATAGCAAGGTAAATACTGGATCACCGCTTTTGAATAAAAAAGATGTTTCTATTTTCTCCAAAAAAAAATCATGGTAATTAAAAGAAAAAATAAGTAAACTATAATAAATCATTTACTATACAGTTTTTAAAATATATCACTTGTTTAATAATATGTCAAAAAAAAAGCTAAGAAAAAAGAATGTTCTTTACTATTTATATTATTTATTTAATAAAAAACAAATTCAGATAAAAACACAATATTTAATCAGTTTTTTAATAATATATCCAAAAATAGGTAAGCACAAAGATGGTGTACTTTACTATTTATTTTATTTATTTAATAAAAAAAGATAAAAACACAATATTTAATATGTTGCAGCCAGATAATGTTATATTTCAATGTTTTTGACTAGCAACAGCACCATCCAGTGACCTGTACTGTCATTGATACTTGTACTGCAAAAAGAAGTTGTTTTTTTGGAGTTGAATTAATTACTTGGCCAAGGAGAAAGCAATACATTTATAAATATCTGTTGATGAATGTACAAGGAAAAAATTAATAAATCTACTGAAAAAGTAAAAGAGAAGACATGGAATAAACTGTTGTCACTGTTGCTGGACAAAGAAGTTTGTAAAAACTGAAAATAAAACTCTAAAAGAAAACTTCATGGATTACATGGGGTAAAGTTATAATCATTCCAGGATCCATGTTTGGGCTCCAGCTGCCTTTCCTATCTATTCCATGAGAACTCATTATGATATCCATTGCCCTAAGTATACTACTTACCATCAGGAACCACAACAACTGGATTTAGTGCATTATGTCCACCATTCCTAGAAATTGTGTAAAAGAAATCAAAAGAAATATGTTATTAGGAGGTGGAGTCAATAATTGGAAGACTCAAATAGAAAAGATGGACACTAAGTTTTGACCCTAATCCCCGGATTATAAGGTAATGAGTGCACTCAGAGACATATATATATTGGGTACTAAATACCAGTAAATATACATTTGCATCATTTCTAACTCACAAATCCCATTAAAGCTGTGTGATAATGTAACTTTTTGTATGTATTTTTTTTGTTTTTATTTCTCTTTAATTGTAATTTTAAAAATAATAAGAATATTTTATTGTATACATGATTTATGCTATGTTGTTTTTTTATATAATAAATGCTAATAGGTTTCCAATTAAATTGTTTAATTCATCTTAATATATGTGTTATACAAATTATTTGTGTACTTTATCATTAACTTAGTGATATATTTGTATATGTGTTGGCATGCCTCCAATAAATATTTGAGGTAGGACAGATTAGATAGAAAAGGGTGTGGGGATTTTAAAAGTCTTATTTCAAACTATAGTTGGAATTAAAGTAGATAGGAATTCAGAAAGAAAGAAAAAAGGAAAATGAGTGTTCATTTGGAAAGCTAGTTTACTCACCACATCTTCTCTGGAAAATTGCACTATCACATCTGAGCATGAGTTAGTTTTAAGATTGACATAAGTTAATGTTACTGAGTCAGACAAATTATTAGTAGACCCTATGGTTCTTGTTAATGAGCAGAATTGGTGCTTGGTAATGAACAAAAAGTCATTGACCATAAACATAGAAATCTATGAAGAAAGAAAGTTAAAACTGGAAGAGACAGGATTATCCAAAATTTACCAATATATGATATTTTTGTGGTCTATTCTTTTCTATAACCTTTAGAATGACCCAGAAACAGGGAAAACTTTGTCAAAAGGGGGAATATTTCATACTCTGTAGTCAAGTTGCAAGCTTTTAGTGTCCATATATATTCAATGGACCATTAGTAAAAATGGATTTCCATTCTTGCTATTAAAAGGTGGGAAAGTTGCCTTGACAGCAGTCAGAAATATTGATTACTATATTTTACTGTGAATGTTTAGGTGGTTACTGGTTGGAACTAAATTATATCATTATCCCAGATTAGCTTTAGGCATTATTTTGCTTATTATTTCTAAATAATACATGGGCAATTTAAAAGTATTGCGATTTGTAATGTTAATTGACTACACCTTTACCCCTCTTAGCGATGGCAATTGGTTCTCCAGAACTCATCGTTAAGCAAGAATATCATACACAGAATACATATTTATAATGGGTGTCTATGGGATAAAAATTGATCGGTTCCTAAAGCTAAAAAATTACATTAACTTGGGAATAAAGTACATATTAAAAAAATGATTTATCGAATGCAGTGTACGTGTAAACTATACAGTATCTAAAAAGAAAAGCTTTATATTATTAGGAAAAAAAATGCATATTTTCTCGGTTTAAAAAGTACAGTACAGCAAAAAGAAAGAGAAAGTGAAACTACATTTTAATTTAAATTTTTATATTCTTTGGCCAAAGTTTTTCATCGTAATGAAAAAAAATCCATACTGAATTAGTTTGTCCATCTTTTTATAGTAAATGCACATGGATGGACAGCTCACCAACAAACATCAGCCAGCCTGATAATCTTATTGGCTTATTACCTCTGCATTTAAGATCAAGACACAACATAGTCTTTCTTCTCAATTGCTTAATACTTCAATTGACTTTGCTTAAAGATAGGGTAAATGTGTGTGTATGAATAAAGTCTTTTTAAATAGATATTTACATTAATAATAAACAAATCTAGAGTACAGCCTTATTTTTGGGAGGTTATAAAATCATCAGTAAAAATAGTAATTGGTGGCTGAAGATCATAATTGTTGATATAGACTATCATTTGATAATGAAATTTTATTTAGATAGAAATAGATTCCAATCATTTTAAAATGAAAGAAAATTACACAGATTGAAAAAAAAAATATTTACTATTGATTTTGTGAATTTAAAAACACAAGTGGAATGTGATTCAATGTAAATAGTAAGAAAATAACATTGTAGAAATTGTCAGAGTTGCAAGATTAGTTATTCAACTTAATGGATGATAGCAAATAAAGATAATTCAAGTTTAGGTCCCCAAAGTTCTTATTGTGATAAAGAAGTAGAGAATTTTTACATGAATGTACAAATGCTTTTAATCAACCCTCACAATGTTTTTAAATTATCACATGAGCCTTTAACGCTAAAATTGGGTAAATTTGGCTCTGGTGAGGAAATGGGAGAAGACACAGATTTGTGGAAGTCAAAGAAAAATGTGTACATTATGAAGTCTTCCTTTGAAAAAGGAGCTAAATGAAAATAGACATGGAAGCATCAAATAATAGTATTGCAGAAATGGATTATATTTTGACCAATAAAAAATAATTCAAGATTGTAATATCTTTAATGATCATCGATTTAGTAAAATGTAAGAACATGTTAATGGAAAACTAGAGAGAGAATTTTTTTTTTTAAGAAAAACAATGTTAACACTTGATATTTCTTAAATTAGACTTGCAAATCATTTTAATAGATTAATAGATTTTAAAAATGGTGGAGATTTGAATGAATCAATAAGATAATTGATACAATATTAAGAACTAATTATTTCAATCTGAGCTTAAGTAGACACGCTTCTTGTATTATTTCTTTATATAAAGACTTCAGTAAAAGGGTCATTTCTAAGACAATAAATCTTGTTTTCCATTTTCTGCTAATAGTACTGGTAAATCAGTTAGGGGGTTAATTAAAATTGTTACTTGGCAGGCAGTTTTTTCTATTTAAAATATAAATGCCATTCTTTAGCAGCTTTTTAAAAAATTATTTAAAATTGAAGTAGGATTTTCTTTAAGTCATATTACATAATTGTTGTTATATATAGAGCTTGCAAAACAAGCTCTTAACAAGCTTTGAGAATATCCTCAACCCCAGACCGGTTTCTGCACCTAGCGTCGTCAGTAAGGTGCCAGGATATTCATTAGATTAAAAATACTAAGACAAGGCCAGCACTTTATCTAATGTATAACTATTGAGAAAAAAATCTGAAATTTTCAGACATCCATATGTCTAAAAATCCAGCAATTTAACCCAAATAGCCATATGTGACTGAACTAAGTTTAGATACACCATATATTAATAGCCTTAGCAATATAAAGTCACCAAACCGGTTTGGGGTTGAGGATATTCCCAAAGCTTGTTAAGAGCTTGTTTTGCAGGCTCTATATATAACATTTGTAAATACGAGCTTTATTAAAATTAGGTCATGTGACATCTGACTTTTTTTTTTATATCAATACATAATTGTTGGTAGATTATTCAGAAGTTTTTTAAACTATTTATATTTACTGACATATTTTCCCCACTAACCTGAAAAGCTGTGACATAATATTGGGGTTATTTATAAAAATATTATACATGGGAAAAAGAAATGCGAATAACTCCATGTGTTTGTGTGTTTAATTTTAATAAATCAGATATATTAATCTTTAATCGAGTTTTAAAGTTTATATCTGTGCTAGATATAATCTCTAATTTAGTAAATAATTAATAAGAGTCATTATTATATTTATCCAAAGTCGATGGTGTCAAAGATTTGGTTTTGAGTTAATTTGACACTTATAATTCAAAACGTAATTGATAAAAGTTTTATCAATACTCTTTTAAAAATAATTAGCTTAAAAAAATTCGTTAGCAACTAATTTTTACTTTAAAAGTATCTTACATTATCTTCTAATTAACTGCAATTAGAATGTTTGATTAAGAAAACTAATTAACTCTTGAACATAAGATTTTTGTACATTAACAAAAGTAAATAGACATGTTTTGTTGTTATTAAAAATAAATTCTATTTGCGTCTTTTTAAATCAAGATGAACCTTGTAGAATGGGGGGGGGGGGTATTTACACATCTTTTTACAAAAAAAAAAAAAATCCATCTTCTCTTTCTTTTTACAGTTAAAATAAAATATTACAATTTTAATCACTTTTTTAAAATACTTGCTTTTTCTTTTAAATAATTTATATTTATTTTAATTGAAATTTATGTTTTTCCATATATATATAGGCCAACCTGCTAACCCTATCAAACAAAATAATTTAAATTTTTGCTAATATTAGCAAATGAAATCATTTGCCAATGTATATTTATTTTAACGTTTTTATATCTGAGTTTGAAATAATAATTTCTAGCTTAATAAAATCTTACTAATAATTATTAATGTATATATCTGAATCGGATATCAAAATTAAGAGTATAGAAAGATTGACATTATATATATATAATTCATAATTATTAAGTATTGATTTTTACATGCACAACAATATTTCTCCTTAATAATATTATAATGAATTATTACATAGCTGGTTATACTCTATCATATAATTCAGTATCTAGTCAACAAGATATTATAATTCAAAGATAATTATTGATATTATTAGAAGTAATTTGACACTGTTTGATTACTTTTAAAAAAAGTTCCATCAAGTGGGTTTTTTTTTTATGTATTATAGTATCGGCCGGAAAGCGAACCCGCTTACCCGTAACAACTGTTTGTAAGGCGGCTGTGCTGACCTCTCGACCACCAAACGCTTGACTCAAGTGATTTGTGTGAAAGTTGTGAGGGCAGTAAGTATGACACTCATTAATTAAGTTGTAGTAATTCCTTATTTATATACACTGAACAATGATAAACATATCAGTTGGTTCAGATTACCATCTCCACATATATATACAATTAGTATTCAGCTTTATATTAAGATAACCAATCTTCATACTTTAATGAGTGCTGGTTTAGCACAAAGTACGTATATTGGTGGTTATTTATCTTTTCAACATGTGTGTGATCAGGTGAGTCAGCAATATAAAAAGGCACTGAGAGTTGTAGGTCGTGTGAAAGTCTGAGTTCGAATCCCGCATATATTATATATATAAATGCAGGTGTAAGCCTGTACAATGTATTAAAATAGATTATGCAGAATATGCACGTGCAAACACACACTCAATTTGATTTAAACACGCATTTTAACTATTCTTCACATTAATGCTTTTCGTATTTTTTTTTTTTGTTAATTTTTTTTTAAAATGTAAATTTTAAAATATGTTTTTGATTTAATAACCTAATTAATTTAATGATTAAACGATTGTAATTCTTCATGTCACAGCTCTAATACCACAGTACCAGAGAATGGGATCTGGGCCAACTGTAAAGTGCTGGATGAGGATGAAAGGTGTATCTTGGAGATTATACATCTTTTTCACGTGCCATTCATCACATGCTTATGATTACACCTCTCCATAAGTATTAAAAACAGATAGATATCAGTTCCTACCTTTCATGAGAGTGGTGTAGTGAAAATTACATTACAGAAATAGTTACATCTTTGTTTTTAAATCAACAAAAGAAAATGGATAAGTTTTTTTCTTTTGTTAAATAAAATTTTAAAAAAAAAACAGCATTGTTTTAAACAATAGAAAGAATTTTCTCCTATAAATGACATATCACCGAATAGAAAGTATCACTGAATAGAAGCCCCTACAATTTGTATATTTTCAATATTGCTTTAAACTTTTAGCTTCCTTTAAAAAATGGTCTATATCTTATTGTGAGAATAAAATTGCATTGGCTGTATAATTAAAGCACTTTATTTTCATAATATATAGCACATTTTCTGTTGCAACCATAAAAAAACATTGAAAATACCATTATGTATTTTAATATAATTCTCTATACATTCCTCATGATAAATTTCTCTTATGTCAATTTTATATATATATTAAGAAAATATTGATAATAAATGGACAATTGAAATTTTAAACTGGATTCCAAGAGATTATAAAAGACCCAGAAAGAAACCACATGTGAGATGGATGGAGGAAATAAAAATGTGCAGGGGTGATGTGAAGAAAAGAAGCTAAAGATTAAAGAAGATGGATTGAACTTGGAGAAGCCTCCATTTTGCAGTGGATTGATAATGTTTGAAGATGATGATATATTATTATTTTTTTAGTATAATTTTTATAACTTTCATAAAAATTGTATAGCTTCCAAACTTGATTGTAGAAATTATTAATAAACATTGTATAAAATCAATATCAAACTAGAAGTTGGGTTCTTTTTAAAAAACTTTCATAGAGTTTTCAGTCATCTGTGTTTATAAATGCATTAGTTATTTATAACATAAGCACTTTGTGAATGTCTGGGTTGTAATACCTTTTACACTTTAAAATAAATAAAATAATACTACAATTCAACCATGAAATCAACCCCCCAAGATTCAAAATAAAATATTCAAGTGAAAAATTAATTCTTGACTTATATCCTGTCTTTTAGACAGGGTCACATTGCGATAATCATAGAACTGATGTTTGCACATATGATAGTGAATTGTTGCTAGGAATTAAAAAATAAAAAATCACTTCAAATGCAAAGTTAATGTGATAACTTTGTTAATTGTGAAAGAAGTTATGAAGTTAACGGAATATTCCAAAAAACAATCAACTTATAAAAATCAAAGAACTGTGGTAGGATTACTGGTATTTCTGGAACTGCAACAATTACATACACAAGGCATAATGACATTAACTGTTTCTATTTCTTCTATACTGAATGTAATAAATGTAATATGCAACTATAGAGAAGCTTGTTATTTCTATAAATTAAATGTGGCTAAATGCTTTTGAGGGCATTAAATGTCCTCATAGTCATTAATACCTCCAAAAGCACTTAGCTGTATTTAATTATAGAAATAATAAGCTTCTCTATAGTTGTGTATAAACACACATGTTACATTTATCCACAATATATGTATGCAAACTGAAAAGGCTGAATTTTTCCTCTTTTTTTACATATTCTTCAACTTACCCTTGAAGTCAAAGAATATATAAAAAAAGAAGAAAAATTCAGCTTATAAAAACTTTTTACAAAACATCAACTAGAGAGATGCCATCTGAAGCAAGTAAAAAAAAAATGAATATATAGGTTAAGCTATTAATACAAATTTAAAAACAATCACCATTATTAATTTGTGCATTGAAAATATTTTAAAAAAATTTTAATTTCTAAGACATAGTATATATGTGCTGCTATTATGTTAAGAAAACATCTTAAGAAGCAATTATTGTATAAGAAAGTTTAGTTGAAATTTATGAGTTTAACATTATGTTAAAGTTATATTTTTTTGCATTTTATAATCAAAACTTTTCATTATTAAAAAAAAAGAAAAAAAAAAACTAGTTTTTTTGGGGAAAAAATTATCAATTGAACACATTCACTTATGTACATAGTTACATTTAAGTATATTTTATATGTGAAATGTAAATGTGGATATGAGTGAATGTTGTCACTTCATATTCATATTTAAATAAGTTCTCTCTCTCTCTCTCTCTCTCTCTCTCTCTCTCTCTCTCTCTCTCTCTCAATTTAATACTTTATAGTCTTTTTCAAGACTGCTATTTATTTTTTTTATTGATGTCTTAATGTGTAAAATTTTAAAATTAAAACATATCATAAATGCTAAATACAGTACACATATATATATATTGAACCAGATATTTTATTCACTTCAAGAGTTTCATCATGAAATTAAAACTAACTTTTGTTTTAATAAAGTTTTATATGTTGTAGCACACATACACAGCTATATTTTAAAATTCTGTGATTTTAATTTTGTCTTCAATAGATTATACTTTTTAGTTTAAAAATAAGTTTCTTTTGATACTTTTTTTAATCAAATTGTAAAAACATTCTAATTTGAAAAGTTTTAATCCTTTCTGAGAAAGCTTTTCATTTTGGAAAATTTTTAATTGGATTCCTATTTCTTTGTTAGTAATCTAATTTTGATTTATTTGTAAAAAAAAAAAAAGGTGAGACTTAATTTTGCATTTAATTTTCTTTAATTAATTTTGGATGTTAGGAACCCTGATCAGATTTTAAATTAAGATTAAGTCTGAGATAGAGATTTGCCCTGGGAAAAAACTGCTAATTAAAGATGATTCGAGAGATGAGTGCATATAAATAATTCTGGGATTTTGGACTCTTTATTATAAAGCTATTCACTTTTATTCTACTTGTGATGGGTATTGGTTCAATTTTGTATGCTACTAGTGATTCAGATTTGGAATTCTGTACTAACTGATTGAAAAAAATTATGCCTATGTCTGAAGATCACCATTGCTAATAGTACCTTTTGTTGTTCACCATTAGGAAATTCTGCTGAAATTAGTAATTCCAATTGCTAAATAAGATTGTCTCTGCAGAATTTCAAAATTACATACCATGATTAATCTTATCTACAACATGACATGCTAAACCAAGCCAAAAATGAACTCCAGATCCCAGATTGTTTCTTCAATATCATGTCATAAAAGCCTGAACAAGAATTGATCCCTAGGAATACCTTCAGCCTCCTGAACATGTAAATGGAAAACTAAAATCTTTGTAGGAACTTTCAAATGAAATAAACTGTGTGCACTGCTGAAAGACATCAGCTGGACCTAGCATTATGTCTTGAGGTAAAATGTTTTCATATCTTAATCAGGGTTTAAATCTCTTATTAAAGTCTCAGCTTAGTCTTAAAAGAAATTTCTCTTTATAATATGTTTTGTTTATTAAATTTAAATATCTTTCATGTATTTTATTAGGTATTTTATTTATAGTGTGTATTGGAATTGTAGTTTTAAGATTTCCTATTTTTAATTTATTTATCTGAGAGTGTATTCCGAGTTTCTATTTCATATGCTTTGTATACTTGTTTCTTTTTATATTACTAACCCTTGATAAATACTTGGGCAGATATTAGTAAATTTTTTTATCTCATCTGTCCCCTTTTCATTAAAATTAATTTAAATAAGCTTGGTTTGCATTTCCTGCAGACCGTAAATCTTTTGGCTGGTAGTTTATCAAGTGTATTGTTCCCTTTTCTTAAATCAGAGATTTTGTTTTCTTCTATTTAACATTATGCATAACTGTAATCTGCTCTTGTTCTATTTTTTTATTGTCTTATATTTGGGTCAACCATGAATTGCCTTAAAAGTAGAATATCACGAGCTGTTCTGTGGACGTATGACATTCTTGGACATAATCCTTTATTCCACATCAAGGAAAGCTCACATGCACTGTTTCATTGTATTCCTTGCAAGACCATTTTATTTGTGAAATCTCTAAATAGGGAAACTGGAATTAGTTTTTATAAATTGCTAGCAGGAAGATATTACAAATCCTTCTCTTTTTAAATCATAAGGGAGAAAACAAACTTATCTGCCAGGATATTCAATGTTTCAAAACTCATGTACACTCTCTGAAACATTTCAGTGAAATCTAGGTCAAACTTTTGTATTTTGTTTGCCTGAGATTTATTTCTTTTCTTGAATTTAATAAATTTTAAAATTATTTAAAATTATTTTTGCTGACATTTGTCTCTGTTATCTTTTCTCAATTGTCTGAATAATGTTAAAGATCTCTTTCTCTCCCTGAGTCTAGCTGGTTGCAATCATCATCATTATCAACTTTTGATCACCATAAATTAAATTCTCTAGGTCATTAGTGACCTGGTGGTGTCCTCGTTGATCAAAAAAAGATAGAAGTGACCGATACAATATATAATCATTAAAAGCTAGTCAACACTTAGACAATCCCGATATCAATAACAATCAGCAATTTCTAATTGTTGAAGGGTGTTAAAAGAGGTTACCTTGACAATATTAAGAAATTGTTGGTTGTTGTTGATATTGGGACTGTCTATGTGTTGACTGGTTTTTAATGATTTCTTTATCATTATTATATTTATTATTTAAATATACATATATTAAATTAAAGATTCTCACATGTTACAGAAATATTATTTGGGTTCATCTGTACTAATGTATATATATACCAATGTTTCAGCTGAATCATACTAGCCCTCATCAGGGTAGTGAATATTATAAAAATGTTTGCAGAGGTGCTGTAAATATTGACATACAACAATATTGAGTTCTATCATTAAAAAACAGGTAGAAATAATAAAAATCAGAAACAATTTAGATTAATGGTTTTTTAAAAAAATTCTTCCAAATAAAAAGTATTTTACAAGTATCATCATTTTTGTGTTTTTTAAGGATCTCAATGCTTTGGTGACTTTACATTGTTTGAAAATATCACACCTGGATAAAATTCTGGTGTTAGAGAAATCAATACTATGACCTGTATCCATACCATAGAGTAAGATTTCTGGTGATAATGAATGCTGTTTTACTGCATTAACATGTTCTTATTTCCTAGCAATGATGTGGTCATTGCTAATATTTATATACGAAGCTCTATGGATTCACATGAAATGTTATAAACTCCATGGTCTACAAGAGATGTTGAGTCTTCAGGTCTGGATAGAATGCTACTAATTTTTTGGTAAGTAGTATATGATGTTTTTATGCTATAACATTTTAAAACATGTCCAGTATTGTCTGTAATTCCTTTTATATAAGGAATACAAACTCTAATTATTGTTTTAAGCCAATAAACATCACATGACCATCACCTCTTATGCTTGTGTATAACTGTTGTTAAAACAGGCAAAACTCACTATACGTAGGTGCAGTGCTCTCAGATCCAAGGCTCCTCACTGATGAAGGCCACAAGCCAGAAACTAGTCTTGGGATATTAGATGAGTAGGCACTAGATGGGGATTTTATGCACAAGCCTTCTGGCATCTATTGATTACTCTAGCTTGCTGTGTGTGACAATACGTATAGTGAGTTTTGCTTGTTTTATCAAATTATTGTTCTTCTTCTTTCTTATTTTATTTTGAACCAAAATTAAATCTTGGTGTATACTTCTATTATTATAATCATTAGCTAATAGACATTATTTATGTGATTTGTTTCTTCGTTCAGATATGATTTATTTGAATGGTTACTTGTTCAAAGAAAAGAGTTTTGGCTTCCAAAAAGATTTAAGTTGCATGGCAATGTGATGAAAATTGTTGGTATCTGTCTAGGTATGCAGTTTTTCTGAAAACCAAAGAAAAAAGAATGGTTTATAGACACTAAATTGTCAGGCATAATTTTTATTTTTAATATATATATATTACAGCGAAATTATATTGTTAAAAAGTAAATTAGACTAATATTTGTTTAAATAAATATTAAGTAATGTTAGTTAGTATCACAAATTATTATTTTTTATCTTCTAATTGAACTTGAACTTTGTTTAGACTATCAGAGATTCGATTGCTTTTATAATATATCTAAAGAAAAAGGACTGTGATAAGATAATATGTTAAGTAATAATAATAATAACAGAGTAATATTATCTGTGAATTACTTCAAATAATACGCTTGCGTTTAAATGTAATATACATATACCTTTATTTATCATAAAAATACTTGTTTTCAACATTATAAAAACAATCATTCTCGAAACCCATGGAGTTTATAAAACTTCATGAAGAGGCTATAAAGCATCTTATATAGATATGGTCAATTACCACATTAGGGCTAGAAGATATGATCGTGTTAATGCAGTTAAACAGCATTCATCATCAGCAGCACTTTTAATCCATCTTATGGATATGGATCATAATAGTGATTTTTTTAGAAGGCTATCCAGACATGATCCTCTCTAACAATGCAAGATCTGAGATGACATTAAAATCCTTAAAAGACCAGATTGTATCAATAAGCATGATAATACGTGTAAAATGCCTTATTTGGAAGAAATGATTCTAAATAGCTTCTGATTTTTATTATTTTTACCTATTTTCTATTAGTAGAACTCTAATTGGTGTTATATATCAGTGTTTGCAGTGCCTGTATAACTATTTTATAATATTCATTATCCATCTGATGGCCAATATGACCCAATAAAAATGTTTGATATATATATTTATTAGCAATAAGAAACTCTCCAGACAATAGTGCTATCCAGTGCAAACTTTAGTAATCAATGGGTGCAGGAAGGTTTTTGCATAAAGTCCCCATCTAGTGCCTACTCATCCAATATCTTCAGACTCATTTCCAACCTTGTGGCTTTCATCAGTGAGGAGCTTTGGATCTGACAGCACTGCATCTAGATCTAAGTGCAGTGCTCTAAGATGCAAAGGTGCAATGCTATCAGATCCAAAGATCCTCACTGATAAAAGCCACAAGCTAGAAACTAGTCTGAGAATATTGGATGAGAAGGCTCTAGATGAGGATTTTATGCAAAAACCTTCCTGCATCCACTGATTACTAAAGTGTGTACTGGGTAGCACTACTGTCTGGAGAGTTTGATATTGCTAATAACAGCTTGTGTAAGTATAGGAAATGGTGATCATGTGATATATATTTTTAGTACAATAAATTATACACAGATAAATCTGAGTAATATATCATATATATTTCAATAATTTATTTTACATTTGTATCAATATGTAGTTTTCACATATAAAAAATATATGTATATATTTTATAAGGAAGGCCTTATGACACTGTGATTAGTATTTCTGCATGTCTTAACAATGATCTGTATTTCAAATTGGATCACCTAAAATCTGGATATTTTTTAAAATTCCAAACAGGATTAATTTTTTTTAGAGTGAGAGGATAGGTGACCCATTGGTAAATCAATTAACCTACTGGTTATTTTTACCTAAAGTAACAATTATAAAAGCTCTTATTACTTGGAAACTAGTGCAAAATGCCTTTTATTCACAGATATTCAATATGGAGAGATATGGTTAGAGAAATATCTCTTTTTTTGCAGTGGTTATGTAAAGATTCTTCTACATTTTAAATACAGTATATACCTACTGTTATATTTCAACTTATAACATCAATTTATAGATTAACTCAGATTCCATATTATCTTCATCAGATTGAATATTCATAACCACAGAACAATGAATATATGAATACATAAGATATGTACAATAGCAGAAACAGGCCAATGGGTGTTCAGTGAATCCAATTGTTTTCATTATGGAACGTGATCTGGTTATTAATAATGAGTCCAGTTGGAGATGAAAACAGAAAACAATGAATTATTGTCAGACCAGAATGCATGCTGTCCACTATGTAGCTAAGGCAGAAAGGCAAGTTCATATTATAACCGGAAACTGCTAGATCATAATCAGATATGAGGCAAGCTGTCATGGTACATCTGGAAGTCTTAGGTAAACTTAGAAGGTGACCTAAAATCCCTCCCTTACTGTAATAATTACAGAGCTATCAAATGCTATACCTTAACTAACATATCAGGCATATGATATAGTAAGCATTGTTATGTATTCATACTGATTTGTAAATATTGTATGTGTACATGAAATAAATATTAATCTATATAACCACTTATAAACACAACAGATTAGGCACTGTCAACAGTATCTGCTCACATGGCTTGTTTAGATCTGTGTTATTAATTACAAAAAATTGACAACTAACATGATTAGCATATCAATAAAAAATTAAAAAATCAAATGTGAATTGTTATTTATTAACTATAAAAAAAATTGCAATTTTTCTCTCACAGCTGGAAAAAAATCAAAATTGCTAAAATTGGTACATTAGAAAAATTTGGTCTATCCTGAAAATTGGCCATCCTAAATAGATCTAATGCTTTTCTATATGCAGGATAATCAAATTTAAAAATCCTAAACTAAAAATTATTATCATTTGTATCAATATGTGGATTTTGACCATACAAGATTTTAGTATCCACAGGCAGCCCCCATGTTTCTGGCTGGGCTTGAACTTGAAAAAGCACTATCTCTAGTATCAAACTATTTCTTCTAGAAACCTTAACGATAATACAGAGATATTTCTTCAACATCTGTAAACAAGAATATGGGGAAAAATGAGAGACTTTGCTGCTAAACTCAGAAAGCTAGCTCTGAACTGCGGCTTTAAGTACTTATTAAATAAAATCCTGAGATATTGTTCATTTTGTGGAATGAAAGTCCACAACCTTAGGATCTAGCTGTTGATAGACCCTGATATCACATTTCATTCAGCTGTCTTTTAGGAAATTCTGAGTTGACAATGAATCAGGTGATTCCATTGGGAAAAACGGGCTACAGTATTAAATTTATCAAACAATAAATTGGGTCAAACAAATATTCAGCTGACAATAGAAAAAACTGACTAAATAAATCAGCAAAAACAAACAAAAATACTTTGTTATAGATGTGACAAAGCAAAACACACACACACACACTGAATTTCCACACCAGTATACAGTGTGTAAATATAACAAACATCAGTCACACAGAAACTTCTTGATGTTTTTTTTTTTTAAAAAAAAACTAAATTGCTCATTTATGAACTGAAGAGTCCATTCCAAAAAGCTATAAGAGCAACATAAAATTTAATAATACATATAAATAATGTAGGAGGTATTGACTTGGTGTTCAAATGCAAAATTATTAATAATGATACACTGGTGATAATGGAACTGGATACTTGGTGTTCAAAGGCAAAATTATTATTAATGATACACTGGTGACAATGGAACTGGATACAGGGTCTGCAATGTCCATTATGTCAAAAACCATGTGGGAATTTGCTGCATTCTAGCAAGAGGCAATTAAATATCATTGTCAAACAAAAATTTAAATTACAGGGTCTAATAAAACAGCTCATTTATTGTGTCTGTTCATAAGCTTAGCAATTTATTAGGTCATGACTGGTTCAATCACTCGGGTTTTACAATAAGAAAGTAAAACAACTCATGAAAATAAAATCAAACAGGGTCTACCCAGAAGTGATTGATGTTAAACTTGATTTTAATCATCAGATAATTCATAAATGTAAAGTACTAATATGCAGATAAGTGCTCAAGTATACAATGCCATATATTTAAGGAAATCAAATAGGTTCCAGCAGTTGTGATCAAATTAAAAGGATTGTAAAAAGTGGTGTCTCAAACAGCAGATAGACCGTAATTCCACAGTTACAGAAAGCAGCAAAAATTGAATTATATGTCACTAATCAATAGTGAAGAATCACCAACAAGCAGTAAAGAGTCATTAAAATTTAAAGTAATCAGAATGATATTTTAAGGCAATGGATTTGCTGGTGAAGTCACTGAACCTGATGAATCCAGAAACAGCAAAGACATCCATCAAAGCATCTGAATGAGTACATTACCCACAGATTGTTTTAGCCAGGGAGGGAAGATCATATCTCAACTTACCTTTAACTAATGGACTAATGCAGATTAGTCAGATTGAGCATTGTTTGCCACAAATCTAGATATATGAATAAATAAGATATACCCAGTAGCAAAAACAAGGCCAACAGGCAATGATACTCAGTGAATTTAATTGTTTTCATTATGGAAGGGAGCTGGCTATAAATAGTCAGTCCAGTTGGAGGTAAAGTCAGACAACAACAAATTACTGTCAGACTTGAACAATATTTAGAACTGGAAGCTGCTAGATTCATAATCAGACATGAGGCAAACTGTTGCAGAGAAGCTGGAAGTGTCTCCATATCTACACATGAAGCAATCTGTCACAGTAAATATGGAAGTACTAGATAATCCTAGAAGGGAATCTGAGAACTCTTACATTAATTGTTGCATGACAACCAAACACTATACCTCAGTAATGTGTCAGGCATACAGTATAACAAACATTATTGTACACTGTAAATACTATCTATCTATCTATCTATCTATCTATCTATCTATCTATCTATCTATCTATCTATCTATCTATCTATCTATCTATCTATCTATCTATCTATCTATCTATCTATCTATCTATCTATCTATCTATCTACCTACCTACCTACCTACCTACCTACCTACCTACCTACCTACCTACCTACCTACCTACCTACCTACCTATCTACCTATCTATCTATCTATCTATCTATCTATCTATCTATCTATCTATCTATCTATCTATCTATCTATCTATCTATCTATCTATCTATCTATCTATCTATCTATCTATATATATATATATCTATCTATCTCTATATATATATATATGCCAGTAGATTTAAACAGTCTTGTATAAATTTGTAAATTTTGTATATATACATGAAATAAATAAATATTCTATCATGTTTATACTGTGTTTATTACAACCACACATAAACATTGCAATATCAGATAAAAAAATTAGCTTTGGGGTCTTTCATATACTACCAGATTTTACATTTTCTGTTTATGTCTTTGAATTGTATAATAATAAGTAAATTGTACAGAGGCTAAATTCTCCATGCAGTAGCACCACTCAGTGCAAGCTAGAATAATCAATGGATACAAGAAGGTTTGTGCATAAAATTCCTATCTAAAGTCTATTCATTCAATATCCCCAGACTAGTTTTTAGCTTGTGGCTTTCATCATTGAGAAATCTTGGAACTAAGGTCCAAGTCACAAGCTAGAGACTAGTCTGGGGGTATTGATGAGTAGGCACTATATAGGAATTTTATGCACAAACCTTTTTACATCCGTTGATTACTCTGGCTTGCACTGAGTGGCACTAAACAGTTTATATAAGCAATAAAAAATGGTGACCATGTGATGTTTAATGGTTTAATAAGCAAATTATATATATATCAAATAAATGAATATCTTTCTGTAGATATATAAATAGCTTTTTTTCATAGTTTCCTAAGAGGCCATTATTGTTTAGAGATCACATTTGAAATTCGATTAACTACATAAATTGACAAAATAATATATATAATATTCTTTATAATTTTTTTTATTATTGTTGTTATAATGTCAAAAATAAAAATATGTATTACATTTATATGTAAGCATGTTAACTGAAGCAATTTTCAATTCACAGATAATATTACTGATATTATTATTATTATTATTTACCACATTATCTTATCACACTCTTTTCTTTTTATATATACTATAAAAACAATCTAATCTCTGATACTCTAAACGAAATTAAGTTCAGTTACAAAATAAATAAATAAATAGATATTTGTATTAGTAAGTTTACTTAATATTTATTTAAACAAATATTGGTCCCATTTACTTTTTAATATTATAATTTTGCTGTAATATTCTTTTTTTTTTTAAAGGTAAAAATTGTACCTGATAATTTAAGACTGTATTACTTATTCTTTTTTTCTCTCTTAATACTCTAGCACTTACCAATCTATTTTAATGCTTTAGTCATTCTATACTCCAAGCTTTGGTTATGTATATTAAAAAAACTGTATATTACTATTCCAAATATCTCATTGCAAACAAATAGTAATATTTATTAGCTAGTAATGATATACCCAAATAAGGATGCATTGATCAGAAAATCTTACTCAATACTTCACTTTCTCTACATTGTCACAATAGACATCTCAAAGTGAATTAAAATGTAGTGGTGCTGAACTGGGTTCACATCTGTATGACTACACAAGGGAATGAGCTTAGATTGAAAACATTATTGTGTTTTCATCTTCAGTTTCTAGCTTTATAGTTAACTAAATAGGTAAAAGGTAGCTGCTGGAGGGTTGCATTAGATCCTAAGATTTAGATGCAGTGCTCTCAGATCTAAGGTTCCTCACTGATAAAAGTCACAAGCTAGAAACAAGTCAGGGTATATTGGATGAGCAGGAACTACGTAGCAGTTTTATGCACAAACCTTCTTGCTTTCATTGATGACTAAAGCTTGCACTGGGAGGCACTACAGTATGGAGAGTTTGCTTATTAGGCATCTGCTAATTGAATGTAAATGCTTAAAGCAGAAAGGGTACAAATAATGAAGTTGTTGGAGAATAAATATAAACAAAGTGATTATACAGATGGTATGTTCATGGTTTTATGCTGTGTTTGGAAAAAATAAGGGGGGTTTAGACAGAAAGGCCATAAAGTGATCAAAGATGATGTTGTGGAAATGGGATGGTGCTGGATAGAGAAGAATATGGGGGAAACAGGGTGGGAAATGGAAAGGGAAGAGAAGGTGGCTAATAAATTTCTCTGGGCATAATGGCTGAGAGATTCCTGATTTTGATAAAGGAGAAGCCATAGGGGTATCACATCACATTCTGTTATTAATCACATATCTAAGGAATTACACTATTGACTACAGAATATGATAAAACAAATAAATTTTAAAGTTAAAAATTATTATCAATATATTTTTCAGATTACAGATTTGTCATACCAACAACTGTTAACGTTTAGCCATTATATGATAAGTATAACTAAAACTAAGTTCAAATATAGCAGTTCTGGCTCGTGAACTTCATATAAACTCCCGAGCAATAAAGCTATTAGCATTATTTTTATAACTAATATTAAGTCAAGCGTTGGTAGCGGAGAGATCAGCGCAGTCGCCTTGCAAGCAAGCAGCGCTCCCCAGCCGATGCTTTGACATATGGAAAAAAAAAAAAAAAGAAATTTATATGATTAACTTAGAATTTTATAAATTAAATAATTTTTGTTTTCCCAAAGTTAATTTTAAAAAACACAGAGAAAAGTTTGATAATAAAAGAAATCCCTCTAAAACATAAAACTCCTTTTAAAATTGGCTCATTTTACACATTACTATTTTCTAACAACGAATATATTTTCCAATAATAAATGTATTGTTTTTAATTGCTAATAAATTATTGATTTCATTATTTATTGGATGCATTAAATGAAGTCTTCACTTACAACTTTTATAAAAAATATAAACCAAAATTAGTAAAGCATCTTTCTGAATATGTAATCATATCTTTAGTGATATTGCGCTAATTCGAGTTATTTAAACAACTCAGGTATCATAAGTAAATATGAATAAAAAACTTTTTACAATCTTCCTTTAGTGACAACTGGCTGTATCACTCAACCCGTATATAGAGTATATATATATCATCTTGTAAATAACAGCACAATTAATCTTTCCCTTATTATGATTAATAAAAGAGTAATTTCGACGCAGTAAATAAACACGTAGAAAAAAATTATCGTAGTTCTAAAAACATAAAAACATTATTACTATTATTAATTTGTTTTGTTGTTTTTTTAAAAAAATTTCGTTAAGTGTCCTTAACTAAGTTATGAAATCAAAATCTTCGATTATCGTTTGCTTAAAATATAGATTTGGAATAAAGCCAAAAAAAAAAAAAAAAACACTTCAATTTTTATTTATTTACTTTTTAACACAAGTGGTAATAAATTATTAATAATAACCGAATCAGAGATGCTGAACACAGGTTAGTTGTCTCTTTTTATTACGATGCTATGATATAGTTGTTAATAAAGGATATTTCAGTAAGATAACAGATTAATCTTGCTAAGGTTAAATAGACTGAATAAATATAATTTATCTTAAATTAATTTTAAAGTTGCATTTAAAAAACTATTTAAAAAAAATTAAATTAAAAACAATCCTAGTATTGAATAAATCACAATTATGAGATCCAGATTGAATAAAATATAAATAATCAGTAAATTAGATGTTATAGCTCTGTTAATAATTGTCATTGGCCATTCATTAGATTAGAGAATATCCAATAATGAATAATATTTCTGTAGTACAATTTTCACCACACCATTATCACACAAGGTGTGGATGTGAGAATAGAGTAGTGAAAATTGTACTACAGAAATATTATTCGTTATTGGATAATCTCTAGTCTACTGAATAACTAATAAAAAATTATTAATATACTTTTATTAAGTGATTTGGGTTAAAATTGTGAGGGCAGCACATATGACACATCAATTATCCTGTAGTACTTTTTGCTATATATATATATACTGAACAATGATAAAGATATGTGTAAGAAATTGTGATCTGGGTCAAATGATGAGTGTGTAAGAAATTGTGATCTGGGTCAAATGATGAGTGCTAGTTCAGCATAAAATGTGCATCTTGGGGAAGATTTTTTTTCATGTTCTTGGTCATATGTTTATGACTACATTCTTCCACAAGCTGTTAAGAGGTGATAGAAACCAGTTCTTACCTTGCGTAAGAGTGTGTAGTGAAAATTATACTACAGAAATATTATTAGTTATTGGATAATCTCTAGTCTAATGAATAATTAATAAAAATTATTAATATACATTCACTAATTGATTTGTGTAAAAGTTGTGAGGTCATCACAATTTGATACTTACCAATTAAACTCTAGTAATTTGTTATCTACATATATATATACTGAACAATGATAAAGGCATATGTAAGAGACTGTGATCTGGGCCAACTGATGAGTGCTGGTTTAGCATGGAATGTACATCTTAGGGATTGTAGAACTATTTCACATGTCTTTGGTAATATGTTTATGATTCCATATCTTCTCAAGATGTTAAAATCAGATAGAAAACAGTCCCTATCTTACATGAGAATGATGTAGAGAAAATTGTACTACAGAAATATTCTTTGTTATCACTCTGTATCTTATCACATGTAACAACATGAGAGATATTAATTACTATAAGATATGATCAAATTACTGGAAATGTTTTCATCATGAGAGAAGTGAAAAAGATTAATATATATTTGTAATTAGGAAAAAAAAGACCTACAGCTTTATTGCTTGAGAATTAAACCACTAAACATCACATGATCACTAACTCATACTAGTACACAATTGTTCCCCACTGATGAAGGCCACAAGCCAGAAACTAGTCTGGGGATATTGGATGAATAGGCTAGTAGGGATTTTATGCACAAGCCTTCTGGCATCCATTGATTACTCTGGTTGGTACAAGATGGCACTACTGTATGGAGAGTTTTGCCTTGCTTGAGAAGTTCAAGCGCCAGACCTGTGAGTGCCAGAATCAATTCAAATGGCCAGGACATCAGAGAAAAGAGACCAAATCAAGTAAATCTATCAAATAGCTTTGAATATCTGACATGAGTTATCATCCTTAAAGAAAATATTTTTTATCTAATAATAAATGAAAAATAATATATTAAAAGATAATTTAAACTTTACTCATGCTTTATTTTTATTCCTATATTATCATCCTTTGCTGCCTAATTCTCAAAAAAATATTGATCACATTAATTAAAATCAACATTGAAATAAGAAGCTCAGTTTCCAGATTCTAAGCAAAAGAAAGTTCTAATTTGATGCTGAGAGTATTACATATGTTGTTAATTATGGTACTGATGTTTCTGGGGAAACTATTTTAATTGATTCCAGTGTGTTTCGAACGAATGCTTCTGTTTGAATCCATAACAAATTAATAATGAGATTTTTGTTTCGAAAATAAATTTCAAAAATAAACCAATAAACTTCTCATATTAATATAACAAATTGTAATTTATTATAATATTAGTATTTATTTAAGATTAGGAGATTATTTTCATTTTGTTGCAAACAATATGATAATTGATGGATGTGTATATTTTTTTATAACTATTAAGGATAACACAGAGGCAAAATTCTCCCTACAGTAGCACCACTCAGTGCATGCCAGAGTAATCAATGGATGCAAAAAGAGTTGTGCATAAAATCCTTATCTAGTGCCTACACATCTAATATCCCCAGACTAGTTTCCAGCTTGTGGCTTTCATCAGTGAGGAACCTTGGATCCAAGAGCACTGCACCTACATTTTAGAATCCAATGCAACTCCCCAGAAGCCATTATTTATCTTTTAAATTAACTATAAAGTTTTGAGTCCAAATGAAAATGCAACAATGTTTTCAATGTAAGCTCACTTGCTTGTATAATCTTATAGATCTGAACTCAATTCAGCATGGTTTTTTAATAATCACAATTACCATAATCCTATTGGGCAGAAGAGAATTGCCTCTATGTTATCAGCTTGTATAAGCATAAAGAATGGTGATCACGTGACGTTAAGTGGTTTAGTAACTATTAAAGATCATGTTAATATAATTTTGAACATTTCTTTTTAAATATTTAACTACATGTGTATTAAGTTTTCTGCCGGAAACTTGTTTGGTGTCTAAGCAATTACATTATGTCACTAATGATAGTAAAATTTGTGTGCGTTTATTATCTGAAGAAGCGTTAATGTTTTTCTTCAGTTAAAAAGTTTTCTCCATACTTAAGTTTTTCATAATTATATAAAAAACTTTCTTATTGAATAACTTTATGATACTAATAATTTAATGTTTAATTCCAATCAAAATTAAAATTTGATATTTATTAATGTCACAAGCAGACTGCATACTTTCTTTTAGGTACAAAGGACACAGCTAGACAACTATTCATCTAGTTTGTGGTTGATAAATGGGTAAGTAACTATAATTTATAATTATCTAGTATATAAAGGTTCTAATGTTCTGTAAACAAAAATATATATGATTATAATATAATCATCACAACCAATGAAGTAAGATACTACTTTCTTATAGGTACTGAGCCTATGCTTATTATATATATACACCTGGGTCTCATTTTACGTGATAGATAGGTTCCTCAGAAAACACGCGCAAATGAAATCGTGCAAAAATAGACGTAACTTACTTTGAAAAAGGGACTCGAAAATTTAAACACCCACATCCCTGTAGCTTAATTTTAGTATTTTATTCGTATTTAATCACTCAAATCCTTTATATTTTTTATATATAAAATATCTTTTCAAACTCTATACTATCAATATTGTTTATTTGCGTGTATATTTTATATATTTTGTTTGACTTGGGCATTCAATTACTTATACTGTATAATCAGAATTTGTCCAAACTTGCTATAGTGTGATACGAGCCATCTGTATTTATCTGTATTGTTGTTTCATTTAAGTCACGCTATATACACAAGGCGTGAATTACTTAAATATTGTCCCAAATGAATATTGTGACAATCTATGAATATTTCAAATATTGTATTTTCTATCAAAATAAAGTTTTATCGGCTCAACGCGCAAGATAGCATAATAATAATTTTGTACGGTAATGACCTAGATATGTAATAGGCTATCGTATGGAATTCAAAAAAATTCAATCATAAATAAAATATTGTAATCAATAAAAAAAAAAAAGTGAATGTTTTAATGAGTGCCTGTAGTTAAATGGAATAGTTATTAAAATTCATTTTGGGAAGCTAACAGTCTATTGATCCTTTTAACTGGTGACATGGCGCCCAAGAGTAATTTCATTAAACGGAGTTACTTCTAAAATAAATTTTGTCACCAGATGAAATTCTTTTATATGTAATTTGTTTTTTTCAACGTGTGTAAATTTTTCTTAGACCAAATAATGAGACGTGAATCGGATCAATAATTATGTAAATAAAAATTATGTATGCTAATCTTAAATAAAAAGGAACGAAATAAGTATACCCGGATCTAGCAAATGTTAACATATATAAATAAAATTGCTTGAGTTTAAAAATATATATGTTAGCGAAATATTTTGACAGATAGAATTTAAGAGATTTTTTTGTATATACGGGCAGTTAAAATATATATGTTGGCAGCAGATTTAAACAAGAAATTTTTTCAGTAATAAAAGGGTAGTAGTCAGGGTTTTTAGTGATAAACATAAAAGCAGTAATTAAGCCAACAGAACTGAGAGGGAGAAAGGCTATTAGCCATTAATAAAGTTATAATCAAACATAATAATCGCAGAGTTAAACAAGGAATAAAAATAAATAAAACAGAGATAACCGTAAAACAGTTTAATAATTTTTTTAGGATATATTAAATAGTTAGCATCCAAGGCCATGGAAAATACGGATATTAATGAGGTCCATTTCCGGACAATTATAGAATTGTTTAAGCAAGGTGAAGAAAGAGTGAAAAGATGGGCAGAAGAAAGCCGAAGGAGAGGTGAGGAACTTAGAGCACTGTACAGGCTCCTCCCTGGATGGCAAGAGATGGCAGATAAACCCCTGAACCAGAAAGTTGAGACAAATGATTCCGCAAAGAAGACTGATACACCAGACCTGGGACCTCGAACTCAGCCAACCAAGCTCAACACTAGAATATTCCATGAAGTAAAAAAATGTCCCGAACTTTCTTTGGAAAGAGTACTTCCATTAAATGATGTCCGGGACACAGGACATCAAACCCAGCTAACCAAGCTTCGTCACATAAAATTTTTTTACGAAGTCAAAAAATGTCCACAACTGTATTTAGATGAGATATTTCCAGCCAAGAATGTACGGGACTTACGGATTCAAACCCATCTAACCGTGCTTACCACCAACATCAAAGTACTTAAAGAAAACCAGGAAAATATCCTACCTGATATAGCAAGAATATATCGAATAAAGGAAATAGTGAAAACAATGATGGCACTGGATTTCAGTTCATGGGCCAAGGAGTCACCAGATAAGGCAAATAATTGCAACAGCCTAAAGCTTCAGTTATTAACAACTACTCTGGATTTCAATCCCTGGGCCAAAGAACCGCCAGACAAGGTAAAGAGAGCTGATAATCTGAGACTGCAGTCATCAAATTATAAAAGCAGTGATTACCCACCAAACCCAGGATTATAGTAGTTTTTTTAAAACAAAAAATGAAATAAAAATGGACACATTACAGGATAAATGAGCAAGGAGATAGGATATAACCAATATTAAACTTGTAAAATGTTAAATAAAATTTGTTGAAAGGGGAAAATAATAGACAAAATGTTCGCTAGATAGTAGATTTATTAATATGATCCGGGTATATAATTCAGTTTCATTTTTTCATTATATTTATATCCTGTACATTATGGGTTATCTTGTAAATTTTGTTTATGCAGGCTTCATAGGTGGACACCTGTTGTAAGATCTTTTTTTTAACAATTTTTTTTGTTCCGTCACTAAGGGAATGTGAAACAGTAAGGTCTGCTTTGCAGATCTTCGTTTCACCTTTTCTCACCTATTTCCTACCTCATACCTTAGTTTGAACCCCAATCTATCATAGTGTGTCTGCAATACACTTATATACTGAAAATCATGCCTAATTTTAAACCACAAGTACAATGCTCATATTATATATATAAGTCATTCCCAAATAAATAAAAGATTATAGATTATGTATATGTTCATATAATTTTGATTTATTAAAAAGTAGGTTATATAAGTCGTAATTGCGCACACATTATGATATGCATTTTAAAACATATCAAAATTATAAATTGTTAAAGTTATTTTGTTTGAATCTATATACAAATATATTACCATCATAATATATTTTGATTTAAAATATAATTCATTTAGTAAATATTCGTTTAGTAAATAGATTCAAATATTGCAATTTAAAAGGAAAATAATTTTTGTTTAATTTAATAAAAGTCATTCCAAATATTTCTGTTAAAATAAATGATGGACAATAGTTTAATTAGTTAAATGTTCTATAAGTTTATCTAAAAACAGCAGATGTCCACTTAAGGTTTTCTTTAATAAAAGTAATTTTTAATTAAATCTAGTTAGTAATTCGAATGTCGACAGGGAAAGTAACAAAAGAAATTAATTAATGTTGAATTCCTTTAGACATTCAGATGATTACAGCTGATAAGTCCGATATATTTTTGTAATGCTCCAGGGCAGTTCTATTGTTAAATTCTACTATAAAAAGGAGGTTTTTCTTCTGTTCTGGATTATTCTAATGTTTCTAAGAGAAATCATTCTGAGTTCTAGTCTAATAATTTGCTAACCTTGACATGACAGAGTAGAGGCATTAAGATGGCAATGTCTCCTTGGAATAGCCAGCTGCTGCTCCAGACCATCGGAAGCTATCACATAAGGAATCCTGGAACTGCTGCTGCCAAAAATATGAACATTTCCAGATTTTGCTGTTAAATTATATAAAAACCTGCCGACCATCAATCTACCTAAATGCTTCTCCAGAGGTAACCCTAAATTAACCCAAGAGCTCTTGTGATAACTAACATGCTATAGCTATTTAAAATTGTTTTTCTTATATTTCACATAACTTCATTATGTATTTCTTTGACATGTTAAAATATCAACATTTTGCTCTCTATCCTTGGGTTAATATTTTCTATTTATTAAGCTTTCTGTTATTTTATTATGATAATGTGTCAGAATCATCTTTGACCGAGTGAATTATTTCCTTTGTTGAAAATAAGACGCCGCTATGAAGGCATATTTTAAATTTCTAAATAATTTCCAATTTTATTATCTTGCAAATCACTCGTTCGAGGGCAATTCTTTTCTTTAATATATAATATAATCACATAGTTTAAAATCTGCATGTTATTAATTTTAATCTAATATGAGAGTATGTGCGAGGTCAATGATTAAATGTGTTTCCTAATGCATGATTGCATATATAAATCTATACTTACTTTTCAAGCCTGCAAGAATGCATTTTTCTATTTTAATTACCGTGCTCTACTTTAATTACAAAGTTCATCATTGACATCGAGAATGTGCGGACCCTTTTAAATGAATTTCTGGGAATTTGATTGGGCATTTCTCTTAATCCAAGTAAAACCCATTCAGTATGTTTTATATACACTAGTCTCATATTGCTGGTAAATGAATTGGTTGTTGAAACTGCTTTGTTTTAATTTTCCAAGAATTCTTCGCTTATTGCAGTTTCCAGGCAGAGTGTGTCCCCAAATGGCACACCTGGGAATTAAACGCAATCGTTACACAGTCGCTAAGTTTCGGCTGTTTATAAAATACTTTCCTACGGGTTAGCGGCGATATGCCCTCCATAATTATTCCGGATCTTCAATATTGTTTTATTTTATATTTATTTTACAAAGCATCCGTGACTTAAATGTGTCACACCCTCCAACTTTAATAAATGCATTATCAGCAATACTGACCTCCCAATGTAACTTTATTATTATTATTCTCTAATAAATGCTTTGACCACGTTCCCACTTTGTTGCTTAGTAAGCTTTTGTCCGTGCTATTCTCGAACTCAATAAATATTTTATAACACTTAATTTCAAATATTTTCTTAAACTTGTATAATTACTCAAAGCACCTTGCACATGTTCCTATCTCGTCAAGCACATTATCGTATTGCTATTAACCCGAGGAATAGAATATATCACTTTGCTTTAAAATCTTTTTTTTTATTTATTGGAATATAATGCCAATAATTATTTAATATGCGTCCCTGTCTCATATAAGCAGACAGTGGTGTTATATATATAATTTATATGAATAAATTTTGTGAAATTATTTAAAACTAAACTTGATCTTATTTTATTGATTCATATCACTGTCTCGGTACATATATATATATATTTTTTTTTTTTCTGCATTCCTTTTGTAAATCCATAGACGTTAATTAGCCACCCAAGCTTCTTTTAGTATAGAGTCTTTTGTTTCTCCCTGACCACCAGGCACCGGTCAAAGGTTATACTAGTAGTGGCATCAGATGCATTATCACATAGATGGCACTGTGAAATTTGGACTTTAGATTCGAACTTAGTATATCTAGAAAATAATCCCTCCTAAAATGTTCAGTTTTGTGTCTGGGGTTTGAATTCTGCAGTGTGTTAGTGAGATAGATGATTCTGACTGTTACATAGTATTTTTTTTCCGGGTCCATGGTCCATCAAGGCGGAAAAAAAATACTATGTAACAGTCAGAATCGTCTATCTCGCTAACACACTGCAGAATTCAAACCCCAGACATGACACTGAACATTCTAGGAGGGGTTGCCTTCTAGATATACTAAGTTCGAATCTAAAGCCCAACTTTCACAGCGCCATCTACATGACAATGCATCTGATGCCACTACTAGTATGCAGAAAATATATATATAGACCGAGACAGTGATAGGAATCAAATAAAATAAGAGATCAAATTTAGTTTTAAATAATTTCACAAAATTTATTCATATAAATTATATATATAATGTCACTGTCTGCTTATATGAGACAGGGACACGTATTAAATAATTGTAGGCATTATATTCCCACAACTGACAAAAAGACTTTAAAACAAAGTGATGTATTCTATTCCTCGGGCTAATAGCATTACGATAATGTGCTTGATGAGATAGGAACATGTGCGAGGTGCTTTGAGTAATTATACAAGTTTAAGAAAATATTTGAAATTAAGTGTTATAAAATATTTATTGATTTCAAGAATAGCACGGACAAAATCTTACTAAGCAACAAAGTGGGAATGGGATCAAGGCATTTATTTGATAATAATATTAATAGAGCTACATTGGGAGGTCAGTATTGCTGATAATGAATTTATTAAAGTTGGAGGGTGTGACGTTTAAGTCATGGATGCTTTATAAAATAAATATAAAATAAAACAATATTACATATCCGGAATGATTATGGAGGGCATATCGCCGCTAACCCGTAAGAAAGTATTTTATGAACAGCTGAAACTTAGCGACTGGATGACAATTGCATTTAATTCCCAGGTGTGTCATTCGAGGACACACTCTGCCTGGAAACCACAAAAAGGTGAAGAGAATGGCCTTAGCCATGTAAAGGATCCTTGGAAAAATAAAACAAAGTGGTCTCAACAACCAATTCATTTACCAGCAATACGAGACGAGTGTATACAAAACATACTGAATGGGTTTTACTTGGATTAAGAGAAATGCCCAATCAAATCCCCAGAATTTCATTTAAAAGGGTCCACACATTCTCTACGTCAATGATGAACTTTGTAATTAAAGTAGAACACGGTAATTAAAATAGAAAAATGCATTCTTGCAGGCTTAAAAAGTAAGTATAGATTTATATATGCAATCATGCATTAGGGGACACATTTAATCATTGACCTGGCACATACTCTCATATTAGATTAAAATCAATAACATGCAGATTTTAAACTATGTGATTATATTATATATTAAAGAAAAGAATTGCCCTCGAACGAGTGATTTGCAAGATAATAAAATTGGAAATTATTTAGAAATTTAAAATATACCTTCATAGCGGCATCTTATTTTCAACAAAGGGAATAATTCACTCGGTCAAAGATGATTCTGACACATTATCATAATAAAATAACAGAAAGCTTAATAAATAGAAAATATTAACCCAAGGATAGAGAGCAAAATGTTAATATTTTAACATGTTAAAGAAATACATAATGAAGTTATGTGAAATATAAGAAAAACAATTTTAAATAGCTATAGCATGTTAGTTATCACAAGAGCTCTTGGGTTAATTTAGGGTTACCTCTGGAGGAGCATTTAGGTAGATTGATGGTCAGCAGGTTTTTATATAATTTAACAGCAAAATCTGGAAATGTTCATATTTTTGGCAGCAGCAGCAGTTCCGAGGTTCCTTATGTGATAGCTTCCGATGGTCTGGAGCAGCGTCCAGCTATTCCGAGGGGACATAGCCATCGTAACACCTCTACTCTGTCATGTCAAGGATAGCAAATTATTAGAATAGAACTCAGAATGATTTCTCTTAGAAACATTAGAATGGAGCACAAAAGAAAACCCTTCTTTTTATAGTAAACTTTATAACAATAGAACTGCCCTGGAGCATTACAAAATATATCGAACTTATCAGCTGTAATTAAATCTATCCGAATGTCTAAAGGAATTCAACATTAATTAATTTCTTTTGTTAATTTCCCTGTTGACATTTGAATTACAAACTAGATTTAATTAAAAATTACTTTTACTAATTAAAGAAAACCGTAAGTGGACATGTGCTGTTTTTAGTTAAACTTATAGAACATTAACTAATTAAACTATTGTCCCTGATTTATTTAAACAGAAATATTTGGAATAACTTTTATTAAATTAAAGTAAATGATTTTACTTTTTAAATTGCAATATTTGAATCTATTTACTAAATGAATATTTACTAAATGAATTTTATTTTAAATCAAAATATATTACGACAGTAATATATTTGTAAATAGATTCAAACAAAATAACTTTAACAATTTATAATTTTGATATGTTTTAAAATGCATATCATAGTGTGTGCGCAATTACAACTTATATAACCTACTTTTAAATAAATGTAAATTATGTGAACAAATACATAATTCATAATATTTTATTTGGGAATAAGTTATATATATAATAAGAGCATTGTGCTCGTGGTTTAAAATTAGGCAGGATTTTCGGTATATAAGTGTATTGCAGACACACTATGATAGATTGGGGTTCAAACTAAGGTATGAGGGTAGGAAGTAGGTGAAAAAAGGTGAAACGAAGATCTGCAAAGCAGACCTTACTGTTTCAATATGGACTGTGATTTTTCAAAACTCGCGTAAAAGCAAAGCACCAACGTAAAATTTACTTTAAAATTCGTGCAAAAAAATATAAGGAAATAAAATATGACTAATAAAAAATTTTAAATTTGAATAAAATTGATACAAGACAAACTCTTTTTAGCTATAATATTTAATTTTATTCAAAATAATATATTTTTATGTATAATTTACAGTACAGTAATTTACATTTTTTTATACACATTTTAATTATTATCGCCATTTGCTGATAAACTGTTTCGTTTGCAAACTGCTAAAAAATAGATTTTCACATGAGGAAATACAACTAGCACCAAGTTCACTCTCACATTGTGTTAATGGTTTTCTGTTAACAACGTAATTAGTAATTAATCTTTGAGATGATGATTTTATTAATTGTTTATGAACTTAGACTTATGATAATAAAAAGACATTTATTCACCACTACTGGGAAAAATTTAATTAAAACTAACAACTAAAAATTAAATTCTTATTTTTGTCTTTAATTTTGTAATTTTCAATTCCGTTTAAAAATCAAATTTCATTTTACATCACATTAATTTCAAGTTGCCATAAATAATTTTTAAATTGTTAATTACAATTAAAAATCAGATTTTAATTGTCAAATTTAATTGTGCCCACTGCTGTTACTCACCTTTTAAAAATAAACTTGTGGACACTAAATGATTAATAATTGATTATGTTCTTTTTTAAAATGCAAAAACAGAATATAATTTAAAATGCAAAATTAACACGCACAATGTTTGAACAAATTTACATTATAATCTTGTAAAATTTAATGTGTGAATACATAAAATGTGGAAATCATGATTTTAATTTCATTATTGCATAAAATCTTACTATTATAAAGCACTGAAAATATTGAAATTACTAAGATGAAAGTCGAATTCCAATAATGTGCTATTACTTTCAATATAACGTAAGTGCGCGAAATTTATTATTTAAAGTAATATCGCATTATCAGAGTTCGACTTCCGGTGAAACATATGAATCGTGTAACTTCAAAATTGTGTTAAATAAGTCCGCGTAAAAAGAGACCCAGTCATATATATATATATATATATATATTTTAATGGTCCATTTTCTGCATGGGATGGGAATCATATCATATTACAGTCTGACCTAGGGTCTTTTTGTAGAATGCAGTGAGTGATGCGATAAAGAACCTGATCAATGATTGTGTCCATCTTCAATGGGTAGTTCAAATGATTATGCATTAAATCTGAACACAATTTATATCAGTTCACCCATTTCCTACCCCTCTTTCAGATTTCATTTCATCACAGATTTCAGACTCAGGGAGATGTTGTGATTGATTTTCTTCAGGGATGAATCTACATAAATAACAATATGCTCACTTCTATAAAAGTGCAATGAATTAATGACTTCTCAACTAATCTTGCTAAAATATTATGACATAATAAAAAGAGTAAGTGTGGGCATATAATTTAGATAATATGTAATCATGCTGAAATAGAATGATTTAAATAAATCAGAGACTTCTTAAAGTTTCAAAGTGATTTAAGATGTTTTATCTTAACAAAGAAAAATTAAGAATTATTCAAAAAGGAATACCAACATCAAGTTGGTGAAAGCCTGGCATGTATCCCTAACATTTAATAAGATAATTGAATGATTCAAACCATCCCCTTTCTACCCCTATTAGGTATGTATCATTAGCACTAAGTATTTACAAATTTATTCCAATTTAAAATAAAAATTCTAACAAGTTTATATTTAAACCCAAAACTGTAGAATAATGGGTAGTATCCTTGCAGCTTGTTCCAACTGACAAAGTCCATCTTCCTTGGAAAAGAAGTCCCCTGTATATTAATAATCTACTGCTGATAGTAAAGTACATGTATTCAAGAAGAATAGTCTTTCATACCAAAGAGAAAAAAATAAACAAGAGTTAGTTAATTAGTATAACAAGTTAACAAACAATACTATCCTGTACATAGTAAGAGTTCTTAAAGTGGACAAAGTAAAATCTTATCTCCCATATTAAGTTAGGTGATCTCTCAAGCTTGTTTCAGAAGGGAAACCTAAATTTTATTTATTACACAACAAAAATATTTGTTAATCCTATAAGCTGTAATCCTCCCTTTTCATTTTGTGATTTGAGAAATGAAATGATCCAATCTAGGCATATGCTTTCCCATTGTTCAAAGATAAAGTTTAAAGTTCAGATGATTTATTTAAATAAGATGTGATATGTTGGACTATTTCCATCATTTATGAGTGAATGTTGAATGTACAGAAAATTTTAAACTTTATTTAAACTTTTCAAATACAAACAACTTGTTAGTAATAACACACATATAGACAATACAGATTAGTAATTACACAATGTTTCGAGTAGTATTATTCTCCACTCTTCTTCAGGTGTTGCTGGCCTATATGCACAGTGACAATATTCACTTAGAAGTTGAACTCGCACCTTTAGATTCTTGTATATTGAATTTAAGGCAAACGCTCTACCAACTGAGCTATTCTGTCAAAGGCAACATATAGTAGAAATTTGATATATTTATATATGAGGGCTGGTTCAAATCCTCCTGAGTCCTTCAATTTTTTTTTTAACAAGTCTAATTATTTTTATTTTTACTTTTTCCTAAGAGCAAAATTAATTAGAGGCTTCCATACATTGTGTATTGACACACTGGGTTGACTTACAGAATTATTTATCATTGTCATATGAGCAGCTTCCTTGAATTTTCTTCTATGCATTTTTTCCTCTTTATCCAATATTTTTGTATTTTCCCACTTAAGCACATGGTCATTAGTACATACATGATCTGCTATGGTAGACATTTATTTTTTCTCTTTTAACCATTAATTTGTGTTCCTTCAATCGTTCAACATGTCTCACCAATGTATTTCCTTCCACATTCACATGGTATTTCATAGATGCAGTTTTTGTTCTTCAACATTTCCAGTTTAGGCTTAGTAGAAGTAAGCATTCCTCGAAGTGTGGTAAGGCTTTGGAAAGCAGTCCTAATATTATATTGACTGCAGATTTTCTTTAGTTTGTCTGCCATTCCTGGTATGTATGGATACACCACTGTACCAATAACTGTTTTCTCTTTTGGTGTCTCTTTGTGTTGTCTATTGAAGGTTTTTCTGATGACTGCTGATGGATAACCATTCTTCATAAGCATTTGTTCTATGTGAATCTTTTCTTTTTCCAAGTCACTGGATTCTGAACAAACCTCCTTTGCTCTGTTCCATAATGATAGTACAATATCTTGTTTAGTGCTTTTTGTATGTCTTAAGAATGTCCTATAAAATGTTTGTAAACCTCATAGCAAAGTCCCTTGATCTTGAAAACTCATACTCTTTCTGAGATTCATACAATAGTATGGTGAGTGTTGTTGGTCAGTTTCAGCATGATGCTACCCTCTTGTAGAGTCCATGTCATCCTCTGCAAGCTGATATAGTGAAACTAAAGTAGAAGTTTATTCTATAAAATTTTGGCATCTCAACTAGACATTCAATGGATGAATTAATGTTTACATCTGGTAAGCATCTACACAAGACCTTCATGGCAAGTTGTTTAGCCAAAAAACATTGGAGTAGCTTTTCAATGACTTGAATATTCTTGCTTATAAATTATTTAATGTTAAAAGCTTCAAAATGTGCTTCTGCAATATATATATATGACACAAAATTACTCTTCTGATAATATTCAAACAATGTGCTACTATTCCTTTATAGTTTTCTTAATAGATGACATTTCTATTCTTCTGAATGGTTGCTGTCTAATAGGAAACTCCTTTAGAAGCAGGCTTGCAATATTGTAAAAGAGTTTCTTGCTGTCAAAGGCTAAGTAGAAAAATAATTCTTTTGGCTTAGTCAACCATCTTTGCAATTATTCTCATATTTGAATCTGAAAAAATATCTTTTTTGTATATATATTTTTATTATCTTCACGAGGTTTTTACATATAGTGATACTGTTTTCAATTAAGTAATTAAATGATAAACTTTCATCTTTTAAACAATGGGTTGCTTGGATATGCTTGACCTAGATCATCTTTAGGTTCTAAAGTTCAAGTCTTAGTGTCCATCACTATTAAACAATAGGTTCACTTTTGTTTTATCTATATATGTGGAACATTTAATCCTTAATTGTTATGTCTAGTTAGGGAAATGTATTTTTAAAAGCTAATGTTTGCTAATTGACATTACTAATATTTGTGTAAGTTAACTTTTTGTGTGTGTATTATGTTGACCTCAATCTTTTATATGTTACAATATTTATTAGAGTGTACTGGTTTACAAATGAGCATGTTCCTGTGCATTTACATAAGTTGTAAGTGACTCTTACAACATCCCCATCCTTACTGGATTAAAATTTTCTGATAGTTGAAATTATTCAATTCTCCGTGTATGTATAGATCTATTTAAAGTTGAGTATGCATTGTCCTATGCAAGACTTATGGAGGGTTATTTAAACTATTCATAATCCATTCATTTTCCTTTTTTGTTACTCACTCATAAATATGGCTGATATGAGAGTGGTCTTTTCAGATGATGGAAGGACTTGAACCAAACCAATGGTATAGCTCTATTGTAGAGGGCACATGCAAGATTTTGTTACTTCTTCATCCTGGTCTCTTTTGGAGTCTTATTTTCTTGAAGGGTACACAAATTATGGAGAATCCATTTCTATGTATGGGTGAGCTCCTAATTGGTTGGCTCATGAGTATCTCCTAAGTGGCTGTTCTTGTCAGCCAGGGTATGCTCTCACCATTGAAATAGCTGACCTTTTCCTCTGATTAATACCCTCATTTTATTTTCACATTAGAATCTGATACTTATTCCTAATCTAAATATGGCTTTAAAATTCTTGTGTTATAGGTTCCTTCCACTTCTCCATTTATATTTGTTCAAAAAAAGTTAGGGCCTGACTGTTTCATGATAGTGAATAGTCTTTGGTATGGGTTGTTAAACTTTTGGTATATACTCTTGATTTGTTTACTGGGGTTAAAGGTTTTAATAAAGACCTTTTTTCTATCTTAAATTGGTGGTAGTTTTTTTATTTCCAGTTCTCTGCTCTGCTTTCTCTCTTAATTGTTGAAGTGCCTTTAAAATGTCAATTTCTCTATTACAATGTTCAAGCTCAACAGGTGGTTGGTATTTTTGGAATAATATAGGTATTGTACTGGTCAACCACTTATTCCATTAACATTAGCATACACACAAATTGAACATGAAAGGAAAATGGTGACATGCCGGAATAAGGAGAAATTTAAATACTTTACCATAATATTATTATGGACACAAAATATACTTATAAAAAGATTGATTTTTACATATCTTTGGGGGATTACTCTAAACCAACCCCTTGCACCACTCTTAGAAGAAAAATGAATTCTCCTCCTGAAAGGATATGCAAGTTCAAATATCATTGGGCATATATGAATATAAATAATTATTCAAACAAAACTAATAAATAAGTATCCTCATGATAAATAAAGATTTAAGACCCGATAAGATGATGTCCCATTTGCTAGCTCAGCATACTCTATTCTCAGTTAAAAGAATGGGCATCGGAAAACTCACACAATTAATTAATAATATGGTTAGAGAAAGTAAATGACAAAGAGAATAAAAAAAATATGGCAATAGTCACTTTAGAATTATAATATAAATCTTTTATTAGCCCATTATCCCCTAGCATTTATAACATAATAAATTTACCATACCAAGATTGATTAAATATATGAAACAAATATTACACACTACATAAATCATTTTAATGAGACAAAAATTATAATCATAAAGAAATACTTGACAAAGCAATAGTTAGAATAAATAAAGGAAAATTTCTTTCTTAATAATAAAAAAATGAATTAAATAACTAATATGTGAGAGATGGTGATCTGTGGATTATAAACTCACACACGTGCATTAAGTAAACAAGGAAAACTTAACAAATTACATAAAAGATCTAGTGTCTGAACCTAGCCTGACACCTCTCTGAGGAGTGCCAAAGCATGAAACCATGGTCAGGGGTTTGGGGGGGGGTTCCTGACAGGGATATTTTAAGTGCTGGCTCTGGCTAAGCATTTATCATAAAGCTTGTAGAGGAATTGGCAATCCTCACTGTTTATAACTTACAAGCTTAAGAGATAGGGTCATGTGATCTATGAATTGATCTATGACTTTTATTTTGACTGCATAAAAGGTGTGTTTATGTACGTATGTACACAAGACATATATTTATGAAATGTGTGTTAAATTTAAAATAAAATAAACACAAAAAATAGTGTACCCGATAAAGTCTATAAGCTTCATCCTTCTATGGGTTTTGAGTGGGCTATACATCTATTTATCTACTGCAGCAAAGGCTGGACTTGACTGTGGCACAAGTTCATGGAATTCATCATCATCTCAGTGTTTACATTTTTTGGGATGGCAGGAAAGGATCTGGATGGATGTACTGAAGTGGGCTTCTATCCCATAATCATTCTATATACAGGAAAGTGCTTGATTTGCATTTTTAGGCTGAACAACAGATATTATACACTATAAAGTCTTTTCTTATTTTATGAACTCTAAATTAATTACTGGCTTCACTGGCATGTTGCAATTGAACTTCCATCAGCATTAACTGAGTATATGGTGGAATAATCATCTGCTCATCATTTAGCTTTCCCAGTTGTCTAGATAACTGACATTACTCTACACCACTTAATTGTCTGATGTTTAAATCATTGACTACTGACTGGTTAACTGCTCTATGGTTATTTGAGTGACTGCATGAATTAGTGTTCGTTGGTTCAGAATGACTGAATGAATTTTTAATTAGAGTAAATCCCATGGATTAGAATGAAACAGAATCAGCATGCTTAATTAAAAGGTTGCAAGACTTTGTTTGGTTTTCAAAAACAGCATTAGCTTAACAATTAAATTAAAATTAGGCTCCTAATAAGGTTTGCCTTTGAGAAACAAAAATGAACTTCCTTCTCACAACTTCAGAACAGATATCTATCTCCCTTCAATACCCCCTCAATTTGTGTATCTCCTCCAAGAAAGAAAAAATCAATTAATTAAATCTTTTTTTGGTTTTACTAATTGGTTTAGATGATTCATGAAACATTCCAATGCAATCGTCTAAGTGCTTTCAAGAATTTTATTTCCAATTAGTTTTTTTTTATTTCCATTCAGATCACAATATCACTAATAAAAATTTTAATGAATGATAACATCTTTTTTTTAGTAATTACATGATCTCAATCGAAGTTTTAAAAAAATATTTCGCTTAAATTGGACATTCCTCTCTCACAGCATTATCGCAAGTTTATTCAAGTTCTTTTTATCCAGTTGAAATTATTTTAGAATGGACAGGAAACCAGAATGCCTTTAGGCTTTTCTTAAATTTAAGACAATGACCCCCCTCTTGCTCAAGTGCAACTGAAGTGAAAAACAACCATTAAAACTCCGATCTAACTTATTTTTAAATAGTAATATTTCAAATTTTCCTTTTTACATTGGTTGTAAACACTCAAAAAAATAAATATAGAATCACAAATTGCAAATAAATGTCTTAGCATTTCTTTAACAAACAAAAAAATTTTTAAATTATAAACACATTTTGGCATTTCTTTTTAAAACAAAAATCAAAATTACAAATACATATTTCTAACTCTTTAAATATTGGCTTTACTCATATATGTGTGTGAGTTTATGTTATAGCCACAGTTCTCTCTCTTAATTTACAAGTTTGATTATATAAATCATACACCCACCACCCACTTAATAGATTTTTACATATTTTTGGCCATTAATTTGTTTAACATTATCTTGTGCTTGTCCACATCAAACGTACCTGGCACAGTATGGAACTAATGTCATCTCTAAAACCTCATCATTTACCTTAATTCCTCTGAAAAAACTCTTTAAAAATTGGCTTTACTCATATATGTGTGTGAGTTTATGTTATAGCCACAGTTCTCTCTCTTAATTTACAAGTTTTATTATATAAATCATACACCCACCACCCACTTAATAGATTTTTACATATTTTTGGCCATTAATTTGTTTAACATTATCTTGTGCTTGTCCACATCAAACGTACCTGGCACAGTATGGAACTAATGTCATCTCTAAAACCTCATCATTTACCTTAATTCCTCTGAAAAATCAATAATGCATGAGTTCATATGCAGGAAGTCTGCCCTGAGAATGAGATAATTCATAATTAGGAATGCATGATAGAGCATTATTTGGCCAAATTAAGGATCTTATCTTCCCAAGAGCATGTTAGCTTGGTGATTTCTCTGTATGTGATTCATTTTATATTATTGTCCTTTGGCATTCCTTTGGTCTTGAGATGAGGAATGTATCTTCAAGTATCTATTTAGATGATTTTGGTGGGGTTTGGGTACATAATTACTATACCCTGGCTTTGGGTTTTCCTCTTGGCTATTAGAAGAACTGGTCAAGGTTAGATCATTCCAGTCTTGATGTCATTTTGGGGATTGGCAATCTGTAGTGTTAGGTCTCACCACTTTACCTTTCCACTGATTTGGGCTAGTATTGTTTTTCCTGCTCCTTTTAAACATGGAGTTTACAGTTACTTCTTCCCTCTTTTCTGGTGTTCTAGTGCATAAATTTAAATTGTTCATGTCTATATTAGCAAGCAACTCTGCCACTTGCTCAATGTTCCTTGCATTGGTATAGAGGAGAGACTGTTCTACATTCATGGATAAGTTTCTCTTCATAATCCTGATCATTTCACTCTCACCCAGGTAATACATGTTCAGGGTCCTTAGCCTGGTTACCTGGTGATGAAAAACTTGATGAGAGTTTCCCTTGGCATGATTCTGTATTTCCCTTGGAGCAGTTGTTATAACAATGATTCCTACCTATCTCTGTTTCAAAATTTTTTGACTAGGAGGGTCTTGTAATCCTCAAATATGGTTGGGCCTGAAATATTCTCATCATGTGAGCACATCTCCTTGTAGGTGACTATATGTGATGATGTTTCTCCCTTTAGATAAACTGTGGTTCACCATGAAGTATAGGTGAATTTAAATTGTTCATGTCTATATTAGCAAGCAACTCTGCCACTTGCTCAATGTTCCTTGCATTGGTATAGAGGAGAGACTGTTCTACATTCATGGATAAGTTTCTCTTCATAATCCTGATCATTTCACTCTCACCCAGGTAATACATGTTCAGGGTCCTTAGCCTGGTTACCTGGTGATGAAAAACTTGATGAGAGTTTCCCTTGGCATGATTCTGTATTTCCCTTGGAGCAGTTGTTATAACAATGATTCCTACCTATCTCTGTTTCAAAATTTTTTGACTAGGAGGGTCTTGTAATCCTCAAATATGGTTGGGCCTGAAATATTCTCATCATGTGAGCACATCTCCTTGTAGGTGACTATATGTGATGATGTTTCTCCCTTTAGATAAACTGTGGTTCACCATGAAGTATAGGTGAAAGCACTTCTGTTCAATGGGGGCTTTGTTTGTAACACCCTTGAACACCTTCAATTGCACAAACAGATTAATGACACTGGGCAGGGTGGTATGGGGTTGTCTAATATGTCTTTCCAATTCATTGGTATATGGGATATCTCTGGTCAGACTGATTGACATGGTATGTACCTGGAATTATTTCTTCAAGGCTAAAGTCAAAAGGATAACTCTTTGCATTGGATCCAGTTTAACTTATAGATACATCCATACTCGAGTCTGTTAGCCTCTGTAGATTCTTTACAGTGAGTTTGAGGTGTCCTTCCCTGTCACTCTCTTCTGTATTAGATTGTATTTTAAGCTGGTGATTGGTCTGTTGATTCACAAGGGTTGGGGTTCTACAAGATAACTGGGCTTCCAAAACTTTAAGTTTCTGGTCGAGAGTCTCATCCAAGTGGTCCACCGGATCACAGGTTTTGGTTGAGATTTCTACCAGTTTTTTGAGTGTGGCCTTTTCAGTAGCTCTGGTATTTTCTATATAGGTCACCCTGATTTCCAGCTTTTTCAGCTCAGTATCAATCTTCTCTAAATACCTATTCTGCATTTCCATATTGATGGTTTGCTTTGCGTAAAATTGATCCATTTTATGGTTCACCTCTTATATTTCCTTCTGTACCTTTGTCTGTAGCTGGTCCTGATCAGCACATTTAATTCCTAAGTGCTTCTCTGGTTTTATAGACTTCATCATATTTGGCATTAAGTTGATCAATGATGCTAACCTGAAATTCTCTAAATCTCTGCTGGCATCTGACATTTTCTCTTCAACATTCTTTCTACTTTCCTTGATTGTTTGCTTCCTCTTCTGATTGTTTTGTTGCATGGTATTCAACTGCATAGACAGATGTTCCAGATCATGTGACAATCTATTCTCAAGGTCTTTTACTTCTGTCTTTAATTCCAATTTTATGCTTTCTAAGTTTGACTTAAGTGTCTCTTCCAAACTGTCCATCCTGTAGTCTATCTGATATATCCATTTCTTCTTTTATTTGAGCCAACTTGTGGTACATCTTATTTCCAATCTCTTCTTTCATTTGATTCATCTGAACTCCCATGTTGTTTAGCTGGGCCATCAGGGTCTGAAGTATTTGTTCCATGGCTCTTATAACTATCAGGTCTTTAATACTCTGGGGTATTTCAATATTGGGTGGTGGAGTTCCTTGAGTGCTCCTTGGATTTGAGTTATCACATTGTTGGTGATATGAACTTGTTTAGAGTGATTGATTTTGCTAGTGATGCCCCCAGTACCCAGGTCAGTATTGATATTTTCCCAATATATCTACTCTGATCTGCTTCTTCATAGCTACTAGTGCTTAATAGTGTTTTTTCTCCATTTTCTATTTTCTCCAAGTGCTTTTTGTTTTTAGTTAACATTAAACCATAATTTATTTGTTTTTGATTATAACTGTTCTTTGTTTTTTGAGTATAATAAATGGTTGTTGTGAGATCATGTGTTTAGCTTTACCATTAATACTTCAATTTTAATTCATCTCACTAACAAGTTTTATTACTAATGTTGTCATTTAATGCCTATCATTTGAAGTGTGTTTAATTCATCTGACTCTTCTACTTATATAAATTTTTATTTACATGATTATTTACTAATTTGAAGTCTCTGACTACTTTATATTCCCTAGCAGTTAATGCTTTTTGTGTCTAAAGTGAGGCTTCTTTGATGTCTTATTCTTTTATGGTTGGTTATTGTTAATTTGGAGTTTCCTCCATTTGTTTGTATTCATTGTTGCTGCTAGATCCATCTGGATACTAATCCCTAAAGTTCAGGTGCCAAAATGTAATGGTCTGTTTTCCATATGGAAGAGGGGAATTGCGTCTTACTACAATTAGACCTAGGGTCTTTCATAGGTTGCTGTGAGTGATGTAATAAAGAGCCTGATCAATGATTACATCCATCTCCAATGGCTATCTCAAATGATTATGCATTAAATCTGAACACAATTTATATCAATTCACCCACTTCCTACCCCTCTTTCAGATACCATTACATCATAAATTTCAAATTCAGGGTGAAGTTGTGATTGACTCTTTTTGAGAATGAATATACATATATAACAATATCCTCACTTCTACATAAGTGCAATAAATTAATGACTTTCCAGCTAACCTTGCTAAAATATTATGACATAGGAAAAAAGAGTATGTGTGTACATATACCCTTGCTAAAATATTATGACATAAAAAAGAGTATGTGTGTACATATATTTTGGATAATATGTAACTGTGCTGAAATAGAATGATTTAGATAAATCAGAGACTGCTCAAAGTTTCAAAATAGTTTAATCCATTTTATTTTAACAAAGAAAAATTAAAAAGTATTCAAAAAAAAATCCAAACAACAAGTTGGTGAATGAATGGCATGCATCCCTAGCATTTAATAAGATAACTGATGATTCAAACCATCCTCTTTCTACCCTGGTTAGGTATGCATCATTAGCACTAAGTATTTACAAATTTGTTACAATTTAAAATGAGAATTCTAACAAGTTTATATTTAAACCTAAACAGTAGTATAATGGGTGGTGTCCTTGCAGCTTGTTTCAACTGACAAAGTCCTTTTTTCTTGGAAAAGAAACCCCCTGTATATTAATAATCTACTGCTGATAGTAAAGTACATGTATTAAAAAAGGTTAAACTTACATACCAAAGAAAAATAAACAAATAAGAGTTAGTTAATTAGTATAACAAGTTAACAAACAATTCTGTCCTGTAAATAATGAGAGTTGTTAATGTGGGCAAAGTAAAATCTTACCTCCCATATTAAGTTAGATGATCTGTCAAGCTTGTTTCAGAAGGGAAACCTAAATTTTATTTATTACAAAACAAAAATATTTGTTCATCTTATATCCGTAATCCCCACTTTTCCATTTTGTGATTTGAGATCCAAGCTAGGCATATGCTTCCCCATTGTTCATAGATAAAGTTTAAAGTTCAGATGGTTTATTTAAATGATTTGATCAACATTTTGCCTTAAGAATGTCCTACAAAATGTTTCTAAACCTCTCAAAAAAGTTTCTCAATCTTGTAAATTCATACTCTTTCTGGAATTCATATATTGGTAGGGTGAGTGCTGTCGATCAGCTTTGGTATAGTTCTGCTCTCTTGTAGCATCTATTCCATTCTTTTGCTAAACTAAGGTAGAAGTTCATTCTATAGAATTTGGGAATTTTAATTAGGCATTCAATGGATGAGTTAATGTTTACATCTTCTGGTAAGCATCTACCCAAGACCTCAATGGCTAGTTGTTAAGCCAAAAAACATTGGGGTAGCTTTTAAATAACTTGAATATTCTTGCTTATAAATTATTTGATGTTAAAAGCTTTAAAATATGATTCTGCGATATATATATGGCACAAAATTACTCTTGTGATAATATTTGAATGAGGTGCTACTATTCCTTTATAGTTTTCTCAATTGATAATATTTCTATTCTTCTGAATGGTTGCTGTCTAATAGGAAACTCCCTTAGAAGCAGGTTTGCAATATTGTAAAAGAGTTTCTTACTGTCAAAGGCCATATAAGTAAATAATTTCTTTGGCTTAGTCAACCATCTCTGCAGTTATTCTCATATTCGAATCTAAAAAAAAAATTTTTCGTATATTTTTTTTATTATCTTCTTTAGGTTTTTATATATAGTGAGGGTTGAGTTAGTTAATGTTTTTTTAATTAAGTAATTGAATCATAAACTTTCATCTTTTGAACAATGGGTTGCTTGGATATGCTTGATCTAGACCATCTTCAGGTTCTAAAGTTCAAGTTTTGGTTAGTTTCCATGGTAACTAAACAATAGGTTTATTTTTGTTTTATCTATATATATATATATATATGGGATATTTAATCTTTAATTATTATGTCTAGTTAGGGAAATATTTTTATTTTTTTTATCTTTCAAAAACCAAATTTATTGTACATTTAGACCATAGAAATACAGACCAAAAAGTAAAAAAAAAACAAGTAAATGATTATGAAATAGCATGCAAATAAAAAAAGGATATATTTGAGTTAATGTTTGCACAGGAAACTTTTGTGACTTGTATGTTGTTCCAAAAATAGACCATAGAAACCCAATTTGTCTAAAGTTCATAGCAGGGAAGATTAAAATGAGATGCTGTTAGTAGGTAGTATTAATATCCGTGTTTGAGTTTTATGAAATGATGAACAGCAACAGCCACCCAATAAACAGCAAAGTTGCGGGGAGCTCTATCCAATTGCAATGGAGTCCCAGGTTTGTGCAGCTGTGAAGGGGTCAGCAGTGCGCATATCTCTATCCCTTTCCTTGTTTAGTATTTGGCAAAACGCTGTGAAAATATTATTCAAGGTCTCAGCCTGGAACACCAGCTTACAGCGCAATGCCCAGATGGAAAAGTTAATTATGGCCGAAAGCCGGATCTCAGAGAATATGCCCTTTTCAATTGCTGTCTTGAGGTTCATTTCAATTTGATTTCTTGTCATGTTTTGTTGAAAATGAGTTCTTAAATTGTTCAAAGTTATGCATTCGAAGAGGAAGTGATCGGTAGTCTCTTCCTGTCTTTGACACAATGTGCAATTAGGGTCAATATCTTGCCCCCTTTTATAGTGGAGGAAGGCATTTGTTGGGAGGGCATGCAGGTTCGATTTCAATAGGAAGTCCACGATTTTTGGCGGCAACTTCCAGAGCTTGGTCATCCTTATCATTCGAGGGATGTTGATTGAAAGGCAGCTGGGGATCCTCTGTTTTTGATGGTCAAGAAGATCAAACACTTCCCAATACGCAAGTTTTCTTTGAAATAGGGTTGATGTTGGTTTGATGTTATCAAAGATAAAGTTGATCTGCTGTTGAAGGAGCAAGGCACGTCCTCTGGGGGGTGGCCGATCAGTAGGTTGAATGTCCTTTTCCGGAAGTGGGCATTGAGCACGTTCATTTTCCTTGAAGATGTTGTAGAGTACATTATGGATGCGTTGTAAGTTGAATATAGTTAGCGAGTGTAGTGAGAGACCATTTAAAGTTTTGGGCTTTTGGAGGATTCTCAAGCTAATTACGGGTGATCGGCCCGCCCAACACAGTTTTCTACAGGCGGTTTCTACTTTGTTGATGAATACCTTGGTGGGGATGAACCCTGCCAAATAGTATATTATTTTTGGAAGAATGAGAGCATTTAAAAGGGCTACTTTCCCAAATAGGGAAAGGTATATTTTTGACAAAGATGCGATTGTGGTTTCAATTTTCTCTAATAATGAGTCCTGTATCTCTTTACGCATCACCGTGGGTGTTTTTGATAGGTGAAATCCTAGAAATTTCTGTGGTGCTGCTTCAAATCCACCAGAGATCTTCTGGCCAGTAAGAATTGACCAAATAGCTGATTTTTTTGGGTTGACAAGGAAACCAGATAATTTGGCATGGTGATCAAGAAGTTGTTTTAGCTTACCCAGTTCATCATGGGATGAAAGAAACACAACTACATCATCCATATAGGAGATGTGATTGATGTTCTCATTAAGTAGTGGAACAGCGATACCAGAAAACGTGGCCTCGATGTTCAACAGCATTGGATTGATATAGGCAGCAAAGAGAAGTGCACTCAGGGGAGAACCTTGGGGGATGGAGATGTAGGGCATAAAACCCGGGGCAATGCGACCATCTAGGGACAAGAACACTTCCCGATTGTAAAGAAGGTTCTCAATCATTTGAATGTATACGGGTGGTACATTTAGCTGTTCCAGAACACTGAGAAGAACATCAATTCTCACGGAGTCGAATGCCCCAGCTATATCAAGTTGGACTGCAATGGGCTGGGACTTCCTTTGTCTCCGCACATGATCGACCAGAAGTCTGAAGCGGCTGACAGCGTCAGATGTTGAAGTGCCTTTTTTTGCAAATTGATAGCGCGAAAGTTGTTTAATTATGTTATATTGAATCTTGTCTTTAATGATGCTCTCGATGATCTTTGTCAATAGAGGAATCATCGAGATAGGACGCAGGTTATTGAGATCTGGTTGTGCATCTCGCTTCTTTAAAAAGGGTACCATAGAGATGGGACATAGGTTTATTAGGTGATGACTTCCAGTGGCGATGAGGTCTATCATTCCGTGGATTACTGGGATAGTAAAAGCTCTTAGGTGTAAAAGTAGAAATCTGGGAATTCCATGCATGCCAGGATGGACACTTTCTGGGAGTGATTGCAGTTTGTCAAGAATATCACCATCTGTGATGTTATGTTCCATAGGGTTGTTAGTAACAAAAACTCTACGGATGTTAGTGACACCAATAGGTTGTAATTTTCTTTTGTAAAAGTCTCTTATTTTGGAAAGCATGGAGAGGCCGATATATTGTTTACTGTGTATCTTGATCGATGAGGGTGCCTTGTTTTGTTGGTTGGATCCTAGGGCCCATCTGATGTAACCTCGAGTCCAGCAGTGTTGATATGCTAAGTAACTGCGCGCTCGTTTAATTGATAGGTATTCAGCCAGGGATTGTTGGGTAGCTTTGTATTGTAGTTTAAGGCGAGTAATTTCTTGGATATTTTGCCTTTGTATGGGCAAATGTTTAAGTGTGTCGGCTATCTTGTCCAATTGACTTAGTAATTTGAGGGGACCTTTATTATGTTGAGTGCATTTATGAATATGTGATTGTAGAATATTTATGAAGTTATTCCATTTATCACATGGTGAAAGTGTGTTTATATTAGCAGAGTTGAATGATATGTAAATCTCAGAGATGAGTTGTATAGTGGCAGATTCCTTTGTGAGGATCCTCATTGTTCGTGGAATGTTGCCATATGAATGTGTGTTATCCACAATTCTGATAAGGACCTCTAGTGCCATGTGGTCCGTAAAGACAACAGGCCACAGGTTAGCTTCAATGAAGGGAGCAAGTGAAGGAGAGAAGTATAAAAGATCAATGAGGGACTTAAACCGTGATGAATAGAATGAGAAGGCAGACACATCAAAAAGCTGTCTTCCACTTGTAAAGGTGTTGCTCAGTGATTTTAAGTGACTCCTTTCAAAAGAATCATATGTATGATTAAAGTCACCCAACATCAATGCAGGAAAAGGGTTAGTTCTTAAGACCGCGTTGATAGTGTGGATGATTCTATAGATTATATCTGATGCTTTGGTCATGTAAACATTTATTATGTTAAGTGTCCATCCATTTACCTGTATAATGGCTATGAGGCAGTTAGAGTCTATATGAATTATTTTGAAAAAGGTTATTTTAGATTTTTTATTAAAAAGAATTGCTACTCCACCAGATGCAGAGGAGGAGAAGGAATAATGGAAGTATCCAAATTTTTGAATTCTCTGTATGATGTTTTGGTCAGATAGTGTGTGAAGTTTTGTTTCATTGAGGCAAAGAACATCAGGTGTATTATGCTTAAGCCAGAATGATAATGCTTGGATTCTGGCAAGGGAGTTCATGCCTCTGACGTTAATCGATGTTATGTTGAAAGTCATCATTGATAGTGAAACCGCTTTCTCGTGTGGGAGAGTTTGCCTGATTGGAATGTGATCCAGTTTCTAAGACCATAATATTCTGTTCCAGCATCAAATTGGTGGGGTGATGATAAGGTTCAGATTGTATTAGGTTCTTAGATAAGTTGAGGTCTGGTGGAATAGGTTCAGGAATAGGCCACAATGATGGAGATGTCTATCAGTAAGCGTTCATTATCATTTTCATCTTGACATGAGGCCACTTTATTTTGAGACAAAGGGTCAATCAGTTGTATGTTGTTATCTTGGTCTATTGTTTTTGTTTCATTTGTGAGGTTATATGAACTATTTTTTTTAAAGCTAATAATTTTCTATTTGACATTACTAATAAACGTGTAAGTTAATTTTTTTGTTTGTGTGTATTATGTTGACCTCAATCATGTATATGTTAAGTTGTTTATTAAAGTGTACTGACTTACTAATGAATGTATACATGAGCATTTGCATGAGTTGTAAGTGATCCTTACAATATATATATAGCACCATCCCTCTCAAAATATATCTTTTCTGAAAATGCAACTTATTTCTTAATTTCAGTGCTCGGATAATAATTTTGCTATGCTATCATCATTTAAGTTCTTTATTTTGAGCTAGAACATCAGTCATACAAATTTGAGATCATATTCATTCAAACCTTTTCTAATCCTTTTCACCATTCTGCAACACATTTCTTTTTATACTACTTTATATCAACTACACTTTAGAGATTATTTTACAACCAAAATTTATATTTCAAAGTTATAATTTAAAACAAATAAATAATATTGATTAGAATTCTGCATAATAATTAATTACCCTTTCAGATATTTCCCCATATATTCTTTTAAACAAATTGCTTAACTATTACTCCAATATTATTTAAAATTTTTGTGTTTAGTTTTTTAAAACTAGTTAAATATACTTCGTAATTTGCTGAGTTCAAGTTATCATGTATTGTTATAGATGTACCATCATTCATAAATTTAAGATTATTTAGACAATTTCCATTTATCCTGGATCTGATATTTCTCAATTCACATCTGGCAAAAGTTGAAGCATTCATGATAACCATCGTTTCTACCTTGAATTATTTAATTAAATTTGTTAAGGAATTAGAATTTTTTGATATTTTCCTAATACTATCAGTTCAATTCTTTTAAAAAGATACTTAATCCTCATCACATACTTTTAGGTATTAATTAAGGATAATTCATTCTTTCAAATCTAAATTCGGATTGCTTTTTTTTTATATGAGAGACTGCCAACTTTTCTTATCGTAAACAAGTGAATAGAGAAAACTAATAGGTTTTTACTTTTCTAAAATATTCTGTTTTTCCTTAATAATTATAGAAGCTACTGTTTTCTTCAGAGGATCTCACTGCATAGTGATACACATGTCATGCCAATGTTCTTAAATTTAAATCTAGACAACTTTGAATTTTTGATGTCACAATGAAGCTTGAATTTTTTGTTTTATGGGGATGCCCCATAATTATTTTTTTTAAATATCAGCTTTAACTATTTTTATTTTATACTATAGCATCTTCTCTTTGAGTCTTTTTATATTTTGTACCTAGAATCTTATCTACATGTAAGGAATTCATCTCATCACTGCTAAATTCATAAACAAACATGCTTTCAAATATTCTCATAGGCAAAACTCTCCATATAGTAGCACCACTCAGTGCAAGCCAGAGTAGTTAATGAAAACTGAAAGGTTTGAGCATAAAATCCCTATTTAGTACCTACTCATCTACAAGCTAGAAAATAGTCTGATGATATTAAATGAGTAAGAACTAAATAGGGATTTTATGCATAAACTTTCTGTATCCATTGGTTACTCTGGCTTGCACTGGGTGGCGCCTCTGTACCGAGAGTTTTGCCTACATGTAAACAGCGTGTGTAAGCATAAAAAATGGTGATCTTGTGATGTTTAGTGGTTTTTCAAATATATATAAAAGAACTAAACCTATCTTCTTTTATTAATTAAAAAACTCTCTTTAAAACAACTAGTCAATTAGTAAGGCTAGTTTAATCCAATTTTTTAAAATCAAAATTGATTTTTTTTACGTTCTATTTTATTCAATTGTTTTTAAAGATGAAATTACAATTAAAAGAATTCTTTACGAATTCGTACATATTTATCTTCAGAAATGACATTTATTTCCTTTCCAACAGCTTTGTTTTTTTCAAACTATTTTTGGTATTACATATATTAAATAATTTTTTCAGATTCTTAAAATCAAAAATGCATCATGATTTAGTAGTTAACACAACTGCTTCCAAGTTTATAACCTAGAATTTGAACCCAAGTCATATAATCAGCTATTCATAACAAGTATATAAAAAACCCAGAAATATAATCTGGATTAGTAAAATGAGTTTACAGTCTATAAAAGTATAATTATAGCACTATTTATGCAGCCTTTATTATTGGCGAGGCGAGTCAATGCTCTACTCATATGAATGCTGAAACCATGGTTACTTCTCCTAAAAGCTTTCAGCTTCCATGATGCTGCAATGCATTGAAATTCTTTTAATCTCATTGCTGAAGCTGGAGTGATCTCATTTTTGAATATACTCTCACACAGATAAGATATACTTATTTATTTTAAGTTGGAAATAATATAAAAATCAATTACAATCTTAGTTTATCAATTGTAGTGTCTTTTCAAAATGCCACCAGACAAAATTTTTTTAATAGCACTCCTTAATTTTTGATGTTGTTCAAAGCATTATCAAAATGATCAGAATTAATTGAAGTAGATTGGTAAACAGTATATGGATTCAACTTATCTAAAAATCGTAAACATTTTATTTATCATGATTTGTTCTTAAAGAACAATGTGTACATTATTTATTTAATCTATCTTAAACAAATATTGTAAAGATTTCAACCAGAAAATAGATTTAAATTCTTCAATTCTGTTAGTGGATTTATAAATTTGAGTTATTTACTATATGCTTCACAGTAATGTTTGACTCTATTTACAAATTCCATATATCATTTAATTTTATTTAAAAAGCAGATAACTAAACTCATATTAATAGCTATAAAACTATTGATGAGACTCCAATAACATCTAGAAAAATCAATTTAGCCAATGTTGATGTTGTATATGGAAAAATAAAGTTATTTAAAATCTTACAAAATGATCGTTTTTTAGTACTTAAGATTTGACCATATATAAGCATTTGGGTTTGAAAGAATAAGTGGTTCATTTTATTCTTTCATAAATACTATATCTTGTGTTGGGATTAAAAGTATTCATTTATTATTAGCACTCATAAAAAGCACATGCACAATAGCTTGAAAGGCTGATCTTTAATGTATTACAATTTATAAACATTGTGCTATATAAAAATAAATGCTTATTTACATATGTTCAAGTTTCATTTGAGAGTGACATTTAATAAATTATAGATAATTTCATCGACGTCATTCATTCAGACATCATAAACAGTAATTTAAAGTGAGTGGTCTATCCTCACACTTTCACTTCCAATACTTAAGATTTGCCCATATATAAGCATTTGGGTTGGAAAGAATAAGTGGATTCATTTTATTCTTTCATAAATACTATATCTTCTGTTGGGAATGAAAGTATTCATTTATTATTAACACTCGTAAAAAGCGCATGACAATAGCTTGAAAGGCTGATTTTTAATGTATTACTCTTAATTCTTCTATTGTTAAATCATTAGCATAAATTCTATTGTTTGAATGAATTATTGATTAATATTCAGAAAGAGAATTTGGATTTGAGACAAATTTTAGACGTTGCTTGTTGTAAAATTATACCTTTTATTAGATTTGTTTTATTTATTGTAGAGTAGTTTCCTTTTAAATGTTATAGTGCTTGATTAATAAAATATTGAGAGATGTGTTGTGGTTTGAAGTTAGTCAAATGTAACAAATAGGTTACATCTATGATTTTGTCTTGACGAATTGAACAGCCATGTTATAAATGGATGTAAAGTTCAATTTTGATAAGTTTAAAACAAATTATGTATAAATTGAAATTTGTTCATTTAGAGAAAGGGAAATATAATATTTTGTCTAGACAGTTGCTATGACTCATAGAGGGAATACTGGATTTAATGTGTTATTAACAGAGAAAACTGTAATACTCAATGTATTTTTTTATGTAATCCATGGTTGTGCTATGTATTATGAGTGAAAATTTGAATTACTAGATGATGAGGGAGTAGAGAGTAGCCCTAGAAAAGAATCAGAAATAATATTAAATAAGTATGTAATGGATATAGAAAAGATGTTAGATGTGAAGGACAGAGTGATAGCAAACATAAAAGCATGTAGTAATGGGAACATTAGATTTACAAAAAATGAATTGAATGAAGCAGGAAAGAAATTGAAAAGTGGAAAGGGCAAGAGGTTTAGATGGATGGGCAGCAGAGATGGTAAATGAATTTAGGGCATAGGGTAAAAGTAAAATTACTATCATGTTTTAATAAGATGGGACAGATGGAGTAATACCAGAGTAAGGCTACTATTTAAAAGAAAAGGTAAAGATCATAGAAAGTTAAACAATTATACACCAATAGCAGTAAACATCAGTTTTATATAAAGTTTTCTCATATATGGTGGATGGAAGTGTTGCAAAATGGATGGAAGAAAATAATATAGTGGGAGAAATGCAAGGAGGTTTTTAATTGGATAGGCATATATGAGATAGTTTATTAGTAGTTACACAACTTATGGATATGAGTATGTATACAGGTAGACAGTTACATATGGTTTTTATAGATATAAAGAAGGTGTATGATAGAGTAAATAAAAATAGATTGTGGGTAAGTTTAGTAAATTTGGAAATGGATGGAGCTTTAGTGGATATTATTAAGAAATTATATGAAAATAATTACTATAGATATCAATTAGGGAATGTAGAATCAGTTAAAGTTATAAATGGGGTGGGACTAAGGCAAGGATGCCCTAAATCACCTATTTTCTTTGTGTTGTATTTGAGAGAAATGGAGAGAGCAATAGAAAGATTAGGAAGAGGGACAGAGATACCTTTAATAGGTGGGAGTATGGGAGTATATACATTATCAGGTCTTTTATTTGCAAATGATGTCTTTTTGTGTGCAGAAAGAAGGAAAGTTATGGAATTTATGCTGAAGACATGTGTAAGGGTGAGTAAAGAGATGGGGATTAAGTTTGTGAAGAAAAATCAAAAGTAATGATGGATACTGGAGAAAGTGAAGACAAATAATTTTTATTGGAAGATATAAAATTAAGTGTGGTGAATAGATATAACTATTTAGGAATATCTTAAGAAATCAGAGAAACTGCTTGAGTGAAAGAAAGAAAAAATTGATAAATGAAGCAAAGAAAAGAAAGGGATTGATAAAGAAATTAACATTGTTTTCATATAATAAATATGGTGTAGCTAGAATTGTATGAAAGGGAATGGCAGTAGCAGGATTAACATATGGGAATGATGTGTTACATGTTAGTAAAGGGGTATTAGATTACTTGGAAAAAGTACAAAAATAAGTGGGAAGACATTCATTAGATGCAGATGTGTGGATGGCAAAGAAGACAATCCAAGGAGAAATGGGATGGTCAAGTTTTTATATGAGGGATGCAAAAAGAAAAAGAAAAATGTTCAGTAGATTGCAGTTTATGGATAATAAAAGAACCAAAATAGTATGAATAAAGGGCAGGTAACAAGATGGATGAGAGAGGTAATGTAGTATGCAGAAGATTTGGATAAAAAATTTATGTCAATATACTTGTACAAAAGGTGGGATTTATTAGGAGAATTGTTGAGTGTTATAGTAGTAAGGAATGGGATAGAAGAATAGATGAATTAATAAAGAATAGGGAGTTGGAGAGATGGAGAACTAGTATGGAGAGTAAAAAGTTTAAATATATATATATATATATATAATATATATATATATATATATATATATATATATATATATATATATATATACACAAGTAAACAGAATATTAGGTGAGAGTTGATTTATGATAATAGCAAGGAAGTTTACTGTTTAAGGTTCAAACAAAATCTTTAACAACAGGGGATTATACACATAAATTGAAAAAATGCAGGTGATTTAGTCTGCAAGTTGTGTAAGGAAAGCATAGAAAATATTAGACCTCTGTTAATTGAAATGTAAATGCCTGAAAGCAAAAAAGATACAAATGATAAAGTTGTGGCAGAATAAATATAAGGAAAGTCATTTTACATAAAGTAGATTAATGATTTTTAACCTGTGTTTGGGAAAAGATAAGGGGGATTTAAATATAAAGGCCATGGAGTAGACAAAGACTATGTTGTGGAAATGGGATGGAGCAGGATATGGGAAAACTTAGAGTGGGAATGGAAAGGGAAGGTAAAGTGGCTAACAGGTTTCTCTGGGCATAGTTCCTGAGAGATTCCTGATTCTGTATAAGGAGAAATCCCAGTGCATCACATCACACCACTGTTTTATTTATATCTTTTAATCAAATGGAAAAAAAATGCTTTTAAATGTAGTATCCATTAGCATACTTTATTTTATCATTAATAATGTGTTTAAGATTTATTTAAATTTAATAAAATAGAATAAAAAATGTTTTATGCTTTTATTAGTCTAAACTTTATTCTTATGAATCAATTGTTTTTATTCATTCACAGTTCCAAATATTATATCAGCGTATATAATCTTCATCATGGATAAATAATTCTTGTATACATAATTTTTAGTATACATGAATATTTTATAATACTCATATATCTAAAAAAAAATTGAATTGCAAGACTATTTTAAACTTAATAATATTTAAAAATAAAAAACACAAAATAATATCTTATCAAATATGATGGAATATTAATTTGTATAATATATAATAAAAAAAACATTATATGTATATGTATAACCTTTGTCTTTTTTAAAAGCACTGCCTTTTCTTTAATTACCTGTCATAAAATTTGTGTTTCATTGAATTACTTATTTTTATATTGACTAATTTGTCTAAATTTCAAGTTTTAATTAAAGGTTTCTCTGAATTGTTTAATTTAATGTTTTTAAATGCATTTATTGAAGTTTTAAAATTGGTTTGTTTTATTTGGTATGTTTGTAAACTTTTGATCTTTTTTAAGTTAGAATAAAATTTTAAAATTGAGATTTAATAGATTTAAGTTCAATAGAATTTTTTCAATATATAACTAATTAACATCAGTCTAATCCATATGGGACACTAATGTTTTTGGTATGTCATCTAGTTTCTTAGATATGGTACAAAGGCCAGAAAAATATGGAATATCAAATTTAAAAATTCTTCTTAGAACTTTCATTTGTTTTATGAAAATTCACCAAAGGGCAGTATAGAGATTTTTTTTAGTTTAATAACATTTTAAAATAGTTAAGTTTGATATAATTTGTTAAAATGTATATTTTTTAAAAAAAATTTCTATGAAAGTGATAGACACATAAATATTTTTAATAAATGACTTAGTTTCTTAAATATAAAAGTGAGGGGAAAGTTTCAATGTTTTAAATAATGCTCACAATTTTTTTATTGCAATTATAAGCTTCATTTAAGTAATAAAAAAGTTTGTTTATAGTATAGTTTTGTTAAGCTTTTTTTTTTTCTAAAAAAAATTTTCAAATAAAAAGAAAAAATGTTAAACAATTTTAAACAAAAAAGTTACATAAATGATTTCTTATACATATATAATAATTCACATTTTTAATTGCTGTATTTTCTAATATTTATTTATAAGTTTATGTATATATAATAATGTACATATACTAAATATATTATACATAAAAAATATATACATTAACTTACTGTTGAAATATCTAGTGATATATATATATGACATATTTTGCGGGTTCATCTGTGTTAAAATATTTTAAATATTGATATACCAATGTTTCGAATTGGTCACACAAGTCATCCACTGGGTGATAAAAGATAGAAAAACCAAGTCGAAACATTGGTATATCAATATTTAAAATATTTTAACATGGATGAACCTGCAAAATATGTCTTTTATATATGCAACCTGTGAAAGTCTTCATATCAACATATATATACACACACACACTATAAGTGTGAAATTGATTTAAAGTAAAATTATATATATATATATTAAGTGAAGTTCATTAACCATATAATTTGGTAAGCATTTTTAAAAAAATAATTTCCAATCAATACACTAAATAAGATACATTCATAAATATTATATATATATTATCTTATAGAAGAAATATTTAGTGACGTATATATATCAACTATAAGTGTCCAGTTGAATTAAAGTACAATATAGTTTTACATTTCCATTTGCTGTGTTAATACTAAAAAGTTAAAAATAATATAAATAAACATTTTTTTAAATATTACTGTGCATTAAAAAGAAAAATAATTTTTCTTCAACCACAATTGGACTTTTTAGATTTAACTTAAAACAAAAACATGGGTGGGAATCCAGAAATGAATTAAGCCAATTCCTTGTTATAAAAAATAGGATTGACTTTACTAATTTCTAGATCTGCCATGCTTTTATTTCAAGTAAAACCTAAAGATCCCAATTGTGATTCAAGAAATAATTTTGTTTTCTTTGGTGCACAGTAAATAAAAGCATTCAATGTAAAAAATTTTATCAAAATACTTTTACTGTTATATTTATTAAAAAATATTTAAAATGATTATCAGTGTTTTTGTAGTAATTTTTTTTTTGTTTTATTTTTATAAATAAAAAGTTAAAAATTTTTTTAAATTATTATTTATAAAAGGAAATAATTTCTATTCACTATCTATTTATGTTAGAGGTTTGTTTGTTTTGTTTATATGATGTTTTGATAATTGTTTTTTATTATAATATGACCATTGTTTTTCCATTATAATTTTTAACATTTTTTTAAACATTTTTATTACTCTTGTTTTGTTTTTAAAAATAATTAAATAGGAAGAATTTTATTATTTTTATAAATTACAATAATTATAACTATATTTAATTTTATTTTATTGATAAAAATAAAAACAAAAAAAAACAGAAATAATTTCTTTTACATTAAAAAAGTACAATAAAAAAATCCCTTTTAAATAGAATATTAATTTAATAAAGATTAAAAATATTTTGGAATTTAATACTGTATGTATATTTTAGAAATAGTAAACTGAACATAACACAAATTCTCATCTTTCACATTTGATTGGTTCCAGAAAAAACATACAATCACATTATAACAGCAAAAGTATAATCACATAACAAAACTATATAATTACTTTTATAAATTGAAATAAGGTTGGCTGACTTAATGTATATTAATATCATACTATGAATATTGTAAAAAAATAATATTTGTAAGTGCAAGCTATATATAAGTCATGTGACATCTGACTTGTTATTATTACTATTAAATAACAATTATAAATTTCAAAAAAGTAAACTTAGCATTTGTTTTGTTTCTTCACATTAACTTTTAAAAAATTTAAAGATTGTTTTGCTTTTTTAACTCAATCTCTGTTAGTAATTTATTTTCAAATAATAGGTAATAAATATTTGGCAATATTTTTCAGGATTTTTGCACTTACAAATTATGATCAGCGGTTTCTTTTTTATTTACTGTATGTGAGTTCATACTTTTGCAAAAAGTTTTTTATACACTTTTATTTAACATAGTCTTTTTTTGATCTGTGAAATCTTGTAACCCCAATTTTTATCCATGAAAAAGTTGCATACATAAGTATTCCTAATACAATTTTAGCCAAAAAAATAGTAAAATTTTAAATTTTAAATAGAAGTCTGTATTCTTTATGGTATTGGCATTTAGTGGTATCAAATTGTATCTAAATTTTTGTAATTTCTGGAACTATATAAAACTAAAAAGTAGAAAGTAAACAATTAAAGAAATGTCTTTATTTACATAAATGCACTAAAAACTTATAAATATGCTAAAAAGTAAAAAAAAAAAATTTTTTTTTTCAGATTTTGTAAATAAAAACATGATATGATTATGTTTAAAAGTCAGATACCCAAATAATCATTTAAATAACCCGTGATTGATGCCAACAAGAACGCTGATGTGATTCTTTGAAAATCTGTCTTGGGAATTTCTAAATATGAGCACAGCCATGCGTTTATTTGTGAAAGATAATAATAATATATTTATAAGTCATGTTTGTCTGATCGTGGGTGGAAAAATTGACTTTCTCCTGTGATTGGTTAAATAGATTTGTGCAATTCAAAATTTGATAATATCAGGTACACGATAGACTCCAGCCCTGATTGAGCATGGTCAATAAAAGTTGGTGTATTTATAGAAATGCACTCTAAACTTAAGTGACTCACTTAAGGTTTTTAAACTCTTACTGATGTGTGTGTGGAAATTTATAATATTTAATGCAATAGCGCATTATCGGAGTTTGACTTCCGATCTTATTTTTAACCAGTCACGATCAGACAAACACCACTTATAAATGTAAATCTATTATTATAAAGTGCTGAAAATCTTGAAATCATTTAAAATTTATTTTTTTTACTTTTTAATGCATTTTTGTATATAAAACTGCTTTTTAATTTTTTTTTTTTAGATTTTTGGCTCATAATCAATATTTAAATTTTATTTTGGACTATAAACTCTTCCATAACTAGAAATTTATTTCCTCTGGATAAACTTGCACATTTTTTATTTACAAATATTTTTTTTTTTGTTTTATGATTTTAAATATAGCATCTTATGAATGATTACTGTTTATTTTTTTATGATTAAGTTCTAATGGTGGTCTCTTGCATTATATTGTATTTTCAAATATCAGGAAATATCTGTATTTTGTTTACTTTTAATGCCTTATAATTTTATATTTAAGCTGTACATCCAGCAGTTTAGTTTTAAGCTTAAAAAACATTGACATCATAGTGTAAGCATAGAAAATGTCCTAAGAGAACTGTATGCCTACTATATTAAAAATAGTTATATTTCAAAATAATTTGTATGTGTTTTGAGCTTCTGCTCTGTGAAAAAATTTTCACCAGTAAGAAGCCTTGGATTTATATGGAGAGTTTTCGCTCAGTGTAAACAGCTTGTGTAAGCATAGAGAATGGTGATCAAGTGATGTTTAGTGCTTTAACTTCTGTCTTGTGAAAGAATTTATAATTTTCTGATCTAAAATCACTTGCATGTGTTTTGAGCTTCTACATTGTGAAAGAGATTATAATTTTCTAATCTATTATATAAATATTATATGAAACAATGGCAGCTTTCATTATATTTTTTTAAAGTTACTCAGAATCATGCAAAATTATATCCTATAAAAACATAAAGAATAAGATCCCTCTATATAGAATGCTAAAAAAAGATTACTTTTGTAAACATACAGTTTGTATATATATTTCAATAATTTTCCCCCTTATAATTTAGTTAAGTTTTTATATTAAAAAAACCCATTTCTTCTGCTTTAGATCTGTCATGCAATATAATAATGTCCTGTATAAAGCCATTAGAAAAACTGAGGTCATGTGATGTTTGTCAATTTTAATTTATTTCTTCTCATTTTTTTTTTTGATACAACGTATACATGTGCTTCATAAAAATAGGTATATATTAAGGATTATATGAAAGGTGTATAAAAATTATTTTTCCACTTGAAGACAACTAATTATAATGATCAAAACTCTGAATAAATAAAAATAATTGATTCAGAAAAATAAAATCAATATAAAAAAAATTTGTTTCTTAAAATTATATTTCAGAATTTTCTAAAAAAAAAAATTATGCATATGAGAGTAAATGGTAAAAATATTTTGCAATCTTTCACTTATAGTCAATAATACATAGTAAATAGTACTTTTACCAAAATAAACACAATTTTAATATAAATGACTATAACACAGAGGCAAAACTTTCTGTATAGTAGTGCCACTCAGTGCAAGCCAGAGTAATCAATGGATTCAGTATGGATGCTGAACTGAGTTCAGATTTATATGACTATACAAGCTGATGAGCTTGAATTGAAAACATTACTGTGTTTTTGTTTTAGACTGAAAGCTTTTTAGTTAGCTAATAAGGTAAATGGTGGCTACTCGAGAGTTGCATTAGATTCTAATATCTAGGTGCAGTGCTCTCAAATCTAAGGCTTCTCACTGATGAAAGCTACAAGCTAGGAGCTGGGATATTAAATGAGTAAACACCAGACAGGTATTTTATGCACAAACCTTCCTGCCTCCATTGATTACTCTGGCTTGCACTGAGTGGGCACTACTGTATGGAGAGTTTTGTCTCTGCATAAACAACTTGTGTAAACATAAAGAATGGTGATCATGTGATGTTAAATGGATATAAGCTTATAAATTATATTTTTCATGTTACTAGTTCATAGACAGCATTGTCAATAAACTTATAACAATTTTTATACTAGAAAATTTATTACTTAATTCCCAAACAATTATGAAACATTGTAAAAGAAAAGATACATGACTTTATTTCTCAGTAGTTTATAAGGAATTCAAATACCAGACCCAGAATCAATCCTGGAACCTCCAGATTCCATGAGACATATACTCCATCAATTATGCCAATATGCAACATTATATGGAATATAGCAGTGTTCTGAATCTGCCCCATTCTCTGCTTCTGATCATGTTTTTAAACTAAAACTGAAGTATTCTATTAGCTGGATTCAAATATGTAATAAAGGTGATTTTTAGAAACACCAATAATGTCCATGTGTGTCATATTTACTTTGGGTACTACCAAAATGTGTTGACAATAAAACTGATAAATTCACAAAAATGCGTTAGGCTTTCACTTGTTTTATTTCTGCTTCCCTGTTTAGGTTGATCAATACCATTTACTTTCTATTTCTAATTTATAAAAGACATATTTTGCAAGTTCATCAATGATTGTACCACTTCTACAACTGTCTTTCTACCTTTTATCACCCAGTGGATGACTTGTGTGATCAAGTCGAAACATCGGTATATCAATATTTAATTTTTTTAACATGGATGAGCCTGCAAAATATGTCTTTTATATTGGCAACCCATGAAAATCTTCGTATCAACAAATATATATATATATATTATATAATGAGTGAGTGAGCTATTAGCATTATACAAGCATTTATGATAAATGTGACAGGAGAAAGAATTTAAAATCTCTATCTAGAATTATCCCCATCCCCAAACCAGTTTAAAGCTAATGGCTCTCATCAGTGAGGCATTGGGATATTCAGACACTAGATCTAAAATAGCAACCCAAGCACTGCATTTATCTAATACTTAACTAATAAGTAAAAAATCTGAAATTTTCAGACATCTATATATCTTCAAACCAGCTATCTAACTTAAATAGCTATATGGGTCTGTACACCATTATTATTCAAACCTATATAGCTATTTAAGTTAAATAGCTAGATTTGAAGACATATAGATGTCTGAAAAATACAGATTTTCTATTTAATAGTTAAATATTAGATAAATGGGGTGCTCAAATTGGTAGTTTAGATCTAGTGTCTGAATATCTAAATGCCTCATTGATGAGAACCATTAGCTCGAAACTGGTTTGGGAATAGGGATAATTCTAGATAGAGATTTTAAATGCCTTCTCTTGCAGCATTTATCAGCAAAGCTTATTTAAAGCTTTTATCACATTTATTTTATTATATTTGTAATACAAGCTTATTAAGTCACATGATGTATGATTTTTTTTATTATTATTATTATATATTTATTGCAATAAAACATTTTTCTCTTCTTCTTCACATCATTCCATGCAATTCTTTCTCAGTTTTTTTTATAAAACTTCTTTCTTTATTCCTTAGATATGTATCTACAATAGCTATTACATTTAATTTATTTTTATTACATTTTTACATTCACTCTACTTCTCAATTTTTCCACTTGCATATTTGAAAATTTATTCTTAATGATTACATTTGTTATTTTATTACCTTTTTCATTTTTAAATGTATTAGTCTCTTTTATTAATCTTTATAATTATTTCCCCCTCATTTCATTTTTTTAATAATGATTTCATTTTTCAATCACTAACTGTCTCTCCACTCTCTATTACTATTAAGTTTAGTCCTATCATTATTTAAATGTAATCTATGCCTTTTATATAATCTTTTATATTTATAGTAAAAAAACTTCCAAAAAATCAAAAAAATTCAATTAGCATTTGCACACATTTTATTCAATCTATCATAAAAAAAACATATCCTAAATTTTTAAAAAAAGCATTATCAATTCTTAATAATGCCTTCAGTAAATATTTCATGCATCCATATGTGTTATGGTTATGGGTGAGTAATATATAAACTTTAAATTAAACATATCCCAATGTATTTGTAAACAAAGGGAGAAAATCATCCTCTTTCAGGCTATAAATTAAAAACACTCTAAATGTTGAGCAAAAATGAAGAATAAAATGAATCCACCCATTCTGGGGGGGGGGGGGCACTGATGTTTATAAATACATCTCTGTCAATGTCGTTGATAATTCAGAGTGAAATTAATTTAACAGCTTAAGAGTTATTAAATTCATAATCAATTATACAAGACCGAACATAGCATATCTCTTTTAACACTTTGATTGTTCTAATGAAATAAATGTCATCAACTCCTGCCTTTCCTCACGCAGGAATACCATCTTCAACCTCCAAGAATCCATAGAAACAGGGAACTTTGCAGCTATTAGACTATCAATTTTTCTCATCTATGCTATCTGGTTGCTCCGATGTGCCATCATCCTTGACCAGAGAGTACACCCAGTCAAACAAAAGCTCTTGGACCTAATTCATACTGTCAAAACCTGAGATACCAAACTAGCCCCACCTCCACTCCTCACAGACACTTGGGCAATCCTCCAACTCCCATCCTCTCAGCCTCTGTCATAAGACTCAATCACATAGACATTCATTCTGACCAGCCTGGACTACACACCATATCCCCTCTCCACCTCCCATTCCCTTTTACATGTATCCTTCCCCTCTTACCATGTTGCTCCTGTAATTTCATATATTTTACTGTATCTGGTTTTTTTAATGAATAAACATTTCATCACTGAGAAAAAAAAAGATTTAATATTAATCTTTTAATTAATCATAACTCAATATATATGTGATCAGTTAGCAATTAACACTTTTGAAATGATTATATATGTGTGTGCCAAACAATAAATAGGAATATAGTTTTTACAGTTTATCTGTGTGGTGGTTACTCATTATTACTATTATAGGGTTGATATTTTATTGGGTTTTTACTTAACTTCATTTATGTAATAAAACTTTAATGTCATTTTTTGGATCTATATTTTTAATAGCTTCCATCAGTTACAGTTTTTTGAATCAATACAAATTCTTCTGAATTTGTTGCTTGGTTTACGTTTACTGTTTTTTGATAGATTCCAAATTAAATCTGAATGTTTTGAGAAAAAAAAAAGAGGTTACTCCAGCATCGACCCGCTCTGTCAACTATGCAAGAGAGAAAATGAAATGATATTTACCAACTCCAAAATAAACTTCCACAATCACCTCAATCCGGTGATGTATTGCTACAAAAACTGTTGCATGGCTTCAGCTCTCCATGTTCTACACATTTGTGCTCTGGACAACATGGTGCAAGCTTAGCTTAGAACACTCAACTCCTGATGCTAAACAGGTCTACATCCATATGATCAACAAGATTAAGCAAAGAAATGAGGCAATTGGACCACACTGCATTGTAGAAGACATGTGGAATCTTCTGGATATCCCAGAACTCCACACGAAAAACAGATATTAATTCCCAGCTCACAATGAGATAACTCACTACTAGCCATACTCAAACAATTATGGAAACAAATTGATCAATAAGTTAAGACTGAAAACGATACGGTTTGATGTGCAACCATTCCTCATAATCCACGGAACAATAATCAAAGGAATTCCCATGGCTTCCATCTATAACAAGAACGATATCTGTATAATCATAGTATTTAGTAAATAAATGTTTATTGAAATGAAATCTGAATAATTTATAGAATTCTAAAATATTTGTTTCCTGAGAAAAACAACTTTAGTTCTTAAATGAGAATCACTTAATTTCTTGGAATTAAATCTTTTTAAAATGCATATTTTCATAGATGATCTTATTTGCTTTTAACTAGCTTGACGAAACCAAAAGCTACTCATATCTATATACGTAGAATAACTAAACACATTATAAAACAAATCGTTTTAATAAATGTAATTTACATGCTATTAAGAAATTCTTTTAATGTAAATAATATTTATCTAAATCACACACTATCGATAGAAACGAAATAAAATATATTTTTAAAGTAACATATTAACATGAAATTCTTACTATTTGTAATAATTGTAAAATGTTTCTCACTACAAGAGCTGTTTATATTATAATATTTAAAATGTTTTGATTTGTTGGAATCAACAAATAAAACAGCTTCTTTTCTAAATTAATAATTTATAATAATAAGCAATGAATAAAGTCAATGGATACTATGCAGAGATAAATACGATTAGATTATTGTAATTGACATTTTTGGGGTAAGAAATAATTGTTTTGACATAGTAGACACATTATAATTCATGCAATGGTAGGTTACATGTTAGAATAGAGAGAAGATAGGATTACTTGATTTCTAGCTATGGTACATTTGCATAAGACATCAAAACGTTTGTTTAAAAATTTATGATAATGACATTTCATTTGTAATTATACGTTAGACTTTATCTATAAACTATAATTAATTGTTAAATATTTTTAGAAAAATTCAAACTCTCTTTAAAATTTTAAAATATATTTAACTGTTAATAATAGCATATAGATAAATTGTATATATTAACCTCTGTACTATTACTAACAGTTGACTGCATTTGAAGACATTAAATTAAGTTTGAATTTGTTCACTAGAAGGAGCTTACCAATAGCTCAAAGAAGCTTTAATTTATAAGTGCCAATAAGCTCGAAACCGATTGGTCTGGGGATGAGGATTTTCAGATAGAGATTTTGAATTCTTTCTCTTTCAGCACTTATAAATTAAAGCTTGTTTGGAGTTATTGGTAAGCTCTCTCTAGTGAACATTTTAATACAAGCTTAAAAGCAAGTTACACAATTTGTTTCTTATTTTATTAATTATTAAAAGTTTAAATTTTTCTGAAGATATTTAACATTTGATTATAAATGATCAAAATAATTTGACATATAATTACAAAACATATCAAAAGTATTATAAATTAGCACATACTTTCAAATTTTTTTATGAATATATATAATTACATGTTTAGAATGAATGCATGTGATTTTGATCCTTTAATTATTGCTTACAAATTGATAGGTAATAAGTAAAGCTTTCATGCACCTCAATAAATTTTAGATGAGACTAGGGCTATGATAATATCTAGCTTAGTAAATGATTAGTAAAACTTATTAGTATATTTTCATAAAGTGTTTTATATCAAAATTGTGTGTGCAGAAATTTTGAAACTTGTCAGTTAAACTATAGTAATTTGCTATATCCTGAACAAATTATGAAGATATGTAGAAGAGATTGTGATATGGATCAACTGGTGAGTGCTGGTTCAGCATAACATGTGTATCTTAGGGGTCACTAATCTTTTTCACATGTCTTTGATCATATGTTTCAGTGATGTGAGATGAAATGGAAGTTTGAAATATATATACGAAGTTTAAGTATCACTAATAACATATTTAAATACAACACAGAAATATTTTGCAATATATCCATATTTTGAGAAGTTGGTCTGAAATCTGGGGTGATGAACGGTTGTAATAGAAAATATGCATTTGGTAAAAAAAAAAATACGTGTTTAGAATGAATGCATGTTATTTTCATCATTTAGTTTTGATTATAAATTTCTATGTAATAAATAATGGCTTCTGTATCTCAGTAAATATCAGAGGAGACTAGGGCATTACCTCTTGCTTTAATTTTTGTAATTTTGTTTTTGTTTATTTTTTAAAAAATAGCAATTGTAATTTATCTGTGTTGAAATTGAAACTACAAAGAGAAGAGAATGAATCTTGTGGTAAAGTCTTATGTGGCTAAGTGCAGGTACATTTAATTTTTTTAGAATAAAAATGAGGGATTCAGAATTGCTTTGGCCTTATTGCATATAGAATATTTTATTTTTCTAATGAACAGTAAGTTGTGTTTCCCTGACAAGAATGAAGCCAAAGTATGAACAAATGAATAAGTTTCTCTCTTTAAACAAAGAAGAAATAATAATAATAATGTATGTATGTATCTCATTAAAAACTTTATATAGTTATAAATTTTTAAACATAGCTTGTATAAAAATTTTCATTGCAAAATCAACAACAACAACACCAAATTTCACATGAAATGTTTAGAATAATTATAAGAACAGAACTTGAAAATATATAACCCACTTAACGATCTGAGACTACAAAATATAAGGCTAGGTTTTTTTTCCTAAAAAATGTATTCTCTAATCTCCTCTTTATAAAACAAGTAGTGAGAATTATATATCACAATAATAATATTTAAATATAATATATAGATATATAAGATACAATGGGTGATTGAAGGGAGTTTGACATTCTGGGTTCAAATCCCTCTAATCACAATAGTAATAATAATCAAAAGCAATTAGTCAATGCATGATGTCATGAAGTTGGTGAATATTATACATGGTAACTTGAATAAATGTACAAGTGATAAATGGTCAGCCACAATACATACAAATTTATTTCAAGAGCAAATGTATATGTGAAGCACCCAAACTTGCATGATATCTATTTATATTAAATAAATTTACGAATGTTGTGAAAGTTATTGTTTTTAATAATTGTGTTAATATTTCTAAGCTGAGTAGAAGTTTAAAATATACTAACTGGTATGACTAGGTCAATATACAACAATTCTTAAATAATTCAAAACAAAGCAAAACTCTCCATATAGTAGTGCCATCTTGTGCTAACCAGAGCAATTAATGGATGCCAGAAGGCTTGTGCATAAAATCCCTATCTAGCGCCTACTCATCCAATATCCCCAGACTAATTTCTGGCTTGTGGCCTTCATCAGTGAGGAGCCTTGGATCTGAGAGCACTGCATCTAGATCTTAGGATCTAATGCAACCCTCCAGCACCCACCTTTTAACTCTATTTAACTACAAAACTATGAGAATGAAATTGAAAACACAATTAATATTTTCAATCCAAGCTCAATAGCTTATATAGTCATATGGGTCTGAACTCAATTCAGCACCCATACATTTTGGTGTCTTTGGCTCCTTAACAACCATAGCCACCACTATCCTATTAGGCAGGATTGGTGTTAAACCATTAAACATCACATGATCACTATCTCATACTAGCACATGTCTTCTGGCATCCATTGATTGCTCTTGTTAGCACAAGATGGCACTACTATATGGAGAGTTTTGCTTTGTTGTGAATTGTTTAATAACAATTATGTGCTAGTACGAGATAGTGATCATGTGATGTTTAGTGGTTTAATATTCTTAAACAGTTAGTTATCTGGCTTTGTGTTATTTTTTGCATTCGTAGAGTGACAAATTATGGAACTCAAAGTCTGTGAATCATGAACCAACTTTGTCATTCTTAGTACGTGAACCTCTTGTGAACTCCCGGCAATAAACCGTTCAATATTTAAAATTTATTTTCGTTCTTTCAAGTTATGTGAAATTAATTTTATTTTAATGCAACGTAATAGAAATGATTTGATATGATTATTTAAAATAGTTGGTTCAGATAATTTTATTAATTGAAAATAGTACTTAAAATCAAAGCACTTTGTGTTTTTTAGAACTAATTACTTTATAACATTAACTTTGGCTGAATTAAATTGAATAAGTTCACAGTGTTAAGAATTTATTATTGCAGTATTTTAGTATCCAAAGATTATTTGGAAACGTAAAATTTCTTTTGAAATAATGAAACGCAGGTTATATATATATATAAATAACTGCTATTACATTATAAAAAATATCACGGAACAAAACTTAACAGGAAATATATTGAAATTCTTTTTATTTTGAGGAAAGCAAATTGTTTAATAAAGACAAAAACATCCTACATAAGATTAGAATTCTAAGACTTGTGTAGGTTTAAGATTTTTTGTTTAGATAGCCAATTCATGACTATCCAACATACCACAAAATTGTTTGGTAAATATATATATATAGTTGTTTTAGCAATATGATGGGGAAAGAGATTAAAATACTCATCACCTGTCTGTTGTCAAAACATAATAAAATAAGTTCCCTTTCATTAGTTTTGTGTAAGAGATAGAATTTGGGTTTCCATTATAGTAGGTTTTCTCCCCTCACTTATCATTTCAGTTTTTGATTTTATACACAGCATGGAGCCACTGAAACTACTGTAAAAATTATTCAATAAATTGAATTTTTTTTAAAAAAAAAATTGTTGACAGTAGAGTGTATAATTGAATGTTTTATTGTCTGAAGTTCGTTAAAAAAGTTTGAGCACTAAAAATGATAAAACTGGAACCATGATTCATGGAACTTGTACTGTGCTCCATTCTACTATTGCACTAAACTATGCAAACTAGGTTCACTGTGATTAGTAAGCATTCAAATATAGTGATGTCGCCACTTTACTGTGAAAAAAAATTAATATAAAGTATACATGTAAACCACTCTTACCCATCAGATCTTCAATCTCTATGATGTTATATAACATCTACATAATGTCATGTGTAAATATGCCCCTACTTATATCATACATATATTATTCACTTTTATTTTTTTAGTATCTGTACAGTAAATAATTAAAACAAAAGATACTTCAAGTGGTATGACTCTCAATATCAAAAAAAAAGTGTTGTAACTACATTAAAAAAATGGTTATCAAACAATATAAATGTGTAGTGGGGTTAAAATAGGTCAAAATTCTTGTTTCCCTTAAAAAAGAATAATAAAAATAATTTTTTTATTTATATTAAATGCTTTTATTGATTGTGTACTGAAAAGAAGAAACAATTGTTTGTCCAACCATAATTGGGGTTTTAGATTTAACTTGAAATATATGCATGGAAATGGGGGGGGGGGTTAGAAATTAATTAAGTCAATTCCTTGTTATAACAAATAGGAATTGATTTAATTAATTCTGGACCCTCCCCCATGTTTTTATTTCAAATTAAATCTAAAAACCCCAATTGTGGCTGAAAAAACTTTTTTTTTCTTTTTAGTATATGGTCAATAAAAGCATTGAATATAAAAACATTTTTATCTCTGATATATTGGATTTTTAGTATTGACATAGTAAATAAAGATATAAAACTATACCATACTTTAAATTGACTGGACATTAATACTTGATATATATATATTGTAAGCTTCTACCCGTATTATCGTTCTATAATTCCCGCATGTATACGTTCTTTCCCGCAGCTTCGAGTAAGTATATTTATGAGCATGGGTTAAATCCCATCTCAAGCGCCAATCTTACACTTTGATAAGAATTATACTCATCGAAAACATAAATAAAGGTTCTGTATATATATATATCTAAGGTAGCGCATCCAGATTAGCTCAATCTCAAGGTCTGGAAAACATGGTAGAAACTAGAGAACAAAGCAAAGACAATTCCCGACTACGTCTTATATATCTATGTATATCATATGATAATTTACTTATTTATAAATTTTATTACCCAGAAGTTATAAAAAAACTAAGCTATAGGTTACTATGCTAGTTATCATTTAATTCTAAGCTTTATACACACCTATACATATTTTAATATTCATGCGCACAACACATTTATTCCGATACATAGCAATGAAAGAGTGCAATTACACATCAGAGTTGTTTTTTAATGTTTTATTTTATTTAATTTAAACAAGATTTATTATTGTATTTAATATAGAGGTAACACAAGTCCCTTCATTATTACACATTCATTGAATATATATATATATATATAAAGCAAAGGTCAATTTACTTTAATTACGATCAAATGTCCACGTGGTCAAAGTTAACAGTCCGCACATTTATAATCCGAAAGAAATACTGGCCTTATCGATATTTGTTGATCCTAAGGATGGTAAACAGTCTGCAATATGATATGCCAAATAGTTTATCATAGAGGTGGAGTAGATGATTTCACTCACTTAAGAGGTCCATGTTGTCGAAGGTGCTTCGCCGCCATTACACTTGATAGATTTTATACAGCGAATTTAATAAATCCGATTTAGGTGAGTTCTACAATAACAATCCACTGGACCGGTCTAATGAAACCCACACTATTTAATTACCCCAACATTTTGTTGGGAATATTAATAAAACTTCTTAATTAATTACATGTTCATACAATCCGAAATACATGCCACGTCTCTTACTTTTTTTAATTCTAATCACCACCCTATAAACTCGAGAAAAAAATATAGTTTTTTTCTTTTACACTCTTTAACCTCGCATTTTCTCCTATCTATTCATACGCCGCTGACCAGACCTTCCATTGTTTCCAAAATACCAACTTGACCAGTTCTCAGACTTCTTGACGACAGAATCATTAACTCAAACTGCCCGCAGCAACTGATTCATTTCTATCTCTGTAGCTTTATATGTTCAATAGATTCATCAAGAAACATGTGTTACCACCAATATTATTAAAATGTAGAATTTAAAAAAATTAACGAACAACAAAATATATATGTGTAATCAATAACAAATTTATACAACTCCGTATATAATTGCCTCTCGTCAATCCCACATATGACCATTAATACATATACACACTTTATAATAACACACATGCAACTATATTTATATAAGCATACACTCTATCCTTTAACAGATTACATATTACTTTCACACTCTTTGTAACAGGATTCGAATGACTATTTATACATCTTTTCGTATATACACAAATCAATCCATATCAACACTCACAATTAACACTCTATATTGAATTATCTCTTGTATTCGAACCCTGTCTGTTACAATATATATACACAGAAAAGCTCTTTTCAGTAAATATTAAGTTTTGCCCTTTTCAATGTGTTTCAACTAATTTATAATTATGGTCTATATTGTATACATATAAATATGTTTGACAATGTAGATCATGATTGTAAATTATGTGAAGCACATTGAAAAGGTCAAAATTAATATTTGCTGAAAAGAGCTTTTCTGTGTATTATTATTATATAAATTATTGCTGTTATATAAAGATATTTTATATCGATTTATTTAAATATATGTAAAATCAGCATAATAGATTAAACTTCTTTCCATTTTTGATGATATATCACTAGATATTTCTGCCATAAGTTAAAATGTATACCCCTTATATGTATCATATTTAATATGTCATCATCATCATCATAATTATCAACCATAATCAATCCAGTGTAGGATGAAGGGCTTTTCAAATTCAACCCATCTAGCCTTTCTTCTCCACATCATCCCTGCACACTTTCTTATTTCATCTAGCCACCTCACATGTGGGATCCTTTCTGGGTCTTTTACAATCTTTTGGAATCCACTTTAAGATTTTAATTGTTCATCTATTATCATCTTTTCTAGCAATATGTTCAGTCTAACTCCACTTAAGTCTTTTACTTTCAGTGATGTCAGTAACACCTGTTTGTTCTCGCACATATATATTGTGTTTTAAATCTCTTCTTATTACTCCTAACATGCATCATCCATATATATTTTGAGTGGTCTGAGGTCTCTGTATTGCACTTCTATTAAGTGTTCAAGTCTGAGCCCCAAAGTACGAACTGGTGAAACACATTTATTAAAAACCTTCCTTTTCAAACACATAGGCATATTTCCTTTCAAGTTATTTCTACCAAAAGCACTTGAACCAAGTTTAATTCTATGATTAATTTTATCCATTATTTTCCATTTATAGTAATAATCTGACTTTGTAATTGTTAACTTCTTCTAACTCATCATAATTAATCTTTATTTTCATCTTTTGAGATAATCCATTGAACATTACTTTAATCTTGTAAACATTTACCTTTAGTCATTGCAATTAAAACAGGCAAAACTCTCCATACAGTATTGCCACTCTGTGGAAGCTAGAGTAATCAATGAAGGCCAGAAGGCTTGTTCATAAAATTCCTATCTAGTGCCTACTCATCCAATATCCCCAGACTAGTTTCTGCCTTGTGGCCTTCATCAGTGATATGGAGATTTTTGCCTGTTCTAATAACAGTCATGTGATGTTTATTGGCTTAAATGTCATTGTGATATACATACTGTTTCAATCTACAAAGTGGGGTAACACATATACATCTCACCACTTTTTAAAACTTTGTATTAAAAGGAATAACAGATTTTTTTAGCTATTGCTCTTTTAAATAATTTATTAACCAAAGCAATATATGTATCTATTTTAGTAACATGTGTATATTTGTCTATAAACTTAATTTTATTATTATATAAGTGCTAATGCAAACCATACTTTGATTGCAGTCAGAGAATAAATAGCATATACACAAATTCTAATAATAAAGTATATTTAATAGTATATTTAGCTATTATTTTTCTCTAATAATTCATGGGACAAAATGACATACATATATGTCTTCAGTTACTAATATCATTATATTTATTTAATGTGTTTTGGGTTAAGTCAAATCTATTTATAAGATTTAAATTTCTATTAAATTAAAGTACACTTTATTAAATATAATCTTTGTTCTCTAATATAATTTTTATTCACTAAAAACATATTCACTGCTCGGTCATAACATTTCTTTTAATGCAAATGTCTGGTCATATAATATGGGAGACATGTTTAGATTGCATGAAAGAAGTATGAAATGTGATTGGCATGTACCTTCATATAAAAATTGTACTACAAGAAATAAAAATTGGGATTTCATTGTATATGTCTTCCTATGTCTAGTATAAATTTAATATTCCCAAACATAGAGAGTCTTAATTTACTGCCATGGAAATATAGACTTCTTTATCACATCTCCATATTGACAACTATAAAAATTATTACCCCAAAAGTGACACATTCACTTTCAATTAATTCACCTTAAATAATGCAATATATTATGTGTGTATGTGATGGTGATAGTCATGTATTCTTTAAAAGTCAAGGGATTATATATATATATATATATATATATATATATATATATATATATATATATATATATATCTATATAAACTACTAAATATGCATAACTTTATGGATATATATTTAAATTAAATGGAGATAATTACACTTCCTGCACTATGAACGAACAGCACTCTACATCACTAAATGTTAATAGAAAATCATCTATCCTCTAAGATGGTATTTGAACTCACATTCATTGCCATTGCTGGAAATAGAGTGATATTTATATGTTATCCAGATTTAAAGTATATTATGCAGATTTTTGAAACCATATATATATAATCATTATCATCATCATTTTCAATCATTATCAATCCACTGAAAGATGGTCTCTCTAAGTTCAATCCATCTTTTCTGATCCCTAGCTTCTCATCTCCACATCACACTTCCTTATTTCATACATACATCTCACAATCTCTTCCTAGGTCTTTTACAATCTCTTAAATCCAATTTAAGATTTCAACTAATATATATATTAATATATATATATATATATATATATATTAAGCTATGCATAGCATATTTAATAATTACATTTATAAAAAGTTGAGTTAATATTATAGGTGGTTAAAATTGACTTAAGCAACTTGGCCTTATAGTAATATATATATATATATATATATATAACTCAAAAAAACTTTATATATATATATATATTGTGACCTTCTGGTTTGGCACCAGAAATAATATTTGTAATTGTATGGTATTATATCAGTAACATCTGATATTATCTTCTTAAAAAAAATGAAATAATGCAAAATTTTTAAAAAAAAATTTATTTATGACTTAAAACTGTGATTAAAAGTAAGTAGTGTGTAATTTAAAAATTATTAGATGTTTAGTATCTTACTTTAGGGTATAATTAATGATAGGATATGGGGGTGGCTTGTTATAAACATAGTCAGTTCAGTTTGAGTTGATGCTAATTTATTTTATTTGTTCACAAAGCAGTATTCAGACTTGTTTGAATGATTCTCTAGTTCATTTGCTTTACATATTTTAATTTATAGTATAAACAGTGAAATATGTTTCACTCATCATCATTAAAATAGTCATTTAGTCATATCAGTTTAGTGTCTATAGTGCATTGTTTGTAAATATTCATGTATGTCAATATCATTATTCAACTTCATTTTTCATTCATATGCTTCATTAAATCATTAAATATCATATCTCATATTCAAATATTTAATTTCATAAATAATAGTGTTAAAAACCAGCTTAATTACATTTTAAAATGAATTAATGGAGTACTGGACTGGTGAATTATTAAAAAAAATGCTGTAAAATATTTTATTTGTTAAAATAATTATTAATTTTATTCTGTTACTTTAAGAATACAGAATATTTAATTCTTAATTTCAATTTAATATTTAATCTTTTATTTATTTAAGAGACAAAATAATTTTTTTTTGTTTCTATTTTTTTTTCAAGACCAAGTTTCTTGCATAAATTAAGTCTTGGTCTCTGTCTGGTGATCTTTGAACTTTCAGATATCTTGGACTATTGGAAGAGAAAAAGGGTGAGGTAGTATTTTAAAAATCTATAAAAAGGGATACTGATAATTCTAGAGGGACTCCAATTCCAACTCCAACTCCTCCTACAAACTGCTAAAAGATCTTCCAGTACTGTTTCATTTTTAAATTCATTTATTAACAAAGTTTGATAGTATTTTTTTCTTCCAAAGTTCAAGCTGAAAATATAAAATATATTATTGGTTCACAGAGATGAGTACTTAAACCACACTAAGAGATATGTTGATCCTATCCTTGGCTGACTATTTAGATTCTCCAACCATTGTCTAGAATGCATGTAAGTGTCTATACTATATTATTTAAGTTTAAATTGCCACTATTAAAAGAAAGAATGGGAATGTATAATAGTATTGTAAAATTGCTTTATTTAAACTTTAAACCTAATGGGAAAGAAGAATGTTTGTTTATTTTTCAAAATTATTTTTCTTAAGTTTTAATTATATTATTAATGGAACAACTGTGGCATGTGTAATTTGAGAACTGTTATTAAACATTTTCAGAACACTTTATGAAAAATTTTATGCTAGTTATGAAGGAAGATTTAAAAGGATGCATATGAATCATTTAATTTTATCATCATTATTATTAGAACATTTTCATAATTATTTCTATTTTTACCTATTTAAAAATACAAGACTAAATGTGCAATTGAATGTGCTGTTAATATTTACCTGTTTTTCCAAACTAATAGGAGAAACGAATTTATAAAATGGATAAATTATATGACTTTGCTTTATTAAATGCACTCCTCACTCGCTGTGAAACTTTTCTGTCTATAATATTGCCAACAAACTCATCTAAATAAATATTATTAGTTAAATAATTACATACATTCTGAATGGCTTTAAAAATGTAAAATAAAATTTTGAATATCTCCTAGGAATGAAGTATGAACTACTACTTTATTTGCGTCATAAAAATGTATATTGCTTAATTAATAAAATCCCTCATATATAATGTCAACAGCAATTCATTAGCTAACAGCTGAGAACATTGATTCTGCTCTTATGAATTTAAAAAAATAATATTGTTTTGTTTTCCTGCAGGAACGTGTTTATGTATTCGTCAACATTTATATTTGTGTGCTAATAATTATTATTATTGAAGAGATGACCAAGGGATGTCATGTATAAACTATAATAAACTTTCGTTTTCAACCCAGAAGAAGAAAACCAAAGACTTTATTTATTTATTATTTAATTGTATTTATAAAGTATGTAGACAGTTTAAGGGTTGTTTTATTATTTTTATCATTATATGTATTATTATTATTCCAGAACATCTCAGTAAAGGCATAATAAGAAAAAAATATTATGCTAGGTAATTTTTTTTTATTAATTTAATATTAGTTTTACCGTGTGTTAGATTATAACATACGTGCATGGCAAGAGAGGGAGGCATCCATGTAATGTTAATAGGGGTGATAGCTCTTCTTTAAAAGAAGCACATTATATAGGTTCTTATATTATATCTATGCATTTTCAATAGATTTAAAAAAATAATTATTTTCAATAATTATTTAACCTGGAATATAAAGTTTTATTATTTGTCTAAGCCAATTTTTTTTTTGCTTTAGATTTGTGCTAATGTAAATGCCCTATAAAAAAAGATTATTTTGTCTTGCTTGCCAATAGAAATTATTGCCTTGTTTTCCACCCATTATTAGTATGTTACCAAGTCCTAAATATTATATTATCAGATATGAAATATTCTTTATTGCTTTTACAATTAGTAATTGACATTTTGACAGTAATTCTTTGCTTACTGGGATTTGAATTGTCTGTGTATTATTATGCTTGTATATGTGTGTCCATTATTAAACTTAGCTATAATCATATGTTAATTGCAAGTACAAATGATATAAAATCAATCAGTTTCAGAGGAAGAGGATGGTCAATTGTTTTGGAAGGATTAGAGATTTATTTAAGTGAATTATTGTTCTTTATTATGCTTGAATGGAAAAGTATTTTTGTGGCTATATGTAGTAAAGTTAGCAATGTTTTATAGTATTTATGGGATTGAGAAATCTCTCCCCTTTTGTTATTTGAATATTTAACATGGGTAGATTGCCTAGTGTATTGTATGGGATCGAGTAATCCCTTCTTTTCTGTGTATTGAAGTATTTTTGATAGGAGTAGATTGAATCCTCCAGTTTTGATATTTGGTATTATGAATTAAAGTATATGAAGTTAAGTATATTATCTCCCTGATCATTTGGTGAAGAGATTTATTCCCACCAGTTTAGTTAGTCTCAGAAGTAGACTTGGGAGTTGTTGTGTTGATATTTATCTGATTTGAATTGTAAAAATCTTTTATCCCCATGTGTTTATTGAATGTTTTTCCAGCTTATACTATAGCCAAGTGCCAGATAATTTATTGATAAAAAGAAGAATAAAAGCAGAATAGATTTTCTTACAAAACAGCTGTAGTGAAGTTAGTGATTAAAGCTTGATTGTCCATTGCCTTCATCCGTATTATGATCATATTATAACTTCATAAGCAAACTGATTAGATTGATTAGAATTAATTATTTATTCTTTGACACACAGCATAATACAGACTCATGCATAAAGTGTTAATTTGAAAGATATAGAAAAATCCATCAGTAATGTATAACTTTAATTATCATTTTAAAACATTTTGTAGTGATCATTTAGGTTTCATATCATTAATTTTTATCATTCAATCATCATTTGATTAAGTAAGCAAGCAAAGATAAAACATAGTTAATGAATAGAATTATTTATTTCTATTTTGGCAAAATAAAACATAGTTATTTAATAGAATACTTTATTTCAATGTTGCAAAGGCAAAATATATTTAATCAATGGAATTATTTATTTCATTTTGCAAGATATAGTTTAATAAGAATATATTTAATTAATGGAATTATTCATTTCATTTTGCAAGATATAATTTGGTAAGAATATATTTAATTAATGGAGCTATTTATTTCATTTTGCAAAACATAGTTTGATATTATTCTTAGGTTTCAAACCCCTTTACTTTAGTTATAGTTAATGTGCATTTGAAGTAAAATGCAAAATTTTAATTTTATTTTATAGTGTAATTAAAATATTTAACCCATGTTGTTTGTCATAGATTTATTAAGTTAATTGATAACTGAGTGTTATAAAACAAAATGTTGAATATAAAATAAATTTTGTAGTAGATTACTAGAAGTGTAAGGTTATATTTCTTCAGTTCTATAGATTTATCAAAAGTAACTGATAACTAAAAGCCATTTTTTTTTACAGTAAAATATGTGGATTTTATTTTGGTTCATTATTTAATGTTAAGAGTATAAGATGTTGGACAAATCTATCAGGATGTTTTGATAGATGAAATGTGTTAAATTTGAAATTTAAGAGATCATATTGTGTTATTTATTTTTATGTAAACTTTAACCAGTGATGCTAAATACATCCAAAATTTGTACTTATACCAATGAGAAAGAGATTAAATGTTTGCTTAACTATTTTTCTTATTTTGTTAATAAATATTTTATTATTCAAAATTGTATTTAGAATTCTTCTTTGACATTCATTCGTGTTTCATATTTCCACACATGCTCACACATTTATTTTATTTAATGTGATATAATTGTATTTTCATTTAATTATGATAAACCTCCAGATATGATGATATTGATTTCCTTGATCCAAACACTGTATGAGATGCCAATTATTTACTGAGTTTCTAAAAGGGTTTTATTATTTAGTAATTGTTTAGATGATGAATTAAAATCAAAATGTGCCCGATTTCTTTCATTATCTAACTGCCATTATTTAGTTAGGGTATTGCTTAGTTTATATTATTATTTTCATAATATTAAATAATAGTTATTGAGAGATAGAGATTTTAGATTAAGCCATGCCATCAGTTAATTCCCTGAGATCTTCAATGTTTAATTCAGATTAAATAATAAATTCAGTTAATTAGATTAGATTAGTGTGTAATTAAAAATTTAGTAATGATAGGTTTAGTTTAAGTTCAGATCCAACTTGTTATACATTATAGTTTCTAAATATTATATTTTAGTTATTAGTTTAATTTTCTAATATGGTAGAGGTTGTTCAATGCATGTGGATGATGGGAGGAGGTGAAGTATAGATTATAATTAGTTAATTTTAGTTGGTAGAATTTTACCAATTTAATTTTTGTTTAGTATAGAATTTAATAGATGTTTTATTTCCTATTCATTATAATATTTCCTCCCACATCTAATGTACATTTTACACCTCATACACCTCTGTATCCCTCAACTGAGCTAGGCTAAGGTGAAACTTTAATTAAGAGCCTCATAAGTAAATTTAGGGTAAAGTTAGATTAATAGTTTATTCTATGATCCATAGAATTGGCACCCCCGGGTATTTGTTAGTGATGGTGATCGGTGAGAGGGGTTACAATATATATATATATATATATATATATATATATATATATATATATATATATATCACTAGATAGAGCTTACCAATAGCTCTAAACAAGTTTTATTTTTATAAGCGCTGAAAGAGAAAGAATTGAAAATCTCTATATTAACCCTACCTCCAGACCAATTGGTTTCAAACTTATGACTCACCTACAGTGAAGGGGTGGATCTAAAGAAACTAGATCTAAAATACTAACTCATCATTTAAATACAAGCTTAAAAACAAGTTACAAAATTTATAACTTGTTTTATTAATTATTATAAGTTTACCTTTGATGGCTTTTGCGATGCTATATTGCAGAGGCTATTACTATGTGGTGAAACTGAGCTGAATTCAGACCCATATAACTATCTGCTGTGCTAAGCTGGATTTGAAAATATTTACGTGTCCAAAAATTTCAGACTTTCAAATTGATGTGTTTTATAAGTGCTGATTTTTGAGTTAGTACTTTAGATCTAGTTTCTATAGACCCACCCCTTCACTGAGGTGAGCCATAGGCTCGAAACCAATTGGTCTGGAGGTAGGGTTAATGATAAAGATTTTGAATGCTTTCTCTTTTGGCCCTTATAAAAATAAAGCTTGTTTAGAGCTATTGGTAAGCTCCATCTAGTGATCAGTTAAATGCAAGCTTAAAAGCAAGTTACGATATATATATATATGTACCGGGTTCGATCCGATGAACGAAAAAAAATGGAACTTTCTCTTCAAATGGTTTATCTGTGTTTAAACTTTAATTTATAATAAACTTATAATCTCATATTATAAATATTATGTGAATGAACCAGTTCCTTAGGCAGAGAAAAACATACTCAGAGAGTATTTATGTCCAAATGATAGCTATAAAATATATAACTAGCGTTACATTTCCAGGACATAACTTCTTCTTGACTGTTGAATTCAACACCATGTTCAAAGCACTTTTTTGTTTTGTATAAACATGGGCGCCAGCTATTTATCCAGAAGATAAATAACACACTTTGAACAATGGCCACTAATTCAACGCCCAATATACCCCCATGACTATATCTCAGTCTATTTTCTAATTCAATAACAAAATATAGTTTCAATTAATTTTAAAAAAAGAATTGACCGACAAATAAAGTTTAAAGACAATTTATTTTAATTAACATTATTAAACTAATTTTAAATATTTTATAAATCTTATTTACTAATATAATACACACACATATATATAATTCACACACTATAATATCTTAGGAGACAGCATTAAATAATATTTGGAATTTAAATACAATGAAATTAATATACTGGCACATGAATACACACAACATTTTAAACACACATATTAATAGTTCATCTATGGGTGCTATAGAGTTCTTAAACTAGACTCTTGAGGCTTTAGGAATGTGATGGCTACTTTATAAATAAATATAAGAAAATGTTTTACCTAGGATTTTAAATATGGATACCTCTTGCTGTTTCTGATGAAATATTTCTAACCGGTTAGATTTGAAGTTTTCTTATGGAGATTTGAAGCTTATTATTCCGGGGCATTTTTCTTTAAGACAATAGATATTGAGCGGCTTCAGGTTGTTACACAGGCATCAGGTAGATTGGCTGTTTCACAGGACTTCAGGCTGGAGAAAGTCGTATGTTTTCCGAAGTTTTAACACTGCATTCTTGATTCTTGAATAACTCAATGATAGATTGTGCTGAACTGTTATCTCAATGCAATTCTAATGCAACTCTGATGCAGTTAACTCGACTCTAATGCAACTGACTTGACTGTCTGATAAAAAAATGTCTATTTATGCATGAAGCATGTTTTCATTTTGATATCCTCCAGCAATATCTGTTGTCGAAGTTCCTTTGATAATCCTTTAATTACGTGTTTTTGAAGATCGTTTAATTAGTAGCCATGCAAACGTATTGTTTTTATATTTTATTAGTAGCCACCGCTGAATGTTTTTAAGATTTAAACTTTCATTTATTTTTCAATACAATATTTATTTTCATGTGTTTTCTTTCTCTATGATTTTAACACGCACATATACATGCATTTATTATATATTTTATTAATAGCTTACATTTACGAACATGTATAATTTATTCTAATAAACTCGAATGAAAAGAGATTTATATTTAAAACTTTTAACTTATATTTTAACTAATAATAATAAGAAAAAAACTCTTTACTTTTTTTTTTTAAAGTGTCATAGCATTGGCCAGGATGTGAACCCACAACCCGGGCAACTGCTTGTAAGGCAGTCGTGCTGACCTCTCAGCCACCAATGCAAGATGACACTTTACTTCTTTTATAAAACTTTTAACTTGACTTTTCTAAAGAAAACCCCTCCCCCTCTTTTAATTAACTAACTGTAACTTTTATGTCAAAACTCTTAAACTTTTACTTTTATGTTTTCCTTTATGAAAGATTTTTATGTTAATAATTTTTCAAACAAAATTATTATGTGCCAACACAATGTTGGTACAATATATATATATATATATAATTTCGAAAAGACACTCTATAATTAATATCTGGCTAATATATAAATATCTCACTCTATTTTCAGCAACATCAATGAATATTAGCTTAAATACCATTTAAGCTTGGGGTGCTGTTTATTTATAGCATGTGGAGATATAATTACTTCAGTGTATAGATATCTACAATTAATTTAGAGTATGTTTTACATTCAACTGCAATGGGGAATGGCAGACTCATCCCATTCTGTCACTAAGAGCTCAAACTTCTTATAAATTTCTGAACAATAAATCCAACACTTATTTTTTTTGCCCTCATGGTTTGGTCCAGTGATAGATTGTCAGACTCTGAAACTCAAGGCCCATGAACTGTCCCTCAGCCCTGTCATGTTTGAAGCTTAAGCTTATGAAATTCTGAGCAATAAACTGATAATTGTTGACCCACATGGTTTGGAGCAGAGATAGAAAGGGAAATTCTGGACCTCATGGTCAATGGATTGTGACATTCTTCTGATGCTTGGAGTGAATAGATGACAGCGTTTCTATGTACAACTTATAAATAACATGCATTAGTCCATATGCATTAATCCATGAAATGAATTGTCTCCATGTGGAAATTAGAGTTCTTTTGATGAGCTTCTGGTTAAAGATAGCAAATTATAAAAATATACAATAGAGATCAAATGTGCATTCTGGTGATATTATGGTAGAGAGATACACTACAAGAATCGTAGGCTCTCAAAATGAAAAAGGACTACATGATGTTGGCAATCATACTTTAAGCATAAAGTTATACCCTCTACAAAATCATATTTCCTTCCCCTAGGAAACACATTAAAATTATTTCAACAATGTTGAGGATATATCAGAATCAAAAATAGAGATTCCTTTACCAAATTACTTGTTCAACCCAATTAATAGTATGCACCTTATTAAAATTCCTGGATTTATATTGACTCTTGATAGAATGCATTCTAAACATGGTATGGTTTGAAACAATCTTGTAAAGAAAACAAATAGTTCAGAAAATATTGCAATTACCATTGGGAAAGATAATTTTTATATATGCATTACTCGCAAATTTCCTAAGCAAGCTGAGCTTATCTTCCTTTTTCAGATATAAATGACATGAATTTACATTATAATGGCAAATAAAGAAGGACATTACATTCATATTCTTACAGCTAAACCTTATCCTGTTTCCAATGAAATTTAAAGCTGACTGGAATCAGTATACAAGTATCTTGAGCAGAATACTAATATCTCCCCAATTCATGGTAACAACAGCCATCCAATGGTCATCTCTGAAAGATATAAAAAATAATTCCAATTTGTAACAAATCCAGAGGTTCTCTTTTTAACACACCAAAGATAACAGAAATTGCTTCTCAACTTATTACATCATTAAATAACATAAAAAAGAGAAATGGGGAGAGCCTATAGAAAAACAAAACCTTACAAAATCTAATAAAAGGCCTGGTAATCTTTTTGTAAGTTTGATGGTAATAAAAGCACTTTTAAAATAACTATTCCTGACACAACTAATGAGATTGCTGTCTTATATATCAGACTTATAAACCCAAAATTAATAGAAATGAGATACAGCATTATTAGAGTAGAAGCGCAGGTTTCTATTTTATGATCTTTTCCTCAATCTTTTAAGAACAGTGGATAGTGATAAACTTGTCTTTGATTGTCTTAAATCAGGAAAGGTCCCCCCAAAAAAAATAAAAGGCTTTCAGAATTTGTAAAAAAAATTCTAAAAATTTAATATAAAAAACTATAGCAGTCTTAAAAATAAACAAATTCACCAATAATTCAAAAAATTATTGGTAATATTCTTACAATGTGTTTCATATAATCTATTTGAAAAATCATAATATCAAGAATTATTCCAATAGCTGAGAACCATTTCCCTATAGAGCAGGATGTGTTTAGGTCAGGAAAAAACTACTGTGAACAAATTTATTGTTAAGTCATATTAGTAACTCTCTTCATACAGTAATGCAAACATAGTAATTAATGTATGCTAAAACGTTTGTGCCTCAAAATCCCTATTTATTGTCTACTTATCCAATAACTCAAGACTAGTTTATAGCTTATGGCTTTCATCAGTTAGGAGCCTTAGATCTGAGAACAATGCACTTAGATCTTTGAATCTAATACAGCTGCCTTTTATCTTTTTGGCTCACTATAAAGCTATATCTCAAACTAAAAAGACAAAGTTTTCAATCTAAGCTAACTTGCTTATATAGTCATAGAGATCTGAACCCAGTTCAATATCTGTATATTTTGGTGTCTTTGATTTTTTTAATAACCATAATCACATCCTTTGGTTCCTGTTATAACAGATTCTGTAAGAATCAGAAATGGTGGTCATGTGATACTTTAGTAGTTTAACAACTCATGTTGCTAGTCTTTCAAAAATAAATTAGTGCTACCAGTTTGGGAAAATGATTTTCATCTACATATTTATAAATTTTTAGTAATAATTGAAAGGTTGCTAGTCTTTCACATGCACCTATCATTGTCTCTGACAGCCAATCAGATTTTAAACAGCTGTCTAAGAATGATCAAGCCTTGACACATGACAGAGATTTTGATAAGAAAATCTGTTTAAAACCTGATTGGCTGTCTGAGAGACAATGGTAGGTGCATGTGAGAGACTAGCAACCTTTCAATTATTACTAATTTAATAACATGCGATTTAGGTAAATGTTATTTATAAATGTCTTAAATGTAGCAAAATTATTAATTTACTTGACAAAATGTTATCCAATGAAAAAAGAATTCCAATGATGCTAGCCGAGAGTCAATACCGCCGCCTTGCAAGCAAGCAGCTGCTTGCAGACAGTTGTCATGGGTTTGCTTCCCAGCCGATGCTTTGACATATGAAAAAAAAAACTACACAGATACAATATTTTTCAGAAGTTTACCAAAGTCAATTTCCTTATCTATTTTAATATATTCATTATTGATTTTCCAGATATAGAATGTAATAATTTTCATTGACTACTTTGATTTCACAAAACCTTTCCAGAAAAAAAAAAGTCTCTCAATAAAAACAAAAAGATTTAAGGTTTTTTTTTTTTTCCAAAGATTGAATATTATTTAGTAGGCTCAAGTTTTCATTTAAGAAATAGCAAAACATTTGAACATAACATTTTGTAACAATAAACTAAAATGCAATCATAAGCCACACCATTTAATAATCGTGAATCATAGCTAAATTTACTTTCCCTCCTTTATTTAGGACTAGATTTAAAGTAATTTCTAGAAATAACCTTTTTGGAAAGCAGGCTGGCATTACTTTGGGCTATGATGCAAGAACTTTACAGACAACTTCCGTAATATTAGCACCTTCTTCTGGTGAATGCTGTGCACCTTTTTGGAGGAAAAACGTTTACACTGAATTGGATACTCAAATATTACCACAAGAAATATTACTGTAACAATCGAGTCTGCTCCTTTGCATTGGCTTTCTATTCTTCTACAAGATATTAGAAATTGCCTTCAGAAAATTTATAGAAAAACATTCTAAGTAGATCAGATTTATTAATAGTTCAAAATGTAGTTTCATAACCTAAGACTTATCTTGAATCAAGATTCCCCTTCTGGATGTCAACTTAGAATCTTTTCAAACAATTGAAAAATTATGTCATACAAAATGGACTTCTTATGAAATTCCAAACACATTTTCTGCCCATATTCAAAGGGGAAACGGGATGATTTGATGTTCTAAGATGCATCTGGAGTCCCATCTGCAGATTTAGAACAACCCATGGGGCATTGCATTCAACAGCTTCATAAATAGAATTTAACAGTCACTGACCTAATTGTGAACGAACGCAAAACAAGAACCACATAGTTAATAACTGTCAAATCTATCGATACATTGAATCTGTTTTCTGGTTGGAATCTTTAGTTTCTTTATATTTTGTTAATATTTAATGTCTAAAAAATTATTACCCTAGATAAATTTAGTTCATATATAAAGTTAGAAAAACAAACAAACAAACATTTAACGAAATTCTGCAGAATCCTTCTATAATATTATACAAATGCGGACATTAACGAAAAATAATTTTGGTAGCGTTTTTGTCCTAGGGCGCTTATTAAAACTGAACAATAATTTTTATAAGTAGGTATCGATTCATTGTAAGCATGTAAAAAGACAGATAAATTAAAAAGAAACAATATTTATATATGCGAACCAGAAAGAAAAATAGATAAAATCGTCTTAATTAATTAAAATAGAGAGATTTTGAAGTTTTACTAAGTAAAAATTATGTCATCATAATGCTAAGCAACCGAGTGAGTCTTCAAGTGACGTAAATAAAAGCCGCGAGTTTCCAGATTGAAAATTGATTTGTAGGTGTCGCGCTACAGAATTACCCAAATCACGAAAAAAAATGTATTACTTAAAGAAAACTAAATAAATATGAGAATATATTTTTAAGATATATTTGTCCTTTTTACTAATGGATATATTTCGGCCATAAAACAACCTTTATTAGGTTTTAAAATTATTCTGACGCATGATTCATTAAGTGGGAAAAATTTTTTAAATCATCTCTAGAAGATTGCTCCACATCCGTTACTTGAAATCCATGCGGATTCCCTATTTTTTAAAATAAATCACATTATTCGCCGTGAAAACTTTAAAAGGTAAGAAATTCATAAATTTTATCAATATCAGATAAATTGCATGAAAAAAAAATGTAATTTTTAACGATTATTTATTTTTATGAAATAATATGTATCTTAGATATTAAGAATTTCTCGTTTGTGTCTTTAATATATGTATTAGAACGCTTGAGATTAAGATCTATTTTTACTTAGGTAGTATTTAACTGTATATAAAATAGCAGCTATACACGTTGACTGACCTGTCGAATAGAAATAATAAAGATATATGCTAATAAATAATGGCAATTATCTATATGTATACATTTAAAGAGAAAAGATAATGGGTAGAATTTTGTTTTCAAATTGGCTGGATTTTTAAAATGCTATAATTTATGTGTAAAACAAATAATTCTAGAACATTTTTGTGCATCAGAATTGCCCCCAGAGCTAATTAAGCAGTCATAGTTTGACCTAAATGATTTTCATATAACTTTTAGATGGCATTCAGATAGTTGAACTTACTAGCCATGAACTCTTTATTTAGATTATTAACATTAACTCTTTATTTTTAGAAAGGTTTGGCTAAGTAATGTAGATTTTTTTTCTACGCAATTATAATCATTTTACTTGTTGCAACTGTAACCGAAACTTTTTCCATATTGATAACAGGCAATAGAAATATTTCATCTCATATTTTGTGAGTAATAATGCCTGCTAGGGTATGTTATTATATATATATATATGAAATGTATGAGAATATTCTATATATTACTTATGAGCATGTCATTTATTGTAAGGTCAAAGCTGGTAGAAATACATGTTAGCTTGGGTATCAGCTTGTGTGTATATATATCAACATACATACTGATATATCTATATAGATAAACAATGTTATATATATACAACAAGGTACTATAAATTAACAAAAACACTATTCTCTCAGTTCTCTTATCACATCATAAACTTTAATGAGCTTTTTATGCTGTTCCAAAGCAGCCACAAAAATGGTTGATTATTCATAATATGTATTCAAAAATGAAATGGTTTTATTATGAATTTTGTCTCTCTAAATCTGACATGTCAGAACTTATTTTGATCTCATGACAGAAAAAAAAAAATCAGAAGTAATCTTATTTCATGTTACTGATCATTGTAACATCTGCATGTTACATAATCATATGGTTAGTTGTTTGTTGGATTGTGATGTTTGAGCAGGGCCATCACATGCAGGTATGCAGGCCACATAGGCAATTAAGGCACCACGATACCAAGATAATTAATAAAATTTATATGTAAATAAAACTGTTTATATTTTTGACTTATTTTGTTAGAAGTACATTCCGAGTCTAAATATTTTTTATTAAAATATAAGAGAAATATTTCTTTACTTAAACTTATTTGGGACAATTACCAAGGCTTCAAATTTCTAGGCACAAGCTTGAAATATATTACATATATACGCTTATCACTATGCTAAACTGAATAGGCCGACACCATTTTGTCATGATAATTAATAAAACTTATATGCAAATGTTTAGATTTCCGAATAACTTTATTCATAGAAATGCATTCTGATTGTAAATATTTATTATTTAAACATAAGAGAAATATTTCTTTATTTAAACTTATTGTGGCGGTTACTCTAACCTTGAAATATGTTTCATATATGCTTTACCATTGCACAAAACTGGACATGCTGATGCCCTTTGGTCACTATAATTAATAAAATTTATATGTAAATAAAAATGTTTAGATATCCCAATCATTTTTATTTAAATACTCTAATTTATATAAAACGTAACATTATTAATAGTTTGTTTAAAAATAAAACTTATTTTAAAAATATTGCCTCATAATTACAATAATTCTGCATATGATGAAATTATCTTTATCAATAATGTTTTACAAGTTTTAAGTGTGTTATTTACTTGAGAGTACTGGTAGAGTGTCCACCCCTGAAATGTCAGGTCTAAGTTTAATGCTACATTGTGCTAACATTTTTTAATGGTGTTATCTTTTGTTGTTGTTATTTTTATTATTATTGTTGTTGTTGTTATCATCATCATCATCCCATATTAACTTTTTACACATTTTACTAAACAGCTTTTTCTTGGATGCATTCTTTAGCTAAAAACTTGCAATTGATTCATAATCCACATTACGGTTCAAATCTAAAAAAAACAAATGAGTAAAAAACATAATTTTGAAAACTATTATTGTGTACTAAATTATGTAATTCTTAACAAATTTCATGGGAAATTTTTATTATTGAATGAAAACAAATGAAAGTATTTTTACTGTAATAAATAGTATATTTATATATTTATAAATCAGGTGTTTATTCCCTTGTTAATAGAAAACGTAAACAAGTTTTGTGTCAGGGAGATTCTGATTTAAAAATAATGAATTTGGAAAACAAAGAACTTTCTTTTTAACAAGGTGTTAATGGAGTGTAAATTACATCAACTGCATTTTTAAAATTGACCTAGTTTGGTGATCCTAATAAAATATAAACAATGTAAGCAAGAAAATTTAAAATATCAGACTATGTATATAATATAGTTTTTGATTGTAGAATAATACCAGGTAAAAATTAAATAGTAGAGTTAGTGTAAATATATTATTATTGAAGGAATATACTTTTCTTAATAGGAAACCATGAATAAGTTTATGCTTGAGATTTTCAATAGGTTTTCAAATAAACAACTACTTTTAATGAATTACTAACCATCTGGTTAAAATTGATCTAAATATTGATTAAGAAAGAATAATGGAGTAAAGCCAAGTATTAAGCTCTCTTTGTTTCTTGCTATGAAGGATGGAGCTTCCAAAGAATCATATTCAGGATGAACATATTTTTAATAACCCGGTAACTTGCATACAATTACTTACATAATATCAGAACCGGCCTGAGAAGAGGGGGGAAGCAGTGCAATGTTCTCATTATTATTTAAATTTTTCATGTAAATGATTTATTTAAAAAGATTTTAATGAAAAGATTTTTAATCACGATGACATGACAAGTCTAATATGTTTTATTTTAGCATGTGTTTTGTTCTCAGTACTTATTTTATAGAAATGGATAAAACATATAAGGTAATTACCAAACACTAAAATAACTAAAGCTATATTTTCAAGTTTTTCTCATGTAAGTGCTGGAAAAAAATTATAATTTACAAATTTTATTTCATAGAATGACTGTATGTGTGCTAAAATTTACCTTGCACAAAGACATTTCTTAGTCATGCAGGGGACCTGTGTTTGAGCATTCAATTTGGATCCTCAGTTCAATTCTATTTATGATCAAACTAGAATTTTTTAGTTTACTCAACTGAGAATAGTAGATCCCATGAACCTTAGTTTGCATTTGTCACTATCCTACATAAATCTGGGTTTTAAGAGAGTTGAAAGTTCCTAATAAAAGTTTCTTTTTTTTTATTCAATATTTTATACATTCTTATTAAATTTAATAAAAATGTTTTATTTAATTAAACCATTTTAAAATATATTAGTATTCATTTAATATTGTGATATGCATTTGTAGAATCTTAACATTTTCATATAAAAGGCATAAAACAACAAAGCATTGGTGGTCAAGTGGTTAGCACAGCTGCCTTACAAGCAGTTGTCCTGGGGTTTGCTTCCCGACTGACGCTTTGACATATAAAAAAAACAGTTTGCATATTTGGATCAAATTAAATACAATATCAAAAGCTATACAATTGTGATTTTATATATTGTAATTTAAAGCATTCAAAAAAAATCTGGTTAAGAGCTACACTTAAAATTTTAGCACTAATAAAAAAATTAAATACTTATTTTATCATAAACATATTGTGGAACATTCTCCTTTCAAATATGCTACTCAGTAACATATTTGGAAAGAGTGTTCTATGATAGGATTATAATACTAAATGTTACATATTCAAGCAGTAGTAAAAATTATTTACGTGCTGTTAAAATTAGTAATATTTTATCATTTATTACAAAAAAAGTTTTGTCCCATGGAAAAGAAAAAAATTCAATTAACAAATTATTCTAACTTCAAAATAAGATACAAAAACCTATTTAAAGCTTTGTTCAAAACATTAGTTTGAAGTAAAAAAAGCAGTAAATTATTTTCAAAAGCATTTATTTGTTTTAAACATATTTTGACAGAAATGTATTGCTTATTTGTATAAGGGTATGGACAGTGTCTTTATTGTTATTGATTGCTGTCAATGTTGAATTCTGGTGATCATAAGAACAATCTTTTCCTTCCAAAATGACCTAACATTTATTGGGACTTTCAGGTTATTTAAAAACATTCTTTATTATGATGATATATCTATCTCATTACTATCTTTCATTCTTCATCTTTTAACAGTACCATTTCCAAGCATTTCAGACTTTTTTAATCAGCTCATGTTATGATTAATCTTCTTGTTACCATTACAGTGAAAAAAGATTTTGGTTGTTCCCAAAGCCAAATATTGTATCATTATTTTAGAGCAGTAAATATGAACCTTTCTATCATTTACAAATGACATTATACTTATTTTGTAAAAATTACTGCTTTACGAATCTTTTACCTAAAGAAATCTTATGCTGTCTTCATTAATAATGCTGTTAAAAAATGCTTCCATGTTATGTTCTTGCAGCCTGAGCAAAACTAATAGTGGTGTTGTTAACATAAGTTCACATATTATTGTTTGCTATTACTGTTTCTTGTGCAGTTATTTCTTAACATATTATTATCATATCCAGTGATTACCAAGGCTAGCATTGGGTGGCACTACTGTATGGAGTTTGATACTGTATATGTTTAATTTGTGTCTAAGCTATATGATGTCTAGCAATGAATACCAAAATAAAGTTCTATATAATAAAGCATCAGACAGCATTTAGATTAATTATCTATTTGCTAAAGGCATTATTAGATATTAAATTCACTTACTGTGCAATTCTATAGCAATGGAGGATACAAAATGTATACAAATGTGTTAATTATTAATATAAAAAAAAACTATAAAGAATCTGTTAATGATGGATACTGTAATTATTTAACTTTATCTAGTAATTAAAATTCATTTAACTGGGGTGTGAAGGAATTATAAGGACAAAAAAATAAATCAAACACACATATACACAAAAGAAAACAAAACCTTTAAGATAATTTCCTTATAATGAATTTTTATTTTTACACAACACTTTTGCATTGTGTGGAATTGCTTTTATACAAATAATACATTGTTATTTTTTTATTCGGATTTTTTTATATATTTTGTCAAAATCTGGATTCTCTACACATTAGGTTATAACAAAATTGCCAGGTGAAATAATTATAATATTAACATTTACTCTAATTAACTTTCATTACATTTATCAATATACTTGCCAGAAAAGGACAAACTTAATATTAAAATATATATTTCTAAGAAATAGAGAGAGAGAAAAACCCATCTACTCAAGGGAGAAATGTTAGGAAAAAATGTGTTATATAAGACTGGCATGAGGAAAGCTTTAATAGAATTTGGAGTGTGATAAATGGCAAAATGAACCGGGGTTAGGGCATTAGTGAAGCGCATTTAAAACACTCAATTGATCAATAATTGAATAGTAATGTAAGTGGTTGAAGAAAAGAAATAGAGCTAATCATGTTTAATTGAATTATACTAGTTTGAATGCCATTTAACATACGTGAAGATAATTGGATGCTATCCTCGTTTATGCACATAGCATTCAGTGGAAGACCGAATTTGGGGTTTAGATATAGTAAAAATATATGTATAAGCAAAAGAATAATGTACATTGAATTATGTTAGAACAATATTCATTAAATGTGATTCACAAATTATTACAATTAAATTGTTAAAAACATTAAACTCTAATTGCAACTTGTAATATTCTTTGCTATAATAGTTTTGAAATATAAAAAAGTTTGCTTATATGTTTATTTATAACTAATACTAATTAAGAAAATAGATATTAAAACAGACAAAACTCTCCATTCAGTAGTCCACTCAGTGCAAACCAGAGTAATCATTGGATGCCAGAAGTTCTTGTGCATAAAATCCCTGCTTAGTGCCTACTCAGCCAATATTCCCAGACTGGTTTCTGGCTTGTGGCCTTCATCAGTGAGGAGCCTTGGATCTGAGAGCAGTGCACCTAGATATTTTTTGATGTTTGGTGAAAATAAAAATTCTGATGATTTCAGTTTCATGCCAACTGTAAGTAACTTTGTCATTTTGGTAACGATGATATATATTTGAGTGAAAATGACATGAAATTGTTTACTTTCAGTATCTGCATTTAGAAGAGTAAATCATTCTATTAACCCTACCATAGAATCATCTATTGTAATCACAATCAATGGATATTAGATGGCAGTACTATATCCAAACCTACCCTATTAGTTCTGGTCACTACTCACATTCAGTGATGAGCATTAGATCTTGCGTTCATCCTTCTGGAAGTCACCAATATTTTTTAAACTATCCAAATTAATAACTGAGATTGAAAAATTTTAAAGCCAAATCAGTTTTTGTACAATTATATAAATGACTAAAAATAATATAAAATTGTACTAAAATTCATAGTTGTTGATTTAGTGTCAGATCTATTTAATTATACGAGCATCCTGGCTTGAGCTCAAAACTTTAGAGTAATTTTGAATCTCTTGTTTTCATTGATTGTTGCCTGACTTATATAATTATTGAACCCTGCATGGTTTGGCAAAATTAGTTGAGCATCCAAGTTGGGATTTGAAGATCTAAGAATCGATTCTGGTGCTTGAATGCCTTCTGGCATCCATTGGTTACTCTAGCTTGCTGGGTGTGGCAATACGTATAGTGAGTTTTGCCTGTTTTAAAACAGTTATACACAAGCTTAAAAAGTGGTGGTCATGTGATGTTTATTGGTTTAACTCCCGAGCAATAAAGCCATTAGCCTTTTTTTATATATTTCAACATATTTGGAATCATAAGTTTGGGATAATTTTGAATCTTAGATTATTTACTTGGATAATTTAAAAAAGATAAACGACTATAAATTCTGATGCTTCTCACTGAACTAAGACTAACAGCCTGAAAATAATCAGGGGATTCGAACATAGCACTACCACTTCCAACGCTGGGGTGGGTTGACTTTTGTAGGCAAGGAATATTTTTAATTTTTTTAATTACAACTAATATTGATTTATTATCAAAAAATTCAATATAAGATATAAACTCAAATAGAAGAACAAAAATTTATAAAGTTATCAAAGATTTGCAATACATGATGTTTACTAATTTTGAATATCTGGGTATAAAATTACTAATTGCTACTCTTGCACAGGATTCTAAGCAGTCTTCTATGAGATAGGAATGGGTGTGACATTTCTGTGGGAAAGTTATACATCTTCAATTGTTCTTTAATAAATCAAATAGTAAGTCACTGGCTTCTAGTAATGCTTCCTGTATCATTTCTCCAACTGCGAAAGATTTCCCATGTTCTGATAATCTATTAGTCAGATGGAATGATGCAATTGTTGCAGCTTTAGATTTAATAATGCGTTTAATAAAATATGATTGTTGGCTGATTATTTGTGACTTAAAATAATTCAACTTTCATTTGTTTAATTTTCTCTTTAATGGAAAATCTTTATTTAAACTTACATGCATGATTTTAAAATGTCTTTTGATGTAGTTTCTTTTTAGAAATGATACACTTGCATCATGTTGTATAAGACATATATTTTGTATTCAGTACTATGAAAAAAAACTGTTCTTCCCATTTGTTTGTTATTACATTTTCTTTTCAAAATAGAATACTATTTTTTTACATTAAAACTACTTATATCTATGCATATAATGTAACAAAAAATGCAGTTATTGTCTTTGAAACTCACAAAATGTTATTCGTTGCTGCCTGTGCCTTTATATTATGCAACGAACATATTTGAACTGATAAATTTGTAATCCATATACACATCATTACGCATTTCGAATGAAGCATATCATCCTACACATCCGTCGATTAGCTTGCCTGTACTAAACATAGCTGCTTCGATTGTGATAAGCTGATTCTTACCTGTAACTGCCGTATGTGTGTGGAAAATGTATGTTTTATATATAACTATATAATCTACTGTAATGTAGTATTGATTATCATTACTTTATCTTAATCTAAGCAGTCACTTCAAAATTTCATGGTGATCTGCTGGTGGATTGCAATTGCCATCTTGTTCACCTCTGCTCTAGACTAAATTACTGTTCCCAAAGTAATCTTTCATATAGAAATAGAATGCTGATAATTTAGGTATCTATAGTTTGAAAACTTCTATTATCAGACAAAATATAAAGATAACATTAAACCTTTTTGTGATGACACACTTCATTGTCTTAGCATGATTCATTTAAGTAAAATTTTTAGGTGCTGATATAGTACGTGCTCGACGACCATTTTTAATTTACTCTTGAAATACAACAAATTAAATAAATACTCATAGTACAATAAATAAATTAATATATACTTAATTTAAAAATAAAAGTAAAAAAGAGTTCAATAAAGACTTGTAAATTAGTAAGTTAATTACAGTATCATGCTTTATTTTATTTTTATCTTAGATCAACAATATTTCATTAATTTTTTTAAAGTAAACATGGCTCAATGTATATGTAAACAAAGGGAGTAAATCACTTTTCCTCAGACTATGACTTAAAAACATTCTATATCTAAATCATAGCCAGAGGAAAAGTGATTTACTCCCTTTGTTTACATATACATTGACTATGTTTAATTTACAGTTTATATATTAAATCTTGTTTAATTATCACAATCAAGGTATTTAAAGGTGAAATGCTGTCTCCGCCCTATATTATTTAATTATGAGTTTAAGAACTCTTAAGTGCCATATTCCATCGGTTAATAAATTAATTTCACTCTGAATTACCTAAAATGTTGACAAAGAAATGCTTATAAACATTAGAGCAGCTAAAAATAGGTGATTTATTCTATTCTTGATTCCTTTGTTCAACATTTAGAGTGCTTTTAAGTCATAGCCTGGGGAAAAGTAAATTACTTCCTTTGTTTACATATATCATGAGCTATCTTTAATTTAAAAGTTTACATTTAATTATTACAATCTAGGTGTTAAAAGCAAGATGCTGTCTCCAGCCTTGTATAATTAATTTAAAAAGACTGAAAAAAAATTGTAATTGATTATTAAGGAAAGGAAAGATAAAAAATTAGAGCATTAACTAACTTATTAAACTTTCAATTGCTAAAAATGCCATATTTTTTGTGTGCATTTAATAAACATTCCCTATAATGCTAATCATCAACCATTATCAATCCACTGCAGGCTGAAGGTCTCTCCCAGTTTACTCCATCTTTTCCTATCTTTAGCTTCTTTTCTCCATATCATCCCTGCACACTTTCTTATTTCATCCATCCATCTCACATGTGGTCTCTTTCTGGGTCTTTTACAATCTCTTGGAATCCAGCTCAAAATTTCAATTGTCCATCTGTTATCATCTCTTCTAGCAATATGTCCAGCCCAGCTCCACTTCAATCTTAATTTTTTCAATGAGGTCAGTAACACCTGTTTGTTCTCTTACCCATACATTGCGTTTTCAATCTCTTCTTGTTACTCCCAACATGCATCTCTTCATACTTCTTTGAGTGGTCTGAAGTCTCTGTATTGCTCTTCTATTAAGTGTCCAAGTCTCGGATCCATAAGTAAGAACTGGCAAAACACATTTATTAAAAACCTTCCTTTTCAAACACATAGGCATATTTCCTTTTAGTATCAAGTTATTTCTGGCAAAAGCACTCCAACCAAGTTTAATTCTATGATTAATTTCATCCATTATGTTTCCCATCTGTATTAATAATCTGACCAAGGTATTTGTAATCTAACTCATCATAATCAATTTTTATTTTCATATTTTGAGAAAATCTATTAAACATTACTTTAGTCTTTTTAACATTTATCTTTAGTCCTACTTTCATCTGATAACTCATGCAACACTTCCTGCAGCTCTAAAGCATTATTTGCAAAAACAACAATCATAAAAAAAAAAAAAAACTGAAAAAATATAATTACCACAAAATAAGTATATTTAAAGATATTAATTTTATATTTATTCATAAATTATAAATTTTGACATGATACTTTAAAATAATTTTTTTTTTAATTACTTAAAATTATTATTAATCAGAAGTTAATCAGCCTTCAACATACACTGTTAAATCATGTTATTAACTCACCAATGTTATTATGAATACGCAGGACATTCTCAAAGTGAAATGCAAGATAAATTTAAAAGATAAAAATAGCTATCTTATCTTTAGATTCGCCTATATAATTGCATTTAAGTACAAACATAAGACAGCCATTCTTTTAAAAATATCTTGCATTTGGGGTTGAGAGTGTCAGTCTGAATTAGTAACATGATTAAACCTCGTGTTAAAGGCTGATTACCTTCAGATTAGGAATTACTAATGAAAACTGCACTTGTAAATTATGTTGTTATTAAATTGACTAAAATTATGTTGTATAAAATTTACAAAATAATATATTGTAATATTTAATGGTCATTATATAATGTTTTAGATAGGACATTGTATTGCCACACACAGCAAGCTAGAGTAATCAATGGATGCCAGAAGGCTTGTGCATAAAATCCCCATCTAGTGCCTACTCATCCAATATCCCCAGACTAGTTTCTGGCTTGTGGCCTTCATCAGTGAGGAATTCTTGGATTTGAGAGCACTGCACGTAGATCTAGGATCTAATGCAACCCTCCAGCAGCCATCTTTTATCTCCACTTTACTACAAAACTATGAGTCTTAAATTGAAAACACCTTAATATTTTCAATTCAAGCCCATCGACTGCTGGAGGGTTGCATTAAATCCTAAGATCTAGGTGCAGTGCTCTCAGATCCAAGGCTCCTCACTGACGAAGGCCACAAGGCAGAAACTAGTCTGGGGATATTGAATGAGTAGGCACTAGATAGGGATTTTATGCACAAGCCTTCTGGCATCCATTGATTACTCTAGCTTGGTGTGTGTGGCAATACGTATAGTGAGTTTTGCCTGTTTTAACAACAGTTATAAGCAAGTATAAAAAATGGTGATCATGTGATGTTTATATAGTAATTTGTTTTCTACTATTTATTTAATAATAATATTGATAAAAATGGAAAACAAAAACAAATTACTAATAGAATTTGGTCAGTTTATATTCACCATCCAGATACCTTTACATTGCATGCAAAACAAACATTATAATTATTATATAGCCATTTCTTTTACAAACAATAATAAAAAATTGTAATTAATATTGCATAATAAACATAATTTTCTTTTTATAAGAAATTTTACATGAAGATGACTTGTTTTAATATAAAAATATATCACTAATTTTGAACAAACTTAAATGCTCTCAGATCGAAGATACCTCATGACAGCCAGCCACAAGTTAGAAACAAGTTTGGGGATATAGGATGAGTAGGCATTAGATAATGATTTTGATGCACAAATCTTCTAGTATCCATTGATTGTTATGGCTGGCACTGGGTGGCATGTACTGTATGGTGAATTTGTAAAGATGGATTGCACTTAACAAAACAAGGAAGTGAAGCATTAGTGGGTTTGACTTATGAAAAATATTATAGTTCAGGAAACTTATAAAGGGGGATAAAATTTTAAATTACAGTATTATCAAAAAGGTTAAGAATGGATGGGATGCTAGAAGTAAATAAAGGAGTAGCTGATTTAGATATAAATGTACATGTGGAGAGGCAACTAATGATAATTGCAAATGTAATAAAGAAGAAAGAGCCAAAAGAATTTATAAAAAAGTAGTAAGAAAGGAAGAAATTGTTAAAATTGGATATTTGAATATGCAAGGTGGTAGGAAACCAGAAAAGTGGCTGGAATTAAACAAAGCAATCAAGGTATTAGGAATAGTGGAAACACATCTAAGAAAAACACATCTAAAAGAAGAATCTACATTGGAAGACTTGGTATGGCAGAGTATAAATAGAAAAAAAAAGGGGTGTTGATATAAGAGTTATGTCAAAAAATATTTAAATACTGTAAAGTATGAAGAACAAGTGTGGTTTGAGATAAAGTTAGGAAGATAAGAATGGATGGTGGATGTAGAATATATGCCACTGGAGAGAGACAAGCTATAAAGGAGTGGAACAGTAGAATATATGAATACTTAGTTAAGGATATACAGAATTTCATAAAAAAAAAAAGAAAATAATGATTATAGGGGATATGAATGGGCATATTGAAAAAATTGATGGTGTGGATAACAAGAATGGACAGCTCTTGAAATTTTTTTGCCAAACAGTGAATTGGAGCATTGGAAATTTATCAAATATTTATGAGGGACAATACACATGGTCTAGAAATAATATATTTCACACAATAGTGTAATGGGCACATACGCCGTTACATTATTTTTTTAAAAAATTAAACATGAAAAATAAAAGTTCGCAAATAAAAACTTCTTTTTTTAAGAATTAAAAATTGAAAATTAAAAATCATCTAAACTCTAATATATAAAATCGCACAGATGAAAAATTATTAAACGAAAACTTTATTAAGAATAAAAAAAAGTATTGAAAACTAAATTTTCAGTAAAGATTTAAAGATAAAAATATATCTAAGTTTGTACAATAAATTAATTAATGCTATTGTAAAATGGAAATGATTATTTTAATTAGTCCAAATAAGCTAGCCCTTGGGCATTTCAAAATGTATAAGCAATGGTCAATAGGAGAAAAAAAACAACAATAGAAACTAATAGCCAATAAAAGAAATCCCTCAGGAATCGGACCTCAACGAAAGGGTCATCATCATCATGATATAATGTTGAGTTAATCCACAAAATTGATATAAAAAGAAAAAGTTTGGAAATAAATTTTAGTGAAGAAAGAGCTGGGAGAGAAGATAGAGATGTGACAGCAGAGGTGTGCTATATATGTGGCAGGAGAAGGGATTGAAAAGATGCACTCTTCAATCCCTTCAGTTTTGCTTGAAAAAAAGAAGGAAAGAGAAATAACCAATCGTTTTCTTATACTTTGGACCACAGGACATCGGGGGAATTAACGCTGGATCCCAAACTGCAAGCAACTGATAAAGAGGAAGTTTTTTTAAACCGTAAGAACTTTATGAACTCTAATAAGCTTTAACTATAATTCTAAAACTCCAGTATATGAAAAGAATAAGAACTTTAAATTCTAAAACTTGTTCCCTATTTTATAGAAATAGAATCCTATCTGACCAACTTAATTTATTAATAAGTAATTTTATTTGATGTATTTCTTTTTTAAAATCATTTCCATTTATTTTTTTGTTCTTTTAAAATTTTATTATGATTTTTTTTTGTATAAATAACCTTTTCATAAATGTTAAATTTAAGTTGGGCATGAATGGTTGCATAGATTCGCAAAGTTATGTTAGTTTAAGGGAGGGTAAATCTTAGGTTATTTGTTTCGTAGTTAAACTGGGTTAATCGATAGGATATATTGGTGTAATTAGTAAATGTAGTATGGGGTCCGCTATGGGCAGGATCACGTGATACGCCACACTTGGGCGAAATAAGCCTATTTTTTATTGACCATCGGAGACACGGTATTTCCTGCTCCATGAATCACCCCTTTTGCCTATGGAATGGAATTGTAAGTCAGCAAAAAGGACCACAATCCCTTCCTATGGAGTTTTCTTTTTTTATTGTTCTTCTTGCCAGACAGATGTAACATTCCTGTATTGATGAGAAACAATTTCTTCTCTTAACCATGCTGTTCAGATGTGCATTCCTGACAGTATGGTATTGTAATGCTGTATTCATGCTACATTTAATACATCGATGTATCAGATGGATTGATGTTAGTTTGGCTGTGAACTTGTGGCCTAAGGTTAAATAAGGGATAGAATATTTTCTTTTCAAATGCAATCTATGTAGTCTATTCATACTCGACACTTAAATAAAAATATTAAACTCATCTGTGCGAACTTATAAAAGTTAAAATGTAAGTTAAATTTTAAAGTAAAAGTGATATAAATATGATTCAAAATTTTATATATGTGCGTTTAATAAATGTTTGTGTGTTATTTCTGGCAGTGGTTTCCTTTATTTTGAAAATATTTTTTAGATAGGAATATATTTTAAAAATCTTTATTAAAACTTATAAAAATGTTTTAAATCTCTGCTACTCCATGAGCTAGTAGTGACATTGGGCTAATAGTCGGAATAAAATATATATAATTTTTTTTCTTAACTTACGTATCTGCCTACTCTATAAATTTTCCAGGTTCAAATGCCTGGTGGCGCCCTGTACGGCAGATACGGTAATGACTATCATTGGACCATTATAATAGATTATATATTAGTAGAGAAAGAGGGAATAAAGAAGTATGAAAAATTAAAGTGTTTGATAATGAACAGAGAATATGTAATAGTGATCATAATTTCTTTATAATAGAAATGGCTAGTAATGTGATGGAAAATAGTAATAAAAGTAAAAAGCATATTGAAAGATGTGGATGGAGAATGAATGGTAAAAATAAAAAGAATATAAAATAAAAGTAAAAGAAATCATGGAAGAGTTTGTTGGGAATGTATATAAGAACTGGTGTGGTGAGATAGAAAAAGTGGCAAGTAGGGTTTTAGGTGAGAATATTCAGAAGAAAAAAAGTAATAGAAAAGTCAGAATTAGTAAAAGTGTAAAAGAGGAAAAAAGCATGCAGAGAATATAAATGTATTAAAAACAAAGAAAGTGAAAAATAGTCTTCAGTACTTTCTCTTCTGTTTATTTTTTATATAACATATAATAACATTTCACTCTTCTTATACTTTAAAGCAAAATATATTTATTTATTTTTCACAGTTTCGACTTATATCAAAAGTTAATCATTATTTTATTTAGCGGGAAAATGCATTTTTATTAGCTTTTTAGCAGGAATGGAGAATTTAAATTTAGCAGATTTTTTAATGGGATTCATAATCAATTTCTGGTCAGCAAATGAATTTCATATATGGCAACACTGTTTATGTATTGGCCACTCAGTGCACCATTGTGCAAATGCCTGGTAGGTCGTGTATCATCATTGAGAGAATTTTATGAACTGTATGGAACTTATACAGATAGCGGTATATATTATAATAACTATGAATAAATAATTTAATTTTTGACTACACACACATATATATATTATATTATAGGGGTACAACTTATAATTATTTTCATCTTAGAGATACATGATCAAAAAAGTTTGGAAATCACTGCTCTAACTAAAAATGCAAAAGACAATCAAGTATTTGTAATGCAAATGTTTCTATTAAACCTTCTTATACTTTCATTCCATATATACTTCCTAAAGTACTTTTTGAAGCAGTATTTATATTTGAAATAAATATATATTCAACACAACAATCTTTAAATATATATTTAATATTAATAATTAAAAATACAGTACTAAAAAAACAAGATTATAATTATATATAGGAATCCTAATAGCTGAATTACTCAACATATATTTTTAATAATGGAGGTTTTCAGATTTTTGATGCAGCAAATTTAACAATAATTTTATTATAATTTAATGTTGTTTTGTCATTGTTAAAAACATTTTTGATAAATTATTTAAGCCACTGATTGAAAATATTTCTTCGATTATTTTTTGTTCGTTTTTAAAAGTGAAAAAGATCATTTGTTATTTGCATATAGAAACAATGTATGGTGTCAGTAGATTTGCTGAAATATATACAATTTGTGCACAAATGTATCATTGTAATAAATTTATTAATTTTTTTATAAATAAGTAAAAATTAGGTTCCCATTTTCATGTGGAACTAAAGATGTCCATTACTTTTGCCACTGTGAAAATCCAGCTGGATATAAGCCTGAATAGTTAGATAATCATTGACCAATTATTCAATCTGGAAATATAAAAAAATTCAGTTGTCAAACAATTTAATTATCAGCATGTCTCAGTTTTTTAAAAAACCTACTTTTTTTTTCAGTTAGTCTATTTTAATAATTAACGAATAAATATTTTCAATTTTTAAAAACTATTACTTTTAACAAATGCAAAAATGTCTTTCCACTTTGCAATTGGGAAACATTTCACTTTTTATCCAATTTATTTTCAATTTTTCAAATATATTTCTTTTTAACAGTGCATCATTTAATTAAATATTTCCCCAACAAAAATATGTATGCCTTTATCTTATAAATATATCTAATGAAATTACAGTATTTTAATATTAATTTTATCGAATTAATACATTGTACAGGCTTACACCTGCATTTATATATGTAATATATGCGGGATTTGAACTCAGAAACAGCCAAAAGATAGACATCTAATAGAAGTCATGACAAAATCCTTAAAGTTTCTGTTGAAACATCAACACAAAATTCTCTATAATCATATATATATATATTAATATTTTATATTAAAAATTTCTATGCAATCTACATATTTTTATCAAGTGAAAATATGCCTTATTAGATTAGCCCATTAAATTTTAGCCTCTGAACACCTTCAAAGTGTGTAATTTGTTAATTATTTAATTTTTCCTTAAATTTAATTTTAAATAAAAAAAACACCTTAAATTTTTGTTTTGACAAATTTGATTAAAAGTGTAAATTCAAAAAATGAAAATAATGTAAAAATAAAATATCAACTTTGCAAATAAATAAGTGTAATAAAAATAATAAATGATCAAAACAAATGACTTTTTTAAAGCCTTTAGGCTCTTAATAATATATTCAACAAAATAAAAAATCATTCTTTACCAAAACTGTATGATTGAGGTAGTCTAAGTTCAAATGGCAAAAATATTTTTTGAAATATTAAAAATCATCTTTTATTTACAAAAAACCTCACTAGGTCCTGCATAACATTTGTAAATTCAGTTAACTAATTTTCTGTTAAAAAGAAATTTATTTTTAAAAAAATTAAATGCAAATATCAAACATTTATTAAGAGACAAATATTTAATAATTTTATAAAAAATAATAATAATAAACAAATAATTGTGTAAAATTATTTTGTTATTACTAATTCTTTAAAGGCATGTGCTGATGAAGCACAGAGTGTTTTTGCTTAACTAAGTAATGAGTATTTAGTTTGAAAGACTGATACCTGTTGATATTTAAGTATTTTAATTATAATTAAAAATTGTAATATATTAAAACCATTAAGCATTTTTTAATTTAAGTTAAATGTAATGTGCATTGAATATTAAATTTGACTGCAGCACCAATAAATAATTTTATTTCCATTATTTGGACAGTTAATTTTGTAAAAGCAATTTTAGTTTTTTTCTATTATAATAAGTAAAGATATAGTAAAGAAAAATATCATGTAGTTAGTAATATTGAAAACACATTACTGCAATGAAAATTAAAAATTTCTTTTTTTTTAATTTTCCTAATTAGATAAATACTATTTATTAAATATTTCTTGATTTTAATAAAAGATATTGTATATATTTTTTAAAAATGTAAATAATTTTTATGCATTTATTTTAATGACTTCAACTTATAAAAAGCCTCAGATTTTAAAATAACTTTTATTTATAATAAAAATCATTTTAGTTATTAATTTGTTTTTATTAAAAAAATTACATACATATATTTCTTTTAAAAAGCTGCTATTTATGATTTATTTGGTCGAATTAAAAAATATCTATTAACTATCAAAAAAATAATTTGTTGTGTATTTTAACAATTTCTGTTTTAAAAAAAGCCACTTGTTTTTCACCATAGTTTGCATATTGAATTTTTATGCATTTGACCACAAGATACAATTCTCACTAAATGATGTGCAAATAAGATATCACATATTACCATAAAGGTGGCATATAAAGTAAAATGAAAAAACAACAAATTTAAGTATTTTTAGAATTAATAATTTTACATTTATTCATAAATTGCATATTTTAATAATTTTCATAAATTTTTTAGAGTAATATATAAAAAAACGATACCTACATATTATTTGAAGTTTAGTCTTCAATACTTATGATTGCTAAATATTTGATGTTTTATTTACTTACTTAATTGTAAGTAAATTTATCTTTCAAATATTTAAAAAATCATTTTTAACAAAGTTGTAAATAACAATTTTACTTTCTGTATTAATGTCAATTTATTTATGTGGCAAAAGATAGCCATCTTTAAAGCATAATGATAGCTAAAAGTTAGTAAAGAATTTATAGTAGATACAAAACTACTCTAGACATTTTCAACAACTTATCTTTGAAAGTTAAGTGTCCTTAATTGATTAATACCTTGTACAGGCTTACACTTGATTAAATAAAACGTACTATCAAATATTTAGCAATCATAGATAATCATAATGATTTTAATGAAGACTAAAATGTCACTTCCCAGTCTAATATATAAGTACTAAAAAATCTTATCTATGATATTTCTTACTTCTGCAACTGAAAATGTTTTTATATTTTAATTTTTTAACCTGCATTAAACTGTTTTCAAATGTTACATGAAAGATATCATTTATTTCTTAACAAAACAAAATGGACCTTGTAATTATTTATTTACGAATCTTTATTAAAAATAACACTGAGAAATTATATATTTGAAAGTACAAATATATTCAATAACCACACGTTTGCAATTTATGTGCACACACAGGCATGATATAAACTATTACTTACACAGACATTCAATTAGTTTTTTATTTTTTGAAGAAAATAGTAATATAATAAATAATTTTATCTTCTGAAAGGTAACTTTGAAATAATACTTTTAGAAATGAAAAATATAGAAATATTTGAATATTGTGAAATAGAATTATCAATTGTTTACAAAAAAAAAAAGCCAACAATTTCTCCGTTATTTATTTTAATGTAACTAATATAGAAGATGTGAACACAGACTTTCAAACTTCTTTTAGCTATTCACTCTATCTCATACAACAGATACACATGACCACACACGTGTGAAAAAGATAAATGATCTCTAATATACGTATTTCATACTGAACCAGCACTCACGTAGTCCAGATCATTATTTCCCACACACATATATAATCATTGTTCTGTTTATATTAAAATAGCAAATCTTCATACTTTAATGGACTAGCTTGAGTCTACTCCACCCTCCAACTCTTCAGCCATCCATACTATTGAAAATCTGATGATGGAATGTCCAAATCCCTTATTACTGCTAATATTGTTGATATGCCCATATTGGCTCTAAGAGTGGAGTAGATTGAAACCTGTCCATTAAAGTGTGAAAATTTTTCTACTTTAATATAAACAGAGCAATGATTATATATGTATGGGAAATAATGATCTGGACCAATGATGAGTGCTGATTCAGCATGAAATATGTACATTGAATACCATTTATCTTTTCCACATGCATGCAGTCATGTGTATTAGTTGTATAATATAGTGGAGAATGGAAAACTGAAGGGATCTTGAAAGTCTGTGTTCAAATCCCCTCTATTACATCTAGACTCGATATATAAAATATGCTTGCATTAAAGATATTATAAATTCAGCCTGTATCCTGCCCGGTCCTCTTCTGTGTATTTAAATGGACAAGGTCCTTTACATGAGAGGTCAGAGTGACTTAAGACAGCATGGGCATGACAATAATATTGCCATTAACAAGGGATTTGAACATGGATGAAGAGTTGGAGGGTGGAGTAGACTGAAGCCTGCCCATTAAAGTGTGAAAATTTGCTATCTTAATATAAACTGATTAATGATTATATATATGTGTGGGAGATAGTTATCTGGACCAACTGATGAGTGCTGGTTCACCATGAAATATGTATATTGGAAACCATTTATCTTTTTCACATGTGTGGTCATGTGTATCGTTGTTGTGTGAGATAGAGTGGATGGTTGAAGAGATCTTGAAAGTCTGTGCTCAAATCCTCTATATTACATGTAGACTCCAGGTATATAAAATATGCTTGTATTTAAAATATTTAACTAGTAAAGTAAAAATTGATGATCAGTTAAACAAATAATTTGTATCACTATTAGTTTTTTTTAAAAACTTGGATAACAAAAGGAAACGTGATTTCCATTGATAACAAAAAATTGTTTGAACTAATGCTTAAGCAGGTTATTTAAAAACAATAGATTTTTTTTTGTCTTTTATTTAAATTAATAGGAAAATGATATGACTTGATACATCATTTTATAAAGCATTTAAATGCTTTTTAATAGCATAGTCATATTTTATCAGGTTGAAGAGTAATTTTTAATCTTTTTTTTTTGTCAAACAATATTTTTTCTATTTGCAAGTTTTTTTGTTTTCATCAGTACATCTTTCACCTTTATCTTAATCCTATCACAACCATCCATTAGCCCAGAAGTCAGACCAACCTCTCACATAACAAGTACATTATTTTTTTTCAAGTAAACCATATAGCACATGTTTATGTATTTAAGTATATTTTAAATCTCGATTCCATCGCTTACTACTGAAACATATGATCAACGACATGTGAAAAATACCCCAAATTTAAAAAAATATTAAATTTTATTTTTGGCTTTAATGGTTATAATAATTTCCCTCATATACACTTTTGAATGCAAAAAAAATTTGTTTAATAAAACTTCTCCTGACAGTTTTGACTGTCCAGTAGTCTTCATCAGTGTTCTCAAATTTCTTCCTCTACCTTTTAAATAACTTAAGTTATTTAGTAGAGAAAATCTAAGAACCTATTATTTAAAAGGTAGAGGAAAGGCCACTATATTTTTTGTTTCAAAATCAGTGGATTTGCCTTTTTTCTAGTTCACAATGCTATTACTTGACTATGCAATCCATTTGTTTGAAATTGTAATTATCAACTTAATATCACTTAGATATTCTCTTTTGCTTTGCAAAATTATGCCCATACATATAATTTAATATCACTATAATGATGTAAAGCAGTTAAATACAATAATTTTTAAATTATAGCATTAAGACTTGTATATACATTGCTTTAATATTAAAAGAAAACATGCCTATATGTTTGAAAAGGAAAGTTTTTAATAAGTGTATCTCACCAGTACTTAGTTATGGATCTGAGACTTGGACACTTAATAGAAGAACAATAGACACTTCAGACTATTCAAAAAAATATGGAGAGATGCATGTTAGGAGTTACTAGAAGAGATCAAAAATGCAATACGTAGATAAGAGAACAACAGGTGTTATTGACAACATTGAAAGGATTAAAAGACTGAAATGGAATTGGGCTGGACATATTGCTAGAAGAGATGACAATAGATGAACAATTGAAATATTAAACTGGATTCCAAGAGATTGTAAAAGACCCAGAAAGAGACCACATGTGAGATGGCTGGATGAAATAAGCAAGTGCGTAGGGGTAATGTAAAAAAGAGAAGCTAGAGATTAGAGAAACTGGATTGAACTTGGAGAGACCTTCATCCTGTAGTGGATTGATAATGACTGATGATGAATTTAAAGTTTCTTTTATTTAATGTCTTCATAGATGCCTATTCATCAAAGACCAGTTAAATCACACACACAAAAGATTGTTTTTGACACTCATAAATTTTCATTGTTATTACTTTAATGTTTTTTTAAAATTCTTCATTAATAAGTTAAAAAGAGCAAGAAATGCTTGCTAATTAATATCTAAAACACAAACAAAGTTTGCTTTTGGCATAGACTTTTTTTTGAGATTAAATATATGACCATTCAGACATAATTTATTAAGGTATTTATTTTTATAAAATGTTAATTTTTAGGATATTTGTTATTACATGATCTTCAAAATAACTTCGCATATGTATGTTAGTATGTCAGGAGAAGTGTGTTATTCTTTCATAAATTTTCTGTTTGGCTTAGTGCATCTTGACATTCTACAAGTTAAATGAACATAAATTATTTAATATCCTATCATTAAGTAATATTAATAATCACAGATGGTGCTCAGCATTTAAAGTGCACTAAGCCAAACAGAAAACTGCTGAAAGAAGAATAACATATTTCGCTAGGCATACTAACATATCACATGATCACTATTTCATACTAGCACATAATTGTTATTAAACAAGGCAAAACTCTCTAGACAGTAGTGCCACCCTGTGCCTTGCTTAATAACAATTACGTGGTAGTATGAGGTGATGATCATGTGATGTTTAGTGGTTTAACACCAATCCTGCCTAATAGAATAGTGGTGGCTATGGTTGTTAAAGAGCCAAAGACACCAAAATGTATGGGTGCTGAACTGAGTTCAGACTCATATGACTATATAAGCTGTTGAGCTTAGATTGAAAATATTATTGTGTTTTCAATTTCATTCTCATAGCTTTGTAGTTAAGTGGAGATAAAAGGTGGCTGATGGAGGGTTGCATTAGATCCTAAGATCTAGGTGCAGTGCTCTCAGATCCAAAGCTCCTCACTGACGAAGGCCACAAGCCAGAAACTAGTCTGGGGATATTGGATGAATATGCACTAGATAGGGATTCTATGCACAAGCCTTTTGGCATCCATTGATTACTCTGTTTGGCACAGAGTGGCACTACTGTATAGAGTTTTGCCTTGTTCATACTAACATATGTATGCAAAGTGGAAATAAAATTCTGTTTTTGAAAATAAAAATGTAATATTTTTAAAAATAATTACTATAATAATAATTTAAAAAAAATGTAACATACATTACATTGTTTTGTCTCAAATCACACATTTTCAATAATTACAAAAAAGCACAAAACATAATTAAAAATATTATTTAATTAAAAAATAATGAATAATAATTTAAAAATGATTAAATAATAATACTAAAGATATAGAAATTAATATATATATGTGTGTGTATAAAATTATAACAATAATAGCAAAAGCTCAATTAAGAAATGCTCCATACAATTTAAAATTTCATGACAAACTCTATCAGCAATTTTTTTGTGTGTATAATTAGAGCTTCTATCCTTTGATTAAAGTGGAAACAATAATATAAAAGCATTGAAAATGAAAATTATGGGCAAAGTATCAAACTGGAGCAAAAACAAATAGGTTCTTAGAAACCATGGAATGTGTTGTAAAAAACAACAACCAAGAAAACAACTGTAATTATGTACTAAAGCAATATGCTTTCTGGAAGAATTAATTTAAATTCTATGCAACAATAATAAAAAATAACCATTCATTCGCATACAGTACAAAATACATTGCATCAGGCAAATTGTTTTGATTCTAAATACACTCTGAAAAAATATCTAGTATCATCATCATCATCCATTATCAATCCACTGCAGGATGAAGGTCTCTCCAAGTTCAATCCATCTTTTCCTATCTTTAGCTTCTCTTCTCCACATCACCCCGCACACTTTCTTATTTCATCCATCCATCTCACATGTGGTCTCTTTCTGGGTCTTTTACAATCTCTTGGAATCCACTCTAAAATTTCAATTGTCCATCTATTATCATCTCATCTAGTATACATTTGTCTATTGTAAGATATACTGAAGCAGTCGGATCTGAGTTCGATCCTAGCTTCATGACATCTAGCCATAAGCCCACTTCAAACCCTAGTACTAACCTTAAATTTCCGATGCAATGGGGCTTTATACATTCAATCCATGCTGATTTCCATAATGAAAAACTTACTTCATAAATGGGTATTCAAATAACTAGTTTCAGATTTAAATTGATTAATTTTATTAATAAATTCATGATAGAATTATTCATGAATTTATATGTATTACAACTGCGTGGATTGTGCATATATATTTGTAAATATTTAAATATATATAATTGTTTGAAAGTTTCATTGCATCGGGAATGTTTGATTTTATTTTTAAATAATTTGTTAAAGTTTTATTGATTAAAAGCTACATTCTTTCGATAAGCTTTCAGATTTTTCCCTTCCACAAAAACAACAGTTAAAGTTTTATTAATTAGAAAAAAGATAAGGATTTCCTAATTAAAATCATTTTCTGATTTTAAGAATTCATTTTCTAATTAGAAAATAAATTCAAGTTAATGAGCTTGAAAGCCTTATTGAAGGAATGTATCTAAAAACAACCAGTAAATCTAAAAACATTGATAATGAAAGAAGCGCTAGCCTGAAGGCATCAGAGGACAGATATATAGCTCTGAAAAGTTTGGAGAAGCCATCTTTGTTGTAGAGAAGTGCAGTCAACTCTGTGCATTTTTAAATTATAAAATTAAAGTGTTCCGATCATGGTGAAGGGCTAAAACGTCAGGAATCTGGCTATTTGTTCCTGAAGTCCCCTAAAAATCTTCAATGAAGCTGCTGAATCCTTTCCGGACCAATCATGCTGCTAAAATTATAAAAAGCCACTAAAATGCTGTTCAAGTAATCGACTAAATGCATGCCTATGTTTTTACCAACCTGGACGTGTAAACTAAGAACCAGCCCCGGAAGAATTGGGTAATATGTTTCCAAATGAATCTTAATCTTTCTGGCCAGTTTCGAACTTTACTTTACACTCCCTTTTAGAGCTCTTTTATTCTTTAATGTAATAATCCTTATAAAACCTTTTATTCATGCTACTGTAAACTTATATCATAATTATCTCAACCTCTAGTCTTTAAACTTTCTCTTTTTTAACTTGGCGGTTCATTTATTATATTATATATATTTGTGTGCTTTATTAATGTCGTTTATTTTTAATTATATGCCAATAATCTTTCGACTCGATGAGCTCCTTTGTTCTATTTGCCTCACGCAAATAATATAATATTAATTCTAATAGTAGTTCCCGCCCATTAGAACTAAATTTATAAGTTCTATCAATCATCGAGTCGAAAGAAATTATTACATGTTTACTATTTTTATAATTGGCTAATAAGCATTTATTTTATAACGTCTTGCGTGCGATTATAATTACGATAGAATGACAGCCTGTTAAGCTAATTGCGCAGACGCTGTGAGAATATTAATAAATGAATACCTTCGAACAACCACATGATATAGTATTTATATAAGAGTAATGTGGTTGTTCGAAGGTATTCATTTATTAATAACATTCTCACAGCATCTGCGCAATTAGCTTAACAGGCTGTCATTCTATCGTAATTGGCTAATAATAAATTATTAGCTCCATTTCCAATCTATGCCCCAGCTATTTTCTCATGTTTACCAATATGTATTTATTCCTATATATAATCTTAAAATGTTTTCTGCAAAAGGGTCGATAAAGGAATCAACTAAATATACTCTAATTCAAATTTCAGTTAATTGCTATTTAGATTCAGGAAGGGCACGATGATTGGGGCATAATTAATATGATTTGCAAATACTTTAAAATGGTTTTCGTTAAAAGCTCGTTTGACTTTAATTAATTGATCAAGTCATCACGTAGAGTATTCTATATGGGTTTTAGTATTCAAATGATGACTATCAAGTCATCATCTTCGAACGTTGCTGACATAGGGCAATCTTCCGCTCCATTAGGCTGGTCGGTGATCATATTTCTGTTATTTAAATTATCGAGGAAGAAAGCTCTTCCTCTCCTGTTCATATTAGTCAAAGGGCATAAGACTTGTCAGACGCAAGCCGCCATAGGACTTCGATTATCGACTAGCCATCGTCTTTCAATTTCACTTTATAGCTCATAATTCGTCAGCACCGTTACCTCTCTGTTCCAGTAAAGCCCGCTCTGATGCTCGTAATTCGTGATTTAAATTAAAGTCCAACAAATTCTCCATTTTATCTCAAAATAAGTTTCTAATAAAAATTAAAGTTATGCTCTAAAATACGTATCTTGCTCTTCATGAATGGATTTGCGAATGTGAAAATAAATATCACATTCTTTCGTATAAAATTAGAGTAAAAATTTCCTTTACTAATGAATACCTTTATCTGCCTTTTATTTTCTTGTTGGGGGCATAGACATAGAATTCCAATATTGCGTAATATTCGTTGGCATATAAGGACCGCCACTCTGATTATAATTATAAACTTTGTTTAAGGACTAGAATTAATTAATTTAATCTTTATTTAAAATCCAAACCAAACAAATTATTATTATTAAATATTTTCTAAACACACTTGGTTTCTTAGTGCTTAATTCTTTCATAATTATGTTAATGTTAATACTCGCTGTCTGTGTTGGCAACCCGAACATATACATATGATTCGATTTAAAATTATTTTAATTATTTATTATCAGATATTAATATCAGTTCAGGGGTCTCTGATCCTCACCAACCGTTGAGCTAGTTTCTTGGCGCATAGCACTGTGCCGTCGATTTAGATTTCTACTAATCTGAGCTGGTGAGTTGGGTTTGAATTCAGTTTTGGTTCAGCTGAGTCTGGATCCAACTTGCAGTTTAGGTGGTGCATTTTTCGACTGGTACAATACTAATCATCATCATCAACCATTATCAATCCACTGCAGGATGAAAGTCTCTACAAGTTCAATCCATCTTCCCTGATCTTTAGCTTCTCCACATCACCACACACTTTCTTATTTCATCCATCTCACATGTGGTCTCTTTCTCAGTCTTTTACAATCTCTTGGAATCCAGTTTAAGATTTCAATTGTCCATCTATTATCTCTAAGATATACTAATAGATATATATACACATATGTTGTACTGAATTGTATATGTTAAGAAGTCTGCACTATATATATGCTATACTGAATTGTATATGTTGAAAAGTGTGCAATATATATAATTATGTATGTGTTTTAAATATTACTATTTATGTAATGTTCATTAATCAAAATCAATAATTTTATTCCTTTTTTGATTATTTAAATAAATGTTATGGACCTTCATAGAGAAAGTATAAACTTTCCAATATGAAAAATATTAGTATCTGTGAATTTATATGATCTTCTAAAGATGTTGGAATTAAATAGAGGAACTGTGGTAATTCTGCTTTATTTAAATTTCATCAGATAGGAATAACCACTCCTTAAAACGAAAAAAATTCTTTATGTTTTATCAATAAAAATCATCTTAGCTATTTTATTTTAGTTATTTTAATCTGAGCATTTATTTCTTATTTTACTAATAACATTAAAAAGTATTTAATTTAAAGGGGAAAAAAATTCATAAAATATATTAAAAAATATTTGTCATAGAATCAGAATGACTAACAAAAATATTAAAATTTTATTGCTGCCATGCAAATAATATACAATTCAGTGTTTTATGTTGTATTAATGAATAAGCAACACCCATTTTCGTAACTTACATATTATTTATCCATGCACACAAGTATATGTTGTAATAGATATTTGAGTTGTAGGAGTTGAGTGAATGACGAATTCATAAACCAATACCTGGATATATTTTGATATATCAAACATATAACAGAAAAAGGCTGAATGATGTGATTATATATATATTATAAATCATCATCATCATCAACCATTATCAGTCCACTGCAGGATGGTCTCTCCAAGTTCAAACCATCTCCGATCTTTAGCTTCTCTTTTCCACAACACCCCTGCACACTTTCTTATTTCATCCATCCATCTCACATGTGGTCTCTTTCTGGGTCTTTTACAATCTCTTGGAATCCCGTTTAAGATTTCAATTGTCCATCTATTATCATCTCTTCTAGCAGTATGTCCAGCCCAACTCCACTTGTCTTTTAATTTTTTCAATGAGGTCAATAATACCTGTTTGTTGTCTTATCCATATGTTGCATTTTCTATCTCTTCTTGTTACTCTAAGATGCATCTCTCCATATTTCTTTGAGTGATCTGAAGTCTCTGTATTGCTCTTCTATTAAGTGTCCAAGTCTCAGATCCATAAGTAAGAACTGATAAAACATTTATTAAAAACCTTTCTTTTCAAACACATAGGCATATTTCATTTTAGGCTCAAGTTACTTCTACCAAAAGCACTCCAACCAAGTTTAATTCTATGATTAATTTCATTCATTATATTTCTGTCTGTATTAATAATCTGACCAAGATATTTGTAGCTGTTAACTTCTTCTAACTCATCATAATCAGTCTTTATTTTCATATTTTGAGAAAATCCATTGAACATTACTTTAATTTTTTAAGTTATATTTAGTCCTACTTTCCTCTAATAACTCCTGCAACATTTCCTGCAGCTCTAAAGCATTATTTGCAAAAACAACTACATATCTGCAAAATCTAAATGATTTAAATAATCTCCATTGACTTTCACTCCTTTAGATTCCCATTTTAATTCACAAAATACTTCTTGTAGCACTGCTGTAAAGTTTTAGATATGGAGTCACACTGTCTTACCCCCTTCTCAATATTGACTTTCCTAGTATCATTATGTAATCTAATTGTTATTGCATTTTTATAAATATTCTTTAAAATATGACAAGATCCTGGATCTATACCTTGATGATCCAATACTTTAATTACTGAAGAAATGTTTATAGAATCAAATGCCTTTTTATAATCTACAAATCCAAATATGATCTACTGTACTAAAACCACTTTTAAATTTAGCTTGTTCTCCTGGTCAGTAGAAATCCAATGTTCTCTGTAGACGAGTTGTAATTATCTTGATAAAATTTTTGTATAAAACTGATAAAAGGCTAGTAGGTCTGTAATTTCTAATATCTTCTTAATCACCTTTTTAAAATATTAATACTGCATTCTTCCAATCATCTGTTATATCTTTTATCATTTAGAAATTTAGTATATAATTTTTCTAAAAAAAAATTATATTTCTTCACCTGCTTCTTTAATATAATTCCATCATTACCTGGAACCTTTCCTTTCTTCATAAATTTAATTGCATGTCTCACTTCTTCATTTACATTCTGGGAAATTCAGAAGATATAATAGATATGAGATACTTGTTCTTTATTACTAAATAATTCTTGATAGAACTCTTTACCCATTTCATGATGTCATCTCTCTTTTTAAATAGTATATATAATCTTTACTCTGATTAATGAGGATAATTTGTGACAAGGTGGATCATAAAGACTTCATATAAAAAATAAGGATGCAAAAAAAATTAATTCATTATTTTAAATTCAAACCATATAAAAATTTGATTAAATAAATAAAGCTTAACTGGAAAAAATGTTAATCAATGACTATACATTTCATTAAGCATATTACAAAAGTTATTAACCTGTGGATAAATATACTGTTTAAAACATTTTGGTAGCTATAATATTTTTTATAAAAAAAAATGTATAACTTTTTCTTTGAAGGTCCTCCATATTGTTTCTTATATTGCAGAGAAGGTTTCCCAATTCACGATTTCTTAAATTAAAATAAAGCATGAAAGAAAAGAATTAAGTAAATACAGTGTGTATTTTAAAACTAAAAAAAAAAAAATTAAATGAGATATGTATTTTTTAAATTTTATTTTTGATGCACTTTGTCCTATTATCAGTTTTTTATTATTGTAATATCTAACCAATGAAATTGAATTTTTTTTTTGCACCACTTAGTTTTTTAAAAAAAAAAAAACACTTAATGAAATTAAATAAAAATTTAATAAAATAAATGTCTTGTACAGTTGATGGCCGATGTTTTAATAATCTAAGTGATTAAATCTTTTTTGTTTTGTTAATATTATAAAAATATATTTTTTTAAACAATTGCCATTATTTTGAATTTCAAAAACAAATTATAAGATCACTGAATTTGAACTTCTATTTAGTAAACTTTTATCATGAAAGTCGATTATTAACTACTTAATGCACAAAACTGCCCCCCCCCCCCGCAAAACAATTTACAATTACAATGACCATATTTTATAATTACGATTAATATATTTTTTTGTCACAAGCAAAATAATGTTCATATGAATTTTAATCTTTGGTATTGATTGAGTGAATATATTTTACCTAATATACACATTTTAAAATTTAATATTACATTTTATTATGTGATTAAAGCATGTTTTTGATTACTACTGTACTGAATTAAACTGGCATATATATATATAGTCATTAATAATGAAAGTCTTCTTTACTTTGAATGCATCACAAAAGAAAGCCCTGATTATCTTGTAAGAACATTGTACAAACATTTGACAAAATACATTAATTGTATTTTAATTCTATAATAAAAAATATAATGTTGGATACTATATAATGAAACAGTCAATTTTGATCACTTGTCTGGGAGGGGTTTGATCAATGCACCTTTTCATGGTTTAGTTCAAGTAGGATCTGGCGTTTTTACCTCTGTATACTCTCAATTTATGGGGTTCGCTAGGTCCCTTTTTCTACCAGCCTCAACCTACAGTAAATTTCCCCTAACATATTTTATCTCCATCTTTATGATCTGTAGTGCCATACATAAAATTAAAGACATTTGGTTAAATTATGTAATTAAATTTACACGCCCAATATAAGATTCATAAATTAAAACTTTACACAAGATTTATAAATTAAAACTTTATATAAGATGTATAAATTAAAATTTCATAAAATAAATTCTTACCCAAAGTGCATGTTCCTTTCCTATCCTACGCTGCAATTATTTCTACAAATTTTTTTTTATAAAGATTCATCATTATATCTATTATTATTACTGTGCCAGTTTTAGCTTTATTTGAGTACCCATACACCAATCTTGTTCATTAATCTCATTTTACTCGTTTCATTGACTGTCTTCAACTCAACTTCAGGTAAAACATAATTCAAGATACTGGATACACATTTTATTTCTTTTCCCATTCCTGATGACAAAATTTATTATGAGAGACTTTTAGTCTTCCCGGGCACCAGTCATCAGTGAGCAAGTAAAGTTTCACATATATACATCATATATTTCAAATTTTAAATTGTTTATCAGACCAATCTAAGTATAACCATAAAATATTTCACATTAACCACCCTATGTGCATATATATCAGCTCTGCACCTAGACAAAAAAAAAATTCATTTGAAGTTTTTAGGTATATGCCAAACAGAAATTTTTGCATATATAGTCTGGGGTACAAAATTTTATATCCACATACTAATAATTCTAAAATATGTCTAACGGGATTTACATTTTGAAACAAATGAAAAAAAAACAACTATTACATGATTTATCCCACGTCAATGTATCATACATATACAATGAAAAAACAAAAAATACTTAATTGTAATTATTAATTAGAGAAAATATAACTTACTATTAAAAATTTTCGGCTGAACGTTTTCGAGGAACCATGCCTCATACTCATAGCCTTCATGAAAAGTGTAATAAATATATGCAAATGTAAATATTCAAATAAGCTACTGTTACGTAGCCCATTTTTTCGAGATCTCGAAGCATGTGTCCTTTCTGTTAATGGCATGGATGTCTCTATTAATATAGAATGCCTCCTTTATTTTTCTCCTGTAATCATTTGGCTCTGAACATAAAATAATGGGGTTGGCAGGTATGAAGTTGTGCCCAGATTGTTTACTATGTTCGAAAAATACAGAGGATGTGTTGCTGTTCGTTTGAGCTCTGTTGAATGTGTAACGATGTTGAGCCAATCTGGTATTAATTGTGGCTTTCGTTTCCCCATAATATGTAGCGTGGCATCCGGCTTGAGGGTAGGAAATAGAGTACACCACGTATGGGGTGAGCGATCGATCAATGTGGTCTTTAGAGTTATTGATTAACCTATTGGAATTGGGTGGAGTTCTGAATATTATGTTGAATTTATTGTTTAAAGTTTTCGTTAGTTTGCTGGATATTTTAGGGATGTAGGGGATTGTTATTCTAGGTAGATTAGTGCGAGGTAATTTATTGTTTATTGTACTATTAAATTTCATGATTTTCTTTTTAATGGTTTTATATTTGAATCATGCTGCCAATAGATCTTTAGTATAATTGTTTATATTTTCCTTCCTATGTGCTTCGTATTTTCACAGATGAAAGTTTCTAAACAAAAATGCATTAAGACCTGCAAATTTGTGCGATGTGGGTGAGTTAGAGTGGATACAGCTGCGAATTTCAAATGGTTTAACAATCATTTTGTAATCTATTGAGTGGTGATTTCTCGATAAAGAGAGGTCGAGATATTTGAGTTCTTTATTATTTTCATATGTGTTGAGTTTTGTAATTCACGTTGTATATTTAAAATACTATTTTTAGAGGTTATGATGAAAATATCGTCTACATATCGTAATTATAGATTACCTTAATTTTGGCTCTTACACGATAAATTCGTCTTTTCAATTCATCTCCAGAATTAAAAATGCTCAAATCTCTCATAGTTCTGTTATGGTTACGATGGATGTGAAGGAATTATACGGATCAATTAATAGAAAAGCATCCATCCAAATTATACACGAAGAGCTGTTACAAGTATCTTGTCCTAATGAAAGAATTAAATTTATTATGGCCTTTTTGACATGGCTTGATTCCCATATATTTACACTCTTCGAAAACAAATGGTACACAATGCAAGATGGTTGGCCCATGGGCCTTCCTATTAGTGGCGTTTTATCTAGTATATATTTAAATAAATACGAGCAATCCATCATTCCAAAATACTTCAACAGTAACCTAGACTTCATATATATACGATATGTAGACAATATTTTCATCATAACCTCTAAAAATAGTATTTTAAATATACAACGTGAATTACAAAACTCAACCAAACTATCATTCACTATCACATATGAAAATAATAAAGAACTCAAATATCTCGACCTCTCTTTATCGAGAAATCACCACTCAATAGATTACAAAATGATTGTTAAACCATTTGAAATTCGCAGCTGTATCCACCCTAACTCACCCGCATCGCACAAATTTGCAGGTCTTAATGCATTTTTGTTTAGAAACTTTCATCTGTGTAAATACGAAGCACATAGGAAGGAAAATATAAACAATTATACTAAAGATCTATTGGCAGCAGGATTCAAATATAAAACCATTAAAAAGAAAATCATGAAATTTAATAGTACAATAAACAATAAATTACCTCGCACTAATCTACCTAGAATAACAATCCCCTACATCCCTAAAATATCCAGCAAACTAACGAAAACTTTAAACAATAAATTCAACATAATATTCAGAACTCCACCCAATTCCAATAGGTTGATCAATAACTCTAAAGACAACATTGATCGATCGCTCACCCCACACGTGGTGTACTCTATTTCCTGCCCTCAAGCCGGATGCCACGCTACATATTATGGGGAAACGAAAGCCACAATTAATACCAGATTGGCTCAACATCGTTACACATTCAACAGAGCTCAAACGAACAGCAACACATCCTCTGTATTTTTCGAACATAGTAAAAAATCTGGGCACAACTTCATACCTGCCAACCCCATTATTTTATGTTCAGAGCCAAATGATTACAGGAGAAAAATAAAGGAGGCATTCTATATTAATAGAGACATCCATGCCATTAACAGAAAGGACACATGCTTCGAGATCTCGAAAAAATGGGCTACGTAACAGTAGCTTATTTGAATATTTACATTTGCATATATTTATTACACTTTTCATGAAGGCTATGAGTATGAGGCATGGTTCCTCGAAAACGTTCAGCCGAAAAATTTTTAATAGTAAGTTATATTTTCTCTAATTAATAATTACAATTAAGTATTTTTTGTTTTTACATATAAGGAGAAATTAAAACCATATTTATATACAATGAAAGTTATGCCATATTTTAACAAAATCTGGAAAATTTTATGCATATATAATTGTTGACACAGAGTATGGAGAAATTAACTAATCCAGGGTGTGGAATAAATTAACATGTCCCACAATTGAGTGTCCAGAACTTGGGGAAAAATATTACATATATTATGGTGCCAATGTACAAATAGTTTTTCTTTACTTATATATATGATAACCTATTCAGTTCTAAGAGAACTATATAGAATCCACATACAGATATAATCCATTATTCCCAGATGTGTATCTTTATATTTATTACAAGATTGGAGACATATAAACAATATGTATGAATAAGATGTTTGGACTATAAGACTATTAAAAAAAACACAGGTAAGCTTTAATATATAAAAAATTTATTAAATAAAATAATAAAAATTAAATCACTGTTATTAACTTATTTCATTTATATATACATGTTACTGTGTTAGTGAAGTAGGTAATCTACATGATTTTGATATTGTTAAATGAATATAAAATAATTCTTAAGTGTACATATATGTGGATACATCTGTACAATGCTAATCAAGTTTATGAATTTTAAAATGGCCAGCTTTGAAGTTACAACAGATATGCAAACGCATATGTATATTTGGCATTATAATATCAAGTGTGACAGTCTAAAAGAGCCTATAAAATCACCATGCTATGAATTATTTTAATAACAACAAATTTATTATTGACACGGATGTATTCGCCATGATAAACTGTTGTAGTATGAAAAGCTATCAAAACTGTCAATTTTAACTTTCTTAAAATTGACATAAAATGAAACTAGTTAAACAACTTTAGATAGAGAGAGAAAAAAAATTTTTTAAAGAAATAATGTACACGTTTTATCATCTATAATTTCTGGAGGCATTACTATCTTTAAACAATCTCTCTCAGCTTTCTTCTTGGATTCTTCCAAAAAAGGATTTTTTTTTCCTGCATAAAATCAGGTAAAACAAATAATTTTCTTCAGGAATACCTTTGCTATGTATTAACTTTTTTTAATGCAAAAGAGTTTAAAATATAATCCATGCTGTTTCATTTATAACACTTCTCTTTATATGAGCTTATATAAATAACTGCTTTTTGGTTATACAGTTAAGATAGTAATAGTATTTGCAATATTTTCTCATAGTGTGCATGCATGTATATACTATATACATATATGCTTCCTGTATAAATAACTTTAGTAATAATAGATTCCTTGGTAAGAGATAATGGCCAGGCCATGATTAACGGTTACTAGATCTATATCAGTGCTATATGTTTAAATTTCAGAAAAAGTGATGACCAATAGAATTTTAGCCGTGCATGATAGATCCACCAGACATCACAAGAATACTACCAGCATGCAATTTTTCGTGGCTCCAAATTCCAGCTACAGTTAGCATAGAATTTAGTTAATTAATTGCAAAATGTCAATACTTTTAACTATTGGTAAGAAATTTGTCCAGACGGGTATGTCTTAGAAAAACAAGATTTAAAAAAACAACAACCACGTTTTCCTTTAATTGATAAAAATATAAATAATCCAATTCGAAGACAATAGTGTTTTTCATTTTTGCTTTTATAAAACAAAACATAAAATTAGCATTCTTGAGTTAGGGGCAAATTTATATTTGGTTTAATTCTCTTTTTGGGGGGGTTAAACAACAGCAGTTAACTTTTATTAGCTTAATGAAAATACATTTTTCCATTTTAACAGTCTACCTTAATTAGCATAAACATTTTGTAAATATATTTTATTTAAAATAGTACCGATTAAAGTACTTATTATAAATGAAAATAATTATTTACTACTATAATTATAACCTTCTGATTTTATTTAACTTTCTTGACTACTTTGATTTGATAAATAATTATTTGTGACATTTCTTCTTTTATAGCAAGAGACTGTATGTGCACACATAAACACCATGTTACATGTTAATTAGTATATGTGAAAAGTTTGTTACAATATGTGTTTCATTATAATAGTACATATTAGTTTTTAGTTATAACTAGTCCTGGGATTGCCAATTTATCTTATTTGTTTATACTAAAGAATCAATTCGGGGAACATGTTAATATGAATTTAATATGAATCTTCAAAACAACCATATCTTGGTTTTTCTAGGTTTATGGGGCATTATTGGACAAAACTACTCATTATCATCATTAATCAGTGGATTTATATCTTGGTGTCAGACTACAATGTACTAATTGATGTATGACAAAGTGAAATATCATATACTTTGAGATATCATTCATATCTTGGGATTCAAACTCACAGCAAGCATCAAACTCCCAAATGAAAAACAAGATATAGTTATTTAGAACGGAAAGAATTACTAACAGGGTTGTAAAATAAAACAATATTTAACTGTCAAACAAGTTATACATTTCCAAAAATTAAGATGATGGGAAAATTATTTCATTGTAAAGATATACAATAAAACATAAATTGACTATTATGGTTTAGTATTCACTTTACTATTAAAATCTCATTTATATTTACCAGCATGACTATTTCCCAAATTTAGAGCTTTAAAGCCTTAGCTTTATTTCCTTAAAAATTAATGTCAATTTTATTATTTGATTTGGGCCAGTTATCTAATAAATATAATTATAAATTTTATTAAACGCACATTATTATATTAAGTAATATTTACTAAGGCTGTAACCTTAGGAATAAGTATCTGAAAAATTCGAAGGTAGGGACCTGTACAAGTCTTAACCACAAGCTTACGCTTGGAAGAAAAGAGGGGCTAAGACCTGTAGAGATGCTTATTCCTAAGGTTACAGCTTAGTAAATATTACCTAATAAATATAAGTTTATTAGATCATATATGTATGCATACATCAAATATTCTATTAGATAACTATTGACATGAAAATTAATGATAAATGTAATTTTGTTATATTAACTTCAATCTTGATTTTTCTCATTTTATTTGAATAAATGCCAAGATTTTTAATCCATTTCTGTCCTTGATCCTGAAAAATGACATTGAATAAATAAAGGTAGCTTCTCTTTAGGTTATCTGGTCAAACTATTGATAAAAGAATGAATTAAAAATAATTATTTCAAAACTAGATTCTATAGTCATATGATGAAGTTATTTGTGGATGTTATAACAGATTGAACAGTTTACTTGGAACATTGACCAAAATTAACTTCAGAACTTTCTGTGATGGTAAATCTATAAGATGAAAATCAAGGCATGTTAATAAAAAAAGCCTTTCTTATTGATAACTGGGTATGCTATTTTACAGCTGGAGAAAATGGTGATGAATTTTGAAATGGGCCAAGAGTCAGCTAACAGCGTTAAAAAGTCTTATCACACATACTTGAAAAAACTCTACTTATAAAAGTATTAGTGAGCATTATAATAAAATTCTCACATTTTTTCACAAGAACTTCCATATAGACTAGACAAATGTCCATCAGCAATTAAATAATTTGACATCTCTTTTTAAAAGGCACAGACCTACCCTTGAGAATGAGACTAAGAAATAAATCAGAAACATTTCTTTTTTATGAATGCATATATCTTATCTTATAGGTTACTAAAAGTTTTGACTTCTTTATATTATCTAATTTTAAAAAAGTATAGCTTTGATACATCCCGAGGGTCCCTGAGACCAATCAGGCAGTGATAATAACAATATACACAGAAATTTATGTGTAACAATATCTGTTCAACAGTAATAAGTAAAAAATATTAAGAATGTAATATGAAATGAGCGCTATAACTTATCCTCGAGTGGAAATGTTATTCATACAAAGAGTAAACCAATTTCACGTGTTTTTCAATTTAAAAATCTCTTGCACATACACACATGTATATTAGCAAATATATACAGTTCTTTTAATAATAACTAACTTTCAGCAATTTAAATGCCTTTAATGGGCAATACAATAGTACCATATACAAATAAACTCTTTAAAGTTCACAATTTGAGTGCTTTTTTTTTACACACCTGATTTATATATTTACTTAACCATCATTTTGCTGTTAATTCTCACTTGCATTTTGGTTAGTGTCTATTAATTAACCCTTTCTTCAGTAACCATTTTAACCAACAAATACTTCTCGCCACTCACACATCATGTGACTGCAGTATAAGCCAGAATTATCAATGGATGCAAGAAGGTTTGCCATAAAATCCCTATCTAGTGTCAACTCATCCAATATCCCCAGACTAGTTTCCAGCTTGTGGCTTTCATCAATGAGGAACCTTGGATCTGAGAGCACTGCACCCAGATCTTAGGATCTAATGCAACCCTCCAGCAATCACCTTTTACATAATTTATAAAGCCTTGAGTCCATTTTGCATCCACTGATTACTCTGGCTTGCACTGGTGGCACTACTGTATGGAGAGTTTAGCCCCTAATCATGTGACATCACATGACTGCTTGTTGTTTTATTTATATTCTGATAACTTGTTTGTGTTTTTATTTGCACACAGATTTTATTTCAATTAAATTTCTATTAGGACAATATCTTTGTAGATTTTCTAGAATAGTTTTTTAAAATAAAGTTTTATAAGTAAAAAAATTCGTATGTATTTACAAAAAAGAAATGATCTTTATTTACACATTTTATATGTACAGACATTCCACTCCTTCCTTGATTCCAGAAATAATAAACTCAATTACATATGTAACTACTAAACTTGATAGACGATCTACGTATAGCATGGAGTTTTGGGAGTAGCTCCTTCTTCTATTGGAAGTAGCTACCTGGGGTTTTTTTTTAATGTAGAAAATTCACTTTGCTATCAATTAATATATCTTGATCTAGACCACTATTTAAATCATGTGACACAATATCATTTTTTTCTACTTCATTTACTGAATTATTTTCATGAGTGTCCAGTAAAGTAATCACAAAACGAGGGTGAAAGTGATTAATGTATCATTTCTTTTCCTAATTTGCCAATTCCTAATTGTTTTGATAATTTCTCTAACATCCCTTTTTTTAAAAAAAAAATATTGCGTATCCATATGCTTTCTCCTACATGGAATTTCTCCCAATCAGAAATAGACGATACATCAAAACTTTGCTGTAGTCTTATTTGTTGCTATACTGGGCATAAAATGGTGATTGTACATAGTATCCACAAAAACTTCCAGTACATCCTTTATTCTAGCTTTTTTCAATACATTCTTTAAATGGTGAATTGCTTATATGATACATTCTCTGGAAGAAATACTATTGATGGGTTGAATAAACTGGCATGAAGATCCTCATCTACTTGCATATTTGTTCATTTCATCAATAACTTTCAACATGGCAGCAGCATTAGTTTGTGGAAAATAATTACGACTGAAGGAATTTTTAAGATGTGTTCCATTTGAATACAAACCTTACCACTCTACTTTGGGAACTTTGTGACATTTCTTTAATGATATCATAATATACATCATTACAATATTTTTCATTAATAAATATCTTTATTTCTTCTTTGAGAAAGAATGGTTTATCAAATTTCATCCTTTTTTTACTGGAAGATAAACTAGCATTAACATTATTTCTAAATATCACATGATCACCATTTCATATGTTTACGCAAGTTGTTAAAACAGAGGCAAAATTCTCCATGCAATAGTGGCACCCAGTCCAAGTCAGAGTAATCGATGGATGCATAAAGGTTTGAGCATAAAATTCCTATCTAGTACTTGCTCATCCAATATCTCCACACTAGTTTCTAGCTTGTGGCTTTGATCAGTGAGGAGCGGCACTACTGTATGGAGAGTTTGCCTCTGTTTCAACATCACATCTCACATAGCCATATTTTTGTTCTACTCTTTCCGGAATGAATTTTTTCTGATTCTATTATTAAAATTTGCTGTCATATAACAGAAGCACCAAAATAAAATTAATTCCATAATTTGCAGCAAATAATAGAAATCTGATAAATTATTGATAAAATAAGATCTTTCATATCTCTATTTCTTTCAAAAAATTTCAAAGAAATATGAAAGTTTAAGAAATATATTTGTTGAAATTTATATTTATTATTGTAATCAATAAATTTCAAACTCTAAAAATTACTTCAAAAAGCTGTGAAAATATAAAGACATTAATTTATATTTACTTTATTTATCTATTCATTTCAGATAACTGGCTAAATTATTACTTGACCCATGTTTATTTTATATACATAAAAAACACAAATACATTTATGGGTAAATGACTATCTACCAGAAGGAGCCCTATAATATTTGCCAATGAACCAAAGAAAAAACAAATGTTCCTATTTATTTCTGAATTTATGGCAAGGTGTATTAAATAAATAAACGATAATTTATTTAGCAAAGAAATAAAATGTATTTAATATTAAATATAATTAGTTTTTCATTGTTGTGAACATTGGCATTGTAAAGATTTATTCAGTTTAATTTATTATTTATGACTGAGCATATTTTCGGCAGTTAAATCAGATTCATACCACTCACACACATCTGGGAATTAAAACAGGCAAAACTCTCCATACAGTAGTGTCACCCAGTGCAAGGCAGAGTAATCAATGGATACCAGAAGGTTTGTGCATAAAATCCCTATTCATCCAATACCCCCAGACTAGTTTCTGGCTTGTGGCCTTCATCAGTGAGGAGCCTTGGATCTGAGAGCACTGCACCTAGATCTTAGGATCTAATGCAACCCTCCAGAAGCCAACTTTTATCTCTACTTAACTACAAAACTATGAGAATAAAATTGAACTAGGTTATAGTCATATAGGTCTGAACTCAGTTTAGCACCCATACATTTTGGTCTTTGGTTCTTTAATAATCATAGCCATCACTATCCTATTAGCCAGTATTGGTATTAAATCATTAAACATCACATGATCACCATTTCTTATGCTTGCTCAGCATCATGTGATGTATAGCATCTGGGAATGTTGAAGTATTTATATGTAAATGCTAATTTATTTAAATTAATGATTGATTGGATAGTTGCATAGTGTTCCCTTTTTTTATTAATAGTATAGTTATTAAATATATTAAAAAGCATCAAAATAATACAGATTCTAAATAGTAATTCATTTATGGCCCAATGAAAATTATGTACACTTTAGGAAGTTAAAAATAATCTTCAACAATAAATATAATAAATAAAAAACATGAAAATATTTTTAATAAGCAAATAATATAGAATGAATGTCTTATTTCATATTTATATTGAAATTAATTTATAACAAATAAAAAGCATGAAATTAAATATTTTAACAAGCACAGTGAAACAAAAAGTAATCCATAAGAAAATAAGAATGTTAAAACATTTACAAGAAAGACATGAAAGTAATTCACAAAATTGCATTAGTGCAAAAATACTAATACCCTTTCTTTATTACATGACAATAAAATTCCTTTGCAAATAAAAGGTTGATGAGCTACAACAAAAATGTGACTAAGAACTATTATAAGTTTTTATATTATAGCAGCATCCAACAGTGTGTAGTATGAAACTAGAAACTTATACTTAATGCATATTTCTGTAGTATAATTTTACTGTAATAATTGGCTATATATATTGTAGGGTATTGAGTTCAAACCCTACATAACAAATTCCCATATACCTCAGAATTCTGGAGAAATATATCTCTTAATTCAACTGATTTTATTAATCAAAGAAAAGACAAACTATATTTTGAATATCTATTAGTTAGAATTGTAAAGCACATATAAATAGTTGTCTGCAGACACAAACCCAATAAATAATTTTTCTAATTTTGCTTATTAACCTTCTTTAAAGCTAATTTATATTTACTAGATTATATATTAATCCTTGATTCTAATTAATTTTAATTTATAGCTTTTTAAATCATTCAGATTTTTTTAATAGGCAGGTTTTATATATCTGAATATGGATGAGGGTATGCCTGTATTTACAGACATACACCTAAAGACATTTATAGATGTATTTAAAGGTTTTTTTTATTATTTAATTAATTTGTTTCTTTATAAGACAGATATATTATTTAAAATCAATTTGTTTTATTTTGTCTGAAAGAGTGAGAGTTTCACTTAACGTTTCAGGCTGAGGTCAAGGGTTAATAAGAGATGAAGGGTCATATTTCAGACTTGAGAAAAGGGGGGCTGCTAATAAACTCCAGATCATTTTTGGATTTCTTACAGTGATCAATTTTAAAAAATTGTCAATTCACAGAAAAGATTTAACACAGACCACTAATAGAATGCAGTTATGACTGATCAGGTGTTTCTAGTAACAAAAATATGTGTGATGTCATTAGACAGAGCACATATATAGTCTGGCAATAGGAGAAAAAAGAGGAAAAGAATAAACTAGATTGCTTTAGAGAAACCACATTGTTTTAAAGGTTTCTACATCAACATGGTGGGGCAGAAAATATTTTGTTGTGCATTCCATTGGCCTACCAAGAAACCTATGCACATCAGAAAAGTTTGAATCCAAAATATTTAAAACATCTTATAACTGATTGCCAAATATGAAAGAAACTTATTACTTCACCTGTGCTGCCTTTGAATCCAGATGACAATTACAAATTGAAATGCTGAAATTTATGAAACCATGCTATTGCTGAATTTGAATTAAAAGCAAAATGCTAAATATGGAAAACAGAAATATCCATCTGTCTATCAAAAGTAATTATACCCAGAAGAAATTAAAAAACCATCCCAATGATAAAATGGTTCCTACAGAAGCAAGTTATTTCATCATTGTCGCAGTAAAAAGAATTGCAAGCCCAACCCAAAATAGGACTTTCAGTAAACCACTACAATTGGTAAATATACACGTTACATATTGGTGTGTGGCTGATTTCAAATTCTAAAACTTCAACAAACTGACTTTAAAATCGTTGAACTCTTTGAAACCGTTTGTGCCTCAAAAATAAAAGAACTGGTAATATGAATTTTAATATTTTTTATCAGTGACTATTAACAAATCTTTTTAATAATAAATCCATTTATATCTCTTTAAATCTTAAAATGAAAATCAATTAGAGGTTTTCAATAATAATAGATATTGCACTATTGATGTATTATGTATTCTTAAATTACTACATGTAACCATTTTACATGTGTATTTTATTTTTATAAAATGTTTATTGTATTGATTCAAATATTATGAAATATATGTAAAAAGGGTTCAATAGTTTTTTATTCATGATGGGAATTGACACATATACACACATACTTAGTAATATAATTATGCTTACATGTATATTTGTTCAGCTGAATGTTAAAAATAGGTAGAAATTTAGCATTAGGATCGATTTTTAAAAATAGTTAATGACCTAGATTGGTAAAAAGGGAGATAGGTAATTTGAAACTGATTTCCCTAAATGTTATCTCTATGATCTAACCAACCTTTCTCTACTCATTTCTCTTTTTAATATTGTTTAAATTTATAAATATAAAATATGTTATACACAATAGGCGAGTGTTTTTTAGGATATAAGAATTTTATACACAATAGGCGAGTGTTTTTTAGGATATAAGAATTTTATTTATCCACTATAGAAATTAATGCACACACATCACACTAGAAGATATGAACATTGAGTACATATCATTAAGAGAAAGGGGGAAGGAAGATCTTTGGCATTATGATTATTACTATTTAAATGTAAACAATTGATCAATATTATGTAAATTTTCTATCTGTATTATTAATGATTGATCAGTAATAAATGTTAATTTGTTTTTATTAAAAGAGGCGTATATCTTTCTTAAAAGTTAATCAGTCTTGTGAAATTGGTTGTGATCATCATCATCATTGATGGGTCTCAATTGTTAAAATATATTTTAAGTCATTATAAATTGGTAATAGATATGATTTGTTATTATGAGTTAATGGCAAAAGCTGTGGCTGGAAACATCATCATTATATTATTAATAAATAGACCAAATAAATGTGTTTAATGGTCATATATAAATAATGATTATCACTAGATATATTTGTTATTGGTGAGCCATCACATTAGACATGACTACCATTGAAGCATCTAATAAATCTATAGTACTTAAACTGAGCTGGTAACACTTATGAGAATGTTAAACATGAATTTACGATATTAAAATCTTATCATTTATCTGAGAATTATTCACACAACTAAGTATAAGGATGATTTTTTCCCTTCATACAAGTGCAAGTATTATAATTAATGTACCAATTGGGTTTAAATCAGATACACCTATAAATAGGTATATGATATAACTTTATCTAGGTTTGGACAGCCTAGTGGTTTCTAAATAAAACAAATATATATAAGTAAAACTGAATAAGAGTTTGATTTCCTTTTCCCAATCTTAATGATATGTTTATTTATTGATATTTTTAATTAGTTACAAATAGCGCAGTTGTTTCTTCATAATTCTGAATGGTGTTTATATACGTGGAGAAGAGGAAAGGGATTATTCTTGTTGAAAGAATCTATTATTAGAGACAAAGATAATTTCCTAAATAATTTATCTATGTTTTATTTAATTACAAAGACTTATATTTTTGTTCAGTTACAATGACTCATATTTTTATTCGGTTACAATATATACTAAACAATGATACAGATGTGTGCAAGAAATTGCGGTCTGATGAATGATAGTTCAGCATGAAATATGAATCTTGGGCATCCTATATCTTTGGGCATATGTTTATGATTACATTCCTCCACAAAGTGTTAAAAGTGGATAGAAATCAATCCCTATTTTGCATATCAGTGTTGTAGCGAAAATTATACTACAGAAATATTATCCATTAAATGGATAATCTCTAGTCTATATTAAAATACTTCCATCAAGTAGTTTGTGTCAAAAGTTGTGAGGACGATAAGTTTGACACTTTTCTATTAAACTGTAGAAATTGGCTATCTATATATACTAAACAATGATGATATATGTAAGAAATTGTGATCTGATGACTGCTGGTTTAGCATGGAATATGCATCTTCAGAATCATACATCTTTAATCATATTTATGTTTACACTCCTCCACAAAGTGTTAAAAGCAGATAGAAATCAGTCCACATTTTGCATGATAGCAGTATAGTGAAAATTACACTATAGAAATATTATTCATTAAGTGGATAATCTCTAGTCTAATGAATGACTAATAAAATGTATTAATATACTCCCATCGAGTAGTTTGTGTCAAAGTTGTGAAGGGAGTAAGTTTGACACATCAATTAAACTGTAGTAATTGGCTATCTATACACACTGAATAATACAGATATTTGTAAAAAATTGGGATCTGATGAGTGCTGGTTCTGCATAAAATATGCATCTTGGAGATCATACATCTTTGGTCATGTTTATGATTACACCCCCTGCACAAAGTATTAAAAATGGATAGAAACCACTCCCCACTTGGCATGACAGTGGTATAGTGAAAATTACACAACAGAAATATTATTAAGTGGATAATCTCTAGTCTAATAAATATTATTCATATGAAACTTATAGCCAGCCTATATTTTAAGAAATGTATGTTTTCATCTATATACATTTTAATGGGATATACATTTCTCACTTTTTTCTAAATAAATTGCTTTTAGTATGCCATTTCTTGTAGATCACTTCAAGTTAATATAATCATTGTTATGGATTAATTATTTTTTCATTAAAACCAATTATTTCACACTTTTACTTAATAAAGTTCTTGCTATAAGCTGATTGGTTTATGGAATTTTTATTTCTTATAGATTTTTTAACTTTGAAACTATATTTCATTTATTGTACTTTGCTTTCTTTTAATATCTTTATTGCCATCAATTATTTTCTTACAGATATCTTTTTTGTATAACTGTGCTCCTTAAAATATTATTTATTTCCATGCTTTCTTTTAACTTCTCATCGTAAATCAGTTTTAACATGGAAATATGAAACAAGGCCTATTCATTCCACATTACATTAACAAATAAATAATCAATCAAACAAGATTGAAATAGACAACTATTAATAAGTATAATTAAATGTTTATCAAACCGGCTTTCATCTCCATTGAGACCTTCTCAAATAAATTATATTGGATATTTGACCATCATAGTGATCACATTACATTATGTTCATATTTTTATTTATTACGTAAAATATGACGTAATATCTAATCTGTAATAGTTTGGTTAATAAATATATTATTTTCACGTTTTTATTTTACTTATTGCCGTGGATCATTTTTTGGAATTTTATTTCTTATCGATTTGCATTTGTCCTGATAACTATTCATTTTGTACTGCTTTGGTTTACTAAATATATTATGTTCATACTCTTATTAATACATTTAATAATTAATATATATATTTTATTTCTTTGACAAATAAATTATTTTCACGTTTATTTAATTCACTTGTCATAAAGTCAATAATAAATGTATACATGAATATGACATGAAAGCTTTGAAAGTATACTTGGTGCAATAAATTTTACTAAATTTTTAATATTTAAACTCTGACTTGGTATTTCTTTTACAGTTATAATGATAGGGTATCAAAATATAGATAAATATATACATTTTGTTTCTTACCAATCATCACCCTCCCTCCTCCATTAATGTGGAATGTAGCTCCATCTTGTAGATAGATTGCATGGAATAGCACTAATCTCTATTAATATTAATGCTAATTTTGATCGTACTCTACAGTAGCATTCTGAGCATTTTAATCAGTGCTGAAAATGATTTTTCTATAAATACACTTGTAAAATCTAAATATGACAATTACATTTCATAATTTCAATATTTTTTTTTTAACTTTTTCACAATGAATCAAATTATTAAACATTATTTATGCATGAAAAAAACCCCTTAAATATTTTAAATAAAATCATCTATTACAAATATAGGGGATTTGAACTCAGATTTTCAAGCACTTTTCAACTATCCACCCTATCTCATACCACTGATACACATGACCACATACACGTAGAAAAGATGAATAATCACCAATATCCCCTATATTTACAATTAAGCTCCAGGTATATGAAGAGTGCTTGTATTTCAAATATTCATCAATTATAAGTAATTTGATGATTTGTGTTTTTTTTTTCAAATTTCATATAAACTATTTAATGAAAACCTGTTGAATTTTATACACTTTTATTAAAAAGAAAGGCAAAATGAGCAATGAAATTTTTTCATCATGTTAACCAAGACTTAAGTTATAATAGCTAATATTAAAATGCTGAAGTGATTTTAATTTTCATAATTATATTGTTTTTGATTTTGGATTGATTTGATCCCTAAATAAATCAATTACGTTCATTTCAAAAATATGACTCTAAAATTATAAAAATATACAAATACTAAGCAAAAATAAATTGAAATATTATGCTCAACTTACTGATATATAATAATTTTAATCAAAAAAATAGTGACTATAGTAGGCAATATACTTCTACCAGATCAAAAACCAAGTGAATTTAATTTAAAAGTTGCATCTACATGATAAAATATTGTATAGATTATATAATTGAATTATAAGTACGTCATACCAGCAGGCAATAACATAATTTAATATTTCTATGGACATTTAATTCAAAAATGGTTTCAGTGAGACAAAATACGGCATAAACTAATAGTATATCTTTGAACTTATGATATGCCACATTGAAAAACAACAGCACTACTTGATATTAATTCATGTATTTAATTAAAAAATTGCTTCATTATATGTATAGGTGAGAGCAAGTTGAGGACCTATTTAAAGCTTATTCTCACTAATGGAGTCATCCAACTTATAGAACTATCTAAGATTTGGACTTAGAGAAAAATATGCCTGTACACTTAAATAGCAACAAATAACGGTCCAATGGTAGAACTGGACCAACCAAGTAATTCGGTCAATGAATCTGATAGTGTTTACATTATGATAGGGAAGTTGTTTATAAATTAAGAGATCCATTTTACAACAGTTAGTTACTAGTTACAGAACATTACAGCAAGTTATTTGCTACATGGATTTGGAATTATTTTCACAACAGTAAATCATACTGCATGACTTATGTATTAAATACAGTTGGGCGTGTTTATGCTCAATGCTGCTGGTAAACAGTCTCAGACCTTTCACAAGCAACTTACAGTAGCAGGAAGTGATGTTTTACTGAGCTAATCACAACATTCCTTTCACCTAGCATGTTATTACATTATTGAAGTGAAGTCAACCTCCGATATATTTCTTAAATATTATAAATCTTCATGCAGTCATGCATCAGTAAGAGTTTAAAAAACTTAAGTGAATCACTTAACTCTCACTGACCATGCTTAAATCAGGGCTTTGTGTGCCTGATGTTATAATCAAATATTGAATTGTATAAATTTAGTTAACCTATCACAGAAGAAAGATAGCATCAGGACAGCTCTAGTGGCAAACAGTTAATCATGATGAATTCTCGATGTAAATAGCTTTAATAAATGTCGTTAGTTTATCTCCATTATTTGTATTACTTGGGAAATATATCATGCCTTTAAAACATTTATGACAATACAATTGGTATAGTTTTGATAAAAGAATTGATTAGATCTTCACTATCATGATCGGAAATTAATTGAACATTTGATAATGACCAACATTATCAGTGTTATTTAATTAAAACAAAAAGAACAATCACAAAATAAAGTTTCTGTAGTGTAAGTTTTCACTATCCATTCTCATGCAAGGTAGGACTGGTTTCTGTCCACTTTTAATACCTTGTGGAGGGAGGTAATCATAAACATATGACCCAAGACATGTGAAAAAGATTATACCCAAGATGCACATTTCATGCTGAACCAGCACTCATCAGATGGTCCAGACAACAATCTCTTACACATATCTTTATCATTGTTTGTATGAATATAGATAGCAAATTACTACAGTACGATAAGTGTCAAATATCTTACCCTCACAACTTTGACATAAAGTATTTAATGAAAGTATATTAATAATTTTTATTAATCATTCATTAGACTAGAAATGATCCAATAATGAATATTTTTGTAGCGTATTTCTTCATCGCACCACTCTAACACAAGGTAGGAACTGATTTCTATCCATTTTTAACACCTTGTGGAGGAATGCGATCATATGATCAAAGACATCTGAAAAATATCTATGATCTCCAAGATGCCTATTTCATGCTGAACCAGCACTCATCAGTTGGCCCAGATCACAATCTCTTACATAGGGCAACATGTTTGACACATCAATTGCAAGAGATTGTGATTCTGGACCAACTGATGACTGCTGGTTCAGCATGAAGTATGCATCTTGAGGATTGTAGATCTTTTTCACATCTTTGGTCATCTGTTTATGATTATATCCCTCCACAAAGTGTTAAAAGTGGATAGAAACCAGTACCTATCTAGCGTGAAAGATAATATTCATTATTAGACAATTTCTAGTCTAATGAATGACTAATAAAAATTACAAAATAAAGCTGCTTCTTATCTATCGAAAGATTGATATTTTTTTCTGCTGGTGGGAAATAAACATAAAAAAAAGGCTGACATTGATTTTTGGAAGAGTTGGATCTTGAGAATCTGGAAAATTGATAATATATGGATAAAGTTATTTTCTTTCTTAGTCAAACCAAGTCAAAAACCATAAGCTATGATTAATGACATTTATAAGTGTATTGGTAAGCTGCAACATTCAGACTTCATTTTTACACTTCCATCTATCTTTTAGCTTTGGATATTATGTTGCAAAGCTTGGAAAGTTAACTCCTAAATGCAATTTTAAGAACTTCTAGATGTAACTGAAAACGGATATATCCATAGAATGAAGAATGGTAATCTAAAATCAAGCTATCAATAAACTCTAATACAATCTTTGATGCTGCAATCTTCCAAGTATCACTAATGAAAATGACAGCTATACAGGCAGGTCATAAAAGTGTTTGCTCCAATATTAAGTTAATCAGTCAAAAATTTGAATCAGATAAATACACCACATGGTCAAAAAAAAAAGGATCTCTTGCTAAAAATATCTTTTTAAAAACTATAAAAATATAGTGCCAGAAAGTACTGGAAAATGGTTTGCAGATATTGCAGTTATGATGGTCATATAACTGCTTGCTTTATTTGAAAAAAAAAAATACAAAATGACTTTAAAAAAGTGGGGAAAATCATCCTTATGGATTATGTTATATGAAGTCAATATAAATCATGTTAAAAGGCTGAAGAGATGACTGCTTTCAAAATCTGAATGATTATTAATGATGTCAATAGTAATGGGACTCATTTGAATTTTCATTGTACCAAAATATATTGGGATTATCATTTATAAAAGAAGTTAAACATCTACTTTAATTTAGCATTTAGACAATGACAGGTTAACTAAATTTGCTTCTGAGAGAGACAAAAGTAAAGGTCTAAATAAAACATTGTATTTGTTTTTTTTGTCATATCTACAGGGGAGCACTGCAATTTATTAGGACATATGATTCAACCATTTGGATTACAAAGAGATCAAGTTGAACCAGATCATAAATTTAATAATAAAAAAAAAAAAATCATGTGTCTGCGATAAACTAGATGAGTATTTAGAAGCACCAGAAAATATAAAACTGGAATCTAAAAGCAAAGATACGAACAAATATGAAATCTTTTTGTATTTGTATATTGGACTATTTCCATCATTCTAATATGTGTGTTGAATGTCTTTAGAAAAGTTTAATTTTATTTAAATATTCCAAATATATTCAACTGTTAGTAATATCACAGCAAATAAGTTAGTATATGTACCAACTGTTAGTAATATCACAGCAAATAGGTTAGTATATGCACCAACTGTTAGTAATATCACAGCAAACAGGTTAGTATATGCACGTTTCAAGATATTCTCATCTTCTTCAGGTGTTGATGGCCTGACCAGTGACAGTACTAGCATGGGATTCAAACCTGGGTTTTTTAGATTCTTGAATTTTAAGGTAGTACTCTAACCAACTGTAACCTATTTAGCTGCTATCTCAAAATTCCAAATGTTGATTAAATGGACCATTTGGGTGGAAAATAAAAGATTAAAGCATAGTGATCCTTCTGTGGGATTGCTCTTAAGAATTAAGAATAGGATTGCATAGTGTCTATACATATTAGTTTCTATGTCAAATCTAAGAACTACCGATAAACTAAAACATGTCAATAATAGATAAAACCAGTCTTAGGTCTGGCCAATATAATAAAATGGGAAAAATGCAAAAATAAGACTGATGAAAGTTCTAATAAACTCCTGGATACTGTTTTATATGTTCAGTGTGACCATCAAAGGATTCCATATATGGTTAATAGATTTAAAGAGCTGCAAACAATAATTGACTAAAGCCTGGATAGACTCATCATAAGTACAAAAAAAGTTATGGTGTGACAACGGAGATTAAGTGCTCTACAGTAAAGATGAGATCACCAGATCAGATTTTAATGAGTCAAGCCATACACCAGTTCTCAGAGGAAGTAACAAAACCTATAGAAACCAGACCAGAAGATAAAACAAGATGATAATCTTGATGACTACCAGTCTACCTCAATGATTATAGATCTCAAAATTAACTTAAATCATGGAAACAGAATATTGTAGTTTCATCTAAAGTTTAATTTCAGTCAATAATAGCTGAACTATTAAATAAAGGACAATGGTGGAAATAAATTAATCAGAAAATCTGATCAGTGAATCCAATAATGTTTACATTATAGGAGTTGTCTGTAAATATTTGATGTCATTTGACTATAATTAGCAGTTGCAATCGCTTAAAGCTAGTAATTCATTTGAAATTATTTTTAGAACTGCAATTCACTTTATACATAAATATTATCGAATGCAATCTGGAATATTTATGTTTGACGCGGAAACCAATTGTAATCTCTAACGAATAGTTAATTTTATTAACCACTGAGAGAATTATAATTGTAAAATAGCTTTAAAAAATGACTGAAATTTTTACATTGATTTATCTCAATTATTTATATTCAACAATGCTACATATGTGTGCTTAATTAAATAAAAGCAAGAAATCAAAGCACATCAAATACAAATTAGCACAAGTTTGGTAAAGCAAATGTTAGTGTAAGTCTTATGTTTTATTAAACTCTATTTAATTAAATAGTTAAAGATAAATGTAAATTGCAAAAAATATTAACTATCGGATTAAAATAAGATATATTTTATAGATAATTTTAAAAAAAAACTATTATAAGTATATACAGATTGAAAAACATTCTCCGATAGATTTAATTTACTTAAAAACGAACTACTTACTATAAAAGTGTTGTTTAAAAAAAGGTGGGAAGAAGTCACCGCCTGACGAACAAACATTTTGAAAAAGAAATTGGCCGACTGGCTTATACCCAGTTTAATCCCGTGGATCTAGGAATTTAAATGGCCCTAGCTTATAAATTTAGACTAAATTAGTAAAGGCAAATGTAGGTATACATATGTATTATTTCTATGTATATTTATTTATATTGCTACTTAAGTAAAATTAATTTTTATATATTGCAATTTTACTGAAGTAAAATTAATAATTAACATATATTCAACTTTATGCTCATTGTATATAAGTAGTTAATTTACTGGTTTGAAGTAAAAATATATAATTTAACATAGGTTGCTCTGAGATTTTCTTTATTTTTAATAAGCGTTTTGTATTCGACTACAAATGTCTGATTATCGGCAATTCGCATTAGACACAGTAACTGAAAACATTTTCCGGTTCTCAATGCGTCAAGATCATAAAACGTAATAGGATTTTTTAAAACGGAAACAAGGAGCATTCTTATTAAACGGATCAGATAGGATGTTTTTTTTTAATTATGTATATTTAAGAAAACGTATAAAATATTATTTAAAAAAAAACAACAACATATTAAGGAGTAAATACAAACAATGCTTCCCTAGTATCTATAAACCACGTGCCACTAAACGTGTATCAAAACGGATTTCTGATCAAATACACTTACTTAAACATCGGAATTAGCATTTAATTTACAAAATTATAAATTAAGTATGTAGAATCATTAAATTTCACTTTTAAAGTAAAGTAAAAAAAAAAAAAAAATGAATTGATTACGTATTTACTTTGTTAAATTTTCAAAAGTAACCGATCTAAACCATTCTTTAATTACCCGCCATTTTAATTATGCGCCAACTTGAATTATATTTTCATTGGACAAAATTTAACCAAACACTAATTAATCTTTTGTTGCAAACAGTGCATCAAGAGTTTACCGCCAAATTTCAATTTTTTATTTCCCGCACAATGTATACTCGCTACTTAGAAAAGAAATTTGATATAAGGTAAAGTTGTAAATATTATTTTATAGATAAACTGTGATAAATATTTAGATATCGTGAAATTCTATATATATTAAGTTAACCTTTCAGAAACTTATTTGAGTGAATTATTTGAAAACAGAGAGAGTGTTATTCATTAAATCAAGTCTATTAACATCTATAATTTATTTACGTAATTTACCAAGGATTTGTTAAATGGTCATTAATTAAGAAGTGAAATATCTGCAATTAAAAACATTTATTATTAATCTGCTATAAATAGCCTTTCCTGTATTGTATTCATATCAAATGTATATTGCATGGAAAATAACTTATTTAATGTTACTTCTGAAATAGTTCTGCCATTTTAGTTTTGTTCTGTATACAGTAATTCTAAGAGATCTTTTCTAGGCGTAAGTTCAGAATGATTTGGTGAATATTCTGATAAGCTTTTTAAATTTATCATACTATCATTTATCATTATTTAGGTTTATTAATCTTTTTTTTTTTATCTACCATATTCTAAATTTGTAGTCAGACAGTGACAAAAAAATATTTTTTTATATAGGCGTCGAATGTAAATCTGACTTTTCGCTGATGAATCCAGACAATTTTATATTGAGGGAATTAAAAAAAAACTTATTATAATACGTTATAGACATATATAATGACTTGTAAGATTTACTGATATGTTAATGTAACAAATGCAACTGAAAAAATGCTGGCAAAGTTAAGCACTCAATAATTAGAAAAAAATGCAAGAGAGATTAAAAAGTTATTAAAAGGTGTAGATAATCCATAGAAGAAAGGGTAGTCTTCAATGAACATTAGACTGAAACTGATCAAAAAGAAAAAGCTGGAATTATCAATAATTATAGCATTATAAATCACATTCAAAGAGAAAATTATAAAAAGGAATTAGAGAAACAACAGTAATGTGATGTGATGCACTGTGACTTCTCCTTATACGGAGTCAGGAAACTCAGTAACTATGACCAGAGAAACCTGTTGACCACTTTACCATCCTTTTCCATTCCCCGCCCTACGTTTTCCTTTATTCTGCTCCATTCCATTTCCACAACATAATCTTTGTCACCCATGGTCTTTATATCTAAATCCCCCTTTTCTTTTCCCAAACCCAGCATAAAAATCAATAACCCACTTTCTGTATAATCACTTTGCTTATATTTATTCTTTCACAATTTTATTATCTGTACCCTTTCTGCTTTCAGGCTTTTACATTCAATTAACAGATGCCTAGTATTTTCTATGCTTTCCTTATGCAACTTGCAGACTATATTACCCACATTTTTCTATTTACATGTATAATCCCCTGTTTCTAAAGACCCCGTTCGAGCCTTAAACAGTACCTTTCTATTATCATAAATTAACTTGCACCCAATATTCTGTTTAAACTCTTTTTATTCTCCATACTAGTTCTCCAACTCCCTATTCTTTATTAATGCATCTATTCTTTTATCCCATTCCTTACCACTATAACACTCAACAATTCTCTTGATGCAAGCATCCCAACTTTTGTACAACTATATTAACAAAAATTCTTTATCCAAATCTTTTGCATACCGCATTATCTTTCTCACCCATCTTGTTACCTGCCCTTTATTCATAACCTAATTAAATACTATTTTGGCTATTCTTTTATTATCCATAAACTGCAATCTACCAAGTATTTTCAATTTACTTTTCACATCTCTCATTTAAAAACTTAACCATCCCATTTCTCTTGCTGTCCACACATCTGCATCTAATGCATGTCTCCCTACTTCTCTTTGTACTTTTTCCAAGTAATCTAATGCTCCTTTACTAACACATAACACATCGTTACCATAAGTTAACTCTGCTACCACTACTCCCATACAATTGTAGCTACATCATATTTATTATACGAAACACTATTAACTTCTTTATCAATCCCTTTCTCCTTTTTTGCTTCATTTAGCAAACCCTCCAAGCAGTAGTGCAAGCTTTAGTAATCAATGGATGCAAGATTTATGCATAAAATCCCTAACTAGTGCCTACTCATCCAATATCCCCAGACTAATTTCTAGCTTATGGCTTTCATCAGTGACAAGCTTTGGATCTGACAGCATTGCACCCAGACCTTAGGATATAATACAACCTTCCAATAGCACAGATGCAGTGGTTTCAGATCCAAGGCTCCTCGCTGATGAACGCAACAAGGTAGAAACTAGTCTGGGGATATTGGATGAGTAGCTCTAGATAGGGATTTTATGCACACACCTTGCATCTATTTTTATTAAAGCTTGCACTGTGTGACACTACTATTTGGAGAATTCACTATTGTTATTAACAGTTTGTATGATGTTAAAGGCATAGATTTTGAGTTGCCATTTTGCATTGAATTTATAGATAATGAACACACTTAGTATTGAACTTTTTGGGGGATGATTAAATGCTTTAAACATCTCAAAAATTTACTCACCTTCAAACTTGCAGCAGTAGACTTTATAGGAATTATTTTGTGAATGAAAATGGGAAAACTGAAGTAAGAAAAATTTAGGAGATTATTTAAGTTGAATTGATTTTTATGACAATATTATTTTCATATGTAATATATTGGGAATGTTATATAAGACAATTAAACTAAAAATAAATCCCAAAACTTAGGTTTAATAACTTTTTGAAAAGGAAAAAATAAAAATTGATGTAAATAAAATAAAATTTAACTATAAATGTCTTAGTTATATTAATTCTTAAGGAAACATAGAGTGAAATTAATTTTAGAATTCAATTTGGATTTCTTATTTTAGGTAGTAATAACTTAGTATTAAAAAGAATTATGCTTGACTTTAGGACACACAATAAAGTATGGAGAAATATATAATGGAATTAACAAAGAGGAAATGAAATTGAAATATAATATTAAATCATCTATGTTCTTTATTACTGTTTTACAATGCTTTTTTTTACAACTCACTATGATATTTTCGATTGTCCCAGCAATCTTCTTCAGAACTTCTATTTATATAAGAATTGTAAAACAGTAATAAAGAATATAGATGATTTAATATTATATGAATTTGGCATTGCAATAAGAAAGAGAGTTAAGGTTTGGAAATATAAGTAGAAGTTCTGAAAAAGATTGCTGGGACAATCGAAACTGTCATAGTGGGTTGTAAAAAAAAAACATAAAGAATATAGATGACTTAATATATGGATTTGGCAATGCAATAAGAAAGATAAATTTATAATAATTCATAAATAATAACGTGAAAGGCTAGAACCTTCACCAGAAGTGTCTTTAAAATGCTTATGTGACAGCCAATCAGAGGTAATAATGACTGCACATGGAACTCTCAATTCAAGAACATAAGCCAGAACTGATTGGCTGTCACATAAGCGTTTTTAAGGCGCTTCTGTCTAAGGTTTTAGCCTTTCATATTATTAGATCATCTGCTCGCGCTTAATAAATTTATTTCACAATGATGGCATTACAAAACCATTATGTTGTCTTTCTGATATACTATTCTTTAAAATTAAATGTATTCAATTTATAGACAACTAAATACTTAAAATATATAAATAATAAATTTATTAATATCTAATCGATTTTCGTTCAAAATATGAACCTTATCAAGATATTACAACAATTGAAAAAAATTTTTCACGTGATTTACATATCATATACAGGTCAAACTTAACAATAAAGATGTTTTTAAATTTTCCAATTTTTATTTAATGACCATTTTCCACCTAACTTAACCGACCCTTGTACTAAATTTATACATTTCTCTTTATTTTCATGTATATACAATGTTTCATATACTTTTCTTTCTTTATAATTTTTACAATATTTGATGACTTCAATACTTTCTTCACAATTCATAATGTGTCCTGTTTCTAAAAAATGGCAAAATGGACCTGATTTAATATCTTTTCTTTTTATAGCTCTGTCATGCTATTTACCCCTTTCTGTTTTACTTTTTGCTGACTGACCTATGTATATCATCTTGCATATTTTACAAATAATTTTATATATTATTCCTATCCTATCATTTTTATCATTCCTTATTTTAGAATTACTTACTAGTTTTTTTAAAGATTTACTATTTTTCCATCCAATACCTATATTAAGATTTATTTTTTCTTTTCTATCATTTAGAATTTCATATACATCCTTAGAATATGGAATAGAAATCCATTTCTTATTTTTTCTTTCAATTTTATTGCTAACTTTTTTATACCTATTTTTATTTATTAAAATATTTTTTACAACTTTACTATTATATCCATATTCAATGTATTCATCTTGGATTTTCAATTTTTGCTCCATTGCATCTTTATCATTTAATGTAAGCCTATCATTTTTTTCTTTTAACCCTATCAGTACCCCCATTTTTTGACACCAAGGTTGATAAGATTCTGGATGTATCATTCCTCTAACATTTTTATTTTTTATGTAGTGCTTTATATTAATCATTCCATTTTCATCCTTTTTTATTAATAAATCTAAATATTTTATTCCTTCATTATTTTGTATAGTAAATTTAATATTAAACATATTTTTATTAAGCTCATTAAAAGCTTTCATTATGCTTCTTCCATTTCCTACAACTAAAATATCATCCACATACCTAAAATACTTTATAATTTCTCCATTTTCGATATACCTATCAATTATTTTCTGCTCAATCCAATCAACCATAGTTGATGCCATTATTCCACTTATTGAACAGCCCATTATCCATCCTTTATCAATACTCCAAAATTTATTATTATATAATGTCTCATTAATCATGATTAAAACTTTTTCTATTATTTGTATCCATTCTTTTGAAATTATCTTCTCATCTTTGACTTTTCTAATTACAATGTTAATACTTTCTATCCTAGAAACACTTTGATACATTTTTTCTATATCAAATGATGCTACATTACCATTTCTATTTAATTTAACTGTATTCAAACTTTTTAGTACTTCCTCAGAATTTTTGACACAATACTTTCCATAACCTATACCATCCGCAAGTTTTCTATATATAAGATTACACATTTCTTTTAATATATAATCATTAAAATCCAATATTAATCGTACAGGCATATCCAAATACCATAGGATGTTCAAATGCAGTTGGATATAATAACTTATATTCATTATTATCAATCAACTTAGTTTCTCTCATTCTTTGTAATATTTTTATATATTTATATTTAATTAAAATACTTGGATTCTTTTCTATTTTTACAAAATCCTGTTTGATCAAGTCATTTTTAATTTTATCTTCATAGTCTTCTTTATTTAATATTACAAACCTAGATCCTTTATCTTCAATAGTAATAATTAAATTTTCTTTTTTAACTTTTTCAATAATTTCCTTAATTGTTTGTTTATCTTTCCATTCACTTTTACATACATGTCGAAATTTTTTATTAATTACATTATTAATTTTTGACTGCAAATTAATTTTCTCCATATCTTTAATATTTGCAGCTTCAATACTAACTACTGTCTTTTTATCCGTATCCATATCCTTAAATGGTATATACTTTGGTCCTTTTTCTAACATCCTCATTTGGTTATTTGAAAATTTACTTTTTGAAATATTTATTAATTTATTATAATTACTATCATTTCTATTATAATCAATTACAGATTCTTCATTTTTCCTTATCCCATATATTCTTTTATTTTTATAAAATAACCAATTCCACTTGTTTTGATATTTCAACTTAAGTTTATTCTTAATGAAACCATTATGGTCTTCTAACCATTTTTTTATAAAATAAAACATGTCCGATGATAAAACTCTTTTTATAGTTTCCTTATTTCTTTTATAAATTTTTATTAAGCTATTAATTTTCAAGTAGTTTTCTTTAACAAACCATTCCAATATTGTTCTTCGTAATTTATAAATTTAATATATTTACAATACTTCATAAAGAAGAAATTGAAATATGTAGGCCAGAAAATGAATGGTTATAATTAACATTATTGAAAGAAAAATGCTGAAACAGAGTTTGGTTTGACATGTCACTAAAAGAGATAGCAAATGGACAATGAGCTTTTAATCAAATCCTAAATGAGTTTTAAGTGACCAAAAAAAATTTTCTGTGAGATGGTTAAGAAAATTTGCTGGTATAATGTGGAGAAAAACTGCCATAAGTTGGATAAACTGGATTAAATTCAGACTTTTATCCTATTGCATTCTGATATTGTCTGAAAATGATGGGGATGTATCAATGGAATCAAACATTAATTAAATGTAAATCATAAATATTTATATTATTGGACTTAATATGTGATAGCATCTCTACATATATATATAGTGGCCCTTCATAAATGAGTATCCAGACCAACTTCAAGGAAAGAAAAGAAAAAGGAGAAAAATTGTTCTAGGAATGAGTTATGCACTGTCTGTATAAAGCAATCTATGAACCGCAAATATGTACACATGTAGAATGTACCCTTTTTTTTTTGTTATTAGACATTTTGCAATGCTGATTTAATTTCTTTGGCATAATTTTTTTTCTTTCTAAAATACTTCAACATGTCTAATTCTTCACCGTATTCTGGTCTCTGCCATATCCCAATGGAAATAACCAATATTGCACTTATTTAGAATGTCTTTAAGATAATCCTTGTAATATAGATGGGCTACCTTTCACCCAAAAACACTGTTCAAGTATCCATAAAACATTCCTTTAGGAAGTAGTACATTGTTTATTAGTTTGACATGCTAAATGTAATGAGGGTATGATTTTACAATGGTGGATTTAGCCGTATCATATTTAGCAAGATGATCATATTGATTAGTTTTAAAATCTTGTCATTGTATTTTTAAAATTTTATGGAGCATCTTTAAATGTAACTTTTCTAATACCTTTATATTGAGCTGATAGGATGTCCAAATCTCGTTTATTTATTATTATTTTTTTTATGTACAGTAAATTAGATCAAATAACAGTTCATACACAGCTGACTTAGTTGCAGTTGTTATTTTCTTTTACTTGTTAAAAGCAACAACAGCACATTAGTCTGTGTTATGCTTCAACATCAAGTTCCACCATTCTATTTATAAATTTGCCAAGGTGTTTAAATTGGTTTACTTTTTCAAGTTGTTGATCATCCAAGCTAGAAGTTGCTGAGGATTTTTCTTCCTTCACTGGATGATAAAGATCTTTAGTTTTTTGAACATTAATTAAACAAAAATCTTTAAATGTTGCATTCAGAACATTAAGTGTATTCTATAAGTCATCTTTTAATCTGATGAAAAGCAGATGCAAGATGGCAGGGCATCAGAATCTCTTATTCAATGCTTTTCCATACACTATCCCCAGACTAGTTTTTAGCTTATAGGTCACGAGCAGTACACTTGGACCTTTGGATTTAATGCACTCCTTCAGCACCCATGTTTTGCCTTTTATTAAAACTATAAAACTGTTTGCCTAAATTAAAAACGTTTTCAATCAAAGCTAAATTCCTTACATACAGATTTGAAGCCAGTTCACTATCTAGATATTATGGCATCTTTTGTTTTTTAATAAACATAATCATCTTTAACTTTTGGCTAGGATTGGCAGTGAACCATTAAAACGTCGCATATTACCTTTTCTTTATGCTTACACAAACTGTAAACAATAGCAAAATTTTTCCTGACAATAGTGCCACCTATTGTAAGCTTCAGTAGCCAGTAGATGATAGTGCATCATAATCCATGCTCAGTGTTTTCCCATCCAATATCCCCAGACTTATTTCTACCTTGTGGCATCAGTAAGAAACCTTGGATAGGGGAAGAGTGCCCCTGACCGTTGGATTTTATGCACTTTTCTTGGGCATCCACTTTTTACCTTTTTGCTGAATTATAAAGCATAAAAAAAGGTGATGATGTGAAGTTTTAATGGGTTAATATCAATCCTAGCGAAAGGGTAAAAGCGACTGATTTTTAAAAACTAAGGGCACTAAAATATGTAAATACTGAACTGGTTTCAGATCTGTATGACTACACAAGTAAATTAGGTTGAATTGAAAAGATTATTATGTTTTTCAGTTTGGACTGATAGCTTTATGGTTAACAAAAAGGTAAAAGGTGAGTGCCGGATAAGAAGTGTATTAGATCCAAAGATCCATTTGCGCAGCCACCTGATCCAAGGCTATTCATTGACAAAAGCAATAAAATAGAAATTAGTCTGAGGATATTGGATAGGAAATATATGACAACACTATTACTAGTATCTAATGATTACTAATTCCCTGTTTAGATTTACACATAAACTCATTACTTATATATATATAGTTGCAAATAAGTGTGTAAGTTCTCCCCATTGTAAATTTCTGTAGATATTTTAGATTATTCAAAGACTGCAAACATTACTATTTAATTAAGCAAGGTATTTGATAAGATGAAGTAATAATTTAGAGCATTATCCTTCCTTCCTCCACTAATCATTTTAAAATATAGAAACAGTTTATTCTGTGATGTTATATTTCTTTATTTAACAATTTAATGTATTCTTTTTTTAAAAAAATCTACAAGGCATTGAAAAACTTTTTTCTTTTATTTGACAAATATTTAAAGATTAAACATATTTGGAATTTAAATTATTCTCTAATGAATCAGCTTATTCAGTGATTTATATCCCCTTCTTTTTCAATTAACTATTCAGTTTATTCTATTTGAAGTTATTTCAATACTTCATTTTCAAAATTCTTGAATGGAATTGTTGAAGTTAGAAAAAAAAAAAACACATGAAGCCTAATTTTATAAGTATTTTCTTGAAGTGTTTTTCTTTAATTTTATTTTTAAATGTATATTAAATTATTTACTGGGTTAAACATTTAATATTTTTCTGATGTGTGTAGCATATTTCCAAGAACAAAATGTTAATTAAAAGTAAACTAACTTATGCTAAGGTAGTTAAGATACTTCAAAAATAATAAAAATTCTACAGAGGTTTGGATTTATGATAACTTATCTGTAATAATGAAAAATAATTTATGCAAACTTCCTTAATTAAATATATAATGCAGTTATCGACCAACAATGGGCTGGAAGCTGTCAATTGGAAATCCTTATCTAGTACAGAACGTTCAAAAAAAAATGTAGTGGTGCGAGACAGCATTCCATCAGAATATCTAAGAATTGAAGTAGTTTAGGAAACTTCTTGAGTTGAACATGGAGATATGTCATCCTTATATGTCTTGGTTGGATTCTTGTAGTCATAGATCATTATATATGTCACAGTTAATAGGCAATCTAATGTGACTTCAGATACAGAGTATGACAAATATGTAATAGACTTAAGAAGAATTGGATCTATCTGATAGTAATGATTTCAAGAAGTAATTGGTGATGTCATAAAGAGAGATTTTTGTATCATCATTAAGCAAAGATTACTGCAGAAAATATATAGCAGGTGTAATGAACTGAAAAATAGCATTTATCACAAACTCAGAGTAACAATTAAACTAGTTACAGTTCTGTCTAGGGACCAGTAATTTTTAGTCTGATTATTGAATGTTTGATTCACCTATTATCTACAAGGATATCTAGTATAGAAATAGATTATCCTTGGACCAATGCCGAATAGTAATATATTTACTGTACTGTATTAATTTTTTAATATACCTGTTTTATAGTAGTGTTAATTACATTAACTGATTATTTGATACATAATACATGTTGCCTTTTAAATAATTTTGAGACCATTTTTCATTAGAATAACATGGTCATATACTTCTAACATCTCCAATATTTCTGCAGAGAATCTAGATGCTTTCTTGACAGAACTCCATATTTGAAATTCTCGCTAAAAGTAGGTATGGATTTTTTTAAATAAATGATTCTAGTATTGTACAAAACTGCTAATTTAGAAATTATAGGTTTCAGTAATCGTAGAGTGGGTACACATCCCAGAATAGAGTTAATACCTTTAGATCTTTACCATATTCCAAATTTATATTGTGGATGAAGTTGCTTACACAAAAGAATATAATTATTTCTTTGTCTGAGTGATGAATAATTTTGGATCTCTATTTGCTAAGTGTAGTAAGTTATATTTTAAAATAGCAAACTTAATAACTTAAAAAATCAGAACTGGAGGTGTATTCAACTATCATTCAAGTAAATTTTTATTATTGTTATTATTACTAGATACTGTTAATTTGTAATTGGCTTTGATGCTTATGTGACTGGTGACACTAAAATTTTCAACATAATGTATTCGAATAGTTGTTTATTACTAAAATGAAATTTGCTAATAAGAATTTTTATCAATATAGTATGAAAAAATATTAAAGTGATCTAATTTTTCTGAAAACAGATGAGTGATTAATCATTTGAAATTTTCAAAAAAATATTTTTTTAATTTGAATTAATTATACTATTAAACGATTAATTATAGGGGATTTGAACACAGACTTTCAAGCTCTCTTCAGTTATTTACTCTATCTCGTACAACTAATACACGTGACTACACACATATGAAAAAGATAAATGATTTCCAATATCTATGTTTCGTGCTGAACCAGCACTCATCAATTGGTCAAAATCATTATCTCCCACATACATATAATCTGTACTCGGTTTATATTAAGATAGCAAATCTTCAAACTTTAATGGACAGGCTTCAATCTACGTCACTCTCCAAAATTTTCAATCATTCATACCATTGAAAATCTGATGATGGAATGCCCAAATTCCTTGTTGATATCAATATTATTGTCATACCCATTTTGACTTTTGAAAGTTACTCTTGATACTTCATGTATAGGACCATGTCCATTTAAATACACAGAAGAGGGATGAGCAGGATACAGGCTGAATCTGCAATATTTGAACACAAGGATAATTTATATACTTAGAGTTTGGATATAATATAGGGGATGTCAGAGGGACTTAAAAATCAACATGGGCATGACAATAATATTGGCATCAACAAGGGATTTGAGTGTTCCATCATCAGATTTTCAATAATATGAATGCATGAAGAGTTTGATAGTGGAGTCGATTGAAGCCTAACTATTAAAGTTTAAAGATTTGCTATCTTAATAGTGTAGTAGATGATGATCTGGCCCAATTAATGAATGCTGGTTCAGCACAAAGTATGGATATTGGAGATCATTTATCCTTTTCACATGTGTGTGGTTATTGGTTGTAGGAAATAAAGTAGATAGCTGAAGGGAGATTGAAAGTCTGTATTCAAATTCCCTATAAATTACATCTAAACTCCAAGTATATAAATTATACTTGTATTCAAATATTATTAAAAGATTCATATTAACTTATTTTTTATTGTTAAATGTAAAAAAAAATTTTACTTATGCAGATGTTTATAAATGTTAATAATACAATTAACATTGCTGAAAGTATTGAATTGGGCTGCGCTGTGCACTCAGCTACATAATAAATCTTTTCTTTAGCCAATGTTAGAAACGTTTTGGCCAATTTTTTTACGAAAAAAAAATCAAGCATTGATAGTCGAGTGGTCAGCACAGCTGCCTTACAAGCAGGTGTTCGGGTTTGCTGGTTCGCTTCCCCGGCAGATGCTTTGACACATGAAAAAAAAATGAAAAGAATGATGATTTTAATTACATTTGTATATTTCATTTGATAATCATCAAAATCTTAATGATTGTTTTAGAGTACTAATGAATTTTAATTGTTTTAATGTTTTCTATTTTTGATAGTAGTTAAATTAGTTCATTTATTAAATTTTCAGAAAAATTTCGTGTTGCATACTTCAAAAGGAAACTAGAAAGATTTAAAAGAAGTTGGTCTAAAACAAATCGGTGATAGTGAGTTGTCTTACTTGTTGATAATTTTAGTTGTGGAAAAAATACAAGAAACTGATAACATCATGTTAGTCAATAAAAAATGTTCATCGACCCTCTAGGCTATCTTTTGTTTACTTCTTATCTTTTGTTTTCACTTTTAACTTAATGTAGTTTTTCTTACACCAATTCATTTCATATATTTTAAAGAAAACTTTGTAATATTTTTAATCCTTTATCGTCAGAAATATTTTAGGTATCTTCAGTGGACTATATTGTTTTTTTTTAAAAAAAAGTATATATATTAAAATATTGAAGAGAAAGGAGACCAAAATTAAGTCAGTAAGAAAATAAAACGTATTCTTTTTTTAAAAAAGCAATTCACAAATAAATTTTTTACTGAGATAGAAAATAAATATAAAAAAAATTAAAAGCAACCAATTAAATTAAAAAATGTATAATTGGAAATTCTGTAAAATAATACAGAATGAATTAATGATGACCTAAAAGAATCTAATGTACTACAAATTTGCTAGAAAAGTTGAAGAGAATAAAAACCAAAAGGAGGGGGCATTAAGAAGAAAAGATGATTACTAAGAGCAGAAATGACATCATAAAGTGTGTAGAAACATTCTGCAAAAAATGGTATAAATAATAAAGAGCAAATATACAAAATAAGGAAATCTTATTGTAAAAGGATTTACAGATCTATTAGCTTTTTTATCAGTTCTATATGAGATATTAAGATCACATCTGAAAAATTTGGTTTCAAGCCATTCAAAATAAATGATTATAATTCAACAGTCCACATCCAGGTATTAAGAGAAATTACAAAAATAAGATCAGAAAGTGTAAAATGGCCATTTTGCAGTTATCAATAAAACTTTATAAAATAAGCAAAATGTTAAGACAAAATATGAAAACATGTTTTTTGAATTATTATGGCATATGAAGTTATTAATGATCAGAATAGTATATAGCAAGCTCATTTTTAATCAATTATTTGTTGTCGCATCTAAAGTTCTTTTTGCATGTAGTTTTTTAATATAGTTATTTTCTACTTTTAAAACTTGAAATAGCAAAATCCAAAATGAAAAAATCCATGTTCTGAACATTGTGAACTAAATATCATTCATAGTACAAGACCAAATTAGTCATTTTTCTTTCTTTTTCACTGAATTACAATTTTGATATTACAGATAAATAGAATGTAATTGAGAATTATGGGCAATTTATGTATTATATATTTGCGTTGTGTTTGTGTTCCTGCTTGGAATGTGCCTGATTAGTGAAACCAATTGCTTATGTTTTAAATTTTGGCTAATTTTTTAAATTGTTGGCCAACTGCTAAAAATGCAGATGCCAATACTATTTAAACTCTCTGTAATAAAGTACTTTGGAATTTTATCTTAAATTTAATTTGGCATATCTCAAGATGCTCTTCATAGTCTACAATTGATTGTGATCATGGTTATTAAAAGCACTCGGTGCAATCGGCACTCCAGGTGATTGTGACAAATGTGAAAGCTTTGATGAACTTGTCTGTCTGTCCTCAATATTTGTGTTTGATATAATGAACATCACATTAGAAATAAGTAATATGAGGAATTCTTCAGTAATGAAATTTCAGAATGAAAATATATCTATAAAAACAAGGTAGCTTTGATTGAAACTCTAGTTAATTAAATATTAAGTGGTTTCGAAATTATGATTGCACTTAAAACAAGTTGTCAATCATGACGGATAAATAAAGATGCCTTTCCTTGAGATTTGTAAAAATGTTCACTAGTAATTATTGTTTTTAAACATTTAGAGTTCTAACCTAGCTCATAATATTTTTCAAGTTTAGTTCTAAAAAAGAAAAAAGACAATAAGTTTATATTAAATCAAGCGTAGAAATGACCAACTTTGATTGATACAAAAAAATTACTGTAATTATTAAATCGTGCAGTAAATTAAAACCTACATTGTTTTTTTTTTTTTTAGTATTTTCTTTGATTCTACAAGATGTCTAATGATTCAGGTGAAAATTCTCAACATTTAATAATTTCGGCTACAAATGATTCCTTAATGGAAATGAATAATTTTGATAATATAGGATATGATACTCCAAAGAAACAGTCACTAACTAATGACGATGTAAGTATATCTTCAAATTATTATGGTAATAATATCTGTTTTTCACTTTTGATATGAATGTTTTATTATGTGTATATTTCAATTTTTTTGCATTTTGATGCTATGTTAAGATAAGTTATAATGTATGTGTTTTGAATCCAGCTTCACTTTTGAGGCCTATTTATGGCATCATATGACGCCATAAATAGGCCTCAAAAGTGCTAAGATTGATTCAAAACACATATATTATAAACTTTTTTTAACATAACATTCAAATGCTGGAAAGTTTGAATTTACAGTTGCATAAGAAAAGTCGCTACTTCAGTATATGTATATTTATATATGTATTTATTTATTTTTTGTAGCAGACAGAAAATCAAATTGAAATTCATATTATGAACAATGGTAAGTTGTACAGCGTATATTTAAATCATATATATATATTTGTGCATACTGTTAAATACTTACTTTTAAAATTATGGTAAGACTTAGCTTTTTAGAAAACATTTTCTAAAATAATTGAAAACAAGAAAATTTATGAGATCCTAGAATCCGGGATGGAGTTTGGTATTCTTGAATTAAAGGATGAACATTTGACATTATGAATGTTTACTTAAAATTGGTATGATTTTTCAAATCACAATTGTTGCTGTGATAATCTGATTAAACAGTTATGTATTCTGATTGATGTATTACAAAAAAATCAAGTCAGATGTCACGTGACTTAATTTAATAAAGCTTGTGTTTACAAATGTTATATATAGAACTCGCAAAACAAACTCTTAACAAGCTTTGTAGAATACCTCCAACCTCACCGGTTTCTGCTACTGGCGTCCTCAGTGAGGTGCTAGGATATCCAATCATTAGATTAAAAATACCGGGACAAGCCCAGCAACTTTATCTAATGTAATGGGGGTATTCTACAAAGCTTGTTAAGAGTTTGTTTTGCGAGCTCTATATATAACGATTGATGTATCCTATTTGTGTGATTCCAGGTATAAGAGCTTGATTAGAAGTATTACCATATTTGGTTGATTGAACGTGTCGGTATCTTTGCTCTGGTGAAAATATTGCACTGTTCACCTCACTTAAAGCTTTTTATTTATTGAATGAAGATATCTGTAATTGTTTAATTGAAGTAATTTATTTGCTTAACCAAATGTGTTGTAATATGCACCCAAATACTGATTGCTATGTGAACATGATGACTTGAAGGAGTGCTCGTAATAACTTCTTTTGATATAAATATATTCAGACAATACCGATGTAATCACTGCTGCAAATGACAAGCTGATGCATTACTAATCACATCATAAAACTTCTAATATAATTCCAAAATGATAAAAATCAGTCATTCAAGTTTTTTGCTCTTGCGATATTTATAATGTATTTGCAATTAATGAAAAATAATGTTTGATTTAGGAAAAATAATTAAATCATATGTAGTAATCAAATTCAAAGGTTTAAAACATGTCTGAAGATGCTTTCGATAGAGATGCTCATAAAGTTACTGGTGAAAGCAAATGGAAAACTGCCTTAACAGATAATAAATTGTTCCCAGATTTTAACACATTAATACAGATATTGTAAATTCAAACTTCATTAAGTTTGTAAAGAATTGTACATTAATGAAGGATAATGATGAGGCAGGCAAATTATTGTGGGGGTGGAGTATATGAGTATATTTTAATGAGGAGGTTATAAGATTTTTATTATTTATTCTGTAGTAACCATAATATAATAGCCCTACTTAATTAGTGCAGTAGCAAAGTTCTCTCGTAAACGTCGTTAGCTCAGTTCCATTTTTAGAACTTTCAGTATTTGAACTTGATGAATTCCCAACCAATAAAATCATTCAATTATTTATTTTAATGATATAATAAATTAATTATTCTTTTGGGATTTAAAGTAAGGAGAATAATCAAGTCAGAATTCTATAAATGATAGTTTAAGGATTAAAATCCATCTTGACTTTATAATCTCAACTAGTGATGGTGATGAAAAACTAGAAATCATTTATGAAGAAATTAAGAAAGAATATATCACATGATCAATATCTCTTATACTAGCACATAATTGTTATTAAACAAGGCAAAAGTCTCCATATAGTAGTGCCACTCTGTGCCAACCAGAGTAATCAATGGATTCCAGAAGGCTTGTGCATAAAATCCCTATCTAGTGCCTACTCATCCAATATCCCCAGACTAGTTTCTGGCTTGTGGCCTTTGTCAGTGAGGAGCCTTGGATCTGAGAGCACTGCACAAGCCTTCTGGCATCCATTGATTATTCTGGTTGGCACAGGGTGGCACTACTGTATAGAGAGTTTTGCCTTGTTTAAAGAATATATCAGTAGTTATAAAATCATTAATGAGGTAATGTTAAACAAAATATGAAAGATTGCAATTTGGAGAAGAAACGTAAGAGGGATAATGTATGAGCATCATTTTCCCTTCGCTGCAGAGTCATCTTTGTAATCATGATTGATTATATGGGTAGCAAATGATGCTGCCCAAAATTTTTTAGATCAGTTACCGACTTTCTTCAACAAGCTTGAATGCTTTATTCCTTAAGGTTTGAAGTCAAGTTACTAATCTGCATATGACATAATTCTGAACTTTTTTAGCAAAAAAAATCATTGTCTTCATCCAGGTTTATTAGTGGAATGACTAATAAAATAGTGAGTAAGTTGAAAAATGAATTAAGAAATAAAACTACACAGATTTGAATTTATAGAGGGAAGAATTATATATATATAAAAAGATTTATTGATAATAAAGAGCTTTAAGTTGTTAATTATAAAGAAAGGTACATTGAAAAGATGATAAGTTTGTAAGTATAGTAGCAATAAGTCAATTTTTTAATTGAAGAAAGTCTAGTAAATAACTGAAATGTCTTTTAATCCAAGAAAGAAGAAATGACTGGTATTTTCAAGATGAAATGCTAAAAGCTGCAATATATTTAATTTGATATTAAACGTATATAAAAAAAATCAATTATATTTAAAAATTTTATTTCATATGTTTGGGTCTATTCTTGATATCCTTTGTTCAACATTAACAGTGCTGTTAATTTTGTAGTCTGAAGAAGGTGAATTACTCTTTTTATTTACATATCTACATTGAGCAATGTTTAATTTAATATATATATATATTGTGCATACCACAGTTCTGAGAAGACTTAAATAATTGAAACCATCATTTATTTTGAAAATGTGATACAATAAAGTATTGCATTGTGTAAAGTAAATTACTTAAAATTACTTTGCATTCATAATGATATTTATGATTAAATTTGAATAAATAATTCTCCCCTTTCAAGCTATCAATAAATAATACTTTATTGGTAATTGTGTATACAAATGAGCTATGCTAATTTAACATTGTTTATTCATGATTTAAGTAAATATTAATACAAATATAAAATTTTCAGAATTAATAGCATAATTTCATATACAATTGTTTTAAAACTTTGGATACATGGTTTTCTAACAGATAAATCTATACATTTAAGCTTGGATTTAAAGAGATAAAATTAATTACGACTAATCTGAAAACTATTCACTATGATAAATTTTGCAATATATATATATTGTAACTAAAATAACTCTGATAGCAGCTTAGATTAGTTAAAATTCAAAACTACATCAATTAAAAATAAAAGTTTAAAAAAAACTTATAAACTGAATAATAAATGTATAAATTGCCATGTGTATGTGTGCATATATAATATACGTCACTTTAATACATTGGTTTAAAAAATTAAAAAAAAAAAAACAGTTTATACATTTAATTATATTATTAACTATTTTATAATGGAAAGATACTTTGAAAAACAATAATATGATGTACTATATAAATGAAGAAAGAAAACAGTCTTCATGCATGCAAGAATTTTGAATTGCATAGCTCATAAAAATTTTAAGTATTTTATGCCCCTTTCTGGTTGGCTTCCTGAATGAAATTTTTAAAAAAAATTTGTTAATTCTTATAGTAAATTAAATGGCAAATCTAAATATGTTATTTAAAATTATTGGTTAATAAAAATAAGAAAGTTATCGATTAATTTTAAAATTTGGTAATGATTTTTTCTTCTTATCACTAATGTAAATAAAGAGAGAAAACACTTTTTTTTTGTCTTTTGTTCACTTAATTATACAATAATAATGTAATTTAAAAATATAAAATTGTTTCCACAACATGTGAAAGAGATTGAGAAATGGTTTATCAAAAAACATGTAAAGAAACAGATGTCAAATTTTGTTACTAACTTTTGATAGCCATACTGATTAGAAAACATCCTGAGTCCAGCAATAAGTGTAAACAACAGTGGGGATAAATATGTGAACCAAGCAACAAGGGTAGTCAACTCTCGAGAAGCAGTGTTCCAGTAATCCCATGCAGAAAAGGAAAAACCGCCGGTTAAAACAGTTTTCCACCATGGATTGCCATAACTTGCAGATGTTAAAAGTATTTTTCAGTACTAAAACCCAGCATAATAATCATGACATTTGCCAGCAGAAGACCATCTAGTATGTGTAGCTATAAACTAAAAATCACACCAGTCAAAATACCTAGAGTGATCCAGAGACTAATGATGAAGTTTGCTAAAACTAGCCATTGCCTGCATGAGAGAAAGAAGTGACTGCCACAAAACTGACCAGAACTACTTACTAAAGTTGTCAATACCACTGAATATCCCAGCTAACATTGCCAGAGCACCAAGAGGATTACTTTCTTTGGAAGAACTGATGATGATCATTCATAACTATAGGAAAAGGACAATATTTTGCAGAAAATCATGGTTTTAACTTTTTTCAACTTTTATCAATAGAATAATTCTAAGGTTTTAAATTTAAAATATTTCTTATGATTATTATCTTTAATATTTTGTACACCTAGTAATAGTTGCAAGTATATATAAGCAACAGTTTCATATATTTATTGTTAATAAATTTATTTCTTAATAAATTGCTAAGTTTTTATTTTATTAATCCATTTAATTTGTTTGCTTATCAAACTCAATCCAGGGATTACGGTAGTAACATCGAGTACACTATTAATATCCACAACCTTGAGAAACGACTGGGAGCACATACAGGAATGATGAGATAATGTATTAATGATGATGATCATTAATAAGTTTTCCAAAAGTGAAACTTTCTAATTGGAAGGTTTGGCACCTTAAAGTATCATTTTTTAAAATTGAAACTAGATATGCAAATTAAAAATAATTTTAGGAAGACTTGTACTTAGTTTAATCTTCAGTGCTAGGTTATAAATCATCAGATGTTTGGTTAATATTATTGTATTTAATCATTTTTATTCGAATATGTATTAATCATTTAATCTAAATATCTCTGCTTAATTTGAATCAAAATGTACTATTACGTAAATATTTGTGAATATTGGAAAAGCTTCAAAATTACCATTGCAATATACAAAGCAATTTCATAAAAAAAAAAAAAATTGTAAGCATAAACTCGTAAAAAAATATTAATGAGCTTAGATTCATTCACATGTATATTTGTTTTATGGTTCATGAAAATGTATTTGACAGATGAATTTTTTAAAAAGAATGTACTCAGAAATAATAAAAGATTCTTTGAGAATTTGACAGGCAAAAATATAAAATGAAATTTATTTATTGAAAGTATTCTTGTAAATAAGTGTTTAAATCATTACTTATTATCTCTTTTGAATGGACTTATAAAAAGAATATTTTGAACTTAATATTGGGAAAAGAGGAAGAGTCCATTATATCTGATAGGGTTACAGGCGGTCAGGATGATCTTTTAAAGAGTAGTCAAAATATATTTTTAATAAATTTGGAATAAAAAATAAATGTGAAACTAGTTGTGTTGAGACAAAATAAGAGATTTGAAATTTGGATATGGAATTACAAAAGCATATCATTATTTTTACCATTATTGATCTATTGCAGGATGGTATCCCCAAGTTCAATCCATCACCGATTTCTAGCCTCTCTTCACATCACCCAGCACACTTCCTTATTTCATCCATCCATCTCACATGCGATCGCTTTTTAAGTGTTTTACAATCTCTTGAAATCCCGTTTAAGATGTTAACTGTCCATCTATTATAGTCTTTTCTAGCAATATGTCAAGCCAACTCCGCTTCAGTTTTTTAATTCTTTCAATAATATCAGCAACATCTGTTTATTCTCTCACTCATGTATTTTGCTTTCAATCTCTTCTTGTTACTCCTAATATCTCTCCATTCTTTGTTGAGTGGTGTGACGTCTCTGCATTGTCTCCTTTGTTAAGACAGATCTATAAGTAAGAATTGGTAACACACATTTATTAAAAACCTTTCTTTTCAAGCACATAGGTATACTCTGGCTTGCACTAAGTGGCAATACGTATAGAGAGTTTTGCCTGTTTTAATATTAAAACTTATTACTTTGTTTAAAGAATTTATCTTTAACTCATTCGTGACTATGCTTTATAATTTAAATGTATATCATATCTATCAATTGCAATCTCAAAAAGGAAAGGGGGGGGGTAAATTATAACATATGATAGGATATGAGATTGCAGTTGGTAAATTAGAATTATAATCTATTAGAATTATAATTTATGTTATTAACCTAAGTTTTTTGATTTGCCTATTTGCATCAATTATTATAAAATTATTTTATTACCCAATTTATTTTACAATTAAGATAATTCATTATTCATCCCATACTACAGTTTATCATCAAATAAGTCATCATTTATTGAAATGTATCTTTGCCCAGCAAGATACTTATTCACTGTCTATTGGCACCTTACAAAATTCACGAATCCATTATAAATATAAATTTAAATTGCTATAAAACCAGTTGTGAATCGACATATTTATTCATCTATTTTAGTTGCCTAAGTACAACAATTTGTGTAATATATTTTAGAGTATCCAAATATTCAGTGTATAAGTGGAGAAAACTACTTGGTTCATGATTTATATACTATATGTGGTTGCCCAAATCTATGAGGCACTTGCAGGCCAGCTAGCCATGCTCAGTTATAATAATTTTGCTATATTCATGATTACCCAAATCTGCAAGCTATTCAGTGAACATGCAGTCTTTATTAATTTTTCTTTACATTTGGTTCATCCAGCAAGGAAATATTGCTATTTATGAGGGAATCTTGCCTCCTTAGCTTTGCTCTCATATATTTTAGAATAGTTTCCTTCACAAGATATATTATTAAGTTATTGTTTTTCAGTTAATTAACCCAATTTCAAAGTGGCTTTCATCTAAAGATGATTATTCTTCTGTATTGATTTTGTTTTGGAAGCAATTCAAAAAAGTAAAGTTTTCCAAAACTATCTGGTTAAGTGTTTTGATAATATTCATGTATTCACGAGCTTATGGTTCATCTTTTTTTGCCATTGACCTTTTCTCTGAATAATCTTTTATATAGAGAGTGAATATATTTTTTATATTTACCAAATACATTGCATATAAATTATGTCAAAGTTTTTGCTATGAACAAAAATAAATTTTACATAAATTGAAACATTTAATATCATTTCGGTAACAAGTTTAATATTCTGGAATCCCAAATTATTCAGGCAAGATAAAAACATCAAATTTTATTATAGTATTCAGGTAATTAAATATACCATATAATACTAAATTGTCCATTCACTTTACTACTGTTACACAATGCTTTATTTATTACACTTTTTACAGTTTACAGTTTCGATTGCACCAGCAATCTCCTTCAGAACTTTATATCTCCTAGCCTCAACTGTAAAATCTTTTTTCTTCTTATCCAAGCTCTCTCTTCAGTATTCCTTCATCTTCTTCAAGAAGTATAATAACTACTCTTTTTTATTGTGTTGCCAAATGTATACCATATAATACTAAATTGTCCATTCACTTTACTACTGTTACACAATGCTTTATTTACCTCCCTTTTTACAGTTTCGATTGCCCCAGCAATCTTCTTCAGAACTTTATATTTCCTAGCCTTAAATCTGGCTAGGAGAAACTGTAAACTGTAAAAAGGGCGGTAAATAAAGCATTGTATAAGGCTAGGAAATATAAAGTTCTGAAGAAGATTGCTGGGGCAATCGAACTGTTAACTGTAAAAAGGGTGGTAAATAAAGCATTGTGTAACAGTTGTAAAGTGAATGGACAATTTATTATTATATGGTATACATTTGGCAATGCAATAAGAAAAAGTAGTTATTATACTTCTTGAAATTAACCTGAAGAAGTTTTAAAAGAAGAATTTCAAACCATGATATTAGATTGCTCTGTTAATCACAGATTATGGAATATAGCTTGTTTTTAATTTAATGAAATTAAGAGCAATTTGAAGCTTATGTTCAAATCTGTAAAGAATTATTACATTCTGGATAAAAATAAAATTTATATAATTTTTTATAATTATATTAAGTTAAATTTTGTATAAGATTTTTTAATTTTCAAGACATTTAAAAAAAAAAAAAGTTATTTAAAAATTGCTTAGTTTTTATTTTTTTTTTTAATGCAGTACACACATTGTCGAAAAATGTAAATGTTTCACAAATTTAATTTTTATAATTTATTATTTTTCAGATAAAACAGTGTCTTCCAGTTGTGTAGATGATGAAACAGATTTATCTGATGAAGGATGCTGCAACCATATATTAAATACTTGCACATATTATTTTGAACTTTATTATGTAAAACATAAAGAAAAATTTGTGCTTGGATTTTACGTCATTTTATTTCTTCTTTATGCTGCCTATTTATCGGCTGCTATTATTATTGATTTTAAAGGATCAATTTTTCTTATAACTATAACGGTGATAGTGTTTTTATATCTTTTCTGTTATTTCATACACCAAAAATTTGGTGAGAAAGTCAGTACCTCTCTGAAACTGGTAAAGGTGCCTCTTAAGCAAAAATTACATAAGTTCAAATGGTAAGATAATTTTATTAAATAACTATGCTATTATATGTTACTATGCAAATAACTTATTATTTATAATGAATGCCACTATTAGGATTTTCAGTTCAGAGAAAATATTGATTTAAGATATAATATTAAAGCAGGCAAAATTCTCCATACAGTAGCGCCACTCAGTGCAAGCCAGAGTAATCAATGGATGCTAGAAGGCTTGTACATAAAATCCCTACCTAGTGCCTACTCATCCAATATCCCCAGACTAGTTTCTAGCTTGTGGCTTTCATCGGTGAAGAGCTTTGGATCTGAGAGTACTGCACCTAGATCTTAGGATCTAATACAACCCTCCAGAGGACACCTTTTATCTCTAGTTAACTACAAAACTATGAGAATAAAATTGAAAACACAATAATTTTTTTAATCCAAGCTCATCAGCTTATATAGTCATATAGATCTCAACTCAGTTCAGTACCCATATATTTTGGCGTCTTTGGTTCTTAAATAACCATAGCCACCACTATCCCATTAGGCAGGATTGGTATTAAACCGCTAAACATCAGATGATCGCCATTTCTTATGCTTGCCCGTAGCTGTTATTAAAACAGGCAAAACTCTCCAAAATGTATGGGTACTGAACTGAGTTCAGACCTATATGACTAAGCTGATGAGCTGGGATTGAAAATATTGTGTTTTCAATTTTATTCTCATAATTTTGTAGTTAAGTAGAGATAAAAGGTGGCAGCTGGAGGGTTGCATTAGATCCTAAGATCTAGGTGCGTGCTCTCAGATCCATGGCTTCTCACGGACGAAAGCCACAAGCTAGAAACTAGTCTGGGGATATTGGATGAGTAGGCACTAGATAGGGATTTTATGTACAAGCCTTCTGGCATCCATTGATTACTCTGGCTTGCACTGAGTGGCACTACTATGGAGAGTTTTGCCTGATTTAATAACAGTTATGAGCTTCATAAGAAATGGTGATCATGTGAAGATATAATATCGATGCTGCTTTTATTACACATTACTGTTTTTTTATTTGTTTTTCTTTGATGTTGTTTTTATTATAAGTTTTTTTTTTTAAATAAATAAATAATAAAAAAATCTTTGACTTAGTTGCCCAAAGAATATTTCTAAAAGAAGTTGACCTTTCATAAATTTATGAAAAGAAATATTTGATGGAGAGTTAAAAAAGTCAAATTGTTATATTTGACCTAAGCTTGTGATTTAATGGATGAATAACCGAGTCAAGTACAGATTGTACTTCATATTTGGAATATAAATTGTAAAAGACTTGGCTTAAAATTAATTTATTGAAATAAGTTGATTTCTCAACTTTCTTTACAATTTTTATTGGACAGATATTTGGAAACTACAAAGTATTCTCGAAGCATAAATATCAGTGATTTGAAACAATAGTAGTTATACCAGAAATTAATTACAATGATTGGGATGCTAGTTAAGGTAAACGAAAACAAAAGTAAAATCTTTATTAAGACAAATTAAATGAAGAAGAAATCAAATCTCATTAAAAGTTTGCATAATTAAAATGTACAACTAAGCAAACAGTATTAAATAAATAAAATAAAAACAAAAAAAATTGATATGTGTTTAATTGGAGCATGAATTGTCCTAAACCACAAAACTATTGTTTAAAATTGACAGTTTCGAGGATAGTGAGTACTTCCACTAAATACGAAGACTAAAACGGCTCAGAAATTAACGCTGACTGAGAGGATAGATGGATTTTGTAGACTGTAGCCAAAAATATATGCATATACCAAAATACCAATTTAAATATCCTTACATATCCAAGCATTTTATCATTTATGAAACAATTTTAGGAGCTTCTTAAGTTGGACACTTGTTGTGATGTTCTTATTTGAAAGCTATTTTGAAACACTATGAGCGGAAATAGGATTGTCAAAGAAAAACCTAATTCACACTTTTTTTCAAATAGTCAAAAGATCTAAACCTGGCAATCATTGAAATTCTAACAACTAATTTTCCAGCTATCTATTTATTGGTGAAACGGTCATAATTTAGGAAGCCATACCACAATACTTTCTTGGTTAATCTAATCTGCATTAAGAAATCACAGTTGTAACTATTTAACATTTTGGTGGATGAGATTCATTCCTTGATACAAACATTGTTTCAGATAAGATAGTCTTTTCCAAGGTTATAATACTGTATTTAGATGGATCCTTTTTGAATAACAAAGGCTTGTCAATATATTCAACTCGTGCTTTTTATTATAAAATGCTTTATAATAATAAACCAAAGGAATAGTCTATGTATATTTCAAACTTAAACTCCAGTATAAACTAAAATTTATAATTATTTATACATTTTATAAATAATGAATCAAAAAAATATTTGTACTTTTTAATACCTTCTGACTTTCTAACTGGGGTCTGATTATTTATATATATCTTTAACTATTGTTTGTGCAAAAAATACTTATTCAGCTTTGTAAATCTGAAAGTGTTAATTTTTATATATTCATAAATATCAGGCAAATAGAAGTACAACAAAGAATTGTATATCCTTGACCATGATATCCCAAACTTTTTTCTTTGCAATGGGCCACATAGGCAACTTTTTAACAAATGGTGGGCTGAACAAAATACATTTTTTAAAGAATTCTTCCAGCCTCAAGACAAAAAACGTTAAGGGCTTATTTATTAACCATGATTTTTGTTAAATAAATTGAGAACATTTCACAGTATATTAGAAAGTAATAGTTACTAAGGCAATAAACCTAAAGCTTGTGCGGTTAAAAATGCGAAGGTAGTGACCTCTACAGGTCTTAACCACAAGCTTATGCATTGGAAGAAAAGAGGGGAAGCAAATTGAAATTTAATATAGCGAGTAGATTTTTTGCTCTTTGAAACATCCAGTATAATATGGGAGGTACCTATATATAAAAAAATTAGATATTGATCTGTCATATATGATCAAATTTTTTATTTCACATATTTCATTTTTGAACTATATATGTAACAAGTGCTTTCCAGATCCCCAAAGTAGTTTCTAGCTATTGTCTATATTGAAAAGCAATAGAATTGCATATATCCATTCGCTGATACCTTTACTTTTACATTATTCAAACAAATGATTTGAAAGTTTCAGTACATAACAAGTTTAAACTCAAGCCAACTAGTTTGTCTAGCTATATATAGATCTGACACTAAGCCAGCTTCTATATACTATAGATTTGGATTTAATGATTTTTTTTTCTAAAATGGATGGTATGTATCAAAAATAAAGCATCACTAAGCAATCCAATGTTTGCTGATGATGTTCAGGAATTAGAAACTAGTCTAGGGATTTGGGTGATACTAGTATCTATTGTATTACTTCTTGCTCATATAGGAGTTTTGGAGTAGTGTTATAGTGAAGTATTAATTTAAATGTAAATTTTGAAAGCATACAATTCTTTGATTTTAATTATATTTCTTCATTATTCAATAAAAATCTTTTTAAATAGTCAGGATCTTATTTAGCATAACTCTCCATACAGTAGCACCATTCAGTACAAGCCAGAGTAATCAATGGATGGAGGAAGGTTTGTGCATAAAATTACTATCTAGTTTTTACTCATCCAATATCCACAGACTAGTTTCTGGCTTATGGCCTTCGTCAGTGAGGAGCCTTGGATCTGAGAGCACCACACTTAAATCTTAGGATGTTTAGTGGTTATTTCAGTGAATTATAAATGTGTTTTTATTGCAATTTTATCTACTATATGCATATTTAATTTTTTTTTTTTTTTTAATTATTTATTGTCACATATATTTTATGTCATGTCAATGCATTTGTTGTCAAGCATTTATGAATTACATCATTTTCATGCTAATACTGAAAATTATAAATAGTAGCAAATCTCACATGATCACCATTGCTTATGCTTGCTTATAACTGTTATTAATTAAAACAGGCAAAACTCTCCATACAGTATTGCCTTCTGGCATCCATTGATTACTCTGTGTTGCACTGAATGGCAATACTGTATGGAGAGTTTTGCCTGTTTTAGTAGCAAACCTCATGTCGTATACATTTTTAATATATACGTACAGAAAATTTTAAATAGATATTATTACACATTTTAATTTGAAAATTATACACATTAAATAGAAATAATTGGCAAAAGACTAGTATGAAATTTAGGTGAATGTGTAATTATTGAATGTCTTCACTAAACCACACAAAAATACTATCAAATTATTTATTGTTAAGTTCGTCCAATTTCTGAATCTGTATAACCATCAGATTTTTCAATGAATTCTTGGCTGAAATCTTTTTATAAGTTCAAGACACTTTTTGAGGCAAAATATTTCTATTCTTCACCTGTAAATTTAAGGTTTTTTCTATCTTGACTAAATATTTTTAGAAAATGAATGCAACTAGCAATTTCAGGAGCATAAAGTAGTCCTGTCATGAATTTCTTTTTTTTTTACTCTTTCAAGAATTAAATAGAGGAAATTTGAACGTAGATTTTCAATCTCCCTTCAGTCACCCACTCCATCTTACATAACTGATACACATGACCACACATGTGTCAAAGATAAATGATCTCCAACAAATGTATTTTGTGCTGAACCATGCACTCATCAGTTGGTCCAGGTCATCATCCCACACATATGTAATCAGTGCGCGGTTTATATTAAGATAGCAAATCTTCAAACTTTAATGGATATACTTTAATCCTCTCCGACTCTTCAGCCTCCATATCATTGAAAATTGGAATACTTAAAGCCCCTATTAATGCCAAATATTGTTGTAATACCCATGTTGATTTTAAGTGGCATCTTTTTTTTCTTCAAAACTATATTATAATGTATTTGTCAATATATGTGAAATTTTTTTTTTTGGTTTTGTGTGAGCTCAAATATTACCATCTTACTATATTGTAAAGCTTGATAAATATAATATCAAAGATAATGTCAATGGAATATTTAATATGAATGCTGAGAATGTCAGAAAATTAAAATACAAAAACTATATAGGACAAATTTAAAGACAACCAGCCTAAAGTTGATCAGAAACAGTATACTTGTTTACTGGAGAAAATATAAGTCATTTATTGCAAAGATTGAAGAGACACTAATAATTTTTATTAATCATTCATTAGACTAGAGATTATCTGCTTAATAATGTTTCTGTAGTGTAATTTTCATTACATCACTCTCATGAAAGGTAGGGACTAGTTTCTATCGTCTTTTAATATTTTGTGGAGTGAGAATGATGCAATGAAAATTAGACTATAGACACATTCATGAAGAGATACTGATTATTGGAAAAAATTGAACAATGGTAAAGAAAAAAAAAATTTCTGAATTTATTTCAACATTGATATATGGAGCTTATAGATATATATGTAGTATTAAAAATAAGAAAAATAATAGAGTATGATGATAAGATATATTAAAAATAATATTTTACCACTAAAATGCTTAGCACCGAATTACTGCTTTGAATTGCGAGGAAATAAAGTCATATCACCTGACTTAATTTAAGAAGCTTATACTACAAATGTTATATAATGAGCACGAATAGCTCTTAACAAGCTTTTTCAAATATCCCTATCCTCAGACCGGTTTCTAGCTGTTGGCTTTCTTCAGTGAGATGCTAGGATATTCAGATATTAGATCTAAAAATACCAGCTTAAGCCCAGCATTTATTTAATCCCATATGGCTATTTAAGTTAGATAGCTGTATTTGAAGACATATAGATGTCTGAAAATTTCAGATTTTTTATTTAATAGTTAACTATTAGATAAATGCTGGGCTTAAGCTGGTATTTTTAGATCTAATGTCTGAATATCCTAGCACCTCACTGACGAAAACCAACAGCTAGAAACCAGTCTGGGGTTAGGGATATTTGGAAACGCTTGTTAAGAGCTTATTTATGCCATTATATAACTGCTTTGAGATTTAACTTTTTGAAAACTAGACATGATTAAAGAAATCATTATTAATATATTTAACAATAAGTATTGGTTAATATGAAAAAAAATTTAAGTTCCTAGAAATAATTTTTTTTTGTTAATTAATACTTAAAATAACTAACTATTGCTGAAAAGATTTGTAAACAATTTCTAGAAATTAAGTATTGTTATGGAATTAAAAGATAAAAATAAAAATCTTGCTTAAAATTTTGCAATTCGTCTACAAAAAATGCACTGTTTAAAGAATGGAAGAAAATTAAAAAAATCATATGCTAATTTTTGATGAGCTGAAATAAACAAGGCAAAACTCTCCATACAATAGTGCTACCCTGTGCCAATCAGAGTAATCAATGGATGCCAGAAGGCTTGTGCATAAACTCCCTATCTAGTGCCTACTCATCCAATATCCCCAGACTAGTTTCTGGCTTGTGGCCTTCGTCAGTGTGGAGCCTTGGATCTGAGAGCACTGCATCTAGATTTTAGGATCTAATGCAACTCTCCAGCAGCCACCTTTTATCTCTACTTAACTACAAAACTATGAGAATGAAATTGGAAACACAATACAATATTTTCAATCCAAGCTCAATAGCTTATATAGTCCTATGGGTCTGAACTCAGTTCAGCACTCATACATTTGTTTATAAGCTATTGAGCTTAGATTGAAAATATTATTGTTTCCAATTTCATTCTCATAGTTTTGTAGTTAAGTATAGATAAAAGGTGGCTGCTGGAAGGTTGCATTAGATCCTAAGATCTAGGTGCATTGCTCTCAGATCCAAGGCTTCTCAATGACGTAGGCCACAAGCCAGAAACTAGTCTGGGGATATTGGATGAGTAGGTACTAGATGGGGATTTTATGCACAAACCTTCTGGCATCCATTGATTACTCTGGTTGACACAGGGTGGCACTACTATATGGAGTTTTGCCTGTTTAATTAAAGAAGGTAGTGATAAAAATATAACGTGCCTTGAATTGTGGTGCTGGAGGACAAATGCTCATGATCTTACTGGACTGAAGGAAAATTTGATGAGGCACAATGAATGACCCTATTCACTGTTTAAATTATTAATGAAACTGGAATTGGAAGGGATAGTCCATGAAAGAACCCTAGATGATATGAAGAAGGTGAAATACACATTGTGATTAAAAGAATATTGACCAAATCATGATGAGGCAAGTGAACTGTAGTGTTGAAAATATTAAGAAGGAAAGTTTTAGACATTTTTAAAAATATATATATATATGAATAAAATAATTATGGTCTCAATTTCTCAGGAGATCATGTGATATTCAATTGCCTAAGTGACGAATTGGTCATAACAAGTGATGACGTTTTTTTTTATCTGGAAATTGAAACCTTAAGTCTGCCATTTTATGTGTATTAAGCTTCTCAGAACAAAATACACAGACATAAAATTATTATGTAGACTAGAAATTTTATATAATCCAATACTATTTTTTAAAAGTATTGATATTTTAAGTTGCATACTTTTTAGTTAATTTTCTGTCTGACTTTTTTATATTCATAAGTTATTTGTAACCCAAATCTGTGCTATAATTGATAATTATGCGATAAAAAATTGTGATTATTATTAAAAAATTATTTCTATATTATTTTTATTAATATAATTCTTATATTAATACTATTATTAATAGATTATAATTATTTTTCTTCTTTTTTTTTTAGGGTTTTTTTTCTTATGCCATTTGCAGCCTTATTAATCTTTTTAATTTTGGATAGTATTTTATATAATCTCAATCGTTTGATTTCTTTAGTCGGACTTATTGTGTTGGTTATATTTTTATTCTTATTTTCAAAATATCCCAGAAAGGTATTAATTAATTATCTATTTGTGTGAATGTTTGAGTATATATCTATTTAGTTATTAAAAAAAAGAAGCTAAACAAACAAACCTAGTGGTTAGCACATAGCTGCTTTCTAAGCAGTTGTCCCGGGGGTTCGCTTCCCGGCCGACGCTTTGGTATAATAAAAAAAAAAATTTTTATATGAATAAACTTATAAATGCATTATTGAATTGATATGTGATAAATGGTAAAATGTCTATTAAATAGTCTACTGTAGGGCAAAGACTTCTCTAACACCCTCCCATAGAGGAGGACAATTTATAAGGCTTTAAGCATTTTCCATTCTTGTCTTAACTTATATCTAAAGTAGCTAGATATCCAATTACTAATCAATAATGGATGGATAACCATGCTGGCTAGGGGTCATATAAAAGTCCTAAGTTTAAATAGAAATTGGAAAAAAAATTCCGAATATGATTAGAATCCATGTCATGAGTGTAATAGAGTATGTCTTAGTACTATATGATATACTTTTGTAAATAAATGCAATTCTGTTATGCAAGTATATAATGTAATATTCTAAAAGTGTGCTGGGTATATGATAAGATTGAGCAATTATAATGAATGGAAAGAAGTGTTTCAAGCAAATGAAAAATCTATACTGGCTGGAATATATGGATAATTTGGTTATGGATACTGGATACATGACTCGCTTCAGTGATATTACTACTATTTTTATGAGGATAATCAGTTCAAAATATTATACAATAATTTTCATTATAGGGTTTTTGATTCATTTAAACATGTTTTACTATCCCAGTTTATAAGTAGTTAATTAATCATCTTGGGTGTCATCAAATCCCTTAAATATTTGAATTATTATAATGTGAAGCCTGTTTACATTCTGCTACTTCATAGCTATATATATTAAATCTCATACAATAATAAATGATACGCTTCCACGTAGGTTTATGATCATTTTTTTTCTATCCATTTCCCTCCAGCATCTTTTTTTATGCTTGTTTGCATTCTATTATCTCTCACACAGCACTTGTTTTATTTATTGAGGTCAAATTGCTATCTGGCAAGATTCACTTCAGATTGCTATTATCTTAATATTACTATTAAAACAAGCAAAACTCTCCATATGTATTGCCACTCAGTGCAAGCCAGAGTAATCAATGGATGCCAGAAGGCTTAAGCATAAAATCCCCATTTAGTGCCTACTTATCCAATAACCCCAGACTAGTTTCTGGCTTGTGGCCTTCGTCAGTGAGGAGCCTTGGATCTGAGAGCACTGCACCTAGATTTTATATACATGAGAGTTTTGCTTGCTTTAATAACAGTAATATGCAAGCATAAGAAATGGTGATCATGTGATATTTATTGGCTTAATATTACTACTTGCTATTTAAAAGATAATAACTACTCATTGCATTGCCAAATGTATATCATATAATACTAAATTGTCCAAGCACTTTACTACTGTTACACAATGCTTTATTTACTACCCTTTCTTACAGTTTACAGTTTCGATTGCCCCAGCAATCTTCTTCAGAACTTTATATCTATCTATATCAATGTTTCTTCTTATCCAAACTCTATTTCCAGTATTCCTTTATTTTTTTCAAGAAGTATAATAATTACTCTTTCTTATTGCATTGCCAAATGTATACCATATAATACTAAATTGCCGAAGCACTTACTACTGTTATACAATGTTTTATTTACTACCCTTTCTTACAGTTTACAGTTTCGATTGCCCCAGCAATCTTCTTCAGAACTTTATATCTATCTATATCAATGTTTCTTCTTTCTTCTGAAGAAGATTGCTGGGGCAATCAAAACTATAAACTGTAAGAAAGGGGGGTAAATAAAGCATTTTGTGACAGTAGTAAAGTGCTTGGACAATTTAGTATTATATGGTATTTAAAAGATACTATTAAGGCTGAATTAATAATAACAAATAATCTATTAAATCTTAATTTCAAATCAAATTTCATACACATAAATCATATTCAAACAATTAATAGTATACTAGATATTCCTTCATGGTAGAGGTTTATATCTCATACTTATTATACCCTTATTAACTTCTGGTAGCAATTTATAGCTCCTATTATGTCTAAAATATCACGATCAATTCTTTAATTGTTGGCTATGCCTAAATTTCCATATCAATTTGCTATTGACCTTTACACTTTTACTTTAGGAAAATATATTAATGGGATGTTAACTTGAACTTACTTTGCTCCAATAATATGAATGCAGAACTAATTAAAAATGTTTGTTTTACTGATCCTGTTATTATATCATATAATCCAGCATTGTATAATTTCAAGTAAAATGAACTTTACAGTGCCATCTATTTGATATAATATAGAATAAATTATGAACACAAAGATTATTAAAAATATACAAAGGATATATCAACATAATAGCAATAAAGTTTCTAAAGATGCATATTCTATTCGATTGTTCATCTGAGACAATTTATCATATATCCATTCCAAACTTTATCTTTCATCACATGGTAATAAGTCTCTCACAGCCTACTAAATTTTCAGCATTCAAAATATTTTATTTCTACAGACTTATTACATATTTCTTACAATTATTCACTAAATACGTAGATGCTCTTTTTTGACAGATACTTTGTTTACTTGTATGGATACTAGTATTATTTAACAGGAGAGAAGACCCTTATGTCAGTTAAGCTCCAAAATAATTTATCTTACAAATATAGTGTTTGATCTTTTACAAAATATTCCTTCAAAATATGATTCTTAAAACATACTTAAAAATATTTATCATTAACTTTATTAAGTCTTCATAAATTAAACCCATGTCATTATTTAATATCTCTGAAAACTGTATATGAAATATCCAACACGTATTCCAATGAAATGTTGACATGCCAAATCAAACAAATAAATAAAAAGTATTCTCACTTATTAACCATTCTTTTATAAAAGTAGTAATTTAAATAAAATTTGCTCATAAATTTGTAGTAGAAGCATAATCAAGTTTACTGATTGTAATGCATTTAAATAATTTAATAGTTATCTGTTCATGTAATTCAGTACCTATATACACTGACATATGCAACTTATTAAAATATTCATTATATTTCCTTTTTTTTCTATATAACATTAGTTTGTAAATTATATTTCTTTTTATTAAACTGCACCAAAGTTTATATTTTAATTGATGATATACAACTTTTGATTTAAAAGTTTACTTTTTTTATTTATTCTAATTTACATAGAAACCCTTGATTCTTTTGTTTTCATAAATCATTTTAAATTAAGTCTTATTTTATTTTAATGCATGGGTGTAAAAATGTTTGGATTAAATTAGGCCAAATTTAAACAATTCCATTTAAGATTTAAAACACACTTTCATTTTTTATACTTTTCATTTGAATTAAATGTGTTTAAATGACAATGTCACTATACTAATTTACTGTTATATATCATTAATTTTCCCATGTAGTCTTAATTATTATTAACACACATTAAATTATCCCAGATATGATTATTTATATATATATAACTTTAAACATTAATAAAATAAAAAAAATTGAATATCTATATTGCTTGAGAGTCATAAGAAATTTGAACACCGAAAGTGTACTGGAATTGATCCTAGGATTACAGATTCCAGTCTGATGCTCTATCACAGCGCTAAACCACATTTGATCTTTTCCTTGTGTACAATGGACAATATTTCATTATATAGTCGTTTATGAGTAAATTTTCCAATATGTCAGTTCTTTCATGTTTCATATTTTTGATTAATTCAACAAAATGCTTAGAATTCCTGACAAAAGATTGTGTCTTATATGCCAAAGGACTAAGAATCTTGAAAAGAAATCTTGGCAAGTTTTAATAAGATGAATTTTAGAACTAAAGTTTGAATTTTTATTAAAGATATTTAACAATTAATACTAGACAATAGAGATAATCTTACATATATTTACATGGAAAATGCCGTCTTTATAAAGTTTCAGTGATCTTTAGGTCGATCACCAGAAGAGTGGTTTTATAACTGATTATAATCAGGAAATGGTTGCATTCAATGTAGGAATATGTAATTTTGTAATGAAGTTTAGTTGCAAAGATTGATTATTATCATTAATCATTGGGTTAATGTCATAGTAAATGTATTTTAATGAATTAAGTACAATATTAAATAGAGGTTTGACTATATCTGCGGAATCTAATAAACCTGTATAACTTTCAAGTTTACCATTGTCACATGTGTGCATTCTAAATGTATAATAGCCTAGCGTATATAGCTTGATCACCATCAGAATCCAAGTTAAATCCTTGCTTTCATGTAAATAATGGTATATTATCCGGTTAAATGTATGTTTATTTTATACAAATCCTTCTAAGTTATATAGCTAATGTACCAGTGGATGGCTAACAAATCCTGCTATGTTATATAAATGGTGCACAAAAAAAAACTGCATCTCATATTATCTTCTTTATAATATACATAAAGCTTTGCTAAAATTAAGTGCAACAAATATCACATTACTTAGCGTTAAATTCAGTGGCTTTATTTGCTGGCTACAAAGCTCTAATTTAAATAGACGGAAATTTTTACTGGTAAAATTTTAAATAGGTAGTAACTGAATAATATAAACAATGGGATCAAAACTAAATGTGCTGAGATGTTTCAGCTGAAAGATCAACGTTCTATTTTATATGTCCAATACAAGATTGTCATTTTAACCACCTTGAAACATTTTTTGTCTGCCTATCTATGAAAGCAGAATATGTTAAAGCTACTGTAATTACAACAAATATCACACTATCTGGTAGTAAATTTTCCAGAAGCACTATGTGTTACAAAGCATTTCAAGATAGAAAAACAAATTCCTTCTGCTACTATGATCTTTTAAGAGCTTAGACCATACCAACTCATTTCATTTTAATTTTGTTGTTTATATAGTTCTGAATTACAATTTACTTAAAATCTTAGCTACGGAAGATTGACTGCTTGATTTGGAACTTTAATACATAAAGGTTTTGCATCTTTAACATCCTTTATTGTAAAAGGAGGTTGCCATGACAACAGATTGAGATTATTCATTGATATGATACTGGTATTGTTTAAGTACTGATTGCTTTCAGGTATTAATAATTTATATATGCACATTTTTTTCCTTCTATTTATTAATATAAAATGTAAATTACTTTTTTATATTATATTCATTTTAATTGGGAGAAATTTTTTTTTTTTTTTAAGGTTCATTGGCGACCAGTAATTTGGGGTTTAACCATGCAGTTTATCCTTGGTTTGCTGGTTTTACGATGGTCTTGGGGCTATATTGCATTTAAATTTTTTGGAGATCAAATGAACGTTTTTTTCAGTTATACTGACGAAGGAGCTAAGTTTGTGTTTGGTGCTAATTATACAGATCACTTTTTTGCTTTCAAAGTAAATATTTTAATTATATGTTGATCGTTAAAAAAATAAATATTAGATGATTAATATTTTTTCATCAAATATATATGCTCATACCTTCTCTCACCTATATACATATATATCCCCCTTTATATAAATATAATTACTGCAAATCAGGCAAAATAGTGAATAAGCTATTAAGATTCTGATTTAGACAATCCATATTACTTCATCTGTTATCATGACCGGTCAGAAGTTTATTGTCAAATCGAAATCTTATCAACCTATTCGTTATTTTATCATTTGTGTGAAATTTGAAATGTGAATTTTCTAAGCAAGTTCAGGTTTTTTTTTTTTTTTACCAAAAGTAATATGATTTAAGATGATTATTTGTCCATTATGTCCTATTAGGTCAAAAACAAGATGGTTAACTATAAATATTGTATATTACATGTCCACACACACATACAAATGTAGCATAATCCATATTAATTGTGTTTATTTATGTAAAATGTTACACTGCTAAGAGTACTAATGTTTTGAGAAAATATTTTCCATGGTCACTGGAAAGAAGTAGGTAAATTGCTTTTAGTAGTAATAATAACAAAAGTCTAATTAAGTAAAAAAATTATACAACAGAATATCTGAAATCAATAGAACAAATAAAAAGATTGTCTCTTTATCAGTGAAAAAAAAAAAATTTAAATAAGGATGAGATCCAAGGTTATGAAAATTAACTGGTTATATTTAAATTTACATGTTGGTTTTTATTAACCAGTGTAATGAGACTTTCCTGTATAGATGGTAGATTGGCTGTTTCATCACATTTGTTAATAGAAGCCAATTTGTTCAAAATCTCTGGCTTTTCTAAATATCTTCTGATGATGATTGTTGCATATGGGTAAAACTTTGAGATTAAAGAATTCTAAGCGATGCCATTGTCAGATATATGGAGAGTAAATGTTGAGGGTACTTATCTCCTAGTACTGATGCAACGGTTATTCATTCTTACGCAAATGATTAGCATACTCTGCAGGGGATCTCATAAATTCTTTGAGCTTCAAGAGAGAGTATCTCTTTAGATTTGATATTATTGACATTTTAATATTTTACACAGATAATTCTGAAAAATTAATATGGATTATGTTACATCTTTTACTTAGGAAAAACTTTCTCTTCAATGTATATATAGAGATCACGAACATTACATGCTTTGTGATTTATTTTTTTTCCGAATTAAAGAGTGTATTCAGTATATATCAAAGAATATGTAAAATTAAAAGTGTGAAGCGCTTGAAAGAGAAGCTATAGAGAGTGCAAAAAATATTAAACGCTAAGCGCTTTTGAAGCCGTTTGCCTCGTATTCATAGTGATAATGCGAAATGCAGAACAGAGAAATAAAGGCGATATGCAAAGTATATGCAAATGATTTAGATAGCCCAACGTTTAGAAATGTCAAAGCAGGCGTCACGTCTGTTGATCGAGTTATTGTTGCCATTAATGAAGTACGCTTCTCTAATTTTCCGTTTGATGTCGTTTTCCTCTATGTAAACTATTTTGGGGTTGGAGGGTTCAAATATATGGCCTGTCTTTTTGAAATGTTCTATGAATGTTGAAGAATTGTTATTAAGAAAAACATAGTGTCAGGGATACTGACTAATAAAGATTATTTTGACTTGGCAAGAACAACAAACATTTGTGAAAGTTAAAAAAAAGAAAAAAACTTATATAAAATTTGTCCTTAATTGATACAATATATTTAATATTTATCAAATGTAATCTGGATATACTGAAAACGATTCTAAAATATAATAAAAATTATTCCAAATAGATTATATTTAAATAAAATTTCTAAAAGAATGTGAATTAAAATATGTGATCCTTCTACGTATCATCTGATAGAGGCAATTGAGAAAATACAGAAATATTTGTATTTATTTGATGAAATGGATCTCAGATTTTTGTAAATATTTAAAATAAAATAAAAGAAATGAGAAAGAAAATATTTAAGATTAAGCAATAGATACTAAACATCGCATGACTTTTTCAATGCTATCAAATGATAGTGACATCTTTCTTTACAAATATGAATTGGATAAACGAATAGATCCTAGATTGTAATACTACAGACTTCCATGATTTTTTTTCTGATTGCTTGATATTCTATCATGCTATTCCAGCTAATGCCTGAAAATTTCAAACGTATATTTTGAATTGAAGGCAATTTGCACATGGTTTGATATTAAGTCGGCAAATATATATTCCAGTGATCTCAAATATTAGCAAATAATAACTAGTTTTAAATATCAATTCATAGATTAATTTATCTTTATTCTCTATAAGAAGATTGTTGTCTCTTTGTCATCATATTTAAAATAAAAGAATTTAAAATTTATATTCTGAAAGATACAAATAGAAAAATTAGAATATCTAATATGGAATAGGAAATAAAACTGTCCTAAATACCACTTATGCAAAATAAATTCAGTCATGAAGTAATTTCCCAATTCTGTGAAATAAATGAGAATTTTTCTGTATTTTTCTTTTTAATATTGAAATCACCTTTACCTGCAAAGAAATAATGGCTACTGTATGTCAAAAATATTATAAAGTAAAATGATAAACTTAGTAATTGATGAGTCACCGCTTTTGAATATTTCCTACTTAGTTTTTTTTATATTCATTGAATTTTTTCATTGTTTACATCCCACCACCCTCTTTTTAATAAATATATACAGTATTTGTATTTTTAAATACTGGTGTAATATAGTAATATGTAATTTTTGTTATTATCATTTGCGTTCGTTTTAATAAATTGGCCAAAAGGTTTAATGAAAATAAATACATATAATAAATCTTTTCGTTAGCCAACGTTGGAAACATTTTGGCCAATTTATTACATATAATTTTGTAAAATAAGTTTCTTTAAAAAAAAGATAATATATTTTCATCCCGATTGCCTGACTTTATGATTTTTTTTTTTTATTAATTAAGTAATAAAATTAATAAGAACTGAAACACATTTTACTAATCAATGTAAATGATTCTATGGCCTATTTTATAAGTTATCATATCACTATTATGAATGTAAAATTTATACTATCATAGTTTTCACGCAAAGCTTTTTATACAACTATTGGCAAGTAGATACACATCAACTTACGATGCAAGGAATATAAGGCATCTGAATGACAAAAGCTATGGATCCTATAATATTGAGATTAAATCACATATGTAAACTATGTCTGGTTTAATTGTAAAGAAATTATTCAGATAGGTTTTTTTTTATATGCATAAAAAATAAAAGGTTTGATCATCTTGAACCCATTCAGAAATTTAAAATAAACAAATAATTTTTATTGAAATATTATCGATTGTCTTAAATATATTTTGTCAATTTTGATAAGGAATGTTTTTAAAAATAACGGATTTGCTATCTTAAATATCTTCTAGAGCTTATATATATATATATATTTGCGAAAAATTTAAGAATCTTCAAGTCAATACTATTTTAAAGATGGTGTAAATGTCAATAAATTAGACAGAATTGGCAAATAGTGGGATGTTGGTATTCAAATAGCATATGCAAATTTAAAATTAATTCAAACCAATTTGTTTATTTAAATTTAAACTAGTTATATAAAGTGACAGAATATTTAATTTTTTAAATTGCAATTACTAATATATCATAAATCATAATTATATAAGGCATCTGGTTCAAAGGAATCAAATTATGGCAAATTACTTTATTTTAAGATTCATTTATACATGAATTAATCTAAAAGTATGATTATATATATAATAAAATATAATTAGTTATCTGATTTTTTATCTATCATTTAAACAAAATATAAATAATAATTAATTGTGAGATATATATAATAAATTCAGTTTCATAAACTTCTCTTACTAGCAAAGCATGTAATTATTTCAAAGATATTATTTAGTGTTTAAGTCTTTGATTACCTAATCTCAGTTAAGGAGTAAGTTTTCTATGCAATAAGAAAAAAGATTTATAATTCAAGAATTAAGATGACTCTAATTTACTACCTAAAAGGAGTCACTCATAAAATTAGTGTTTTCTGTAAAAATAGTATTTACACAGTTCATATTAACTTATAATAAAAAAAATGGTGTAATTTTTCTATAATCTAAGTATATATATATATATTTTCTTCTTCCTTTCCTTATGAATTGATTTCTACTTTTATATATCATACTATTTATAACTTCATTAAACACTTTACCAATACTATTTTTTATGTGAAAACCTTTATTCTAACAGTTTCGACTGCCCTGCAGTCATCATCAAAGCTCTTTAGAAATAGGATTGTAAAGAGCTCTGATGATGACTGCACGACATTTGAAACTGTTAGAATAAAGGTTTTCATATTAAAAATAGTATTGTTATTTAAAGTGTTTAAGGAAGTTGTAAATCTCAATTCTGATTTTATTTGTACATCTCGTAAACTGATTAAGAATCAGTATAAGAGAGAACAATCTTGCAGTTAAGGAGAAATCTAATACCTCAACTGTTTGTTCACACTATATATTAACAATGCATATCAATTTTAATGAAATATTCTGGAAAGAATTTGCCGATAATTCGGATATTATAAAGCCCTATAACTTGAATTAAATTAGTGAATTGAATAAATAAAAGCTATTTGTAAAAAATATTAAATGAGAGAAAAAAATTTTTTTCCCCATGATCCTCAATTTATAAATTTGAAGAATAAAAAAAATCAAGAAATATAAATTTAATTTTTTGTACACATTCTTGCAAGTCAAGAAAAGCCTGAAGTAGATGTAGTGGGATTACATTGTTATATTCGTTATTATTAAATAGTGCCATCATAATTCTATAGTAAATTTTATTTATGCAAAGGTGGGCAAAATTTTTATAAAATCATTCCAGAAAGTTCTGTGGACCAAAAATAATATGGTAAAATTAATTAAAGCATGTTATCATTGATTTTTGTCTACTATTTAAATAAAAAAATAATTAAAAATTAATCCTGAGAAATGCATCTACATACACGTGTACGTTGTAGTTATTTTTGGAGTATCAATTCATTATTTGCATGTGGAGAGCATATATACTTGGCAACCCTCTTGGATCTTACCTTTTTTAATTAGTTTATATTTTCATATTTTATGAATTATATAAGAAACTAATTAGCCTTTTTATATTATTACGATTCACATAATTTATTGTCCAACTTGTGGAAATACATTTTATCAGCATCGGAGATTTTCTGGTCTAAGAATACTGCAGTTTGATGGTTCATTTGTAATCACATTTATGCTTCTCAAAAAAAAAAAAAAAAACTGTTGTAGTTTTCATATTTGAACTAACATTGAGAGACTTCATAGGCATGAGTGCTTGCTGAAGATTTGTTCCATTTGATTGGTATTTTCTCATGATTCTATTTATTATAGACATAAATATACAGACCTCAGCTCTCTTGATGAAATTAATTAATTCTAATAATTAGTATATAGTTATGTAGAGATGTATAAACTAATCAGTATTTTATGAAAAAAAAAAGAAATATTTCAGATGTCATTCTGAATATTTATCAGTCTTTTATATTCTTATTTAATCGTGCCTAAAGATGTATATTCTAAACCGGACATATACCTGGCCTATATAAAGACCATTTCTGAAAAAAAATTGGTTAAAAGGTTGCTTTGATAAATTTTCTGCAGAAATGTTACAAAAACATAAGTATTACAAAATGCCATCATTTTCGTAACTATGCGTTAACCAAAACTAAATATAAATACGAAGCTGCAGCATCTATTTTTTTCCATCACTAAATATCACATTTCAAACATGAACTTATGTACTATAATCACATTTTCTTCACGATTTAAATACTATACCTATTCAGTTTTATACAGTAGTTAAAGCATATGTACCGATTTTTTTGAGCGTTTTACCTTCATGTCTTTTGTAAAATATTTGCAGAATTACTTGCTTTGAATAAAATACTCATAATCAAATTAAGCGTCTTTAAATATAAGGAAGGAATTCCTTTCTTCGCATAAAATGTTTCATAAAAAAATTATAATGGTGGAACAAATAATAATTTTTTTCTTTCAAAAATAACTCTCTAACAAAGAAATATTTAACTTGAATATCATGTGACAGCGTTAGGAACATTTAGGGATTTTATATACATAAGATAACAACAAATACATCTTTCTAGCTTATTGAACATATCTGAATAACAGATAATATTGCATTTAAATCCTTCTCAAACCATTTTCTGGTCTTTGCCTTTATGAGTGAGACTGGAAATAATGTGTTTATTTAAAACACTTCAGATTGTGAATGCAGCCAAACTGAATAGATATATAAATCTGATTCTAGAGAAGCTTTCTATAGATGGTGTTAAAGTTGAGAACTTTTGTTTTATGATATATTGTGTAAGCTAAAGAATTTGATGTATTTGCATTATTAACATTACTAGTCAGACAACCCAGCATGAAGTCTGTATAATTAATTGTTCAAGTATATTGCCTTGGATTCAAAATCTTAGGGTATTTTGAATTTTAGACTTGTAGTTTAAATGATAAAATTGAATTAAAGTTGGTTGCTAAATTCATTACAGCATTATTTTCAACTTTCAATTTCAAGTTTCACTAATAAAGGCAAAGGTCAGAAACTGGTCTGGGAAGTGAGAATTTAAATGCAGCGCCATCTGGTAATTATTGATGTCTCAAATTTATTGAAATAGAGAGCTATACTTATTTTAGGCTTATTCTGTAGTGAATTATATTAATTTTATTCTGATTCTTTTTTAAAGATTTTCTTATCATTAGATAACCGAATTGTTTTAATAAAAAATAATTTTATCAATTCTATGATTGTCTTTAGAAATATGTGTGATACTTCAGTAATTATTAGACACCTAATGTTATTTGAATCTGATATTTTTATTTTTTAACAAAACATTTTTAATAGCTGAATAAAAGAATATGTACACAATTTTACATTCATAAATAGAACAGTATAATAAAAACACAGCTAGAAAAAAATTCAAGAACATAAAGTTTTAAGTATCTTTCATGAGCAGAATTTTATGTGCATAAATATAATTTAGACAAATCTTGATTGTTTTTTTTTTTTTTTTATCAAACAAAAAATTATACTTCCCTTATTATTCAGATAATCTACAGAACAACAGTAATATTGTACAGATTAATTTTTTTTATTATAATTACCTATAACTATGAGATATATTGATTGTTTATGAAAAATCAATAGCCTAAGTTGTGGGAGAGTATGTGATCAATAGCTTAAGTTGTCAGGGTATGAATATCTGGAATAAATGGAACATGACTTACAAATTTTGAATGTATAGACCCATAGTAAACTTAAATCTAAAAATGAGCTGTTATTTAGAAGAAATAATATCTTGAAGCTTGAACATAAAACTTTTAAAGTTTTAAGATTCTTAAACCACTAAGCATCACATGATCACCATTTCTTATGCTAGCACATCTGTTATTAACAAAACCAAAACTCTCCATACGAAGGCCACAAGCCAGAAACTAGTCTGGGGATATTGAATGAGTAGGTACTAGATGGGGATTTTATGCACAAGCCTTCTGGCATCCATTGATTACTCTGGATGGCACTACTGTATGGAGAGTTTTGTCTTTGTTTTAAGATTCTTCATAGTAAGTTTACCAATTTGAGTTTTTTTGAAATAGTTATCACAAAATGACGAGCTGTTTATCTTAGTTATTCATAAATATTTATGATTTGTCAGATTAACAGAAGCCATTGAAGATGAATTTATGTTAAGATAGAATCTTGCATTGCATTTCAAAAAAAAAAAATTATGCAAATTCATTTAGTATTAAAAAGTCTTAATATGTACACATTAATTTAAATATTTTGATTATAAATATTTTATAATTGTTTAATAAGTATTCAAAAGTATTTTCATATTTAATGTTTTATGCAAATTTTTATTTAAATAGGTTCTTCCAGTTGTAATATTTTTTAGCTGCTTTATTTCCATCATGTATCATTTGGGTGTCATGCAAATTGTAATTGGGAATATCGCATGGTTGATGAGAAAAACTTTGGGAACTACAGGCCCAGAGTCAGTTAATGCAGCAGGAAATATTTTTGTTGGTCAGGTAATATATACTTTGTAAATAAATAAAAGCACAATAATTTTCATATAAAGGAATGTGCCTAAAATGTAGGTTTTTACTATTTCTAGACCGAAGCGCCACTTCTTATTGCCCCGTTTTTGAATGACATGACCAAATCGGAACTTCATGCTGTAATGACTGGAGGTTTTGCGACTATAGCTGGTACTGTTATGGCTGCTTATATTCTTTTCAAAGTAAGGAAATGATAATAAGTGTTTAGTTAAGAGAAATAATTAACTTGTGAATTATTATTAACTTTAATTACTTAATACGTTATTATGATGTAATTATTATGAAATAATATATAAGTAAAGTACCATACTAAGAAATTAATATGTTAATTGAATGACATATAAAATGAATATATATCTAACTATGAGAAAAATCATTGATAATCAATTAGTAAATGGAATCAAAAGTCATTTAATAACCTTTAAAAGGAATTACAAATTCAAAATGGCCACCGAGCGCGTACTATATCAGCACCAAAATATTTATACACACAATTTATGGCAATCAATATATTAATTTATTGATGTATTATTTAGTGGTTTCATAAGACATGTAGACAGTTTACAAAAGCTGAAAATAAATAACATTTTTACAACTGCATTCTGCAATTAATTATTTGATTATATTAAATTGTAACCCTGTTAAAAATTTAGTTTTACGATTTTATCTCATTATATATATAAAATGTGTAAATTAAAGATTTAGAAAATTTAGCCAATATTTTTGGGGATTCTTTATAGATGTGACAAATAAATAATAGCAAAATGATATAAGAGGTGTATAATTTTTTTTAAATTTGATATTTGCTGAGATTTTTGAGAATATAGGCTTTGTCAAAGAATGAAACCACCAAACATCACATGGCACTACTGTATGGAGAGTTTTGCCTGTTTTAACTTTGTCAAAGAAGCAGTTAGATTATAATAAATAGTATTTTTGTCGTGTAATCCAATAATAAATAATATTTCTGTAGCGTCATTTTCAATACAATACTCACATAGATAAGGAATGTTTTCTATCTGCTTTTAACATTTTGTCTTTGATCATATAGTTATGATTATATCTTTTCACAAAGTGTTAAAAGTGGATAGAAAATTTTCCCTACCTTGCATGAGAGTGGTGTAATGAAAATTATACTACAGAAATATTATTTATTGATAATTTCTACTCTAATGAGTGTCTAATAAAAATTATTAATATACTTTCTATAAATGATTTGTGTTAAAGTTCTGAGAGCTGCATGTTTGACATTTATCAATTAAAATGTAGTAATTTGCTATCTATATATATACTGAATAGTGATAAAGATATGTGTTAGAGATTATGATCTGGTTCAGCACAAAATGTGCATCTTGGGGGTCGTAGAGCTTTTTCATTTATCTTTGATCACATGTTTATGATTACATTCCTCCACAAGGTGTTAAAAATGGATAGAAACCATGCATAAGAGTGATATAATGAAAGTTGCACTACAAAAATATTATTTAATATTGGATAATTTCTAGTCTAATGAGTGACTAATAAAAGTTATTAAACAGGCTAATTTTAATTTACAAGTGCATTTTTGAAGATTATGAAACACTTAAAGTATATATTAAGTGTAATATTGCCCAGGGCTAAATGGATTTACAAGTAATTATTAAAAACCAGTCAACATTTAGACAATATCAATAACAATCAATAATCTCAAACTGTTGTCTAGGCAACCTCCTTTTAACAATAAAGTTGGAATCCCATCTTTATTTATAGTCCAATATGTTTATATAGACACTAAAGATTGCAGCTTGACCACAGAGATTGAAATTATTGATACAATCAATCAATCTGTTGACAAATTGCAATCATTAATGTCTATATAAATATATTGAACAATAAATAAAAGTGAGTTTCCATCTTCATTGTTAAAAGTTTTCCTAGACAACAGTTTGAGATTGTTATTGATATTGGGATTGTCTAAGTGTTGACTGGTTTCTAATGATTACTTATAAACCCATTTAGCCTTGAGCATTATTACACTTGTTATTTAAGTAAGACTTTGGGTACAGTTTGCAAATTATAATTGTAGTTTGGAATGTTATAATTGTTATATATTAGTTTGTATTCAGAACAGGTTATATTTACCTGTTTGAAGATGTTTATTTAAACTTCTTTGTATTAATAATTTTAATCCCTGTGGTCAAGTTGCAATTCCACCTTTATTGTTAAATAGGAGGTTGCCTTGACAACAGTTTGAATTTGTTGATTGTTATTGATATAGGGATTGTCTAAGTGTTGACTGGGATTGATTGTTTATATATATATTATTTATGTACAATCACATACACAATTTATTTTAAAATCTAATGATTTTTTTTTTAATGAAAAAAGTGACTATAAAATGCTATTTTAAATTAATCTAATTTGAAAAAAGTGTAATATTTTTAAGTTAAATAATCATTAAATCAATTTAAACTATACTTATATTTATAATGATAAATAAACACTTGTTATGTGTACCAAGAAATGCATATCTTTTTAACATAGTATGTAAACCTATTATTATAAAGTGCTGAAAACTGAAATTATTCAAACGGAAGTCAATCTCCGATAATGCACTATTTCTTAAATATTATAAATCTACGCACACTCTCCCGCTGGTAAGAATTTAAAAAACTTAAGTGAATCACTTAAGTTGGGAACTTAGTATGCTTAATTCTTTTAACATATGCTTTCAACTAGCTTGTAGTCATAATCATAGAAGAAACACTTGGAGTGAATTATGTAATTTATCAAGATAAGGATTTTCAGTATGCAAATTGCATAATGTAAATGAGTTGATTTACATAATCCACTTTTTTGAAAGGGGCATGCAGGACTCTTGTTTATTTGGTGTAAATTATTCAAAATTAAGTAAAAAAAAAATTAAATGATAATTTAAATAAATAATTCAATTTGTTAATATTTGGTTATTTGTTTTATATATATATCGTAGCATTATATTTCGGTACCAATGCTATTGTGGTTTACAGGATATGAATTGTTCAAAAAATTTCTTGATTATGTGTTTCACAATAGATAGGAAGATGAAGTGAGAGGTATAAAATCCAGGGTGAACTTCCATAAGGTCAACGTTCAAGAGAATAATCGCTTTGTTTTTTGGACTTCAAATATTAGTTTTTTGCATATTTTCAAATATTGAATATTGCATTTCTTTATAAAAATTTAAAAACAATTGGTGAATTGTTTTAGCGATGGCTATAAATCCAGGTACACGTAGAATAGTGTTTGTGAATAAACAGTAAGTGAGACCATAAGTAGACCTGGGTCTCGTTTTATGCGGTAGATAGATTCCACAGAAAACCTGCATTAAAAAAAATCGCACAAAAATAGACTTAACTTACCTTGAAAAAAGGGGGATAGGGTCTGTAATTTTCAGAAATCACATAAAAGCAAAGCAACAAAGAAAAATTACTTTAAAATTCGCAATAAAAAAATAAGCAAATAAAGTATGACTAATAAAAAATTTCAAATATTTGAAAAAAATTAATACAAGACAAACTTTTTTTATTAACTACAATATTTAATTTTACATTTTTCATACATATTTTAATCTTTACTGCTAGCGTTCGTTTGTAAACTGGAAAGAAATCAGATTCGATGTGATGTGATATATTGTAGCTTTTCCTTAAACGAAGTCAAAAATCTCTCAGCAATTATGTCCAGAGAAACCTGTTAGCCACTTTATTTTTATTCATGATGTGATGTACAACTAGTGCCATTTTCAGTCTCATGCTGCGTTAATGGTTTTCTGTTTCTATATTAAAAATCTAAAAGATTATTTATTTCTGTTATGTATAACAAAATATACGTTTTAAAAGTTTAATTTTTTTGAATATTTATTGCGATATTTTTATATGTAAATATAAATCTATTATTATTTATTCATTAGTGTAAATAGGTTATTTACATAGAAGCTATAAAATTCTAAATACAGCTTCAGGCCATATTCACGTTAGCTACTAATATAACGTTATATTTTTGAAGAAGAAAAAAAGTATTTCAAGTGAAAATAAGTTATTAATAATTTAAATTTCTTGATATTTAATAAATATAATGAAATATGAAAGATATTAAGAAGAAACATGAATCGCATTAAAATAATCCGCATAAAACGAGACCCAGGTGTAGTCAATTTTGCTAAATTGGAATATTTACAAAAAATTCAAAATGAATAAATTTTCGATTTAATCAGCAGAAGTGCCACTAATTAGAAACATATAAAAATTTTGTTACATGTGCAAGGCACGTATGTAAATAATATTCACAAAATTAGAAAAATGTGTTAGAAAGACTAACAAAACAATTACTGAAATTTTAGATAATTAAAAGTTTAGATTTAATAAATTTCTAAAATAACAACATAAAACCTAATGAAATTGTTGATCTTAAAATATTGATAAAATTTTAATAATTTAATAATGTTTATTGACAAATATTTATTGCTCTAATAAGGTTTGTTAATAAATAAATGCATTTTCATTTATTTGTTATAAGAAATTGATGTTAAACATTTTATTATTATGTTATTGTTTTATATTTCAAAAATGAATGCACCTTTGCACCAATTGAGAAAAAAAAACTATAGGATCTCATCTGATTATTCATGGTACTATGGAGATGCCCCGGAAATCAATCACCAGGAGAGATCCATTGTGAAAATTTTGATGTCATAGGAGGAAATTAAAATGAGACGTTAATCTATAAAATTTTTGGTGTAGTGCAAGATCAGTTTTGTTTTATCCAAATTCGCCATTTTTATACCTACTTATCTAAGGAGGACAGGATAGAAAAACATCTAGGAGTCTTCTCTAGACAGGATTAAGTCTACTCCATTTCAATAGCTTTGATGGATATATGTTAAACTAAAATATAAAAGGGAAAACAACACATTTTTAATAAAATTTCAGTTAAGAAAATTTGAAATTAATATTCGCCTAAAATTTGTTTAAAGGATTAAACGGCTAACTTGCATTTCTCCAATTTTAAAGGAATATGCTTTTCATGTGTGTTCCAGTAAAATTTTGAGTGATTATCCCAGAATCTTATCCAATAAACAAACCTTTTGAGGAAGGATATTTGAAGTATCTCATTTATAAAGGAATAGAAACGATTGAAATAATTTTCTTTAAAATATAAGCATAAAAGCTGTATAATGACCGGAGTACTTGTTTTGACAAAAAGTTACTTGAAGATTTTATGTGTTTATACATGTGCGACTATCAAAAGAATTAAGAAGATTAAAGGGAATTCAAAATATACATTTAATATATGAGATAAATATTTTCTAAAATGGATTAATTTGATTGTGATAATTTTAATCTTTAGTAAACTTGAACAATAGTGCTACAAATTGTTAAATGTATTGTTGTTTGAGAGTCCTATCCAATAAATTTGGGAATGTTCCATGTTGAATTGCCATATAAACTTTATATGAATGATGTATTAGTTAGTCATGTTTTAATGAATAGCTTAATAAATTATTAGAGTAGTAAATATACCAAATCTAAACATAAAGCTCTTTTGGAAATCCAAATACTGTAGTATATTTTATATTCAATAGTTAAGGATATAGTTTGATAGATAAGTGAGAATGACTACAGATTAAACCTTTGTTAGTGGGTGGAGATTGCATTTTTTAACCATCATTTTAAATTTATTTAAAATATAGTTATATTTCATCATTTGTGATTTTTCTTTTAAAGTTTCTTTCTCGATCCATGTTTGAGTAAAACTATCAAGAAGTATTACATTTTTAGAATAAAGATTATTTGTATTTGTTTCACCAAATACTAGGTGATAAATATATGCTATAATTAATTTAAAATTACTAGTTGATTAATGGCGTGAAAATAGTTTGTATTATATCTGTAATGAATCTCGGAATGCTTCCCTAAATAATGTTAGTCACCACATTTCAGAACCGTAATCCAAAGCGTTAATAGCAATTTTATGTAACTTTTCCTAATAATCGGTTGGCATTTTAATATGACCCACCAAAGATGTGTGCTTATTTATAATATATCATTTAGCTAATAAAGAGCATATGAGAAAAAATCATCTACCCATTGCTCATTCACGCACATACTGTTTGCAATTAATTTATAAATGTATGTAAATAATTTGTCATTATATTAAACTAATTTTTATTGTCTAACTTGTTTGAGTAGTTCAAATTATTTTCTCCACTTCCAAAAGTACAGCCATGCTTATATATATTTTAGTTTAGTCATAGTTAATAGATGTCTCATTGTCTTCTCCGCTTTGCTAGTGGGCCGGATTAAAATTAATTTTAATGTGTGCCATCATTGTTATGTTGTCCATTAGGTGTTTGATCTGGAGCTTACAGAGTGGGTTCGAATTCAGGCTGGTCCCTGACCTAAATCTCAGGCTTGATTGGGTTTGAAGTACATTTTGTGAGTTCCAGTTCATGTTAGATGGATAAACATGTTTTGACTGGTACAATGTTTATCTTCATATATAGTGCTGATTTATATTTATTATTATATTGTTTTGTAAACAATTTTGCTAAAGTATACAGTATTATTTCCTTTGATCATTATTTTGATGCAATTTAAGTTCAGGTCAAGACATCACACTGCTGATTCATTTCATCATCAATCATTATCAATCCACTGCAGGATGGTCTCCAAGTTCAATCCATATTCTCCGATCTTCTCTTCTCCACATCACCCTGCACACTTTCTTATTTCATCCATCCATCTCATATGTGGTCTCTTTCTGGGTCTTTTACAATCTCTTGGAATTCGGTTTAAGATTTCAATTGTCCATCTATTATCATCTCTTCTAGCAATATGTCCAGCCCTACTCTACTTCAGTCTTTTAATTTTTTCAAAGAGGTCAGTAACAGGTACTTCAGTCTTTTAATTTTTTCAAAGAGGTCAGTAACACCTGTTTGTTCTCTTACCCATATATTGCATTTTGATCTCTTCTTGTTACCAACATACATCTCTCCATACTTCTTTGAGCAATCTGAAGTCTCTGTATTGTTCTTCTATTAAGTGTCCAAGTCTCAGATCCATAAGTAAGAACTGGTAAAACACATCTATTAAAAACCTTTCTTTTCAAACACATAGGCATATTTCCTTTTAGTACCAAGTTATTTCTACCAAAAGCACTCCAACCAAGTTTAATTCTATGATCAATTGCATTAATTATGTTTCCATCTGTATTCTGTAGCTGTTAACTTCTAACTCATTTAAATTTACTTAAATATTTTATTATATTTGCTATTTGAATCCAGTAAGTTAAAAGTAGAATGCATACATAAAAATTTCTGATGCGCATAATCATCTTGATAGTAGTACATGTTTATTAAAGAAAAACCCTGAGATAATTATTATAATAAGTCTTAAGTATGAAATCATTTAGTAATAAACCAATGATTGTTGTAGTATTATAAAAAAATTATATTTTAAAAGTTTAGTAATCAACATTTATCCCTAAGAAAATAAAAAAATATTTTACATGGATTGTTTATTTTGTTTGGGAAATCTGGAGTGAGTGCATTCATATGGGTTAGAATCTTGTAAAGGCTCAACCATGCATTATCAGTACACACAAACGCAACCGGAAGTGCGTTTCCCGTTTCTTTCGCTCAGATTTATGTTTAATCACAGTTAACCTCTTACTTACAGAGCCTCCTCCGAACAATTTAAATTATGTGGTTACAATATATATAATTAAAATTTTCCAAACTTCAAAACTAAACCAGATTAGCCAAAGAAAACAAACTTATTTATAACACAACCATTGGTTTCACTGCTAAAAGCAGACCTCTCAAATACAAAGGACTAAAACCTATTAACAAAGATATACTATTACCAACAATTCCCAATTACATCCCACTTACCATTGATATATATATATGATCTATTTTTTGTAATTACGTTTGCTTTCTTCATCTATTTACTATTTTATATAATTTCAAATAAAACAATTTTTTTTAAAAAGTATAACTCCATGTTATTTGAAGTATTTTGGCACAGGGTGGCACTACTGTATGGAGAGTTTTGCCTTGTTTAATAACAATTATATGCTAGTATAAGAGATAGTGATCATGTGATGTTTAGTGAATTAACACCAATCCTGCCTAATAGGATAATAGTGGCTATGGTTGTTAAAGAGCCAAAGACACTAAAATGTATGGGTGCTGAACTGAGTGCAGACCCATATGACTATATAAGCTATTGAGCTTAGATTGAAAATATTGTGTTTTCAATTTCATTCTCATAGATTTGTAGTTAAGTAGAGTTAAAAGGTGGTTGCTGGAGGGTTGCATTAGATCCTAAGATCTAGATGCAGTGCTCTCAGATCCAAGGCTCCTCACTGACGAAGGCCACAAGCCAGAAACTAGTCTGGGGATATTGGATGAGTAGGCACTAGATAGGGATTTTATGCACAAGCCTTCTGGCATTCATTGATTACTCTGGTCGGCACAGGGTGGCACTACTGTATGGAGAGTTTTGCCTTGTTTAATAACAATTATGTGCTAGTATAAGAGATAGTGATCATGTGAAGATAGATGCTAAGATATTTTTAAGAATATGAATAAAAATATTTGTATTAGATTTTATCATATTGATGTTTGAAGGCGCAATTACAGTGTTAATGGTATTTTAAGAGATTTGTATATAGAACAATGATGGGAAATTTTTACTTTTGTCATTAGTATTTGGAAATCATTTTATAAGCAAATTAGGTTATTTTGTTGGTTAATTATGAGAGATGATTTAGGAAATTTATTTATAAATCGAAAATATTTGTAAAATCAGTCTTGTTATAGAAAGAGAAGTTATATAAGACAAATTTTTTTTCTATCTCGTTTGTTTTTTATTTAGTTGGAATATTTAATAAATATTGTTCTAATAATAATGGGATTATCAGTGGGTGTAATAGATCCACATTGCATCAATTTTGCTGTTGAAATGACCGTCCTTGCAAATAGTTATAATAATTTTGATAAAATTTTAAGTATCACTGATAAACACAGAGGTTGAAATTTGTAAAATATTTGGAATAAGTTGTTTGATGATAAAAGGAATGGCAAGACGATTGGAATTAAAGAGTAAACATTTGGGCAAATAGAAAAAGAGTTGGAGAGTAGGGGGTTTGAGAGATAGAGAAGAATTGAAAAGTTAAAAGGATAGAATTGGCAATGTTGAGAAGAGTAAATAAAAAGATATTGTTCATTCATGAAATTATGAGGCAGAAAAGAGTTTGGATTGGGTATATACTTGGAGGTAGATATTATATAAAAATATTTTAAAAATTCTGGGTCATATAAGGGGAAGGGAAGTAAATGAAGATAGAAAGTGATTGATTATTTAAATGAAGTATAGAATCTGTCTTTTCAGATAATTTAAAATGATGATTGGTTAGATTGTATTAAGTTAATAAAGGCAAAATCAGGAACGAAATGGAAAGTATGAAATGACGAGTTCTCTCCAGAAATATCTTGGAGGTCAAATAATATCCAATCTATGTATTGTATAACTTAGATCTTAAAAATTGATAAATATGCTCTCCAACTTTTTTTGAATGATTTACTTTTATTTCCTATTTTATTTGCTTTGTAAATCTTATTTCAAATTTTTTTTTTTTTTTTTTCAGATTCCTGCAATACATTTGATTTCAGCTTCAGTTATGGCAGCTCCCGCTGCTTTGGCTGTATCTAAATTGTTTTATCCAGAAACTGAAAAAGAACGCAAAAATAAAAATAATGATGAATTCAAAATGGCTTCAAGGTAGTAATCTAATTTTTTTAATTATCCATTTTAGTCATATGAAATTGCATGTTAGAATATACTTAACAATAAAACAATTTATATTTAAGAAAATTATTAATTCAATTTTTGATAATCTTTTCTGAGTATTTTACCATCTTCTCTCAATTAATTTTTTTTTATATTAATTTTTAAAGTTGCTATAATTGTTTACAGGTTTGCTTATAAGTTTTTTTTTATGCATTTGTATATTGATATAATCAACAACTATTGAAAAAAAATTTAACAATTTTTATACTAATATTCAGTTAATCTGGGCTACTCCACAGTTATCTAATTATAAAGTGTAAGTAATTAATGGAGAGCCACATTAAATCCTAGATTAATTTCTGATTATTTGTCTTCATCCATAAGAAGAATTGGATTACACATTCAACAGCCACTTCTTTCATATTATTCAAATTAATAACTTAAAATTCAAACATTCTAAAGTTTTGAACCCAATTTCGCTTGTATACTTACATAAGTTTGACAATAAGCCAGTATTTATTTACATTAATGACTAGTTTTATACTAATCATAGGCACTTTTAATTCATTAGCAAGAAGTTATATAACAAAGCATCATGTGACTTCCTCTGCTTGCTTTTAACATCAGCGGTAGAAACAGTAATTCACTTTGCTGTACAACAGAGCCATCTAGTGGAAATTTGTATTAATATCACATACAAAATATAGATTACTTTCTGACTTATAGTAAAATTATATTTATTTAATACAGTCTAGTAATTTCAGACTAGGCTAAAAATAAAAGTTCATGTCAATGTAAAGATCTTTTTCTTTCCGTTCTTATGCTAAAGAACAGAACTCGCCAAACTATTAAGCAGTCTATTTTAGTTTTTTAAATTTTGGTATCAGAATTACTATCTGGAAAAAAAAAAATTAAATTTTCCTTAGTACTTGAATTGGGATGCATAGTAAACTAATGCCCTATCCATTTCTTCCTAAGACCAGAGCACTTTCTAAAACTTTTTTTTTTTTGTAGATTATGTGCTTAGGTATCATAACTTTGATTACTTCTTGTTCAGTTTGGAATGTAAATATAAAACATATATATGTGAATTATATTTCAATGGATCTCAATTATTTTTCTATCATGGATCGCTGTCAAAAGCTAAAAATATAAAAAGTTATCCAATTTTAGGAACCATTTCTCTTTTTCAGTGGAACTTTTTTCTCAACTAGAATATGAAGTATAAAAATACTAGACTAAAAACATTGTCTACTAAGGAACCAATATTTCATGATTCATTTGAAAATATTATTGATTTTATCAATGGATAAAAGAGAAATAAATTATAAAAAAAGAGGAAAGTACAAATATCATAAAGCTCACCATAAATGGATAGTGAGAATATCAGTTTTTTTGATAATAGTCTTTTATTAGCTACATAAGTATATAAAATAGGTTTAATTGCATTAATTTATATGTAGATAAATTTATGTCTATCTAAATATTTTATTATACTAATTGCAATAATAATAGTCATAATAATCATAATGTTAATTACTTGGGAGGTCATGGCACATTTGAGTGGCAAAAATAAGTTTGATACAAAACCCTTTAACTCTTTAAATTTATCACTTCATTAAACATCACATTATCACCGTTTCTTATGCTTGCTCATAACTGTTATTAAAACAGGCAAAACTCTCCGTACAGTAGTGTATGGAGAGTTTTGCTTGTTTTAATCACTTCATTACAATGTTATCTATTATAATTTTTATCACTAATTTATTATAACAATATTTAGCTTGTCTGTGTATATATAAACATGGAATATTTCTATGATTAAAACCTTGCCAAACGTTATTTTTGATATTCTTCATGTACAAGAACAATTAAAAGTTTTTTTTTTTTTTAACAATATCCTAGTTGTCTTTTTAAAGGCAATTATGATTATATTTCAAAGAAGAGATCTAGGTGTATCTTTATAGATTTTTCAAAAATAAAATTAATGTAGTGATAGGAATAATTCCATACTTCTACAAACGAAGAGGGTCTTTCCAAATATTAAATAACTTTAAAACCAAACATTAAAGGAAAATTACAAGAAATATAATTAGGTGTTTAAAAAAGTTTGTTTTATGTTTTGTATGAAGTGAAGTGAGAGACGTCTACGAATTAAACAATGAAGATTGCCAATTCCTTAACAAGCTTTGTGATAAATGCTTAGCCAGAGCCAGCATTTAAAATATCTCTGTCAGGAACCCCCCCCCCCCCAACCCCTGACCATGGTTTCGTGCTGTGCTTTGGCACTCCTCAGAGAGGTGCCAGGGTAGGTTCAGACAATAGATTTAAAAATACAAAGCCAATTACTTATCTAAAAGTTATCGAGTGGAAAATCTGAAATTTTCAGACACCTACATGTCTTCAAACCCGGCTATCCAACTCAAATAGCTATATGGAGCTGATAGATCTTCAGCTATACCATATATTAGTAGTCTTAGCAATATAACATGTGTCGTGGAATATTAAACTCCAACTTCAAAATTATAAACATGTGGGCAGCTTCATTTTTTATAGTAGACGAAAGCAATTCTTTCTACTGAAATTTATATGACTGCCAGGATACAACTGGCCTTCTCAATAATAGACTGTGTTTTTTGTTTAATTTTGCCAATATTACTGGCTGTCATACTCTACAATTTAAAATTTATCCCTAAATATGTTTAGGCTCGGTTTTGACAAGAGCTTTTCTACTCACGGACACATTTTTAATAAATTATTGTATTATTTAATACCAATAATCCTGCTTAGTCTTTTATTTCAAAACATTAGGTTGCATCACGATCAGTTAATATTGATATTGCCACACTAATAATTTAATTATAAATATGAAATTAGCGTAGATTAATATAATGGACATAAGGGGAGCAAATCATTTTTCTCAGGCTATGAATAAATAATGCTGTTTTGTGAGGATTAAGAATAAATAGAGCCAAAGATGGACCATTCTATTCTTGATCCTTGCTAAACATAGTTATTTTATTCTTATTTTGAGGGAGAATGGTTTGTTCCCCATCTTGATAAAAATTTGCTCACGGTTTTGTGTATGATGATCTGAAGAAATATGAATTATTGAACATATCGCTAGTCTTGTTATCTGATAACACCATTAGGTCAAACAAATTAAATAATTATGTTATCTTTTTAAAACACTAATTTCTTTAGATATTAACTACTCATTGAAATTTATTTTATTTCCTATGTTCAGATATAAAGATATTAAATTTTCCAATTCTTTGATGATTGTACGTAGATAATATTCTTTTTCTTATCCACATTTTGCATTTTTATGAAAGTTGTAAATTATATAACAGATATAAATTTAATCATTTTGATCTCTCAATAAGTGAAAATGTGAAAGCTGTTCTATATCTTTTGTATAGAATGTATATTGAGATTCTTCAAAGATTAATTTCGGTATTTATTATCAGGTTATATATTGTACCATATATATATGATACAAGTGTGTTGGCATTGGGTAATATTTAAAAGCTAAAAAAAAAAATTAGAGATAGTTCGATAAATACTATTTAATTTTTTTTTAAATGTAATTCTTTTTTTTTTTTTTGGCTATGTATAATGAAAGTTATTTGTGTTGATATTATCTATTTAATTAAAAGTTAAAATTGGAGGGAATAGAAATGCATACAGATTGATGATCCAAATAAAATAAAAGAAAGACATTCCAAACATAAGTGATTATGATCAGAGTTTTACCAATAATTAATATGGCTCCTAAGGAATTTATAACAAAAAAAAGAGTACTAAGTAACTAAAACGGAAAAAAGAATGTACAAAACTGGCCTTTAAACAAAAGATAATATATATATATATATATGCGCAGAGAAATCTAAAAATAATTCAAGGTATAAAAAGAAGCAGACAACTTCAAAGTGCGTTCTTTTGGTTGGTGTTTTCCGTAGGTCCAGGATAGAGAAAATGCCTCTATCCAGGACTACTCATGCTAAATCAAGTTATCATGGGGGAGTGGAAATTGGAACATTGCGGACACCTTTCGTCATAAAGAGGTCACTCCAAAAAGCTTGCGAGTTTAGCCTTAAAACGGAGCAGTAATGTGAAAATGTCGACATAAAAAATCAATCTACAAATGACCTCTTCATCTCAAGAAGTATATGTATGCTACAGTAATTTACATAAACCCACGGAACTTACTGGTAAGTTATAATTCATACTCTAACTTGTGTGATTCAATGTTTGCAAACTAAATTTAACTATAAACTTTAACTACGCATTTCAAATACCAATAAAGTGACATTCATTTTATCCATGGATTACTTTCTAGAAGTAACTTAAGAAAAGACTTGAAATATAAACTGTTTGAATTAATTATTTGATTAACGTTATTATCAGGATGAGTGTGTGCATGTTCTTTCCAATTTATTAATAATTCTCATTTAAATATTTTAATCTGTCTTAATAAAATATTTACCATTAATATCAACTATGTTCTTAATTTTGGTTTATTAGATTTTATTTTAAAGTTGTAAGAAATGTATAAATTACCTATGCCAACACGTTTATTTAATATCCCAACACTGGGGAAAATTCATACAAAAGATGAAGTGACATGAAAACGAATTTTTTAGAATATTCTATCTAATTATTCGTTGCGAATCTATGAGATACGATGTGGTGGGAATCAGTGGGTCTATAGATCCTGGTGCCCTTTTAAATGAATAAACTGATTCCGCTGGCAGTGCAAACTCCGATAAAAAAATTAGGTGAGTTAATCTGGAAATGTAGTTATGTTCTGTGAAGCTTCTAACACCCAGAATGAATAAATGCAGATGTAAGTTGATTAACAAATAAATTGACTAAAAACATTACACTATAAATGAGTATATTTATTCTGTAATTAAAAATTTATACATGTGCAATCTTATAAAGATTTTAATATTATTTTATAATAAAAATTTGTAATTGAAATGCAAGTATAGTTCAATCTAGATTTTGCTATTGAATTAAAAGTGTAATTTGTATATTTTCTTTTAATATGACAAAAGTTGTTTAGAGAAAACCTATTTATTAGAATATTTTTCCAGTTAAGGATCTCAAATAGATGCTCATTGTCCTAACAAAAAATTGACCAAAAGATACTAATTGATCCGTTTTTTTTAATTATAATGCAAGCAAATATTATACTATTTACATTTTAGTATTTTTGAAAATATGAAAATAATATAATTTATTTAGAAAACAGATTGATGAGATTTAAATTTTAATATATAAAATATTTGAAACAACAATCAAATATTGTGTCCAGTGATTGTCACAAATGGTGTTCAGGAAATAAATTTATTTTTGCCATAGACGTTATTTTTCCTAATTTATAGAATTGTTTGTCTTTATCAGTAATTTAATTTCTTCTAGAATGTATATTTCTCATACAAAGTATTTTTTTTAAAAATCATTTTGTCCTTGATAATTTAATATTTTTTTTAATATTTTTCAATCGTTTTCTGTCTGCTAAACATTTTAGGTTTGTTGTCTAAATAAATTATATTATTTTCATTATTAAACAATGAAACAAATATTTATTATATTCATTACTAAAAAACTGAAATAAATTAAATGCTTTTCAATCATGTTTTGTTTATTAAAGATTCATAAATATTTTATTATTTCTATATTGCCCCCCCCCCCCAAACATATTAGACTATTTTAGAGAAAATGATATTATTTTCATTATATATATATATATAAAAAGAAACTAACAAATTAGCATCTTTTTGTCGATTTTGATGATTAGATGGTGCTTCTACCAATGGACATTATATATAGAAGATCGACAACCTTAAATACTTCGTTAGCTTATAAATATTAAACATTCAACTATGATGATATTTTGTCTAGAATTCAGATATTTTGCAAGAAAGTTCTCAAAATCATTTTTGAATAATTTATGTAATTTCCTATTAATGTGGTAAAAATAATCAAAAAAGAAATAACCTAATGTAAAAAAAAATTACATCTTTTTATGTGTAATTAACTAATGAAATATAAAATTTATACTTTGAGAAAAGTGATTAGGGTATTAATAATTAAAATTTACACTGATTTACTCCTATGAAACTGTTATGTGTACATGAAGTATTTTTAAGAAGGGATTGCAGAGTAATTAATGGATCTCCCCGACATACTCATGATTAAGGTTTGGAAATTTTGTCACGTAACTGAGGATGTTCAAGAAAACTTATTATCTTTCAGATAGCTGAAGCATAATCAATCCAAGCAGAAATGTATTGGTTAGTAAATAGATATTATTTGCTAGTGGATATGATAAGGAAAGAAAACTCCCCAAAAATATGGGCCTCTTCATACTCTTTCCTGTGGAGAGACATTTGCCCTGAAGCAGGCTATTTAAGAATGATTTAATATAAATTGTTTATAATTTTTTAAATATTTTTTAGAAATTATATATATGCAGTATATGTTTTAATTTTTTATCTAGTAATCATCGCAATATTATCGAAGCCGCATCTGCAGGTGCTTCAAACTCCATTGGATTGGTAGCAAACATTGGTGCTAATTTGATAGCATTTTTAAGTATGCTAGCACTTTTAAATTCAATTTTATCATATCTTGGAGCAAGAGTTGGTTTTCCAGAACTCAGTTTTCAGGTAAATATATTGTGTTTTCAAATAGTAAATTTTAAAGATTTTTTTTTGTTTTTTTACTTTTTTTCTTTAGCAATTCTAATTTTGAAGTAGAAATCTATTTGAAAATTTTTTGATAAATTTAAAACAAAATTTAATTGTAATTTTTGAAATATTAAATAAATTGATAAAGTATTTGTCTAGTGCAGGGGTGGGCAATTGTTTTGGCTCGGGGGCCACTTTGGGGAGGCGAAGGTTAGCGGAGGGCCGCACCTTTTTTCCACGACACAATAAACACACTGCTTTATTCCCTGTATTACCAAAGAAATATTTGTTTGTCCATTCTTCTTTAAACGCATGACATTCATTACCGATTTTACATTTTTCGGAGGATTCATGGTTTCACTAAAGTTGGAAATGTATATATTTGCTAATGCAAAGACAAAATTGAAATTAACCAGATCAACTGGAAAAGCATTGCACATCGTATCTACACTGTTCATGTGTATTGATGTGGCCATCCTAGTGGAAAATATGAGATGAATATTCGGTCGCACACAGGAAGGAAATCTCAGTTCAAGGTGGATTTTTCTGATTGTTTTGGTGGGACACTATTTGCCCACCTCTGGTCTAGTGTAATTTGAATTGAACAGTAGAAAATTATTGAATTCTATTAGAATACACCTACAGTTTCTAGTTTTATTAATAATTTTTACGTTTGAGTGAAGCGTTTCATCTAATATATTTGCAGCAGTAAAAACATTGGCTCATTGGTAATTCTTATTCGTATCTTTAACCCGTTGCCTATATTGCAACTTTTTAAACCTTTGTTAATTTTCATATACTATTGTCATTGTTTTTTTCTGATTTGTAAAAATGGTTTCTGGCTTTTAAGATCCTTGACATTATCATTCCAGTTCTTTTTAAATAAATTATTTTTACAATGACTAAATGGTAATACGAGCTTCATGACAATTTCAAACATTTTAAATAAATTATATATATATAAAAAAGCCTATAACTTTATTGCTCTGGAGTTCATTAGAAGTTCAAACCGCCAGATCTGCGGGCACCAGAATCGATCCTTGGATCTCCTGATCTCAAGTTGGCCACTCAACCTACTATGGCAAAGCACACTGGGCAGTACATTGCTACATCTATTTGAATTAAATCATAATCTTGCAGATATTTGCAGTTATTATCTCTTACTAAATATAAATTATTCTTGATATATATTTGTCAATTAAGCCTTTCATTAAAACTGTCAAAGTTATTTTTTAATCAGTTCTTTTTACAGTCTATTTAGCACACATCTTTTCTGATATATCTAATTCATTTTTTTTTATGATACTATACAGTCTAATTTTTAGGTATTAGCTTTCTTGCTTATTCAGTCGGAGAACACTAGTTTACTTGGAGAGCTGAGTAATTTTAATGTTTTAGTCAGATAATATATATTTCTGTAGTGCAATTTTCACTACACCACTCTGAAGGAACTGATATGACCAAAAATATGTGAAAAATGATCTATGATCCCCAAGATGCACATTTTATGCTGAACCAGTGCTCATCAGTTGGCTCTGACCATAATCTCTTACACATATCTTTATCATTGTTCAGTATATATATATATAGCAAATTATTACAATTTGATTGATAAATGTCACACTTCTTTGATACAAACCATGTTTGAATTTTCACTAATGTGAAATTTATTTCAACATTGTTTCGATATAAATTAACGTGTAATTTTCAACAGGTGAGGTTTCTTGCTTTAATTTCAGGTGAGACATATCATTAAATAATTATTGAGCAAACAGGCTACCCATATAGTGAAGGGTTGCTTCATTTGTATTAATGGCAAGTAGCCAAGATCAGTCAGAGGTCATTGGTGTAGTTTGTTTTTGATTATAAATGTAGCATAGTAAATGCCAAGATAATTTAAAAATCAATCTATTAAGTTAGTACACATTTACAGTACCTTATATTCACTTAATTGTGAGTACGTTTGGTGTGTGTGTGAGAAAGAGTTAAAAATTTCAAATAGTGCTTTAAATAATATATATAAAAAATTCATGTCACTTGTAAATAAAATTTAAAATAATTTTTTTTTTTTATTATTAAATTGTTTATTTTTTTTTTATTAAACAGATTAAATTAAGGCAGATTAAAAATCAAGGTTTAATTAATCTAATTTGATTTAAATATTTTTAAAAAGCATATAATTATTTAAGTTCAAACTCAGTTTTTTTTATTAAATAATATTGATCTAGAAATGCTCGTAACTAAATACTCTTTTAATTATATTTAATTTCCATTGGTATGTACACTTAGTAAATGACATCTGCTTGTTTGTTAAATTCCATCCAAAATGAGAAAAACAGACAATTCTCTCTCTCCAATAGAGATAGATGAGGAAAAAACTTTGTGAAACAATCAGCAAAATTCTAATGCTAATTAAAGTGACTACTAAACCACGAATGAGAATAGTTTAGGCAAAAAAAGAATCTATTGTTTAAAGACTTGGTAAAAAATACCCAAATACACCTGGGTCTCTTTTTATGCGGTAGATAGGTTCCACAGAAAACCCACATTAAAAAATCGCTCAAAAATAGACTTAACTTACCTTGAAAAATGTGGAATATGTTCTGTAATTTTCAAAAATCGCATAAAAGCAAAGCAACAAGGTAAAATTACTTTAAAATTCGCATAAAAAAAATAAGGAAATAAAGTATGACTAATAAAAAATTTCAAATATTTGAAAAAAATTGATACAAGACAAACTTTTTTTATTAACTATTTAATTTTATTCAAAACTATGTTTTTATGTGTAATTTATTTTTACATTTTTTCATACTTATTTTAATCATTATTGCTATTTGATAATATGCGGGTTCATTTGTCAACTGGTAAGAAATCAGATTCGTCACAAGAGGAAATACAATTGGCGCCAACTTCAGTCTCGTGCTGTGTTAATAGTTTTCTGTCGACAATGTAAACGGTAATTAAACTTTGAGATGATGATTTTACTAATTGTTTATGAAGCTCGCGATATCCAGTGTACTATGTCTAGCTGTTAGAGAATGCACTTCCACTAGTGCAACTATATATATATAAAACACGCTTCCAGGAGTGTGTTATTAATGACTAACGGTTAAATGTTCTTTTATAGACATATATACATGGAGAAACTTTTAGATAAAAAAAAGTTACAAGTAAAAATATTTAAAAACTTTTAAAGATACATTCTTTTTAAGTAGAAATTAAAAGTTCTTAAATATTTTTACTTGTAACTTTTTTTTGTCTAAAAGTTTCTCCATATATATATATATATGTGTGTGTATAAAAGAAAATATAAACATACATATACATAACACAGACATACAACTATTTAGCTCTCTTTGGAATTTAGTTCATAATTCGTGTCATTAACAAGAAATTGATTTTCCGATTAGAAAGTTGAAGACTTTTTCGAATCATTTTTGCTGTGAAACAAACAGGTTCCACTTCTATTTCATTATCTTTTTCTAAATCTACAGTATCTAAATTTATTGCCAAACCTTTTTCCAACAGGTATTTAAAGTATGTGTAGAAAATGGGGAAATCCCGATTTTAAGTGAAATATGAACTTCTTTATTGCATAAAAGAAAACCGCACAAAAGGATATTAAGAAGAAACATGAATCGCATTTAAAAAATCCGCACAAAAAGAAACCCAGGTGTATAAATTAATTTTATTTTGGCCATCATTTTTTAAGAAAAAGGTTTTCCTTTACTATAGTTTACATTTCTATTTGAGATAATGATTTTTATTCTATTATTTGATTTTTTTATGATTAGAGACAGGAAATAAATAATTATGCTGCTTAGCCTAATAATTTAATGGCATTTGAAGAATCCAATAATAATATAATGAACTAAGAGATGTTGGAATGAATTGCTTGTAATTTATATGCTGTTTCTTAAAATGTGTTATAAATCAATTATTTTATATAGCGCGATGTTTATAAACTGTAATATTTAAACAGCATTAAACTGTTGCACATGCGCTTTGCTGATTTTAACTATAAATAACTGAATACTAACACTTCAAACACTTGATAAAGTCTTTGGAAAAGATAGAGAACCTTCTTGAAAAAGTTATTTACTTTCACAAGTGTTAATAGTAATTAAAATATAAAGAACTATCCAGAGTAAAATTAGAATAAGTTTTATACATATATATATAAGAATTGACTTGGAATTTGATTGATTATCAAATATACATTTTACTTAATAATATGTGATTGTACATATGTGTGTATAAATATACATTAACAGAATCCATTTAGATTTCTTGAAGTGCATGTATGCTTTTGAAAAGGCATCGAATAATGATTTACAGTTTGTCTCATGGTATACCCATTGTGGTGTCATGGACAAGTTGGTTTAGGATTGTTTGAAATTTATAATAGTATTGTAAAATTAAAGGGATTCATAAATAAGTATACAATTGTATGACTAAATAATATTAGATGTGTATAATTAAATAATATTGGAATTACCTAACTAAATAATTTTAGATCTAATGTAATGATGTCATGCAGAAAATAACCATATATGGTTTGAAGGTTTAAGTAAAAATTACTACCAAAATGACTCGCCTTATAAGGTGAATTTGGCAATTAATCAAAACCCATGGGGACTAGTAAAGGGCTCAGTTAGCAGACCATATAAGGAGAGGTATTTATGGAATGAGAGATGTTTTGTTTGAACTCCAGAAATCTGGTATGTAAGTGGAATATAGGGAGAGAATCGGGGTAGTGAAAAATAAAAGACTACAGTGGCCCTAACGGGCAGATCTATGATACCCAACTTTAAAGGAGTGTTTTACCGACGTATGTAACAGTTATGTATGTAATTGAATTTTGCTGGAAATTAAACTAATATTTTAACTCACGCAATGTCTAAATTTCTCATTTGTTTGATGCATACATGTCACCTATGTCCTGGAGTTATTTTTCTGACCAGATGAACTTAAATTTTTCCATGTTCCAAACAAATAGTTATTCCAATCAATCAATCATCCAATTATTGACCAGTAAATGATTGTATAGATATTTCTAACTAAAGGATAAAATTGAAACAAAACTGCAAAAATCATGACCTGCAATTAGCAAGCTTGGTGAATATTGCCTTTTTTTTTTTGAGGGTTCTTGAAAAAGTTTTTACCCATGAATGAACTATTTGATGATTGGTTTACCTATTTATATGTGAATTTATTTAAGTTGAACCTTTTTTTTTTTAAATCTTAAATATGCTATGTTAAATTAGATCATGTGACATATGACTTGATTTCTTTGTAATTTTAACTTAAATATGATGTTTGTTTATAATTTTAGATGATTTGTTCCTATATCTTTACACCATTTGCATTTTTAATGGGCATAAGTTGGACAGATTGTAATTTAGTTGCAAGTCTACTGGGCACCAAAACTTTCATTAATGAATTTGTGGCTTATGAACAACTTAGTGGATATATTAAAAATAGAGAAAATGGACTTTTTCCACAACTCTCCGTAAGTTTTACGATGAAATGCAATTAAAAATTTGTGTTTATTGTTATTTAAAAATTAAATAATTATTATATTTTAGGTACGTTCTGAAACAATAGTTACATATGCCTTATGTAGTTTTGCTAATTTATCGTCTGTTGGAATTCAACTCGGTGGACTTGGAGCATTAATCCCTCAGCGCAAAAGTGACTTAGCAGAAATAGTTGTTAGAGCACTTATTGCTGGAACACTCACAAACTATATGACAGCTTGTATAGCAGGTAATAGAAAATTAAAATGAAATTTAAATAAAATTTTTAAATGTTTGTGTACTAAATAGCGTTTTATTTTCCTTCTAGGAATTCTAATCACTGAACCATCATACAGCCTTGAAGTAAATTCAACCATCACTCCATTTATTGGCAATATTTCATTATAGCACAATCTTACTTCATTTTCAATTATTTATTTATTTATTTTTTACAATTACATGGAATATTCTACTTATATATGTATATCTTGACTAACACATAATTTCAGGAATTTATGTATATATAAAATGGAAAAAAAAAGTCAAAAAATGGAATATGTCAATTCGGCCATCTGTTTCTTGTTTTATGGCTGCGAACATTTTTATGATATATTCTAATGCTTATTTTCATTTGTTAAAAACATATTTGGATATGAATGATAATTCGATTTAAAAAAATCACTGACTCTTAGTGTAAGTAGAGGATCACCTGTAAGTTTATATATAGATTTTTTTTTGTACAAATATGTTTCATATTTATTTTTTAGGAGAGAAACTTAAACGCAAATATTTTTATTTAAAAACCTCATTGCCTATATGAATATTTTTATTAAAAATAAAATGTACCTAATAAAAAAAAAAATTGTTTAAGGAACATTCCATATTTTTATATTGTATTTGTATAATCTATTTTTTTTAATAAAGCATTTCTTAAAGCCTTTCATAAAAAAATATTTTATTACATTCAAAAATGTCAATTCCTAACAGAATCTTTTGCATAACTGAAGTTACTGTTGATTTTAACTTTGAAAAACAGAACACTTATTTACAGATTTTTCCCTCCACTGAATTATAAATAACTATCAAACATCACATGATCATCATTCTTACACAAGCTGTTTTTCACAGAGGCAAAACTCTCCATACAGTAGTGCTACTCAGTGCAAGCCAGAGTAATCAATGGATGCAGGCAGGTTTGTGCATAAAATCCCTATCTAGTGGGGATCCATTGATTACTCTGGCTTTGAGTGGTGCTACTGTATGGAGAGTTTTGCCTCTGTGAATTGTAAATAGTAACATTAATGGATATTTCTATTCATCTATCCTAAATAGATTGTCCAGAAATTCTAATTTTCTAGAATTGTTTTGGATTTATGTAGAATTCCATCTCACATCCTGAAAAGTGTTTTCACAGCAATATTTTGTTCTAATTTTTAAAAATAATATTTCTGTTTTATTCATGTATAAATAAATTATTCAAATCACCCTCCCAAATGTTATGGTATTTCAGCAATGCCTTCTGTGAATAAATATCTGAACTTTATATTTATTCACAGAGGGCATTGCTATCCTTTTGAGTTTGGCTGTTTGAGATTCAGACTTTATATTTATTCATAGAGGGCATTGCTGAAATATAACGTTTGGGAGGGTGACTTGAATATTTACTAATTAATTTTCAGCTAGCTATATGCCCTGGAATATTTTCATATATAAATATCACAAAATGAAAATAAAATTAAATAATAATTGTAGATGTGTTTAATGCTTAAATGTTGCAGCATATCAGGGACTGGGGGTTATTGCAAAGAAAAATATTGAACTTTTAATTTTTGTAATAAAATCATCTAGAAAGTGCTGTTCTAACTCGAGGATAATTTTTGCGCAATATACAACATCTGAATTTTATATGAAAATAATTTATTCAAAATACATTAAATCCCAGATTCACATCTGCTATTTGAATATCTTTGAATAACTTTTTAAACCAACTTTGCAGAACCAAATTCTAGATGATAAAAAAATTCATTTTTTCATTGCAAATCTAAAGAGAGTTTAAATATAAAGAATTCTTTTTGGTTTTATAATACTTGATATTTCTAATAAACAAAGTAAATATTAGCATTGAGGTAAATGGATAGTAAATTCTAAACATTTTCCATGTATATAATAAATTTAAAAAAATAATATATATAAAAATAAATATTTTCAAAACCGCTATTAAATATTTTTTGCTCTCCTAAAGATAATAATCATTAAAATTTCATTATCAGTCATAATCAATTGCTGACAGTAAATCTATAATGTCACAAATCCTTTATGTGTCTATTCTTATTGATACAAAATGAATTACCATCTTGGGAAAACTGAGATAACAGCATTTACTTCAAAGACAAAGAAATGTTTTTTTGATTATTCAATATTATAATGTAAAACATATAGCAATAAAAAAAGCAGATAAATTAAATGATTTACCTTGTCATGAAAAATATTTTTCAATTTCCAGTCCTTCACAAGAGAAATTGGATAGAGAAAGCAAATTTTGTAAGCCATATTATAAATTAACAATTTTTATCATAACTGTACAAACTAGATACAACTGTGATGCACTACTATATGGAGAGTTTTGCCTGTTTTAATAACAGTTACGAGCAAGCATCATGTGATGTTTAGTAGTTTATAACTGTGATGTCCATAAATTTTTACTTGTAAATAGGAGAATGATACGAATGAAATAATTAAATCAAGTTTTTGATCAACATATATTTATCTTTATCCATTTTATGGGGAATTAAATAAAGGTTTGATTGTTAAAGGACAATGGATTGGGTAGTTGAGGATGGGTAATATATAATGAATCATTACATTTACAAAAGTTTTTAGATAAAAATGGTAACAAAAGTTAATAATTATAATTGCAAATTTAAAAACAAACGTAATATTAAAAATTATACTTAAAAAGGTAAAAATATAAATCAGCAATTAGAACATGCTATTCTTGCTGAAGATTACGACCTGATAGCTTTGACAGAAACAGGGCTGAAAGGTCAGATTGTAGACCATTGATTTGAATTATATAGGCATGACCATGTGAACTTTCAAAAGATGGAGGTATATTATTAGATATTAAAAACAATATTAGCAAAATATACGAATATAGCAATGAATTTTATTGATTCTATTTGGATTGATTGGAAAAATATTTACTTAGTTATAAACACAATATTTTGATCTGTGGTAAGCTTAATACACACTGTAATGCCTTCATATAAAAGTCCAGAGTTGCGCAACAATGAAATTAATAAAGGATTAAGAATTTCATAATTCATGAACATTATTGGTATGATCAAAATGAATCATTTAAGATTTTATTTAGATTGATTTTAATGGTGTAAACTTAAAACATAGTCTCCAGTTATTGTTGAAGGGAAAATTCTCATCATTCAGCAGTTGAAAGCTTATTTGTAAAATTTCTTTCGTAAGTAACAATGACAAAATTTCAACGAGAAATGATAAATTTGGTGATTGTTATAATTTATATTACAATGTTATATCTAATTGAGAATTGGTTTATAGATCTAGCAATGTAAACACTGCAGTTGTTTGTTTGTTTAACAACAAACACCAATTGTAACAGAATAAAATGAAAATAATGTTAACAGAGCAACTCTATCTCATAAATACTAATATGCCCTTGTTGGATAAACCAATTGTAATAGGATAAAAATAATTAATGGTGGTAAGAGGTTTTTTTATTCTACAGATTCATGCACATTAAACTATCATTAATAAAATACAATATGTAAATTCAACTCATCTCCATTTGTGCTGATTTATAATAATATAAAATGAAGGCCAATACTTCAAATAGCCTTACAATTTACAATATGCAAATCATAACGACATAAAATAAATGACTTATTTGACACTTACATAAATACGATTAGCAAATCATAAATTATTCTTTGAACCAATAAAGGCAAGTTACTAAACCCTAATCATAATTGCCTTAATATACATAATATTATTAATACTCTTATTATAAGCAAATGGTAATATTAAAAACTTAATATTTAAATTAAATATGTAATCTACTCCAATGAGCTTTACAATTAAAAAAAAAAAAATCATTCTATTTAATGTAATTCAAATATCAGTTTCAATGTATGAAATTACCAATTTTATAATATCCAATAAATAATAGTCTAAAAGAATGTGCTGACATCCAATTATAATAATCGGTTTACCCCAAATAAATAATTAATATACTTTATAAACTATCGAACTAGCTCAGATATAAATTTATCTAAAAATAATTATTGCATATAACTTAAAATAATTATGGTGATCTTCTAATTAGTTATTAAACATCTAGCTATACCAAGTTAATTAATTCATTATCACATAAAATGTATATCTAGCTCAAAAGATAATGTATTTATAATAGAAAAAATAATATGTAATAATACATATACTTACCAATCCGATTGTTTGATTCCCGGACTATTTTATGATTATTATAAAATATATGGTGTAAATCAATATTTAACTACTGTATATTAAAAGTTTATTAACAAATAGGTTTGCATTGTTAATTGAAATGATCACTAAAGCAAAATTTATTTGTTTTAAATGAATTAAAAATTTATTAACAATTAATATAAAAAATGGCAAGTAGACAATAAATGTTTGTGACATGCACTCTAATTAAATATAAAATCTAGTCCCCATCTAAATTAATATTAATGTAAATAGGTGCTTAAACAGAAAAAATTCATCTATTTAATGCTAACGAAAATGTTGCTGCACACACACACTATTTAAAATAAAAAAACTAATGATAATTCTACATTATTTATAATAAAGTAATTGATTAAGGTAAAATGTAATGTTTGTTTATTCATTCACCTTATTTTCCAAATATAAAATCACTGAATAATTATTATAGTAAAATCTTTTCGGATTTTCAATACTTATAATGTAAATCCAAAAGTAATTTGCCGTCAACGGATAAACATATAATACTTCAAATCAAAACTTAATCATTAAAATTTAGGATATAAATTCGAATCTAAACTAAGTTTAACTTTCTTTTATTTCACACATATAAAAACAAGCAACTTATAAAATGTACAAATACATAAAATATGTATTAATATATGACCTGAACACAATCCTAATGGCCCTTCAAAGAAAGACTAATTCAGTGTCTATTCCATGAAATATAATTTGATAGAAATCCAAACAAAATAAAAGTATCTTAAAGTTATCCAAAACAATGCGTATATATTAAATTCCAATATTCTCGAAGTATTTTTTATCCTCTAATTGTTAAATATTTGATATTGTAATGGCATTATAAAATAGACAGACTCCGGTCTCCATTTACAACATAGGAAATAAATTGGTTTAAATCCTATGTTAAAATACATTATTGATATTATAAAATTATATCTCAGTAGAAAAGATTCTTATATATATATACAATAGTAAGTTGTCAGCTTTGATGTTTCATTAAAATGCTTTGTTCACACACAATTATTTTTCAGTAGGAAAATAGACTAATTTGAATGCCATAAATTACTTTTAACTAGTATTTCATAATCCAGTCATTTCCTGGATAAAGATAATCATTATTCCATTTTGTAGTTCTCAAGCAAATACTTTTAAAATAAATATAAAAGAACTTAGGTTTGCTTCTATGAAAGAGTGTTAGAGAGTGAATTCAAATCAGTTTTATTTATAACCACTTTAAATAATGTCATTTTCATAATCAAAACTAAGGTTACACTCTTTATTTACTCATACCAAAATCACTGTATTCCATGTTTAAAATCCTTTTATAATAATAAAAAATATTTTATAATTATTACATATAAAAAAATATTTATACATCAAAACAATACTGTTTTAACTCAACACAAACTAAAATAATCTATATTACTTAAGATGTGGTCTTATACCCTCCAAATCCAAAATAAAAGCACCCTTACCTAATTCAAACCCAAGACCCACAATAATAGAAAACAAACTATATGTAAAATGAGAATGCAAATCAAGATTTATTACCAAAAGATGAAAATAGTCACAAGCACTGTAGCTGAGAAACAATTGTTTCCATAATTAAATGTTTAACTTATTTCTATAATTAAATAATTAATAAACATGATAAATACTCTCTAAACTAAACATAATATGTAGAAACTAATACCCTTGTTAAAAATCTCTTGTCAATTGTTGCTTAATTCACACACATTACAATAATGCAAGTAAAAGACGGTCAGGTTTAGATGCAAGCAAGAAAATAAAATACTTAAAGAAATAAACAAACTGTTTATTGTTATTAATCATATATATATATATGAACTATAACAAATGATATAAATAATCAAATATGTGAAACTGCTGTTGAAAACATCAAATTCGCATTCAAATTAAACAACCTCATTTTGGTAATTAGCAAAAGATAAACAAACCTCAAAAATCAGATCAAAACTCCATCGGCTAACAAAGATGTATAATTTTTGAAAGGAAAAATCAAACTTACTGCTCGAACAGAAAAATCTGCCATTGTCAAAGTAAAAGCATTAAAAGAAAGTAGTTCATAGGATATTGAGTAAAGCTAAATTAAAAAAACATGGATTTAAACCCAGACAATTAGGGGATTCTAAATTTAAAATCTCAAAAATAGCTTTAAACTATTCAATATTTCAAGAGCATTTCCAAGTTTAAATGGGAGAGTAGATGAACTCTAACTTGAGATTACCAACAAATATCCTGTTTTTCTATTCACTCAAGTACTTTTATTAATTACATTTATAGAAACAACTATACATTGCTAAGTGTGAAGTTACATTGGGATTAAGTAAGTCACCCATGGAGCTGTAGCTTCCAAAACCAAATTTAATTCAATATAGCATATATACTGTGAATACCATCAACTTTACTATTTAGATGTGAAGCTGCAAATTCAACATTTTAAAGCAGGCCATATAAACAAACTGATCACTATCAGATGTGTTCTAGAACATTTGAATCCCACCAACAAATATGAACTGGATCAAAGAGGACATTTATAATCATTTTAGCACATTTTCCTTATAGATTCTCAATTGATCTTTAGGTTGACGTCATATTTTTTTTAGTTATATATTTTTTATTTCTTTACTCAAGATTGGAGGGGGGTTATTAGCTTTATTGTAAATTGAAATAAAATAGATCCAGGCATGAACTTGCTTGTGGATAAATTTAATCACTTGGGGGAGTTAAGATTTTACCCTAGTATACATTAAATACCAACACTTGTACAGTGACAATATTATTTTTATTAATCATTTTATTTGTTTTCAGTATATATGATAATCTCTAGCATGGATGGTCTTTCCTATTCTTGTAGAGACAAACAATAAATGGGGAATCTCACACCACCCTGTTTTTGATATGAACTCGTGAATAAACTAATTGGAAATGAGGAATTATTATTTTGATGAAAATTAAATTAGCAAGCAAGTGTAAACATAATATCAACATTTTTTGTTTTGTTTTAGTATTGATATTGGGTTATTCTTTGAAGAAAACAGGGAGTGGATTAATGATATTACCAGTAATAATCAAAGAATATTTACCAAGATCTAAACAAATTATTTATTTGTTATAATCTTGCCTAAATTATGTTAATTGTAAATAAATGTGAAATATATGAGTTTAAACTTAATACTGTTGTTTGTATTCAGTACTCAATTTGTCATACACTTGCACATTATAAATAGTGATATTGATATACTCTGAAGTGGAATATTATGTGTAATCTCCCTGTGTTTGAACTCCGGGATTAATGGAAGTTAAAGATGAGCACACTAACAGATTTTTAACACACATTTGGGTATTAATACAACTTCCAGGAATGAGATTGGAATGGACATGAGTATATTTAGGAATCCTAGATACGCTTTCTCACCCACTGATGACCTATCAAGTCTACTATCAGTAAGGTAAGAACTTGTTCCATTATAATTGGCGCATCCAATTGCAAGTCAATCGCATCTTGTAATATTACAAATCGAGATTCTCAATGATAAAATCTAAACATTTTTCATTACAATTTTTTTTTTAGTGCGATGTAATGAACTTGAATAGTGAAAAATTATGAATAAAATAGTATAGTCAACTGTTTAAAAAGAATAAATATTGATATCTAAAATAAAGATTAAAAGTCAAAATAATAAGTAAAACAAAAGCTGAAATAAGAGTAAAATAATTTTATATGAATAAAGTAGATGATTACAAGGACAAAATAAAAATAACGCAATTGAAAACTTAAAGAGAAAATGAAATTTAAGTGCAATCTGATACAAAAGGAGGTGAGATGGAGAGTTCTCTTAAAAAATTTAGAAACAACAAAACGGATATCTGGGGAGACCACAGCAGAAAATATTCAATCCCCAGAAAATACTATGACTCCAGAGAAACAAGGGGAGGATAAAACCAATACAAATGATGTATCACTTAATCAAGTGATGTTAGTAAGTCAACAGCAAATGCCAGCAGAATAGTGATAAACATCTGCAAATTTACTGTCAGCAAATGAAAGCAGATATGTCAACTGATTTATTTAAAATGAAAATTGATATAACATGATTTATCTAAAAAAATGGAAAACATGAAAATTGAATTCAAAACAAGTAGCTCAACTACAGACATTAACAACAAATTGCAATTAGAGAAAGTCAGATGATGAAAACTGCAAATGTGACAAACGATTTGTAGAATTCGAGAAAAAAATTGGAAGTAAAATAAATACTGAGTGCATGGAAATGAAAAAGGTCTATGAGGATTTTGAATGCAAAATAGAACAAAATCAGAAAGAATACCAGACTCAGGTTAGTGAACAAGTAGATAATATACAAATAGAAATGAATCTATAAAAAGGAACAAGACAGTAAAGATTCTTGAAAATAAATTTCGTTTGATGGAAAATGAACATAAGTGTCTCAATATAAAGTAAAACATGATCGAAACAGAATTGATACAAAATAAAAAGTTGTGAAAATTTACTTCAAAATCACAATAGACTAATAATTCAAATAGAAAACACCAACGGTCTCTAAATCAAACTGGAAAATTTAGAAGGTGAATATGCTAGTAAATTAGACAAATTGAAAGAAAAACAAAGTCCCAAAATTTTAAGTTTTCTGATGAGTATGAAAAGGAAATAACAAAAGCTAAATCATATCTTGAAGACCGTTAATAGAATTGCTGTCAATCAAATTTAAACCATAAATCAATATGAATTGAGTAAGGAAAGGGAGGATATGCATCAAGCATATAATAATGAAGATATCCTTGACCAAATGAAAGAAGGTATGAATGCTCAACCATGTGTTAAAAGCAGAGCTATTAACAATCATAACCACACGCAGACCACAACCATAAACCAATTTGAATGTTAAAATATCTAATGACTACCAATGAAGTGCCTGAGGAGCCTAAATTTATATTTCTCAGTAAATAACTTGTCAGAAGGCAAAAAGTTTGATAGTTGCATAGTCATCTGCAAGGAGATGCCTTATGATGGGAATCATTATTCCAAATACCTATTTCAATGATTATCAAACCTTATTAATAAAAAACTTTTGGAATTTCAATCGCTAGGAACCTTTACTAGATCAATTATTGCAAGAGAAATATAGGAGTGCCCCTGGAGAAACAATTCTTTAGAAGGCAAGTGGCCAAGTTAAAAACTAGACACAGTCTTAGTCATATCATTAGAATCATCAAACCTAATTTGTCTTTGAAAATAGAGCAACCCTTACTCTGCAGTAATGCTCAAAGCATAGAACAAATAGCTGATTTACTTAATACAGACCACAATATGATGAACAAATATCCAGAAAAAAGAAAGGAAACATCAATTACCATCAACTATCAAAGAAGAAAAATAGTAACTAATCATAAAGACTAGAGTGGATGATAAGCACCATAACAGCTCAAACCCTATTGACATAGCCTCTAATAGCCAACAAAAACAAGTTAAAGTGGGTACAATAAAGATATACCCAAAGCCTCATCTAAAGCAAACTAGTTAGGGACTAGTTCCTCTCCTCAAGGACATTCAAAAAAGGAACAAAAACTAATAAGCAAAGAAATGATCAATCTAACCTGTTCATGTTTGAGGATTTATGAGTATAAAATCTTGTTAGACACTGGTAGTCAAATATCAATTATTTCTGATAAATTTTGTAAAAGAATCTTGGATAAAAACCCAAAATATTAAAATATACCCCTTAAGTTAGTTTAGGTTACCATGGCTAACAATAAAAAGGCAAAACTAGCTCAAAAACAAATCTGAGTCAAATTAACCATCAAACAAAACATATGCCTTTCTGATACTAAATGGTCTCATTCGTGAAGTCATCTTGGGGGTAGACTTCCTACACATGAACAAGTGCATGGTCAATTTCATAAATAAATCAGTCGGGGTAAGCGACGAGGTTATACAAATGACATTACTGCTGAGTTATGACTTACACGAAATTGATTGTATAGTATCTATCATCCCAGAAGCACATTTAAAAGAAAAATTTGCAGAATTGAATTTAATCATAGAGAATAATATCGAGAAGTTGCGATCTGTGATTGATGAATATAATATATTCTCAGAAGTATCAGGAGCCATAGATGGATTCCAGCAACGAATCAAATTATTTGAAAAACAACCATTTGAATCCAAATCCATATGAAGATAAATAAATGGACAAGAAAATGATCGATTTGGGGATAAATCTCTAAATACCATATTGGAATCCTATTGTAATGCTGAAGAAAAAAGATGGGTCGATGAGATTTTGTTTAAATGCTAGACATCTAAACAAAATTACCATTCCAGATAGAAATATACCACCACCCATACACAAATTATAAATGAAATTTAATAGTGAGAAAGTATTTTCGATTTAACCTCAAGTTATTGGCAGATTGAACTCCCTCTAGAAGATCGCCAATATGCTGCATTCCGATATGAGGGATTCACATTTTAATAGGATGCCATTTGAATTGATTAACAATGGTGCTGGTTTAATGAGATGCCTGGATAAAACCCTTTCTCCTGACATCAGACAGATAACTATCTACATAGATAATGTTATCATCACATCTACTACTGAAGAACAGCTTCAACATTTAAAAATATTTTTATATAGTGCTAAGATAAGGGTATAAAAATCAATTTCGAGAAGAGTACATTGGCATGCAGTGAAGTAGTCTTCTTACTCATATTATTGATTGCAATAGGGTGAGACCTCATCCAGGTAAGCTTAACGCTAAACAGAATTTTCCTATTTGGGGTTATGCAATTTTTACAATCATTTATACCCTAAATTTACTGATCACATGGAATCATTATTAAAATTTATTAGAAAATTATGGAACTGGACTGAAGATCAAGATGAGGCCTTTGCTAAAATTAAAACAGGATTTTTTAGAGCAAATCGTGCAGACTTTTCCTGTCCAGAAATAAAGTATACAGTTAGTGAGAAAGAAGCACTAGCAATAGTGTGGGCTTTCCAGAATTTTTTACAAATGCTTCTTGAATCAGAAGTGATAGTGATTACTGATCATAAGAGGTTTTTTTCTATTGCAAAAATTCAATTTTAAGTCAAATAGTGTAAGGGATCCGAAAACATTGTGACTAATGTGCTAAGTCGAAATCCATGTCAATCAGAACATCTAAAAGTAGACAATGACTACATTTTAAATACTGATGTAGAAATTATGGAAAATGTTGCTAAATATAAAAAAAACACCAAATCCTAGATCAAGATCTGATCCAAATTATCAAAACATTGAATAAAGACAAAATTCTGTATAAAGCCCAATAATCGAAATGTTATAAGTTAGACAATCAGCTCTTAAAATACAAGTTAAACAATGACAAAGGTGTGTGGAGGGTAGTAATACCTCAAATATTAAAAAACTCATTTGTATAATATGTACATTGTTTATATATGCACTATGAAGATAAAATTGAACAAATATTGAAAAACTGATGTTACTGGCCCAAAATGTATAAAGATATGAAAGAAATTCAAAATCGACATGTATGCTTAAAAGCTAAGCCAGTAAACAAAAGTTACATCATTTCAGTAAAGTCCATCATTCCAGAAAAAGCAAACAAGATCTTAGTTGTGGATTTTTATAGTCCACTACCACCATTTAAAGAGCAAAAATATTTGTTAGTAGTTCATGATCTCTTCTCAAAATTTGTGGCAACTTACCCAATACCTCAAGTTAATACTAAATTTACTATTAAAGTAGATATCCTCCATTTTAAAGAGATAGGAAAACCAGGAACGATCTATAACTGATCATGGTATCCCTTTCCTATCCAAAGAATGGATCGATTGGTAGAGAAACATCAAATAAAATGCGCTAGCCTCTATTAGAAATACATAGTCAATCTGTAATGCAGGAACTTGGACATTGGGGAATAAGCACACACAGAACATAGTCAATTAAATAAATTGGAGTGTAAATGAATCCAGTGGATTTGCACCCATCAGATTAAAATTGGGGCAGAATACACCAATTCTATTCCAGAAACCCATGCCTATGTTCACTGAATCACCCATTGATCTAGAAAAAGTTTGAATGGAGGTATACCACAAAATGTTAAAGATGAGTGAGAAATGAGGCAAAATTAAAAAAAAGTATCAATTCAAAATTGGAGATAGACTTCATTAAAACAGCTCACATGACCAAAAGAATTATTTTCCAGAAGTTCTGTGATGCATATGAAGGCCCATTTAAATGTGCTGGCCCAAATGCATACTGGCTAGATAAGAGAAATGGAATAAAAGGGACTTATAACATGTGAATAATGAAGCCATACCACGGAAAATCATAATAAATTCTTTTGCTAGCTTAATTATATATAGTAAAAGCCTGAAATCCGGGCACGGCTGCTTGGGATATTGTTTATGTGTCAAAACATATAAAAATGCCGTTTCGGCGGCCTTACAGGCTAATACAACATTTACGTATTGTATTAACCCATTGAGCTAGGCTGCTTTACATGACATTGCACAAAAATATTACGGCCTGTTTTGTGCTTCGAAGCTATTTACGCATATTCGTTCTATTCATAGCTGATTACTGTATCGCTTGAGGGTGTTTAAATTTCAAGGCGGTATGAATTTTTCAAATCTCCGTAATAGAGTAATGTTATTTCGATTTAAAAAATGTTGTTAATTATTAATAATTGTCATATGGTCCCCACCCTTCCCCAAAAAAAGGTTAATATGTAAAAAATTGGCAAAGTGTATGTTCGAACAGGCTTTGACAAAGCTCATGCGCTAAGTCATGTTTCAGCGTGGGGGGAAAATATTCGAGACCACTAAAAGGTCTGAGATGAATGTGCAATTTTGAAACTTTTCTTCAGATAAATTGCCGAGTACAGAAAATGTGTGAGATTGTGGGTTTTTTTTTTGTCAGGCACACATAATGTCCACTTTTTATTACTGCAATAAAATCGAATAAATAATTTTAAAAAGTCCAAAGTTTGTGTCCTTTTTTGTTGTTTTTTTATTTCATTAGAAATTGACAAGTATTTGGATTCAATTTTTTGCAGCGGGGTTAAAATAAATGACGGCTTTGGTGGACTTTTTGTTAAGAATAACAAATTACGAAATAACCCACCGCCACCCCCAAAAGCAGTATTGTAGAAGGCTAAAAAAAAAAAGGTAATTCGAACGAAATAGAAATCAAAGTAAAAAGTGAGAAAAAGTTGTTTAAAAAAAAGAAAAAAGTTAAATTCTTGACTTTTTGGTTTACAATTCTTTTTCTGAGTGTGTGGGGGTGGGTGTTTGAAAACAATTTTTTAATCGGCAAAAACACAAAAGTAAATTTTGATTTAATATTAAGAAAAACAATTACATCAATCAAAAAGAAATCAAAATTCGAAACAAGTCCCAAAGTTGATACTCTTTTTTCAGCGCTGTTAAAATAATTGACTATTTTTGTTGCCTTTTTGTTAGTAATAACAGTACGAATTCCCCCCCCCTCCCCCGCTCAAAAAGCTGTTTCTTGTAGTAGCCAAAAAAAGGCTATTTCAAACATAATCTAAATCAAAGTGAAAACAAGTTGAGTTTAAAAAAAAAGTAAAATTAATAATAAGAAAAACCATTTAGTCAAGCCAAAAAAGTAAAAGAAAGGTAGAATTAAGTTCTAACCAAGTCGCAAATAATTGTACAGTATTCTATTTTTTCAGCGGTGGGATTCAAACAAATTTTTTTGACGTCGTGAAATGGTCCGAAATTTTAAAATGATAAAAAGAAAAAAATACAATTAGCAAAATTTGTTGAAAAAATATCAGGTTCCAAAAAAACCCAGAAAAAGTAACGAAAATGAATATCAAATTTTGTTTAATAATAAAGAAATCATGTTCTAAATGAAATAGAAATAAAAATTATTCATTTAATCAATATTAGAAAAAAAAAAAAACATTGTTGTCTAAAAAAAGTTGTGGCGGCCCGGTAACGTTATATTTCATTGATTTTGTCTAGCATCAACGCTCCAAACGGCTTTGTCCGGATTTCAGGCTTTTACCATATATATATACACACACAGGGTGTTTATTTTAACTCCATATAGTAATCTTAATTAGTATTGTCAACAACTAGATTGAGTTAGACAAAGTAAAAAGTGATGATACACATAGTGAAACTTGTGTCTAATAATATGCTTGGAAAGTTAAATTTATAAAATTATTTCAACGAGTTGTTACATTTGGGGAAAATGACAACTCTTGTTTAACTGTAACCAAATAAAGTCCATTAAGTCTCAAAGAAAAGGTGCAAGATAGGGACTTTTAAACACCTATATTTTAATTAACGCGTAAGTCACCCAAAGCAAAACTTATTCGCATTTATAGTCAGATCTTCAATTATAAAAAAAATTGATATCTCATTACAATAGGGAGAAATACAATCGTAGATAACTCCTACCTTATATTACCAAGTATATATATTAAAGGAATAATTTGGGAAGAGACTCCTGAGGGCAGAATCTAACTTAAGTAGTCAAGAAATTCTAATACTAAATGATGGACTACTTATTAATTATAACTCTGAACCAACATATCCTAGCTAAAAAAATATTTTTTTTCAGGGAAGCCTAATTGAATTTAACCACTGCAATCCCTAAATAATAGATAATAAATCATTCATAAAATAGAATTAATCCACGAAAGAGTGAGTAAATTGAGGAATTAAAGATATGCATCTTTATCACCTTTTTACCAGGGGAATATGTAAGAAGTAGTCTTACACCCCTCCAAAAGCGCCCTTATTCTAATTCAAACCCCAGACCTAAAATAACATTCTCTATCTTTAATAGGAAGCAAACTATATGTAAAATGAAAATACAAATCAAATAAAACTTATTACCAAAAGATGAAAGTAGTCACAAGCACTGTAGCTAAGAAACAATTAATTGTTTCCATAATTAAATGTTTAACTTATTTTTTATAATTAAATATATGATAAATACACTCTAAACTAAACCATAAAATGTAGTCACTAATACTTTCCTTTGTTAAAAACCTCTTGTGAATCGTTGGTTATAACACACACCTTGCAACAATACAAGTAAAGGGTGATCAAGTTTAGACACAAGCAAGAAAATAAAATAAAAATCAAATGCATGAAAATGAACCTGCTGTTTGAAAACATCAAACTTGCATCAAAATCGAACAACCTCACTTTGATGATTAGCAAAAGATATAAACAAATGACCTCAAAAAATATTCATCGGCTAACCAAGATGTATAATTTTTGATGGTAAAATTGAACTTGCAATTTGAACAGAAAAATCTGCCTCCATCAAAGTAAAAGTATTAAAAGAAAGTAGCTCATAGGGTACTGAATAAAGCTAAATTTAAAAAAAAGCAGATTTAAACCCAGACAATTAGGGGATTCTAAATTAAAAATCTCGAAAATAGCTTTAAACTTCAATATTTCTAGAGCATTTCCAAGTTTAAGAGGGAGAGTAGATCAACTTTAACTTGATATTACCAACAACAAATATCTTGACTTTTCAATTCACTCAAGAACTTTTGTACATTTATAGATACATGTGTTCTAAGCATGAAGTTACATCGGGGGAAAAAATTGTCACCCATGGAGCTGTAGCTGTCAAAAAAACAAATCTAACTTAGCATCTATACTGTGAACACCAGCAACTTTACTATTTAGATGTGACTGCAAATTCAACATCTTAAAGTAGGCCATACAAACAGAAACTCTGATCACCATCAGATGTGTTCTAGAACATTCGAACCCCACCAACTGAAATATGAACTGGATCAAAGAGGGCATTTATATCTGGGGATATTGGATGAGTGGGCACTAGATAGGGATTTTATGCACAAGCCTTCTGGCATCCACAAGCATAAGAGGAAGTGGTCATGTGATGTTTATTGGCTTAAGGATAATTTCCTTGGACTCTTAATTGATCTTTAGGTTGACGTCATTTTTTTTTGTTATTATATATATATTTCGTTTATTTCTTTCTTTTACTGTAAATTGAGGAGGGGGGGTGCAAACTATTAATAAATTAGAGAAGGGAAAGCATTGTTAGTTTTATTGTGAATTAAAATAAAATATAGGTTTCAGTGTGCACTTGCTTGTGGATAAATTTAATCATCACCTGGGGAAAGGTAAGATTTTACCCTAGTATACATTGAATAACAACATTTATACAGTGACCCTGTTGCTTTTTGTTTATTATAATTAATCATTTCGTCATTTATTTGTTTTCAGTATATATGATAATAATCTAGTGTGGATGGCCTTTCCTCTCTTTGTAGAGGCAAACTATAATAGAGGGGTGTGTGTGTGCCATACCACCACCCTGTTATTGATATGAACTCATTAATAAACTGATTGGAGATGAGGAATTATGATTTTGATGAAATTAAATTAGCAAACAAGTGAAAACAAATATCAACAAATTATAATTTTAATTTTTTTGTGTTAGTATTGATATTGCATGAATATGCTTTGAAGGGAAACGGGGAGTAGATTAATGATATTAACTATAATAATCAAATAATATTTACCAAGATCTAAACAAATTATTTATCTTTGTTATAACCTCATTGCCTAAATTATGTTAATAGTAAATAAATATGAAAATATATGAGTTTAAACTAAATACTATTGGTTTTTTTACTTTCTATATTGTTCTCAATATGTCACATACTCGCACATTATAAAGTGACATTGATATACTCTGAAGTACAATATTATGCATATTTTTTCCTGAGTTTGAACTCCTGGATTAACAGAAGTTAAAGACAGAGAAAAGAGATGAGTACACAGGTAGATTTTTAATGTGTTTGTGTATTAATACATCATCTCCCAGGAATGAGATCAGAGTGGGCATGAATATATGGGCATGAATATATTGTAAGGATACATTTAAACCAACCACACAACCATTACTACCAACAATTGTCAAAAGGATATTATTGATTATAAGTTAATAAGTTTGAGTAAAATTGTCAGTTAAAATTATATTATTGACAATACTGATTTATATGTATACCAAACCCTTAAACGCAAGTAAATAAAAATCTCGAAAAACAAATCATTAATGTTAATGTTTTTTTGTATTTATCAATCAAATATAAAATTCTATAAAAATCAAAATGACGTTAATAATGAAAGCAAAGTGTGAAATTGAAACTCACGTTAATAAATAAAACAAGACAATATAGAATTCTTTGGAGGTTTTTTAAGAAAAAAAGAAGGCAAATAAATTACATCGTCAAAAAAAGTTTCTTGATAAATTCTTAAAATCAATTTATTTGTCATATTAACTATCCTCAATATTAAAATTCATAAGCTGCAACAATTGCAATTTGAGAAAATTGATTAAAGAACCCACCTTAATTCTATAAAGCTTATATTTTTTTAACCAAGTTATAACTTAGAAAAAAACAAATCATGCATGGAGCTGCTCGTCATACAATCAAGAGTTTCTGATATATATTATCATTTTAAATTAACATCCATGATAACCATGCATGCTAACAAAAGATCTACAATGCGCTAGTCAAGTAAAGAAATTATCTCAACACAGAAAAGATAGTTTATAAAAGAGTCTGAGTCACGAACATGATTCAGATGGCAACTGAAGATCATCCAATGGACTACCATCCCGTTCATGCAAAGGAACTTTCCTAAAGGTAATACTTGGACGTTTCACAATGTGAACTACAAGATTTTGAACTATGCCTAGACTAGGCTGGATTAACACCCCAAATTATATTTTTATATATTTTTTTCTATCCTTATTTCGCTTGCTAAATTGGTTTCTTACTTTTGAAACAGAATGTCAATCCATCCAACCATCAATTATTCTAGAGGAAAGGGAGCCATCAATACTAATTTTTTTATTTTTCTTTTAATAATAAAATTGAGGTGCAGACTCCTGAATTTGTTTGCCAATTGATACATTACTCTATTGACTTGAAAGGTGAGACTTTACTCTTATTCAATATAAAGCCCTCACACTTTTTATGTTCAATGTTTGTGTTCAATTAACTTAGTTATGAATTATTTGTTATTCGGAATGTATGATTAATCCATGCATGATTGGTCTGTCCTATCATAGATCTATATGACACCAGAATAGAAGGGTATTCAGAATCTATAAGCAACTCTCAACAGATCACAAAATATAGACAGTCAAAGTAGAAATTAAGGACCAAATGATTTCATGAAATTGTTAAAATATAATTTAAATTTGTCTTCAATGTAAATTTGAGTTTGTTAAATTGGAATGGGGAATGAAGATCTTTCATAGGGATCAAAGGTATGGGTTAGTAAATAGTTACTGAACACATGAAGGGTGATCATGCTTATACAATCATTACATGTTAAATACATACACTACTTTGTTATAAAAAAAATTATGAATGGCGCTCATTAAAATTAATTTGTTAAATATTAAATCAAATTAGTTGTCTGTTTGATTTTTTATTTTCCAATTAATCACACTATATGTATATCCAATGCATACATCAGATATGAAATAATTATACATTGAAATAGAGTACATGTACATTCTCCCTGAGTTTGAACTCTGTGACATAATGAGGATCAAGAAGAGGTGAAGTAAGGGAAGTTATGCAAGTGTGAATCCCATCCTCAATTATTAATCATCATGGGACCACTTTCTAAAACTTAGATAAATCATCAAGTAACTGACTTGCCTTATCATGTGTAATGCTCTACTTGGAAGACCAAGTGGGCAACCATAGTTAAATACAAATCTCAAGGAGAATAGTTCATCTGTTACCTATACTGCTCAAATCTGTGGGGCTTTCAAATAAGAGCATGGCAGTATAGACTTAATCATGACACATGGTGTAAACAATCATGGGGGCATAACTTACATTTTCAATCTATTACATAAGACTTTCCAGTTAAATCTGGCACCAAACTTTAGGGGCTTGAAACCATATGATTATTTTGTAATATGCTAACAATTTTAATATGGAAACTAGACAAATGACAAACAGCTATAAACAGATACCAATAAAATAGTCATGTAGTCAGCCAAATAAAGCATAAAATGAGATATAAAGTAGTGGGTTAAAAAAATTAAATAAATAAATAAACAAAATGTTAATCAAATAAACATTAAATCATAACTCATGTTAAATGTATAACATCAGGAAAGTCTCTATAATGTCTATCAAATTACTTGATATGCATAGAAAGAAATTAGTTTGAAATAAAATCACGTAAAGTTATTTTACAAAACAAATATAATACAACATAACTTACATATTAAATGATAACCAGAAGTAAAATCAAAGCAATGGAATGGGAAACCAATAAAGAAGTTAGAAAGAAAATTGGAAAGGGGAGAAATCAAGGTTGAACAAATACAAAATCCTATTAGGGATAGCTTAGAAACTTCTACTTTTGAAAACATAGTAGAACATAATATTGAAATATCTGGGAGACTCTTTCAGAAATAATTCAACCTCAAGAAATACCAATAATTGTAGAAACACAAGGAAGAAAGGCACAGACTCAAATGACCTTGTTCTCAACCAGTTGATGATGATACAAAATTTGTCAATGAACATGAAAAAACAAAATGATGATTTCAAAATAATGATGAACTATCATCAGATATGGTCACTAAAGAAGATATGAAAAAAAAAAGATGATTTTAAAATAAAAATGATGTGATGAAACTATCATTTGATTTGACACAAGAAATAAAAAAAGGTAATCATGAAAGAGATCATAAATGCTGAAGAGATTTATTGAACTTGGAAAATGAATCAAAAACAACATTGATAATTTGAAAATCGAATGCAGAATAGATACCAAGGTCACTGTCACGAAACAAACATCTGGAAATTCCAAATTTATGTTAGAAATGAATTCAAAAGAACCTAAAGATAGTCATAGTATAAAAGATGAACCCAAAAAACTGAAATAAAGCTAAATATTGAAAGTCTTATGGAAATCATTGGAAGAACCAATGACAATCGAAACTGATGAATGTCTAGAATCATAACATTGTGGTGACATTTATATTAAGAGTAAATATAAAATGGTTATTAGGAATACATTTTCTCAACTTCTTGATAGCTATCAGAATAGAATGTTACCATGTCATACTAATTTTATAGAAGAAAAGGATTGTAGCTTCAATAAAACTGGAGAATCTCTAAATGATGTGACCATGTTCAACTGCCTTAAATATCAGGTCTCTATAATGAAAGAGATTATCGGAATAGTAAGCTCAGTCAAGAGAAGGAATTTAAATTTAAAGTAAATAAAATAAAAAGCTATAGTCCAACATTTTGTGCTAATATCAATGATAAAGGAAATGGAAGGGATAGGAAAGGCAGGTCTTATCATAGAATAGTAGACCATACCAATGGTAATATTCCAATGACTACCAAATACTAGCAAAGTCTATACCATCCATACAAAATGAAAGTGCCAATTACAAATAAATTTTGATTAAGGGTTAGTAAAAAAGAAAATCATTTTATCTGGTATAAAGATATCATTCTAAAATTGATTCACTTTGATTTAATAAAGTATTTATTGCATCTCTAATAATTATTGAAATTCAAGATGAGAACTAAACATACTATTTATGACTTAAATAAATAAATATATTTTTTTGAAAATTTTGATAACTTGCTTCCCTCATGGACTTAAAATTTGTCATGTGATGATGATCTCAAATTGACATAGCAGCTGTTGGATAAAATTACAATTTGGTGCCCTGGTAAATAAATTATTACACATATGCATTTCTCTCTCTGTCACTCCCTCTCCATCTTTATATAGCTAAGTGGAAGGTTACAATATACATATTCACTTAGATATCTATATGTATTTCAACTAAATGTAGTGCATTTAAATATGTTAAGCATATATCCATGCCCAACAAAGAAAAAAAAAGAATATATTCATAAACTGTATAATACATACGAAGGTCCATTCACCTTTATTAAGTGTACAAATATAAATGCTTAATAAACCTATAATAAAATGGGCCTAAAGGATTATCATCTAGAATATGGAAACAAAATTATTAGAAATGGAATAATCCCAATTTTTTTTATATATAAATAAATCTTATTAAGACTAAACAAAAATCCACAAAATGTGAATTTAAATTCATTTAAGAAGTCAATAGGATTATAATTAATCAGTTTGAAGGATGAAAGTGTTAAGGAGGATAATATACAAAATAGATATGGTCTTAAAAATATATTTGAGAAATGAATGCTTAGAAATAAATCATAGCTTTCTTCTTAGAACCATAAGGAAGTATACCATTACCATGAAAATGGAGACTGACGACTTGAACAAGTTGTTCCATTCAGAAGTGAATGACAACTAAAACATTTAATGGATGCCAGAGAAAATCCAATCAGTCTTAAGGTTAAAGAGCAGAATTGATACCATTAGATAAACCTACACATAAATAATGCATAGGTTAGCTGAAAGAAAATTTAGCTGCAGATAATCAGTTTCCACTATATGAGCCTTTGATATACCATCCTAGAAATAATGAATACGATCTTAAGGGACTTAGATCTAATAGCACCAAATATATTAACAAAGACACATTGTGTAAAAAAGTAAATAAATACATATATACTCCTAAAAGTGAAACGAAAGCAAGTAATCAAAATTTCTAGTCCGACATGATAGGCCAATAATTGCACGAGTCAAGATTTTTTTTTGAAAAAAGGAAAAAAAAAATCTTTCAAGGGAATGAAGCCAAAAACAAAACGAACATACCCCAACCTTATTACACCAACCACTGATTATACTCACAAAACACCTATAGGTCAAGGAAAAGATCGAATAGAGGAATGAAATGCTACTAAAGAGTGAAAAACAAAATATAAACAAAACTAAATCGAATCATCAATTGAGAATTAAAACAAATATATTTTAATCTCTTAAGTGGGGGGTAAGAATACATTTAAACCGAGCACACAACCATTACCACCAGCAATTGTGAAAAGCATATTATTGATTATAAATTAATAAGTTTGTGTAAAATTGTCAGTTAAAATTATATTATTGACAATACTGATTTATATGTATATCAAACTCCTAAACGCAAGCAAGTAAAAATCTCGAAAAACAAAAGAAAGAAATCATTAATATTAATTTTTTTGTGTGTTTATTAATCCAGCATAAAATTCTATAAAGATCAACATGACATCAACAATGAAAGCAAAGCATAACGTGAAATTCATGCATCGATGAATAAAACATGACAAACACTTTGATTTTTTTTAAAGAAAAAAGGAAAGCAAATAAATTACGTCATCAAGAAAAGTTACTTGATAAATTCTTAAAATCAATTTATTTGTCATATTAATTATTCTCAATATTAAAGTTCATAAGCCACTACAATTGCAATTTGAGGAAGTTGATTAAAGAACCGACCTTAATTCTTTAAAGCTTATATTTCTAAAACAAGTGATAAGCTAGAAAAGATCAAATAATGCATGGCTATGAAGCGATAAAAATCGTGGAATGAAACTGCTCGTCATACAAACAAGAGTTTCTGATATGATTATCATTTAAAATTAACATCCATGATGACCATGCTAACAAAAGATTACAATGTGCTAGTGAAATAAAAAAATTATCTCAGCACAGCAAAGATAGTTTATAAAAGGGTCCGAGTCACCAACATGAAGATCCAGATGGTGACTGAAGATCATTTGATGGACTACCATCCAGTTCATGAAAAGGAACTTTCCTAAAGGCAAAGATACTTGGACATTTTGTAATATGAACTACAAGACTTTGAACTATGGTTAGGCTGTGCTGAATTCACACCCCAAGTTATATATTTTTTTCTATTCTTATTTCACTTGTTAAATTGTTTTCTTTCTTTTGAAACAGTCAATCCATCCAACCATCAATTATTCTGGAGGGAGGGGAGCCATCAATTCTTTTTTTTTCATTTAATAATAAAATTTAGGTGCAAACTCCCAAACTTGCTGACTTGAAAGAGTGAGACTTATTCAATATTAAGCACTCACAATTTGGCAGTTACAATATTTTTTAAGCTCAATATTTGGGTTCAATTAATTTAATTATTTGTTGTTTGGAATGCATGACTAACTTTTGAATGATTGGTCTGTCCTATCATAGATCTATATGATACCAGAAGAGGCGGGGATTCAGGATTTATAAGCAACTGTCAATAGATCACAAAATATAGGTAGACAGAGTAGAAATTAATGACTAAATGATTTCATGAAATCTTAGCAAAAAGTTAATCGTTAAAATATAATTTTAAAATTGTCTTCGATATATATTTCAATTTGTTAAATTAGAACGGGGAACCAACATCCTTCGTAAGGATCAAAGGTATGGATTAATTAAGTCACTGAACACAAATAATGGATGATCATGCTTATGCAATCATTAATTGTTAAATGCATACACCACTTTGTTATAAAAAAAATGTATGAACAGCGATCATCACTAAAATTAATTTTTAAATATTAAATCAAATTAGTTATTTGATCTTTCTATTTTTCAATTAATCACACTAGACAGATATCCAATGCACACATCAGATATGGAATAATCATACCTTGAAATAGAGTACATGTACATTCTCCCTAAGTTTGAACTCTATGGTATAGTGAGGATCAAGAGGTGAAGTTATGCAAATCCCATCGTATTCAATCATTAATCATCATGGACCACTTCCTAAAACTTAGATAAATCATCACACAACTGACTTGCCATATCATGTTTAAGGTCCTACCTGGAAGACCAAGTGGGTGACCATAGTTAAATACACCTCTCAAGCATAATAGTTCATCCGTTACATATGCCGTCAAATCTGTGGGGCTCTCAAATAAGAGCATGGCAGTATAGATTTAGATGTAGTGTAACCAATCATGGTGGCATAAATCACATTTCCAATCTATTACATAAGACCACCCCATTGTAATATATTTAGAAATTCTAGATACTTTCTCACCCACTCTGATGAACTATCAAGTCTACTGACAGGTAAAGTCGGGACCTATTCTGTTACACTACATTCTCAATATTGCATTAGATATATTTTATTCCAATGAAATATTAAACATATATAAATATAACAACATACATATTTAAGACATTAAATATTTGTGTATTGTTTATGTTCTATTACTTATGAATGCAGTAAATAAAATATATAAAGAAATTAATAACTTTATCAGAATTATAAAATTTATTATTTACACATGTATTTTAAATGAATAGAATTGATTTATAAATTTATGCTGCAAAAATAGTGCATTTCTTGCTTGAACATTCATTGTCACAGCAACCTATTTCAATGCTCTTAGACTAATGCACTTCCTATTAAAACTAATTATGAAATAAAAAGACAATTTTTTTTTTATTATCATTGTCATCAACATTACACCAAATACTGAACACCAAAAATCAGTCACGATCTGATACATGTAAAATTAACGAAAAAAATGACTTAAAAGGTATATTGGACAAACTACAGAATAATATAATATATAACTTTGATTCCTTTGGTCATTAGAAAACATTCTGATGTAAAAATAAAATGTCAGTTGCTGCCAAGATTTTTACAAACAATAACTTTACTGATTATTTTTCAGCATGTAGTCATTGTTTACAAAATTAACATTTTGGCAGATATTGACACAGTATTGGTGATATTTTGTTGGCATTAAAACAGCTCAAAATTATATATAAAAAAAAAAGGATTGCATAGAAAGATGACATTCCATATTCATTTTAAAAGAAGTGCTGAACACTAGCTTCAGTTTTTAATATCTCTTTGCAGCAAGCTATTTTTCTAATTCATGCAAAGTTATACCAATAAGAAAATGAAATCACAATTATTAAAATATAAATGTATTTCTAAGCTATATATAATTGGAAAAAATCTTTGAAAAATATGTATATAAGATAATTTAGATATGTATCAAAAACGTAACATGTATTCATATATAAATCTATTGATACCAATTTGATAAATATTTAAGATGCTTTGTAAATGCTATTGACAACAGACAACAATTAGATGTTATTTAATTTAACTGGAGTAAAGCTTTTAACAGGGTAAATCACTCTTGGTTTCAACATTGCATCTGGTTTTTCTCATTAGCTTCTGATGTGCTTGTCTTATTTCTTATAGGCCTAGTTTTGTATCTCATGGAATTACAAAGTTATTTTATATATGATGATCACTGCCAAAAAAACTAGCGTTTCATTATTGCTGGTATTTAACTAGAAAAAAAAAGTTTTACAAGAAGAATTTAAGTTCAACTATCTCTGTCAAGCATTGTTAGCCAAGAGGTAGCGCAGCCACCTTGCAAGCAAGCAGTTGTTTGCAGACGGTTGTTGCGGGTTCGCCTCCCAGTCGATGCTATGACATATGAAAAAAAACTATCTCTGTAAATTATATAAGCGTAGATAAGTCTAAATAGTCAATGATTAAAATATTTCAGTCATGAAAAGATGTTTTAATTAATTGCTTTGCTAAAATATTTTAAACTTTGTTAATTAGTTAAATTTAAAAGGTAGCTAATCATATTGGAGAAGTTGGGATTATTTAATACAAGTTAGAATAACTAGATTAATACCTGAATTAACCCTAATACTAATTAAATGTTAAATAGTTAATATAATTCAAATAAATTATTTATTTAATCTGATTCATCATAGTAATCAGTCAATTTATTAAACAGTATTAAAACTAAATAGGTTTAATTTAGAAATAGGTAGGTTTATTGCAATTCAAAGAAACGGTTTAAAAGATATGGGGCGATTTCTGAATATGTGAGTGTGCATGCTTATAGTAGTAAGTTTAAATTTATTTGTTAATGGAAATATTTCTTTAGTTTGTAAAATTTAATATTATCTAGAGTATTTTTGTTTAGTTAAAAATTTTAAAGTGTTAGTGAACCTCTGCAATTATTCATTCATATAATTTAAGAGAGTTTAAAGAAGCTAATAAAATTAGATATTTATTTTATTTAGCAATATAACTTGGTTAATAGTAAATTCCTAGACTGTCCCATGATCGTCTGATTTACTACTAAATTTAGATTTAAACTATAAAGACCAAACAACTGTCAATTTAATGGTGAAGAAATGAATAGGAAATGAGGTTTAGGATAGGTACACACATTTGTGGAGAAGTGTATTAAAAGAGCAGAGAAGATAAGCATCAAAAGGGCAATGACAGCAAAAGGAAAGAAGCAAAGTGAAGGGAAAAGAATTTATTTTCTCACCACCAATAAGAATTACAGATGAAGTAATACTTTGAAAAGTAAAAATAAAGTTTAACTTTTTTTTTTTTTCTGTTAAAATAAAAATAAATACATAAAACTATATCAGGTACTGGTTCTCATCCAAAGTTAATCAGGGAATTTAAATCAAATGTTAAAGAGAGAATTTATAAACAATATATTAATTAACAGAGCAAAACTCTCCATACAGTATTGCCACCTGTGCTAAACAGAGTAATCAATGGATGCCAGAAGGCTTGTGCATAAAATCCCTATCTAATGCCTACTCATCCAATATCCCCAGACTAGTTTCTGGCTTGTGGCCTTCATCAGTGAGGAGCTTTGGATCTGAGAGCACTGCATCTAGATCTTAGGATCTAATGCAACCCTCTAGCAACTACCTTTTATCTCTACTTAACTACAAAACTATGAGAATGAAATTGAAAACACAAAAAATATTTTCAATCTAAGCTCAATAGCTTATATAGTCATATGGGTCTGAACTCAGTTCAGCACCCATACATTTTGGTGTCTTTGGCTCTTTTACAACCATAGACACCACTAAACCATTAAGCATCACATGATCACATTTCCTATACTAGCACATTAATTGTTGATAAACAGAGCAAAACAGGTGGCAATACTGTATGGAGAGTTTTGCTCTGTTTATCAACAATTAATGTGCTAGTATAGGAAATGTGATCATGTGATGCTTAATGGTTTAACACCAATCCTGCCTAATAGGATAGTGGTGGCTATGGTTGTAAAAGAGCCAAAGACACCAAAATGTATGGGTGCTGAACTGAGTTCAGACCCATATGACTATATAAGCTATTGAGCTTAGATTGAAAATATTTTTTGTGTTTTCAATTTCATTCTCATAGTTTTGTAGTTAAGTAGAGATAAAAGGTAGTTGCTAGAGGGTTGCATTAGATCCTAAGATCTAGATGCAGTGCTCTCAGATTCAAAGCTTCTCACTGATGAAGGCCACAAGCCAGAAACTAGTCTGGGGATATTGGATGAGTAGGCATTAGATAGGGATTTTATGCACAAGCCTTCTGGCATCCATTGATTACTCTGTTTAGCACAGGTGGCAATACTGTATGGAGAGTTTTGCTCTGTTTATCAACAATTAATGTGCTAGTATAGGAAATGTGATCATGTGATGCTTAATGGTTTAATATATTGTCTAAAGATGAAAAAAAGCAGTTTTCCAGAGCTAAAATGTTGGTGTTCCATTTAAATTATCCTAATTCAGTTAAAAACTTTATTTGGAAGATGAGGTATTGGAAGTTTATCTTGCCATTGACTACAATGATTTTAGTATTCTGCTATAACTTGCTCAGATGATTTATCAGAAACTTTTAAAATGTTTGTCTCAGATAAAATTCTTTAAAAAAATTATTCTTGAAAGAGAAAACCCTTGTGAACACTAATGATTTTATCGTAATAATTAAATAATTGCTTATCATATTGACTAAAAAGGAAATTTTGAATGATAAAGTTATTGAGACTTTGATAAATATTCCTAAATTTGAAGTTATTGATATGGAATTTATATCTGATACAGTGTTAAATAATTAACAAAATATTGTTTTTTATGAAATAACTGTACATAAGTTACTTTAAATAAACACATTTAAAAAAGGAAGTTTTAACCAAAACCACTATAGGTAAATACTTGAATAAACATGTTACATGTAAATGTTTCATTCAGAAAAATTGCTTAATTATAGAACATGTGATGAATGCTGTATTAATATTACTTAAAAATCTATCTAACTTAAAAAAGAAATGTTAAGATTAAACCACTATATTAAATATTGTGTGGAGAAAATCCTGCTTGAATTAGAAAGAATGTGTATGAAATCAGTGTAATGTGTTAAAGAAATGTTGAACTGTTCAGTCCAAGTATATGTAGAATTCACAAAATAATAGCCATTCATTTATATCGTGTGCATGTGCTAATCTCTATAGAAGAAAAAACTGTCAATGCAGATGCATTTGTTGAACAATATTACCAGTGTGCGGAGAACCTGTGTTGAACTACCTGTGATTGGACCAGGAATTGTGCTAGATCAAGAATTTGAGTATATTTATAAGAAAAGTTTTTGGCAAAATTTATGCTTGAAATTTAAGTTATACATTATAACTTATTATTAGCTATTTTAAATATTAATTCTAGTTTGATATTTTAGGAGTTATTATCTAGCATGCCTAACAGAGGTTCGCTTATTATTAGTTACCATTAATGATACTATGCTATATGAGTTAGTATTAAGAATAGTGCAATGTTCATTATTACGAGGCATATTTATAATGAATATTATACATTAATGAGTGATGTATATTTCTTCTTTTAATTGCTTAAGGCTACATTTTTATCATATACTACACAATTAATATTACTTTATCAGTTTTATATATTAATTTAGTATTGTTTATTGAGTTTAGAATTCCTCTCTAGTATATGTATGTTGTCTAAACTTGTGCATTTCCAAGGTATGTGAATTTTATTTCTACTTTGATGGTTTAAAGATTGAGATTGGCTTTATTTTATTAGGAGATAGTGTTAATCACTGATTTTCAGTATGAAGGTCATTGATGTTTTATTTTGAAGTGTATCATCCTCTTCAGGAACACTTTTAACTCCCTAAGTGTAGGTTGAGTTTTGATTACAATCTATTTTGATGTACTTTGCCAGCAGTACATTAAATAAAATTTTTGATTTATTCAAAATTATAATTTTTTATTATTCGGCCTAAATAAGCAATGTGCATCATAATCATCATCCAGAAGCAAGTCATTACTGAACTGGATAAGATCACTTTGTCGGGATGTGGGCATATACATGTAACCTCCGAGAATGATTTAAACTTTAATGATCATAAAATAAATGCATAGTTTGTTAAGCTATAGATTATAAAATTATAGCCTCGTTTAGGGCATATATTTTGCAAAATATAAAGCATTCACCATAAATTTATTAAAGCTATATTACTAATGGCACAGAATATTTATTGAGTATTTGATTTGATGGGTAAATTTTCTTATATTAGAAGTGCATGTCCACCTAAGACCATCCTAGGTTAAGGATATTTAGATGATTATGTGATGCTTAAAAGTGTTAATTGGAGTAAATTTTGACTTGTAATGTATTCTTCTGTAATTGCACAAGACTGTTGTAAAATTTTTTTGATTCTTTGTAACAGACTTCCCTGGTTTTTCATGTTTATAAAATTTTGTTCATTGTAAATGTTTTGTTTAATCTGGTGGTGTCTTAATGTTCTTGTTATTCACTAAATCCATATCCAAAAATGTAGACATTATATACTTTATAATGCAAATATTTATTCAGACACAAATTAAATGTTAAACTATTTAATTGATAATTGTTTGCAGATATGAAGAGTGCATTAAATAAAATATTCATTTATTCTATTGACCACTTTAAATTGAAAAAAAAAACTGCATTTATAATCAATTATTGTTAATTTCCATGTAAAAAAAATTGAATATTTTGGGTGGACCTAAAATCCCTTTCCCACACTTGGTATTTGAATGCTATCCTAGAGGATCATTATATTATTCCAAATTTAGAGTTTGATGCAATTTTGTCTTAATTATTTATTAAATTCTTATTATTCAATAGGTAGACATTAACTTGCTGATTAAGTGTATGTCTTCTCATGTCTATTACTAGGATATCATTCAATATATTCATAAAACATTGAAAAATTCATTTTAAAGATAAGAACCCCAAGATGATACTATAATTCTCGATAACATCTATTCCAAAAAGCAATGTGACCTAATGAATCATGAAGATTTCTAAAGTTAACTATTTATTAAATGTAATCTGATCATAGCAATATGACAATGGAGTTAGATGTAAGAGTATGCTGTAGGGGGAAGATGGAACAGATTTCTTATGAAAGAAATTGTACCCTTGTGTAATGAATAGTTTTAATCGTTGGCAAGAGTTGAGATTTCTCCTTAAATTTATTTATACTTTATGTTAGTAAATATTGTAATTGTTGTTCTCAGCATAAATTACGGTAGCAATGAACTCTCAGCTTTAGCTAGCTTATATTAATCAGGAATTCTCCTCTTAAATTTATTTATACTTTATAATGTTAGTAAATATTGTAATTGTTCTGTTCTCAGCATAACATACAGTAGCAAGGAATGAATGGTTGGCATCCGATCCTTCGTGTCAGCTGCGGGATGGCGCTATTTCTAGCTAAATTTCTAGAAATATGCAGTTTCTGCGGCCGCACCCAAGCCTTTAAGCATCTTTCTAAAATAAATCCTAGAAAGATTGTTAACTTGGAGTGAAGTCTTCTTTCTACACTAAAGGGTAGAATGTTATTTCGGAGTTGTCTTCTTTCTACAAAAAAACCTAGAATGTTAACTCAGCTTAGCGGTTAACGGTGTGGCTTTTTCTGATGCTAAAAGCAGAGGAAAATGTCGTAGTTGTTTGTATCATGCACTACATCATAATGATGTTATGCATTTTATGTAACAATATTGTACCAGGGTGTGTTAAGTCGATTGTGTCAAAATTATTTAAATTTTCATTGGGGCCTTTTTTTTTTAAGACGAATTGATGTACTGTTACCATTTCACAATTTTAACAGTCGTGATTGTTCCTCATAAAGCTGTAAGCCTCCTAAATTCTCTATTAGGGTGAGGTAGCATAAATTGTTTTGACGATTACGCTATGAGTCACGTTTTAGCGAGAAATTTTCCGAGACTAAGAAGATGGCTAATTCAAACACAGAAAACTTGAAAAGATGGGAATTCCCAGAGATGGAAGCCGGCGCTGGAACATTTCTACAGCAGAAAAACATCCTGCTGAAAGAAAAGATTGGATTGTGAGGCAAATATATGCAGATTTGAGGTCCAAAAACATCTTTTGACTTTCATTTGTAAGTCTCGTTGCCGACGGAAATGTTCACTTCGTAAAGGGCAGCTTGTTTGAGGGAATCCAAGTGGCCTTTGTCAAATGTAAAAAATAAAAGTAACTTAAATTTTTATTTAAACATACATCAGCCTTCTCCCAATAATTGTTGTCGGAAATCAAATGTAAAATAAGTGTAACTAAAATTTTTATTTAAACATACCCCCAAGAGCACCGATTCTCCTAATAATTGTTGTCGTCGGCAATCAAATGTCAAATAAAAGTAACATAAATTATTCTTTAATCATACGGGGAAAAAACCCCTCCCACTAATTGTTGTCAGCAAAAAAATGTGAACCAATAAAAGTAAGACCATAAATTATTATTTAAACATAACCCAAATTACTATTTGAACATAGACAAAAAAAGACCCATTCTTGTCAATAAAAATTAAAGAAACAAACTATTATAGTCCCTTTAAAGAAACAAACTATTATAGTCCCATTGTCAAGCCAAATATTATTTGGGAAACCAAAATAATTTATAAACGAAAAAAAGGAAAATCGGTTGTCAATCAAATGTAACCAATAAAACTATTTAAACATACACACACAAAAAACCCTTCTGCCAATAATTGTTGTCGGCAATCAAATGTAAAATAAAAGAACGTAAATTTAATCGTACACAAAAACACCCCTCCCACTAATTGTTGTCAGCAATCAAATGTAAAGCACTAAAAGGTAAATTATTTTTTAAACATAACCCAAATTACTATTTGAACATACACCAAAAAAAGACCCGTTCTTGTCAATAAAAATGAAAGAAACAACTATTATTGTCCCATTGTCAAAAATATTATTTGGGAAATCAAAATAATTTATAAATGAAAGTCAAATCGGTTGTCAATCAAATGTAACCAATAAAAGTAACTTAACATTTTATTTAAACATACACAAAAAAAAAACCCATTCTCCCAATAATTGTTATCGGCAATCAAATGTGAAATAAAAGTAACGTAAATTATTATTGAATCATAACCCCAAAACACCCCTCCCACTAATTATCAATCAAATGAACACCACTAAAAATAACGTAAACTATTATTTAAACATACACTCCTCCCAATGATTGTTGTCGACAATCATACCCCCCCCCCCAATAATTAGTGTCAATCAAATGTAAACCAATAAAAGACTGTAAATTGTTTAAACATAACCCAAATTACTATTTGAACATACACCAAAAAACATCCTCTTGTCAATAAAAATTAAAGAAACAACTATTATTGTCCCATTGTCAAAAATATTTATACATGGAACCAAAACCATAATTTATAAACGAAAGTAAGTCAAATTGGTTGTCAATCAAATGTACACCAATAAAAGTAACTTAAATTTTATTTAAACATACACACACACATGAAAAAAAAACTTCCAATAATTGTCGGCAATCAAATGTAAATCTATAACAGTAACGTAAATTATTATTTAATCATACACAAAAACACCCCTCCCACTAATTGTTATCAGCAATCAAATGTAAACGTATAAAAGTAACGTAAATTATTTAAAGATCCATAAAAAAACGAGTTCTCTCTTGAATTTTGTCAATCAAATTTTAAAAAAGTTATACTATTTAAAAAAAACACAAATTACTATTTGAACACACACCAAAAAAGACCCTCTTGTCAATAAAAATTAAAAAAAAACAACTATTATTATCCCATTGTCAAAAATATTGGGGAAAAATAATTCAGAAATGAAAGAAACAAAAACAGTCAATATAGAGAATTGCTAGCCCGGGAACGTTATATTAATGTGTTTTTGGTTAGAAATAGCGCCATCCTGCGGCTGACACGAAGAATCAGATGAGAACCAAATGAACTCTCAGCTTTAGCTAGCTTATATTAGCCAGAACAATAGCCTTAACTTGTTAGCTGTAGCTTTATATAACTTGGATCCTCTTTCCCTAGATATATATCACAAAATTAGATTGCCTCAAGAAAGTATTCTTGGACAACATCCTTTTCATTTTATTTTTTGGATATAGAATTCCTATGGTCAATAACATTTTTTTGTCTTACTGTTATAAAATTGTACAAAACCATTGTTAATTTTTGTATGTAACTAAATACAGGCATTCAGAATACCAACAAATTAATAAATGAAATTTAGATAAGGACCGGATAATGATGAGCACAATTATTGAAACACTCCAGCACAGTATATAGTTCACTTTGACCAGTTTCCAAAACCCTTTGGCTTTATTCAGCCACTGCTCACGATGGCTCCACACTAGAGCACTGCACCACCATGCAAGCTTCTCAGCTACTGTCCATTAAAATCTTCCACCAACCGTTCATTTAATAATCCACTGGAATGAGAACACTTTGCTGCACACATTATTTATTCACGCAGTTTGGCCTCAGGCAATCCAGGATTTATGCATGATCTAATCTAACATCAATCTTGTTTTTTAATTAGTCTGTTCCACTTCTATTGTATCAAGAAATATTTGTAATTAGCAAATATTTCTTGGCATTTTCCAAAAGCAATTTTCTTATCACATATATTCTATAGAAAAATCTATGCAAAAATTAATCATTAATTAAATTGTTTTACTATCTAATTTAATTATACATTCGCTTTTCATAAATTACTTTACCCAAAAGTTCATTAATTTTACTCTGATCACTTAGTGATCTAAAAAAATATTCCTCTAATATATTTATATCTTTTCTGGAGTACAAAAAGACAATTTATAATTATTGAATTACAATGTACATATTTTTACAAACATACCTCCCACACTCCAAACAAAGCTTTGTTTAGGTTTCTTAAAAATAATCTCATAGTCTGCTAGGTCTTCGCTTCTCTTATGTCAGCCTAGGTGATTTTCTCTCTTTTCAATAAAAACCAGTTCTCTATTTGCATTTCTTTCTCCCCACATTATCTTTTATAATGTGGTTGCTATCTTGAATATATATATTTGGGCCTTTTTATTTCTGCTCGTTTTCATTAGGAGGAAATCAAATGCTTTTATTTCACGAATCCAGACATAATCTGTATTTTGCAGTTTTCTCTAATTATCACAATGTGGTTGGACAATATTTCTCTATTATTCCCTTTATCCACATTTCTTATCCAGACCATTGTTACCGCTTTGAACTTTGCCTTTCCAAGTTATCCTTTTGCCGTGATTCAGTTTTGGGTGGATTAATCTTGGTTAATTTCCTTCCCATTAGTTCTGCTGGTATACTTTCAGCCACTGTGAAGGCATTGCATGTTACAACAGCATTATTTCCTGTAAAATGTATTTAAGATTTCTATTACTTTTTCTCAATGCCACACTGTTGGATGGTTTGCGATATGCTGAATTCTGTTAAAACTAAAATATTGCTGTAACATGTGCTCAGAGAAACCTGTAGAGTTGTCCAAGACTAGTCTCCAGTAATCCATGTATCACAAAAATGTTTTTAAACATTTCTTCTGCACTGGCTTCTTCGTGACATTGTCCACTTTGAATAAGCATCTATTATCAGAATCAAATTTCTCTGCTATAGGGCCTGCATGATTTATGTGTAATCTCTCCCATGGTCATGTTGTTTTTGTTGGTGGCAGGGACAGTTGTGACACTAGCGCATATTTTAATGCATTTTTCAATATTAATATTAGCGACCAGATATAGGTTCATGCTAAAGCTTTTGCCTAGTTAAGAATATACAAAGTTTTAAAGAAAAGAGGAAGAGAATAATGGTTATAGGGGAGATGAATGGACATAGTGAAGAAATTGATGATGTAAATAATAAGAATGGACAGCTTTTGAAAGAATTTTGTCAAAGTGAATTTGAGCATTGGAAATTTATCAAATATTTACGAGGGACAAAACACATGGTTTAGAAATAATATATTTCATACAGTAGATTATGTATTGATAAAGAGGGAGGTGTTTGATAATGGAGAGAGAGAATGTACAAGTGATCATAACTTCATTGTAACCAAAATGATTAGTAATGTGATGGAGAATAGAAATAAAAGTAGAAACAATAGTGAAAGATGTGGATGGAGAGTGAATGATAAGAATAAGTTGGAAGAGTATAAAATACAAGTTGAAGAAACCATGGAAGAGTTGGTTGGGGATGAGTATAAGGACTGGTGTGATGAAATAGAAAGTGGCAATAAAAGTAATAAAAAAAGAGAATTAGTAAAGTGTAAAAGAGAGAAAAGAAGCATGCAGAGTATGTGCTATGAAGAACAAAGAAATTGAAAAAGATATTGCTAAAATAGATGATTATAGAGAATGAAATTGAATAGTAAATTGTTGGAGGATATTATCAGTAGAAAAGATGGGAGTAAAAAATTTTGGAATTACATTAAAAGAAATGTAGGGAATAGTATTACTAGATGATGAGGGAAGTGTAGCTCTAGAGAAAACTTAGAGAGAATCTTAAATATAGAAAAGATGTTAGATGTGAAAGAATGATAGAAAACATGAAAGCATATACTAATGGGAATATTAGATTTACAAAAAATGAAGTGAAGAAATTGAAACAGGTTTAGATGGATGGCAGCTGAGAGGGTAATGAATTTAGGGCATAAGCTATATTATACTGTTTCAATAAGATGGCACATAAGTTTTTCTGGATAGTTGGAGTAATACAAGAGTAAGATTATTATTTAAAGGAAAGTGTAAAGATCATAGAAAGGTAAACAATTATAGACAGATAGCGGTAACATGTTTTCTCCTATATGGTGGCTGGGAAGTTGCAAAATGGATGGAAAATAATGGGGGAAATGCAAAGTTTTAGATCAGAAAGGCATATAGTTTATTTGCAGTTACACAACTTATGGATGAGTAGGAATTCGGAGTTATGTGCGTTTTATAGATATAGAGAAGGCATATGATAGAGTCAATAGAAATAGATTGTGGATAAGTTTAGCAAATTTGGGAATGGATGCAGCTTTAGTGGATATTAAGAAATTATGAGAATAATAACTATATGTATCAATTGGGGGATATAGAATCAGTGAAAGTTAAAAAATGGGGTGGGGACTAAGGCAATGATGCCCTGTCACCTATTTTGTTGTATTTGAGTGAAATGGAGAGCACAATAGGACTAGGAAAAGGGATTGATACCGTTAATAGGTGGCGAGGGAGTATATACTTTGTCAGGTCTTTTTGTGCAGAAAGATGTGGAAGTTATGCTGAGAACATGCACAAGGGTGGGTAAAGAGATGGGGATTAAATTTAGTAAAAAAAAATCAAATATAATGATGGTTAATATTGCGGAAAGGGAAGATTTAGAATTTTTATTGGGGGGATATAAACTTAAGTGTGGTGAGTAATGTATACTGAGGCATTAAATTTCAAAAATGTGCGCTTGAAAATGCGAAGGTAGGGACCTCTACAGGCCTTAACCACAAGCTTACGCTATGGAAGAAAAGAGGGGTGAATAGATAGTTATTTGAGAACCATATTAAGTAATCAGGAAAATTGCTTGGATGAATGGGAGAAAAAATTGATAAATGAAGCAAAGGGATTGATAAAGAAATTAAGTGTTTCCATATAATAAATATGATGTAGCTATTCTATGGGTTGCAGTAGCAAGGTTAACATAAGGTAATGATGTGTTAGTAGAGATATTAGATTACTTAGAAAAAGTACAAAGGTAAGTAGGAAGACGGATTAGATGCAGATGTGTGAACAGCAAAGGAGGCAATTCAAGGAGAAATGGGATGGTAAAGTTTTTGTACGAGATGCAAAAAGTAAAATGAAAATGTTTGGTAGGTTGCAGTTTAGGGATAATAAAAGAATAGCCAAAATAGTATTTAATTGGGTTACGAGTAAAGGGCAGACAATATAAGTGAGAAAGGTAATGTGAGATGCAAAAGATTCGGATAAAGAATTTATATCAGTATACTTGTACAAAAGATGGAATGATTTTGTTAAGAGGATTGTTATGTTATAATGGTAACGAATGGGATAAAATAGGTGCATTAATAAAAAAGAATAAGTTGGAGAACCAGTATGGAGTAGTGTAAATATATATAAAAATAAACGGAACATTGGGTGTGAGATTTATGATAATAGCAAGGAAAGTAGTTTATTGTGTAAGGCTCGAACAAGATCTTTAGCAACAATATACACATTAATGAAAAAATACGGGTGATTTAGTCTGCAAATTGTGTGAAGGCATAAATGCTTGAAAGCAGAAAGGGTACAAATAAAGTCATGGAAGAATAAACATGAACAAAGTGATTATACTGAAAAGTGGTTTTTATGCTGGGTTTGGGTAAAGATAAGGGAGATTTAAATATAAAGGCCATAGAGTTGACAAAGATTATGTTGTGGAAATGGGATAGAGCAGATTATGGGAAAATTTAGGGTGGGAGAATGGAAAGGGTAGAAAAGTGGGTAACAGGTTTCTCTCAGCATAGTTGTCGAGATTTTTAACTTTATTTAAGAAGTCACAGTGCATCACCTCACCACCCCTGGGTGACCTTTATGCAATAAGTCAAAAATTGCCTTGCAGGTGGTATCATCACTTTTATTCCCCATTACTATGCAGCCTTTACATACTAAGTTATTCCCTATTAACCCAAAACCTCTGAGCTACAAAATTCAGTTTTGCATTTGACAAGCCTTCCTGTAACCATTTTATAATTGGTATATTTTTCTTTTGTCCATTGTTTAACTGTCTTGCTATTTACTATATTTACATTTATCTTATCTATGTAATTTAACTTTGTTTCTCAGTTCCCATTTATCTGGGCATCTTAATAGCACATATGCATGTTATCTATCTTCCCTTTTTGTAGTTTAACTGGTAATTGTATGCTGATAGAATATTCCACCAGCATAGCATGCTCTGGCTGTTATGGTGCAAATTTATCATGTGACAGAATTCTGAGTAAAGGTTTGGGGTCTGTGAATATCTGAAATTTTTACTGCATATACTGAAGCTTTTACAATGCAAAAACTATACCTGATCATTTTTTGATACAATCAGAGAATATGCACTGCTAGGGTGTACTAACTCACCTCAAACACCAAGGCCTAATCCAAGATTAATATTAAATGCCCATGAAAATGTGTGCAATTGACTTTATTTTGAAACACAGAGAACCATTTGTCAGAGAGAACATTACGATTTTATACAATTCTGATCAGTAATAAGTACTAAAAAAATAAAATACCATGTTATAAAAAAAAAAAACTATGAAAGTCCTCAAGTCGGTATAATCTGATTTTTTTAACATGCAATTTATATGGATTAATTGCTTATTCAGTTTTATCCATTTATTTTTTATATGCTTTCTGTATGAATGCATTTTAAGTTTTAATTTTGTGTGGGTGCATGTACATATGTGAATTAATTTTGAGAAATAAAATTGTCAGTATTAATGCAAGTTGACAGTGCTTTTTTATTTAGCAACTTCATTTTAGCATATCAATTAGGAGGATTTTAATTGCAATACTTCGGAACAATCATTGCTTATAGGGTTTAGCTAATTTAATATTGGATTTCAGTACGTCATCATTTCATTAGCATAAATTAAGATCTATAAAAAAAAAAAAAAACTTTAAATATTGATTACACTATGCAAACAAAATGCGTTAAGATATTTTTTTCCCTTTTAAACACATCAGAATTTTTTTTTTTAAGTAATTTTGACAATGTGAATTTTGCTACTGTTACACTAATGATAATCATTGAATAAGTTGTTAAACATTTTTTTTAAAATTCTAAATAATTTCATGTAATATAGTAGTATAAATTTGAAAAAAAAAATTTCAATATGGTTTTTTTTTCACCGCAACGAAAAACAGTTGTGCGGAAGAACATAAAAAATTGATACAGCCAGCTTATTGGCCCATCCATTTCACTGTACTTTTGAACAGGCATTATTTTCCTAGCAATTCTGTTTACATTTTCAATTAGAATCATGACTGCAAGTAATATGATTATAAAAACAATCTGAGCTTGTAAACAAAAATAGATATCTTAAACTGACTGGAAAGAGAAGGAAATTGTGATATCTGTCTTAGGTTTATTCGTATTTACCATCATCACTATTTTTAAACGCCACAAGACAATAAAACTAAGTACTCAAACCATTGTAGGTATATAGAAACTTTCCAAAATCATGAAACCCAGAGCATCCCATATAAAAACAAATGCAAAAAGCATGTCAACTATCCATTCTAAACTTTTTCTTTAGTTCCTCAGCCATTATCTGGTGCACTCCTCAAAAAAAACAAACAATACTATCAAAGGATTTAAAAGACAATGGATCTTACGATAAGCAATTCATGGTTCAGACAATTAGATTATGATTGATGAATGGATCACCAGAAATAACATTTAATGTTTTTTTACAGATTTAAGTTGCATTATCATACGTACATATTTTAAATCCATGCTTGCATAATACAGAGTACACTTTACAAAAGCATATAATGTACATTTAGTTTTTTAAAAATTACTATATACAGTATACTAGATTGTTTGTTAACAGCTTATAATGTAATTTTTATCTGGAGGAACCAGCCAATTTTTCCCCATAGGAAACCATTGGGAATCAATTATCTTCGCTAAGCAGGGTAAAAGTGTATTATATAAAATAAAAAAAATAGTTGGTAAATAATTACCCATATATGCTCTTGAAAATAAATTATTTCTATATTAATAAACAATGCATTATATATAAAAAATGAAATGGTTAATTATAAATAATTTAATCATCACAGCTATGATTTTTTATATATAAATTTAATTTTACCAGAAATGTTTACTTTAAAACTTAACTCTCAAAATTTGGAATGAATAAATATAGAATGATTATTTTCTCAAATTTATCTTTGCTTTTCACGTTACATTTTACTTTTGTATCAAGTAAACTAAAATAGTGAAAATTATTTCTTCCAAAGGCAAAATAATAATAGAATTTTCCCACACATGCCATAACTTTTTATTCAGTATGGTGTAAAAAAAAAAAATGTTACCATAAAAACCTTAAAAATTTTGCATTTATGATAAATAGAAAAAAGTTAAAACAGTTTTAAAATTGGCACCTTAATAGCAGATTTACACTATTTCTCATAAAATTATAATTAAAATACATAAAAACGTTTATTAGTTCCCGCTTCTACAATTAAAAAAAAAAAAAGTGTCATATTGATATAATTGCTTGCATGATCAATTTATACGCATATATTGGCAATTATATGTACACCTGTCTTGTTTTATGCAATTATTTTAATGCGATTTTGAAATTATGCGATTCATGTTTCTTCTTAATATCTTTTTATGCGGGTTTTCATTTATGCAATAAAGAAGTTCATATTTCACTATATTTATTAGATATCAAGAAATTTAAATTATTAATAACTTATTTTGACTTGAAATACTTTTTTTCTTTTCAAAAATATAACATTATATTAGCAGGTAACGTAAATATGGCCTTAAACTGTATTTAGATTCTTAGCTTCTATGTAAATAACCTACTTATACTAATGAGTAAATAATAATAATAGATTTATACTTACGTATAAAAGTATCGCAATAAATATTCAAAAATTTTGAACTTTTAAAACGTATTTTGTTAGATATAACAGAAATAAAGTCTTTTAGATTTTTAAAATGAATAATGATTTTATTGATTTTGTAAACTGAAAATAATCTTTCTAATGATAATCTTGTTTTGATTGCGATCTCATTTTTTAAATATAGAAACAAAATGTGAACATTTAAAATTTATTTCAGTAGTAAAGAAAGACAAATTTATTATTTTCTGATAAGTAAAAATCAGTTAATCATAGATTTTACATTGATGTGTGAGACAAAAAAAAAACGTCAGAAAATGCTAAAGTCTGAGTTTCCTACAATGAACAACCTCTTAAATTCAGAGAGCTAAATAGTTGTCTGGATATCGTGAGCTTTATAAAAAATTAGTAAAATCATCATCTCAAAGTTTAATCACCTATCACATTGTCAATAGAAAACCATTAACTCAGCACAAGACTGAGTGGCGCTAATTGTACTTCCTCTTATGACGAATCTGATTTCTTACCAGTTCACAAACGAATGCATATTGTCAAATAGCGGTAATGATTAAAATATGTATGAAAAAATGTAAAATTAAATAACGTAGTTAATAAAAAAAGTTTGTCGTATTCATTTTTTTCAAATATTTGAAATTTTTTATTAGTCATACTTTATTTCCTTATTTTTTTTAATGCGTATTTAAAATTTTTCTTTGTTGCTTAGCTTTTATGTGATTTCTAAAAATTACAGAACCTATCCCCCATTTTTCAAAGTAAGTTAAGTCTTTTTTTGTGCGATTTTTTTAATGCGGGTTTTCTGTGAAACCTATCTACCGCATAAAATGAGACCCAGGTGTATAAAGTTTTAGCAAATTTGTTTTTTTTTAAGATGATGTAATAATTTTATTTTCTAAAAATTAATTTTGGAATAAGACATTGAAGCTTTATAATAAAAAATATGACGAATATAATTATAAATTTCTTATAAACATTCAGCTTATCCGTTATTCATTTCAAATTTATAGCAAAAAATAATTTTAAAATATATAATTTTACTAAAAATGTCATTAAAAAAAACAGAAGTTACAACCATATATATGGTTCACATCATTAAAGTTTAAAAATTTATCAGATGACATCAAATGTAAATGTTAGACATTTTCAAATTAATTAAAACAATAAACACTTCAAATGGTGCTTTTATCAATCAATTGGTTGATATTTGGATGTTTATTCATCTGTTCACTTAAGTCGGATATAATTTTTAAATATATAAATTTGACATTATAATATTGACCATAAATTATTACTGCAATAAAAACCCATGGATAGCTCACTGCAATTACTTTTTTCTTCAATTCTATTTCAAATGTTTGTATAAACTAATTTATTTGTAAAAAGTTGGTTACATTCGTAATATTGTCTCCATAATTGAAATTTTTGAAGTGTAAGCATTCAGATTAACAGTATTGTACACGTAATAAAAAAAAATATATAGGCATTGTTTTTATTAGAAAAACAAAATCTCACATGTAACAGTCCTGTAAATAACAGCCAAATAAAGTTAAAAGCAATTGCAAAAGATTTAACAATTATTTTGCTATATATATATATATACACACCAAATAAGATGAAATAGATATTAATAATCAATAGAGAACAAAATGCTTTAATGGGATAGAGAAGTGATGATTTTTAAGTTCAATTTAAAAAAAAATAGTTCTGAATATATAGACTTGATATAGAATATATATATATAAATAGATTTTTTCTTTAGGAATGACAAAATTCAATTTATATAATGACATAAAACCTTAGGTATAAAAAAAAATCACTTTTGCAAAAAAATTTTATTTACTAATTATAAATCATTTACAGTGATTCAGTATATATATTTTTAAATTATTAATCCAAGATTCCCCATCCCAAGAGTAATATTTTTCAAATATCTACTAAAAAACATAAATTATATATAGGCCTAACTATATAGCTCTACATTTATGTAAACTATAATACATAATTTTTTTGCCAATCAAGATATTTATTTCCAAAAATACTTTATTAATGTTAAATACTTTACTTACCTTGTGTTTTGTAATGGTATCCCAGTATCTTCATTACTTGTTTATTGCAATTATTGACTATATAGAGCACTGACTTAAATTTTATCAAAAACTAATTATCGAATGGTTTGTTGCTTGGAAAATCATGACATTCAATTAACAGTGATAGAGCTGAGCTGCAATCCACAAACTTTTACCTTTCAAATCCTCAACTTTACAGTTGCACTAAATCATAGAAGGTATATACTTAAATGCAACACTACCATTAATCTGTGTAATTTTAAACCAATGTAGATACACACACATTGTAATTTTAAAATATTTGCCTCTCAAAATAAATTTATGTAAATCTTTAATAATTGTCAAAGATGAATATATTAAAGGATGTTTATTTTTAGAAACAATAAAAACTTTCTGAGGGAACATTCTGTTTATAAGTTTCTATCATTTTTATACTAAAAAAACACCCTATAATTTTTCAGTTTAAGAGTAAATATTTATATATGTAACACAATTGAGTATGTGTAATTATCATAAAATCATTCTTCATGTACTTCTATAAATCTTTTTAAAGATCTTGTTCTCAATTTTAATTCTTATAAACTTCACACCAGAAAAAACAGCATTACTTCATCATTTTTCAGTATGAAAATAATAAAATAATGATATATGGATATTTATATTTTCTTCAATAAGTCTTTTTGCTTTCAGACTTGTTCAAAGTGATATAATTACTTATCTAACAAATGATGTACATTAGGTGAATACTAATTATTTTATTTAATATTATCCTAAACTATATTTATAATCATATAGCATGCAGAATTCAATTTTTCTAGAAGATATGTTGTTAAGAATTGATATAACTTAAAAACAATTACATCACCTGCTTATCATAAAATTATGGATATAAAATATCCTTGTTGTATAGTGTTAATGTTGCTGTATTATATTTAGAATAGAAAAATGCTCATTTAAATTTAATATAGTCCAGTTAAAAGTCACTAATGAGTATTTTAATTGTAAAAACAAGGAAAATAAAATATATCTTCAATATAAGAACTTTCTTTAAGGAAACACACACACATAAAAATGCATTTAAAAGTTATCATTAATCCAAAAGTGACTGCTATATATATATTAAGTAAAAGTCTTTGGAATAATCAATTGCAAGGGAAAAACCTCTTAAGCATTTCTCTAAAAAAAAAATCTGAAATGGCAATACAGTGAACATATGCAATATTGTTTCAAGTCACATATTTTCTTAATATTAGAATATGTATCATTTATTGAACTGCAAGAACATAGTACTTTTCAACAAGCACATATATATGACAGACTTTTTTTTATATGTATAATATGCATATATAATTAAAATTACATTAAACAAAATTGTTAAAAAATTATTAATAAATTGAAGGTGTCACATTTGCATATATTTTTCATTCACTGAAAAAATATATATTTTTTTTTATTGTACTATATTTTCATTTTTTAAATAAATCGGAAAATTTCCGACTTTCATCACAATTGAAAATGCTCTGGGTGATATTTTTACTTTTTCCAATAACTTTTTTCTCTTATAGAAACATAAGACTAGTTTCGTTACCAAGAAACTATGATTTTGCTAATTGTTTTTAAATCAGTATTAATTTTAAGTGTATTCTAAAATTTTGTAAAACTTTTAGCATTATGCTTAGAAAATATTTTATTACGTGAAATATTGCATATCAAATTCAAAAAGGATAATATAGGAAGAAAAAAACCTATATGCTTTCAACATACACCGAAGAAATTGTATTAATAAACATGATGTATCTGCTGTTCTGATAGAAAACGGCTGCTGGTGCAATTTAAAATTTATTTAGAAATTTAAATTTTGCTAAAACATTACTTCAGCATTCAAAGATGAAAAATAGTGCCAGACTATCGTAAAATGTATTAAATTTTGAATTTTAATATATATAGTTTTCATTTCATTACATTTTTTTGGCTAGTGAATAATTGAATTTCAGTTATTATACCATTGAAATGCCAGTTTAATGGTTGTTTTTTTTTATAACAACCCTTGACGTATTTTAAATTTGAACTCATATTATGAGATTTGCAGGCAGAAGCAGTAATTACTCTGTCACAAAATTCTATGAATATATTATATACAAGATTAATCAGTTTTCTTTTAATTCAAATAAACATATGGGTAGAATTGCTTATAAAAGCACATTTCTGAAGCCACTTTTCTTTTCTTCAACAGATTTTTGAATCAAATTAATTAGCATAAGAGTCAAAAAGTTGTATTGATATCTATTTTACTATTTTATTAAGCTTATTTGATTTCCCATTTTCAAATAATTTTTAATTGATAAACTTCACTTCTGAAAAATTATCTTGCAAAACAAAAAGCTGTTTCAAAAAGCATTTCAATAATAAGCATCTCATTAATTAAATTGGATATATAATCATTCTCTATAGAGTTTACCACTATAAATTTAATTGCAACAAAATTTTTCTCCAAAATAATTCTATTTAGTGCAAGCTTTAGTAATCAATAGATACTAAATGGTTGTGCATTATAAGCCATATCCAATGCTTTAACTATCCAATATCTCCAGACTAGTTACTAGCTTATGGCTTTCATCAATGAAAAATCTTGGATCTGGATCTTTGGCTCTAATGCACTATTTCTCCAGGATCCACCTTTTACCATTTTGCTCCATTATAAAGTTATCAATTCAAACTGAAGAACACAGTTTTCAATCTAAGCCAATTTGTATAATTATACAGATCTAAAACCAGTCCATTATTTAGGATTAGTACTGAACCATTAAAACTTCACATGATCACCATTTCATTGGGTATACATAACCTATTAAAACAATAGCATACCCTCTCCCCACACACACACAATAGTGCCACCTAATACAAGGTTTAGTAATCAATAAATGCTAGTCATAATCCCTATCCAATGTTTTCCTGTCCAATATCCAGACTAGTTTCAAACTTATGGCTTTCATGAATGAGGAAACTTACAATCTTGGAGCAAAATATTTCTTTTCCAATACTTACTTTTACCATTTTGTTTTAATATAACAATATCAGTCTAAATTGAAAAATCATTTATGCTTTCAATCCGAGATAATTTTCCTGTAAAGTCATACAGATCTAAAACCATTTCAATATCTATATGTTTTGGTATCCTTTCTTTAAATTACCAGGCACTTTATCCTTTGGCTAGGATTGGTATTAAACCGTTAAAATATCATAGGATGCACAACCATCTAGCATCTATTAATTACTAAAGCCTCTATTAGGTGGCATTATTGTGGAAAATTTTTTTTACTAGTATTTTAACAGCTTGTTTTAAGCATTAAGAAAAGATGATCATGTGGTGTTTTGATGGATTAATAACAATCCTAGTTAAAGGTAACTGTGATTATTAAAAACCAAAGGATATCAAAACATATAGATACTTAATTGATTTCAGATCTGTATGACGTATGGGCAAATTAGCTTGGATTAAAAACACTAATGATCTTCAGTTTTGCCGACAGCTTTATAGTTGAGCATAGAAGGAAAAGTGAGTGCTGGAGAAGAAGTGCATTAAATCCACATATCCAGCTACACAGCACCCAGATTCAAGACTCCTCAATGATAAAAGCCATAACCTAAAAATTAGTTTGGGGCAGGGTTCAAAAGTTACAGACATTTTAATTGCCATTAATGGTAATTACTGATAATAAATTTATTTTTAATTAAGATTTTAAAAAAAATTGAAAGAAATAAAAAATGCTTTATTTAACAGAAAAAAAAATACTAAGATAGCTCAGTTTTCTTGATTAGATAATAATTGTAAACAAAATTTTTAATGCCACTACCTGTAGTTGGTGGCATGTTGCCAAGTTACTTTAAATAAAGTCACAAGTTGCAATTTGATTAAAACTAAATCCATCTTTGCAAGTAATTTTTGTAATAGCAGAAGTAACACAGTTTTTAGGTAAAAATTGTGCTAAAGTTCTGTTTTTTGTTTGAAGAAGCACTAACATTAACATCATCTTGAAAGTCATTGGCATAAGTCTTGCTTACATAAACCCTCATTCCAGAAGTCAATCCACCAATAGTTTTCAAAATTTTACTGCACTTTAAGCCCTCAGCTTCTTTATTTTTTCTTTTAAAGTATTGCCATACGTGTGATTTTTTTTTTTTTTGAGACATGATGAAGGAAAATGCTAAAAAATAATCCATAAAATAAAGAAGATAATAGCACTTTATGGAAATGTTCAAATCAAAACATGTTTGGAACTTCATAACACAGATGCAATAGTTACATACCTACGCAGACCCAAGTATCAAATTTTAAATGAAGTTTAATTTGGCGATTTAGTAAAGCAAATACATATTTGAAAATATTGGGATTTATATCTTGAGAATATTTTAACCATGTTCAACTTTTAATATAGTCCTAGACTATTACAATCTACATAAATACTAAATAGATAAGTTTAGAACAGGGATGAAATAGAATTTAATTACTTTAAAATTAATTTTCCTTTTTCTAAAAAATAAAATGTTTGGAAAAAAATTGTTTTTATGGCAAACTTAAATAAATTACAATTTTGTTTTTAAAACTGGTAATACCCTATTTCAGTAATGGTAATTTTTATTATTTTTAGAAATCGATATTTACCTATAAAAAATTACAGAATTTCTAAAGTTTGGGGATATTAGATGGGAAAATATTGTAAATATGAAGAAAAAGTAATCATGTGATGTTTTAATGATATAAATTTAATTATTGTTGCTAAAGAATAAATTATTTTCTAAGTTATTAATAAAATAAATTTTCCGTTTTATTAAAAATATGAAAAGATAAAAATTCATTGATGAAATTTGAGAAATTCATCAATCAGTAAAAGCCCTGAAACTAGGGATTTCAAACTAACAGTATTTTACCTATATTTTCATGTTTCAATGGTCTATTTTTGGAAGAAGCTTATAAAGATTTTCAAAAATAATAACAATTCTTTGGCTTATCATTAAAAATGGGCAAACAACAATCTTCATATTGTTGATCTAAACATTTTAATATGGCTGCTAACTTAAGATGACAAAATTTTTAAAATTATTTTTAAAAAAGTACAACTGTATTGAGTTTAAAAGTAGACAGTTTATGTTTAAACAGATAAATATTTTTCACTACTAGTATAATTAATAAAAAAAATTTTCATTAACTCTTAATTTTAAACTTTTTTTATATTTACTTTAATGTAATAAAATTAAATTTTTATAAAAATTTTTTACAACTCGTCTACGAAGAACAGTGGATTTTCACCAACCAAGAGAACAAGCTGCATTTAAAAGTGGTTTTAATACAATAGATCATATCCAAGTATTGAGAGAACTTATAGAAAGGACCAGTGATTAAAGCATTGGATCATCATGATATAGACCCAGGATATTATCATATTCTGAAGAATATTTATAAAAATGCAACAGCTACAATTAGATTACATAATGATACTAGGAAAATCAACATTGAGAAGGGTGTAAAACAGGGTGACTCCATATCTCCAAAACATTTTACAGCAATGCTACAATAAGTATTTTGTGGATAAAAATGAGAAGCTGAAGGAGTTAAAGTAAATGGAGATTATTTAAGTCATTTAGATTTTTCAGATGATATAATTGTTTTTACAAATAATGCTTTAGAGCTTCAGGAAATGTTGCAGGAGTTATCAGATGAAAATAGACTCAAGTGTTAAAAAGACTAAAGTGATGTTTAATGGATTTTCTCAAAAAATGAAAATAAAAATTGATTATGATGAATTGGAAAAAATTAACAACTACAAATATCTTGGTCAGATTATTACTACAGACGGATTAAATTAATCATAGAATTAAACTTGGTTGGAGTGCTTTTGGTAGAAATAACTTGATACTAAAAGGAAATATGCATATGCATTTAAAAAGGATGGTTTTTAATAAATGTTTTGCCAGTTCTTACTTATGTATCCGAGACTTGGACACTTAATAAAAAAGCAATACAGAGACTTCAGACAACTCAAATAAGTATGGAGAGAAGCATGTTAGGAAGTAACAAGAGATTGAAAACGCAATATATGGATAAGAGAACAAATAGGTGTTACTGACCTCAATGAAAAAAATTAAAAGCTTTGAGTTGGGCTGGACATATTGTTAGAAGAGATGATAATAGATGGACAATTGAAATCTTAAACTGGATTCCAAGAGATCGTAAAAGACCCAGAAAGTAATCACATGTGAGACGGATGAATGAAATAAGAAAGTGTGCAGGGGTAATGTGGAGAATTGACACTAAAGATAAGAGAAGATGGATTGAACTTGGAGAGACCTTCATCCTGGAGTGGATTGATAATGGTTGACAATGATGGTAATGAATAAATTTAATGAATCCAAACACTCATATAGACATCACCAATACCGTCTTAAAAATTGTTGTGGTCAGTACTATCAATTGGAATTGAGCCAAAAAAGAACAGTTTTAGTAATTTCATAGTGATAATAAGATGTATTCTTTCTTATGATCAATATTTGAACAATTGCATAATCAGATATGTTTTTGATTGTTGTTTCAAACATTAAACGATTATATTGTAATTTTAATACATTATAATTTTCCTACAGAATTTGTCTTTATTCCCATACAAACAGAAAACATTTTAAACAATTAGACAATCACTTTGAGCATATTAATTTAAATTTTTTTTTGTGAGATTATGTGAAAATAGTTTCTGGATTATTTGAGACCACAGAGGGAACTTAACTGATATGGAGTTGTGCATTTATTTGATTGTAAGAATGAACAAAACAAAAAAATAGAGCAAGATGATAATGGATTCTTCAATAATGAATGACAATAAAATACTTTTTTTAATACCAGCTATAGGATAAAATGATTTGTCTTAATAAAAAGTGTATCATTATTTAAAGAATATAAGACAAAGACATCTTTTGATATAAAACACTAAAATTTCAACTCCAACATGACACCTGAAACAGCAAGACAGAACATTTATATAAAAATGTATTATCAGAACAAAATTCTGAAACAAACTCTTGTAAAAGGAATTTTTGTTATTGCTCAAGAAAAGTCAAAGCAGACAAATCATTTGCATATGATGAATTTATCAAAGCAAGTGGAACTTTATGCTTTGGGGAGAGAGGGGGGGGGGTAAATTCAAAAGCATTCGTTTATCTCTAAGGATAATTACATTTCGATATTGCAATCTGCACTTTCATGAAGTATAATAGAATACCATATTACCTCATCTTGTAGATCAGATGTTAATTGATTACTCAAATTTTCAACAATAATTGCAATACCATAATGTGATTATCTTTTAAGTAATCAATTAACAGCTGATCCACAACACAAGATATGATAGGTCCATTGTACTTGGTGAAAGTGCAAACAAGACTCAGCTCTGTTGTTTATAAAAACTATCCATCGAATTTTAGAAATTATTGACAATGGAATCAATGAAGTCACTAACATTTGGAACTAATATTTTCGAAAAAGTAAAAAATTGTTTGGAAAAACGTAAGTTGACATTAATATACTTCTAACCGTAACAAATGATGGAGAAACTTCAAGATTATGTTCACATATGATTTACAAAATGTTTTTACAAATAATCATGTTACATCAATAATAATCATAAATTATTAATAATATGTGATCAAGAAGGTGAATCCAACTGACAATTTTAAATTTCTGGAAGGATTGGATAAAGAACATACTGATGTACTATATCATACATTTGAGGGTTAAACTTGGGGAAAAATTGTTGAAGATGTTTGACACTAAAGAAAATTGTTAGTTTAAAAATAAAATAATGTTAACGATTTTCTAGTTTTAAATGAGTCTGGTCATATGATTTTGTTATCACACTTGGTATAATTAATTATCTGAACATTTTAAATTTGGCATCGCAAGGCAAAAACTATTATAGCCACAATATGATTATGAATATTCTCCAACATTTAAGTTACTGAAAAAAATACTAAATTAAATTTAATATATTTGCAGAAAAACTTCCAATACTGTATGAGAGTATCCAAAAATAACCAGAATCATTTTCTCGAGGTGAACACATTGTAGTACATGCTTCTGCAGCTTGATGCTCTTGAGAAGACCCCTCTGCACCATTCTTCCAACTGTCATAATAAAGTGTAACAGGCACACATGCTGTTACATTATTCTAATAAATAAAATTAGAAATCAAGAATAAAGGGGAAAAAAGTTCGCAAATAAAAATGTTTCTAAGAATTAAAAATTAAGTCATCTAAACTCGTATATATATATAAAATCGCACAGATGGAAAACTATTAGATCTAAAAAAAAAAAAAAAGGAAGGAAAAATAAATATTTAAGAAAAAGTACTTAAAAGTAAATCAAAGTAAAAAAAGAGAAAAAAAATAAAAATTTAAAGATTGAAAGATAAGATTTCTTCTAAGAATGCACAAAATTTAATTACTTCTATTGTGTAAAAGGCTAAAAATGGAAATGATTATTTTTAATTAGTTTAAGTAAACTAGCCCTTGGGCATCTCAAAATTTATAATTAAAGGGCAGATAGGAAATAAAAACAATAAGAACAGAATAACCAATAAAATTCCTCAGGAAACGGACCATAGTGAAAGAATCATCATCATCATGACGTCATTGTTCAGTTAATTCGGAATTTTGATATAAAAAAGAAAAGATTGGAAATAAAAGTTCAGTGCCGGGAGAGTTGAAAAGATGCACTTTCAATCCCTTAAGTTTTTCCAAAAAAAGAAATGAAGTATCATTTTCCTATATTGCGGACCCTAGAGTCCTTTAAGAGCTATACAAGCTAGAGCAAAAGACCTCCGGATGAATACCAACAGAATGGCTAACAACACAACGGTCTCCCCAGGATGTCGCGGGGAATTAGAAACAACACGGGATCCAAATCACAAGCAACTATAAAGTATGGGCTTTTAAACCATAAGAACTCTATATAACCCATGAACTTTAAATATAAAACTTTTTTCAGTATTTAAATAGAAATATGAATTTCTATCTGACCACTAATTTATTTATTTTGTCTTTTTTTGAGTGTTTATTATGATTTTTTTTTATTTATTAAGCTAAAATTTTTAAATTATGTTAAATTTAAGTTGGGTGTGGATGGCTGCATAGATTCGTAAAGTTATGTTAATTTAAGGGAGGGTTGATCACAGGTTATTTGTTTCACAATTAAATTGGGTTAATGGGTTGGATGTATTGGTGTAATTAGTAAATGTAGTATGAAGATCCACTACGTGCAGGATCACATTATATGCTGTACTTGGGCAAAATAATCACATTTCTTATTGACCATCGGAGGCAGATGGTATTCCCTGTTTCTTGGATCACCCCTTTAGCCTATGGAATGGGATGGTAAGTCAGCAAAAAGGACTGCAATTCCTTTCCATAGTTTTTTTTCTTCTTATTGTTCTTCTCGCCAGACATAGCATTCCTGTACTGGACGAGGGATGTTTCTTCTAGATAACCATGCTGTTCTGATGTACATTCCTGGCAATACGGTATTGTGCTGTCGTATTAATGTGGCATTGAATTTATCAATATATCAGATAGATTGGCGTTAGTTTGACTGTGAACTTTTGGCCTAGGGTTAAATAAGGGATGTAGAATATTTTCTTTTTCGAGTGCAATCTATGTAGTCTATCCATACTCGACACTCTAATAAAATATTAAATAATCCATCTGTGCGAACTTCTAAAATAAAAAGTTAAGATGTAAATTAAATTCTAAAATAAACATTATACTAAAATAAATAATTCTGAATTTTATGTATGTGTAAAATAAATGTTTTTGTGTATTGTTAATCTAGCAGTGGCCGATTCTTATTTTTTTATTATCTTTCTTTCTTTAAAATAAAATATACATTATCTCGGCTGCTCCACGAGCTAGTGAATGGGGCATTACGGTCGTATTTATTTAAATTCTGGATCTTACCGTAAGTACATGCCGTCCTATATAAATTTTCAGGTCCAATTAGCGTGATGGTGCCCTGGCGGCAGAAATATAAAGTAAGAGTCACTTCATCACCGACCGTTATAAAAGATAGCTCGTGTTGCACTTAATATTTTTGTTAAATACTTTCTCGCTTGTTTGTCGATTTTTGTAATGGCTGAAAAGTTGGAACAATGTGAAAATTCTGTTTGGTGTTAGGGAAAACAGTTGTAATATTTGAAACAGTTTACAAGCAAGCTGCTCTGGAGAAAATATAAGTTTACAGTGGTTTAATGGAAGTGTCTAATTCACCATGTCCTAAACAAGCAAGACTAGTGAAGTTCAATGTCTAGACAAAGCTGATTTTTTTTGGATGCAAACAGCATTGTTCATTTAGAATTTGTTCATAACGAACTACCAGGCATTTAAAACTTGCAGGTTCTGAAAAGTTTGTGTAATGCAGTAAAACAAAACCTCCCGATTTTTAGCTTAATGAGGAATGCAAGTTTTATCATGATAATGCGGCAACATACAAAGGCTCGAGTGTGAAATAATTTTTAATTAAATTCAGAATGACCTAGCTTATCCATCATATTCACCAGATCTTGTTCTGTGCACTTTCTTTTGAATGAAAAAATTCCTCAAATTTTTTTTTTTTTTTGTGGAAGTAGTAGTAGTAAAGAAAATAACCAAGCATGTGTTAAAAGGTATCTTTGCAACCTGACTACTTTGAAAAGTGAAAAACATGCTTAGACAAGTGCATTGCATTAAATGGATTGTAATTTGAAATGGATTAAATAGATCCATAATTTTTTATTACAAAGTTCCAGTTATTTTTACGTTTCCCCTCATATAATGAATTTTTTTCAACATTTTGGTAATGTAGAACTATCATTATCAATTGTACAAAATCTATTTTCTGCTAACAATGTTGATTCTACATCAACTGATAATCAGGTAGAATTGAATGACCTGCAATATAAAACTCTGCAGGGATTATACAAAAAGAAATCTCGAATTTTTTTAAAACTCAATTTGCCATCATTAGAAATTTTGTGCGAGTTTTGATCTCACATGTATTTATTAACTTTCATTTTATTATGAACATAAACAAACATTCTTTAAGAACAAATATTTACAAGCTGCATTAAAAATAAATCCTATAAAATTTAATCCAAATTTTGACAAGATAAGAATTCCATAAAGGCATCAATTGTTAAAACAAATAATGTCTTTAAATGCTTTCTTCATAATAATTACTGGAATTAAAAAAAAACATAATGTAAATGCAATCCCAGACTATATTTCATTGACATCATGTGGCCCTTTCTTGCAAAAATTTATTCGCACATGATGGTCTATCACATCTAGAACAAGATGAGAGAAAAAAAATATCAACTTTAAGAAACACAACAATGCAATAATATGATCTATATTACTGTCGAAATACTAAAATTAATCTAAAATCATAATTTCTCTTTAGAAAGGATAAAATCATTTCCTTGACTCCTACAAAATCATTCAATTTTATTTACAACTTCTTGCAAATATGTAATGATAGAGCTTTTTCCTGAAAACTTGATTTGCAGTTTCACCCAGTACATAAAAAATAATAGTAAATTATTATTTAAATGTTTGATGCTAGTTTAGCATGTGCGTTATTAGTCATTCTTTATCACATTTTTCAAGTTAAAGAATAGTCAAGCCATATATAATCCATTAGCGGAATAATTATTATTATTTACATTTTAGTTGTATAATGTAGATCAATAAAAAAAAAAGTACTTGAAAAAGCAGTAAAGAATTGTAAATGTAACTTATTAACAATCTCATATTAAATAAATGTCATTCAGAAAATAAATATATTTTTGGTACACTTTTGTCATAACATTATTCATTTTTTATAAATTTGTGGAATTGTTTATCCTCATTGGTAAATTGAATTTCTTCCAGAATTTTTATACTGATAACCTTTAATCAAAATGTTTTTATCTTTCAATCATTTTGGTTACTAATCATATTAATTTTAGATATGACTTAATAAATTATATTATTTTCATGTTTTTATACACATTATTTTTATGTTGTAGTTTTTTTTTTTTAAACTTATTTTCAAAAATCATTCAATCATATTTTGTTCACTAAAGATTCATAAACATATTATTTGCATATTGATTATATTTTGAAGGAACTGGTATCATTTTCAATATATATAAAAAAAAAAAACCGAACAAAAGTGATCAATTAGTGTCTTCATCAACCTTTGTGAGTAAATGGTGGCTCCATCATAGGGTTGCATGTAAGATCGCACTGAATGATCGATAAGATATTAGATTGCTATATACAGCAAATGTATTAATTTGGAGAAATTACAAAAAAATAATTTTATCTATTATCATAAGACTTTTACATGAATCAAAAGTACAAGTAATAAATCTTGATTAGGAGCTTTTTTAAAAATTTTCCAACATAAATAAATCAAGGTATGCATTGGAAAAAATCTTCAGATATAGCTCTCATTTTTTTTAAATTTTACGACTGATTGATCACATGTGAAATTTTTAAGAATTCCAAAATGAGTTGACTTTTTCAAAGTATTTATTATTTTTTTCATGATCAAAAATATTAAAATCTAAGCTTACACACTGCTATTCAATAGCTTACACTGGAGGGCATAAAAGTAGTCATTTTAATAAAAGAATTCTTATTTTATAATTATATTCGTACAAATAAATACGTTCACTATGTATCAAAAATTTATTATTAATTACTTTTTCATTTAGAAAATGCAGGAGTGACCTGGTGGCAGAGAGCGATTTTTTTATACACAAGCAGCTAATTATCACTCCACATTACTTCAATTATACATTTAGCACATTAAGAGTTTCAGAATGTAGCAACATTATTGTATAGTAGTCTATTTTTATTGAAAGCAATCTAAATCATTTACACTCTTAAAAAACTGCGGACTCTTAAATATTCTATAATTTATGTCATTTAATTCTAGCTGAAATTATAACTATGTTACCACAATTAAATTCTTTAACGCTTGAAATTCATTTGAACATAACTGTTATATTTGAATACAAGCTGGAAACAGTAATTTTTTTCATAAATCTAGCAATATTAATTGGATTTTTGATCATTTATAGAAATACGTAACTTTTCTATGTGATTCTACAGCAATGTGAAGAAACAGTTAATAAAGATGATGAGAATTTCTTATATATATACTCACATAATCTTAGTGATATAAAAGTGCATTAAAGTAAGATTCTAAAACAAGATAATACTAATGAGCTATAGCAATCAAAAATTAACAACCTTTTTAATTAATCAATATTCTCTCTACTTATACCAAATTTTAACGAAAGGAGATATACTTCAGATTTACAGAAATGCAATGGATTAGTATCAATCTTATTTCAGCTCCTGATTCTAAGAAATGTACTTATATAAATGACATTATTCAATATCCATCCATTGCAGTCTTCCAAATTTATCCTACTTTCAATGTAATTATAAAAAATTTACTACTATTTATTAGACAAATAACTCCACTAGGATTTCTATAGCAATTTTATCATAGTATGTTAAAAATTTGAAATTGGTTTGCTAAAAATTTATTAGCTTAAAATATATTCAGGATATGTAAGCCTAAGTGTACTCATAATCACCATGAATATGACTTCCTAACTATCATCATTAAATAAAATTACCTTATTAATCACTAACCCTATAAAATTACTTTGTTTCATATTTAGCTATTTTAAAATGAAATTATTAGAAAACCAATTGTGTATACACTCTCAAAAATATATATATAATTTTTTCCCTTCCCATTTTACTAAACTATCACCTTGCAATGTGAAAAATAAATGAGTAATTATCACTCACGTTTCTATCTTCTCTGATCTTAATATTTTTCTTTCTTCCTTTATTACTTTTAAAATTGCCTTCAAACCCCTCTTTAAAAATCCATTCTTCAAACTTCTTTGCAACAATCTCTTCTTTAATTTTTCTTTCACCCTTCAACTTCATTAGATTTCTTCTTCCATTAGATTTCTCTTGCCTATTCAATTCATTCCACAAGAATGCTTGAAGAAGTAAATCATCGACACCTAACTTTTTCATTTCTTTTCTTCGATTTCTTTCTTCACTTTTTCAATTCTTCATCCCTTCTTAATTCGTTCTTCTATACCTTTATAATAATAAAAATAACTAGTTAAAAATTAATTTTTACAAAAGTTTTATTTAACCATTTTCTACCATGTACATATAAATGAAAAAAAAAAAAAGTGACAACACTATAACTGAAAACAGAAATAACCAATTTATTAAGTGTAATTATGAAAATTTTAGTAGAATAAGAAAAAAAAAAAAAAAGAGGGGCAACTTTTAAAGAACAAAGAAAACCCACCACATTTAGTGTAATCTTTAATAAAAAATAATCTAAAATGACTAAGAAATTTGGAAATTTTGAAATTATTAATATCTTAAATTTTTTTTTAAGCATTTAATAAATTGTGTATTTATGTACACAGTGAAGAAAATTTATGATTTCTATTTCAAATATGTCAAGATTATGTAAATGTACATACATCTGCGAATATATATGCACATACACACACAAGTTATTATCTGATAAAAACTTAGCAAACTACATCATTGAAAGAACATAGTAATATATTCTTCGCAAAAAAATAAAGAATGTGTGTGGAGGAAATAAAATCTCAAAAAAGATATTAAGAAATTATACAAACATCAAAAACTTTTTTTAATGAAATGATAACAACAGCCTAACACAATCACAGAATTATATTTATATAGATAAAGGAAAAAAAAACTCTCTAATATATACCAAAATTAATTATATAAAAATAATTTTGGAAGTTAGGGGGAAAAATACAGAATAATGGGAATGTTCTAAAAAGTTCTCATATATGAAACTAGATTTTACCACTTTTCTAGAAAATAATCTTTAAATATATATTTTAATTTCTTTAAAAATTATAACTGTGCTCAATAAGTCTGATATTTTGCAATTAAATGGTTTGTTGACTGCGGACCATCAATATCGACCTAGGGATGGGAAAAAAAAAGAAAAATATAACAAGGCATTTTGTTTTTTAATTTCTTCTAGCAAACATGAAATGTTAATAACAACAACAACAATAAAAAAAAAAAATACTAGTTATATAAAAATCAATTTACTTTGTTATTAATATTTCAATTTAACAATAACAACAACAAAAATAACTAGCAATATAAAAATAAATTTTTTAAAATCTGTAATATATATTCCTTTCAGGTAATAATCATCACAAAATGTAATAAGACAATGATGAACTGATCTCACTTAATGGAAAGAAAAAATAGAATATCAATATATTTATTAGAAATGAGTTTGATTTAAAATATTAATTGGTCATCTATTTCTGATTTTTAAACTAGTATCTATAAATATATAAAATTGTTAAAACACTTTTTACCAATCTTTCATGAATTAGATGATTTCAAAATATATAAAACAAATATTTTGTGACAATAGTATTTATAAATCAAACTAAACACACCAAGAAATCGAATAATAAACTATATGCATATGTATGTGAAAGATGTTTAAATAAAACAAAAATTGAGATTAGCTTTTGATGAGAAGCACATACCGAGAAGACAATTAAACATGTGACCCCACATTAATCAGTTGCAATCAAACACAAAACAATAATTAGCAGTTATAGAATCTATGATTATCAAAATGCTTATGAAAAAAAAGATATCAATCCTTGCAAAATCATGAAGACCTCTATTTTTTAAAAAAAAAGCAAAATAGTTTTTATTATGGGAATATTATGGATGTTTCTGGAATTTATCAAGTATCATTTTCATGAACTTCATCAATAGTTAAAAAAAAACGACAACTTATATTCAACTCTTTGAATCAAAAGTGAATCCAATCTCAAAACATAAACTTGGGATTCAATTTGCTGTCTCCAAATCAAAATTTGACCTCACAATAGAATTTAAAACTATTGAAAGTGAGATCGTATATAGTGCCTTATTCATTTGGACTAATGAAGTTTTTTTTTTTTTAAATAAGACACTTTAAAATAATACTATAACCAAAGCTATGCTAGGTTGGATGCATAATAAAAACAAAATCCCTTTTTGAAAACAGACGCTACCATAAGTAATCGCATTCAATAAAAACTATATTGAAAAATAATGGATAAATGATTTTAAACAAGCTCTCACTCATCCTAATTTTCCAGATATGAAACCAATTCAGAATTCTCTTTCTTTCTATATACATATACAAACATAAGCTAATGTACTCACTCTCATATGGGCAATTACCAGCTGCAAAATATTCATTTTATTTGGACTTGTGTATTTCTTAATAGCAAAAAAATAATATTGAGGTTTAAAAACTAAACTTCTTAACTTTATAGCAAGAATAAAAAAACTTATTTGGATGACATCTAATGTCATTAATTAAAAATCATTAGAATCCGTATTTTCTACAAATTGTTCCCATTAATATATAGCTAAATTTAATTTGTCTTCCTCCATCAAAATTGATGCAATAGAATTCTAAACAGATTTACTTTAATTTATACACAAATAAGTTGTTTAAAAAATGGGATTAATATAAAATAGTGATTATATATTTAAAGATGCTTTATATTTATGATGATTTTAATTTTACAAATACTAAAATTATAATTAAACATCTTAAATTTGCTTTGTGGAAATTTTAGCTTCAGTTCAAATATAATAAAAATATTCATTTAATTTACTTTGAGAATAAAAAGTATAGTTCAAAAAAAAGTTAAGAATAATTAGATGATTGTTCATGTAGAAAATTAAGCCTACAATGATTCATTCTCACAGCTATATTAATAATATTCAAGTCTTTCTTTAAAATGGCATGAGCTCAACATAAAAAAATACAAAAAGAAAATTTAAACTAAAATTGCAAAACAACAACAACAAAAAAAATCAAGATGAAAAGAAATAAAAAAATTCATTAATTAACCCATATGCAGAGTGATACATTAATAACAGACATTGATAATGCAAAAATGTAATAATCTAAAACCTCGGAGATTTATGCTATATGTGGGATCTCTTGGTTTATGTAAGGATTCAAATGGATATAATCACTTTATTTTATAAATATAATAGATCAGCAAAATTGAAAAATATCCTTAAATTAAGTAGTTGAATAATAGTGGCAAAAAATTTAAAATATAAAAAATATAATTTTGAGTATTAAAACAATATAGAATACAGCAAAATTCTATAAAAGACTATATTATTGTAAAATTACAATTTATTCCAGCTTTTTATCAAATTGACTCAAACTAAAAACTAAATGTATGGATTAGCTATTCTAATCAATAAATGGAAATTAATCATGAGAACTTCACTGACTTAAAAATGACCATTTTTAAATATTTACACCATATATATGAATAGATTTAATTATATGTTTAAGGTTTAATATTTTAGAATTACATAATCACAATTGTAAATCAATAAGCTTTAGAAGCCATTAATAAAAAAGAAGGAAATGGAGATGACAATTAAAAATGTGTAAATCAGTGAGTGAAAATAATAATAAAACAATGGGAATATTTTAAAATTCAAAGATTTGTTTAGTATAATGACTTTAGTTATATAGATTATAATGAGAGAAAAATAGTAACAATATAAAAACATTACAATAAAAATTATAGATACAGAATTTAATGTTAATATCCTTCTGAATAAATGATTGATAGAAAATAGTTAAATTAGAATCAAAAAGTGTGGGAGAAAACAACTACTATAATTTGGAATTTACACCATATAAAATAAAAAAAGTGAAAACATGTAATCTGCATCAAGTACATTATAAATATTAAATAAAAAAGTTTTTCACTTACGAGGTGCTGGAGATCTTGAATAAGAGCGAGAACGTGATCGGGAATAGCGGTTACTAATTCGGCGATAAGGAGATCTTCGGTAACGACTACTGTTGAAACATAAGAATGCATGGGATTAATATCTCACCAAAATACTTTTAAATTATAATTTATATATTTTAATTAAAAAAAAAAAATAATTTCACATAAAAATACAGCTTAGAAGAAAATCACATATTCAATTGCAAAGGTGATGAATTTTCAAAAATCTAACATGTAGCAGGTAAATCATTTTCAGTAGCGCATCTTAGAGCTATTTATATAAAAAAAAATGTTACAAACAGATGTAAGCTAAAGCCATTATATCAATAACAAAAATATTGAGACATAACAACATGAAAGATCATTATTAGGAAACAAAATTTCCAGTATACTTCTATATATTACTATTTTCTATTAAAAAATTATTTTATTGTTAATTTCACAAAAACATAAAAATTTTATCGAGAAATAAACTCAATTTGAAAATTTTTTGTTATGACAAAAAAAATGTCTTATTGATAGTTAAAATATCTTTCTAATCTCATTTTAAAAACCCTCCAAACATTCTATATTTTAGAAAGTTTGTAATAAAAGATTTATAATTATACATAGCGATTATGTAAATATATTATATTGACAATATTTTTGTCATATAAATGAGTGCATAACTACATATTTTTTATATACATAAAAAATAGTATTTAAAGCTAAATAATACATTTTATATTTGTTTATCTTAAAATTGCATACATATTTAGAAAGAAATCTAATTATCAAAAAAAAAAAAAAAAACACAAGTAATCTGTAAGATTTTTTTTAATCATTGAATAAATGAATAAAGATAGTATAATTTTTTATTTTTAATCTGAGAACTAATTCAGATATCTTATCATTTTAGAATTACTCTTCAAACAATTAAATTTTTTTAGTTAATTAACCTGGATATTTTAATACTATCAACATTAAAAAATAAATACATAGAATATTATTTATATATATATTTACAACTAATAGAGAGAAGACAGTTATTTTAGTTCAAAAAATTGTCAAATTTTTGTTAATATACTTTCTTTTTTGTAGTAATTTATATTGCAAAAATATCTGTAATAGTCTAAATCAGTATAATCTGATACATTAAAAGATTGAATTAATACATTTTATGCACGTTTATTAATGAAATAAAATACTAAAAGCATTATACACAGTTTATATGAAATATAAGTGTTTTTAAAATGTAAATGCAAAATTTTAAATATTTATTTAGGAAATAATTATATAAAATGTACTTTTAATATCAAATCATTCTTAATATCCAGGTAAATTAGAAATAGATATCATTTCTCATTGCTGTAGTCTGTTTTCAATGTGGTAATGCACTAAATACTGGATGTTTTTATTTATTGTAACAGAAAAACACTGAAACGGTGATCTCTTTTTAAATATTTTTAAAAATAAAAGAATAATAATTTTTTACATGCTTGAAAACTTATGTATAGAAATTTTATTTTATTTATTATAAAAGGATAATGTCTGTATTAAGAATTTTACTTTACAAGATCTTCAAATTCATCTTTACAATTTTATATATATTAAGGTTTAGTATATTGGATGCTACCTAGCAAAAATAAATAGTTGCACTTTAAAATTAAACAACATGTTTAATTAAAATTTCTATTGAAAGAGTAGACATTACTTATATTGGTGAGATATAGGTTTAAGTGAGGTTTTAATTTTTACTTTGGATTATAGGGCTTAAATAATGTAATTCCTCTTCATGAATTTCTCTTTATTTTGGTAATGTGTATAAGTGTTACTTGCCTATTAGATAAAAAGTCAGCAAAATATTCTATGAATAATTATTATGAAAGAGACATAAATGAATAAACATGTTAAGAGAGAAAACATTTAAAACGGAGGCTCTAGTAATCCATTAAGAATATCAGCAAAAACTGAGTGGTATTAATAATATAATCGATACAAATGAAAGAATTTAAATAAAAATGAGCTACACAAGCTGTAAAAAATGTGTCCTCAGAAAAGCACTACTTTGAAATGAGAATAGGATTACCAAACATTCTATTTTACACAAACATATTTTTATCACCTGTCTTGCATTTTAAAGCAAATAATTGATATATATATATCATTTTGACCCAGTGACAGTATACTAGGGGGACAGTTTCTAATGTCATCATCATCAACCATTATCAATCCACTGCAGGATGAAGGTCTCTCCAAGTTTAATCCATCTTCTCCGATCTTTAGCTTCTCTTTTCCACAACACCCCTGCACATTTTCTTATTTCATCCATCCATCTCACATGTGGTCTCTTTCTGGGTCTTTTACAATCTCTTGGAATCCAGTTTAAAATTTCAATTGTCCATCTATTATCATTTCTTCTAGCAATATGTCCAGCCCAACTCCACTTCAATTTTTTCAATAAGGTCAGTAACGCCTGTTTGTTGTCTTACCCATACATTGCGTGTTACTCCTAACATACATCTCTCCATACTCCTTTGAGTGGTCTGAAGTCTCTGTACTGCTCTTCTATTAAGTGTCCAAGTCTCAGATCCATAAGTAAGAACTGGTAAAACACATTTGTTAAAAACCATTCTTTTCAAACACATAGGCATATTTTCTTTTAGTATCAAATTATTTCTACCAAAAGCACTCCGACCAAGTTTAATTCTATGATTAATTTCCTCCATTATGTTTCCATCTGTATTAATAATCTGACCAAGGTATTTGTAACTGTTAACTTCTAATTCTTCATAATCAATCTTTATTTTCATATTTTGAGCAAATCGATTAAACATTACTTTAGACTTTTTAACATTTATCTTTAGTCCTACTTTTCTACTTTCATCTGCTAACTCCTGCAACATTTCCTGCAGCTCTGAAGCATTATTTGCAAAAACAACTACATCATCTGCAAATTCTAAATGACTTAAATACTCTCCATTTACTTTCATTCCTTTAGTTTCCCATTTTAATCCACAAAATACTTCTTGCAGCACTGCTGTAAAAAGTTTTGGAGTCACCTTGTCTTACACCTTTCTCAATGTTGATTTTTCCAGTATCATTATGTAATCTAATTGTTGCTGTTGCATTTTTATAAATATTCTTTAAAATATGACAATATCTTGGATCTATACCTTGATGATCCAATGCTTTAATCACTAAAGAAATGTGTATAGAATCGAATGTCTTTTCATAATCTACAAATCCAAAACATAATGACAACTCATATTCATTTGTCCTTTCTATGACTTCTATCAATACCTGGATATGATCTATTGTACTAAAACCACTTTTAAATCCAGCTTGTTCTCTTGGTTGGTGGAAATCCAAAGTTCTCTGTAGACGAGTTGTAATTATCTTAGTAAAAATTTTATATAAAACTGATAAAAGGCTGATAGGTCTGTAATTTCTAATATCTTCTTTATCACCTTTTTTAAATATTAATATTATTACTGCATTCTTCCAATCTTCCAGTACATCTTTATCATTTAGACATTTGATATATAACTTTGCTAAAATTGTTTCAATTTCTTCACCTGCTTCTTTTAATATATCAATTATAATTCCATCATTTCCTGAAGCCTTTCCTTTCTTCATACATTTAATTGCATGTCTCACTTCTTCATTTAAAATTCTGGGCAATTCTGAAGATGTAATAGATATAAGAGGTACTTGTTCTTTATTACTATATAATTCTTGATAAAAATCTTCTACCAATTTCATGATATCATCTCTCTTTTTAGTAATAATTCCATCTTTTTTTCTTATTGCAGATATAAATTTCCTACTGTAACCCGGAGCCTCGTCTTTATATCTGCGGACACTATTTCTCCTTCTGGCTTTCTATTGACGATTCCCTTTTTACGAACCCGCTGTGTTCTGTCGTCCGGGGTTACATAATGTTTTGTGAAAATAGTTTCAAACACATATACACGTACGTTTTATTTGTTTCATACCTAGATTCTGATTGAATCCGAGTAATAGGCGCCAGGAGAACCTTTTTCAAGCTCGCCACGCACGTGCACACGCTCACTCAACTATATCACAGAACATGCCCAAGCATCGCTCCAGCGGACAGCAAGAAATGAACACAGCCACTATTTCCGAACTATATCGCTCATTACTCTTAACACACTATTGACATGCCTTTATCATGGTTAGGCCCGCCCTATATCCCCCAGAATAAATCTCCCAAAACTTAACCTTAACCTAAGAATGGTACGATAATTATAAATGCTATAAATATACTTAACGCTTAACTAACATATTAAATGCACCCATTCAAATTATATAAAATAGATCACTCCCGCACTCATTCAACATTGGTTAAATAAATTTGAAATTCCAAGCGATCAATAAAAGAAACATTAATTAAGTGAATGATTTATTTGTAAACTGGGTAAATAAAATTATTATGCAGATATATAATTTAGTAAGTCTAGATAACACAATTACGGAAGCGAATATTAACTTACATAGATCTTTGCTGAATATTAATTGTACATATTATACTGGTTGAGTTCTTTAGTGGTTCGGTTGGTCATTAGCAATTTAATCATTTTATACTTAATGTTTGTAAATCGTTCTCCACTTTAAAGTATTTATCTGGTGCATGAATGTGTAAGCAAATGTTAAAAATAACTACCTGTGGGACGAGAATACTGTAATGGGATCCTGAGCGATATTTTATTAATTCCGCATGTCGGTTCTGGGTGAGGCTTCCATGGTGTGTGTGGTCCTTGAGTTCATTTTCTCCGAGGTTGGGAGCATTCTAGGACGATCAACAGTGCCAGGTGCGAAGGTTCGGCGGCCAAGCCGCGAATTTTGGATTCAGCAACGCATTTCGGCTACGATATTACACAAGTGTAGGTTAGGAAGTCCAAGTACTTAATCGGAAGCTCCGCAAAAAAATTAATAATACTTTCCGCTACAATTCAACTTAATTTCGCCTTCAACAACTTTCAATTTAGTGTCCTTTTTCGGTTCCGTCTTGCCTTTTTCTTCTCTCCTCTTTCCCGCCGTGACACCTTGAATTTTTCCTCCAATCTCTATCATGCACTCATGAGTCATTAGTTCTTATTTGCTAATCAAGGATCCTCTTTATTTAATAGTTTCTGTGACATTTGCACCACGTGGGAATTTAATTTAGTTTTTCCATTTTTCTTACATATTGTTTTAGCCGGAGTCAGAAGTCTAAGTAGTACAATAGCAGTGTACACTTTTTATCACCTCTGCTTCTAAATTTGGATTGTTATCTAGACTTTACCAACATACATCCTGCTTATTGTTTCAACTTCTCTAAATTTAACTCTACTAATTGCCCCCCATTCAAAATATCTTAGATCGCTTGGAATTTTTTCTACCTATTACAGATTAATTAATTTACTTATTTTTTTTTTCTTCCCTTTTGTTCAAAATGATTTAATAAATTTTCTAATTTGTTCTCGAACATTCCCTGTTTCTTTTAAAACGAAATGACAAAAAAAGCAAACTTGATAAATAATAATTATAACAAATTAATTCCCCAAAAATAAAAACTCTTTTAATTTTATTTCAATAAATCTGACAGGTACTCATGTATAGCTGCGATCTGCTTTAGACACGGCTGTTTTTCGTTTATTCTTAAAACAAGATCGCTTTGTTAAAAAGTTTTGTACCTGTCATTTATTTCGTCATCAATATATATTTAATTTTCCTAGGTTCAAACCCTATGTAACGCTATTCCGTTACACTACCAATACCAAAATGTTGTTTAACATTCTTGAGACTTTTATTTTCTTCTACAGCTTTCCTTGCTATTTCACATTTATACTTTCTTATATCATTTTCAACTCTTTTCCGTACAATTTTACAAAATTCGAGATATTCAATTCTACTTATTGTTTATCACAATTTTTACTTTCCCATAAAATTTCTTTATTTCATTTTTTCTAGCTCAAATTCTTTTCTGAGAAAGCTGATTATCAATCAAGTTTTTGTCTAACTTGATTTAGTCAATTATCATGTATAGTCTATTAAAGTTCTTGGGTGTTGTTTTGTCAACATCCACGCTGTTGGATGGCGCGATTTTTGTGCTGAAACACATAATAATGCCGTTTACGCAGCCGAACATTTGACAGCCGTGTTTACATATAATTCAACAATTCTGCTGTACTACACATGATAGACCGCTCTGTCGCATCGCAGTAAATTATTTCTTCCGAATCGCACATTTCAAACTTTTTTAGGGTGTAGTGTGAGGGTGTTAAATTTAAGTAATGAAATGTTATTTTTATATTAATTTTTATTGAAAATTTTTTAAAATCACATGATTGAAGTATTTGATAATTAACGGACTGTTTAGACACTTCTGTAGTGAAATTTTAATGTGGAAAACAGTGTACAAGGGTATGTTTGAACGTATTCGTAAGTAGTTAACGCGTTTACTCGAGAACCTCCAAGAGAAAATAATAGTAATGGGCATCTTGAATTATTTAATTTGTTCCTATTATTTGGGATAAAGTTTATTTAAAAATCTTTTACCCTTTTTTTTTTTTTGTAAATACAATACTGAAATTTATTTTTACAATTGTTTTAAGTTTTGACTGAAACTAAAAGTTTGAAAAGTTATTTATCAGAAGTTTAATATTTGATGTTATTTTATTAAAAATGAGTTTTAAAGTTAGTGTGTGTTATTTTTAAACCTTTCTAAAGTTGTTGTTTATCTTTAGAGCAAAAAAAAAAAAATTCGTCAAAACTTTTATTTTTGTCGATGTTAGTTTTTAAAGAAATCGACAAGAAAAAAAAAAAGCCCTCTAAGTTTTAACTTTGTTTTTGAAAACCAAACTTTGTCAATGTTCTTTTTAATCGTTTATCAATTTGTGGTACTACCCAATTTGTTTATCTTACTTTAAAGAAATTTTTATTAGGCTAAACAAAGATTACATTGTATAAAAGGACAATATTAATGGGAAAAAAAAGAGGCTATACAATTGTTTTTTAAAAGAGACTGATTGTTGTGATAGTTTTTTTTATGTTAAGTTTTTAGGAAACTGGAGTAACTTCCAAGTCTCCTCAATTATGAATTTTGAAGATAGAAATTGATCTCTTGATTTTATCTTTTGCATAGATTACAAGAAGCATGAGTTTTGATCTGGTTGAAGCCGAGTATATATTAACAACTCGCGTAACAGATTGAATAAGTGATAAAAATTGAAACTCTTATTATAGAAAATGTTTTTTTTTTTAAATACATTCTATTTGAGATTTTATTCTTGTAATATGGGATGGGTGGGGGTGAAGCTTAATAACCGTTTTATTGATTTTTGTTAATGTTAAGTTTATAAAAAAAAAAAAAAAACGTTAATCCAAAAAAAAAAAAAAAGCCAACAAAGTTTAAAATTTGATAGTGTTCATTATTTGTGTAACCCCCCCCCCCCCCAATAAAAAAAAAAACCCCTTAATAACTTTGATCTTGTTGATAATTGTTTTATAACAAAAAAAAAAAAAAAAGCCAACCGAATAAAACTTTGTATTATTTATTTATGTATCCAAAAAAAAAAAAAAAGCCTACTAGATTTAAAGTTCACTTGTGTGATTTATTTGTTAATTTTCATTTACCGTTGTCAAATTCCCTCCACTCCAAACCCCGACGCCATCGATTTCTGCTAAATACACTAATGCTTATTACTAAACATATTCGAAACTAGAGATTATCTCTAGCACAGATATATATACTTTAAACCTCAATTAAATATTAATATATCTGATTTTTGGAATTTACCACGCACGGAATTAGTCACCTTTCTCTATCCCGTATGTAATATCTTTATAGATATAATAAACACCTCCAAACTTGCCCATACTTTTTGATTTGTGTAACCCAAAAAAAAAAAAATCTTAATAACTTTGAACTTGTTGAGAACTGTTTTTAAAAAAGCGGTAATCCAAAAAAAAAAAAAAAAAGCTTAATAACTTTGAACTTGTTGAGAACTGTTTTTTAAAAAAGCAGTAATCCAATAAAACTTTGTGTTAATTTTTGATGTCAACAACAACAAAAAAAAACCTTTAACTTTTGCGTTTGTTTATATTTCTTTAATTGTGTACAAAACACTGAAACTTCATCATTTTATTTAAATTACTTTCTAAAAAAAGCCGAAAGCCAAAGCACAAATTTCACAATATACCGTAGTATTTTTACAACATGTTGATTTTATTTTAAATTTATTTATTACTTGTTGATGTTAATAAAAATAAATGTTTACCAAAAATGTAAATTAAATTACTATATTATATACTAATAAGTTTTATTTATTTTAAAAAACAAAAAAAAAGAAGTCAAAAACAAGTAATTTAAAATTCAAAAACCTGCAATTCAAATAGAAAAAAGAAAGGCCTGGGAATGTTCATAATGTATTGTTTTTTAAAAAAAACAACGACATCCTGCAGCGTGGATGTCGACAAAACAACAACCAAGTTCTTTAACAAACATCAGTAAGAATTTATCTTTCCTATTATTCTTTGTACAGTATTTCCAAAATGACTTTCCACAGATCTCTATGTCACTCACAATCTGTTTCACTTTACAATTCAGAGTTCATGTTTCATAAGCATTAAATGATAAACAGGCAAGGCATAATTCACTAAACATTTTATTTTTAAACAACAAGATTATTTAAAGCATTTTAATTATATTTATTTCTTCTATTTTATTGTTTTAGCCAATACCAACTGAGCCATATAAACATATTTGAACGATTTTTTGAATATTGATAAATGTAAAATGCAAATTCTTGATTATACATAATAATTTATCTTGTAACCCAATGCATCTAATCAAAATCTTAAAAAATTTCTAAGTTATTGGAAAACTTCCACAGCAATCATCATATTCAATTTGAATTTTTCAGTAATTTTGTAGATGTAATAGTACTTTTACATATTTCTTAGTAATTTCAAGTTTTTTATACCAACTGATTTCTTAAAACATTAGCTACATTACAAAAGTTTATATTCATCTCATCCTCTTTAATTATTTCATTTATAATCACTGGTATAAAATCTCCTGCTAAATTATATTTATTCTCTTGCTTAACCAAAAATCAGTTTTTCTTTTAACATTCCATATAAAATTAAAAGAAAATAAATAAGTAAAAATTTATAAATCTTTTTTATAGCTTTTATTTATATAATGCTATTAAAAATGCATATTTCAATTAATGATATTTTCTTTTAACCCTCTTTAAATAACTACCAACAAAAGCCATATCACAAATCATCTTTCCCTGGTGATTTCTCATTTTTTTAAAATACAAAACTATATATATATTCCACCTCAGCAGCATTATATCTGTAATTTCATCTACAGAGAGATCTTCATTCATGTCATTTGTAGAGAATATATCGTTTCATATTGTTGTGATAAAAGGCTTGACTGAATGAAACTAATGCTCATAAAACAAAATCTTTCTTAAAGGCAAGCTCAAAAAAAAAAAAAGAAGTGAATTAAAAATAATGCCATTTTCATTATTATTATGCATTTACATAGTTATTACGTTTATAGTTTAATGTCAAACCCTCTAAATTTAAAAGAAAATGACATACTTACAGCATTGAATGTGAACTTAAGTTATTAAAATGAGACAAAATGTAGATACCACCTATCACTTGAAAGCACACTACAGCAGCTGACAACAGTTAAAGACTGACAGTAAAAAATAATAATCAACTGAAAGCAATCGCTATAATTAAAATTATAAAAATTAATAAAGCAAACAAAAATTCAATGAAATTTTATTCCAGATAAACAAAATCTTTCTTAGTCGAGGATGGTAAAATTATTATTTTTTTCTTAAAAAAAAAAAAAAAACAATTTTGGATATAAATCATGAAACACAAAAATAATCTCAGGTTGTTTTTAATTTTACAGAAATGAAATCCTACAAATTGTTTCTAAATTTTCATTGCCAGTTATGTGAATATCAAATAAAAAAAGACCATTTGACAAAAAAGAAATAAATTCAAGACAACATTTAATAATTCTTTTTTAAAAAAGCTAAACATTAACTGTTTTTTTAAATAATACCATTATATATTGCATATGTATATTATTGTCAATATTAAAAAATAAATACAGCATTTTCAGTATGCTACAATACTAATTAAATAAACAATTATTAATTTGAAGGGATATTAACTTTACAAATTTGATGATATACTATTTGTCTAGAATCAATCACTCTTAATGAACAAAAATTCTGTACATCTATATTATATGTGAAAGCATTTAAAAAAATATAAAGTTTGAATTTTTCTAAAAATATTTAACAAATAAATTAGATGGTGGCAATCATCCAAAATTTAAGTACAATTAAAATGCCATCATTATAAATCTTCAGTTATATATTAAATCAACATTTGCTCTACAAAAATCAAGGATTAATACTCTTATACAAAAAAGAAATTAAGTTAACACTTTTCTATTAATGATTCTAGTTCCATTTCATTCTTTTAATTAAAGTCAAAGTTATGGAATTTAAATTTATTTTAATTTTTTATTTCTACAAAATTTTTTGAACTAAATTTCAATCAAAGCAATGATAGATAGTTTTGAATTATTTATTCATGAATCTTTCCATTCAGTTCAATGTTTTCCATATTGTAAATTTAATTATTTTATTTTTAATGCCTTTCACTTTTGCATAAAGATTTAGTATTATATGAAATGTTTGAATATTGTCAAAAACTTTACTCTTAGCAATTAAATATGCCATTTCCATAAAGCGATGTCACATTCAATATTCAAATCATTTAAACTTTTATAATTTAACAAACCTTTAAAAGTCAATAATATATTGTCAAGTTCTATTGATAAATAACTTCTTATATCAAAAGCTACATTCTAGTTATTAAAATTTCATCATAAATCAGTTTCTTTCTTTTTTTTAAGGGGGGGGGGAGTTGAAATTAAACAATTGTTATGATATGCAAATTTAATAAAGATCCTCTTTTAAATTTCTTTTTCATAAAGGATTCAAAATAAGCCCCAATTTTTGTTTTAAAATCTCCCATCATTAATTTAAAATAAAAATTATTGTGATAAAATACTTTTTAAATATTATCACAAAATTTTATTATTTCTTCAATTAAATGATCAGAAATTGGAGCATAAAAAGTTATATATTATGAATTTTAATTAGTTATTCATGAGATTAGAAATTATCCATTTAATGAATAATATTTCTGTAGTTTTATTTCACTACGCCACTCTCATGCAAGGCAGAGATTGGTGTCTATCCACCTGGTGGAGAGATATGGACCAACTGATAAGTGCTGGTTCAGCATCAAATGTGCATTTTGGGGACCACATCTTTTTCACACGTTTTTGGTAATATGTTTATAATTACAACCTTCCACAAGGTATTAAAAGTGGGTAGAAACCAGTCCTTACCTTGTGTAAGTGGTGTAGTAAAAATAATACTATAAAAATATTATTTATTAAATGGATAATCTCTAGTTTTATGAATGACTGATTAAAATTAATAATATATTTCCATGAAGTGGTTTGTGTCAAAGTTGTGAGGGCAATAAATTTGACACCAATTGAACTATAGTAATTCTCCATCTATATATAGTGAACAATGATAAAGATGTGTGTAAGAGAATGTGATCTGGGTCAAATGATGGGTGCTGGTTCAGAATGAAATGTGCATCTAGGGGATCACACACCTTTGGTCATATGTTTATGATTAAATCCCTCTACAAAGTGTTAAACCAGTCTCTACCTTGTGTGAGATTGGTATAGCGAAAATAACACTACAGAAATATCATTCATTAAATAAACTTATATACCTTGTATACTGTATTTAGAATAAAAGTAAATGAGTACAAGTCTGTAATTTTACTGTTCCAGTTTATTAATAATATTGCATCTTTATTTTTATCACCACTATTCATCATTATTTTCAACCACAATCAATTCATGCAGGATGATCTCTTAAGTTTAATCAAATTTTTTTTCCATTCATAATTTCTGTTCTCCACAACACACCAAAGATTCCTTATTTCATATAGTCTCTTTTTAGGTCTTTTAGAATTTCTTGAATATATAATATGTTCAACTTAGCTTCATTTCAGTCTCTTAATTCTTTCAATGATGTTAGCAACATCTTTCTCTCAGCCATGTATTTTGTTTTATATCTCTTCTTGCTACTCACAAGTGGCCTAAGGTCTCTGGATTCCTCTTTCTGTTAAGTGTTTAAGTCTCAGATCAATAAGTAAGAATTGCTAAAACATATCCATTAAAAACCTTTTTTTTTTTCCCAAACACAAAGACATATTATCTTTTAATATTAAGTTAGCATTCTATCTAGATTTAATTCTATGATTAATTTCAACCATTATGTTTCCATCTGTGGTAACAATCTAACCAAGATATTTGCAGTTATTAGCTTCTTCTAATTCAAGATTATCAATTTTTATTTTCTTCTATTGAGAAAATATTTAACATAATTTTAGACTTTTTAGCATTTATCTTTAGTCTATTTTCTTACAAAGCATTTGATTATTATTGTAACATTTCACTGAGTTTTGAAAAATTATTTGCAAAAACCACATGATTTAAATAATCTTCACATTTACTTTTACTATTTTAGCTTCATATTTTAATTCATAAAGTATTTCTTGTATAAATATTCTAAAAGATTTGGAGATATAGAATCATCCTGTTGTATACCTTTCCCAATGTTAATCTTCTTAGTATTATCATGTTAGTTTTGATAAATATTCTTCAAAATAAAACCATTTCTCGAGTTTATATCTTAATGATCTAATACTTTAATCACCATAGAAATTCTTAAAGAATCAAAAGCTTTTTCATAATCTATAAACCCAAAGCATAATGGCAATTCATATTTTATTGGACTTGGTAAAATTTCTGTCAATACTGGGATATAATCCACTACGCTAAAATGACTTTTAAATCCAGCTTGTTTTTTTGATTGATTAGAATCCAAAATTCACTGTTAAAAAATTGTAATTATCTTGATAAAGATTTTGTATAGAACTGAATGTCTATAATTTCTAATATCCCAGTCACCATCTTTCTAAAATATTAATATTACTATTACATTCTTTCAATCATTTGGTACATTTTTATTATTTAGACATTTGATATATAACTGCCAACAATTTTTCTATTTCTTCATGTTTCTTTTGAGATAACAATAATAATTCCATTATTTCCTGGAGCTTTTCTTTTTATTGATTTAATTATGTCTCACTTCATTTAAAATGCTGGACAATTTAAAAAATATAATGATTGTAGAAGTCACTTTTTCTTGTTCTTTATTATTATATCATTCTTTATAGAATTATTCCACACACTTCATGATATTCTCTCTCTTTTTAATAATAGTTCAATTTTTCTTCTTATTGCAGAAATAAATTTGCTTCCAACACCAAGATGTTATTTTACTCTTTTGAAACTTTTATTTTCTTCTAGTTTTCCTTGCCAATTCAATTATATTTTCTAATATTAATAACACTTGTTCATATTATTTTACAAACTCTAGATACTCAATTCTTGTTAATAGATCATTTAAAAAAAAATTTCATATTTCCTCTTTTCTTTGTATTTATTATCTTATTGATTTCAGTCAAATATGAACCATCTTCAAAGTCAGTTAATATTTTAAAACGATTTGCAAGTTCTAATTTAAATATCACATGATCACCATTTCTTATGCTTGCTCATAACTGTTATTAAAACAGGCAAAACTCCCCATACAGTAATACCACAAGCCAGAGTAATCAATGGATGCCAGAAAGCTTGTGCATAAAATCCCTATCTAGTGCCTACTCATCCAATATCCCCAGACTAGTTTCTAGCTTGTGGCTTTCATCAGTGAGAAGCCTTGGATATGAGAGCACTGCACCTAGATCTTAGGATCTAATGCAACCCTCCAGCAGCTACCTTTTATCTCTACTCAACTATAAAAGTATTAGAATAAAATTGAAAACACAATAATATTTTCATTCAACTTGTCTTTTCATCTTTTCTCCTAATTCATAATGACCCATTTAATAATATGTAGTTCTGCCAATTCTTGCAATATTCCTTCAATAGAAAATAATCAGCAGTTGTAGGTACCTCAATAAAAATGAATTGCATCCTGAATTTGCAATCAAGAGATTTTTATCACCCTTTTCTCATCAACTGCTGCCTTGGACTGGCAACTTTACAGCCTCCTAGAAATAAGAGCCATAAAGAAGAGATTAATCACACACATATTCATTCTATCTTCAAGAAAACTCAACTGATATTTCAGTTAAGAACTACCAGGCAACTGAGAAGACTATAGAATTTCTTAATCTTAAACTCAGAGGTAAAAAGACAATAAACTCACCAAACTATCAAATCAACTATATTTCAGCCAATCTTCCCTCTTTCTCTAAGTCTGTTTATCTTCCCTCGACAATTCCAAGCAGTCAGAGCCAGTAATTGAAAAGCACTTGTTTTAAAACGTGAAGCATATGTACTGGAGGAATAGATATTATTCACAATGCTGAATAAACATGACTTAAATCAGGATTTAAAGTCTAATTATTGATGTACTTTAAGTCGTCTTGAAAATCTTACTTTACTTTAGTGATTATAAGCATTATTAAGAAAATCTATAATTTATTATTATTACTAATTAAACTTTCTTCTTTTGATCACTTGAATAAAAAGAACTTAATTCTAGCACTTTTAATAAAAACTGATAAAAGATATTCCCATTTTTCAATCTATTTATTTATACATAAAATAAACTTTTTATAAAGATATTTGTCACATATTTTTTATTTATTCACTCCCATAAAACTTCAGTAACGTTTTTTTGAAATAAAATAAACATTGACTTAATTTTTTTTCTAAATTCAATTATTACAATATAATGTGTATTATGTTTTCTGAAATAAAACTGGAAAAAATAGAGAACTTGCTACAATGTATTAAATAAATAAACATACTTAAAATATATTGTAATGATCCGCTATTTCGACATGAGAAAACATCAAAATTAAGCACAAATTATAATAGTCCAATGAAAATGAATAATAAAAAATAACTTTCGAGATTTTCCACTTAAATCCAAATAATGGAGACGAAACAAGATAGGAAGTAAAATATAATTTAATTTAATCATAAATTATAATAATGGCCAGACCTAGCTATATTCATAAAAATATTATAGACTTCAGTCATCTTTCCAGACTATTAAACCACTTCTAATTAACTGAAGGGAAATTAGATCCTATTAAGAATTTATTTTAGGTTTAAACAAGAGTGCCATCCAATACTGGGAAATCCATGGGAGGATATTCTGCACTATCAGTATTATTAAACCATATCACGACTAAATTTGTAAAGTATAAACTCTTATCTCACGAGCAATTACAAATTAATTTATTATATTTAAATGGGAAGAATTTACGAGAAGAGAGACAGGAAGTTAGATTAATAAATAACAAAAATATATATTTATTATGCAATAATACTCATTGATTAAACTGCCCTACATTATTTCAATAAACTCAATGCTATATATACATTAAAACATATATACTATTACTATAAATTATAAAATGCAAATAATAAATATATAAAATTATTATAAATTTTACCATCCTTCAGGTGATCACACTTCAATATTAAAAGTTTTATCAGTCCAAATAAAAATTCCTTTTTTGTTAAGCTTAGTCTATTCCAGTATTTTAGATGCTATAAAATGCATTCTTAAAAATTTAGAAACATTAAGTTTTTCAACATTTTTAGTTGCTTTGTATTTAGGTTATATTTCTCCATCTTTCTAAAGATAACTCATGAGAGGATTTTTATTTAACAGGAATATGTGCAGGCATAATTTTAACATAGAATAAGCACAAATGGCAATTTAAGTCTGATCACATATCAGGCTTTAATTAAATAAATAATTAATCCAGACTACATTGTATCCAGGATAAATGATACATACAGCGGATTTAGCAGCCATGTGTCATCATGATCATTTCACAAAATTGATTTTTATTCATAACTTGACTGCTAAATAAATATAAAACTTGGAAGTTTTTACGAGCAGCTAATGATAATTGTTAAACAAAAGACACTGAAAATGCTGGGGAGAACGAGAGCTTTTTAATAAAATTTTAATTACACTTTTTATTTAAACTGTACATCATTTTAAAAAAAATAAATTGTATCTTATTATCTTTCTAATCATTTTTTAAAGTTAATTTTATCAATTACAATAACAAAAATATTTGTCAAAATACAAAAATCTTTTATATAATCTTGACATTTTTAATGAAATAAAACTGGAATCTTTTATTTTTAAATCATATTTTAATTTCAAACTTTGAACTCTGAATGTTAAATTTAGAGACAATACAAGCAAATTTTAAATCTATGAAAGAAATCTTTACTTGTTTACCCTTTTTTTATTATCATTATTATTAAAATTGTTACTCTTAAAGTAACCTGTATTTAGCCATTCTTGTGGTCAATTATGAATCTTGCTTTGCAACTGATACAGTATATATATATTTTTCTTCTAAGAAAGTTTCATTTCAAAATGTAGCCGTCGCCCCCCCCCCCCCCCAAAAAAAAAAAACCACACGATACAGTTGCTACTTTGTTTACACTCTACGATTATCATAAATAAACTGCAATTATTTGCCAAAAAAAACAAAAACAAAGACAACTCTAAATTTGGTAACATTATTAGACATAACTTGATATAATTTTGGTTAAAAAGTGCCTCCCCCCCCCCACAAAAATAATAATTCATATATGAATAAAAATATAGGCCAATATTAAAAACAAATAATTATCTGTTTTATTATAGGTTGGAAATTAATTAAAGTTCCTGTTAAATTCTTTCTTATAAGGAGCCTAATATAATTGCAATTGACAATATAGAAATGAAATTTATGAATAAATTTTAATTTCTAGTACAGCCAATTTTTCTAAATACTTTTTGTTATTAGAATTGTTTATTTTTTAAATTTTGCACTACATAATTTTCATCACTAATAATTTCTTAAAAACCATTGTCATTTTCAATTTTATTTTCCTTTTTAAATCAGATTAATTTTCTAAATATGTAATTATAATGTTGCCAGATTCAATTTATTTAGATTACTGTTTGTTTTTAATGTGGTTGTATTAATCAAATATGAATCAAGACAGAATTAGGCCTTTCTACTTTTGCACAATTCTTTTAAGGCTTAATCTTGTTTCGTTATCTTCTATCCAGATTTTAAGACCAACTATAAAACCAGTATATCATAAGAATAGTTTATGTGGACATATTTAGTCTGGCTTTTTAACAATTATCTCAAAAAATATGAATTGTAGAAAAAAAAATTATTCGCAATATTATAGGTTGTTCATTATTAATGATTAACATTATATATTTAACTTTTTTCGCTTTTTTGGCACTGCACGCACTCTTGTGCGCTCATTTGATGACGTGTTATTTTCTTTCTTTGCTGACGTAAAAAGTATAAGCATGATGTCAATCAAAATACGGCCATGTTATAGCTCAATATCTTATCTTTCAAACAATCTTTACCTCAAAAAAATCGGCTGAAATTTGGATTTTTGGCAACAGTTTTAATCAAGGACAGTAGTTAATTTTTTTGTTTTTTTGATAATTTTTGTACTTATCACGAAGCGATAAAACACAAAAAATGGTTTATGGGCTGCAAGTGAAAATTTCTCGGGTGTTATTCACAAGCAAGGCCTACAATAGAGTTTCAACGTAATTACTCGTAAGTTAATATTTACAATTATAAAAAAATCTAAATAAAAAACAGAAAAAAAATATATATCAAGAACTGAAATTAAAATAATTACGTTGGCTTTCCCATATATACACCAGGAGTAGGTGTATGAGCTCTCTGAGTTATTGAATAATCTACACGAATACGTCTTCCATCAACTTCTAATCCATTACATCTTTCTTTAGCCTATTCATTCAACAAACAAAAAATATTTCAAATGCGGAGATAAAAAAAATGCCACAAAACAAACAAAAAAAAAAAAATACATACCATATGAGCATCCTCACTATTTTCAAAATACACAAATGCAAATCCACGTGAACGACCAGTCTAAAAACAAAATTAATAATAATATATGTATATGTTCCCAAATAATATATTTTGATTTGCTATATTTTATAATTAAAACTTTTAAGAGATTAACAAAATTTTTAAAATTAAATAATTAGACAGTTTTAATTCTACTTACATTAATATAAATAAAATAAAAAAATAGTCAAAAAATTTCAGAAATAAAAATATCTATAATACTGAAAACTATAATTTTAAAAGAATAAGATGTGCATCAATGTTTGACAGAAATAAATATATATTTTTGTTATAAAATATAAAAATGATTTATAAAGTCTAAAAACAAAATTAATAATAATATATGTATATGTTCCCAAATAATATATTTTGATTTGCTATATTTTATAATTAAAACTTTTAAGAGATTAACAAAATTTTTAAAATTAAATAATTAGACAGTTTTAATTCTACTTACATTAATATAAATAAAATAAAAAAATAGTCAAAAAATTTCAGAAATAAAAATATCTATAATACTGAAAACTATAATTTTAAAAGAATAAGATGTGCATCAATGTTTGACAGAAATAAATATATATTTTTGTTATAAAATATAAAAATGATTTATAAACCAAAGTTCAAGGTCCAATTTTTCAAAAAGAAATCTGAACAATTCTAAGAATACAAAAATGTCGTACATAAATATATCAAAATAATAATCAGTCAAAAAGCAAGCCTGCTTCTATCATTTGTTCTATCCTCAAAAGTTCTAGCAACTCCTTCCGGAACATTATCTATCAATTTATTACTTCCAGACTCTATTTCATTTACCACCTATAAAACATTTCTTTCCTAATTAACTGATCAGCTCATTTAGGTAACTAGCAACCTAATTTAAAATCTCAACACTGGAGTAGCAATTCTATTACAAATCTGGAAGTATACTAAGCTAAGAAATTACATTTAAATAAATTAAAAGTAAATTTTTAGATAACACTATTTTAGATTCAATTGTACAAAAATTAATATACAATGGAACCACAACATCTGCTGTCTTATGTTCCAAGCTCCCTTGCTTACATCGTGTGTAATAACATTTTTTGATAACTTTGACTAGAACAGAATATGTATTGTTTATTGAACTTCCAGTGTACAGTACCTTACATTTAAATTAAAAGGGCACATTTACAAATATTTTACTGAGTATGAATTCACTCCTCATTCGATGAAAAATAAGAATAAGGAAAAAAAACTTATGGTACTATATTTTTATTTCTTAAATAAAATAAATAGCGAATTATCCAACTTTCATTGTAATTATATATGCTTTATGTATTTTTTTTTTTTTAAATAACTTTTTCTCTTACATGATAGTGTAACAATCTCATTATCAAGCAACTATGATTTCTCTAATTGTTTTGATGTTTTTAAATCAGTATCAATTTAAATATATTTTTAAATTTTGTAAAACTTTCAGTATTATGCTTAGAAAACATTTTGGGAAAGAATACTAAAGAAAGAATAAAATGTATATTTCGCTCAATATAAACCGAAGAAATATTATAAGTAAATATGATTGCATATAGCATGCTCTGACAGAAAAATAGCTGCAGAAAGGAGTTTGCTATTAACTGAAAGGAGATCCTTTGATTCCTCTTGGAGGCTTTAAAGGAACAGAAACACAATAGTCTTTCTTCTCAGTTGCCTGATAAGGCAGAATGAATGTTTGTGTAAATGATAAATATTTTTCCAATAGATATATACAATTATGACAGACAAAAATAAATCATGGCCCTTATTCCCAGGAGACTGTAAAGTCACCAACCAAGGCAACGGTTGGTGGCCGAAGGCGGAGGGTGCTAAGAATCCCCTGATTGTGGACCCAGGCTGCCATTTGATGATGACTTTTTATTTAGGTACTTACAACTGCAGATCACTTTCAAGTGAAGGAAGATTGCAAGAATTAGAAGAACTGTCTTATATTAAATGGGACATTATTGGACTTTGTGAAGTTAGAAGAAAAGGTGAAGAGACAATTGATTTAAAAAGTGGACATGTACTCTATTATAAAGGCACAAATATTGGAAATACAAGTGGAGTAGGATTCATTATAAATAAAAAATTGGAAGAACAACATTGTGGAGATTGATGGTGTATCGGACAGAGTGGCAAGATTAGTTATACAACTTAATAGCAGATACCAAATGCAGATAATTCAGGTTTATGCCCCAACAAGTTCTCATAGTGATGAAGTAGTAGAAGATTTTTATATGGATGTACAAAAGGCTTTTGATCAGAGTAAACAACATTTTAAAATTGTTATGGGAGACTTTAATGCTAGAATTGGTAAACAAATGAAAGATGAAAGTGCTGTAGGTAATTTTGGTTATGGTAATAGAAATGAGAGAGGACATAGACTTGTGGAGTTTGCAGAAAAAGAAAAACTTTATATTATGAATTCTTTTTTTGAGAAAAATGTTAAAAGGAAATGGACATGGAAGCATCCAAATGAAGGTACAGCAGAATTGGATTATATTTTGACTAACAGAAAATACATATTTCAAGATTGTAATGTTCTTAATAAATTTAACACAGGAAGTGATCATTGATTAGTAAGATGTAAGATACGTGTTAATGCAAAACTAGAGAGACAAAAATTATTAAGAAAAACAATATTTACAGTTGATATTCCTAATCTTCAGAAACATTCTAATGAATTTAAATTAGAACTTACAAATCGGTTTCAAGTATTAGTAGATTTTGAACATGATTCAGATTTGAATGAAATTAATATGAAAATAACTGATACACTTTTAAAAACTGCAACAAAGATAGCTGGTAGAAAAAAGCAGCAATTGACCAATAAAATTTCTACTGAGACTAGAGAATTTATGAAGAAAAGAAGGAATATGAAGATATACAAAAATGATGCATTAAAAAGGATTGAATATCTCGAATTTTGTAAAATGGTGTGGAAAAGAGTTGAAAATGATATAAGAAAGTATAACTGTGAACTAGCAAGGAAAGCTGTAGAAGAGAATAAAAGTCTCAAGAGTGTAAAACAACATTTTGGTATTGGTAGGAAATTTATATCTGCAATAAGAAAAAAAGATGGAATTATTACTAAAAAGAGAGATGACATCATGAAATGGGTAGAAGACTTCTATCAAGAATTATATAGTAATAAAGAACAAGTACCTCCTATATCTATTATATCTTCCGAAATGTCCAGAATTTTAAATGAAGAAGTGAGCCATGCAATTAAATTTATGAAGAAAGGAAAGGCTCCAGGTAATGATGGAATTATAATTGATATATTAAAAGAAGCAGGTGAAGAAATAGAATTTTTTTTAGCAAAGTTATATACCAAATGTCTAAATGATAAAGATGTACCAGATGATTGGAAGAATGCAGTATTAATATTTAAAAAAGGTGATAAAGAAGATATTAGAAATTACAGACCTATCAGCCTTTTATCAGTTTTATACAAAATTTTTACCAAGATAATTACAACTCGTCTACAGAGAACATTGGATTTCCACCAACCAAGAGAACAAGCTGGATTTAAAAGTGGTTTTAGTACAGTAGATCATATCCAGGTATTGAGAGAAGTTATAGAAAGGACAAATGAATATGAGTTGCCATTATGCTTTGGATTTGTAGATTATAAAAAGGCATTTGATTCTATAAACATTTCTTCAGTGATTAAAGCATTGGATCATCAAGGTATAGATCCAGGATATTGTCATATTTTAAAGAATATTTATAAAAATGCAACAGCAACAATTAGATTACATAATGATACTGGGAAAGTCAACATTGAGAAGGGTGTAAGACAGGGTGACTCCATATCTCCAAAACTTTTTACAGCAGTGCTGCAAGAAGTATTTTGTGGATTAAAATGGGAAGCTAAAGGAGTGAAAGTAAATGGAGATTATTTAAGTCATTTAGATTTTGCAGATGATGTAGTTGTTTTTGCAAATAATGCTTTAGAGCTGCAGGAAATGTTGCAGGAGTTATCAGATGAAAGTAGGACTAAAGATAAATGTTAAAAAGACTAAAGTAATGTTTAATGGATTTTCTCAAAATATGAAAATAAAGATTGATTATGATGAGTTAGAAGAAGTTAACAGTTACAAATACCTTGGTCAGATTATTAATACAGATGGAAACATAATGGATGAAATTAATCATAGAATTAAACTTGGTTGGAGTGCTTTTGGTAGAAATAACTTGATACTAAAAGGAAATATGCCTATGTGTTTGAAAAGAAAGGTTTTTAATAAATGTGTTTTACCAGTTCTTACTTATGGATCTGAGACTTGGACACTTAATAGAAGAGCAATACAGAGACTTCAGACCACTCAAAGAAGTATGGAGAGATGCATGTTGGGAGTAACAAGAAGAGATCGAAAACGCAATATATGGGTAAGAGAACAAACAGGTGTTACTGACCTCATTGAAAAAATTAAGACTGAAGTGCAGTTAGGCTGGACATATTGCTAGAAGAGATGATAATAGATCAACAATTAAAATCTTAAAACTGGATTACAAGAGATTGTAAAAGACCCAGAAAGAGACCACATGTGAGATGGATGGATGAAATAAGAAAAGGGGGGGGGGGGGGGTGGGGAAGAGAAGCTAAAGATCAGAGAAGATGGATTGAACTTGGAGAGACCTTCATCCTGCAGTGGATTGATGATGGTTGATGATGATGATATTGTAAAATTTATTTCAAAATTTTAATTTTTATACATGATTGCCTACTGCATTCAGGGATGAAAAAACAGCTGTTCGCATATCATAAAATGTATTAAATTACCGTTTTATTTTTTTATTATTTATTTACACCTTTATTTACTTTGTTTTTGACCAGCATATAATTGAAGTCATGTATATTAATTAACAGCATAGTTTGTGGCTTTACTATATTTTAAATTTACTATACAATTTGTATCACTATTTTCTTCTCATAGAGAATATAATTTAATTTATCAAAGTCCACCTAGAGTGTAAAATTATGATCAAAAATGATATTAATTTTTTTATGAATAAGATGGCATTATGATAGATTTAATTTTAGATAGTATTATTTTTATTTAATAATGAGTATTAAACTGTTATAAAACTATTATTACATTTGTAATTACAAGCACTTTGGGGCTTAGAGATAAGCAATGCATGTAGCAGTTCTTTTTGCCTAAATGAAGACTAATTAATTAGAAGCTGGTTATGAATCTGTTGGCTTTAAATAAGTCAAGACATATATTAAAAGAAAATAGTTCACTGGTAACACCTAGATGGTTAGTCAGTCAGCTGCTTAAAGAGTTATGACATTCATGTTCATATAACTGAAAATCAGAATGTGTCAGTTGAAAAGAAAATACTTTCAGCTAGAAACAATGGATTTAAAAAAAGCCAATAGTGTAAATTAAATCACAAATAACAATGCCAATAAATGACATTTATATAGATATAACTGCACATCATTTTTAGCCCAAAAGAATGGCTTTACAAAAAGTCAATATTGCAAAGTAAATTTTTATTTAAAAAATACCATTAAAAAAAAATTTACAATCTGACACAACTTGGGAGAAAATTATCCTGGAAAGAAAACACTGTCAAAATACCTACAACTATAGTTTCTTCAAAAAAAGAAAAAAATAAATTTAAAAGATGAATCAATTAATAATAAACAAAATGCTGGAGGTTAATATGAAATAGTGAACTATTAAAACTAATGAAATAAAAAATCAGAAAATTAAAAAAATTTTGTACATGAAAATGAATTTAAAATTGTAAAAAAAAAAAAAAAACTTTCAACCTATAATGATGTTTTCAAAATTGCTGTGATGCTAGGCATTTTTTTTATCAATGTTTAACAGAATTATATTAAAATAAATAGTAGGATATATCATTTAAAAAAAAAATAATAATAATAAATACTTCAATAAGTTTTAATTCCATCATATACACCAAAAGTTTTAAAAGAATCATATTACTGTAATCAAAAATATTGATAATATCTGTGCAAATAGAAATCAAAAATTAAAATACAATAAACCATTTATTTACAAAGACTGACCGACTATCTAAGCAGATGAAAGGCAAATAATGAAAAAGTTTTGTCAAATTATAAAATTTACTTCATGATTAACTATATCAAAGTCCCAACATTAATGTTTCATTTCATTTCAAACAAACAACTGAAAATAAAGTATGAAGTTTGATATTACTTTCAATATCAAAATGTATAAAATTAAAACAAAATTAAACCTGGAATTTCAATATTAATTTTTTCTTCTAATATAAAAGAATAAAATCAGGAATAAAATCCAGTAATTTATTAAATTAAAATAACTGAAATAAAGAATTTTCTATGTATATAAATACAGGAGGCATGATTTATCTAATATTTTTACTGATTTAATCATTGCCCAGAATTTTAAATGAAGAATGAGACGTGCAATTAAATGTATGAAGAAAGGAAAGGCTCCAGGAAATGATGGAATTATAATTGATATATTAAAAGAAGGAGGTGAAGAAATAGAAACAATTTTAGCAAAGTTATATACCAAATGTCTAAATGATAAAGATGTACCGGAAGATTGGAAGAATGCAGTAATAATATTAATATTTAAAAAAGGTGATAAAGAAGATATTAGAAATTTCAGACCTATCAGCCTTTTATCAGTTTTATATAAAATTTTTACCAAGATAATTACAACTCGTCTACAGAGAACTTTGGATTTCCACCAACCAAGAGAACAAGCTGGATTTAAAAGTGGTTTTAGTACAATAGATCATATCCAGGTATTGAGAGAAGTCATAGAAAAAACAAATGAATATGAGTTGTCATTATGTTTTAGATTTGTAGATTATGAAAAGGCATTCGATTCTATACACATTTCTTCAGTGATTAAAGCATTGGATCATCAAGGTATAGATCCAGGATATTGTCATATTTTAAAGAATATTTATAAAAATGCAACAGCAACAATTAGATTACATAATGATACCGGAAAAATCAACATCGAGAAAGGTGTAAGGCAAGGTGACTCCATATCTCCAAAACTTTTTACAGCAGTGCTGCAAGAAGTATTTTGTGGATTAAAATGGGAAACTAAAGGAATGAAAGTAAATGGAGAGTATTTAAGTCATTTAGATTTTGCAGATGATGTAGTTGTTTTTGCAAATAATGCTTCAGAGCTGCAGGAAATGTTGTAGGAGTTAGCAGATGAAAGTAGAAAAGTAGGACTAAAGATAAATGTTAAAAAGACTAAAGTAATGTTTAATCGATTTGCTCAAAATATGAAAATAAAGATTGATTATGAAGAATTAGAAGAAGTTAACAGTTACAAATACCTAGGTCAGATTATTAATACAGATGGAAACATAATGGATGAAATTAATCATAGAATTAAACTTGGTTGGAGTGCTTTTGGTAGAAATAACTTGATACTAAAAGGAAATATGTCTATGTGTTTGAAACACAAATGTGTTTTACCAGTTCTTACTTATGGATCTGAGACTTGGACACTTAATAGAAGAGCAATACAGAGACTTCAGACCACTCAAAGGAGTATGGAGAGATGTATGTTGGGAGTAACAAGAGATCGAAAACGCAATGTATGGGTAAGACAACAAACAGGTGTTACTGACCTTATTGAAAAAATTAAAAGATTGAAATGGAGTTGGGCTGGACATATTGCTAGAAGAAATGATAATAGATGGACAATTGAAATTTTAAACTGGATTCCAAGAGATTGTAAAATACCCAGAAAGAGACCACATGTGAGATGGATGGATGAAATAAGAAAATGTGCAGGGGTGTTGTGGAAAAGAGAAGCTAAAGATCGGAGAAGATGGATTAAACTTGGAGAGACCTTCATCCTGCAGTGGATTGATAATGGTTGATGATGATCAATGCATTTAACTCAATTGAAAAGATGGTGCTGCTTAAAATTAGTCAATTGTTCACTAAAGTTTATTTATATTATAAAGTTTTCTATATGGTAGAAATTATGAGATTTAAATGGAAAATTAGATTAGTTTTAATTTTTTCGTTTTTATGACATATTTAGAATGGGTTATAAAGTAATTTCATGAACAAAATAAAATGCACATAGGCTTGATGATGGTGGATTTTTTAAGTCAAAATAATTAAAAAACTAAATCAAAAATATCATCTTAGTTATTAGATTTATAGTATGCTAGAAATTATGCTATTCTCATCCTTTTAATTCAATGAATGATCTACATAATTTTCTATAGCATTTTGAATACAATCTATTTTAAAGATCTTGATTGATGTGCTAAGCGGAAAGTTATCAGCCTAAGAATAAAAACCAACTGAAATATATTTATATCTGCTTATAGAAATATTAATATTCAGATGTGATGATGTATTTAACAGATTTAAAGATAGGATCTAAAACTAATGTATGTAGGACTTCTGTGAAACATTGTAGGGAAATGAGAAACAGACCTCTATTAATAGCATAAAGGCACTGCTAAAATTTAATTTTAAGGTTGCACCATAATATTCTGGATAACAAGCTAACATCAGCATACTCTTCAATTTGTTAAACAGAATATTAAATCTACAATTATAAAATGTCTTCATTGAACTGATCAGTTGTCATGAAAAAAGTAATGTTATTTTTGATTACCTCAAACTTACTCTAAAAAAAAAATACAATACTAATGACTTTCATCTGAAGAATATGATTAAGAATAAATATAACAGATACCTACAATTAGGCAAGATAGTGAAGTGCTTCAGAAAGGTTTGCTGCAGAAAAAATTAAGACATTGCAAGATGTTCAAGAAATGGAGAAAAAAGAAAGATATTTGTGATTCACGATTGGTTTACATGGACGTTATAAAACTCATCTTTAACTTTTTCTTTTTTGTTCTGCTTAAATTATAATAACAATGCAATATTCCTTTATAAGTAGTTGCTAATGATGATGAATTGAAATAATCCCATAAAAATGTATTTCTAGTAGCCTTACTACCGTGATTAAAACTTAAAAATAGGTTATCAATAATATTAATTGACATCCATATAATATTGATATATTAAAAACTTACATGATGGTCATAAACTACTTGTACTTGATCAATAGGTCCATATTTGGAAAATACATCCTTTAAATCTTTATCCTGTGTATACAAGCTTAATCCAAACACACCTAAGCACCGACCAGTAGGAGGATTTTCCTTTAAAAAAAAAAATGTAAAACTGAATTAGTTTGGATAAATGTAAATGATCTAAAAACATTAATTCAAAATCAAAAAAAAAAACCTATTAAAAACAAATGCACAAAACAAAATCAAATTAAATAAATTTAAAAAAAAAAAGGAAAACTAATAATATATCAGCTTTTTTCTCTACTTATTTAGAATTAATATTTCTTTTTTTTTTTCCCCTGAGTTGTTTACTAATTTTAGTAAATACACTTGGAAGTGTTTATAGATATTATAATAAATTATTTTTAAATAAATTGTTTTAATATTTATAAGGATTAAAAAAAAAGCTTAGTTTAGCTGATTTGCCAAATACTTTCATAATTTATTTCTTCTGATTCATTTGACATTTGTTATGTAATAGCTCATCAATATGCTTTTTCTTCCACTCTTAATTTTTATGCCCCATCTCACCCCCATTTTTCACATGGAACCTTAAAATAGATTATTGTGAAAAATATTTCAAAAATAAGTTATCTACAATATTGTGGGATGGATGAATGACACACTACCCACAACTAACCTGCGCAAGCATACTTTCACATGTCAAACCAACATCTCAATTTGAAATCAGACCTCATCTTATGATAAACTTGATTAATGAGCAAATGAATTTTATAATCAAAAATCTATTAATATTGCCTCCAATGGTATTTTAGTGAATAGTGGTGCAACAGCTACAGAAATAAGAATCTTAGGCTCCCAAAATAAAAAGCAACTAATATTAGCAAAACATGGATAACCTCTAATTTCAAGTATGTCATTTACAAGGCAATCTCTTCGTTTCAAAAACACAATAAAATTGCTTTAACTACAAACAATCAGTATACAATAAATCAAAATCAGATACCCTACTACCCAGTTGATGTAATTGCATTTCATGAGACATCAGTCCTCTAATAATGTACATCTTTTTAAAACTCCTAGGTTTATATTAGTTTTTGACTGGAAACATTTTAAATAATTCATTTATCATTATTTAAGAATATGTTGTAGATAGTTTTTATGTATGCAATATTTATAATATAAACCTGCTAATACAAACTGCCCATATCCTTTTTTTCCATGATCTATTTACACCTTCTATAATCATGGATCTCAATTCTCACATTAATTTTTGGACATTTACAATTAGTTTTTCTTAATTGCTAATGTGGATATTTTAAAACATTTACAAATTTTAGAAAACAAAGAGAAACATTACATTTAGGCTTATGATAAAGAAGCAATTTCTTGATTTACTTTGTTCTTTCTATAAAAAAAAAATTTATCAAGACATGCAGATCTTTTGTTATTGAATTATTTTCCTCATAGCCAACATAAAACAAATCAATTATTAACAAATTTGAAATTTAAGCCTTCCAATACTCAGATGGAATTTAAAAGAATTGAATAAAGTAAACACATTGGAAGCTAGAAAAAAATATATAATAATAAAATCTCATTCTTTTCTTTTGTTAATATAATCCTTAATAAACTCAAAACACCTGCTACTGGTTTCCAAATTAAAACAAAATAATGCTCTTTACAACCAATGATCCAATAATTGTTGACAAACTTAGAAATTTCTTGATGATGCTAAAAAAGGATAATGGGGAAAAAACTTGAGTTTTTCAAACACTAATTATTAAACTGAGATTTTATAAGTTGCATTCAAAACATTAAGAATATTCTGTAAATTATCATTTGAACTGTAAAAATAGTGTAATCATCAGCATATTGTAAATCCAGAATCCAAGAAAATTAAAGTTCTTGTTTTTGCTTATAATTCAAATTAAAAATTTCACCATCAAACCTACATCATATTTTGATCTGTCTGATTAAGCCACTTACAAATAATTTCAAATACACTTTCAGAAAAAATGAAGACAATGTTGGTGCACGAAGTACACATCCTTGTTTAACACCAGTTTTCATTCAAATACCGGATTTCTGTCTATAATAATAACACTTCATATCATTCTCATGTAAAAAGCTATTTAATACGAATAAATGTGGTGGATATCCAATTAATTTCAAACGATGCCATAAACCTATTATCTGAATCAAATGCCTTGATCAAATCAATAAAAGCAATATATAAATCACTTCACTGGTCCAGACATTTCTTGCATTTGTTTGGCAATAAAAATCATACTTATAGTATTTCTTGATTCTCTAAAATCACAGTAAATCTCTGGTAACCATTCATTTATAACTGGATGCAATCTATTCAATAAAATTCTTGAAAGTTTGTCTATTCCCTTTGTTTTTAAAAATTAGAACAATAAAAACATTCTTAAAATAGAATGGCACAACTTCATGAGTCCAGACATTTCTAAAAAAAATCCCATATATTTTTGAAACTATCATATCACCATATTTTAAAATTTCTCCTAGGTATTTCATTAGGACCTGCAGCCTTTTCATTTTAAGATTACAAAGTAGTGTTGTGACTTCAGTAAACTGGATCAATAATCATCAATAGTAATCTGGCCCATAGAGAGATTCAGAGAGTAGTCACATCACTAATTCATCCATTTTTTGCAATTCGTTCTCATCATTGCCCAGTTCTTCAATTCCACATAACTATTCCCATCTCTTATATTATCCAACAATGTCAATATTTTCCATCTTTCTTCTTGTTTCTACTCACCATTCCTTCCAAAACATCTTTCATTAAATTATACTTTCTTTTTAATATATGTCCAATTCAGTTTGTCTTTTCTAATTTCCTCAATCAACCTTAATTCCTTCATTTACTCTTTGCCTAAATCTAAATAAATAGGTAAAATGAATATATCATTAAAAGCAGTCATCCCAATTCTTCTATCACTATTCAAAAAAATGATCAAATACTTTTTCCATCTGCTCAAAATACCATTGGCTAGATTTAATAGGATTGAGATATATCTTTTCTGAGATCCATATGTTGTTTTCAATGCATCAAAAAGTGATCTAGAACAATCATGATCAGAGAATGTTTATATCTTCTCTGTAGTTTTAATCCAGCAATTCTTTTTAAGCCTTCTTATCAATCATTGAACTTCTGCATTCAGATCTTTATATTTATTACGAAGTTCCATAGTTAATCTATTATTTTGCCAAGCACAGAATACCTGTTTCATTTTAATTAAATCACTAATAATAATACTATAATCAGAAAAAGTCATGATTCATCTTATTGTTTTGAATACAGATGCATCCATGTTCCTTTGTAGTGTTTTTTCTGCCGAAACAAAAAGTTAGTGATAGCCAATCTATGTGTTGCACATAAATTCAATAACAAGCAAGTTGAATTTTCAGCCCCAATATCATTATTTTTCAGTAACATTTAGTAAAAATCTACTATTTGTGTTAACACAAGCATTAAAAGTTTGTGCCAACCCTGTAGATGTATTGCTATTTTGGGAGTTATGATGGTGCTGCGATTGCTATATTTTCTATTATTTTAAGCCTATCCATAACCTTACATTACTATGCGCAGTTTTATTTTATTGCAATTACTATTTTAAAATTATTAGTGTGTGTGTGTGTGTGGGGGGGGATCTGAAGATGTCAGCATTATATGGATCTTTTAGCTAATAACAATATCTAATTTTCATGATAATAATGTGAGACATATGTATTGTTAATAGAAATGACAATTTCTGATTGGAGGAATGTTTTAGCTTGAACCCAAATAAAGAAAAATTACAAACAAAAGGGAAAATTATAATTTTCAATAATTTGTTTACAAATTAAGTTATTTATACAATATTTTGTAAAAAATATTTATTTCAAAACAAAATCCTATACCAATACAACGTTTTCTTTGAAACATTTATTTTAAAAGACAACTTTTAAAAAGTTCATTATGACAAAGCGAAAGTTTCTACTGGGTAAACAAGAAGAATAGCCTTTTGTCAAAACGGAAAAAAATTACTTTTTCAAAATTTCTCTTTTTGATAATAACTAACCTTAAATTTATCTTGGTTTATATAACATAGAATTTAAATATCTAATATTTCAATAATCAATAAAGTAAGTCATATATATCGTGTAACATTGCTTTTATAAGCTTGTATTTACAAATATGTAATATAGGTACGCTCCCTATATTATCTAATATTTAATTTTATTAACTTTTGGAATAGATAAATTATGTCCAATGGTAGCAAGTGCCATTATTATAAATAAGAACTCTATTTAGAAATTTATTTTCATATTTTGCAAACATAAAAATATTAACTTTTAGAATGTCTATCATTTGAAAGCTTACATTTGTAATAAATATTATCAATATATGATATAGAGAAAAGATTTAATTGTAAAAATAGAATATTCATTTTAAATATGGAAAAATATGGACAAAAATCTCACTAGGGTCCATTCGAAATAGAATGTTTGCAGCTAAACAAGTTAAAGTCTCCAAGAAAAAAATTCAACTTTATAATAATAGCTGCATTAAGGACATTCAAAAACAAAAAGAACTTTTCCTTCATTGCACAGGTACTAATAAAATGTAAGTTTTAAGATCATATATCTTTCATTGATACATTACATTTTACAGCAAATCCAACACTATGTACTCTTAGCCTTTCCAAAAAAAAACCCAACAACTTGTATCCATCATCTATGTTAATAATTATTTTCCATCTGGGAGATGAGTTTCACTAACAGCAGCTATATTAATCTTAAATCTTAATAGTTCCTTAGCAACAGGAGAAGTTTTCTGTTCTGATTTTGAAGAGCTTGAATCAAGTAAAATGATACTTATCTTTAGTATTATCACACTGCACTTTGCTTTATCACTACTAATATTATTATTCCTACCACTGAAATGATTAATCTGCCAGAACCTGGCCAAACTGTGTGAGACAGGCCATTTTAGATACTTTTTAGGTCCTTCCACTTCTGTAGTAGGCATGGAGAATCCCTTAAGTTGCCTACACATATAATCTTTGCCAGGCAAAACTTGTCTCACTGAAATAGTTCCAAACTAACTCATTTGTGATTGTACTGCTTTGAACAAAGACCGTAACTAAGGAGTATCCCCATCATTGCTTCCTTAATTTTGGGGGGCTTAAGATAAAAAAAAGAAGACAATATTGGAATCAGAAATGCTGTGGACGTAGATAAAAAATAGAAATATTGTTGACACACACCCAATCCCATTGTCAGTCATTATAAAAAGACTGGACTGTACATTAACTTACGTGATTGAAGAAGAAAAGGCGAAACAGAAAAGACTGCATCAAAAACAATATCTAGCCTTTGCTGAACCAATAGCCTATCCTACAAAGCATCAACCCTTGGACAGGCACTGTTTATTTGTTATTGTTGGCCTTTATATGTAAAGACCATTTCATTATCTGCTACCTGTGGAGCCTGTCTGTAATCTGAGCGCAACATCTGATATTTACTTATTTAGCAATAACGTTTTTGGCTTATAATCCACAAAGCATTAGTTCTTATGCACAAAGATATATTAAGGATGATACCCATAAATTAGATTAGCCATTATAAGAAAATAAATTCTAATCATTTTACCATAGCAAATATTTGATGGAATTAATTACATTTGCTATACTCTATTCTGATTCATATTAGACTCCTACAGACTCTGAAACATCCTTATTTGTTAAAAATTTCCCTGGTTTATTATTCCTGTGACCACTAGTTTATTTGGTATATAGTTTTCTTATTCTTTATTATATGTTTATAAGGATTTCCCATCTTTAATCACTTTCTCTTATCCAATTCTATTTTTTTTTTCTATTATCATCTCACTAATTTCAAGTCTTACATTATGATATCTATATTCATGCTTTTTATTTCTTATCTAATCTATCCATTCCCTTTTTTAAAATCTTGCTTTAGTGTAATGATCACTTTGATACCTACTATTATCTCATTCATTAAGTATATCTTGTTTTTCTTCATTTCCTTTTGAATGACTTATATACTTCTTTTCTAATTATTAAACTTGCTTCTTTTTCTGCTTTTAATATCCTCCTTCTGTTAGAAATTTCTTCTCATAACTTCGTATCTTTTTTTATACTCTATTCTTATCTAACATATTTTCCAGGTTTTGTAATTACTTTTGACTTTTTTTTATCTATAGCTTTACTTTCCTTTTCACTCTTTGTAATGTTTTTAATCTTCATTTCAAACATTTTTTTCTTTGGCATAGCTGAAATTTTCGAAAAATACCTAATAAAAATAAGTAAATGAAGTACCACATTAATAATGTCTGTTACCATACTATTGTATATGAATATTATATTTCCAAAAATCTCAGAGCTGCCCAGCATTTAGGACAATTTATATGCTACCAGACTATTCATCAAAGATTCCTGTGGCTAGCATAATATTAAAACTAGTAAATACTATATCTTCATTCTTACTTTTCAGAGATATAATTTCCTTTAACTATGATACTAATAACTAAACTCGTACCTTTTATTTAAATCAAGTTCTACTAGGATATGGCTGAATACAAATGGGCACTTTTTTTTTTCTCATATGTCATAGCATCGGCCGGGATACGAACCACACCTGTCTGCAACCAACTACTTACTTGCAAGGCGGGTGCGATGACCTCTCGGCTAACAACGCTCGACACAAATAGGCGTGACTGCATCCAACTCATATTTCGTAGCATATAACTATAGCTGTTTAACAAGTGTGGGTGGGCTCTCACACTAAGTATTTTAATAAATAATATTCACTTAACTATTTCTACAGAAGTTATAAAGAAAACTTGGAAATTATAATTAAAATTATGTGATCAAATTCTTAATCTGACTGATGATGATATGAATAATAGAAATGCAAATCATTATTTATAAACAACAAATAATTTTATTAACAAAATATTAATATCAACAATTATTAAATTAAGAATAAATAAAAATAATAGTTTTAATCATGTTCTCTGAACATGTATTTAAATATAAGCTCTGTTACTAAATAATATCAGATAGATTAATTATGTTTAGATTACAAATTTATTAAAGAATATTGTAAACACACCAGATATGACTAAGTACTAAATATAATAAAAAAAAATTAGGAGATTCATCTCAGTTTTATAAGATCTTAAATATTTCCTCTATAGGAGCATTCCATTTACATGGGTATTCATTTAAATTTTAGCCGTTTATTTCTGACTACAACCATTTAACTCTTTATAAAACAAATATAAGATAATATCATATACAATCTTTAGCCATAGACCAAATCCTTTATTTATAACAAATTATGAAGAACATCGGTATAATAAGATATTATACTATACCATTATCAACTCAGAAAGATAAAATCTATAAAATAAGAGCATCTTTAAATCCATATGAATATACAATAACATTAATATACAATAACATTAATAATAATAACAGCAACTGATCTTTAACAATAAGTACACACGCAAACATCTTACTTACATTAAAATATTTTAAACATACTACCTGAGCTTCAGAATGGCGAGAACGTTGACAAAACATTATTCACATGCAATAAACTTTAAAATATTTATAATAAACATGACAATAAATACATTAATAAATAATTTATTATTCATTAAAAGTTCATGAATAATATAAACTTCAAGTTCTATGCTCACACTTAATTGCAGGGTCCGGCTAAGCAAATTTATTCATTTTATGATCACACAAATTATTTTCTTCTTTCAAAAAAATTTGTTTAAAATTATATATAATGCAAGACCTTTTTTAATATGCAATTATAGTTCCGAATATTTCTTTGATTGACATCCATCCATTTATGGTATGGCTTGCCATTTAAATTAGCAATAAGAAAATTGTTTTCAATAATTTTGAACGAATCTTAGTGGTAATAATGTAACATTCCCAGGGCAATTAGATTTCAAGCTATTTATCTCATTAGTAAATGGCGGATGATATTCTACTTATCAATTTCAAAAAACTATTTTTTTAAGATAGTAAAACAAAATCGTTTAACTAAATCCAAATTTCACAAGTGTATTCTAAGTAAATATCCAAAGAAATTGTAGATAAAGATAAAATCCATAATATTTGGCTTGAAATATTTCAAGTTTGAAAAATATCTGAGGCTCGAACATTTTGGTTGCATTTTTATAATTTCCAGATTTTATGAAAAATTATTGGCATAACAAAGCAAGCATTTAAATATAATGTTATTTAATATTTGATGATGATCACAGAAGGCTCACCTCCACCCTAAAGGCGAATGCTTCCTTTAGCCAGATACTATATGCAATAAGATAGCCACAATGACAAATTTTAAACTTTACAGCATATAAGTTTTCAGGCCAAGTGTTAACAGAATAGAATCTCTAATTTCTTTGAGCATTCTCTTTTATACAGTTTTAACACTTGATTGATAAATGATGTTAATTCGAATTCTTATTCCACTCAAGTGCAATTTGTACACGAAATCTGAATGCAGTTGGCACAGTGATCATTTTTCCAAATGAGTTTTTCTTCTTGCCTTCAACAGGCAACAAAAATCAGCCATCTTAATTTATGTTTTACAAATATGAAACATTTTAAATATAATTATTATAAAATTTAAAATACAATAATCTGCTTTTATTGTAAATATTTGTTACTAATATCAAAATAAAGTTTTTAATCTTAAATTTAATGTTTTTGTGGTGTTATACAATTTACTATTATATTCCCATGGTTTTGTTTATTCCCTTTTAAACATATCAAATACTATTTATTTTAAACAAAAACTTCATGAGCACATTCAGATACATTTAAAAATTAAATGTAGGCTGTGTTTTGTTTACAAGTGATTTTAAAATCAAATATAAATTACTAGAATTATTGTTCTGTTACGATCGATTTATTTAACTTAATAGTGAACTTTAAACGATAAAGTGTTTTTCAGTGTATTGTAAAATTAGAAAATTAAATTTGTTGATGAATATTCTCCGTAAACTGTGGATTTGACCACAATTTCTAACTTTCAATATAAGTTTTTAACTTGTTTAAAAATATGTTCGCCATGTTAGATTTCCTTAATAAAGTACACAAATATAAATATGGTATGATTTAAATTATTGCTATTATTAAAAATTTTTTTTAGTTTGTCACATGATCACTGCAATATAAACTTTAGAGCAGTATAGTTGATAACACTATTAAGAAATTTACCAATTATAGTAACATGAAATAATATAATCACTCAAAACCAGTAGAGTTTTCAAATGATGGCTCTGCAGCAGATAGCTATTATAAGATGGGTTCGAATTATGGATTTATGCAGATAACTATAATGGTCATGTGAGCCATATAGAGTTTATCATCACTTCTGATCTTAACAGTTTCATAATATTAAAAAAACCCACAGTACTGTGTTGCCTGCATAGAAAAAAGGCATGGAAGTTTTTTTGACTATTGAAATGATTAGACACAAATCAAGTGTTCAGAGAGACTGCTTTATTGCTTATCAAACTTCGCCTTACTTAGATATGCCAGTTCCTGCAACATCTGAACTGCATTGTAGTTTTGACTTTGTATTCAGATGAGGAGTCGTGAATAATTCTAATGGATAAGTTACTTCAACATATTTATTTTTATCCTTTTGCTGCATAGTTACAATAACATTTAATTAGTTGTAAACAATCATTTTATAGTAATCATCTGATTATATAATTTAGATGGATTCTACCTAACAATGAAATTTTTTTCATTAGATAAAAAGACAGACTATAAAAATAGCATTATTATTATTAATATTCTATATTGCACTAAATCTAAACTTTTGTTTTTTTCTGTATAGCTTCATATGTATTGTATCTGAGCCATTTACAACCTAAAGACTATTTTAGACTTGTTCTCTATCACTCTCAATTCATTAATTATATAGCTATCTAACAAGGACTAGCTATGGGATTTCTGGGTAGGCAAGTCATGTGGTATACCATTTTATTGCAAATTTTGTAAGGAATTTATATAATTATAATTTTTAAAAGTATAAAAATCTAATTTTTTTTTTTACCATTTTTTTTAAATATATGTCTATATTTTTTCAGCTTTATTACATTCCTTGATATATTATTTATTTTGATAACATACACCACTTGACTTTTTCATCATGCAAAGTGAAATTATCATATGTATTAAATCAAAATTTCCAAAAATCCAATACGGCTGCCGAGAAGTGAAAAGGTGAAGTAGCTTATAGCAAAGTCAGAATGACTTTTCTAAATGAAACACGTTAAAATTACTCCTTTTTTCTCTCCCAGCTAAAAACTAAACTCAAAATATTTAATTGTCCTTTTTATAATTAGCATATATTTTTAATTTTAATAAACAAATTAAAAATATTTTTGAATTAACCAAGTTGTAACGTCAACTTTACAAAAAAGGAAAAAAATGTAGTGGATTCTTATGTTGAATTCATAATATATATAAGCTTTCTTTTTTTAAAAAAAATTATAAATAGCCAAGACATTATTTAAAAACTCAGAAAAAAAAAAAAAAGAAATTACAATGACATTTCTAAATAAACTGAAAATAAAATTATCTAGTATCCAAAAATAAAAATAAAAATAATAAACAAAAATTTGTAAACAAAACAAAATATACCATCATTTCAGGTGCATCAATGAAAACTTACTGAACCAATATCAATGTGTTTGAAATTCGGTCCGCCAACACTGCTAGACTGGACAACCTTAAAATATTTCATTGTCATATTGTATTGTCATCTATTTCTAACATGTGTACAAAATTTAATATAAACAAATAAACAGAGTTTCTAAGTTAAATAAAAAGAATTTAAAAAATGTTAATTGTGAGTTTAAATACATGGACACATTCATTTTACTGTAAAAATGATTATAAATTTTAGACTTGTGAATTTCAACAAAAATTTAGGAAGTACAGAGATGAAACTGAGATCTGTTAAAGCTAGAAATATTTGGGTGTTTTATTATTATTATTTATGCTGCCAAGTCAAAATCAATTTCTGATTTTGTATAAGGCATTTTATCTATTAGTAAAATATTCAATATAGAATATTGAAATGGTTTGCTTGCTTTCTTTTATGAAGATAAAAATATTTTATTGCTGAAATGATCAATTATTGTTAACATCATAACCACAATGCTACTGCCCCCAAATAATGGTAATAAGTCATTAAAAAAAACGGTAGTTGTGACTTATGCCCAATGTGGTCGCTGGATGACACTGCAGTACCATCAACAACCCCCAAGAAGCATGCAAATGATAAATTTTTATCCGAAAATCGCTGAAATCAACAAATTAAAAGTGCCTAAGGCAAAAATAAATTGAACAAATCCTTCTAAAATAAAAAAAAAAACAACAAGAAAACACTATAAAATTTCAAATTACAAAACCAAAAATCGGTGAAAATGCACCAAACACAAACACGCCCCCCCCCCCATGAAAAATTACTACCCAAAATTGCTGAAATCGACAAATTAAAATTCCCAAATCGAACAAATCCTTCTAAAATACAAATTAAAAAAACAAACAAACAAGAAAATGCTATGAAATTCGAATTACAAAAACAGAAAAACTTTAATGGTAAATATCAAAAAAATTAACGAAGCTGACTGATGGGGCTTCCTTCATTAATGGGAGGAATTACAAAAACAGAATTTCATCAATATTTAGCTTTCAACAGTTGCAAATATGCATCTGCGATCAGATTCAAACAAATCCATCTACAATACAAATTAAAAAACAAACAAACAAGAAAACACTATAAAATTTCAAATTACAAAAATAGAAATCGGTGAAAATGCATCAAATGCAAACACCCCCACCCCACCCACGAAAAATTTCTATCCAAAAATTGCTGAAATCAAATTAAAATGCCTAAATTGAACAAATCCTTCTAAAATACAAATTTAAAAAACAAACAAACAAGAAAACGCTATGAAATTCAAATTACAAAAGCAGAAAAACTTTAATAGTAAATGTCAAAAAAAATTAACGAAGCTTCATCAATGACTGATGGGGCTTCCTTTATTAATGGCAGGAGTTACAAAAACAGAATTTCATCAATATTTACCTTTCAACAGTTACAAATACGCATCTGCAATCAGATTCGAACAAATCCTTCTAAAATACAAATTTTTAAAAAATAAACAAGAAAACGCTATGAAATTGAATTACAAAAGCAGAAAAACTTTAATGGTAAATGTCAAAAAAATTAATGAAGCTTCATCAATGGCGGGAATTACAAAAACGGATTCCAAAGCAGTGATTATATAAACTAAAAAGCAATAAGAAATTTACACGGGAGCTTCTATTTATCAAAGTAATTATTCTCTGCTTTGAAATTATGAAAAATCATCAAAAATAAGTACTTTTCAAAAAGATTTCAAAGCAGTGTTTAATAAAAACTAAAACACAATAATAAATTTACACAAGTTCTATTTATCAAATTATAATTATTCTTTGCTTTGAAATTATGGCATATCACTTAAATACTTTTAAACTAGATTTATAGAGATTTGCAAAAAAAATATTACCCAATTTTTTTCAAGGCTGACTTGTCCACATCCATGGTATAAAAAATAACATTATTTTGAGCCTTATGGCAGCACATGTCAAAGTTTGTACTTTCAAAATTTCACATAAAAAATATAATTTTTTGAGCCAAAAAATTTAATCAAAATATAACTGAACTAATCTTTTGAAATATGTTTAATTTTATTATGACATATTAAGTAATTTGTACTGCTACAAATAGAAGTTGTTGGGATTATTTTTATTTTTTGACAGTGTTAATATGGATTTTTTTTTTACGCAGATGAATACAATATTAAACATGCGCAAACTTTCAGGCAACATTTCAAAAAGCCGCACTGAAATTTAATTACATATAGTGTCTTACCATTTTTTCTTACTCAAAATGATGAAAATTGGGATCTCCCAAAAACAGAACACGAGGCAGTGGAATTCTTCCAAAGTGCGTCAATGGCTATCAAATGAAGCTTTATCAGAGCCCAAACGGAGAATGGAGGTACAACATTGGTGCATGTCAAAAATGCATAGCACTTCAGAAAGTAACCTGGTTTAAGGGTTGCAGATTGTCATTTGTCACAGCTATTCGAATCATTTATTATTGGAATAAAAACCAATTGACCATAGAATCGGGAATAAATGATTTGGATTTGAGCAAGAAGACTGTCATTGCATGAAAGCAATATTTGAGAGAAGCCTGTAAAGAAAGTCTGCTATCTCACCCATCCTGAAAAATTGAAGGGCCAGGAAAAATTGTAGAGGTAGATGAAACTTTTCACTAAACGCAAAAAACAACAAGGAAGAATTCTTCCACAACAGTGGTTATTTGGTGGTTTATGTAGAGAAACGAAAGTGTTTCATTGTCGCTATTCCAGGTCGAACAGCGTCTCCCTAGAGGCCATTAAACATGTAGCATCAGGATACTCCATATATTCTGATTGTTGGAAGGCCTACAAAAGTGATGAAGTGAATGCTGCAGGTTACGAACATTTCAAAGTCAATCACATGTACAATTTTGTGGATCCTTCTACTGGGGCGCATACGCAGAAAGACTTTGGGGGCTATTAAAATGGCACAATAAGAGAGAGAGGAGGACCTCTCGATTTCATCTGGAGATATACTTAGTGGAATTCATGTGGCGATGACTGCAACATGATGAAGATTTATTCCATTCTATATTACAAGCTATTACTATACCATCAGTGTAAATGTTTCTCTAAATAATTTAGTCCCAATAATTTTGCACTGAAAGCCTAAAAATTTGAACCTTCTTTTTGCCTATTTTTTGTAGAACTGTAACATGTAATGTATTAAACTGCGATTAGATTTCTCTTTTTAAATCTTTAATCGGTATATATGTACAGATTTAATTCAGTAAAATGCCACCCTTGTTTTATTTTTTTAAACCAAGTAACCACCGTTATTTAATCTGTTATTATTAGTTAAGTGTGCTGAAATCTGTTTGAAAAAGGCTTCTCTAAATAATTTTCCTCCAGTAAGCCGCAAAATTTGAACGTTATTAGTTACTTATGCTGCAATAAGGCTCAAAATAATGTTATTTTTTATACCATGGATGTTTATGCTGCAAACCCACTAGAAATACTGGACAAGTCAGCCTTGAAAAAAATTGGGTAATATTTTTCCTGCAGATCTCTATAAATCTAGTTTAAAAATATTTAAGTGATATGCCATAATTTCAAAGCAGAGAATAATTAATTTGATAAATAGAAGCTCTTGTTGTAAATTTATTATTGCAACTTAGGTATTTTAATTAGTCAATTTCAGCGATTTTTGGATAGAAATTCTTCATGGGGGGAGGGTGTTATTTCACTGACTTCTGTTTTTGTAATTTTATAATGTTTTCTTGTTTGTTTGTTTTTTTTTTTTAATTTGTATTTTAGGAGGACTTGTTTGAATCTGATCGCAGATGCATATTTGCAACTGCTGAAAGCTAAATATTGATGAAATTCTGTTTTTGTAACTCCCGCCATTAATGAAGGAAGCCCCATCAGTCATTGATGAAGCTTCATTAATTTTTTTGACATTTCCCATTAAAGTTTTTCTGCTTTTGTAATTCGAATTTCATAGCGTTTTCTTGTTTGTTTTTTAACTTGTATTTTAGAAAGATTTGTTCGATTTAGGCATTTTAATTTGTCGATTTCAACAATTTTTGGATAGAAATTCTTCATGGAAGGGGGGTGTTTGTGTTTGATATATTTCCACCGATTTCTGTTTTTGTAATTTGAAATTTTAGTTTTCTTGGGTTTTTTTTTTCATTTGTATTTTAGAAGTTGTTAAATTTATTTTTGCCTTAGGCATTTGTAATTTATCAATTTCAGTGATTTTTGGATAAAAATTTATCACTTGCATGCTTCTTGAGGGTTGTTGATGGTACTGCAGTGGCACCCAGCAGCCACATTGGGTGTAAGTCACAACTAACAATAGAAAACAAGAAAAAATTGAAGCTCATAAAGACAAGAAAAAAAAAACAAATCCTCATTATGAAGAACATGTTTTCCATAATATTTTATTACTAAAAAAACAAACAAGGAAATGTATTTTTAACATAGTTAACAATTAATTAAACACAAATACTTTGTCATATTTTATTTACACAAATAGGGCTTAAAATTTTTTTAAATTAAAATATAGCTCATTCAATAATCATTCTACTGCTGAATAATATTAATTTGAATAAATTAAAAATAAATGTAATTTTTTTTTATTTACTGATAACAATCAAATGACTAAATAATATTAAAAATTATTTGTTTTCCATAGAAATATATGTATAAAATTGACCCCCCACCCCATATTAAATCTTTTTTTTTTTTGTTAAAAATTCCTTAACTTCCCTGACATCCAAATTCCAAAATGACCAAGTTTGTGGTGGAATAGCCAAGTTTTCTTAAAAATATCAAATCAACTTTAAATTTGGCAAATTCATGCATATATTGTAATAATAATAATTAGATCTTTTAGAAATAAATTCAGTAGTTAAACATACTTATAACATAATGGCAATTTGGATGGCACAAGCTTATATTTTATGTATTAAAACAATAAAATATTTGTTTAATTCTTAAATGTTCTTTTTATCGGTTTTATCTGAATAGTTGACATTTACAAGAGAGTACACATATATGTACACAAAGACAAGACTAGATTTACATATGTGTATTGGTTAACAAAATTGACCTCAGCTTATCATGAATCTCCAATATCAAAAATATTTATTTATAATTTGCTATCTTTAACTAGATATTCATCAAAACGAAGTTTGGTTTTCAAATGAAGATATTTGTTTGACATTTTCAATTAATATATGCTAATTGAAAGTAGGCCATGGGATTTTCAAAACATTTTTGGTTTTCTTTCTATTTAATTTTTTATTTTATTAATACTTAGTAATAAACCCTAAAAATATATATATATATATCACTCCTTAAAATAATAGTATACAATAAAATATATGATTGTTAAACATCTTTATTATCAATAATCTGAACAATGTAATCATTGAAGAGTTCTCAAATTATACAAATTAATCATTTTAAATGTTTAATTCTACATCATTTGTTGAAAAATAAATAATAGAAAAATTGTGCATTTTACAAAATTATTCTAGCATGAATAAAACATATACAAAAATCTACTCTCACACAGACTAGATGGATTTATTATTCTTACCCTACTACCAAGATGACGTCTTCGATTAGAAAAAGGAGAACGGCTATGACTCCGATAATAATCTTTACGACGATCACTATTTTAAATAAAAATATTTCAACATTTCTGTATAATTTTAATTAAATTATGATATATATATACACATATGGATACATAAGTACAATAACAACTCTTAAACAAAACATTTATAAATAGATGTAGATATTTACTTATAAAATAATTATAATTTGAAATACTAAAGTCATCAATATTTAATGTATCATAAAAATTTGAAAAACAAAAATTCATAGCTAATTCTAATTACTATATTAAATATATATATATAAAAATTCAAAACATTTTTATTGCAGCTATTCCAATTCAACGATCTTTCAAAGGAAAAAGATAAAAAATATTTATTCATCTAGAGCTCTCACCTTCTACGATTTCTGGAATGTGATCGACTATGCTTCCTTCGGTTTTTTCTTGAATGGGAACGGCTCCTAGATAATTTTTTAAAGCATATTAAAAAAAATATATTTAAACTTTAAAATTTTTATAAGTTTGACTAAAAATTTAGTTTTATAGAAAGCTAAAACATTAAAATATATTGAAGTAAAAAAAGAATCCACACATAAATGACAAACTGACTAAAAAAATATTAAATTTTACATAAACTACAATAAAAATTAATTAGTTTTTAAAAAATAAAATTAGATGATTTGATATATCACATTATTTAGCAGATAATAGTTATGAAAGTATAATAGTTTTACAGTGAAAATATATCATGAATGATCACCAAAATTAAAAAAAAAAAAAAGTACAATATGCAAAAAAAATATTAGCATTAAATAGATTAACTTAAACTAAAGATTTAAAACAAAAAAAAATAAATCAAACCTTGAGCGAGAATAAGAAGGCCTCAAGCTTTGAGAACTTGTTCGAGAACGTTCTGGAGAATGATTTCTTCCTGAGTGAGCAGATGGACTACGTGAACGTGAAACAGGTGAACGGGATGAATGCTTAAAATATTTATTAATAATCAGCTTTTTATAAAGAAGATACAGCTGTTTTCAGTATTAATGTAGTTCTAATATTTGATTTACATACAAATAGTTTTATATCAAGTCTTACCATATAAACAAACAATTTAAAGATAGCATTGGAAATCCACTGAAAGCATATCCTTAAAAAAACGAAATTAACTAATAGCAGAATATCAATCAATACAATATTACAAATGAAGATCTCTCATTTATTTCACATAAAACAATTCTTAGAAGAAATCATGTTACCAGAAGTAATACCGGAGACCAGAATTTTAACATCTTTCTTTAACAGATACCCAACTTTTACCAAAAAGCATAAATGTATGCAGGATTCGAACTCAAACTTTCACATGACCCTCAAATCTCCATGCCATCTCACATTACTGACCCACCTGATCACACACATGTTGAAAAGATAATCACCAATATACGTATTTCGTGCTAATCCAGCACTCATCAGTTGGTCCAGATTACCACCTCCATGGCAATCTGGACCAACTGATGAGTGCTGGTTTAGCACAAAATACATATATTGGTGATTATTTATCTTTTCAACAGGTATGTGATCAGGTAGGTCAGCAATTTGAGATGGCATGGAGAGTTGAGGGTCGTGTGAAAGTCTGAATCCCGCATACATTACATATATATATGCAGGTTTAAGCCTGTATAGGGTATTAATTTACAAATAGCATAAAACATTCTCATACCTAGATTTTACAGACTAATTACATTAACCGTTGATATTGTTTGCAATATCTAAAAAAAAATCCAACCAAATTATAGAAAAATTACTAACAAGTTTTATATAGAGGGGGGGAAATCTATTAAATAATTAGCAAGAGACTCTTAACAAGCTACAATCTTCCTGCCAACAAGACCAAAAAAAAAAGTTATTCCTGATAGATATTATCCATTTCTCAGATAATTACCTGTGAGTTAGATAATATGAACTCACCAAGTCAAATTCTTTAATATTAAATTCAAAAGCAACTCCAATCAGTGACCAAATGAAAAAATTAAACAAGTACTAAAAATTTTTTTTTAAAAATGACTTCTTCACTAAATAACTTAAACAAATCAGGATTAGTTTAATAACTTCTTATCCCTCAGAAGAGAATGTCCAGTCCACTAAATATCACTCAAACCAAGTTCCAAAAAAATAAAAAGAAATCATTTCTGTTTCTGAACAGAAATATTTACTGAAGCTGATACTAATCAAAAAAAATTTAAAAAGTTCAAGTTTGTGAAAGTAATATGATCTCTAATCTTAAAATTTTTTATCACACTTGCAAACTACACAAAATTTTTTTTTTTTAAAATAGCTCTTTTTCTGGGTGACTTTGATAATTAAAAAGCAGGAGCTAAAATGATGTTAAAAAGATCTCTTCAAAAAGATGTGCTTCATCCATAAAAATAAAGATAATAGTTACAGATTAATCTCATATTTAGTTTTTTTTTCTCTTCCATTTGTTCTACAATGAAGAAACATTTAATCAAAGACAAATTTAAGAATAAAAAAAATAATTAATAAAGTTCTTATAGAAATATTCCATTATTATACATCAATCATATCTATCAAGTACTTTTAAATATTCTTTCAATATTATAGCATTCACTATAGATACCATGAAGAGCTTAATACCTGAAACTGAATAGATTTCACTTGGCATATTTCAGAGGTTATCGAAATAATCTAATTACGAAAGTTAGCTTCAATTTAAGAAAGAAAAAATTCTGGGATAATCATACCATGAACATTCTCCTACATGCATCTTCAATACAATAAGAAACTATCGATATTCCATCTCAAAAAATTTTTAAAACTAACTTAGCAACTCAAAATAATGGCAGAATAGGGAATTTGGCCTTTTCTTCATTCACAAATGCATATAGCAAGAACATATCAAAAAATATTTTATATGTTCATATTTTAAAAATTAAACATTTATAAAGAAAAAAATTATAAATGCAATATAAATAGAAAAAATATTTAAGACTTTCTTATACAGATGTATTGAATGCATGTTTCTTAAAAGATACATATTTATAGTGTTTTCTGTCAGTTTTTATAAAGCCTATATTATTTGAAATCTCAAATAAATTTAAAATAATGGATGTCCTATAAATAATAATGTAATAGTTAATGATGTTCAAATCTTTTTTTTTTAATTGTTATATTACTCAATATAAAAAGTTAAATTATTTTACAGTAAATAAATGTAAATTAGATATTATTTTCCTTTTCTTTTAATTACAAGTCAAAATTAAAATTACTTTCTACCTACAAATAAATAAAGCCAATTTCCATTAATAAAATGTACTTTTAAAATGAATTATTTATGCAATTTCTATATATGTGCTATATAACACCTAATGCTGTAAAAGTAATTTTCTATAGGTCCATTTATTATAACAAAAAAGAAAATATAATAGAAAGTTTTTTCTTTAAAACTATATTGTAACAGTCATATTTGTACATTCACGCAACAAAATCCAAAGTTTTGACAAATTATACCAAGCCTGATCTAGATGAGGGTTTGAGACTTCAAATCCGATCACACCTCAGCTCCTTTACCAATGCTCTATGACTTACTACCCTATGAATGACATGTATGAGGTCACACTCGGAGTTTCTTAATTCACGTGCCGGCAGTAGCAAAGGGTGGAGCAAGAAACTCTAATAACTAAATTAATGATAGCTTAACTAAACACACACACACCCACACACCTATGGCTGGCTAGATAATGCACATATTAATAAATTTGGAAAGTGACTCAATACAAACAGAGTGAATAAGACAACGGACATCAATATGTTAAATATCATTTAATCATAGTAAAATAAAACTAATAATGATCATCAAGTGCTCTGGACACTCCACTCGCAGTGGTATGATGCATATGTGAACTATAAGTTCTCAAGTTGACTGCACTTAATCATTTAATTCTAACATTTTTACAAATTAATAATTTCATTTACATCTATAATGATGCCTTAATTATGCTCCGCCATTACTATCAGGTTTGCCAAGAGTTAATTTTTACAAGAATGATAACGATAACTAAACTTATTTATTCATATTACGTAATGAACAATAAATGTGTTCCCTATATGGATCGTTTGTATAAACCAGATCTGAAGTTCAGATCAAGGCTGAAATGCATAATATAAAGGAGATAGAGTCGACGGTTTGCAGCATGGCTTCCGAGGCTACGCGCTACTTAAACTAAATAAGGATTGCAGCTCAAATGCACAATTACTCATGGGATTCAGTACCAAGTACTCGGTTCCCTTGGACCGTACGACATGCTATCTTAAATTAAGTGAACATTTAGTTCAGGTGATCAGAGCAGCTTTAATATACAATTCTGGATCCTCATGTTCCAGTTCTAAAAGGAATAATGGGGTGGCCCTTAAAACCAAAGCCCATTTAAAAAGAGATCTGTCCGAACTAAGAATGGGGTGGCCCTTAAAACCAAAGCCCATTTTAATAAAATATATATATAGCAAGGCGTAACGCACAGAAGTGCTTCATAAAAGCACATTCGCAAGTTTTCCAAATATCAAATATTAAAATTAATAAAGCACTTAACCTAGTTTCAATCTGCGAAACTACTATCCGCAGATTAGTATATTAGCATACTTAAAACGTGCCAAAAGGGATTAATTAAAATGGTCTAGTTTACCAATTAAACCCACATAATCTATGACAATAAACTAAGGAGGACTAAAGCATATTTGGGACTTAAATTTACTTATAATATGCTCTAAAATATCATTCTCTCATATTTAACTCAATAAACATTTAATATGCAAACCTGAATTATACAATAAGCCAAAACAAAGTAGCTTAACTAAAATATATAAGAGTAGGTTTTCAGACCAGAGATTTAGATGTGTGCCAAAAAGCAGCAAAAATTAACTTCCTGAGAACACATAAGTGTCTCTCTACTGTTACAATATATAGTAATCTCCGCTCTGAAGGCATAGCACAAATTAATAAACACATTGCAATACTATATATATATATATAGGCATAAGCATAGACGAGAATAGATAGAATAACTGGAGACGTCATTATCTTTACATAAGTTTAATTTAAGAGATTTAGAAGAACTTTAGATCAGGCAGGATTTTACAGATTAGCTTTTAAAGTTATTTTAAATTTTATACAATTAGAAATATGTTTATCTAACATAGTTTAATTATTATGAGAAATTTAAGTTTAGAGTTTGTGCACATTTATCATATAATATAGCTAGCTTTAGGGATGATTAAAATTGCTTTAGAATTTAGTTTAAAGCTTGTTTGAGAATTTGTTACCGGTCTTCCGATGGCTTGCATGATCATTCACTCACGGGCTGGTTCATCTGCTATCCTTTCTGGTAGGCTGATGTTCTGGGTCTTCCATTTCCATAAACTGGCCTGTCGTACGAGGAAGGCGATAATGGTTGCTTTCTAGCCCCGGCTTTCATTGTAAAACTGGGCATAATGCCTGAATACAAGTAATTTTAAATTATCACGAGAGAGTGAGAGCAAACAAGAGAACCAAACTCCACTTAAAACTGGGGTTTTATATCTCAACTCTCACCCTCTATCACAAACCATTAAGATATTTACAATCTTTAGTTTTAAATTCGTAACATTTAACTGCGCACATAAATTTTAGCAGACAAAAGATCCAGCTGTAGCCATTGACAAGCAGGACCGAGTTAATGATTTTGCCTTTGTTTTTAACATTATTTTTAATTCATCTTTAAAATTTTGGTTTTCAGTTTACCATTTAATGAGAAGTATTTCTGAGAAATCTATAACCTTTGATTTTTTTTTTTTAAAAAGAGATTTAAGTTGTCAACATTCTAGCATATACATAAGACAGACACCCTTGAATTTAAGATTTATATGCAAATACCAACAAATCTGTAAATTTGATAACTTAAGATAATTTAAAAAATCTGTAATGTTTACTAAATGTATCACACTACAGTTCCCTTCGCATATATATATATATAAGTGCGCTCCCATATATATAACGATGTTTACAACTTATTCTAAATTTATTAATTTTAAAATATTATAACCGTGTATATACTATAAGCGTACAAACATTAATATATAAGATGTGCGCACATATACAAATATATGCACATACATGTAAATATATGCTATTAGATATCAAATTAATTTTTATAAGATTATATATGCTATTACATATCAAATTAATTTTTATAAGGTTATATATGTGTACCATGAAGGATTTGAATTAGGAAAAAGACTAATATAGTACATAGTAGGTGAAACTGGATGATCGCTAAATCATACTGTTTCAATATCAAGAATTAATATAAATGTGACTGATAGATGACAACCCTTTCTGTGCACATCCTGAGCATCATACATTATGTGAAACAAATTGTCTCCATATCGAAATTAGACATTTGGAAAATTAGATGGTAAATCATAATATACACAATGAAGTTATTATTATGAATTCTGCTGATAAATATTGCTAGGGGAGAGGAATAATCACACTAGGACAATAATTGAGGGTCCTAGACCCTCAAAAAAAAAACAAAAAAACCTACATGATGTTCACAGCCATGGGAACACTTCTGAGTGCCACATATATCAACAGTGCAACACTTAGAAAACAATACAATTACTTCAAATTAACATCAAGAGCATATCAAAATCTTTCATAAATTGTTCAACACAATATTGATATAACTATATCTCCAGAAACTCATTATTCTAATAATGCCTATCTTAAAATTTCCACGATATATATTGATTCTTGATAGAATGTACTAAACATGATATGAATATTTTTGTTTCAATCACCTTATAAAACAAGCAACTTCTATTGAAGATAGTTCAAATGATATTGCAATAACCATTTGAATAATTTTTATGTGATGTTTATAAATTTCACAATATAAACTGACCTTATATCCTCTTTCAAAATTTCCTATATCTTTTGTATTAATAATTTCAATTCTCAGCAATCTTTAAGTATATGTAAATGAAGATCAAGCAGACTATCAATTTTTAGAAAGATAGCATTTACATTAGGATGAAAAGCAAGGAGAAGCATCCAATTCTAATAGAGGGAAACAAACAATTCCAGACAATTTTTATTAGTCATTCATTAGACTAGAGATTATCCATTTAATGAATATTTCTGTAGTTTAATTTTCACTACACCATTCTCATGTAAAGTAAGGACTAATTTTTACCACCCGCTTTTAACACATTTTTGAGGGATGTAATCATAAACATATGTTCAAAAGATATATAAAAAAGATGTACGAACTCCAAGAGGCATATTTCATGCTGAAAACATTAATCAGTTGGCCCAGATCACAGTCTCTTATACATAATTTTACCACTGTTCATTATATACAGATAGGAAATTACTTAGGTTTAATTGATGTGTCAAATTTACTGCCCACACAACTTTGCAACAAACCGCTGAATGGAAGTATATCAATAATTTTTATTAAACATTCATTAGACTAGAAATTATTCATTAAATGGACAATTCTAGACTTGTTGCAATCTTGCTGAAATACAGATATTGAATTATTTCTCCCAAAGCCCCCCCCCCCCGCCAAGTTTAAACATTCTTATAATCCATATTTCTATAATTGTAAGTTATCCAGTTCTAAAATTGAATTTAAAGAAAGCTAACAGAAATAATATAGGGAATACCTTAAATGGAACATTAACATAAACCAAATCCTCTTGCATGATAGGTTTAACAAAGATCTGCCAAAAAGTCCATTTTCATATGGATATTGAAAGCAATTCATTCTAGGCAGAACAAAATAAAAGTGCTCTTTTTTATAGCCATTTTTGTTTGTCATTCTTTAACATCAATGTCATAAAATTAATAAATTTTATTGAACTTGCCTGGATTATCTTAAACCAGAAAAGAATCAGCATATTAATTGACTCTCTAAAAAATTTAGAATATAAAACCAAAGTATAGTGGCAAAATTATTCAATAACATTATTCATGCAGGAACTATTCCAAAAATTTGATGCAAAATCAAAACTACAGCAGTCTTAAAACCAAATAATCAATGATCAAAAAATTTATCATCTAATATCATTAGTATACTCTTCTTACAAGTTATTTGAAAAAAATCATTTTGCCATTTATCTATATGGCAGACCGAATTTAAGCTAAATAAAAGATGCTGTGAACAAATATTTTTAATTCCAGTAGATTAAGGCTTTCAAAATAAATTAAAATATTGGTACTATTTTTATGGAACTAATCTCAGATTTTGATTTTGTTGGTAAAATGGTGTTCTAAAATATCTTAAATACAGGAAAATTACTAATTTTCTCGACATATTTCTATGAAAAAAAAAATTTAAGTGACACTGAATGATAATCAGAGGAGATACAAATTTTTACAGCAAGATTTATTACTGGGCGCAATTCTATGACATTTTATCCTCAATGTATCACATGACATTTATTCACATGGAAGTATTGCCACATGAATTTTTAATCACATTCAAATCATCATATGGACTTTTCATTAAGCAATATTTGTAATTAATAAAACATTTATTTAATAAGTAATTTTTTTGCCAAGTAAATAAAATAAACTGAAATTCTGTATGTAATTAGTATTATAATTTATAAGAAAAGTTTACAAAATGTTCCATCTTGAATCAATATTTGATTTTATTTGTGGTAATGGTCCAAAATTTCAAACCACAAGCTACTAATTGTGTCTTTCATTTCATTTTCCTTCTGTTGTGAATGAAAATATATGTAGAGAGAGAATTGAAATATTATGATATAGCAAATAAAGTTTTTCCACTTTAATACTCATGTTTTACTATTTCAAGTTTCATTTCTAAATGATTTATTTATTATTAATAAAACAAACAAAAAAAGTTACTTGTAAAAAAATTACTTTTTAAAATAAATACTTTTATATTAAAATATTGTATAATAATTCTGAACTGTGGTCCACATGAAGATTTGGACAGTAATCAAAAGTGCATGAGATTTGTAAGACAAGTTCTTTCATCTACTTTATTTAATATATTCATAAATGATATCCAAAAACAGAAAATTTATCTGTAGTAATAACATTGCTTTATCTTAAAAAAAAAAAAAACCCCTAATAAAGATATAAAAAGACAAAATCTTTTTCAAAGTCTGGAACCTTACTCCTAATTCAATAAAGATAATAAAACACAATTTTTCATTTAAACATTAGGGAAATCTCGTAATCTAAATATAATCTTTTGCAATAAAAGATTGATGGATAATCCTATCCTATGCTAGTTAGGAATAATCTTGAATTGTGGCCTTATTTTCTTAAGCTAAGATTAGATCTAAATTAATTTCTAGGAATAATCTTTTTAAAAAAACTGGCTTTGCCCATGGTTCTGATATATTTTATGAACGTTTCCTTAGTCCTAACATATTCTACTAATGAATGTCTCAGTAAAAAAAGTTTCCACACTAAATTTTTGGAGTCAAATATTACTGATGTACTTAAGTCTACTCCTCTGCAATGGTTTCCTATTTATTTTTATATATTCTTTCCATCAGAAATCCTACAGAAAATGTATAAAAATCTTGTAAGTAGATGAGACATGTCAATAACTCAAGATATAGTTTCATTATTTAAGATTCATATCAAATCAAAGTCCTTTTTCTGGATGTTCAAACTGTATTGACAATTGAAAAATTATGGGGTAAAAAATAAAATTCTTATGAGATTCCAAATTCGTTTTCCATATCCAATAGTAAAAACTAGTCGAATTTGATCTTAAATGCAATTGGGAGTCATCTGCTTCATAAATGGAATAGCTATTGATCTAAATAGATATAGATAAACACAATCCTCATTTGATTATAAGATAAATGGCAATATATAAAACTATTTAAAGCCAATTTCACTCAGCAGTGAATAATTAATTGCAAGCTTTACAATTGGGTTTAGATTTTAGGTAAATACGACTGAAAAAAATCCTCCATAAAGTATATTCATAAAATCATTTCTTAACCTTACTACAAAAGTATAAGTTCATTTTAATCTAATGATCAGTATACTAGTTTGCATACCTTAAGATATAATGATTACAAAATATTCTTTGGTAATGAAACAACATTTGATTCATTTTACGTAATTGATAAATTTTAAAATTTAATTTCACTCTCAAAAAAAAAAAAATATTAAGCTTATAGTTCTATATTTGGAACTCAAGAAGCAATTCATTTGATTTTTTTCAATTTTTATCCATTTTTTTCCTGCAAATTCTAAATTCTGCATTAACAGTGATATTTTACCAGGATTTTTCTTCAGTCTTTTAGCAGTTTGATACATACACTCACACAAAAAAAAAACCAAGACAAACTAACTTACATGAGGAAAGCAGTTTTTTTCAAAAATTCTTACCTAAATCCAAAATTAGCATAATTGTTAATTTTCATAGGAGTCAGTTATAACTTATCAAATTTTGTATAAACATCACATGATCAACATTTCTTATGCTTGCTTATAACTGTTATTAAAATAGGCAAAACTCTCTATACGTATTGCCGCTCAGTGCAAGTAGGCACTAGATGGGGATTTTATGCACAAGCCTTCTGACATCCATTGATTATTCGGACTTGCACTAAATGGCAATACATATAGAGAGTTTTGCCTGTTTTAAATTTTGTATAACTATAATATTTGCCAATTTTAAATTTTGACAGTTGTTTTCTTTTATTTGATACAAAATTTTACTAAAATAATTCACATTAAATTGCATGTTGGGCTCATATTTTTCTACCATAAGCACAGATTCAAAATCTGATTTAAGATTTTATTAAAAACTTTTGACATCATTGAAAGTTTCATATAGATTAACTTCCATTCAAATCATTGCATTTCTGTAATATAACGGTCGGGGAAGATGGAACTCTTACCGTATCTGCTGTACAGGGCCCACTAGACTTGGAACGTAGAAAATTTATAGTGTAGGCAGATATGTATTAAGATCCAATTTTATTTTATTATGACTGTTAGCCCATGCCACTAGCTCAAGGAGATGCAGAGATTTATAATATATCCTTATTTAAAACATTTCAATAAAGAAAAAGATTTAAATTCTTAAAATATATTTTTAATAAAATAAGCCACTGCCAGTAATTATCACACATAAACATTTATTATCGCACACATATAAATTTGAGAAATAAATTTAGATTTTATTATTAATTTTAAATTATTATTTCAGGAAGTCCGCACAGATGGACATTTTAATAATATCTTTACTTTAGAATGTTGAGTATAGATAGGCTAAATAGGTTGCACAATAAAAATTTTCAAAATATTCAACCTCAGGCTAAAAGTTCGTGGCTAAACCAACACTCGCATCCTGATATACAGACGCATCCAATGCAATATGTGCGTCTGCAACGTGATATTATTTGAACGAAATGATCCTAGTCCAGTACAGGAATGCGCATCTATCTGGCGAAGGAATCGTATATAAAATATTTAAAAGAAATACTATGTATGGGGGAGAGCGGTACTTTGCCTACTTAATTCCCTATCCATAGAGCGAAAGGGGGGTCAATGTTGCAGGAAATACATTCGCTTCCATTGCAACACAATGACTACGTCTTTGGGGTCATGCATTCAGTTGGGCACGTTGTCCTATATGCTAACTCGCTTCACATTACATTGATATAAATACCCATATATCTCTCTATGAGCATAGATTCAACTACGAGACAAATAGTCTGAAATTAACCCCAATGACCTAACCCCAAACTTAACGAATCTATGCAGCCATATACACCAAACTTTAAATTTAATACATTTTTAAAATTTAGTTAATAAATAAAAATAAAAGAAAAATGGAAATGATTATTAAACATATGCATAAAAACCAAATTATTAATGATTTAACATTCCATGTTGATCAGATAAGAGTTCATGATTTAAACTTTGGTTAGGCCTTAATCGTTTAAGAAATGATTTAAAGTTCATTTAGTAAAGGTTTATAATAATTAGAGTTCATAATTTATCGTTTATACATTACATTAAAGGAGCTCCATGGTTCCTTGTGCCACTTCCCGCGAAGTCTTTTATTATTCATAATTTCAGGGAAGACCAGTCGGTTGTTCATGCCATAGTTATCAATCCTGAGGCCACCTTAGCTGGTTCAATCCTGGAACTATTTTATTGCAGGACCCATATGATTAGGGTCTACAATAGCGCCATCCATATTTCAACACTATCTTCATTTGTAAATAGTAAGAGGGTGAAAAGTGCGTCTTCCCCCACCCCTCTCCAAAAAAAACCCAAGCTGGAACTCTCCTTAATTTGGATTTTTTTTTTATTATATTAATCCTTCGGATTCACCAATCATGATTTCCTGTTCCGGTGGCCTTCATCAGGATCCGAGTGATGGTTGATCTTCCACAAACTGGTAACGCAATATTTAAAAAAAGTTTTTTTCTCTTATCTGACTGTTAATTATAAATTTGCCCCAAAGGCTCGTTTACTTTAGATTAATTAAAAACAACTATCATTTCCACTTTGAGTTTTAATATAATAGAAAGTAATTTAATTATTGTACATTCTTAAAGATATATATATTTTTAGCTTTAAATCTTTTAAGTTTTTTGCTTAAAATTTAGTTTTAAAATACTTTTTTTTTGTAATAGTTTTCTTTTAATAATTTTCCATCTGTGTGATTTATGTTGTGCCCTTTTCTTTAGGTCAGAATTAATTCATTATAGCAATTTACTAAAAAATTTTAAATTTAGGATATGTTCTCTTAGTACAATGATTGTATTATATTGATAATCTTTTAAAAGTTCAATTTAAAGCAAAATAAAAATATTTAATGCCTAAAATTGTACTAAATAACATTAAAACAGTTAAATAAAGCTAAATATATTAATTGCATATGGTTGGGATAGCTGGCCATAATAAATAATGTAGCAATAAATGTTTAAAATATGTTTTAAAAGTTGAATTTTAATAGCTAAAACTTGTAATTAAATAAATACTATATTTTAAAGTATAAATTACATCTAATAATTATATTTAATATTATATGTTTTAAAAGTAATCTTTGTGGTAGGAAAAATTATATTTAATTCTATGTTTTCAAAATTATTATTCCAAATTTTATTATTATTTATTTAATATAATAATTGTTGCAATTAACATTTAATATTTCCCAGACAGAATTCTGATACGGTCTGTCTCGGTTGTAAGTCATGTGACCTGTAAACAGTTATGCACACACGCTTACTAGTGTTTGTGTTAACAAAGTTTCAAAATTACTTTAAAAATTACACTATAGAATTGAATACATTTATTTATCTATCACAAGAGGAAATATTAAAAGTTAATTATCATAAAATAGATACATTAAAAATAAAGGGTGGAATAAATTGATAAATATTGTTTTCTAAAAGTCATTTTAAAATGTTTAATTAATTTTAATAAAGTACAAAAATTGATTTAAAATTAATATTTTAAGTAATATTTTGGGTAGAAATGAGTGATATTTTATTCTTTAAATTTAATTGTGTGATACTGAAGTTGTATGCAAATTAAGTTATCAGGTGAAAAGCAAAATCCACCAATAAGATGATGTAGTTTGTTGGGTATAACTACTGAGGCACAGTTAGTTCAGTAGTGGTGGTGATTTTTCTAAAATTTTGTGCTTCTTTTAAATTTTTTTTGTTTTATTAGTAAATCCAGTGCTATAATAGTTCTCTTATAATTTTATTTGCAACTGATAAGGATACCAATTTTAAGTATTTTGCAAAGAGAATATTATAAATAAATTATAATAAGTTTTATCTAAAGGATGCGTTGCTAAAAGCTAAATTCCCTTGCCAGAATTTTTGTGTTGAAACTTAATTCAATTTCACATTAAAATATGGAAATACCAACGAGTAATACTTACTTATTTAAAAAGATTTTAAAAGTAAAATCTATAATTATTAATATAGTATTAATGGTTTTAACAAGGAGAACTCTTTTGTTAAGTAAGGATGTATATTGGACATTATGCAGAGAGCTAAACAGGAAAACTATTCGGAAATTTAAATTAAGAATGCATTTTCTAGTATTGAGATAGTCGTATCAGAAAATGATAAATAATACGACAAAATCATAATAAATTTTATGTGGAAAGTAAAGTTATGGAGGTATAATGTTTTATCTTTTTGAAGAAAACATTATGGATAATTTTAAAAAACTGCCATAAATAATAGCTAAATGAAAAGTAGTTAAAGCATATGTAATAAATCTATAATTTTATAAGACTATATGCGTTATAATGATTTGTTGAAAAAAACCGATAACTGAAATTATGATGAAAATAACCATACTTGGATAAAGAAATAATAAATATCCTGACAAATAAATCCCTATAAATGGGACTATTAACAATAAGTAATTATTAAATTCTAAAAAGATATATTTTTAAAAAATGTGCAAAAAGAAATATCTGGATATACAAAGTCAAGTCACCGTGTCTAATGCATTACCAAGCCGGTATGTATAAAATTCCAAGGAAGGAAACTTCAGAATGTTATTTTTTTCCATATTATAGTTTATTATTATTTTAATAATCACTGTTCTGAATAATAGAGACAATGAACTATTATTTCACAAACTTTTTCAGAACAGATCAGTGATTATTTTTGCTAATATTTTTTAGATTTTTAGACGTCGACTTTTCTTTTTTTTATCATTTATTTTAAAACTTCGTTCGTGTTGGAAGGATTCTACGCATGCGTTAGTCAGTCATTTGCGGGAAGAAAAATTCTAGTTTCGTCATCAAGCGTTGAAAAAAAAAAAAACCTAGCAACAAAGGTTGGGGATTTCAATTGCTCTTCAAGAGAAAAAAAAAAAACTTCAAGGAAAATAAAAACATTTTATTTTATTTGTGTAAAGGACAATTCAAAATAGAAGTATACGTAATTATGACTTGCTTTTTTTTATTAACCTTAGTTCTAGTTATCACATTATTTAATTAGTAGAATAGGTACATAAATATTAATTTAGTCACTAATAATATTATAGTTTTATAATAAATATTTTGATAATTTTAAAATAAGTTAATATTGTTAAGTGTGACAGTATGAATATATTATATTATGCAATGTTTATTTTAATTGGTGGGCAAGAAGACATCATAAGTGATTGACAAGTTGATATCACTTAGGTAATAGTTGTGAATATTGACATTTTATGATGTATTTTTCTTTTGTAGATTATCAATGAATTATATAATGTTGAAGTATGAATGTTGGATTATATGTGAACGCATTTATACAACACATTAAACTTATAGGATTAGAATTTATTTATTCTAGGAATATGAATAATTATATGATTCTTTTATAAAGGACTTTAATATGTTTAGATATTTAAAGTATGGATAATAATCATTTTGTATTTTGTTAAAGAATATTGATAGGAAAGTAAAGTAACCTTTTTCTTGTAGATTAGTTGAGATCGTTATAATTACAACTGAATTTTATTTGTTGTTTTGACTGTTAGTTAGGATCATTGTCAACATAAATTTGATAAATCTATAGGAAAATTTTATAAGATAGTGACTTGGTAGTAATTTTAAAAAAACATGAAACCAATGAGATGTTATTAATGTAGGATTTATTATGGGAACAGGAATATAATTTTATAATCTTATTAAGTATACAGGTACAGTTAACAAAGCCCTGTAGCTGGTATATTTTATCTGTGGGTAGTGTTTATTTTATATTGAATATTGATGTTCTAGAAAACTGAAGTAATAGCTTTGTCATCGTTGTTGGTAGTGAAGGTCATTAGACAAATAGGTCATGCCTCTATTTTATTGATACACTGTGCCATGATGTCTATCTAATACGTACTATTGAGTGAGACTCTAGTTTCTTCCCTATGCCTACACATCTATTCGCTATCACGATTTTTCCAAAGCATTACATCGCACAATATTGTATTTTTAAAAGGAAATGATAAATAATTTGAGAGTTTAAGGACTGTTATTTAATGAATAAGATAGGTTTGTTTACTTATGAGGATGGATAGAGCCAATGCAAAATGAAATTAAAAATCAAACGGAATTAAATGATAAAGAATCATAGAATATGTTCTATATTTGTTTTTTGTTTTAAAACAAAATAAATAATATAAATGAATGTAAATAAAGTGAAGTTGCTCTAGAATTTTAAATAACTTCAAATATTTTTAATTTTATAAGTATTGCATATTTTTCAAAATAGATAATGTAGTAAAACGAAACAGTACAAGATAAGCATAGGTATATTTTGTAGTTATTTTAATACTTAAGAAGTACATCAATAATCGCAATTATTCCATATTAAAATAATATTAAGTAAGAGATATTGGGTAGAATAATATGATTAGCAATGATGTCCACGTATTTTATTAATAAACCAACATTGGATATTTTGTGTATAATAATAATAATAATAACATTGCAAAATGAGAAATTATTTAGTGATAACATCCATATTCGAAATGTTATTTTTTGTATTTTCCGCTTTATGCTTTGATGTATGTTTAAAGAAAGCATATTATAATGATATTTAGTAAGAGATAATATTTAGAATTAATGTAAAGTAATTGTATCTTTATTATAAATTTGACAAAGATGGAAATAAAAAATTGTATTTTTCAGAGTGAAGACTTTAAATTTGTTTTATTTTATTAGTTTAAGATGAATAATAGATTTATAATGGTGCAAGACTTATTGTACAAATTGTAAATAGATCATTATTTATTTTATTTTGTTATAATAACAATTTTGTTAAACTTGTTTCAAAATTTGTGTGTTAAGTTGATTTTCTATCCCACTCTACAATATTTTAAAACCACAGAAGATTTGAACCAAAACATAACATTTTTGCACAGAAATAAATAAAAATACTATTTAAGAATTCTAATATTTTCTTAAGATGATTTATTTAAGAAATTACATTTTACATTAGCTTTATGGTCATAAGTTAATTATTATAATATTATAAAGAATTATAATGCTATCCGTTGCCACAAATATATTTTTCGGATTGTAAAATACTACCACATATTTATTGCAAGATCATATGAAAGATAAAAGATTATGTTGTATTATTTCTTTATTATTATCATGTCGAATAAGAATTATAGTGGAGGAAAATATATGTAAGATTAAATCATACAATAAAAAATATTATTATTATTTATTATTATTGTTATTAGTTAGGTGTGGTTGAGTATGATATAAAATCCCTTATCATGCTTGACTACAGTAATTTTAATTGACTTAAATTAGTTTAAGAACCTGAGATTTATTTTAGCTAAATTATTTTAAATAAAAAGATTAAGATTTATTTATTAGTGTAATCTTAATGATTAGTTACTATTGAAGTCGTAAGAATGCTATACCTGTGGCATCAGACTATCAGATGCTTCGAACCTATTGGAAACTGCCACTGCTGCTGAACGTGTCGGATTTGATCATGAACCAAGAAGCTGCCACATCAAAAACATGCTGTCCAACTTTCCATTAGAGCGTCAAATTATAACCGGAGAAGACCAAAATATGCATGAACTGCCCAAATTGATATGAGGCAACCATTAACCCAAGAGCTCTTGTGTTGTCTATTTCCCTTTTTAAAGCTAGCTAAATTTAAATATATTTTTTTAATATAAAACTGCCTTTTTCTGTAAAATATTTTATAACCTAACTTGTGTGCTTTTCTTTCTATCCTTGGGTTGATATTTTCTATTTTACACATTTGCTAATTTATTTCTTTTATTATAGTAGTGTGCGTAAATAGTCATCAAACGAGCGAATTATTTCATTCATTTTTATTAGTGTGCCGCCATATTATTGCAGATTAATTTTATAACTGACCCCCTTAGTAAATGTCTTCTAAAATTGCTTGTTCGAAGGCTACTTTATTTTATTAATCTCCTAAATAATTGTTCTCAAGAAAGGTTTATTTAGCATTTTTTTATATAACATGAGGATATGCGCGAAAATGGTAAGTGGACTTTATAATATAGAGAAATGCATGACTACATATAATCTTATGAATCCCTTTTAATCATGCATTCCCCTCCATTTTTCTTATTTTAAAATAACATTTTATTGTACTTATAATGTAATTTATAAACTGTAAAAGTTGAGGTCGAGAATGTGCGGACCATCTTAAAATTATATAGGAATTGGTTAAGCGCCTTTACTTATTTAGTTACCCCTTCCATATATTTGTTTTATATTGAGTGTTACTGGTGTAGGCATATAAGATGTTGAGACCTACTTTGTTTCTATAGGGATTTATGGCTCAGATCTTTCCCTTCCCTTCTCTCGGTTTCCAGAGTGTATGAGCTAGAAAGTCATACCTGGGAATATTACGCTTAAGTCACCCAGCCACAGAGTTCATGGAACAATGCCATACTCGGACTGTTTGTGACCAAACTTTCCACAGGGTCCATGGCGAGACGCCAGTCCATCTGTTTTAATTTTATTATTTATCATTTTATTTTAATTCACCAAGCCACGCGGTTTTAATGTATCGTACTCCATCCTATATGTTGATCCTCCACTAGTACCACCATTCTCTTTTAATATTAAAATATTTTATTCAATTGCCCGTGTCTTAACCACTTCCATGCCTCTAGATCAGTGATACTCAACCTGCGGCCCGCCAAGCTTTTACGTGTGGTCCAGCAATAAACTGATGGTCAACATATGTGACAACACACTTATTAATTAACGAATAACCATGCGGGATTGATATTTTTTATTGATGCACTAATAATGTTATGTTTTTTTTTTAATTTCACAGATCTGAAGAACCTGCCAAATCTGTACTAGAAATGCCAGAGTATCTTCATATATAACTTGTACTCGCTCTGAATCCACTATCTTTAGCATTTTTTCTCTGATTTTAGCACCTTCAGTATTTTTTTTGGAAGGGAAAAAATCAGTAAATATTTAAATTTAATGGTATAATAATGATGTAAATCCATCTTTTCAAGCTTTTGATCGATTGTTTTTTTCTCCACAAGGGAACACCAATCCATGACTTCGACAGTTATATTTCTACATTTCGAATTTGAAAACGAAAACATAATTTACTAAGCTTTTTTTTTTTTTTTTTACCCCACTTATTTGTTTCTCAGATTTTAGTCAAAAAATTTACTTTTATACTAAAACATATTGATAAGGAATTCAATAAATTACTTCTGGAATTTATAAATGGATGGTAAGCATTTATTATAGTTTGACAGTGTTAGATTATTATCATCAATTATAAATAGAAATTTATTTTTTAAAAACTTTTCTGTAATCAGACAAATTATAAATTTCCATTTTAGATACTAAACTAAAACAAATATAATTGTAAAAAGACAAATATATTTACTGCAGATTGTATAGTTGACCAATCAGAAGTTTGAAATTTTAATTCAATAAATATTCCATGTTTTTGAAAGCAAAGTGAAACATTTTACTTTTATATGTGAATTAGTATACACATAGATGCGTAGTATTTTATAGCAAACTAATTTAAACATCATAATGATGTCTTCAAGCAACAAACGAAAATTATCGGATGACAATAGAATGTTTCAAGACAACTGGGAAGAGGAATATTTTGTTGTGTTGAATAACAAAGGTTCAGCAACGTGTTTGATTTGTCGAGAAAGTGTCACATTAAAAAAATATAACATTGATCGTCATTACACCACGAAATATAAATTGTTTAATGACTTTTGCTCATGGGTCTTTAATAAGAAGTGAAAAATTAGCTTTCTTCAAGAAATCATTGAAACAGCAACAAAATGTTATGTCAGTGGCAATCTCACAAGAAGCAGTGGTGACACGAGCATCATATGAAATTTGTTATATACTTGGCAAAAATATGAAACCATCTACGGATGCTGAAGTTGTGAAAGAATGTTTCCTAAATGCTTTGAATATATTATTTAATAATAAAAGTCAAATATTATAAATTAAGAAATTACAACTGTCAGATTCTACCTGCATTAGACGTATTGAAGATATTGCAAAACATATTTCTGATAATATAATAGAAGATTTGAAAAACTGCAAATATTTTAGTTTGTCTGTTGATTCTAGTACTGACATTTCAGCAACATCACAATGTGCTATTTTTGTCAGATACTGTACGGAACAGAATTCAATTTGTGAAGATTTTTGAAATTTCTTCCTATGAAGAATGAAACTAGAGGTAGTGATTTTCTCAATAGTATTTATACTTTTCTGGAGAAGAATAATATCGAAATAAAAAAATTGGTTTCTGTGTGCACTGATGGATGTCCTTTAATGATTGGATCCGAAAAGGGATTTGTTTCCCTATTAAAAAAAAAATATAATCTAACAAATCTTTTATCATTTCATTGCTTAATTCACCAAGAAAACTTGGGGGCACATACATCCATTAAAGAAGTAGATGCTGTAATGAAAACCGTCATAAACATTAAGAATTATATTCGAGCCCGAGAATTAAACCACAGAAAATTTAAAAATCTTTTGGAAGAAATAAATAGTAATTATGGTGATGTACTTTTGCATACTTTGGTGCAATGGCTAAGAAGAGCTTTTTTTTATTACGTCATGAAATTATTTCATTTTTACAAGAAAACAATAAAACTTCTAATGAGCTTGACAGTGATGGTGTCTTTTATCTTTTTTATGTGACATCACAGAAAAACTTTGTGATCTTAATATTAGTTTGCAAGGTGAAAATAAAATTATTTCACAAATGACAAATAAAGTATTGCTTTTGAAGAAAAACTAAATATTTATTATGAAGATATACAAAACCAAATACTACTTCATTTTCCAACATTGACAAATGCTAAGCAAGATGGTATTGACATTTCTTCAGAAACCTATGCAATTATTTTAAATTATTTAGGTACCTTATTGAAAGAATTTAAAAGTAGATTTCAAGATTTAAGAAATATTAAGAATTGTCTTTTGCTTATGGTAAATCCCTGGCACTTAGAAATAGCAACTATTACACAATTAGCTGCATTTGGACATGATTATGTTAAGTTATTTAACGAATTTGTTGAATTTAAAAATGACACAAATTTGGAAGCCATTTTTAAAGAGAAAAGGAGGGAAAGGAGTATATGGAATTTTGGAAATTAGTGCCTGAAAAATATAAAACTGTCCAAAAGTGGCACAAATGTTGCTCACATTGTTTGCATCAATATATCTTTGTGAATCATCTTATTCGAAAATGTAATATGTGAAGAATGTGCATAGAAACAGACTTGCTGATTTATACCTTGATGATATATTAAGAGTAGCATGTAGCACATATAAATCAGATTTATCTAAAATTGTTAAAAGTTTATCTCAATATCAAAAATCACACAGATACTTAAATAAATGTTTATATCAAATAAAAGTGTTTGCATTATGTTAATTCTAAGATATAGTAGTGATCACAAGCTGTGGCATGCATAAATTGAGAAGTCACATTTTTTTACGTGACACCAATTGGTTGCCGCGGCCCGCTTGATGTAGCACACAAATATATGTGGCCCAGAAAAGAAAAAGGTTGAGTATCCCTGCTCTAGATCAACGAGCTTTCGTCCGCACTATTCTTGAATTCAATATAAGTTCTTTTCTCAAATCTTAAATGTATAAATTAATTTAAGCAACCACTTATTATATTCGCCATAGGCCTCGTATATCTTGAAATCAGCCTTTATGTAACTGTGCTTTTGCTTAAGCACATTATTATGATATTATCTTGCATTAACCCGAGGTATAGAGACTATGTATAAATTAACAAGCCATTAATGTAAATGGCACTTTATTAAATTTATTCCAAATATATATCTATCTTTTAATGAGTTGACGGCACGGTCTGGCTTATTCAGACAATGCTAATTTTATAATGTTTAATTAATAAACAGTATTTAAATTTTAGTCAGTTTGAATACATTTATTTTCTGCGATCCACGCCATTAATCCGTCTATTTCACCTTTTATATATATATTTTGTATCATCCATAGTCTTTAGTTAGGTAACCTAATGATGTATTGTAATATAGTCTCTTGGTTCTCCCTGACCTCCGGCAAGAAACTGTGCTATCAGTAGCATCAGATGCGTTATCACTTAGGTGGCGCTGTGGAGTAGATTTTAGATTCGAACTTAGGATTTCTAGAAGGCAACCCCTCCTAGAATGTTGAGTTTCGTGTCTGGGGTTTGAATTCTGCAGTGTGTTAGCGAGATAGCTGAATCTGACCATTACAATATATATATATGTGAGTTTTGAAAAGTACAATATACTTGCAGCTCAATAAACAATACGTATACTATTCTGTTTATTAACAAAAAGTGAGCTATTATACACTACTTCCTTTGAATGCGAGAGGGCTTGCAACGAATAGTATGCGGCTCCACTGTATTTGCAAATACACCGAATCTTCCCAAGAAGTATTCTTTTCAAAGCAACACATATTTAGCTATTCATCTAAATATTAATTCCATTATTCAAAAAATAGTTATGTGCTATGAAATAGAGATTTTAAATATTATACATTTTCTACAAATCGTATTTTCCATACTTTTCCAAACCCTCTAACCAAATTCAATTTATTCTATCCAATGATTCTTCTTCAAGAATATAAAAACAGATGTTAACTATTCTTACTCTTAATTGTTCTTATAATATCATTTGTGCTAATTTAATTTATTTGAAGCCCTTGCATTCAAAATTTGCAATAATTTAGATGTATTTGATTATTTTAAATAATTTCTAAAAACAGAATCACAACTTTAGACAGGAAGACTACTAGACACTATTCAATCATATAGTGAAAATATTAATTTTCTCAATCTATTTTTCCACATATCTTGTAGCAAATCAAATGGCATCCCAATTTCTTAATCCCTTATTAGCATTTATTTTATAACGTCTTGCGTGCGATTATAATTATGATAGAATGACAGCCTGTTAAGCTAAATTGCACAGACGCTGTGAGAATGTTGTTAATAAATGAATACCTTCGAACAACCACATGATATAGTATTTATATAAGAGTAAAAGGAATCCCTCTTACTCCTACAACTCAAATGTTTATATATGAGCAAATCTAAAGTAGTTGTAACGAAGGCGTGACTACATAATAGTCACTTTAAATTACTATATATAATGTCTGTATGAAAATTTCATTCGCGCCATTCATACAGAAATTATATATAGTAATTTAAAGTGACTATTATGTAGTCACGCCTTCGTTACAACTACTTTAGATTTGCTCATATATAAACATTTGAGTTGTAGGAGTAAGAGGGATTCCTTTTACTCTTATATAAATACTATATCATGTGGTTGTTCGAAGGTATTCATTTATTAACAACATTCTCACAGCGTCTGCGCAATTTAGCTTAACAGGCTGTCATTTTATCATAATTAATCCCTTATTGCGAATATTTATTTTCTTAATTTTTTCCCCCATTACCATTATCAATTCAAATAACTTTGAATTTCTTGAATCATTCCTCACAATGCTTAGACTACAAATTTTACCTCATTTCATTAATAAATAACATTTTATTCTTACTATATCGTTAAATAATATTCTATTTTAGCACTATTTCTCTATTATTCAATTAACATAGATAAATACTTATTATTTTTATCAAACAGATTTTGTTTTTTTAGATGGATCTAATTTACTAATAATTTTCTAATCTGTTTGCACACACATATAAATTCATTTCTCCCAATAAATAGCTTCAATCTATTAGATGATATATTAAATTTTATTTACTTTCTTCCTCATAAATTATTAAAACTCCATGTTTGGGTTTAGTTTTAGTATAGTATGACTTGCTCAGCCTTATTTAATTGGATAGTATATAAAAAAATTAACCAAAATGGAATTTTTAATAGATCTATTAATATTTTTTAAACTTAACAAATAATACATATTCGGTAAAATATGTTGAGAAAAAATGATAAACAAATACTTATATGCCCCTGAAATTCTATAATTAAAAAAAAAAAAATCATGGCTGCCCCTTGCTTGGAAGACAGCATTATAAATAACTGCTGAAATTAATTCAATTATCATTATCAAAATGTCTTTACAATTGCCTATTCAAAGCGTTTTTACTTAGTTTTATAACACACCAGGATAAAGTTTAATTATAAAATTTGTTTTTAATTCAAAATGACTGAACATTTTCATCTAAAATCTTTACCAATTTATCAAAAATCCATTTTCTTCTGTTCTTACAATAAATTATGGTCAGTCAAAATCTATACAAGATTCAAGATGATCACATACTATAAAGCTATTAGTTAAAAAGTGTACAGGCAAAGTAGTAAAAGAACATCCCTTTACCTTAAATCGAGATGAGAAAAAATAATTAGAAATATATTTATTTATACTGAATGTAGTCATAATATATATTAAAAATAAATCAGTGAAAGAATATTTTGTACATTTTTTCCTCCTCACATGATGTAATAAAATTATCAAAATTATACTTTTTTTTTGGCTATTATACTCTGATATTATTGCATACGCTTTCAATCAAAGATCGCTCAAAAAAAAAAAAAAAAATGAAACCTCACAGGGAGAATAAAAAAATGATAAATACATTCAAGAAGTTTTTTATCTTGTAAGTCAGCAATTCCCAAATGGACTTTTATGAAAAATACCTAGGAATACTGTGAGATGTAAAAATAAAAAATAAATCTATTACTTCTACCTATTACGTGAGAACAAGCATTTTCACAGTAGCGTTGGAAGAGCAAAGATAGAAATTATCGTCTTTCACTTGAGGATGATCTTCGTGTATCTCCAAAATTACAGCAAGAATAAAACAGCTGTGTAAAAATAAGCAAGCTCGAGTATCACGTTAAAAATATTGTATCAACATTAACTCTCATTTTAATTTTTTTTAGATTTATAAAACAGTAGAATATGCATTAGTAATAAGATTGCTTTCTTATATAATTTTTTTAATTTTGTACCTGAACATAGCCCCATTAAAATTAAAAGTTTAATATTATATCGATCTTATTTTTAATTATTTTATATTATGTTCATTTTCACATCATTAATGAATAAACAGAAACTTAACATTAAACTATTATGCCTCTCACTTAAGTAATAATTAGAAAGTAAATCAATTATTCAAGGGTACCATAATGTCAAAAAGATTGGAAAACAGAGACAAGTATTAACAAGTATATAAAAATCATCTACATTTTCCTTCAAATTTGTTTTAGAAATTATTTTCATGTTGACCAATGAAAATAAATTTATCACGACTTTTGTTTATTTATTAAAATATTCATTTAGCAAAACACTGAGCCACTTTGGATATTTTAATTATTTCAACCATATCTTTCATGTCAATAAGTTAAGCAATTTTAGAACAACGTTTATATAAAATACAAGTCCTCATTAAAAGAGCCTAAAATCTTTAAAAATAAATATGCAAAATTGTAATGGTATTTCAGTTTTAATAACTGAAGTGTCCAGGTTTCCAAATATCACAAACTACTAACTTTATTTGTTTCTTTAATATTTTTTCCAAAGTATAGTAATCAATCAAATACATATAGAGATCTAAATGGATCACATCATTTATTTGTATTGCTTTGCAAGAATTCTTGATACAATTATAACTTTAATTTCACGAAGAAATAATCAGTATTACTTTCAGAAAAACACATATCTTTCACCTCTTTAATTCTTCATTTAACATAAAACTTATATTTTTTCCACTCATTATTACTTTACAATCCACTTTTAACTTCTTTATTATTAACCAATGCTCAGACTATCCTTTTTCTTGCCCTTTTTACAGTTTCGATTGCCCCTGCAATTTTCCTCAGAATTTAGGTTTTTAAGTTCCGAGGAAGATTGCGAGGGCAATCGAAACTGTAAAAAGGTCAAGAAATGATTGTCTGGGTATTGCTTAATAATAAAGAAGTTAAATGTGTTAAAAGTGGATTGATTAATAAGACAATGCAAAATAGGAGAAATTGTTATTACTTTACAACTGGTATTCTTCCCCCTTTAAACAATCATTTTCTCAATATCTATTGCATTTTTACTTGTTCAAATGAGAATGCGGATGATTATATTTTTTTTTTTTTGGCTACCATTAATCTAAATATAATCAACTTATTATGAACTTATAAAATTCAATTTTAATATTTTTGCTCTTTAAATTAGATACCATTATTAGTCCATTTTGAACAAAACTTTTTTCATTCCACAAATTTTAATTATATCTAAATATTTCTAGAAATTCTGCATAATTTTCTACATTTGATGGAATACAATTTTTCAAATGAAATCATTATACATATTTCGGACATTTCACGTATGCTTTTATTATTGGATTCTCCATAATTCGTTTTAAAAACTACCGTATACTACAATATTTACACAATAAAAATTCATTTTGCATCTACTGCATATTTGCAACACATTTATATAAATACGAAAATTCCAAATTTAAATTAATAAATTGATTTTTCAGAAGAAAAATTCTAACAAAAGAAAGCAAATAAAGAATGTTAAATAAAATAACAATGCTTCGCGGGCATTTCAATTAACGTTAATTCGAGTTAATCTAAGAATAAATATATACTGTTTAGCATATACACACAAAAACTGACATTTTCTAATGAATCAATACTTACATTTCGATCACTCATATTTTTTGATGACAACGACAAATTATACAATGTTAAAAGTTAAAGTACATAACAAGACACATCGGCTTAAAGACGGAATGGGAAATAGTAAAGCAATATGGGAAATACAGTATAAAAAAAATAAAAATATATAGTTTTCATTTTTTCTTACATTAGTTTTTTAAATAATGCAAACTTTAATAAAATAATGTTAGTAAAAATGACTCTTTTAGAAAAAGGGTGAATCAAATTAAATCTCTTAAATTTTGAGAAAATATATTCAAAATGGCTGCCCCCTAAAACTATGGAAGTGTTTGTTATTGTTGTAATGAAAGTTGATCAGCCAATGTAAATAATGGATGTCGATATTATTTGGTAGGTTGTAAACAATTTTGGTAAGCATTATGCCTCTAGGCTAAAAATGTTATATGCAGGTAAATTGATTAAGTGTATAATATTGCGACAAAGTAAAACTTAATCGCTGTATTATTTTTTTTATTAATATTGTATAATGAATAAAAGTAACGTTATATATTTTTACTATATATTAATAATTTATAATACTTTGGACTTCATCTATATAATACTTGAGATCTTATAAGAATTTATTTGATGGTTATAATCATCAACTGAAACCATTTCTAAACAAGTAGACCATTCCAACTATAAGAAGAAAAAGTAATGCACTTGAAATAAGTTATTTGTTAATTATATAAACCAGTACGTCCATGTGTAAAGTATTCGCTAGTTTATTTATTTGATAGTGTCAATATTGTCTTTTAATTTTTATAGAAATCTTTCAGAAAGTCTTCATTATTTTGTCTAGTTAAAACGGGCACTCTCCATACAGTATTGCCACTCAGTGCACGCCAGGGTAATCAATGGATGCCAGAAGGCTTGTGCATAAAATCCCCACCTAGTATCTTCTCATCCAATATCCCCAGACTAGTTTCCCCCATCTAGTATCTACTCATCCAATATCCCCAGACTAGTTTCTGGGGATTTTATGCACAAGCCTTCTGGTATCCATTGATTACTCTGGCTTGCACTAAGTGGCAGTACTGGGTAGAGTTTTGCCTGTTTTAATAACAGTTATAAGCAAACATAAGAAATGGTGATCATGTGATATTTTATCTAATTATTGTATTCTTTCCTCAGCCATATCTTCCCAATAAAAGCAATCAGTATTGCAATTACAGAATATTTTTTAAGATATTCTTCATAATGTAAATGGAGTCTATCTGTCGTGAAAATCACAACATACTTTTTTAGCAAGTCCTTCATTTGTTTCACATATCCAGTCCAATGAAGATTTAATTTTACAATATTATTGTAGTATTGCATCCAACACGCTGAAAAACATTAAATGGTCTTATGATCATGCCATTGTACTTACAGAATTTTACAATTTCTTTAAATAAAATTTTTCTAATGATTTTATGATATGTCTATGGAGATGCAAGTCTCACTTCCATACAATAAATAAGGTACTAATGATTGCATGTAAATGTTTTTTTCTGCTGATTAAATATGTAAGGTTTAGGAATAGAAATACGTCGTGGAATGATCATATCCAAATTGCAAATAGATTGCAAAGAACCATTTTCAAAATAAACTTGCAAATGTGTTTACCCTTTCTTATTTCAATGCCAATCTATTTTGCCTGATAAAAGGAGTTGTATTCAGAGATGATTGTTCTATGAAGTATTTATTAATAAATTAGGTAAAATAACAGCTTTATATACAACTAATTTAGTTGCAATAGTTGAATACTGTAAGTTTTTAACTTGTTAAAAACTGCAGCAATATATTGGGGTTTGTGTTATATCTCAATATTTAAGTCCATCCTTTTATGTAAAAAGTTATCAGGGTGTTTAAATTTTCTGAAATTTCCAAATTGATAACTATCCAAGCCAGAAGTTGCTGAGTATTTTCTTCCATCACTATTCTGATAAAAGATGAATTTTTCAACATTAACCCCATTATATATTGAATGAGGCAAACCTATTAGTTCCTGTTCAACTTAAAAATATTAGCATATATAAGATCAATCTTTCACAACATTTATTTTAACATACAAAATTCTAATGCTTTTATTTTGCTGCTTGAGTAAATTAATATATACAGTGATTGTTCTTTTCTAATTAGTATCTTGTATTTAAGTTATTGACTAAACCTTTCATAACATTTTTAATTTCATTTAAATATAAAGAGATATATCTAGATAAAGATCATAATGAACTGTCCACTAACATGCAAAGTATATGTCATGGCTATATAAGTAAATTAATATGTATGGCAGTTGTAACTTTACCATTTGTACATTATATTTATTACAGTACATCATAGTCAATGACTGTGTGATATTGAATACTCTATAAATACTTTTGAACATTTTCACTATAGTGATATTGCTGTGTGAGTATCATAACTGAGAATAAACTTTTTTTGGGGAAAACTAGACTTTTATAAGTTTATGGTAATTATCAATCTTTTAATACTGTTTATAAATCATGTTGAATACAAATTTTTATAGTGAGACTAGTTTAAGGTCTGGATGAATCATACATTTTCCTTACTCCTCGACAAAAAAAATTGTACAGATAACATGATAATCTAACTTAATCTAATAGTTACTCTGATATAATTAAGTTAATACTTCCACTTACGAATCTTTGGTTTGGACTGGATCTTGTCTGCTATTTGCCACTATGTCTGTCTGGAATAACCAGATGTTTTCTTCTATTAAGATATGCTGAACTTTGGATGATCCTTTCTAGTGATTAATATAGTTAGAGTTGCATAATACTTTTTGTTCCATATTGAGGCAGCTATTATTTGCTGCTGCCTTTTTTATTTAATGTAAGCTATAGGTTGAAGATTAGATAATTTAGTTTTCAGAATGCATTTTATTAGATTTGTTGAGAACAGTTGATGGATTTATGAACCATACAATCAACATTTTGACTAAGCATTCATTCCAGTCACTTAGTTTATTCTATGGGGGAGTTTTTTGCCCTCATGTACCATCCATTCACCCTATTCATTGCTTTCTAGATGACATGGTGGTATTAAACTATAATTAATTTCATTCTTTGCATTGAAATCTTTAAATTGTTTGGACATAAAAGATGGTCCATTTTTGGAAATAATAGCCATCGGAAGATTGTATTTTTTTGTGCGTGTGTCTCGATAATGGCTGATGAGTGAACAGAAGATATCTATATTATCTCTAATCATTTGGAGAATGCTTTTCCATGGATCTTCATAATCTCTGGAAAGTCTTTTCCAGCACACTGATGTTTGAGGCCATAGCTGGCATATTTTGATTTAATCATCATTACCGGCATTTGTGGATCTATAATTTGGTTATCTGAATCTATAACATGCCCCCAATCATATGGCCTAGCCAATATGCTTATTATGACTATTCCAGGATGACTACAATATAATAAATTTAAAACTTGTTTGCAATTCTTGGATGAAACAATGCACTTTTATTTATAATGGATAGCTATTGCTTTCTCTTTCAAAAGGTTTTGTGTAAATTGCGTAGTTTGTTCTCTGGCTATTTTGCACATATCTATTTGCTCAGTAGGTGTGATTATCTAGTCATTTATAATCTAGTGAGCTATTAGCTTTACTGTTAATTTTATCATCACATTCTAAGCCATATTAATTGCTTCCCTTTTTTTTTTTTTAAATTAATCCTTATTACGTAATCAACTGCCAAAGTTATACATGATCAGAAAGTTAAATCTCTTGGCAAGCAGAATGAGGCATTCTGTGGAAGATCTTTTTCAGCTGTAGATATTTTTAATAACAATTTATGATCAGTTTATAATATAGAGGATCTACCATAAATTCTATTGGTGGAATTGTTACATCTGCATCAAGGATGAAGCTTTTCTCTCTGAGAATTGTTTTTCCCAGTCCTGGTCAAGGTGTAACATGTAAATGCAATAGGTGACTACCCCCTTTTATTATGATATATTAAAGTTGTTCTGGTACCTACCCATGGATCATAATAAATTTTCGTTTAGATGAGCTATTCACTTTTTTATGTTAGCGATAGCCTGATTTGCTTTAATACCCCATGCCCATTCAGCTTTTTTTTTTTGCTTAGCTGTTTTTGTTTTTCATTGAATAAATAAATCTTTATGAGTCCTAGAAAGGCATAAAGAGCTGGTTTTAATTTGTTCTCCCATTATCATGTTCATTTTATTCTTTGTGAGAAATATTCCCTAAGTTTAAAGCCAAGAAATTCTATTTTTTTTTTTGTTTCAAACACATAATTATCAGGACTTATTTTAATTCCAGCTTACTTTAATTTATTTTAAAGCTTTCTCATATTTCCCAAGGATTTCCTTTTACTCTTGGTCATTAGCAGGAAGTCATCAAAATAAGAGATGCTCAGGTGTTCTAATTGCAAGTTAATCAACCACTCGCTGGAATATTCTGGAGCTACCGGGATTCTAAATGGCTATTTGTTAATGTCAAATCCTTTGTAATGATGACTAATGCTTTGGAGATTTCATTCTCAATTGGTAATTGAAGAGAGACTAGTTAAAGTTTTATCTTTCTTATTGCATTGCCAAAGCCATATAGTATTAATATTATTTATTTTCTTTATTACTTTTTCAATATTCATATAATTATAACCTACTATTGATGGTTTTGATTGCCCAGCAAACTTCTTAAGAACTTCTAGCTAAAAATTTAAGTAGAAGTTCGGAAGAAGATTGCTGGGCAATTGAAACCATGAATAGTGGGTTATAGTTATATGAAGCATTGTAAAAGTAATAAAGAAAGTAAATGATATTAATATGTGTAAATAGTATGGATTAAGATTATGTTCTAGTTTATTGTTGTAGAAGATTATAAATTTTCAAATTACAAGATGTTTTCCTATGGTTTAAGTAAATAGTTAGACATTCTATCATTGCCATGAAGGAAATTTAATAATTTGATATAATTTAATATTCTTGAGGTTACAGCTTTAGTAAATATTACTTACATAATCAATGTGCATTTAAATAAATTTATAATTACAACTTTAAATTATCGTAATAGATTTCTAACTATAAGATCTTTCCATTGACTCGTTGTAAATCGAAAGATTTCGCGAGTATTAATGTGTAATAAGAAATGTGGACTTAATCAGTGAAGTATTGAATAGCTTCACGCTCTCAGATCTAACCGCTTTAGCTTCACCTATTTATATAGAAAGTAGGTTGAATTAAGGAAGGGTTCCCCTCTTTTCTTCCAAAACGTAAGCTTGTGGTTAAGACCTGTAGAGGTTCCTACTATTGCATTTTTACGCGCATATTCTTGAGGTTACAGCCTTAGTAAATATTACACCAAAGTAGATAAAACTTTTACATATATAAATGGAATGCATAAGATAAAAGGAATTTTAAAAGCAGTAAAAGGTGGATATGTATTTTTATGTATATATTTACCTGAAAAATATTGTTATCCTAGGATTCAGTTTATTGTTGAATTTTTTTGTATTGAAAAACTTTTTGCTAAAAGTGTTATTTATAAGTTTTCTATGGTTAAATATTTGATATTCACTTTTGAAAAACTTTTCCAGATCATTAATAATAAATTTTTTAAAAAAAATTAATGTTTCATTATATAATATTTTATGCATTCTTTTAATTTTGTAGAGAGAATTATAAGGAATTTTCTATCATCTACAATAGATTTCACTGTTGAAAATAAAAGAAAAGCATCCATATATTTATTGTTAATTTGTAGTCACATTGGTATTATGTTTTCTTAAGAGTAGGAAAAAATTTGTATTTAGTTTTCGAGATGACATAGAATATAGTAACATTTATGAATAAAATTTAAAATGAATTGGGTGAAAATCACCCAGATTTAAAATAAGTTAAATGTGAAATAAAATTGATGAAATATAATGAAGAATTAATAAGGCTATAGACAATAGGGAAAGTTTGACTATCCTTTATTGAAAAAGTATTGCTGTTTGTGGTTTAATGCAGTAATAGTTGAACTTCATTGCTGAAGATTCTGCATCAATTCCTAATTCAATTTGGTCAATTGACTTTTAACTATTGTATTCAACCTATACTTTGTATTTTTTAATGTTATATGACCTTCCGAATAATATACAGTATGATTATTTATTTTGTTTATTTATTTAAATATTTTAAAAAAAGCTATTTAACTTGTCATTTGTTTTTATTATGGATAGTTCATTATATCGTTTATTACGTATTCATATTATTATTTATTTATTTAGCATATGGATTTTTTTTTAAAGATAAATTTAATTGTTAACAAAATATCATAAAGAAATTTATAGCAATTCCAACCAGGGGTTAGATTAAGTTCTTCAGTTCTGTAACTATAACCATAGTTTCAACAACCATTACTATCTTCTTTTTCTTTTTTTCATGTGTCAAAGCATCGGTCGGGGAAGTGAACCCGCAAACCCGGGACAACTGCTTGTGAGGCACTCGACCACCAACACTTGACCATTACTATCTTCTTTGTTGTTGTGTTTATTCACATTTATATAAATCAGTAGTTGTTAAATTAAAACTACCTAAACATCACATGTTCATCATTTTTTATACCCAAGCTGTTAATAACAGTACCAAACTCTCCATACAATAATGCCACCCTGTTCAAGCCTTAGGCCTGATAGGGAATTTATGCATAAACCTTCTTGCATTCATTGATTACTAAGGTTTGAATGGGGTGACCCTTCTGTATGGAGAGTTTGCTATTGTTATTAATTGTTACATTCTATTTATGAAGCAAATACGCCCAATGATCATGGGTTATCGTCAATCTATTGATGAGGCCCTTGTTGCATTTAGAATGATCCAATTCATTGAAGTTTATTGTTGAATCTGGAGAAGAAATTAATACAGAATCTCATTTTTTGGTTGAATTTCCAGATAAAGATCTTGATTTAAGACAAGTCTTTGGTGTGAAATTATACCTTGAGTTTTTGCAAATCCAATCTACTTAATAGGCTACTTCTGATCTAGTGAGAATATATGAAATAAAAGGAAACCTCTGCAAAAAAGTAGGCATGAATGCACCAGTAATATTTCTTGTGATAATAATTAATTAAATGTCCAGAAATGTGGAATAGAAACTTTTTTCCCCAAACAGGCACATAGTGTTCACCAGTACTATAAAGTTCTTGCATCTCAGCCCCAAGTTAATGTCAGCCAGATTTCCAAACTAAAAACTAATTTAAATTTAATTTAAGATAAATGAGGAAAATACTTTAGGTTGCAGTCCAAAATTTCTCCTGCTTAGCATGGAGTAGAATTGAATTTTCATCTATTCTTGCAAAAGATTATATTCAAGTTTATGATAAATTTTCCTGTTGTTTAGATTAGGGGTCAGCAACCTATGGCATGCCTGCCAAGCTTGGCATGTGGAATAATTATCAATGGCACTCTGAATTAAAATAGTAAAAAAAATATATTTTAATCACAGGGCATGCATTTGCGCCATCACCTACATATTGTATATGCAACTCACATGTAAATGGAAACCATGATTCAATGCATTCTATGATCTGTTAGTTAAAACAAAGCTCTTGTTATTATATAATTACTATGCATTTATTTGCACTCCGCGTCCCCACTTACATTTTGTCCATGCAACTCACATATAAAGTAAAGGTAAACCTTATGTTTAGTGCAGGCCATGGCACATTAAAATGAACATTATTATTGTTAAGTAATGTATTACCCCAAAATAGATTATAAAAGACAAAAGCATGATGTTAGTTCTTTTCAAGACTCTTGGACAAATGAATATAAATTTCTATAGCAAAAGCATCATGCTGTGTGAATGTTATGCTGTGAAAGTATTGCATGTTGTATTTCAAGAGTACAAAGACATTACCAAACTAAACATCTATCCATTTTAAAAACTCTGATGAGAAAAATGAAGTTATAACAAGTGCTGTTTCTGTCTTTAAGAAATTAAAGTACTTATTTTAGTCAAATAATTGGAACCAAAAATAAAGCCACCGAATATAGTTATATAATTGCTCATTATGTGGCTTCAAAAGCCAAACCCTTCACAGTTGGAGAATTCATCAAAGAAGCTTTTTTGAGATTGATGAAATATTTTCAATGATCTACCAAATAAACAATACTGTCTTGTATTTTAGAAATACTAGCTTCTGTGAGATCAATTCAAAGACGAATAACTGTTGTGGCTGAAGATATAACAACAAAACAGAAAAGTGGATTGCAAGAAACTATTGTATTCAGTGTTACTGTTGATGAAAGCACTGACATAAATGATGTGGCACAACTAACAATAGTTGCACAATATGGCAATGATTATTGAAGAATTGGGTTGCTTAATTCCTCTTACTGGTACAACAAAGGGACTTTATTTTTCACTGCACTTTTCAATTATTTTGCAAATCAGAAAAGTGTTACTACTGATGTTGTTATGCAGTGGTTGGAAAGGAAAATGAATTTCTTAAAACTGCTTGAAAAATCATATTAGGCATCAAATATTGAGTTTCCACTGCATTATATACCAGTAAAGTTTACTTATGAAAATCTCTTCACAGTGCTTAAATTTGGTAATGGATACTATCATAGTTTCTCATTCTTCATTGACACCCAGGCAATTTAAGTCTCTTTTGCAAGAAATGAACAGTGCATATATGGATCTTGTATTATACAGCAATATCGAATGGATTAGTCAAGGTCATATCTTGAATAGATTTGTATCATGTATGGAAGAAATCAAGATTTTTTTTATAAAAAAGAACATTTCCTGGAAATGAAGATTGGTTATGCAAATTGATATTTCTGACTGATATAATTCAACACCTGAATGACTTAAACTTGTCTTTGCAAAAAGGAGTCAAACAATGCTAGAATATTTTGAATACTGGAAAGAATTTGCATCAATGTTAGATATATTTTGGCATGATATTTCTACTAACACAAGTACTTTCCAAATAATAAAGGCAAATTGATTTAACTTTGACAAAGACCAACTTCAAAAGTATGTTGAAGATCTCAGAGAAGAATTTTTCAAATGATGTGAAGATTTCCAAACACACCCATATTTTTTTCCTTATTAAACCTGACTTAATTGATCCACAGATGACTATTTGACTTATCTCTTTTTGAATGGATGGATGTTGATAGCTTTGAAATGGACCTCATCAAATTAATATCAGAATTGTGGAAAACTAAATTTATAGAATTGTGGAAAGCTGTTGACAGAAATTGTCTGGAATGTCATTCTCAATTGGTGGATATCTTTACTTGAAAGATTTAATTCCTTGAAGAAAATCGCATGTGCTCTGATTTCAGCATTCAACTCAGCTTACTATGTGAACAAATTTTCTCACATATGAAAAATATTTTGAGTTAGCAAAGAAATTGTCTAAGACCGGAAATCTGCATGTGAAGCTAAAAGTAACCAATTACACACCTGATATTGAGCAAAGCGGTACATAATTTATTAATACTTCAGATTAATAATAAAGAATGACTAATATTATAATTCTTGATAATTTTTTTTATTTAAACTATGAATTGAAAAAACCTTGTAATTTGTAATACAATTTTTAATAAACGTATTAAAATTTAAAATTTAACAAAACATACTTTTCACATATCCTATATATTTTAAAAATATTGAAGGACCAGTAATATAAGATCTGGTTATAATGTGTTTCAAAAGTATATAATATAACAATTTGAAGCTTATTATAACTAGACTAATTTTGATATATATATATAATAAGATTGGTAGAATCATGTTAGCAAATGGAATAACATTGTAATATGGATTTGGCATGACACTATTAAAAGGTTGCCGATCCTTGGGTTAGATGAAATGTTAATATACTGTCTTCATTATATTAGGACTAAGACTCCAGTTTTTGGGGAAAAAATCTGCTCTTTTATATCCTTATTGAGAGACTTTTCTATGTCATGAAAAAATCTCTTTTGTAAAATCAAAGCAATATCATAAGTATAGTTGAATTTCTTGCATGGTGTTTCTGAAAGATCACTGATGAACAAATTAAATAAATAAGAGAACTTGACCTTGTGTGCGATTATTATGTAAAATTTTCTATATACTATAATTAATATTTAATATCATTTGAATTTTTCTATTGGAAAGCATTTTGTCAAATAGATATTTTAGAAATTTAGAGATCATTTTTCTAAACAGAATCATAAAAGTTGCAGTTAAATCAATAATGATAGCATCAGTTTTTAATTTTTTTAAAAGCATTTTTTAAAGTTAGTTGGTAAAGATAAAACTTGTTTAGAGCAGCCTCTTCTGGTCTAAACTCAGTCTGCTCTATAGGAAGATACTTGTCATCAATTGATAAAATTCTTGTTAATCTAATTGTTTCAAAAAACTTGTAGGGAATTTTAGCTTTAAGAATTTTTATATCAAATTTTTGAAATAGTTTCTATATGAATAAAGTTATTGAATAGTTTTGTCAGCCATGCTTAAGCTTCAAATCTAAATTTTTTAGTTGCAATTGATTTCAGACAAAGATAAATTAAAGTTCACCAGCATCTACTAATTTATTAGACTTATTCAAGAGGCATTGTAAAAGAAAAGTTCGCAATTCTGCTCTAATGATTTTCTTTCTCATTCTGTCAATCTTGGGTTTAGAAGTCAGATATATAAAATTTATAATCTAATTATCATTGATAGTAATGGTTCTTTTGGTAGTGCTTTTTTTTATCAACCACGCTTTAAAGTAAAAATGAACAGACTTTTTTGTTTTTTTGCGGTCTCTATTTTTCTTTTCTGGCATCATCCAAGTTTGTCAGCAATTTCCAGATGTTTAATAGATTAAAATTGGTTACAAAGAGCATATCCACAAGGGATGGATTCTTTGCAGCTATTTTTATGAGTTTGTTAAATCTATTATAGCAAAAGGAAATTGAAGAGATTCTATTAAATTCCATCTTAGAACAGGGTAACATTTAACTGTAGAAATTTGGATTCCTTGAGTAATTTTAGTTTATGATGGCTATAGAAGAAATTATCCAACAGCTACAGCTCAGGTGATATGTGAACTATTTTTTGTCAAAATAAAATATAAATCAGGAGTTAGCTCTGTTTGCCATCGTCCTGAATAGAATGTTCTTTTATGATCAGCATCATAGAGTACGTGCATGTTGTCTAAATCTGTCCATTAAATAAAAGTTGACAACCTACTTAACCCATTTTCACATGCACAAAGGCTACTATGAGATTTGGAACTATAAATATAGATGGTCTAGGACAGGGGTCCCCAACCTTTTTGCATCTAAGAGCACATTCCAAAAACCGGCCAGGTGGCGGGCACCATTTATTTTTTATCTGGACATAATTGCTGAGATATTCTTGACTTCGTTTACGAAGAAGCCACGGTTCATCACATCACATCACATGTAAATTTATAGTTGGATATTGTTAATAATACACATAATGTACAAAAAAATATTTATTTCAAAAATTAAATTTGAACATATAATTGACGTTTATATTTTTACGCTGTAAAAGTATAGTATGTCCTACAATTTGATTACAATATAATACAATAATTCCTAAAAAAAATTCAAAAATTAAATTTATTTGTATCAGATAAATAATTTTTTATCGTGTTCGGATAGCGGCGGGCACACGTAAAATGGTCTGCGGGCGCCATGGTGCCCGCGGGCATAGGGTTGGGGACCCCTGGTCTAGGAAGATCTGAAAGAGGAGGATAGGACCAATTTATATTGGGACTATATAGAAATTATCTATTCAATTGTGATTATAATAATATTTGAACAATCTTTAATAGAAGTCATTTCTTTTACAAGATAGTTTGAAACAAAATTATCTGTACCATGTTCAAAATATGTTTCTGAATATTTTAGAATAGAGCAAAATTAGAATATGATATTAAAATAATATATAAAAATATGTATATTATATTCATTTCAAATGTGTCTGACTTGAAAGAAAATGAAAACTTATCGGAATAGAATATTACCCAATTTTAGTTCCATAAATAATCAGACAAGTTTTCATCTAGTTGCTATGGATGTAAACTAATATCTAATTGACAATAATAAACTGTTTTTACAAATAATTGTAAAACTTTTTTAAGAAAATAAAACAAAATCATGTCAGAATTTAAAAAATTTAACTTATAGAAATTTCTGTGATTATTTACAATGACTTTCAATCAAGTTATCTTTAATAAACTTTAAATTTTACTTAAGTTTTATATGCAATCGGTTTGTTTATTTGTATTATTTATACTAAAGGACTCATTGAGATTTATCAAATGAATAAAACAGTTCAGTTGAAAATGAATGGATCATAATACTTGAATAGTAGAAATCTTCTCTTTTCTTAATCTAATTTTGTAATGAATAATTTACTTCATATTAATCTAATTTTGGAGAAAATAAATTATTAAACAAGTTTTAATTATCATTATTTTATTACTCACTCAGTGATTAAGATATTGTTGAAAAAGCTGGGTTTTCTACTCGGAGAAGTATCTCAATTAAGCCTCGGGGAAAAAATAAAAAATTTTGAATACCCTTTTTCTGATACAATATTTGATTTCACAGAACATTTATCAGTATTATTTTTCTATTTTGGTAGATTCTTTTTATAAATGTAATCTTGTAAAAATTATTATATTTAGACTGAAATTTCTGTTAAATCACCTTCTGAAAAGCTTATTATTAGATAATATATTAGATATTATGTAAAATTCTAAATTGAAAAATATGACAATACTAAATTCTCTGTACCAGTTTCTGTGGAATAACATCAGTTTATGTTAAGCCTTAAGCTGCATTAACCACAAATCAAAATTAGCTACAATCTTATATAGCAAATGTGAAAGTTGTATTCAATGTGTAGGTTTTTTTTTCCTCATATGTCATAGTATCGGCTGGGGCGCGAACCCACAACCGTCTGCAACCAACTACTTGCTTGCAAGGCAGATGCGACGACCTCTCGGCTAACAACGCTTGACATGTGTAGGTTTTTTTTAACAGTCAATAAGCATTCGACCAAGTTAGGGATTGTGACCTCATCTTTTTTATTTACTTAATTTGAAAAAGTAGGAAATTATAATGTTTTATTTTTGTGGAATTAATATTCGTTTATTGATTGAGAAATTATTTTTAAGCTTTTTAAGAGAAGAAATTATTTAATTAGAATATTTTTTAAGTTAAATGTTATTACTATTTACATGTTAAATTACACTGAAATCTTCAAAATAAAGGGTTTATATATTTTAAGAATGCTATAAGCCATAGGTCACTTTTCTTTTTAAACATAAAGTGTGTTCATATTTTTAAATAATAAATAGGAGAGAATAAAATAGGTACTTAATGATAAAATAGAAACGAATAGAAAAAATGCATAATTTTAACATATTTAATATGTGTGTGTCAAAATGTATTCATAATCTTAAATAATAATATAACCAAATAGTCTTTCTTAATTTTTATCATATAGATTTAATTTTATTTTAAATACAGTGGTGCTAAGACAATTCATGCAGCTAGAGTCGATAAAGAATCGTCTTAAAAGATAAATTAAACAAATCAATTCTTTAAAAACAATAACATAAGAAATTAAGTCATTCAATTATTTATTTATTTATTATCTTATTCAAATTTATTATGTCAACAAATCTTTTAAACTGAACTTCTCTCTGACAATAATCATATTTTTAAAAAAAATTCTACTTAACTGTAGTACTACATAGAGTATATGAGCACAGATTTTCACACGACCCACCGCTCACCACTTTATCTCACATCAGGGTGGTCTTTGAGCGTTCAATCATCAGATTTCAATTGGATGGATGGTTGAAGAGTTGGAGTGTGGAGTAGATTGAAGCCTGTCCGTTAAAGTATGAAGATTGGCTATCTTAATATATATCTGAACACTTATTGCATATATGTGTAGAGATGATAATCTGGACCAACTGATGATTGCCGGTTTAGCATGAAATACATATATTGGTGATTATTTACCTTTTCAACATATATGTGTTCAAGGGTATCAGTGATATGAAATAGAGTGGTGAGCGGTGGGTCGTGTGAAAGTCTGTGCTCCTATACCCTCTATTACATATATTGATACAGATATATAATAAGCCTGTATTTCAGTTATTAACTATAGTACACAATTTTTTTTAAAAAAATTAAAATTATTGTTATAACCTTATAAAAAAGGAAGAGAATAAAAAGAAAATCTTTAATTTCTGAAAACAAAGCAATTCCACCATATATTAATGGGATTAGAAGATTTTTTTAATGTTGTGGCAAGATGTTTTTCAAAGGCAAAAAAAGAGTGAATTTTCTTAAAGCATTTTTTAAAAAAAAGCCTAAATTTTCCTAAATATCAAAATATATATTAAGACAAGGGCAGCAGGATCGTGTTAATAAATAACTCATTACATACAAAAAATAAACTTACAAATCACAAATTTACAATTTAAAAAAATAAACATATAAAATATTTTGGTTAAATTTGTGTCTATAATTTCGAAAAGATGCTGCAATAAGGCATTCACACAGTCTGATTATTTATTAATGTACTCATCAGTGGCCACACTACCATGCATGTTTGTAAACGTTAAATTGCATAAAGACAGCCAGCTGTTTAGACTTATGATAGATTTTAATGGGGTATAGTACTACTGAGCAGCAAAGAAAATAGTAGATTGGTTAATTGAAGACATTAGTTTTAGCACCTACACAATAAAAACATCTTTTGAGTGTGTGGAGAAAATTAAAAAAATAAAAATTGATAATAACCACAGGCTCGCCTCATTAGATATAAAAGAACTTTATGGTTCTGTGCCTCATGATCTTTCTATTATTATAATTCAAGATGTTTTGCAGCAAATTATTACAATCCAAATAAAAAAAGAGTTTATAGTAGAAATCTTAAAATGAATTGATAAGAAAATAGTAGCATTAGCTAACAGAGATTTTTACAAAATGGAGAGCGGATGACCTATAGGTCTTCCACTAAGTGGAATAGTTTGCATTATCATGCTTTCAAAATTTGAAAATATTTTACCAAAATATTTAGACTTTTCAGTGAATGACAGCTGCATGAGATATGTTGATGATGTCTTTATATATACATCGGAAAATCAGATCAACAATATACGCCTGGATCTTGAAAAAACATTGCCTCTACAGTGGACTATGGAAATTGAAGACAAAAACCGTGGGATTAATTTTCTGGATATATACATCCAGAGAAACAATAATGAGCTCAACTTTAAAATGAATTTAAAATCCATTCAAATAAGGGCCATTCATCAAGTCAAGCGTCTCCATTAGAACACAAACTTGCAAATTTTTAAAGTTTCTTATGTAGAAACAAAAATTTATGCAGGTGCAAAGTGGGCAGGAAGATAACATTGATGCGTACATCTACAATCTAACAAAGCTTTGCTATAATCATAACATGCTAATAAAAACAATCGGAAAATTTTATGCCAAAAGCATGGATAAGCCTCCCATACATCCCTAGGATTGCAAAAATCTAAGGAATATATGCGCTAACATTTACAAAGTAAGTTTTAGATTGCCTCCATCACTAAACAGTTTACTGAACAACTCAAAGGACAAAATATCAGTTGAGCGCATTCCTCAAGTTGTCTATAAAATCATATGCAGTGTCCCATATGCTACAGTAAATCTCAAGCAAATAGATCCCTTGAGAATTGCCCAGCAGACATACTTGTACAACAGAACCAAACAATAGCGAATGCAAATCAATCTTTCTTGATTATGAGCTCATCACAGACAACAATTTTACTTCCACCAATGTGAAAACATTGAAAAAGAAACTATGAAGAGATTTGAGCAATCTCAAAAGATCCACAGTCTATCAACAGAAGGATTCATGCATTCCATTGTCGAGAAAATGGAACATTTAAATGCCCCATTTACATATGAAGCTTCATTTACATATTGTTCATATGTATAGGCATACTTCTAACTGTTAAATGTTAAAACAATATTATGATTCTGTCAGCAATCTACTGATACCTGGCTCAGTGCAAACCTTTTTGTAATAACTCGATTATGAATAAGAATGATAAATATATAAGTATGATTTACGCTAAAGATGCATAAACATACAAAGCTAACTTTTTTAAAATTCTTTATATATGCCAAGTGTGAGTGAGCGCTTTCAAGGGACAGCATCATAGTCATATTGTAACTAACAAAACTAGTATGAAAATTCATGCAAATGAGTTTATGTAGTCCATTTCTTGGATATATTGTAGCACGAGGGCTGTGTCCCTTGAAAGTGCTCAGCCACACTTGCATATATAAAGAATTTTTAAAGTCAGCTTTGTGTGTTTATGCGTCTTTAGTGCAAATCATACTTATATAATAATTAACCGCAAAGTTTAAACTTTTCGCTTATTTCAGTGATAAATATAGTAAATTGAACCAAGTAATTTTTTTAACTAATTATTAATGATTGTTTCCCTATCCTTATGTTATTTAACAAATAAATTACCAATTAATAAACAGTAAGGAAACAGTCTGGCATTTTTTTATTTATTGAATAAATAAAATTGTTCATTGTCTAGCATTATTTTCTAAATATTTTCAGATGATATGGTTATTGATTTGATATTTAGCTTATTGTCTAATTTATGCGAATTACATGGACATAATAAATAATTGTAAAATTACAAATTAGCTTGTTGCAAAATAAATTTATATAAAATTAAACTTTTTTTTTTTAAGGAATAATCCTAATGTCAATGTCAGGGAAAACAATTTTGATCATGAATCATTTGAGAAATGGTCAATATATTCATCATATGAAAATCATCTTTTAAAACTGACCGCATTATTAAATGGCAATACAGATGTTGATTCTGAAGGTAAAGAAGCACCAAAAAGTAAAAAAAAAAAGGCATGTAAAAAATCTAAATCACCTACGTAAGTATATTATTTATTATAATCCATTCTATAATTTATATTATTAAGGAATTGTAACTTTTATGAATCCAAATATTTATGAATCCAAATATTAAAACACCTATCAATTCATTATGAAATAAGAATAGATAATATGAGCCAACTTCTGTATTGTAAATTTTAATAAATGGCACATCGTTTATTTTACTTCATAATGAGCTCAATAGAGGTTACTGTAATATTATTTCATATTCATTATGTATCTTTAAGTAATTAATAATAGATTTGATTTGTTAAGATTTAAAAAAATAATTTTGTGTGTGTAATAATTATAACACAGTAATGGATTTGTGTATACATCGTCAAAGTTGTATGTATTACAATTGAGCATGCTCATTTAACACTAAATAAGAAATTTGATTATCTTCCTCAAATTCAGTTTACCATTAATTTACTTAATTGATAATTGCCCATTGCGTATCTAGAAAATATAAATCTTTTTATGATTTTTTTTTTAAGTGGAAATTATTATATTATTGAGATCATCTAAAGAAATTAAACAATTTTTCAAAATAAGAGTCTATAATTTATAACAATAAAATCTGTAAAAGGCAGCTTCTTTATAAAATGTCAAATTAAATTAATTTATAATAAATAATATATATATTGAACCGGATACTTTATCCGATTCAATGGTTTCATTGCCATTAAAAAGTTCTAAAGTTAAAAGCTTTAAAACCATTTAAAAATTGTTTATAAGAGTATATGTATTAACACACATACTTAGTTATGTTAAAAAATGTCTTTTTTTTTATTTATATAAAATTGATTTCTAAAATAGTTTTTTTTTAACGCTTGTTTTTATTTATTTTTTATCAATTTAATTAAAAGCGAGCAAACTTTTTAATTGCATTCCTGATTCTTTTATTTTAATTATCGTCATTTTTAGTTTAATTTTAAAAGCGGAGATTTAATTTTGTGTTGTTGTTTTTCTATAAAATAAATCCCTAGTTAGAATTCTTAATTAAGTTTGAGCGGGAGATTGAGATTTGCCCTGGCCTAAGGCTTAGAATTGACCAACAAGAAAGTTTACGCGGGAGATTGGAGAGGTTAGAAATAACCCCAAAAATTTCGGACATTTTAGATTATTCTTGACTTGACTAAGCTAATTCTGCTTCACCATGATTCATTCAGCATCTTATAATTTCACTATTCGCAGTTATATTAGCTTGCTGAGATTTGTACTGTGTTGGCAGTTCGGGCATTTAATTTGTTTTCAAAATTTGCTGTGAATAAAATATATTCTGCTGCTTGTCGTTAAGTATACTTCATATTACTGCCTACGTTTGCTTTCGTAAGATGTCAAAATTCACTGCTTTACGTTTGCTAACCTACAACATTCTTTGCTAACTTAACTAAGCACAGACCTCTAATTCCAAGCTGTTCTTTCGTTATGCCATGAAAGTTTGAAGTAAAAAGGATCCCGAAATATGCCTTTACACTTGCCGCCTTGAAGAGAAGACAGCTGAAAGATGAACTCAAAAATAAATGTGAGCACTTTTGAAAAACTACGTCAACTCTGCTTTACCATAAGGTAAAAACAGTTCTTATTCTTTCCAGGGTAAATAAATCTTTTAATTAAATCTCCGCTCAATCTAAAAATAAATCTGTAGTTTTAAGAATTATTTAATCTCATAATTATTATATGTATTTGCTTCTCATTGTATTTATAGTGTGTCTTAGTTTTAAGATTCCAAGTTTGCTTTCAATTTTATTTATCGGAGACTGTATGGTGAGTTTTATATTTTATATGCTTAATGTCTCTGTTTATATGCCTAACTCTTTCTAAATGCTTTGGCAGAGTTTCATAATTTTCTTTAAATCACCTGTCCCTATTGTAACGATCCGGAGAATGCGACTTCACGTAAACTGCACTACAGGGCGCCATCTAGGCATTTGAACCTAGAAAAATTTATAGAGTAGGCAGATACGTCAGTCAAAAAAAAAAAAAAAAATTTTTTTTTTTTTAAATTTGATTCCGGTCGTTAGCTCATGTCACTAGCTCAGTGGAATAGCAGAGATTTAATAAGATAATCTAAGAGTATATATAAAAAAAAGAATAAAATAAGCCACTGCCAGTAATTAATATCCAAACATTTATTTATGCACATATATATAAGATTTAAAACTATTTTAGTATTAGTTTTACATTTTAACATTTAACATTATTTTTAACTTTACCTTAGATTTTAATTTACATTTTAATTTCTATTATATTATAAGTTTACATTTTAATTAAGTTCGCACAGATGGGATTATAAAAGCTTGTTTTAATATGTTGCTATAGATCGGTTACATAGATTACACGGTTAAAAACATTTCAAAGTAAACATAAACGATCAAAATATAAAATCATTGATTACTGACAATTGCGGAGGGAAATTTATACGTAACCCAATAGTATTCACCATAAGATACTTGCATTGTCATCAATAACTTAAAAGACATCCGAATAAATACATTTTAGATACTCACCATAAGGTATCATTATTTATCGAATGTCTATATATTTTGATCAAATATGGAAACGCAAAACATAGTTAACCAATAAACAATCCATGCAAGCATCTATAAACAACTTAAATTTAATGCATTTTTATTTAGGGTCGAGTATGAATAGACCACATACATTTGCTTTTGAAAATAAACATTCTATTCCTATTTAACCTTAGGCTAAAATTCGTAGTCAAACTGGCATCAATCCATTTGATATATCGATGTATTCAATGTAATAAAATACGGCAGCACAAAAGGTTAAGAGAAGAAATTGCCTCTTATGAGATAGGAATATTACATCTATCTGCAAAGAAGAGCAATAAAACAAAAAACTCCATAGAAAGGAACTGCGGTATCTGACTTATAATTCCTTCCATAGGCAAACGGAAGTGTGCGGCGTATGAAGCGATTCTGCCCGTAGCGAATCAATATTACATCTACTAATCACACCAATATATCCAATCCATTGACCCAATTTAACCACGAAACAAATAACCTAAGATTACCCTTCCTTAATATAACTTTACAAATCTATACAGCCATTCACGCCCGACTTAAGTTTAACATTTATATAATTAATTTAACGAAAAACAAAAAAAATCATGATTAAAAACTTAAAGAATAAAAAATAAATAAATGGAAATGATTTTACATAAATAAGAAAAAAAATACATCAAATAACACTATTAATAAAGAATTTAGTTTGGTCAGATAGGATTCTATTTGTAACAATTAAATACTAGGAAAGTTCTTAGTGTTTTCAAATTAATATTGTTCGTTATATCTTAGAAAGTTCTTACGGTTTTAGAAATGTTCATCTTTTACAGTTGCTTGCCGTTTGAAATCCAGCGTTAAATTTCCCGATGATCCTGTGGTCCTCTGAATATAAGAAAAGCGATGTTTCATTTTTCCATTTTATAACAACTGAAGGGATTGAACGTGCGTCCTTCAATCTCTTCTCCCGCACCTCCGCACTAACATCTATCTGTCACATCGTAATAATCATAACAACTCACTGATTAATAATTTCCAAATTTTCCTTTTATACGTATTCGAAGGATTGACTTGGCATTATGTCATCGATGTGATGATCCTTTCGCTGAGGTCCGATTTCCCGATGGATTTCTTTCATTGGCTATTTGTTTCTATTGTTTTCCTATCTGACCGATGTTTTTACATTTAAATGCCCAAGGCTGGTTTACATTTGACTAATTAAATTTATCATTTCCATTTCTGATTAATTAACCTGTTTTCCAAATCAAAGATATATTTAAAGATAAATTTAAAGATATAATTTTATTTCCAAATCTTTTTAAAATTTAGTTTTAAAATACTTTTTCTTTAATAAAGTTTTATTTTAATAATTTTTCATTATCTGTGCGATTTAATATATAAGAGTTTAAGATGATATTTAATTTCAATTTTTAATTCTTAAAGAAAATTTTTAAATGCGAACTTTTTAATTTACTTTCATGTTTAATAAATAAATAAAAAAAACAATGTAACAAACGTCTGTGCTCGTTACACTATTTTATTGTCCAATAATTAATTTAAATTACTGTGTTTGCATTTTTTGTAACCGCAAATCTTTTGGCTGGCAGTTTATCGTGTTTGTTATTCTGGTTTTTCTGTAGTTGGAGATTTCCTTTCTTCTTTTATAGATTACGTAAGATTGTAATCATTAATCAAATCAATCTTGAATGTCCTTAAAGGTTGTACATCAAGAGCTGCCCTGCAGACAATATGACATCTCTAGTCCAATATACTAGAGAATGGTTGCCCACGCTGTTCGTTGATTTTCTACAAGATCATATTGTTTTTCATATCTCTGAATCGGAAAACTGGAATTGTTGTTTTTTTATAAATCGCCAGCAGGAAGATACTATTAATCCCTTTTTAAATTGTAGGTGATAGAAAGTTTCTTTCTTCGAAAGCATTTAATGTTTTAATATTTTCAGCTCATATACACTCTCTGATGAATTAGTGTATGAAATCTAAGTCAAACCTTAGTATTTTGTTTGCTGGATTTATTTTATCTTTTATGTGTTGCTTTAAATTTATTTGTCAGAGCGTGTACTGGGAATTTGATTTGTAAAGTTATTTGTAATTCTAATTATTTCATTTTTTTTTTTTTGATAAATACTTGGGGAGACATAAATAGTTTTCTAAATTATTTACCTGTCTCCTATTGAGACTTAATTATTATGACCTCATTAGTCAATTAAGGTGGTGAGTGCTCGCCCTCGCTGGTTTGTTGATTCATGCAAGAAACTTTCCTTACTTTTCATTTTAGAACTTTTGAATAAGGAAACCAGAATTTCTCAGATGAATTGTCAGCTGAAGGAAAATCAATCCCTTCTTTTTTAATTCACTATTAGAAAATTAGTCTGTCTGCGAAAGCGTTGACATTGTATTCTTTCTAGTATATGCCTGATATAACCATATTTATCGTGTGTAAAGCTCTACTTTAAAATTTTATATTACTCTTAATAAAATTTTCAAATTGCAAAATAATTTTAAATTATTTTGCAGACATTTGTCTTAGTGCTTTATTTCTCATTTGTCTGAACAATATTCATCAGCTCTTGCTAGCTCTCTGAGTCTAGTCGGCGCAAACCATCACCATCCACTTTTGATCGTGGTAAATAAATTTCCCATGTGATGTGATGTATTGTGTCTTGTCCTTAAACGAAGTCAAGAATATCTCAGCAATTATGCTCAGATAAAACCTGTTAGCCACTTTATTTTGCATTCCCCACTCTAAATGTTCCCATATTCTGTTCCATCCCATTTCCACAACATAATCTTTGTCAACTCTATAACCTTTATATCTAAATCCCCTTTATCTTTTCCCAAACCCAGCATAAAAATCAATACATAGTGATCTGGTGGCGCCCTCTGTGATCAAAGATAGATTGAGTGACCATTACATACTTATTAAATTTTAGCGCAACAACATAGGGCTTCGATTTTTAAAGCCCATGTAAGATTTGGTTTATACAATTGAGAAAGATTTCAGATGTAGGAGGCAAGATTTAGTAGGTAGGGATCAGTTTTTGTTAGTTATAAGGGGGTTCGTCTTTTTCATATGAGATAATAATATAAAACAATTAAAGAGTGTTTTTCTGTGAAATCTATTTTAAAAAAAAAGTGTTAAAAATAGTTCTTTTTCATATGAGATAATAAAACAGTTAAATAGTGTTGTTTTTTTTTTGTTTCTTTGGATTTATTGTTGAACGAAAGAAAGTTTTAAAAAAATAATAATAATATTAAGAGTTATATTTTGGAAAAGTGAAAATAAAAGTTAGAGCGGGGTTCAATCTTGTTTTGAAAATGGGAATAGTTGAGAAAGAAAAAGAAGAGTCAGAGACTAGAATGATGATGAGTGAAATGCGGCAAGAATTCAAGCAAAGTCAGCAAGCAATGATGGCAGAGTTCAAATCAGAAATGAAGGAAGAAATTAGCGAGTTCAAATTAGAAATGATTAAGGAAATGAAGGCAATGAGAAGAGAAATAATGGGAAGAGTAGAAGAAAGTCAGGAAATAGAAAAAGAAGTTAAGTACCAAAAGATATAGAAATTGAAGTAGAACAGGATAGTGTTAGAATAGATAAGGCGGAAAGAAATATAGAAATAGATAGTGATTGGATACAAATAGATAGTGCTAAAAAAAAGTAGAAAATGTAGATTATGAGATAGAAGAAAGTTATAAGTTAAAGGCCGAAATAATATAAAAGAGTTTTTACAAGATTAAAAATGAGTTGAGTAAAATAACTTCATTTTGAACATGGATCTAAAGCAAAGAAAAAAGTTAAGAAAAAGAGTAAGGTGTATGACTTTAAAGCAGAAATAGAGCAATCTTATTTAAAACGTTCAAAAAAATTGTAGAAGATAAAGCACTGATAGTATGAATAATAAAGTGGGATACTTCATAGAAAGGTGTTTTGCTCGGCAAAAAAGGTTTTCAGATATGAGGCAGAAAACAAAACAGAACGTGAAAGGGATAAGAGAAAAATGTATTAGCTAGAAAATAGAACAGAATGAGAAAGAGACAAAATAGTAAATTCTAGCAAGTAAAATATAAGAGACGGAAAGAACTTATTTAAGAAAGTTATTGAAAAGAGGAAAAGAACCGCCGGACAAAGGTTAAGGGTTCAGCTTTTAGTAATCGGACGGATTGTTTTTAATAATAATAATAATAAAAAAGATTTTGTTAATGAATTATGAGAATGGATAAGTTAAATGTATTTTAATAAAATATTGTTTTAGAGTGCAAGGCAAACGTTCAGCCAGGTTTCTAAGGGGGGGGGGGTTAAAATGTTTAAAGTTTAAAAAAAAAAAATTATGTAGCACAGGAATGCTTTTATTATTTTTTTTTGATGACCTGTTGGAACAATTGAACAGGGTGCTTTATCCGATTTAATGGCTTCATTGCCAATAATAAAACCCTTTTATTTTCATTAAATTTCTAAAGATAAAAAGTTTAAAACTATTTAAAAATTGTTTATAAGTGTATGTGTATTAATACACATCCATTTATCTTAAAAAAATGTCATTTTATTTTTTTTTATAAAATTGATTTCTAAAATAGTTTTCTTTTGCCGCTTGTTTTTATTTATTTATTTTATCAAATTAATTAAAAGCAAGCAAATTTTTTAATTGCATTCCTGTTTCTTTTATTTTAATTACTGTCATTTTTAGTTTAATTTTAAAAGCGGAGATTTAATTTTGTGTTGTTGTTTTTCTATAAAACAAATCCCTGGTTAGAATTCTTAATTAAGTTTGAGCGGGAGATTGAGATTTGCCCTGGCCTAAGGCTTAGAATTAAACAACAAGAAAGTTTACGCGGAAGATTGGAGATGTTATAAATAACCCCCAAAATTTCGGACATTTTAGATTATTCTTGGCTTGGCTAAGCTAATTCTGCTTCACCATGATTCATTCAGCATCTTATAATTTCACTATTCGCAGTTATATTAGCTTGCTGAGATTTGTACTGTGTTGGCAGTTCGGGCATTTAATTTGTTTTCAAAATTTGCTGTGAATAAAATATATTCTGCTGCTTGTCGTTAAGTGTACTTCATATTACTGCCTACGTTTGCTTTCATAAGATGTCAAAATTCACTGCTTTACGTTTGCTAACCTACAACATGCCGTGCTAACTTAACTAAGGATGGACCTCTAATTCCAAGCTGTTCTTTCATCATGCCATGAAAGTCTGAAGTAAAAAGCATTCCGAAATATGCCTCAACACTTGCTGCCTTGAAGAGAAGACACCTGATAGATGAATTCAAAAATAAATGTGCGCACTTTTGAAAAACTACGTGAACTCCGCTTATTTTTTTAAGGGTAAATAAATCTTTTAATTAAATCTCCGCTCAATCTAAAAATAAATCTGTAGTTTTAAGAATTATTTAATCTCATATTTGTTATATGTATTTGCTTCTCATTGTATTGTAACAGAATTACCTTTTTGACTCGTAATAAATGTTTTAATTTACACTTTTACTATCGACACAACTGTCACGTCAAGCAAGAAGCCAATACAGACGAATTATTTAAGTCTATATTCCTGATCGAACAATCTAATATTCCAGTATTATTTTTCCCAACCAGACGCTCCTTGGTTGCTGGATACTCCATTCATAAGAATGATTAATAAAACAACCCAGCGCTTGAAATATTTATAAAATTTACGAGATTTAATGTTACTGTACTAGATTGACACGTGTACCTTTTACTAGAATTAATGTCTACTTAATATTTAATAAGCCTTACGGGTATATCATTCTAATTAGTATGGTGGAGAAAGAAAGACGAGACGTAAAGAGCTATTCATTCAAAAATACTTTTTTATACAATACATTAAATACACACTAAAGATATAATATTTAAACAAAAAATAAGAAATCATTAAAATAATACAGATTATATTTAATTTAACCCTTCACCCTGAATGATAATTGTTCTTAATTTATATGTAGATATTCTAGAGCTTGGAGTCCCTTTCTCCACGTATTGGATAAAGAAAACTACTAATTATTTGGTTCACTAATATTTACAGTTGCAATTGCATTTTAATTTCTGTGGCCATTTTAAGAAAGTGTATACCCGCGTGATATATTTAAAGTTTAATTATCTAGGTTTTTCTGGACTTGGACGACTACTTCGTTAACCATCAAGTGGATTATTCCACTTCTTTTGGAGAGATGGAAATTCTTGGGATCTGGCTCGGACTCCTTCATGCAGCTTACTTCGGTCGTATTCTTTACGGCTTCAATGACAGGGAAGGTGAACCATCAGGCAGGCGCTATCTCTGCTATTACTTCATGGGGAAGATGACATTACACCCGAGGCATGCGTGGATCAACTGGCATCCATTTGTGGCCCCTTACCCCTGCATTCTCGATGTTTCAAATTCTTGGTCCATTTTTTTCATATCAAAAAAAAACAGCTCACAAACTAAACTGTGTTTCGGCTCAGCAGACTCTCAAGAAGAACTCAAACATAGCTCCTTTTCTTCACTGTCTTCTCCCAGAATCCTTTTCTTATCTTCTTTTATTGTTCATTGGAATGTCATTAATTACATTTCACACCTTTATTTTACTTTCTCTCATAAAATACATAAATTTTCTTCTTGTTTTTCCTTTTTTTTTTTTTTATTTACTTCCATAATATTGGGTTTTTGTTACTTTTCCATTTCTTTTTTCATAAAATAATTTTATTATTTACACACTATCTTTCTTTCCTTTACATAGCTATACATATATTTCAGATGTCCCAATGTGTAGTTTAAAGAGATGATCTTTATCTTTTTTTATGAATCTATTTATTTTATTTGTACCAAAGATCGAATTTTGTGATTGCTAATTCTACAATCATTAACCCCCTTTTTATTTACTTTTCCCTTTAAGACTTGATCATCAACTTCGATGATCCTATTTTAATATTCCCTTAACTTTACTATTCTTAAATTTTTTAAAAAGTTGACTTTGGAAGGTGAAAGATAAGAATCTTGTTCGCTTACCTTCCTTCACTTTCTTTAATTACTATAATTGATTCTGTTTTTAATTGCATTCCTCAACTACACCATTTTGATTTTTTTTATTGACACTATCTTAAAATAAATTTCTTTTCTTTCCTACGTTTTATTATCCAATTTCTATTTATTAATTTACATATAAAACTCACATTTAATATTATGCGATATATATATGGAATGTACACATGTGTGATCACAGTATGTGGGATCATCACAGTATTTATAATGCGTCTCAGAATCTTAGTTTTAAGATTCCAAGTTTGCTTTCAATTTTATTTATCGGAGAGTGTATGGTGAGTGTTATATTTTATTTGCTTAATATGTCTCTGTTTATATGCCTAACTCTTTCTAAATGCCTTGGCAGAGTTTCGTAATTTTCTTTAAATCACCTGTCCCTATTTTATTGTCCAATAATTAATTTAAATTACTGTGTTTGCGCTTTTTGTAAACCGCAAATCTTTTGGCTGGCGGTTTATCGTGTTTGTTACTCTGGTTTTTCTGTAGTTGGAGATTTCCTTTCTTCTTTTATAGATTACGTAAGATCATAATCATTAATCATTTTCTCTTGTCTTGCATGTGAAATCAACCTTGAATGGCCTTAAAAGTGGTACATGAAGAGCTGTCCTGCGGACAATATGACGTCTCTAGTCCAATGTACTAGGGAATGCTCGCTCACACTGTTTGTTGATTTCCTACAAGACCATATTGTTTTTCATATCTCTGAATCGGAAAACTGGAATTGTTGTTCTTTTATAAATCGCCAGCAGGAAGATACTATTAATCCCCTTTTAAATTGTAGGTGATAGAACATTTCTTTCTGCTAAAGCATTTAATGTTTTAATATTTTCAGCTCATATATACTCTGTGATGAATTAGCATATAAAATCTAAGTCAAACCTTAGTATTTTGTTTGCTAGATTTATTTTATCTTTTATCTATTGCTTTAAATTCTGTTGCTTTAAATTTATTTGTCAGAGCGTGTACTGGGAATTTGATTTGTAAAGTTATTTGTAATTTCTAATTATTTCATTTTTTTTTTTTTTTTGATAAATACTTGGGCAAACATAAATAGTTTTCTAAATTATTTACCTGTTTCCTATTGAGACTTAATTATTATGACCTCATTAGTCAATAAGCTGGTGAATGCTTGCCTTTGCTGGTTCGTTGATTCATGCAAGAAACTTTCCTTACTTTTCATTTTAGAACTTTTGAATAAGAAAACCAGAATTTCTCAGGTGAATTGTCAGCTGAAGGAAAATCATTCCCTTTTTTAATTCACTATTAGAAAATTAGTCTGTCTGCCAAAGCATTGACATTGTATTCTTTCTAGTATACACCTGATAGAATCATATTTATCATGTGTAAAGCTCTACTTTAAAATTTTATATTATTCTTAATAAAATTTTCAAATTAATTTAAAATTATTTTGCTGATGTTTGTCTTAGTGCTTTTATTTCTCAATTGTCTGAACAATATTCATGAGCTCTTGCTATGTTCCTGTGTTTAGTCAGCACAAACCATCATCACCATCCACTTTTGATGACGGTAAACAAATTTTCCATGAAATGTGATGTGATGCACTGTGACTTCTCCTTAAACGGAGTCAGGAATCTCTCAACAGTTATGCTCAGAGAAACCTGTTAGCCACTTTACCGTCCCTTTCCATTGTACACCCTAAGTTTTCCCCTAATCTGTTCATACCATTTTCATAACATAATCTTTGTCAACTCCATGACCTTCATATCTAAATCCCCCTTATCTTTTCCCAAACCTAGCATAAAAACCAATAACTCACTTTCTGTATAATCACTGTGTTCATATTTAATCTTTGTTCATTTTAATCTTCCATAACTTCATTATTTGTACCCTTTCTGCTTCCAAGCATTTACATTGAAGTAACAGATGCCTAATATTTTCTATGCCTTCCTTACACAACTTGCAGACTAAATCACCTATATTTTTCCATTTACGTGTATATTTCCTTTTTGCTAAAGATCCCATTCGAGCCTTAAATAATAAACTACTTTCTTAACTATTATCGTAAATTAACTCACACCTAATGTTCCGTTTACTTCTATATATATTTAAATTCGTTTTACTCTCCATACTAGTTTTCCATCGCTCCAACTCCCTATTTTTTATTAATGCATCTATTCTTTTATCCCACTCCTTACTACTATAACACTCAACAATCCTCCTAACACAATCATCCCACCTTTTGTACAAGTATGCTGACATAAATTCTTTATCCAAATCTTCTGCATACTGCATTACCTTTCTCACCCATCTTGTTGTCTGCCCTTTACTTGTAACCCAATTAAATACTATTTTGGCTATTCTTTTATTATCCATAAACTGCAATCTACCGAACATTTTCAATTTGTTTTTTGCATCCCTCATATAAAAACTTGACCATCCCATTTTTCCTTGAATTGCCTCCTTTGCTGTCCACACCTCTGCATCTAATGCATGCCTTCCTACTTCTCTTTGTACTTTTTTTAAGTAATCTAATACCCCTTTACTAACACATAATGCATCATTGCCGTATGTCAACCCTGCTACTGCCACTCCCTTCCATACAATTCTAGCTACATCATATTTATTATATGAAAATACTGTTAATTTCTTTATCAATCCCTTTCTTTTCTTTGCTTCATTTATCAATTTTTTCTCCCATTCATCCAAGCAATTTTTCTTATTACTCAAGATGATTCACAAATAACTATGTCTATTCACCACATTTAACTTTATATCCCCCAATAAGAAATCTTTGTCTTCTCTTTCCTCACTATTCACCATCATTATATTTGATTTTTCTTCACTAAATTTAATCCCCATATCTTTACCCACCCTTGCGCATGTCCTCAGCATAACTTCCATATCTTCTTTCTGCACACAAAAAGACATCATCCGCAAAAAAAAAAACCCCGACAATGTATATACTCTCTTGCCACCTATTAACGGTATCTCTATCCCTCTTCCTAATCTTTCTATTGCTCTCTCCATTTTACTCAAATACAGCACAAACAAAATAGATGACATAGGCCATCCTTGCCTCAATCCCACCCCATTTTTAACTTTAACTGATTCTATATCCCCTAATTGATGTGTATAGTAATTATTTTCATATAATTTCTTAATAACACCCACTAAAGCTTCATCCATTCCCTGATTGCTAAACTTATCCATAATCTATTTCTATTCATTCTATCATGTGCCTTCTCTATATCAATAAAACTCATATATAACTGTCTACCTGAATTCCTACTCATATCCATAAGTTGTGTAACTACAAATAAACTATCTCCTATATGCCTATCTGACCTAAAACCTCCTTGCATTTCTCCCACTACATTATTTTCTTCCATCCATTTTGCAACTCTTCCAGCCACCATATATGAAAAAACTTTATATAAAACTGATGTTACCGCTATCGGTCTATAATTATTTAACTTTCTATGATCCTTACCTTTTCCTTTAAATAATAATCTTACTCTCGTATTACTCCAACTACCCGGAAAAACTCTCTTCTGTGCCATATTATTAAAACATGATAGTAACTTTACTTTTGCCCTACACCCTAAATTCATTACCATCTCTGCTGTCCATCCATCTAACCCTCTTGCCATACCACTTCTCAATTTCTTCTCTGCCTCATTCAGTTCATTTTCTGTAAACCTAATATTCCCATTAATATATGCTTTCATATTTTTTATCCCTCTGTCCTTCAACATCTTTTCTATATCCATTACTTAACTATTCAATATTCTCTCTAATTCTTCTCTAGAGCTACACTCTATTCCCTCCTCATCCAGTAATACTATCTCTCTCTCCCCTAAATTTTTCCTTTTAATGTAATTCCAAAATTTTTTACTCATCTCTTCCACTTTTATTAATATCATCCAATAATTTATTATTTAGTTTCATTCTCTCTATAATTATCTATTTTAGCTAACTTCTTCTTTTCTAAGTACTTTTCCCATTTAGCATTAGTATCTTTTTCACTTTCTTTGTTCTTAATAGCACACTTATATTCTCTGCATGCCTTTTTACTCTCTTTTACACTTTACTAACTCTCATTTTTCTATTATTTTTATTCTTCTGAATATTCTCATCTAAAACCCTATTTTCCACTTTTTCTATTTTATCACACCAGTCCTCATACTCATTTCCAACCAACTCTTCCATGGTTTCTTCAACTTGTATTTTATACTCTTCTAACTTATTCTTATCATTCACTCTCCATCCACATCTTTCACTATTGTTTCTACTTTTATGTCTATTTTCCATCACATGTGATGTGATGTATTTGGCTTCTCCTTAAACGAAGTCAAGAATATCTCAGCAATTATGCCCAGATAAACCTGTTAGCCATTTTATCCTCCATTCCCCACTCTTAAGTCTTCCCATATTCTGCCCCATCCCATTTCCACAACATAAACATTTGTCAACTCTATGGCCTTTATATCTAAATCCCCCTTATCTCTTCGCAAACAACAACATAAAAACTAATAATTCACTTTCTGTATATTCACTTTGTTCATGTCTATCCTCTTATAACTTCATTATCTGTACCCTTTCTGCTTTCAAGCATTTACATTCAATCACAGATACATAGTGATCTGGTGGCGCCCTCCTTGATCAAAGGTAGATTGAGTGACTGTTACAATATATAGGGTAATGCTAGTGAGATATATGTTATAAAACTTACATATATCTGTGTTACATATTTCATAATTTAAAAATATATAACCATATTTATTAAAAAATAAAAAAAAATCAAAGAAATGAGAATAGTTAAAAAAATAATAATTAATTAACAAGTGGTTTTGAAATGTAGTTTTAAAAAAAATAAAAGTTTGCATATATTGTGCTTTTAAAACAGAATAAAACTTTATTAAAAGCAGGTGGGGAAAAGAATTGGGAAAAAAAAAGATGTAAAGAAAATTCCTTTTTATAAATCAAAAGAACAGATGTTTAAAAATAAATCTTAGTGAAAAATCTAAAAATAAAAGGATTAATCAATTAATTTTGAATGCTAGTAAAGATTCCTGGCTGATAATGATATTGATATTGTAATAATTAAAAACTTTGTAAGCTATCTCTTTGGAATAAAAGCGAGAGATAGTAGATTAATCTAGAAAAAGATTAAATTAAGGAAAAATGCAAAAATCGATTAAATGAATGAAAAATGTAAATTTAATTAAAAAAATAGATTTATATCTATGATAAGGAAATGAACAATGGGAGAGAAGAAAGTATAAAAGCTCACAATCATCTATTGCTATTCCGCTTTTGAATCTGTAAGTTATTCCAATCTTTATGCTGTTATTGATGCATTATGGACTAGTGACATGCGTTGTTAGTCTGCCTTAGATGTGTTCAACTGGGCTTCATGCCCCAAGTCCTCTGCCAAAGATCAACTGTCCACACCAGGAACCAATGCCTGGCTTGAATTACGAAATAGATGCTGCTGCAAACTCTCTCCCCCCATTATCAAGCCAAAGGATGGAATACATGCTCTGAAAACATCAATGGAACACCAAAGACCAACCAATTGGAAATTGACAATCATGAAAACCTAGGTAACTATATATATATATATATTTTTTCATATGACATAGCTCCGGCTGGGAGGCTAACCCACAAACATCTGCAAACAACTACTTGCTTGCAAGGCAGCTGCGATAACCTCTCAGCTAACAACGTTTGACAAGATAACTATATTTTGATCACTGTCTATAGACACTTTATATTTTCTAAATGAAATGAACTTTAATGAAGGACTATTATAAAATTTAGACTGATTAATCACCTTTATATTATTTTTTTGTACATGTAAATTTCATTACTATTATATTAAATGTGTATGCATGAATAAATATTAACATTTGCTTAGTTATTATTTGGTCTTTTCTCTCTTTCTTATCATTGCGTCATCGTTAATCTAAAGTTATGAATGTTTATCTATGTGTTGAATTAATGAATTGGACCCCTGGATTAAGAGTAGGAGCTAGTTTGGGATATTTCAAGCACTGGTTGGCGTGCCTGTCTGAGCATGCTAGCTATATATAACCTATATAGTTGTCTGGCGCCCGAGTTTGAATCTCAAAACAGATAAATGCCTTGGATGACAGAGATTTTGTTCTAGCAGTTAAGATGGGCCACAACCAGGAAATGTCGTGTTATGCTTTGTATAGCCCGATCTGACCATGGGTATCATTGATGGCTATGCTATCAATGGTTTTCTCCCCTCTGCTTGAAGTGCCTGTCTGTACTCATATTATTAAAGATATAAATAATAATAATTACCAAGAAGTTATTTATTAAGAATATCTAAGCAAAGGTTTAATAAAGTAAAACTTATTAAAAAAACATGAATTAATGCCAAAAGATTTTAAAAGGTATTTAACACCAGCAAGAATAAGGTTTACTCAGAGGGATCCAATTCAATATATATTTATTAATCAAATGGGACCAAAGGTGATTTAGAAGTTAAATTGTTCAAATAATGGTATATACATAAAAAATATTTATTTTATTTGAAACAAAATATGATTAAACAAAATTATTACAGCAATAATATATTTTAAAATCTGCCATATAAAAAATGTTTGATTTAGGAAATATTTGGTAAAGAATGGAAGCTATAGTATCCAATTGGATTTCATTTACAGTTTATTGGGCATTTTATAAATTGGTGTAATAAGCAAATAGCTTTAAATACATTAGTATATAAAATTAGATAGATGACAATACAAGTATATATAAATAAAACTGACGAAATGTTATTTAGCAATTTATCATGAAAGATGTTTACAAGTATAAAAAGATCAGATAATAATATTATAAAATTTTTCCATTTTGCTTTAAATGTAAGAACACGTTCTTTATTTTTTTTGCTTTTTTTTAAAACTGTCATTCAACTTTGAACAATTTCATTTATTGGAAATTAAAATTTATAAACTTTTTAATCATATAGTTGTTACTATTTTTAAGATATTAATGGAAATATGAAGTTTCAAATATTTGTTCAGTGAAAGTATATTTCAGTATATTATGGCAATAAATCTTTTTTTTTTTTTTAAAAGAAATATATATATTTTTTCTACAGAAGTTTAGGTCAAGCTTATTAATAGTTAAAATGTAATTTCAAATAAACATTTCTCTAATTTTATAAAATACTATGAAGATTTCTTTTTTAACAATTTTTATAATTGCTTTTGTTTTATTGTGATAAATTTATTATTAATCCAACTGTCAACACATATTTTTTCAAATAAACAATTAGAAATGACTGCATTAAGTTTCAAAAATATTATTGTATATTTGCATGAAAATGCTGGTTTAATGTGTTAAGTAGTAACAGTACACACATATATAAAAGGAATGTTAAACCGAGAATAAAGAGCTCAGACTGTAATTTAAGTAACAAAAAATATTTATTTAAGAACAATATTTTAATACTAAACAGGTTTGTAATATATATTCAATTCAATTAATCAAATAGTTTAATTAATTAACAAGAAAAAATAAATAAAACATTAGAACACATCTTCCTTAATCTTTTTCAAGAACAACTTTGTCCCTTTCACAATTTGGATACAGCTAATTTGAAAGCCTCAGTATTAACTTTTAGATTCTTGAATTCATTTTTTTTTAAAAAACAATAATGTTAGATAGAACTTAAATAAGATCTTTCACATGTAAATAGAAGAGAAACTGGTTGTCACTTTGAATTATGTATTATTTCTAATTATATCTCTAAGTACTGTTTTGGTGGTAGTGGTGGTTAGTGGAACAACAGACGAGATGATTACTAGTTTATATAATTCACATTCAGATAACTGAAACAAGTTTCAAAGTACCATAAATAGATAGATATATTAGGTAAGAATAATACAATCTTCATAAAGAAAATTATAAACAGAAGATTATTTATACAGAATAGATTATAAAGTCCTGAAATTAAAATATTAAATGTTATTAATATTGCACTTCAAGTTTTATTGGTGAAATCAGTTATTAATTTGGAAACCCTGATTGTTAACCTTTAGATTCTTGAATACATTTTTTTTTTTTTAAAAAAAAATAATTTGAAACAAAATTTAAATCAGGTTCTTTATATTTAAGTAAATATGAAGCTTTTGCATTGAATTCAATATTATTTGTAGTTATATCTCCGTTAAATACAAACTACATTAACAATTGTAAATATTGTAATTTTGTAATAGTAGGGGAAAGGAATTTTTTTTTTAACTGATCTGTATGCGAATCAATTGTATTCCTTTGTAACAACTGAGCATTTATACATTTATAAGGAACATATTCTACTTAGCTCATTTTATATACTAGTGAGCATGAACTATGAAACAATCTTTAAATTAAAGGTCAATTATCCTAACTCATAATATTTATATTTTATGAGCATCATGTAAATTGGGATATTTATCTAATATATGTCCCTGCAAAATCTTCCTACCCTTCATTACATTAGCCCATCGTAGCAAGCATACCAGAATACAAGTCATGAGACAAATATCAATTATTCTGTGGGTAATAATAGATTGAGTGCATAATGAAAATGTGATGCAATTCATTAGAACAGTTGCTATTTATGAATATCGTCTCCTAAGTAAAGTAAATAAGTAAATTAATGAAAATGAGAACCCCCAAGTAATTAAAACAATATAACTTTATTACAGAAATATGTACAAAACAAAAATTTGTTTGAAATTAAATAATAAAAATCAACAATAATAATAAAGTAAACAAATAAATAAATATTTGATATGGATTATCTTTAAAATTTTTATTTATATGATATTCCAAAACTATTAAACCTTCAATTAACTTGAAATTTTCATTATTTTTTGAAAATAAAATAAATAAATACATTGAAATTTATTTTATATGCATTGGAGAAGAAATTTATGGTCCAATATGTGAATTCATATGTACTTCTAGGATAATAACTTATTTGTTCGAAGGTATTATCACATATCTAAATCGTAGACTCCAATTATTCATCATATATGTTAGATGTTATATGTAATATTGGTTCATGCAAGTTTTTTATTTCAGAGTTTAAGAACAAATGTTGACATTTTAAATTAAGTATCTTTCAAAAATCTCTTAATATATTTACATTGCAAAATATATATGCATTTTTTTTCTTTACTTCTATGTTCTGCATTATAAAATAAATACCACTTCGTTCATTTATAGCTTTACCATTAATAACGTATTCATAAAATATTTATTATTTAAGCTTATAAAGTAGAGGCCCTAACACTTCTATTAAACTTATACATTTAATACTTAAGTCAATCCTCTAATGTATAATTTAATTCGGCATTAATTATACTTTCCTTAATAATTAACTCATAAGATTATGATAATTATTTATTCTTCAGAAATTATATATTTATATTTGCCCAATTTTATAAATTGTAGAGATAATATTAGTTTATTAATGCTCACTGATATGCTTTGAAATATGTATCCATAGAAAATTAATGTTTAGAATTGCTTATGTATGATAGTTTAAAGCAATTGAATAAGAATGCTTTGAAATTAATATTTTTTTTTCATTACATCTTTAAGACAAATAAAATGTAACAATTTTTTTTTTTTTTTACAATTATTGTAATCTCGATAAAATAAAATAAAACAATGTTACTATTTGCATTATATTATAGTTTTTATTGTCCATTGTGAGATTTTTTAAAATTTTTTTTTCCAATCTGATATTTTCCTTCTTCGGATCTATTGTGATCTGCATACGATACTTCGAGAACATTATTTAATACATTGAATAGTATTGCTTTGATTAGGAATTTTAATTGTTTTGGAATTATTTCAGCAATTGAAATCTTTTTAGATCACTCATGAAAGAAGATATTTTAAATCCTGAATTATTTTTCCAGTTTCTTAAAGTTGGTGAGACGGAAGTCCAGGTCTTTCCTATTCTCTTTGCTCCTTTTCAGCAGTTCATTCTATTCATAAATAACCAAATAAATAAAAAAATATTTTAGTCTTTATCCCTTCTAAAGAACAAACTATATGATGGTTTTACTACTTCAATTTTTTTTTGTTCTAGAATGTATAATGCATTCACATTCTTTTGTTTTAATTATAAATTTATTTAAACACACATTGATTACGTAAATAATATTCATTAAGGCTGAAGCCTCAAGCACATGCATATAAAATGCGATAGTAGGGACCTCTACAGGTCTTAAAACCACAAGCTTACTCATTGGAAGAAAAGAGGGTGCTTGAGGCTACAGCCTTAATGAATATTATTCTTTTGTTTTATAAATTAATTATCATAAATAAAAATAGTAAATATATTTGTTAGTCAATATATATTTATTATTATTTTTAAATAAAAATAATTGATCAAAATGATTTGTTTATTATATATTGTGCCGAGTTTGTTCGGTAGACGATCCACAACTCTCTATTTGCTAGGTTTAAACCTTATTTATCATAATTTTACATTTTTATATTATAAATGTTACGTGAACGGACCGGCCTTTCAAGCAGAAGGGACAATACCATCGATAGCAGAGCTATCAACGATACCCACGATCAGACCGAGCTATGCAACGTGTAACACGATCACATTTCCAGACCATGACCCACCTCGACTGCTAGATTCAAACCCCCACTATCCAAAGTACTTTATATGTTTTGAGGTAAACTCTGGTACCAACTAATTACACGGGTAACTAACATGCTCTGGACAGTAGGCCCATAATCCAGCGCTCGAAATATCCCATGACTAGCTCAATCAAAAGGATAATATAATATATGGTTGCTTTACAGTTTAAATTAGTGGTAAAAAGAATTGACCAACAAATATTAGGCTTAAAGATAATTTATTTAATTAAATATTTATTATTCTAATTTTAATTACTTATATGAAACTTAATTAAATGAAACAATGACTTATCATAACCTCAGGCTCACACATATACAATAGCAATATAACACAACAAAGAATATTAAATAATACAAGTCATTTTTAAAGTACATGAAATCAATTTAAAGCATTAACATACATGACATTTCAAAAACATGCATATCCATAGTTCTTTATGCATGTTATAGAGTTCATTTATTAATTGATTCTGGGAGGCTTTAAGGATTGCAATGGCTACATTAATTAGAAATGGAAATAATAAAAGTTGCTCATTACCTATAGGATTTGAACATGGACTTCTTGCTGGTTGTTACTTCATGTGAAAATCTTTCCAACCGGTTGGATTCAAGGTTTTTCTGGAGGTTTAATGCTTAGTATTTCGTGGTATTATTTTTTAAGATAGTTAGACATTCCTAGTGGGTTTTTTAGTTGTTAGGCAGGCATCATTTTTTTCCAGGCAAATTGGCTGTTTCCATCAGACTCAGGCTGGAGAAAAGTCGTATGATTCTAGTGGCTGTTAGCACTGGATGGCCTTTATTAACAAATGCATGAGAAGACTGACTGAGTACTGATTGAATGAACTCAACTGACTGATTGATAAAAATCCGGACTATTTATATGATGACCTGTTGTCATTTTGATAATTGGTTTTTATGTCCGCCAGCTAGCTGTTGTTGGAATTCATCCACTGTTTTTAATTACATTCTTTAGATAAGCTTTTGATTACGTGTTTTCATTTCTCTTTTTTTTCTTTAATTAGTTTTAAACGAAAAGAGAGATATTTTTAATTTTATGTAAAGGATTCATTTAACCTTTTCTAAGCCAAATTCTCTCCCCCGAATTACTTTTAAATTAATTCGTAAAACTTTATGAATGATGCAGGGTTTAATTTTCCCCTGGGCTAACAGTATTTTCTTCTTTCTTTATTTTTAAAACTGTAAACTTTTATATTAAACTTCCCTTTATTAAACTTTTAACTATTTATTATCAAATTTACACTTTACATTGTTTTATGAGAAAATTTTATTTTTAATAATTGTAAACAATATTAATGAAGGCTCAGAAGTGTTACATTACACCGCCCTCCATTTGAGAGTAAAATGTGTCTCTTGACCATTTTATCTCTGACAACTTTACTTATTAAATGTGAAATATTTACTTGAATTTTTATTTCTCTAAGTTTGCTTCCTATATCTAAACTATACGTGCCGAGGGCAATCTTCTTGGGTTATATTTCTTTCTTTTATGCTGACGACATTGCTTCCAATGATCAAGTACTAGATGATGACCTCTGGGACAGCACTATTTTTGTGATACAAGGAATTTAAACCGAGGCAGATGCAGAGTTTGCTGGCTTACACGTATGACACGGAGCTTCATTTGCCGGGTTTCTACTGAACTTTGAAAAGAAAAGGGTTGCTGCGAATGGTAGGATTCCTCTACTGTCCAATTTGACTTACGCTTTTGGAAACTACGTGCGAGATATGGGCTCTCTCCCCCAAAGAAGTGATTTGCGGCTTAATCTGCTTGCTACCAGTGTGCATTTATAAAGAGAATGGGGATTTTCCCCTGAAAAGTAATCCCTGACAGTCCGTTACGGGTGCTGATTTCATCCAGCCAACAACTTTAACTTTTCCTAAAACTTATTTCTATGTTTGTTACCCTCCTTTCAATTAATTACAATCTCTTATACACTCTTAACTCAACTTAGATTGACATTTCATTTATATCATTTATTATTAATCTTACAATATTATTTTTAATTGAACATTATCTTAACACATTTATTTATATTAATCTTACAATATTATTTTTTAAACCATTTCTTTAACTTGTTTTTATTAACATGCGTGTATTCAGAGAAAGCTATGATTTTACTACGCTGTTTTATTTATTATTTTTAGTGGAATATATTTATTTTAACTTGATTTTATTGATTTTATTTGAACTATTTATTTACAAACATTTTTCTTCTTAATGTGTGCATAACAGAAAAAAAAATCTTTTATCCAGTGAAGCCTCATTGTTATTATTTTACGTAAACAACTCATCATTTGCTTTTCTTTTTTTTTTTTTTTGTAATTTATTATTTTAGTTTTAAATAGTGAAATTTTAGATTCAAGTTTATCACCTACATCAAAATAATTATATTTAACTCGTCCACTTCCAGTCCTTATTGCTTCCGTTTATCATTCGTCCATTTATAACTTCTAAACTTTGTCAGGCGGTTCTTTCTTTCTACCTACTAACTCTATAATATAAATTAACTTCCCCCTCTTGTCTATCCTTCACTTATAATTTATTGCCTTGTCTCTTTCCCGTACCATCCTATTTTCTGCCTCGTAAATCAGAAAACCTTTATATTTAAAAAAACTCCATAGTTTTTTAACCTGAGAATATTTTTTTCCACTCTTTCTCTTCATCTTAAATCTACATTTAAAACGAACATTTACTTTAACCTTTTTATTTTTCTTTCCTCGTGAAAACTCTTTTACGTTACATTGTATCTTTATTATTTTCATTTCCAAACTACTTTACTTAACACTATCTTGTTCTAGTATCTCTTGATCTACACTTTCTAATTCGTCCTTCCCTTCACTTACATCTCCTACCACTTCAACTTCCTTTTCTCTTTCCTGACTTTTTTTAACAAACTCTAACTCTATAACTTCTTGGTTCTGCTCTACCTTTCCTGTTATCTCGCATCTTATTTCTCTAATCATTTCTTCCTTTATTGCCTGCTGGCCCTGCTTAACTTCATTAATTTCTTTGTTTGTAGCCCTCTGGCTCTGCTTGGTTTCACTAATTTCTTTCTTCATTGCTTGAATTCACTAATTTCCTCCTTCATTTCAATAACCAACTTCATCAACATCTTCATCATCATTTGTGTCTCAGATATCTTTTCCTTTTCTTTTTCCACCATTTTTGAAACAAGATTTCAATTTTAAAGTTGTTTTTCTTTTTGTGTTTATTAAACTAATACTTTCATTTAAAATACTTTTGAATACTAACTGTTTATTTATTTTCTTTTTAAAACGGAATATACGACCGACTCTGCCCCCTTGTCCTCTTTCTCTACCTGTTCTCAATGCCTTAACTCCGCCCAAAATATCCAACTGCCTTTGATTCTCTCTTTTCATTTAAGGAAATAATTTATTTTAAATAACATAAATATCAAAATCTCTTTTTCATTTAAAGAAAAAAAATAGTTTTGGTCAATTCTTTATTTAAATTATACCACTTTAAAATACGCAGTTTAGCGTTTCTTTAAATTTTTATTTTCAAACAGTAAAACAAATATTTAATTACTATCATTTATGACGGTTCGGCTCCACGTTGGGAAAAACCAATTGTGCCGGGTTCATTCGGTAGATGATCCGCAACTCTCTATTTGCTAGGTTTAACTGGGTTTAAACCTTATTTATCATAATTTTACATTTTTATATTATAAATGTTACATGAACGGACCAGCCCTTCGAGCAGAGGGGAGAATACCATCGATGATACCCACGATCAGATTGAGCTATGCAACGCATAATATGATCACATTTCCAGAACGTGGCCCACCTCGACTGCTAGATTCAAACCCCCACTATCCAAAGCTCTTTATTTGTTTTGAGATAAATCTGGCACCAGCTAATTACATGGGGTAACTAACATGCTCTGGACAGAAGGCCCATAATCTAGCACTCGAAATATCCCATGACTAGATCAATCAAAAGGATAATATAATATGTACTTGCTTTACTGTTTTAATTAGTGGTAAAAACAAATATTAAGCTTAAAGATAATTTATTTAATTAAATATTTATTATTTTAATTTTAATTACTTATATGAAAATTAATTAAATGAAACAATGACTTATCATAACCTCAAGCTCACACATGTACAATAGCAATATAACATAACGAATATTAAATAATCAAGGCATTTTTAAAATACATAAAATCAATTTAAAGCATTAACATACACGACATTTCAAAAACATGCATATCCATAATTCTTTATGCATGCTATAGAGTTCCTTTATTAATTGACTCTGGGAGGCTTCAAGGATTGCAATGGCTACATTAATTAGAAATGGAAATAATAAAAGTTGCTCATTATCTATAGGATTTGAATGTGGACTTTTTGCTGGTTGTTACTTCACCTGAAAATCTTTCCAATCGGTTGGATTTGATGTTTTTCTGGAGGTTTAATGCTTAGTATTCTGTGGTATTATTCTTTAAGATAGTTAGACATTCTTAGCAGGTTTTTTAGTTGTTAAGCAGGCATCACTTTTTTTCGGACAAATCGGCTGTTTCCATCGGACTCAGGCTGGAGAAAAATCGAATGATTCCAGTGGCTGTTAGCACTGCATGGTCTTTATTAACAAATGCATGAGAAGACTGACCTAGAACTGATTGAATGAACTCAACTGACTGATTGATGAAAATCTGAACTATTTATATGATGACCTGTTGTCATTTTGGTAATTGGTTTTTATGTCCGCCAGCTATCTCTGTTGTTGGAATTCATCCACTGTTTTTAATTAGATTCTTTAGATAAGCTTTTGATTACATGTTTTCATTTGGTAGCCATTGCAAAATTTGTTGTTTTGTGGATTTTAATTCGTAGCTATTGCAAATTCTGCATTTGTATACTTATGATTATACAATATTTTTTAACTTTCATTTATTCCTTAACATTGAACATGCACATATTTATTTTATCAACAAGTACATATTTTGCTATACTTAAAATCAATTTGTCATTCACGCACATATATATTTCTAAAAAACAAGTTTTAGTTTTTAAGATTTCTCTTTTTTTTTTCTTTAAATAGTTTTAAATGAAAAGAGAGAGATTTTTAATTTTATATAAAGGATTCATTTAAACTGCTATAGTTTTAACTTTTTCTAAGCCAAATTCTCTCCTCGAATTACTTTTAAATTAATTCATAAAACTTTATGAATGACACAGGGTTTAATTTTCTCCCAGGCTAATAGTATTTTCTTCTTTCTTTATTTTTAAAACTCTAAACTTTTATATTAAACTTCCCTTTATTAAACTTTTAACTATTTATCATCAAATTTACAATTTATTTTGTTTTATGAAAAAGTTTTATTTTTAATAATTATAAACAATTTTAATGAACGCTCAGTAGCGTTACAATATATATATTCAAATCCTAAATTTATCATTTATAATAATATTATTTTTTTGTCTAGTAAATGAATGTATCAATTTCAGTGTGTGTATTTATGTTCACTCAATATCCACATGCATATCTTCACTCATCCCACAATCAGCCTTACCATTTGTAGTTCAAATAACAGTCATGCTTTAATATTTTCAAAACTATTATTTTATTATATTTATAATAAGATCCTCAGTTAATCACATCAAAATGGGGTTTGTAATATTTTGTTTTCTATTTCTTTTTTTTTTTATATAATTATTTTCTCTTCCACTAACTTGTTATAATGAGGCTATTAACTTCAGTCTACAATGTATATAAACATAAATGATCAATAAAAGAAATCATATATACTGTACCAGTGAATTCTATTTTCTTTTGATCACAGAGGGTGCCACTAGGTCATTAACTACCTAGAAAATTTCATTTACGGTGATCCAAAAGTTAATGATAATAAATGCTACCAGATAGACCCAGGGGTAGAAAGAGATTTTTAACATTGTTCAGACAATTGAGAAAAGAACACAGATAAACTTTAGCCAAAATAATTATAAATAATTTTAAAGTTTATTAAATCTAAAATATTAGTCAAACAAAATATGAAAGTTTGACCTAGATTTCTCTAGCGGATTTATCAGAGTGTACGAGAGTAAGGTAACATTAAACTCCCTGGCAGATACGTTCATTTTCTCACCTAAGAATTAAACGGGATTTATGTCTTCCTGCTAGCGATTTCTATAAACAAATTCCAGTTTTCCTTTATTTAGAGATTTCGGTTGTTTTCTATTCTATCATGTCCGCCACATGACGGCGCTATTTCTAGGTCAGTTCCTAGAAATATACTGTTTCAGCGGCCTACACACAATCTAAGAGGCTTCTTTCTACAATAAAACACAGAAAGTGTACTTGCGGCAGCCTCCAGCCAACCTAAGAGGCTTCTTTCTACAATAAAACACAGAAAGAAGTCCCTGCCAGCTAGACGGTCTGGCTTTTTTCTATGCTAAAAGCACAGACAAATGTCTTTATTGACTGCCGTAGTTGGTTGTGTTATTAACTTTATTGTAATGCTAGAATGTCTATTTTCTCTATACTTTCGTGTGAGAGTGTGTGGATTTTAGCCTGTCATAATTATTTAAAATTTCATTACCAAGGTATTTTTTTTCAAGTGCTCTAACCTACTGTTACATTGTAACATTATTAACAATGTCATGAAGGTTCCATTATGAATGTGTAAACCTCAAAATTTATTTTTAAGGGTGCGGCACGGCAGTATTTCGATGATCACGCGAAATAGCCCTAATAATCTTATTTTTAACAATATTAAGCTTACAATGCTTTTCAATATCAGAGTACCAATTATTAGTTAATCCAAAATATGTATTCTTTCTAAATACTGTTGTATCAATATAAACTATTCCATCCATTCCAAATTTTTTAAAAATTATTATATTTTTTTAAAAATTATATTGTTATTTTCTTTTTCCATCGTAAACTTTATCATTTTTTGTATTTATATACCCCAAAATCTTAGAAAGGCAAATAATTTTTTGGGGTATATAAATACAAAAAATGATAAAATAAAGTTTACGATGGAAAAAGAAAATAAACAATGTAATTGATTATATGGATATAATAATTTTTAAAAAATTTGGATTTTGATTTTTAATGGGAATGTTAGAAAGGCAAATAATTTTTTTGGGTATATAAATACAAAAAATGATAAAATAAAGTTTACGATGGAAAAAGAAAATAACAATGTAATTGATTATATGGATATAATAATTTTTAAAAAATTTCGAATGGATGGAATAGTTTACATTGATACAACAGTATTTAGAAAGAATACATATTTTGGATTAACTAATAATTGGTACTCTGATATTAAAAAAGCATTGTAAGCTTAATATTGTTAAAAATAAGATTATTAGGGCTATTAAGGTATGTTCAAATGAAATGTTTTTTAAAAATAAAATAATTAATATTAGGGAGGAATGTATTAACCCTTTTCCCTCCTCTTACGAAGCTCCTCGTAGACATCTGACGTCACTCTAACTCTGCCAGTTCTTATGCTAAAAAATTCGTTTGATAGGTTTTGAATAGGTTTTTAAAAGTTCTGTAAGGCGGTGCCCTCTTCTGAATTATTTTACAAGTAAAAAATAAAAAAAAACGCATTTAAACCTAAACAAAGAAAGAACATCGGTTGTAATTGGTTGTTAGTGAGCTCTCAGCCGAAAAAGACATTCTGATTGGCTGGAAAGAACAAAGAAACCGCCTGATCAAAGAAAATAAAGAAAAACGCTGAGATTTTCATTTCGAATGCAATTTTAAGTATTAAAAAAATATAATTTCAGAAATTAAACTAGTTTTTTAAAAAATATACTAAAAAAACAAAATTATTTTCGAAAAATATTGAAGATTTTAGTAAAAATATTAAAGAAATATTTAAAAGAAATATTTACTTTTCTATAACGTAAAAGTCGACCTTTTTGTTTATATTATAGCTTTTATGTTGCCGAAATTGAATATTTTAGAATAAATAAATAGCAATTTATTTTTGAAAGAACTTTCGTTCTCTTCATAACCTGAAAAATTAGTAATATACTTTTTATAAACGTATCTGAGTTGAATTTAATATTATAGGCGAATATGTTTTAACAATAGGCTTTGTCTTCAGTTTGTGAGTTGGCCAATTAAAAGATTTGATTTTTACCTCATACAACCAATAATATAATTAGCAGTTAAAAGGTTAAAAATGATTATCCTGAATATATTGTAAAAAGATTAATATCATATTATAATATTGAAAATATAAAAAGAACAATTGAAATGAATAAAAATGGGGAAAATAAGAAAATAATTTATATAGGATTTAGTGTATCAAAGTATGTATTTTTTAAAATTAAGAAATTTTTTAGGTATTTTAATAGGAGATATAATACATTAATTAGCCCGGTTTATAAAAGGAAACAATGTTTGGGTGACTTAATAAATGATTATGATAAGATTGATAGTTTAGAATGTATGAATTCAGTATATATAATTAAATGTATGGATTGTTATAAAAGAAACGTAAATATGACTTATATAAGAACAAGTAAGAATAAATTAAAGACTAGATTAAGGCAGCATTTTTATATGATTAAAAATCTGCTATATATGTTCATAAAAAGGAATTTAAACATGAAAATTTTGATATAAGGCCATTGGAATGCGTTAAAAAATTTAAAGAGAGAATAAAAAAAGAGAAAGCATATATTGATCAGTATAAACCAGTATTAAATAGAATGTTAATAAATAAAGATAAAAAATAAGTTAATATAGGGATAAATGGGTATTAAAAGGCATGTTAATGGGTAAAGATTTAGAGAATAGATAATAAAATTATATAAGAAGAGTATTAAATTATAAAGGTATTTTAAAAGAAATAGCCAAATATAGGGAAGGAGGTAAATAATTATATTTGTAGATGTAATAATATTGTGGTTTTATTTGAATTTTATATATATATTTGTGATGTATTAATATTTTATTTATTTGTGTTATTATTTTTATGTTTTCTATATTTTTTATGTTTTTTATTTTTTATTTATTTATTTTTTGTTTAAGGAAACTTGATAATGATTACAGAATGTAGTTGAAACGTTGTATGGAATAAAAATAAAATTATAGTTTGAATAAACAAGTTTTAAAAAGAAAAAGGAGGAATGTTGATTTTATATATTTACTATGATGGAGCTATAATTTAAAAAGAAAAAGAAGTGAAAAGTTGTATATATAATTATATTAAATTATAGATATTTTAGTAATAAAAAGTTTTAAATGGTGTTTATGAAATAAAATATAAAATATATAAACAAAAAAATATAATAAATACTTATATAGATGATATAAAGAAGTCACATATAACAAGATTTAAACAACATACAAATGATAAAAAACTTATCAAATAAAGGATATACATTTAGTGAAAGTAATATTAGAATAAGTTTACTAAAAATTAAACAAAGGAAAATAAAAGCTCTGTATATTAGAAAACTACAATCCAAATTGAATATTGACTCTGGAACTAAATTATTTATAGTTAATTATTAATATGTATATTATTCACTGTATGTGTATATAAAAAAGTATATATATATATATAGTAAATAAATATTAAAATTTTGATATATGCTGCAACAAACATAGCTGGTAGAAAAAAGCAGCAATTGACTAATAAAATTTTTACTGAGACTAGAGAATTTATGAAGAAAAGAAGGAATATGAAGATATACAAAAATGATGTATTAAAAAGAATTGAATATCTCGAATTTTGTAAAATGGTACGGAAAAGAGTTGAAAATGATATAAGAAAGTATAACTGTGAAATAGCAAGGAAAGCTGTAGAAGAAAATAAAAGTCTCAAAAATGTTAAACAACATTTTGGTATTGGTAGGAAATTTATATCTGCAATAAGAAAAAAAGATTGAATTATTACTAAAAAGAGAGATGACATCATGAAATTGGTAGAAGATTTTTATCAAGAATTATATAGTAATAAAGAACAAGTACCTCCTATATCTATTACATCTTCCGAATTGCCCAGAATTTTAAATGAAGAAGTGAGACATGCAATTAAGTGTATGAAGAAAGGAAAGGCTCCAGGAAATGATGGAATTATAATTGATATATTAAAAGAAGCAGGTGAAGAAATAGAAACAATTTTAGCAAAGTTATATACCAAATGTCTAAATGATAAAGATGTACCGGAAGATTGGAAGAATGCAGTAATAATATTAATATTTAAAAAAGGTGATAAAGAAGATATTAGAAATTACAGACCTATCAGCCTTTTATCAGTTTTATATAAAATTTTTACCAAGATAATTACAACTCATCTACAGAGAACTTTGGATTTCCACCAACCAAGAGAACAAGCTGGATTTAAAAGTAGTTTTAGTACAATAGATCATATCCAGGTATTGAGAGAAGTCATAGAAAGGACAAACGAATATGAGTTGTCATTATGTTTTGGATTTGTAGATTATGAAAAGGCATTTGATTCTATATACATTTCTTCAGTGATTAAAGCATTGGATCATCAAGGTATAGATCCAGGATATTGTCATATTTTAAAGAATATTTATAAAAATGCAACAGCAACAATTAGATTACATAATGATACTGGAAAAATCAACATTGAGAAAGGTGTAAGACAAGGTGACTCCATATCTCCAAAACTTTTTACAGCAGTGCTGCAAGAAGTATTTTGTGGATTAAAATGGGAAACTAAAGGAGTGAAAGTAAATGGAGAGTATTTAAGTCATTTAGATTTCACAGATGATGTAGTTGTTTTTGCAAATAATGCTTCAGAGCTGCAGGAAATGTTGCAGGAGTTAGCAGGTGAAAGTAGAAAAGTAGGACTAAAGATAAATGTTAAAAAGACTAAAGTAATGTTTAATCGATTTGCTCAAAATATGAAAATAAAGATTGATTATGAAGAATTAGAAGAAGTTAACAGTTACAAATACCTTGGTCAGATTATTAATACAGATGGAAACATAATGGAGGAAATTAATCATAGAATTAAACTTGGTTGGAGTGCCTTTGGTAGAAATAACTTGATACTAAAAGGAAATATGCCTACGTGTTTGAAAAGGAAGGTTTTTAACAAATGTGTTTTACCAGTTCTTACTTATGGATCTGAGACTTGGATACTTAATAGAAGAGTAATACAGAGACTTCAGACCACTCAAAGGAGTATGGAGAGATGTATGTTGTGAGTAAGAAGAAGAGATCGAAAACGCAATGTATGGGTAAGACAACAAACAGGTGTTACTGACCTTATTGAAAAAATTAAAAGATTGAAATGGAGTTGGGCTGGACATATTGCTAGAAGAGATGATAATATATGGACAATTGAAATTTTAAACTGGATTCCAAGAGATTGTAAAAGACCCAGAAAGAGACCACATGTGAGATGGATGGATGAAATAAGAAAATGTGCAGGGGTGTTGTGGAGAAGAGAAGCTAAAGATCGGAGAAGATGGATTAAACTTGGAGAGACCTTCATCCTGCAGTGGATTGATAATGGTTGATGATGATGATGATGATATGCTAAATTTATATTTTTTAAAGATATAAAGTAGACATTTACAATGAAAAATTATTGATAAAGTTTAATAGCAAATGTCTCTAAAGAGGAATGTATAGAAAGTTTTTAAAATCGTTTTTTTTTTTAAAAAAAAAAATCATTAGTTTGTAATTTGAAAAGTGTTATTTTTGAGAAGCATTCAAAATATAGGAATTTTTGTAATTATTGTATTTTAAATTTACAATGATATAGAAAATGAAAATGTTCTACATTGAAAAATGTATGATAAAATAATGGATTTAATAATGATAATTAATTAGAAGGGATTTACACTTGGATTTTCAAGCTTCCTACATCTATCCACTCAATCTTATACAACCAATACACGTGACCACATACATGTAAAAAAGATAAACGATCTCCAATATTTGTGCTGAACAAGTGCTCATCAGTTAGTCCATGGTTAAAAGGTTTGGAGGATGGAGAAGATTAAAGCCTGTTCATTAAAATTTGAAGATTTGCTATCTTGATATATACTGAGCACTGATTATATAAATGTGTGGTAGGTGATCTGGACCATTTATCTTTTTCACATGTATGTGGTCATGTGTATCGGTTCTATAAGATGGAGTGGAAGATGTATGGAGCTTGAAAGTCTGAGTTCAAATCCTTTCTAATTACATTAAGTTCAATGTAAAAATAATAAAATAGTAAATTATAATATACATATTTATATTGGTTTATATGTCTGGATGTATATATTAAATGTTTTTAGGTTTTTAATTTATGGAAATTATTATATTATGTGTGTGTGTTCATTGATACATAAAGTTATATATTTATATAAAAAAAAATAACATGAATTAAATAAAGCATTATGAAAATACATTAGGAGAAAAAATGTTAAAAGATTAGAATTGTAAAGTTGATTTTATTACATTATATATAAAAACAATCAACTAGTTCTTAATTCAGAGATAGTTTTTGCTATTGTTATATCATGGTTATTGTTTGATTTTAACTATTATATTAGCGAATGGCTTTAGTATTATCTTCATGTTAAAATTTATTAAATTAATCGTCTGTGTAGTGTTTGTTGTTTTTCATATATTTCTTTATGTTAATTCAATATTATGTATTATAATTGATATAATTTTGTTATTGTTTTTTATATATTTAAAATTAATTTGCATATTCCATTTTATATTGTGTGTACATTTTTTATTTATTTGTCTTTTGTAAATAATTTATTTTTACAGAAATGCATTAAAGTATATTTATAGAAATTATTGAAATCTTTAACATTAAATCTGTAATTACTTAAAAATGTTGAAAAATTAAATAGTTTATATGTTGTTAATACTTTTTTAAAAACATTTTAATATATGTACATTTTGACACTATATATGTATACATATTACAAATAAATATAGTATATGTTTGTGTAAAAGATGATTAGTTTATATTTTATCTTCTTTTTTTTTTTTATAGAAAGAAAAATAAAAGTAAAAATCTAATACAGCAAACTCAGAATAAATATTTTTTAAAGCCTTCTCACCCGACTCCTAAAATATCAAAAATAAATAAAAGTGATCAGATGAATTATTTAGAATTTTTAATTAAATATTTAAACAATCCACAAGTTATAAATAATAATGAAGAAGTTATTCAGTTTAATGTAAGTAATGTTTTTTTTTTCTAGTTTAAATTTTATATATGAATACAGAATATGAATAATTGTATCAACAATATATGTAAATGCATGTAGATAGTAATCTTAATATTAATATTATCTATATTCGTCATTACTTTTTACAATGCTTTTTTACAACTCACTATGACAGTTTCGATTGTCCAAGCAATCTTCAGAACTTCTACTTGAAGTTCTGAAGAAGAGGTCATAGCAAGTTGTAAAAAAGTATTGTAAAAAGTAATAAAGAATATAGATGATAGTAATTTTATATAGATTTGGTAATGCAGTAAGAAAGATAAAGTTATAATACTTCATAGAGATAGTACTCTTCTTACGAATATTTAAAAAATTTTAAAACACAAAACATTTACATTAAATTATATCAATTTATTGTAGATTCATGGAGTTGTTACATCATTAAATCTGAATCGGAAATTATTTTTTGATATTTAAAACTTCTGATTTATTTCTATTAATCATGTTTCATTAGTCTGTCTTGATTGTATTATAGCAATCTTTTATAGGTTTCATTAACTTTCATATTATTAAAAAACATCTCTATGTATTTCTTAGACTTTTCCTATGTAGTTACACAATTTTATTTGAAGCATTTTTTTCATTGTAGGAAAAAAAAATATTCTTGTCATTTGAACAACTTAAAAATTATGAATTTATTTTCATTTACTAAATTTTTGTTAATAACAAAACTTAAAATGGTAGATATATACATATTAATATATTAAACTGATGCATATCACTGGTGGTTATTATCAACAAATATCATAATAATCTAATTTATGTATATACAATTTAAAATCAACTATTTTATTATTTACTAATATAGATACAATATTAATTGGATATTCTTAGTTTGTGAACTTTTCAAGATTACCGTTTTTCCTGATCAAAATAATTCAATAATACATTTTCCCTCTTCGACTTTAGAAATCTTCCATGTCTTAAAGCATCCATACGTTGTGGAAAATTTAAATATTTAAAATAATATATTTATTAATTTTAATTTATATTGTATATAGATATTGTATTTGTTTTTTTATATTATAATAAAAAATAAAAAAAGTTTACCAAACTGATTCATCTTTTTTTTTTTTAATTTAACAGAAGTTTGTTTGTATAAGCCATTGTCAACTTTATATTGAAAGATGATTTAGGATTTTTTTTACTTTCTCTTTTAATCTTTTCTTATTTTACTCCAAATTTTTTAAAAAAAATGAAACTGAGATAGTTTGTAGATAAGTATTTTTTTTAAAAACTAATTGAAAAATAAGATTGACTAAATAAAGTGTATTTTATTTTGTCAATGTCTGCATATCCAAGATGAAATGAAAAATATTAATTCACTAAAGTGTAATTCATTCTAAATAAATAAAGTTTGAAGATCACTAATCTTTATAATTTTGACCTGATAATAGAAGTAAACTGTTCAGATATAGTGTTGTTGATTAACTGTTTTCTATTTTTACTACATTCATGTAATCATATATCTTAATATAATTGACACATTTTCATAAGCAGTTAAGTTTAATGGACTTAATATATAAATATATCAAATACATTATTGTTAATCAAACATAATTTTTTTTGTAAACAAACTATTTAGGCGTAATAGCCAAACATAAATTATTAATATAATTATTTAGAGGTCAGTATGTCTGAGAATTAAAAGCAATTTGATCTTGCGTACACTGAGTGAACAGCAGTCATTTTACTAATACTTGAAGCAGATAAATTGATGTTAATCTATGGTATAAATCCTCTCTGATTTTTTTTTTCTCAACAATTATCATCTGCATGCTAATTTATTTCAAATTGTGCGTTCACATTGGTTAATTTTCCCACTTCTTTGATTCTAAATATTTAATGACTTGCTTCTAGCTGAACTATTTTTAAAAACAAATATTATCTCTTTAAAATATTTACCTTTATTAGTAATAAAAAAAAACAATACCTTTAATGAACTTAATAAAACTACAATTTAAATCATTTTCATTTAAATTTTATACAGATTAAATTCGAGATTAATCCTATGAACTTTTAATCACAAAATTCAGAACATAGTGTTAGTTATTTAATTTGGAAAATAAATTAATATTTCACCATTGCTAACTAATACCAGATGTGCACAGACATCATTATTCATCTATATAAAGCATATTTTATTTATAAGGTCAAATTTCTTCCATATAAATTTAAATGTTATTAATTACTTTTTAACCGATATTATTAAATGATCATCCTTTAGTATTTTATCTTTTATATACCTTTGAAAATAAATATTTAACAAGATCTAGCCTTTATACTATTTTCAATTAACTAATGTCCAGGTTCCAATTCTAGGGTAACTAAAATGACTATTGTTTTTTATATTTTAATAAGTAAACATTTTTTTGATTTTATAAAATTCAAAATTATACATCTTAAAATTTACTCCCAATTTGCTTTATAATGGGGTGTACTAATGAAAAGGGCATAATATATATATATATTGTTTTTTTCTAATTATTTTTATTCCAATTTAAGTTTTATCCAATAGCTATCCCATAAATAATGGAGATATCTTGAATTCTTTTTTTTCATTTTATAATTGTTATTTTTTCTAAGTTCAATTTATTTATAAAACTTAATTTTCAGTCTTCTTTAAATATTTGTTTTTTTTTTTTATGTTTAGTTCAATCAAAAAATGAGTCTAGCTTTTTCATTAATTGCTGATCTTCAAAAAAGTATTTATTGAGACAATGCTATTTTATATAAGTTTAATTCCGTCAGTCATATCTTCTTTCAAAAAAAAAAAGTGTCATTACTTTTGGTAAAATAATTCTCCAAAAATCATCCAAATTATTTATACTGAGTATTTCTTTTTTAGAATAATATTTATTGTTACAGAATTTGACTTTTTTTATTAATTGGGATTAAAAATTATTTTTCTCTATAACAGTTTTTAATTTTGTATTAGGCACTAATTTGACCTATTAAATATTCTTTCTAGAATTGAGCATTTCAATTCATTCATTATTTTTTGAATGACAAAGTAAGATGATTTGACTAATCAATGATTTTAATTTTTTTCTTTTTAATTTTTGTATAATTATTCTGGTGCTGATCTCTGTCTTTATAGATTCTGTCACATTCCATCTTTTTCTGAACTTGCTTTAGTGTTCTTCCTATTCCTAAGATGTGTATGTGATTTGAGATTTATCTTTCTTAACCTATTTATTATGATATGCATTGTATTTATCTGTTTTAATCAATCTGGGTTTTTTTCATGCGGCTTGAATATTGATCTTATTATCTTTTTATCTAGAAATTACTTCTTTTTAGAATCCTCAGTTTTTCAAAAAAGATATTAATAAATAACTTCTTTAAAAAATAATAATAATTATATAAATTTATTGCTCAAAAGTTCATACGAAGTTGAAGCACCAGAAATGTCAGAACTGAATGCTGGAGAGTCTAACATTCTACCTTCACTCTAAACCATACAGGGCAATAACTTCATTCAGTTTACGTTGATAATCTTGTAATCGTATGTTTATTTTATATATATTTAGTTCTTTTTTCACTCACTATATTTTGAATAATTAGTTCATTCTTTAGTGATTTGTTTTCAATGAAAAAAAAAAAGTTTCTAGGTATGAAAGCTTGTAAAAAGTCTAAATACTATTGCAAATGAACAAACTTGTGATTATATTTTGTTTAGAATATGTTTGGACTGCTAGTTCCAGTCCTACAAAACTCTAAATTTTCGCAGTGTTGGATATTTATTTTATGGAATATAATATGTAGTAATAGTTACGTGAATTTAAGTTCAATGGTGTTCACATGTATTTTAAACCTTCTAATGGTATAATTTTTTTAGAAACGCAATGTTGAACATGTTCTGAGTTTACAGTTTCAGCAACATATTCATTTCTAGAGATAACAAAAATTATAAAAACTTTCAGTCCAAGTGATATTTTACAAAAGAACTCGATACCGAAATAGAGGGAAGAGATTTTCAAATTAAGAAGTCATTAATGTTTTATAGCCCTTAAGAAATAGTGTGTCGTTTACAAATAGTTGTGATTTAAGCAACTGAAATAAAGAGTGCTTAGAGAAGGAATTCATTTATGACATTAAAATGGCAAGATGTCTCAGCCAATTATAACACTAGAGAATATTAATTACTATTAATATTCTGAACAAGCATCCTGACAGCTTTTTTAAATAATGACTTTGAATTATCTGCTGCCTTTGAATGACCTAAAAGTACTATTCAGTCATTGAAATTAATCTTTATCATTCTTTATTTTGGTCATTTTCATGATATCTTCTGATTCTTTTCTCTATCAAATCAATATTCAGGAGGTAGTTTGTAAAAGAAACTTTTAAACTTTAAGCAATTTATGAATCTATGGCTTTATGAACATCTTGTGTACAGTTTTCCTCATTGTTTTTCCATTAATCCACTAGTTTGATAAACTATTGAAAATTCTGATGCCTCATTTGACCTGTTGTTATCAACATTAATTCTGCCTTCTGTATGGACAAAACGGTTATCATATAGACTAATTGTGTTTTGTATTATCATGATTTTGCTTTATATATTTTATGCTTTAATGCTGGGCCTAAATATTTTTATTAATTGATTGTTGGTTTTATTCTCTACTTTACATTTGTTCATTTAAATAATTTTACATATATGCAAATGTATATATACGTCAATGCAAATTCAGAGAGACAAAAAATTATTAAAAAGATAGTATTACCTTTAGAAATGCTTTAATGAATTTAAATTATAATTTGCTAATCATATTAAAGTATTGATAGACTTTGAAAGGTTCAAAATTAAATTAGATTAATAAGATAACTGATACTCTGCTAAGAACTGCAGCAAACACAGCTGCACTTACGAAGAAAAGAAGGAATAAGATAATATTTAAAAATAATTCATTACTATGAATCGAATATCTGGAGTTGTATAATATGAAATGAAAAAAGATTAATGATGATATAAAAAATATAACTGTAAATTTGCAAGGAAAGTTACAAAAGATAATAAAAGTTTCAAAAGTATAAAAGAAACATTTTGGTATTAGAAGAAAAATTATTTCAATAATAATAAAAAAAGTTGGAATTATTACTAAAAAGAGGATTATATAATATGAAATGTGTGGAAGAATTTCACAAAGAATTGTACAGCAATAAAGAAGCAAGATAAGAAAACAATCACAACCATTACTATCTCTTCAGAATTGATAAGCATTTAAATGAAGAGATGAGATATGTAATTAAATCTGTAAACAAGGAGAAGGTTCCAGCAAATGATTGACTTATTATTGATATTTTAAAAGAAGCAGGTTAAGAAATAAAAAAACTATTAAGCAAAGTTTCATATCAAATGTTTATATGATTATGATATACCAGGTAATTGGAAGAATACTGTAATAATATTGATATTTAAGAAAGATAATAATAAAGATATTAGAAATTACAAACTTATTAGCCTTTATCATTTTTATACAAAGTCTTCATCAAAATAATTTGGGATTCAAACCAATCAAAAGAACGAGTTGGATATAAAAGTAGTTTGACCATAGTGTATCACATCCAAGTATTGAGCAAAGTTATAGAAAGAACCAATGAATATGATTGTTATTATGCTACGGATTTGTAGATTATGAGAAGGCATTTTATTCTATAATCATTTCCACAGTGAATAAAGCTTTGGACCATCAAGTCATAAACTTAGGATATTGTTATATTCTATGAAAATGTTATTAAAATACAGTAGTAGTGATTATATTACATGGTGACATAACAAGATTAACATTGGTAAGGATATATAGTAGGATGATTCCATTTCTCCAAAACATTTTACAGCAGTTTTAAAACACAAGAAATATTTGTGGATTACAACATGAAACTAAGGGAATAAAAATATGTAGAGTTTATTTAAATTATCTAAATTTTGTAGATGATGTGGTTATTTTACAAATAATGTTTCTGAACTTCAGGAAATATTGCAAGAGTTATCAGATGAAAATTTAAAAAAGTAGATCTAAAGATAAATATTAAAAAAGATTAATGTAATGTTCAATAGATTTTCTCAGAAAATGAAAATAAAAATTGATAATCATGAATTAAAAGCTAACAATTACAAATATTTTAGTTATATTATCAGTGCATATGGATAATGGATGAAATTAATTATATAGATTTAAACTTGAATGTAGGGCTTTTGGTAGAAATAATTTAATATTAAAAGAAAATATGCCTGTTTCTGAAAATAAAATATTTTAGTAGATATGTTTTATCATTTCTTACTTATGAGTCTGAGATTTGAACTCCATCAGAAGAATAATACAATATCATATAATACTAAATCATCCATGCACTTTACTACTGTTACGCAATGCTTTATTTACCACTCTCTTTTACTGTTTACAGTTTCGATTGCCCCAGCAATCTTCTTCAGAACTACAACATAATACAAACATATGAATATAAATATACATGAACATATAATTTACATTCTATATATACATCTTATAGTCATCATCTATTTATTATTTTTTAAATATTATAATTTTTTTGTTTACATTCTATATTTATTAATTAAAATCTCTTATAAACATATACTATTTTTATTCTTTATTTTATTTTACTCTTATTAATCTTTAAATACTTAACTCTAACTTAATATCTTATATATTTTACATTATTATTATTCATTTCACTAACAATCAATATTTATAATTTATTCACTCAATAATTTATAATTTATTTTAATCTATAATATTATTTTAACAACTGAAACATACAGGCTTATTTTATACCTGTGTTTATATATGTAATACATAGGGTATATGAGCACAGTCTTTCACATGACCCACCACTCTCTCATAACAATGATACACTTGAACACATATATGTTGAAAAGATAAATAATCACCAATATACATATTTCATGCTAAACCAGCAATCATCAGTTGGTCCAGATTACCATCTCTACACATATATGCTATAAGTGCTCAGATATATATTAAGATAGCTAATCCTCATACTTTAATGGACAGGCTTCAATCTACTCCACACCCCAACTCTTCAACCATCCATCCAATTGAAAATCTGATGATGGAATGCTCAAAGGCCACCCTGAGGCTGAGATTCTTGTCACACCCATGTCCATCCCTTGTATATGTATTAAATGGATTATGTCCTGTACATGAGGGGTCGATTGACCTTAGGTCAACATGGGTGTGACAAGAATCTCAGCCTCAGGGTGGCCATTCAGCATTCCATCAGATTTTCAATTGGATGGACGGTTGAAGAGTTGGGGTGTGGAGTAGATTGAAGCCTGTCCATTAAAGTATGAGGATTGGCTATCTTAATATATATCTGAGCACTTATAGCATATATGTGTAGAGATGGTAATCTGGACCAACTGATGATTGCTGGTTTAGCATGAATACATATATTGGTGATTATTTATCTTTTCAACATATATGTATTCAAGTGTATCAGTGTTATGAGATAGGGTGGAGAGTGGTGGGTCGTGTGAAAGTCTGTGCTCATATACCCTATATAATATTATTTTAAACACATTTTAACCCATCTTTTACTTATATCTCCTAACTTCAAGTGCTAAATTCAAATTTTAAAAATTTACTCTTATACTTTTAGTAGTTACCTCTTTAAATTTTGCACTTATGTTATTAGCAGCTTCGTCTTTCTATTTTTTATATAAACTAAATTTTTTTATTTTTTACTTTATTTCAAAATTTTTTTCAGGCCCAAATCTCTATTCAAAATTGGCTTAATATTATTAATATAAATAGCTTCTTATTTTTCTATCCCTTTTATTATCTGTAAATGGTATCATCCTTATAGAATTGTATTTAACAATACAAAGTTCAATGAAATAGAGAGAAATTATATGGTGAGAATAATAAGAAAGGATCCAACACATTGTGAGTAGAATGACAATAGATGGACACTTGAAATCTTGAACTGGATTTTAAGAGATTGTAAAAAATCTAGCAAATGACCACATGTGAGATAGATAAGATCAAGTAAGAATGTTTATTGGTGTGATGTGGTTAATTTGTGGATAAAAAAAAATGAATTACATTTGGAGAAATCATCTTGCATTGGTTCTGTAGTGATTGAATATGATGATGAGGATCAATAAATCTAAAAAATTACTTATTTATTATCTGACAGTTTTTGACTATATATATATCTGTTCTGTTATTACTACCACTGACTTTTTTTCTTGTCCTTCTATTATAATTATACTGGTATTATGGTATATTTCTATAACATGAATGAACAATCTGCCAAGTACAACAAAATAACCACATTTTGAAAGTCTGGCAATTTTTTAAAAAAAAATCCTTTACTAATTATTTCCATATTTTGGGGAACAGAAAAAGTTTAAGTAGATTAATCAAATATATAAGTATTTGTTGAGAAAACTCAAGTGAGTCATTATACCCAAAAGTTTCTGTACTATATATTCATATATATTTGCTATTATGTATTAATATTATAAAGCTGGGAAATAATATTTTTCTGGGTGATGCAGTAATATATTTACACAATGGCTGATTAAGTTTGCTACCCAATAGGGTTGGTGAAATTACAAATTATTTATTTGTTGATTAATAATAATCAGTTCTAAATAAAATCTAATTTCAAACTATATTATTTTGCCTATGAAAGATCGAATACTGTTTACTATTAGTAATTTTCTGCTCTGAGCTTGCAAATGCTTGTCTGCATTCAATAAACAGTGTACATTATGAGTTATTGCTCCAAGAGTAATTTAAACCAGTCAATTATTGATCTGAATAGGTACTAGTGAACTGGCTTAATAGCAATTTCAATAAACCATTCCAGTAATTGATTATGCTCAAGTAAATTCCAGCTTTTATAGACAACTCCCCTACCTTAATATAAACTGTATTGGATTCACTAATCAATTTGTTTGATTGGTCTGATGTGCCTTTGACTGGTTTTTTATTATTCTTTAATTGGTCAGCCATATAATCTGAATCCAATAAAAAGAGCTCTGTAGTTTGAATGAGTCTATTATTGAAAGTGATTCTTTAGAAGAATCTACAATTTTTGACTTAGTAAGAAAATCTTAGAATTATAATTGATGTACATCTTTAGGGTCACATTCAATTAGATGGCCAGTGGCATGAGATTTGTGATGTCTGGTCCCTTATTATGAGAGAATGAAAGAATACAGAGGGGAGATAGAAAAATACTTTGTAACAGGCATACAGTATTAGTTTTTGGAAACTTAGCCCTCATATCTGAAGATTATTTCATTGCTCCAATTATCTTCCTGTTGATAGCCTGAATTAAGCATTCAACTAATCATTCGATATTATTCATTAAAATGTCATTTAGCTATTTTTAGTGGGAGAGTTAACATTAATATGGATTAATCACTAATAAATATTATTTATGAAAATATAAGCTACTTATTAGTTGTTGTTTTTTTAGAAATATATTTTTATTTTGATCATATATTGTTTTTATTTGCTGTACTTTAGTGATCCTTTTATAAAATTAAATTATTCAATCTATAAACATAATTATATATTTCATAGGAACTGGAGAAAAAAGTTGTTGCAGAACAAGAAGATTTTATTAAATATGCTCTTAGAACTGGTCATAATTCTTTCAAAGATTACTCATTTGTGAATGAAAAAATTAATCAGTATGTAGAAGTAAGTTTACACATATATATGTGTGAGTGTATGATATTAAGATTTGTACATTAATATAAACATTAGATATTTAATATTAATATGCAAATGTTATATATATCTAATAGTATTTTGCTCTATTATCAGAAGAAATGCTAACTTATTATATGTAATATAACATTTTTCACTTATTTTTACACTTAAAGGCATAATTGTTATTAAATCTTATTTATTTTCCAGTTCTTTTATAGCAATGCATACTGATAATTTTATAATAATAATAAAAAAAACATCTATGTAATCTTATATTGATCATAGGATGTTGAAAGTCCAAGTCCTCTTTCAAAATGGATTCTCAAAAATAATCATTCATGTTAATTATAAGTTTATTCATCAGGTAATAGTAAAAGTAGAATGTTAAAGATTTATCTATAAGTAAGCATGTTGGTTTTACAATAAAGTAAGAATTTGTTAAGAAATTGGATGTTGTCTATAGAATATAACTTGACTAGAATTTTGAATGCTGAACTTTACTTACTCAAACAGTTAATTATATAAAATATTTCTCTAAACAATGTAAGAACATAGAATATAATATCATATGATCACAATCTCTTATGCTAGCACATAACTTATTAAACAGGCAAAACGATCCATGTGCCAACCAGAGTAATCAGTGGATGCCAGAAGACTTGTGCATAAAATCCCCATCTAGTGCCTACTCATACAATATCCTAGACTAGTTTCTGGCTTGTGGCCTTCATCAGTGAGGAGCCTTGGATCTGAGAGCACTGCACCTAGATCTTAAGGTCTAATGCAACCCTCCAGCAGCCACCTTTTATCTCTACTTAACTACAAAACTATGAGAATGAAATTGAAAACACAATAATATTTTCAATCTAAGCTCAATAGCTTATATAGCCATATGGGTCTGAACTTAGTTCAGCACCCATACATTTTGGGGTCTTTGGCTCATTAACATCCATTGATTACTCTGATTGGTACAGACTGGCACTATTGTATGGAGAGTTTTGCCTGTTTAACAACAATTATGTACTGTCATAAGAGATGGTGATCATATGATGTTTAGTGGTTTAACACCAATCCTGCCTAATAGGATAGTTGTGGCTATGGTTGTTAAAGAGCCAAAGACACCAACATGTATAGGTGCTGGACTGAGTTCAGACCCATATTACTATATAAGCTATTGAGCTTAGATTGAAAAGATTATTGTGTTTTCAATTTCATTCTCATAGTTTTGTAGTTAAGTAGAGATAAAAGGTGGCTGCTGGAGGGTTGTATAGATTCTAAGATCTAGGTGCAGTGCTCTCAGATCCAAGGTTCCTCACTGGCGAAGGCCACAAGCCAGAAACTAGTCTGTGGATATTGAATGAGTAGGCACTAGATAGGGATTTTATGCACAAGCCTTCTGACATCCATTGATTACTGTGATTGGCACAGGGTGGCACTACTGTATGGAGAGATTTGCCTGTTAACATAGAATATAGTTGATTTGATAGTGACTAAGTGCTTTATTTACTTGTGACTGAAAGGTTAAATTTATTTTGTGTAATGCACAATTCTCCCAATGTCAATCCTTCAAAGGCGTTTTACGAGATAACTCAAAGCCGCTTCAAGTCGCTTGAAATTCCGTCATTTTTAACGCTACCGTTAAGATTTTGCACTTTTTTTAAAGGTTAAAAAAAGTTCCATAAGATGCTGCCCTCTTCTGAATTATTTTACAAGTAAAAAATCAATACTATTCAAATTTTAAGTATAACAAAGGAAGAGGGCAGTCCGTCCTTGATGCTGATTGGCTGTTAACCATTAAGGACAAAGAAAAACGCTTGTCAATAACTAAATCTAATACGATTTCTTTTGTTTCATTTCGAAAGTGATAAACGAATGTTTTAGACCATTTTAAAAGTATTTTTTGACATATAAATTATTTTGATAAAATATGCTAAAAATAAAATTATTTTAGAAAAATAGTTAAGACTTTAGCAAAAATTATTTACTTTTCCGCAACGTAAAATTGGGAAAGAAATCACTGATGTCAGCAAAACTTTTTAGTTGGTGAGTAACGTTCGTTTTAGATTTGCCGCTATCGAATATTTTTATATTTATAAATAAAAAATTATTTTTGAAAAAACTTTCGTTCACTTTCATAACCTGACAAATTATTAATATACTTTTTACAAACGAAACTAAAGTGAATATAATATTAAAAGTTGAATATATTTTGACAGTTGAGTTTGTGAATTGACCAATTAAAAGTTTAGACTTTTACCTCACTCGGCCAATAAAATAATCAGCGCTGAAAGAGTTAAATTTATTTTGTGTAATGCACATTTCTCCCAATGTCCTGTGCAATTCACATAATAGTAAAAGTGAGTAGCTGAAGAACATTAAGGTTTTTTAAATAATTCCATATTGAGAAATGTGAAAAAAGAAAAATCTCAGTTTAATCACTTGAATGGAGTTACTGTGCTCATCCTTTCACTTCAGTGCTCAAGATAAAATTATGTTTGAATTGTGTAATAATTTTGGTATAAAAAATTTAAAAAGAGGAAAATAAAGAATTTACTTTATTATATATATATATCTATAACTAAATTAATATAATGTGAGCAATTATTTCGATTTGCTTATATTTGCAGTATTAGTATTAGTATTTGATATTTCTATTTGCAAAACTATAAAAAACATTCTAGTCTCTCATTCATAATTGAGTTTTTGATTTGATTGAAATTGATAATATATTTCTAGAAAAGTTTTTAAGTGTAAGGAATTTTAACAATATCGTGTAAAATAATATTGAAATTAAAAAAGTAATATTTGAATATCAAATTATGTTTTTGTTGAACTGTTAAAACAAAGCTCATTTAAATCGTAATTTTATTACCATCTTTTCATTATACACATCTTATAATAACTTAAAAAGTTATTAAATGCTTTTATTTAAGTTAAATACTCAATTTGATTGTTCATTTATTTAGAATAAATTTTGAAATCAATGATTAACATATTTCTATCAAATGGACAAATGTTAGAAATCGATGCCATTGTAATACGACAATGAAATACTTACAGAGTTATTAATTGGTTTATATAATCCAAGACTGTTGGCAGACTAAATTTCAAATGTATTGATATTGGTTCAATAAGTTTTCACTATTGCACACAAGAGATCGGTATATTTTTCTAAAAAAAAACTAAAAATGAAAAGTGTTCATGATAAATTCAAATAAAAATAAAGACAAATCTTGCTTTTTCTTAGTTACTTTAAATTTTAATTTCTCTTGATTATAAGATTTTTTTTTTTTTTAAAGAAAGAAAATAATATAAGATTGATTTTTTTATAAAGTAAACATTATTAATAGAAAATTGCATAAAGTCTTATTATATACATAAAAAAATAAATTTAAGTTACATAACATTTGATATATATGGATACATGGGCAAAACAATTGCTGTTTCAAGGCAGATGAAGAATGATTTGAACTTGAAGATAATAATATGTTATATAGATGGATGTGTACTGTATTTGCAAGTTATACAGGTTATATATAACTGCATCAAAGGACATGCTTGCTTTGGATGCTAATAAACATTATGAATTAATGTTGACATTATGTACAACTCAGAAAAATATTATACTGTTAAATTTCATTATAATTTTTATAGGTAAAAATTTGAGAGCATTTATGTACATGTAAACCACTCTTAAACTGGATTCCAAGAGATTGTAAAAGACCCAGAAAGAGACCACATGTGAGATGGATGGATGAAATAAGAAAATGTGTAGGGGTGTTGTGGAGAAGAGAAGCTAAAGATCGGAGAAGATGGATTACACTTGGAGAGACCTTCATCCTGCAGTGGATTGATAATGGTTGATGATGATGATGATGATGATGAAACCACTCTTTATTATTTTTGTAAGGACATTGTAATTTTTGTTATCAAATATGATTGGACAGTGAGCAAGCCGCATGGTTCTAGGAATCAATTTTTAATGCACAATTTTCTTTCAAATTTTTCATTTTAATTAAAATTAGAATAATTACAAAAAGATCCTAATATTAAAGAGTTAAAAATAATATATATAAAAAATATTTTATAATCTTTTTATTTACTGTGCAATAAAAAACCCAAAATAGTTATTTTCTTCAACAAACAATTGGGGTTATTATATTTAACTTGAAATAAAAGTATGGGGTTTCCAGAAATTAATTAATTCAATCACTAATTTTTACACAAGTGATTGAATTAATCAATTTCTGAATACCCCATGCTTTTGTTTCAAGTTAAATATAGTTTTAAAAAAAATCCCAATTATTTTGGTTTTCTTAGAGCACAGTAAATAGAAGTGTTTATTATAAAATATTTTTTATATATATTTTTTTTTGTAATTAGATTAACCTCAGCTACTTTACAGCTAATTCTATTATTTCTTAAAAAAATAGTGCTTTTGAATTTATCTGGGGAATTTCCCTCTTTTATATTTAGAATTTAAAATGGGAGATTTTACTCACTACTTATCATTAATGTTTGAAATAATTTCTATTCGTGCTCTGTGTAGACTTAGTGATATCAATTTATTTTTGATTTACAGAGGCATTACTGGTGTTTATCTTTTGGATTGATTAAAAATAATTAATTAGTTTATTGCTTACAAATTCGTAAATTAAATCTGAACACTGGGAGTGATAGAACCAGAGTGACAATCCATAGATTTTGAGCTCTGTGTCTGCTATTGTACTAAACCGTGCAGAAAAAATATATAATCAAATAGGTTATTATTTGAAAATTCATGTGAAGTCTGAGAACCAGAAGTTACAGATGGAGCTGCAATCCATGGATTTCACTCCAGAATCTTTACTATCATTGTACTGGCTTGCTTAATTTCTGATGTAATTTGTTTGGAAAGGCACTTTTATTATTTTATATGAATCATCTCTGATTTCTATTGTTTATCGTTTATAATATTGGCAATTGTAAAATTAATAATTTTTAATTATAATAACTTTTTGATGCTACTTTTTTATAAAGGTCCTGTGAATTTGAATACATTTTAAATTGAATTTTGAAAATATGACTAATTATACTTAAACTTTAGCACTTATTTATGTTTTGTTTTTGTTGAAGTGCTTTTCTTTGAAAAAAATCAAAGAATCTTGCATAGTATATGCATTTATTATTTATGCACTTAATGTGTTCATTTATTCAGTACCCTGCACTGTTTGGAGCAATTGGTAGAGCGTCTTACTTGAGCTAGGGCGGTCCCAGGATCGACTTTGGCATTTGCAGGTTTGGTGCCCAAACTTATGAACTCCCAAACAATAAAGCCATACGCCCTTTTTTTTTATTCATTTAATAATGACTGCATAACTTTTGCATTCTGCTTCCAGGAAGATAACGATTCAAATTTGATAGTATCTAATATTTTTTCCTAATTTAAAAATATGAAGCATTATGTATATTTAATCTATATTCCATTTGTTGTCTAATTTTGTATTAATTGATTCCCCATTGTCACTACCTTTGTGATGTGAAAAATAATTAATATATTGTACTGTAAGTTGTGTTTAATTTTTGTACACTTGTTTTGTCTCTTTTTTATTTATATTCCTGAGCCTTCACTAATTTGTTGACTACTACTTAGAAACTAAATAGCAGCACTTTATTCTCTCAAAATCTTGGTTATTGGTTATTTCTCTTGACTTTAAAGGTATTATTTTTTATAAGTTACTATAATTACTCTCCGCCACTTGTTTAGGCTTCCATAATGTAAATGAAAAGTTATTATTTTTTGGATGCTTATATTTTTAATCATAGTTTTATTTTGTATTTGTTCATTTATTAGATAATATAGTTGCTTTTAATGATATGTTTAATATGTGCTTAAGAATATATGATGCCATTTTGTTTGTCACTTTTAATAATTATCTCTTTCTTAGTATGTTTTTATCTTAATTTTACTATCAAGAAAGTAATGTGTATTTTTTACTCAAAGAAAATGAAAGTCAGAAGTTTCTATTCATAAGTCATAAACTAATAAGTCTTCTTAGGCATTTAAAACTAATAAGTCTTGTTAGGCATTTTCTGTGAAACCTTTTTTTATGATTGTAAATCCTCTATTTCTTATCTTTCCCCCAAAATCATATCATCATAATCACTCATTCTCAACATAAAATCTTATATTAAAACAACCAAAAATTTCTAACAGTTTTCATTTTTATGTTTCTTTCACTCTTCATATTTTTTGTCCTATTATTGTTTCAAAATCTCACACTTTACAAATAAATGTCCAATACCTGTCCTTACCATCTCCACATAAATCACATTTACAGAATTAAATTTTTAATCTAATTTTATCTTGTTAATTTTCCTTAATATCCAAAGTTTCTATCCTTGCTGAAATAACAGTAAATGTATTTGATTGTTATTGTAATTTATATATTTTTAATTTCTATATATAACCCTAAATTATTTTTTATTCATTCAGTTACATAACTCTTTTTTTCTAATCCATTTATCTATCTGATTTTCCCATTCCTCACACTATGGACTTATCTATTCCAGTTTTTAAATAAATGCATGGAAATAAATTTTATTTCTGTTAACTATGATATAAAAAACTCTAGTCCATTGTCTTTGTTGTCTTCTTTAATAATCTAATTAAGCATTATTTTGATTCATATATTGTAGTCTTCTAAACATTTTAAATTTTTGTTTAATTTGTCTGACTAAAAGTCTTCTTTTCCCATTGAAGAGCCACACTTGCTAAATGCAGTTCACCACTTAATGCATATCTTCCAACTATTTTTTAATTGTTTCTAAAAATTCTGAATCATCTACCTATCACAAAATACCATATTTTCAATTGTTAAAGCAGTATCATTGTCTTTTTCTAAATTAATTTACATATCTCATATTTGATCTGTGCAGTGTTTAATATTTTTAAAAAAAAGAAAAGAAAATAATAAGTAATAATTATAATAAATGACAAAATTAAAATTTGTCAGTATATGTTAATGTTTTATTTTAAAAGTATTCTTTAAAATTTAAAAACATATTGAGCATTTTCAATTTAATGCTGTTATCATATAACTTGTTTTCTGGAATAATTTAAGTGATAGTAAATCTTTTTAAAAATACGTTTATAATTGGACAACTAAAAATTTTATCTTAATTAATTTATATGTATTTTAATATTATCATAAAACAGAAATAAATACAAACCATTATTATTTTTTGCATTAATAATTAATTTATTTGATTTTATATAATTTATTTTTTGGTATAATTATTTAAATATTTTAATGTTTGTGTAACCAATAAAGAAAATAAATATTTTTTTTTTTAGTTCTGCGTCTGCAAGGTTAGATTTAGTTTAAATTTACTAAAGCAAAAATATACTTAAGCAACCTTACTGGAAAAAAAACAACAGCCTATAATTAAATTTTGAAATAATATATAAACAGACCAATAGACAATCAGGCAGGCAGACAGATAGATAAATGAACAGACAGATTTGTGCAATGTGTTTAAAATCTATATTTATTTATTTTTAAATATTGAATTTATAATTTTGAGAAATCTTTTTGCATCTGTAAATTATTACATTATGTATATTTCAAATCAATTAAAGAATTTGTGATTTATTTTTCAGAAAATGATTCCTTTACATATTAAATATGTTGAACAATATCCACGATTTTATTCTGTTTATCAAACAATTCCTTTATTTTCAAATGCACCTGATGAGAAATTAGAATTAAAGTTTTCAAGAATGTTACTCGAAATGGTTAGTTTTGTTTACATTAAAATTTTATAATAATAAATACCTTTATGCATTTGTATGAATTTATATCTATCATGAGAATCTTGGGAAAGGTGGGGGGGGGGGGATTGTACTATTTAAACCATAAATCCTAGATATGATATAGAATAAAATATCTTTATATAACAACAAAATAATATACGACAATAGCTGTAATATAATCATAACATAAAAAAGCTCTTTTCGGCAATTTTTGCCCTTTTCAATATGCCTTGGTTAATACAAAAAACAAGGTATATTGCATATATAGCGACATCTACTAGCTTTATATAAAATTAACACAAGCCTTTAATTATGCTTTAGTATCTTTATAATAACACACGTTATATAACCTCCATTCGTTTTTCATTACCCAATTATTAGTTAAATTAATTGATGTTTTATAAATGGTCATACAATTATTTTTGTTATAATTAATGTAATTAGTTTCATATATCTTCCTTCTATCAATTTCTTTAATATAATTTAATGGGCTTATATTTTTAATACAACCTATTCTATGTCCATATTTTAAGTAGTGAACATATAATGCAGATCTGTCATCTCTTCTATTAATATCATTATTATGTTCTTTAAAAAGCCCTTTCTTATAATTATTTCGCTGTATGTCCATAATAAACCATACTGCAAACTATATATTTAGAAACCATTTTTTCACTTCTTTTATACAATTATACATAATTTACACAACGCTAGTCTTTTTACATCCTTCCTAGCTTTCTTTAAACATTTCAAATGGAAGATCTGATCACATACAGTACACTCTACCAAAGCACGCCTACTTTTCTTCTGACCATCATGCATACATTGTGGATACGAATATAGAACAGATTAATAAAGTGCCCTTTCCTGAATTCTATATAAAGTAAAATATTATAGGCAACATGGGAATTGTAAAAGATAATATAAGATTTAAAGGACTGATTTTGGCAAAACTCCATCAGCTGATTCAAATCTTTGGGTATCACTAACCACAAATCAGAGAAGGGTAGAATCTAAATAATTTACACTTGTGAAGTTGGCTATTATTTAGATACAATAAAATATATAATTTTAAATGAAGATCTGCAATAAGTATTTCAGTGTTGTAAATCATGTATTACATATAACTGATTACATGAAAGTTTAAAATAATAAAATCACAAAGTTCTGGTTAAATATAGTTTTAGTTTTTATTGTAGTGAGAATTGCATAAAACTACATATAATTTTGACTTTATAAAGACTTCATCTGATAAGTAACATTGTAATAAGATTTTTATAAAGCAATAGAAATACAGAACATTTATATATATATGAAAAACAAAAAACAAGTTAAAAACTTGCTAACGCTTGTATTTATGTCAACAGATGGCATTCTACCAAAAACACCGTCAAGCATATGTTTACATAAACGTCAGAGCAAGCATTCACCACTTTCAGATCATGATTTCAAGCTATTTGCTATCATCAGTGAAAGACAGAAATAAGAAACTAGATCTAAACACAAACTCTGAGTGTTTATGAAACAGTTTCTATTCAGCTTGCAAGCGTGAATCTTTTAGACACGTAATGTCTTCAAACTCAGCATAGCAAGCCAGATAGCTATATGGGTCTGATCTCAGTTCAGCACCACATAGTAGAACGCCATCTGTTGACATATATAATAATAATAATATTATATATATAATGATAATATTATGATTCGATGTCTGTATTTTTAAAGCAATATACGTAATTATATAACTGAATATTTGTAAATACAGTAACTTAATAATTAAAAAATATTTTATCCACTTAGGAGCGCTTTCGATTATCCCAGTAATCTGTGTCCACTAAAGCTTTGAAATGCTAACTTTCCCACAATTCCGTGATCTTAATGTTTGCTGCTTGCCTGTTAATTAAGTCATGTTTATATTTGTATATTAGCATAGCTTCCTTTATTTTTCTTTTATTGTTATTTTTTTCAATTTGCAATATTTTTACACTGTTAAAATTGAAGTCAAAACCATAAATACATGATTTATTATGGTCGTAAAAAACAGATGCTGAAATATTATCTACTATGCAATTTTGTTTCGATTTCTGAACATGTTTTAATCAAAACAGAATTGAATAGTAGATAATATTTCAGCATCTGTTTTTTACGACCATAATAAATCATGTATTTATGGTTTTGACTTCAATTTTAACAGTGTAAAAATATTGCAAATTGAAAAAAATAACAATAAAAGAAAAATAAAGGAAGCCATGCTAATATACAAATATAAACATGACTTAATTAACAGGCAAGCAGCAAACGTTAAGATCACGGAATTGTGGGAAAGTTAGCATTTCAAAGCTTTAGTTGACACAGATTACTGGGATAATCGAAAGCGCTCCTAAGTGGATAAAATATTTTTTAATTATTAAGTTACTGTATTTACAAATATTCAGTTATATAATTACATATATATATATATTATCATTTAATTATAAATGTACTTAACATTTATCATGAATTTCTTCCATATTAGCCTTTGCTCAATAGTTAATAAGGAATTGCACAACATTTCTATGACCTCTATTGACAGCTAATAAAAGTGGAGTTCAATCTGATGCATCCAGTGAATTCATTTTTGCACCATATTGAATCAATTTTTCAACTAACTCTGGTAAATCCTCTATTTGCAGCAATATGAAGAGCTGATGTTTTAACACTTTAAATAGCTCACATAGGGGAAAAGCATCTCCAATAGTAGCTAACTCTTCATATAGTAGTGTCACCTAATGCAAGCCTTAGTAATCAATGGATGTAAGATTTGCATTAGATCCTAAAGTCTAGGTGCAGTGCTCTCAGATTCAAAGCTCCTCGCTGATGAAAGCCACAAGCTAGAAACTTGTCTCGAAATTTAGTGAAGAACAATCGATTAATACTGGGGAAAGAGAAGAGAAAGAATTTTTTTGAGGGGATATAAAGTTAAGTGTGAAGTAATCAGAAAAATTGCTTGGATGAATGGGAGAAAAAATTGATAAATGAAGCAAAGAAAAGAAAGGGATTGATAAAGAAATTAACAATGTTTTCACATAATAAATATGATGTAACTAGAATTGTATGGAAGGGAGTGGCAATAGTAGCAGTGTTAACACATGGTAATGGTGTGTTATGTATTAGTAAAGGTGTGTTAGATTAATTCGAAAAAGTACAAAGAGAAGAAGGAAGACATGTATTAGATGCAGATGTGCTGATGGCAAAGGAGACAATTCAAGGAGAATGTGATGATTTAAGTTTTTATATGAGAGATGCAAAAAGCAAAATAAAAATTTTTGGTAGATTGAAATTTATGGACAATAAGAGAATAGCCAAAATAGTATTTTAATTGGTTTATGAGTAAAGGACAGACAATAAGATGGGTAAGAAAGGTAGTATGGTATGCATAAGATTTGGATAAAGAATTTATATCAGTGTACTTATACAAAATGTGGGATGATTGTGTTAGGAGAATTGTTGAGTGTTATAGTGGTGGTAAGGAATTGGATAGAAGAATAGATACATTAATAAAAAATAGGGAGTTGGAGAGATGGAGAACTAGTATGGAGAGTAAAAAGAGTTTAAATATATATAAAAGTAAACAGAATATTGGGTCAAGTTAATTTATGATAATAGCAAGGGAAGTAGTTTACTGTTTAAGGCTTGAACAGGATCCTTAGCAATAAGGGAATATATACATAAATGGAAAAATATGGATAATTTATTCTAATTATTAATATGCGATTTTTTCGCATGCATTAGTGAAGCTGTAATTATACTATAATGTTTAATATGCCTGCTTAGCGCTTTCAAGATTTAGTATTAAAATCTCATACTCATAGTTTTACGTATGAAGACTGTTGTCATTTATTGTACACGTATGCAAATGAATTTTAATTTTAATTAATTAGTCCATTGTTTGGAGAGAGAAAAACATGCCTCTCTTTTATTAATGGCACAGATTATTTGTTATGTAAAAAGCTTCTTTGACTTTTCTTTTGGCATCACTCTTCTCTGTGCAAATTATTTGGGCAGAACTGGGTTCGAATATATGGCCTATGCTCTCTCCAAATAATGGACTAACTAATTTAAAAATTCAAGCTCATTTGCATACATGTACAATAAATCCCAACAGTCTTCATTAGTAAAGCTATGAGTATGAGATTTGAATACTAAATCTCGAAAGTGCTAAGCAGGCATATTAAACATTATAGTATAATTACAGCTTCACTAACGCATGCGAAAAAATCGCATATTTATAATTACAATTTTTATTGGTGAAGAGAAAAACAATTTATTACACAATTTATTCTGCAAGTTGTGTTAAGAAGGCATAGAAAATATTAGGCATCTGTTAATTGAATGTAAATACCTGGAAGCAGAAAGGGTACAAGTAATGAAGGTGTGGAAGAATAAATATAAACAAAGTGATTATACAGAAAATGGGTTATTGATTTTTATGCTGGGTTTGGGAAAAGATAAGGGAGGATTTAGATATAAAGACCATAGACCATGGAGTTGACAAAGATTGTGTTGTGGAATGGGGAAAACTTATGGTGGGGAAAGAAAAGGTAAGGTGGCTAACAGGTTTCTCTGGGCATAGTGGCTGAGAGATTCCACTCCAGAAATAAGCCACAGTGCATCGCACCGGATTCAAGAGTACTTGCCAAAATTTCAATAATACCTCAATTATTTAATCTCAGATAACTATTTTTTGGAATTTAATCACTACTGATTTGAAGAAAATATCAGTAACAATAATTATTATTGGTATATTAGCAAGAAATCATAGATGCTGTTTATAATCACAATAAACATCACATGATCACCATTTCTTATGCTTGCTTATAACTGTTACATATTGCCACTCAGTGCAAGCCAGAGTTCTGGCATCTATTGATTACTCTGGCTTGCACTGAGTGGCATACATATAGAGAGTTTTGCCTGTTTTCATAACCACAATAAAGATTACGAATTTTTTCCAAGACTGTTCATTTACTGATATTTCTCAGCATGGAACATTTCATGCCTGTCTTCATACATGCCCCCCCCCCTTCTCAAAAATATTTAATATTTTTTATTTGTGAAAACATTTCATATTAGTATATGTATAACATGAATTAATAAATTAGTAAATTATAAGTTTTTTTTAAAAACAGGCTACAAAGAGACATCATAATGTGCATGAAGAAGTTCTACAAAGAGCTATATAATAATAATAAATAAAAAAAATCAAAGTAATCCGTGCAATAATGACATCATTTCATATAAAATGTCTTGATATTGGAAGAAAGATTATTATGGTAATAAATAAAAAAATAACAGAGATGACACTTGAAGTGTGGAAGAATTTGATAAACAGAAAACAAGTCATTCCATAATAATGACAATTTTATTCAAGATGCCGTACATTTTAAATGTAGAGATGAAGAATGGAAAACTCCAGAAATTAAGAGATTTGTGGTAAATCTACAAACGTATTTCTAATATATAAAATCTACAAATCTATTTCTAATATATAAATGCTAATTAATATCAGGTGACTGGAAGTTTGCATAATCGTACTGATATTTAAGGAAGGTTTTAAAAAAAGAAATAGAATTATCAGTCCCATTAATTCTTTTATAGATATTTACTAAAATTGTATAAATCTACAGAAAATTTGAGCCATTCAAAAGCACAAGCTGGATTTAAAAATGCTTATAGCACAGTGATCACTTTAAATATTAAATTGTAAATATTAATTCTTATTAAGCACAGTGTCAGCACGTAATACTTATATAAGGCTATAACCTTGGTACATGCACCTTGTGTGCTTAATTTTACTACAAGAGAGATCTCTTGTATAAAGATAAATTTATATTGACTCCTTGTAAATTGAAAGATTTCGCAAACATTAATGTGTAACAGCAATAGTGGACTTAATCAATGAAGAATTTATTAGCTTCACACTCCCAAATCAAAATGCTTTAGATTTGCCTATGTAATTAGAAAAATAGGTTGAAGATAACAGGGCTGCTCTTATCTTTATAAAGTCGAATCTTGTGTTAAGATTTGTAGAGGTCTCTCATGTGCCTTGTGTACTTAATTTTATTACAAGAGAGACCTCTACAAATTTTAACACAAGATTCAACTTTATAAAGATAAATTTATATTGACTCCTTGTAAATCAAAAAATTTCGCAAATGTTAATGTGTAACAGAAATAGTGGACTTAATCAGTGAAGAATTTATTAACTTCACACTACCAAATTAAAATCCTTTAGATTTGCCTATATAATTTGAAAAATAGGTTGAAGATAAACAGGGCTGCTCTTATCTTTATAAAGTCGAATCTTGTGTTAAGATTTGTAGAGGTCTCTCTTATAGTAAAATTAAGCACACAAGGTGCATGTACTAAGGTTATAGCCATATTTAAATATTAAGATAAAAAAGAACAATCAATATGCTTCATTTTATATTTAATTTTTAAATTATTAATTGGTACTCGATTCTATGGAACACTATAATGTAGATTTGAGATATTGTAATATAATTGTAATAGTAATGATTAGAACTACATGGTGAAAAAGATTATTAACATCGATATGGATGTTCTATGTGATGATATCATTTCTTTACAACTTTGTGGATTAAAATGGGGAGTAAAAGGTATAAACATATTTTTTTGCAAAAAAATGGAAGAAATGTTACAAGAGCTACTAGATGAAAACAATAAAGTAGGTATAAAATAATGTCTGATAGCTTTTGAAAAAAGTATTCAAAAAACTTCACAATTAACTAATATTAGTTTCTTTGTCAAATTATTAATACAGATTGAAACACAAGTAATAAAATTAATTGTAAAATTAATGTTAGAATATTTTTGATAGAACTATCTTATTAATATTATATATATATATGTAACTGACAAAAAAAAATATTGTAATAAATATATTTTGTTAGTTTTTATTATATCTGAGATTTGGATAATCTTAGTAGAAGACTGCAGACCCCATAACAAAATACAGAAAGATATATGAGAGATTAAGAAATAAGAATCAAAATTGAAATAGATAAGTAAGGAAGCAAACTGGTTTCACTGACAGCCTTCAAAGAATTGAGCTGAGTTGAGTAAGGCTCTAGAAGAAAGACAATAAATAGATTGTGAAGTCTCTAAATTGGATTCCAAAAAATTGAAAAATACAAAAATGACCATCTGTGAAAGAGATGAATGAAATAAGGAAGCAATGCTAGAGCAATGATAAGAATCTATAGATTAAAAACTTCGACTAAACTGATGATGATATTCATCCTGCAATGGACTGATAATGATTAAAATGATAACTATGACATGTAGTTTGGGTATGATTTATCTTTATAACTTTGGTTCAAATAAAATTTAGACTTCCTTTTAAGAGAAAGTCAATATATTCTTTCCATTCCAATGATATTTGCTAAGTAGATATAAATATAGTTTGTTTTTATATTTTTGTTTTAATCACCTATAGTTTGGGCTAAGGGACACTCTAGCGCATCGATTCCCAACCAGAGTTCCATGGTATGCTAAAGTTTCGCGAGAAGTAGAATTAAAAAATAAATAATCTTTTATATTTATAAAACAGTAGAACATGTATTAGTAATAACGTTGCTTTTCCGTGTTATTTTGTAAAGAAACTATTTTTTTTTTTTTGTATGTGAACATAGCACCATTAAAACTAAATGCTTTAAATTTAATATTACATTATTGTCATAATTTAATTAATTTAAATTACACTCATTTTCACATCATTAATTAATGAATAAACAACTTAATAGCGATAAATTATTATGTCTCTCATATAACTAATTATTAGAAAGTAAATCAATTTAAAAAAAATAGTGTTTTTCTCAATAGTACTATGACATACGAAGAATGAGATCAAGGGTACTGCAGTGTCAAAAAGATTGTGAAACACTGCTCTAGTGTAGGGTGATTCATTTAGGGTCTGCTGTGGGTTTCATTGGAATGTAACATTCTCATGTTACATAATATAAAAATAATGAAAGTAAAAAGAATATAACCATGACAAATAATATTTTTATATATTTTTTTCTAATGTGTACTGTTCATGTAAGCAAATGTTTTATATCACTAGCATTTGAGCGCAGGATTGTAATTAGTGGCTAGGTCCGACTGCTACTTAAATCTTTTTTTATGTGTGTTTTTGTTTCCTCATAATGTAGATGATAAGATTTCTTCTAGAAATTATCAAGGATTAATTTAGAATAGATATAGTTGTGAAATATTATGAAATCGTATCTTTCTAATATGGGCATTATCTTAGCCTAATTTCAATATTTAGACAGCCCAATAATAAATTGTGTATTAAAATTATATAAATCTCTTCTAATTAAATCTTAACTTATGCAAATGAATGTTCAAGCTATATGCACCAGTCCACTTATTATAATACAAAAATTTGGAAATTTAGAACACTGATTTTTGAACAAAAATTACACTCTTTGATAATATTTAAATATATTGATTGAAACACAAATTTATATTTATAAATTTATCTAATTTGATTTCATTTTTTTGAAATTATCTATGTTTGATCATTCTTATACAGAAATTTTTATCGTGTCTATTGAATTGTGATTAAATTTTTGAAATTTATTTGAAAGACTTCTTTGATATTTTAATTACAGACTTTTTAATAATTTCACATAGATTCTTGATTTTATATCAAAGATTTAACATGACTTAAATCTATTTACTATTTATGATTCTTATCAGTGTTAAATACAAAGTTTTCACTAACATAACAGTTTCTTTAAAACTTTATTGTAAGATGGTTATTTTATTTCAAATGATTGGAGTTTCAGTATATTTTAGAATGGGTGTTTAACAACCATGTCATGTAGATATATATGCTTAATGTATAATTAATTTAACTAATAATTGGCTAATGATGAATCAATGGAAAATTATACAATATACATTTATACAGGGTTTTTTTTTTTCTGCCTTGTACGTATTGTATTATTGTTATAATAGATTATAGTTAATTTTATATAAAAGAGATAGAGTCACTATGTACTATATAAATTTTAATTGTAAAATAATTCCAGTACATTGAAGAGGCAAAAATTAATATTTGCCAAAAAGGGCTTTTATGTGTATTATTGTTATTATATATATTATTGTTGTTATATAAAGATAGATTATATCAGTTGATTTATTTAAATTAATGTATAATAAATGAATCGGAATTAATGAAACATAATATATTTAAATATTTGTCAGTCTGGATTAAGTAGAAATAGAAAAAAATGGAGTAAGAACAAATTATTTCATGACTCGGTAAAATTAGATTTATTTCAAATTTGTTTGATATAACTGGATAGAAATAAATGAAATGTTTGAAATGTGATTATAAAAAAATAAGATAGATTGAAAATATCAGTGTAGAGAGATTTTTTTTTTTAAATTTGGGGGGAGGGGGTATATTGGATTCATCTATTAAAGATAAGAAAACTGCTAAATGGAAAGTCCTAGGAACAGAAAGGAGAAAAAAGCATTTTATGAGTAATTTTAGATAAGAATATAGTTCCAAGAGCAGTTATCTTCACTTTGCTTTAAAGCTATCTACAATAAGCTTAAGTAATCATTAGACATCAGATGTTATAGTGCTTTAGAGTAGAATGAAGCATATAAATAAACTTATGTGAAGTCATGTGATGTTTCTGAGGAAAACAAAATGATAAATTATTAAAAGGTCTGAGTTTGCTTGGCATATATATATATATATATATTATTTCGGGAGCTTCTGTGTAATAAAAATATAATAGTTAAATAGCTGACGTTTTAATATAATAACAAATTCTTTCCTCAGAACTTCTTTCTCAAATCGTAATGTGTGGTATGTAATAAGAAAAAAGATTTTGATGTTTCAAAAATTAAGACTGTTCTGCCATATATAAGGGAGTAACTGATAAAATTGATAATGTTTTAAAGAAAAGTAATATCCACACAAGTTATATAACATTTTAAAAAATTAATGAAGTATTTCCATGCCCTAAAGATAAAATTCATACATTGGACAGACCAATCGTAGAATAAACATAAGAAAGGAAGAATACATTTTGGCAGTTAGAGAAAAAGCTAATTCATCAGCCATTTATTTACACATTAAATTAATTAACCATGACATCAATTTAATAAAACTCATATTGTGACAAAAATTAAACAATATGATCAGAGACTGCTAAGGAAAGCTATAGAGATTTTTAAAAGGCCTAAGAGCATAAATGAAAAATGTGAATTAGAGAAAAGTAATAATATTTGGAAAAAGATATTGGAGGATAAAATATTTTTTTAAAACTTCTCAATCAATAGAATTTGAGAAAGAGGAGAAAATAATAAAGGAAAAAAATAACTTTTAAATCTCACTTGGCACATTCTTATATTTTGAGAAATAAGAATCTCTGAAGAAAGTACTTGGTATTGTACTGAAACATCAGCTATTTAGTTGTATTTTTATTTTGAACTATTTCCATCATCTAATATGAGTATTGAATGCCTTTAGAAAAATTTAGTTTAATTTAAATATTCCAAATACATTCAACTGTTAGTAATAGCACATCAAACAGGTTAGTATATGCACAACATTTCGAGAGATATTATTCTTTCCTCTTCTTCAAGTGTTGCTAGTCTGACCAGCAACAGTACTAGCATGGGATTCAAACCTGGACCCTTAGATTCTTGAATATTGAATTTTAAGGTAATGCTCTAACCAACTGAGTCATCCTGGCAAAGGCAACAGTCAGTAGAAATTTCATATACTTATCTATGAGATTCCTCTTGATTTCTTCACTTTTTCCTAAGAGCAAAGTTGATTAGTGGTTTCCATATATTATGTATAGTCACACTAGATTGGCTTATGGGATTTTTTGACATTGTCATGTGAGCAGCTTCTTTAAATTTTTTTCTTTGTACCTTCTCTTCTCGATCCAATATTTTTGTATTTTCCCAATTGAACATATGTTCATTGACACATACATGGTCTACTACCAATGAACAATTAGGAAAATATAAAAATATTGGATAGAGAAGAAAGGGTATCAAGAAGAAAATTTAAAGAAGCTGCTCACATGACAATGGCAAAAATCCCACAAGCAAACCTAGAGTGACTATACATAATATATGGAAACCATTAATGAACTTTGCTCTTAGGAAAAAGTGGAGAAATCAGGAGGAACCTCATAGATAAGTATATGAAATTTCTATTGACTGTTGCCTTTGGTAGGATGGCTCAGTTGGTTAGAGTGTTACCTTAAAATTCAATACTCAAGAATCTAAGGGTCGAGGTTCAAATCCCATCCCAGTACTGTCACTGGTCAGGCCAGCAACACCTGAAGAAGAGGGGAGAATAATATCTCTTGAAACGTTTTGCATATACTAACCTGTTTGATGTGCTATTATTAACAGTTGAATGTATTTGGAATATTTAAATAAAGTTAAATTTTTCTAGAGACATTCAATACTCATATTAGATGATTGAAATAGTCCAAAATAAAAATACAACTAGAATACCAACATCACAAACCTTCAGGAAAACATCAGCTATTTAGCTATTATATTTTAATTACATGGAAACTCTAGGAAATAATTCTATGAATTCATCATTTATCCATGAGAATATTAAAATTAATATATATATATTGTATATTATTTATTATGAATAGGTGCCGGCATATATAAATCATGCAATACTTTTTTTTTTTTTAAATCAAATTCTTTATTTTTTTAACTCTTAAAAATTAATTACAAAATATTTTATAATGAATTTTTTTATTGTTATTATTTTTAGGGAAAAGTATGTAAGGCAATCATTCCCAGTGTTAAGTTGAGACCAGTTCTTCTAGATTATTACGAAAAAATTTTGAAAAGATATCCACTCAATGCAGCAACTATCAAGAAGGTTGTAAATATTATTTTTCTTTCTCTATCATCCATAATACTTTTCCTAGTAGTGATAGGATTACTAGTAACAATATTGGATTAAACAAGAGCAGCTCTCATTTTCTAGTGCCATCTACTGTAAATTTGAGTAATTAGCAAATTTCAAATGCCTTATGACATTTTAAATACCTATCCATAGAACAGATTTTTTTTTTGGTTTTTATCTTTATCGTTGAGGTTTAGGATATAGCTAAACCTCTAGAGATTACATTTGACTTGGCTTCAAAACATTAGGCTAATATAGCCTAAGATTTTGAAGCCAAGTCAATCTTCTTGAATACTTATATAGACAGTTAATAAAGAACTCAAGTTATCAAAATTTATAGATACTGAACTGGAGTCAGATTTGTAAAACTGTTCAAGATTGACTTGTCTCAGAATCTTAGGCTAATTTGAATTCAAATTGTTAATAAGAATGGTAAAATGGAGTGAAGATAGTCGTTAGGTGCATAATTATATTACTTTTATCTTTGAATTCTAAGCATCATTAATAAAGATCAAAACCAGAAACTAGCTTGAAGATTGGATTTAAAATGCAATAGGACATCAGGTAGTCCACTGGTTATTCAAGTTTAGAGTAAATAGCACTATATTAGAGAGTTGCTATTATTTTATAATATATAACTGAAGAATTAAAACAATTTAGTGTTTACATTAGATTATTGGATGTTTAGGAAATTATGTAATCAGCATCAAACATGTGTAAAGAAAACAGAGGATTTGATAAATAGATTTTACAATAAACTTTCTGAAATTTAGATATGAACATATTGTGGTTCAAAAAAGTCACAATGGTATGAGAATATTATGGGTAAAACTTCCATATTTAAAAACTATCTGAAAAAATTATAGTAAAATTTAATATTACCATATAATACTAAATTGTCCAAGCTACTGTCACACAATGCTTTATTTACCACCTTTTCTTACAATTTACAGTTTCGATTGCCTCAGCAATCTTCTTCAGAACTATGTATCTCCTAGAGATATAAAGTTCTGAAGACTAGGAAATATAAAGTTCTGAAGAAAATTGCTGGGGAGTCAGAACTGTAAATTGTAAGAAAAGGTGGTAAATAAAACATTGTTTAACAGTAGTAAAGTGCTTGGACAATTTAGTATTATATGGTATACATTTGGCAATGTAATAAGAAAGAGTAGTTATTATACTTCTTGAAGAAAATTTAATATTTATGGATACATAAAAAGTAAGACAAGAACTTGATAAAATATTAGGAAAACCTATGATATTTTAATTGATATAATTTACATACAACAGTTCAAAGATGAAATTATATAACATTTGAACAATGTCTAAGAGAATTTTTGGCTATTTTCATACAACAAAGCCTTGAGTTCTATGAGAGAAGTTATTGAAAACTTTTCAGAGTCGTCTCCAAAATAGGCTATGAGGACTTAATTTTTAATTTAATGATTAAGACCTTATTGTGACTTATTTCCATTTTCTTCAAACCGACATTTTATTGTGTGGGATGTGTGATTTGGAGAATTGTTTTGAAGGATGAATTTGTTCACTAGAAACAATGTTTACACCAAGTGGCACCCAAAATATCCATCAAAATATAATCAACTAGAAGGTTGAATGACAAAATTCTGATTGATCACTTGACCCAAAAAGTTATTTGACTGAAAAGTAGATTGACCAAAACCATATGAATAATGAGATAGAAATCAAGTTTTAGAAATTTTGATAAATAAATGATAATGACACTATAATTCAAAAACAACTATTGCAACAATAAAAAGTATTGATTAAAAATCAATTTGAAATATTATCATTTTGTCAAAGGTCATTATATCAAATAAAAATTATGGTGCTATCAAATGATACAATTTTATACTCTTCTTTTAATTGATTTGCAGTTATATTATTCTGAGTGACTTTAATGCTCATAATGCTAATTAACTTAAGTATCCTGATACTGTTGAAAAAGAAATTGAAGATTTGGCTGTTTCTTATGATGCAACATGAATTATCTACCTGTTTTTATTTCTAATGATTAGCCCTTAGTGTTAGTCTAGTCTTTGTCTTTCTCTCTTGGTTTATTCTGAACACTGCCTAAATTAAACCCCTTGATCTTTAACTTTTTAAAACATCTAGAAACTTTATGACTAGATATTTTGGTATTTTAGAGCTTATGAGTCGATCATTTTTATTCTCCTTTTTTAGTATAAATTGATTTTTAAATTCAAAAAATCTATTAATTCTGCCACTACTATCAATGATATATTTATGGATGTGAAAGTTTTCATTTCCACATTAATAATTCAAACTAAGTTTACATCAAACACTGATTCATAAAACAATATTCTATTACTGTGTCTGCTAAGAGCTTTGTCTTTATCAAATGGTAAAAGGATAACAATTGATTAACTATTAGTAATTGTATATGTTAAATGGCACAACAAAATGCAAATTTGTTGATAACCAGGTCCAAAAAGAATATACAATAAACCAGTGATGTCTGATTAATGAGCAAATTATTTGTTTAATATTTACAATGTTTGCTGTAAAATCTACTCTGAACTTTTTGCTTTAATACAATAAAATGAATTGAAAGTATTTATTTGTAAAATAAAGTTTAAAAAAATTCAAATCAAATTATTAAATTTTGAACATTGTGAAATTTGACATTGTTTAAAGTTGATAATATTTTCACAATTCATTATTTATGAAAGTACAAGCATTGATTTTTTTTTTCTTATTTTAGTAATACTTGCAGAGAACATGCAAATTTTAATAAGTATCTAAGCTAATGCAAAATAGAATTTATAAAGTAATATTTGTAATTATAAATTTTATTAAACGCTCACTATTATTTCAGTAATAATTTTAACAAGGCTGTAAACCTTAGCAATGAGCGTCTGAAAAAATCGTCACTAGGGACCTCTGTAGGTTTGACCTACAGAGGTGACGATTTTTTCAGACGCTCATTGCTAAGGTTTACAGCCTTGTTAAAATTATTAAAGTAATATTTGATAATATTAGATCTCATTTTTATCTTTTATGAATTTTAAATATCAATCATTTTGAATCTCTATAATTTTTACATCTATATCAGCTGAGTTTCATCAATTTGATGTATTGTTTACTAGAAATATGTATAATATTTAAAATTATTTTGGAAATTATTATTGACAAAAGACGTGCTAAATTCTCCATATAGTAGCGTCACACAGTGCAAGCCAGAATAATTAATGGATATAAGGTTTGTAAGTAAAATCCCCAATCTAGTGCCTACTTATCCAGTATCCCCAGACTAGTTTCTAGCTTGTGGCTTTGATCAGTGAGGAGCCTTGTATCCAGGAGCAATACATCTAGATCTTAGATTTAATGCAACCCTCCAGCAGCCACCTTTTACCTTATTAGCTAACTATACGAAAACACAAAAATGTTTTCCAATTCAAGCCTATTAGCTTGTATAGTTGTATAGATCTGAACTCATTTAAGCATCCATACTTTTTGGTGTCTTTGGTTTTTTAATAATCAGAGTCACCATAATCTTATTGGGCAGGATTGTTATTAAACCACTAAACATCACGTGATCACCATTCTTTATGCTTACACAGAGGCTAAACTCCCCATACAGTGTGCCACTCAGTGCAAGCCTGAGTAATCAATGAATACAAGAAAGTATCGTTGCTGAACTGAGATCTATATAAGGTAATGAGCTTGAATTGAAAACATTTTTGTGCTTTCATTTTGGACTCAAGGTCTTATAGTTAGCTAATAAGGTTAAAAGGTGTCTGCTAGGGGGTTGCATTAGATCCTAAGATAGATTTAGATGCAATGATCTCAGATCCAAGGCTCCTCACTGATGAAAGCCACAAGCTATAAATTAGTCTGGAGATATTGGATGAATAGGCTAGATGGGGATTTTATGCACAACCTTGCATCCATTGATTACCCTGGCTTGCACTGAGTGGCGCTACAGTATGGGGAGTTTAGCCTCTGTGTAAATAGCTTGTATAAGCATAAAGAATAGTGATTATGTGATGTTTAGTGGTAAAAGAAATGATAATTTAATTTTATTTTTAATTCTTGAATGTGACTAGTATCCAAATAAAGATACAGAAAAACTGGATTCTATTTTTACTAATAGACAATATGTATTTCAAGATTATAGTGGTCTTAGTATATTAAACACAGGAAATGATCATCAATTAGTGACATGTAAGATACATTCTAATGTAAAAGTAGAGAGATGAAAACTGTTAAAAAATACTATATTGATAGATATTTCTAATTTTCAGAAACATACCACTGAATTTAAATTAGAACTTGCTGATCATTTTAAAATAGACTTGTCTGAAATCATTAAAAAGATAATTGATACTCTATTGAGAATTGCAAGAAAAATTACTGGTACAAAAAACCTAGCAATTTATCAGTATAATTTTCCAATGAGCTAAGTAAGACAATATAGAAAAGAAGGAATAAATTTTTTTAGAAATAATCCATTAAGAAAAATTGAATATCTAGAGTTTTGTAAAATATATACAAAAAAGAATTCATGATGATATGAGAAAATATAATTATGAATTAGCAAGGAAAGTCATATAAAAGTTTCAGAAATGTAAAACAATTTTCTAGTATTGAAAGGAAAATTGTTTCAGCAATAAAAAGATGGAACTTTTACTTAAAAGAGAGATGACATTATGAAAAGTGTTGAAGAATTTTATAAAAAATGATATGGCAGTAAGGAACAAGAAAATTTAATAGTTCCTACAATTATCCCATTTCTTGATTTGTGAATGTTTTAAATGAAAAAGTGAGGCATGCAATTAAATTTACGAAGAAGGTAAAAGCTACGGTAAATGATGGAATGATTATTGATATTTTAAAAGAAGTTTAAATGAAGAAGTAGAAAAATTGTTAGCAAAGTTAAATACCAAATGTCTAAATGCTAAAAATTACCAGATTGGAGAATGTTGTAGTAATATTCATATCTAAGAAAGATAATACAGATATTAGAAATTATAGACCTATCAGTTTTTATTAAGTCTGTATAAAATCTTTACCCAGATAATTATAACTCATTCACTATCAACTTTGGATTCTAATCAATCAAAAGAGCAAACTAGATTTAAAAATGGTTTTAGTGCAGTAGATTACATTGAAATATTAAAAAAAGTTACAGAAAATAGTTTAATAAATGATTAGTAATAATCATTATGTATTTGTCAAAAAGTTGATAACATAAAAGTTGGGAGCTTGAAAATAAAAATGAGACAATTTGCTGTACATAAAAACTCTTCATGTAATAAAGATTTATATGAGAGATGATGACCTGGCCCAATTGATGAGTGCTGGTTCAGCACGAAATACATCTTGGGGGTTATTTGTCTTTCATTGTATTTTTATTGTATCTTTATTTATATGAAATTATTTACAAAATAAAAAAGAATGAGAAATATGGAAGTTGTCTATCTATAAAAAAGATATTACGCATGAGAGAAAGAGAAACGTAAATAGCCATGGGTGTGTGTGCTGAAAATCAGATATATTAATCTTTAACTTGGATTAAAGTTTATATCTGTGCTACAGAAAATCTCTAGTTTAATAAATGATTAGTAATAATCATTATGTGTTTGTCAAAAAGTTGATGAAGTAAAAGTTGGGAGAGGAGTAAATTGACGCTTGAAAATAAAAATGAGACAATCTGGTCTACATAAATACTCTTCATGTAATAATGATTTATATGAGAGATGATGACCTGGCTCAACTGATGAGTGCTGGTTCAGCACAAAATGCATCTTGGGGGTTATTTGTCTTTTATTGTATCTTTATTTATATGAAATTGTTTATGAAATTTTTTTAAAAAAGAATGGAGAAGTATGGAAGTTGTCTATCTATTAAAAAAAAAAAAAGAGTTTCCATTATTCTTTGGATTTGTAAAGTATGTAAAAACATTTACTTCTACAAGCATTTCTACAGTGATTAAAACTTTAGATCATCAAGATATAAGCTATTATCATTCTCTAAAGAATATTTGTCATAGTGCATCAGCAATGGTTAGATTACATGATGATACTAAAATATTAAAATTGAAGTGGGTGTAGGATATGATTTCATATCTCCATAACTTTTTATAGTAGTTTTGCATAATATGGGAAGCTAAAGAAATAAAAATAGATGGAGATTATTTAAGCCATCTAGATTTTTCAGATAATATGGTTGTTTTTGCTAATAATGCTTAGTTGGAACTTCAGGAAATGTTGCAAGAGGTATCAGATGAAAGTAAGAATTAAACTTGAATGGATGCTTTTGTTAGAAATAACTTGGTGTTAAAAGGAAATATGCCTGCATCTTTGAAAAAGGTTTTTAATGTATGTGTTTTGCCAGGTCTTACTTACGGATCTTAGGTTTGGACACACTTAACAAAAGACAATAGCCCCTCAACGAAGTATGGGCAGATGTATATTAGGAGTAACAAGAAGAATTGGAAAACAAAGTATGTGGGTGAAAAATATTCATATCACTGAAAGAATTAAGAAGATATAATAATTAGAATTATAGTTGAAATTTTAAAATGGAAGACTTAGAAAGCGACCACATGTGAAATGGATGAATGAAATAAGGAAGTTTTCTGAATGTATTGTGAAGAAGGGTGGTGGTTAGAGATTGGAAGATCAGGATTAAACTTGGAGAAACCATCTCGCAGTGGATCAATAATAGTTGAAAATGGAGATGATATAATATTTTTTATCTACTTTATATTTGGTAAATGGGATTTAGTGCATATTTGCTTTCTGAATTCTATATTCTTTTTAGTTTTTCCAAAATATTAGATGTATATATTAGTGAGTTAAGTTGTATTTTATAAAAAATATAAAAAAAATTTAAAACAAAGATATGCTGAAACTTTTTTTTTTTTTCAGCCTATGAGCAAGGATTTCAATGCTGAAAAATTAGCCTTGAAGTATAAGGTTGATTTCGTTCTTTCATCTAGTAGTCTTCAAGCTCTTTTAAGTCTTCAACCACATGATTTCTCGAGTGAATGGGAATTGCCCATCACAGTAATGGAATACCCTATTGCAGGTATTAAATTATTTCTTGATTTACACGTAGTAAGTAAATAGTAATGACAAACATGTTTTTATGCATAATTAAAACCTTTTTAATTTTTTTTGCTTTGATAATCAAACTTTGTATCTGGTTTTGTTTATATGAATTGTATTTCTATAATTAAAATCATTAAGTAAATTTTTATTATAAACAATTTAATTATATAAATTGTAATAATATTATATATAAATAAGCTTGTTGATGAGTAGAAGTCTGGTTTAATGGTGAGGGAATATCAGGTTATACAATTGAATTTAAAATTCTATTCTAGAGTAATAGCAAAACCATATCTACACTAGCCTAGTCTTCTGAACTAGACAGATTTTGGAGTCAAAATTAGCTAACCAAAAAATAGAAAATTTAAATTGTAGCAAATCAATATAGAATTATTATTAATGAATTAAAGCTGTTGGCAAATACCATTGACAAGTCTCAATACCATAGAAGAATGAGCTTAAGAAGAATATTTTTTATGGCCAATCTTTGATTTTTTGAAAAAGATAAGTATGTTGGAGTAATGGAATCAATTATCATTAGCATACTGTTAAATTTATAAGAATTTTGTGAGCCAGCTATTAAATTTAGTTTTGATCATTAAAATTGACTATTGTTAAAACAGGCAAAACTCACTATACGTATTGCCACACACAGCAAGCTAGAGTAATCAATGGATGCCAGAAGGCTTGTGCATAAAATCCCCATCTAGTGCCTACTCATCTAATATCCCCAGACTAGTTTCTGGCTTGTGGCCTTCGTCAGTGAGGATCCTTGGATCTGAGAGCACTGCACCTAGATCTTAGGATCTAATGCAACCCTCCAGCAGCCACCTTTTATCTCCACTTAACTACAAAATTATGAGTCTTAAACTGAAAACATCTTAATGTTTTCAATCCAAGTCCATTAGCTTATATAGTCATATGGGTCTGAACTTAGTTCAGTACCCATACATTTTGGTGTCTTTGGTTCTTTAATAACCATAGCCACCACTATCCTATTAGGCAGGATTGGTTTTAAGCCAATAAACATCACATGACCACTACTTCTTATGCTTGTGCATAACTGTTGTTAAAACAGGCAAAACTCACTATACGTATTGCCATACACAGCAAGCTAGAGTAATCAATGGATGCCAGAAGGCATTTAACAACAGTTATGCACAAGCATAAGAAGTGGTGGTCATGTGATGTTTATTGGCTTAAAACTAATCCTGCCTAATAGGATAGTAGTGGCTATGGTTATTAAAGAACCAAAGACACCAAAATGTATGGATACTGAACTGAGTTCAGACCCATATGACTATATAGGCTAATGGACTTGGATTGAAAACATTATAGTGGTTTTCAGTTTAAGACTCACAGTTTTGTAGTTAAGTAGAGATAAAAGGTGGCTGCTGGAGGGTTGCATTAGATCCTAAGATCTAGGTGCAGTGCTCTCAGATCCAAGGCTCCTCACTGACAAAGGGCACTAGATGGGGATTTTATGCACAAGCCTTCTGGCATCCATTGATTACTCTAGCTTGCTGTGTGTGGCAATATGTATAGTGAGTTTTGCCTGTTTTAACAACAGTTATGTGCAAGCATAAGAAGTGGCAGTCATGTGATGTTTATTGGCTTAAAATTGTCTATTATAAATACTTACAGTTAAAGAACTTATATTATGTACTTTTTATAAATTATATAATACAGTCTATTATAATTAAATTTATTAAAAAATTTATTGAGTTTGTTTCTTTACATTATCATATTTATAAATCTTAAACCAACATTACATATAAGTTGTAAAGTGGACACACTTCATTCAAATATATGTTACTAGAAAATATAATTCTTCAAAATTTATACTTATTTGTTCAAATATAAAAAAAAAAATAGTAATGAAAACATTTAAATTATTATTTTTTTTTATTACAATCATCTTTTGGGCTTTATTAAGCACTCACAACACATCTTTTGAGCTGATAAAAACCATATATGTATCATTTATGTGAATTTTTGGTAATACATGATCTGTTGATCCACACTGCGCTATGGCGCTGGTTCTACGCTAAAGCACATAAATATGCTGTTTACAAGGCCGCTCATAGATCTTATGGCCTGTAAACTGTTCAAACACTAAGATGTTGAAGTGCACCCTTACCTCAACATCTCTAGCATATTGAACATTATTAGCCTCATAGATCTTACGGCCTGTAAACTGTTCAAACACTAAGATGAAGTGCACCCTTACCACAACATCTCTAGCATGTTGAACATTATTAGCGACGAGTATGCGACATTTTCTGTAGACATTCCTCTTGACTATTGTACAGCATATGATATGAAGGTTACTGTAGTTGTAATGACGAAAAGTATATTAGAACGGATTTTTTTTTTTTTTTTTTGCTTAAATGTATTATAATTGATGTGAGTTAGTAAAAATTGTAATGAATTGTCAAATGCCCCTACTTTTGTTGTCAGGGGTCAGAATTCACTAAATACGGAGTGTAAATCATGATTCGGCAAAGTTCACGATCAAGTCGCGCACTTTCCGAGACTTTTTCGAGATCAAAACAGTTCAATGGCAGACGACTGTTTGGCGTTGTAGTTTTGAGATTTACCTGCTACAGAAGCAGATGCGGTGGCCTTCTTTCAACCCCCACAAAAAATATATTTTACCCACCCAGAAAAACTGTCTTTGTGGTGGTTTAATGAAATGAAGGCGTTGTCAAACATCTGAAATGGAATGTCAATCGTGTCAATGTCGACGAAGGTGTTCCATTTGCTCATGGAACGGGCTTTGAGGGCTGCCGAATCGCTTTTTCGCAAGCGGTACGGCTAATTGATTCATGAAGCCGGGATGAGCTTACAGTGAAGCGTATTAGAGCAGAGTTGGAAAGGTGTCAAAACGCCGTAAGGAATATGATGACAGGTCTTAGAGAGGTCTGTCGAGAAAGTCTTGTTGTTTCTCGATAAAAAATAAAAAAAGTTTCTTCAAAAACAATAAAAAAGACTTGGAACAAAAAAAAAAAAAAAGTTTCTTTAAAAAAAAAAAAAAAGACCGGACAAAAAGAAATTTTTTTTTTTTTTTTAAAAAAAAAAAGACAATATTTTAAAAAGCCAAAAAAAAAAAAAAAACACCATTATTTTATTTTTAAGAAATATACATCAAACCGGTTACAAAAAAAAAAAGCAACAACAACCAAAAAAATCAAAATCAAGCAAATCCAAAAATTAAAAACATAAATCAACAAAATTTAAAAACAGCCCGGTAACATTATATCTATTTGTTTTTCACTAGCAACAGCGCCATAAAGCGGTATGGGTAATTAGACGATGTATTACAGAATTTTTAAAATATGGGATTGATTTAAAATAATTACTTGAGATTTGTAGGTAAACATATAAATCAAAAAATGTTTCTCAATTCCTGAACTATTTAAGAAATTTAACAATACTTTTAATTAATTAATATGATATCATTAAACAACTTATAAACAAATCCAAAATAAAACACAATTGCTTCCAAAAATATTATATGCTGATTGGTTTTTTGCTTTTTTATTTATCAACTTGCAATCTTGTCTTTTTTTCTGAAAAAACTTTTTTTTCCGAGACTTCATTATCTTTTCTAATTGTAGCTTTTTATTGTATTCTGTTTTTAGCTATATTCTTCCACTGAAAACAGTTGATATAAACTTTGTAATATGAATGAAGTCTGCGTCTTCCATGAAAAGCACATTTAAGTTCTCCATAAATTATAAGAAATCTCTTTTACTATTCATTCTCTTCACATACCCACTCCAACAAAGATTTTTCCTTTGCAACAATACTTTCAGAATCATATATCCAGATTTGTTGGGAAATATCTATGTACAACTAATAAAGCTGAAGCAATTATATCATGAATGAATTATCCTATTTTTTAACTTATCAAATGCAATGGCTGTACGTTGGAATCTGTGTTTCACTTCATACAATTTTGCCTTTTTGAGTAATATGTTGCCAAAATATGTAAGTTGATGTATATTTTCAAGATTCTATCTTTCCAAGAACTTTCTGAAGTTTTTTTTTTTTACATCACAGGCATTTAAACCAATTGAATTTTTTTAGATATTAATTATTAAAACAAAGTCTTTATAAATTGCATTCAAACCAGTAAAAACATAATGCAGTCCATTTTTTCGTTGGAGAGGGCAAAATAGCAGATTTAGAAACTTATTGTAAATGTAGAAGCCAAAAACATATTTTTGCTTTTAATCAGGTCAAATTTAAACTCTATTGACAAATCTACATAGTATCTTGATGTCTGTTTTATGAATCTATGTATAAACAGTTCCAAAGCCACTCTTGTAAAAAAAAAAATCAATGTTGATGCTTGACCACATTTCTTTTTAATACAAGGCTTTGTTTTAAATGTCTTGGATTTTCTACCAACTGTAATAATGCTTCCTCTCATAACCATCATATAGAATCTGTATAATATAAATAACTTTAATAGATTAACGGTTAATTTTAAATATAACCATAAATATTTTTTACTGAATCAAATTTATTGACAAAATCAATAAAAGCCATATATAGATCAGACATTTGTTCACCCAACCATTCATTGGGAGTTTTTTATTTTATTTTTAAGATTACAAAATTCTAAATGAATAAAATAAAAAAAAATATCATTAAAAGAAATTTGAATTTTTATATCATTATTCAAAAGATAATCAAAATACCCATGCATTTTAATTATCACCATTATTATGTTGAGTGCCATTCAGTCTTATTTTATTGCTTTTCAGATCCATATGTTTTGTTCATTATGTAAAAAATATATCAAGTAACTATCTGATTTGAATTTTCAATTTATCAGTTCTTTTTAAGCTACTTTCAATATATTATTCATTGTTTTGAATTGAAGTGTATCTTCTTTGAAGGATTATATAATGAAATGTTTTTATAGATGATATCCTGGTGTTAATAATTCTTTATAATTAGTAAAAGTTTTCTTTATTAATGAGTGGAAATTGGAATTTTTTATTTTTTTTTTCATGTCATTCACCAAAGCTTTAATTATTGATTGTATTTGTAATAATTTCTCAGCTTTAAGGCAGTTTTAGTTAACTAGGCAACAAAACACTATGGCTATGTAATAATATTTATTCATCATCAGTAGTAGTTTGCCATTGTTCTACCAATAGTTATTCTAGTATCTTAATTTAAGAGCTATATCAAAATTTGAATAAGCTCTATATCTTTAAGATGTGTTAAATGATATGAAATGAAGATAATTAAACTAACCTGTTGCATTATCTAAAATAAAATCAGGATATCAAATTATTGTCTGTAAATTTTTTAGAAATGTAAATTTGTATACTTTATTTACATCTTATAAACTTATTCTGAAGCGAGTAACTCTGGACATGTTTCTACAACAATCTACAAGTTAGATTTTTATGTCAGTTTATCTGGCCAACGAATTAAAAGAGTGGAAATTTTTTTGAAAGATTATTAATAATTCCTTAAGAATTTGCCTTGTGAATTGTTATATTAATATGTTCAGAGTTATTTGCTACAAAAATAAATTTTTACTTTCTCAATGTTAAATGTTTAATAGTTATGATTTATTTAAAGGACTTAATAAAATTATTGCATTCTTATAATTTAATAATAAAATGTTCAACACACTTTTTATAATTACTTTGTATTGATATATTTTTTTATATTTTCACCTATCAAATTTTACATAGTATTAAATTAATTTTGCTTTAAGTTGTTTTGCTTAGCATTTCAATTTTGGAAAGTATTTCAACTCCAATTAAGATATCTGTTTTGTTTATTCAAAACACCCATTTCATAAATCAATTATTTTATATAATACTTTATATTTCCAAATCTAGTAGTAATAATTTTGTTAAATTGCACTTTGTTTCATGTAAACTGGATTAACTTGTGTATATTTGATTATGCAGTTTGGATAATCATCATCTTAAATCCATTGGGATTTTGAAATTAATTTATATTAAGTTTATGTAATTAAAATTGGGTATAGATAGAAATTTTTTGACAGTTCAATGAATCACAGTTATATTTTTTAAAAAGTTAATATGATTATAAGTTATTACAAAATGAATTTATATATTAGAGTTAAAATATATTAGTTGTAGAATTTTATTATTTTTTTTGTCATATATATATATTTGTTTGTTTATAGATACTAAAGCTACCAAGAAAGTTATCTATATAGATAAGCCTTTCATGAAGAAGAATATGAAGTCTCGTGATATTAATCTGATCTTTTATAAATTAGCTGTCAAAACTCTAATGGCACGGATTTCTCAAACTAAACTTTGCAAAAAAGGAACAATGTCAAATGATGATTTTGTAAATGCTAAGCCTGAAGTATCTCTGGAAACCAATCTGCAAAGCAATTTAGTGGAAACATTAATTGAACCAGCTCCATTAGATGATATTTTTGAAACAAATGACGTAGAACAGGATGTAGAGACTTTTGGAACAGGATTTTCTATTGATGAAACTGTTAATAATAATTTGAAACAAAAGCATTCATTTACTGATGTAAAATCTCCAATTCGAAAACAAATTATTCATGATAATGAATTTGCTGCTTCTTATAAATTGAAGTTAGAAATGATTAAGAAAGGTATTTTTTCTGAAAAGAAAAAAGATGTTGAAAGTGAAATGACCTTGAACTCTATTAAAGATGAAAAGATACAGAAAGATTCTTTAAAAGAAAATATAAACAATTCTGAAAATATGCTTCTTGAGATGAAGCATATAGAAGAGATGAAGCATGTAGAAGAGTTGAACAATTCTTTTTCTGAAGCATCTAATTTTGATTCAGAAGGTGAAGCAAATCTAGTAATAGATTTAGGAGATGAAGAAAATATTTCAAATTCACAGGATTCTAGTATGGAAAAAAGTCAAGATTCTTCTTTTGAAGAACATTTAAATTCAAATTCCACAAAAACATCAAATGCTAGAATCTTAAGGTCATTTAAAGCTAAAAACATTGATATTGATGAACATGAAAAATTAAAAAGAACATCTGATGTAAATCATTCTCAAAATAACTCAAAAACAAATACTGGAGCATCTCAGACAGGAAAATTTAAAAACAAAACTTTAAGTTTTGATATAAAAGAATCAGAAAATATTCTTAAAACAGATGCAGGCCAACCACAAATATCAAGGTAATAAATTTTATCATTTTAGTTTACATATATATATGATCAATAGATGGAGCATTACCAAAACCTCCGAACAAGCGTATTTTTGTTTACGTAAACGTCAAAAGAGTCAGAATTAACTATCTCTTTCGTTGGCTCCACCTTCAGATCAGCTGATTTTAAGCTAATTTGCTATCATCAGTGAAGGATAGGGCTAGAAACTAGATCTAAACACTAACTCCAAAGCGTTTATGCAACAAGTTTCTATCAGTTTGCAAGCATGAATTTTTTAGACACATAATGTCTTCAAACCCAGCCTAACAAGCCAGATAGGCTGGGTTTGAAGACATTACGTGTCTAAAAAATTCATGCTTGCAAACTGATAGGAACTTGTTGCATAAACGCTTTGGAGTTAGTGTTTAGATCTAGTTTCTAGCCCTATCCCTCACTGATGATAGCTTGAAATCAGCTGATCTGAAGGTGGAGCCAACGAAAGAGATAGTTAATTCTGACTCTTTTGACGTTTAGGTAAACAAAAATATGCTTGTTCGGAGGTTTTGGTAAAGCTCCATCTATTTATCATAAATGCAAACGATAGCAAGTTACGTGATTTATAACTTATTTTTGTTTTTCATATATATATGTAAACAATTTAAAAGTATTGCAGTTTGTAATGTTATAATTGACTATTTATTAGTCTTCATTACATGACATGTTTATTTTACGTTTAAAGAGATTTATTTAAAACTTCATTGTATCAATATTTCAATCTCTGTGGTCAAGTTGCAATCTTTAAGTGTCCATATATATAATTCATTGGACATTAGTAAGAGTGGATTTCCACTCTTATTATTAAAAGGAGAGAGGTTGCCTTGACAACAATGAGAAATATTGATTACTATCTATATTGGCATGTTTAGGTGGTGACTGGTTTCTATTGATTATATATATATATATTATTTATTTGAATTGGTATGAGTGTTAAATTTATTTTTTTCTATCAGAATAAAGAGTTAGTGTAGAAGATGAAAAATCTGAGGCATTTGAAATGAAAACTGGTATTAAACAAGGATATGTACTTGCTCCACCATTATTTTCAATTTTTATGACAGCGATCTTTGGATCTGTTTATAGAAGTTTAATAAAATGAGAATCAAAACACAATACAAGTTTGATGGTAGAATTTTTAATTTGATTTGATTAAAAATGAAAACAAGGACTTCGTTTAGTTGGATTCTAGATTTGTAGTATGCTGATAATTATGCTATTTTTCCAAGTTCGGAAGATGGTCTGCAGAATGTATTTAATGTTTTGAATGCAACATGTAAAGACTTTGGTTTGATAATTAATGTTCAGAAAACTCAAATTCGCTATCAGCCAGTGATGGAGGAAAAATCCTCAGCAACATTTAGCTTGGCTGGTTATCAATTTGAGAATGTAAAGCAATTTCTAATATACGTATAAAATGGTCTTACATGTTGAGCTTCAACATAGATTACAATATGTTTCATCACAGAAAAATAATTACAGCAACTAAGCTGTATATAGAGCTATTATTTTACCTAACCTATTGTATGGAAGTAAGATTTGGACATCCGATTGATGGAATATAAAGACTAGGAAAAATTTCATGTAAGGATGCTCCACAAAATCGTAGAACCATATGTTTTTCAAGTTGTGGAATGTGATAATATAAAATCCATCATTATAAAATCATATTTTCATTGAATTGGAGATATAAAATGATTGAACAATTTAGTAGTTCCTAAAAGGATATTTTATGGTGAATGTGAGTATGGCTTTTTTTGGAAGAAGTAGATCGTATTTACATTATAAGGATTATTTAAAATTCCTTTTAAAGAAATGTCATGTTGATTGTTTCCATTGGTAAGGTATATCAGAGAAAAAAAAACACATTGGAAAGCTTCAATCAGATATGAGGTTGAAGTATTCCAGTATTTCAGAAAGAAAAGTTTTCTATTGAATAAGTTTAAAGACATCACAAAATATTAAACAAAACAGAAAAATGGGCAGCATGTTTTTTATGTGGACATATTTATGGCTCACTGATTTGTTTGTATAGTCATGACAAAACTCATCTCTAATATAATTTTTTATTTTTTCTCTTTGAAGTTATATAAATAGTCTTACTGTGAACTTTTTGCTTATTCTTATGCATATATATATATATCACACACAAAATACCATCATACATTTTAAAATATTTACATTCCAAAAATTTAGTGATAGTACAAAAATACATGTTTCTTCTGCTATCTGTTTGAGACAACATGTATAGGTTTTATGAATTCATATTATTATTACTTAATAATGTTCAGAATTAGCATATATAAATCTATATTGATTATATGTACTTGTCAGATGTGACTAGTATCTTCTTATAAATGCGTAGGAAAGGTATCTAAAAGTGAACCTACTGCCTCAAGTAACAAGTTTCCAAGAATTATGCCAATACTATTTCTAGAAAGAATAGCCCTGTGAATGTATTTATTCACAAATCATATTAAGAACCATCATCGTTAAATAAAAATATTTATTAATAATGTAGAAAAAAAAATCATTAGTAGTACAATCATATCTTATATTACAGTAAATTTGCAATAACTCACTATCACTTTTTAAACTAATTTTTGATTTGCCTATTCATTCATCACTATTCATTACCTATTATTATTCACTTTGTAATTGTAAAACAATACACTACTTTTTTTAGGTACTGACAATGGGAAAGAAAGATGTGCTTGTTTTTAAGTTTAATTCATTTAATTTTGCAAATATAAAACCATGCTATACATATATGAAATATGCTACATAATATTCACTAAAAAATTTTTAAAATTACTTATCTTTAAATTGCTGGAAGTCTTCTCATCAAAATGGAAACTTTTTGTAATCGTTATGTTTTTGCTTTTGCCTGGATAATAGAAATTTTTTTAAATAATTATCTTTACGGTTGACTACCTGTTTCTGTTATTGCCTCATTGGATTTGCCATCAAAATTTGAAGTAGAAAATCTCATTGCTGTCGTTGGTATACAGATTTTGATTTTTTGGTATTCTGTATTACTTTATCATTTGTTTATAACATTCTTTCTTACATTTCATTATGCTACTTTTATTTTTGGTAATTATTCCACTTGTCTTTAATTATTACTGACATAACTGTACTTCTGTCAGTTTTGTGTTTTTTTTTTCCAATTAGATGAAAAAGCAAAAAAACATTTTAATGCAATTAATAAAAGAGATGATAAGTCTACATATAAATATATATTCATTATTTAAAATATAGACATAAAATCGATTGTATAAAAAATATAAAACCTTTAACCTATATTAAAAAATCTAATAGAAGGAAGGTATATGAAATCAATTACATTAATTACAACGCACATAATTGTATGAATATATATATATATATAAAACATCAATTAATTTAACTAATATTTGATTAATGATAAATGAATGGAAAATTATATAATATAAATTTGTATAGGATTTTTTTTTTCTTTTCTTCCTTAAACATATTGTATTATTGTTATAATAGGTTCTAATTAATTATAAAAGAGATAGATGCCATTATGTATGCAAGGTACATTGAAATTGTAGAATAGTTCTAACATATTGAAGAGGGCAAAAATCATTAGTTGCTGAAAAGAGCTTTTATATATTATTATTGTTAATATATATATATAGAGTTATTGCTGTTATATAAAGATATTTTATTTTATATCATAATGACTTATTGAATTTTTTTTTTTTTTACCATTTTATAGCATTCCAAATATTTATTTCTTCTGAAGAGATTTGGTTTATATAATTTTTAATACTGAATATGTTTTAAATATATGTTTGGAATTTAATTAATTATAATAAAACTAGTTCAGCATTTATCTTTTTTCTCAAGCTTTTTTTAAAACTCTATCAGGCAATTATGATAATTATTTTACTTACCGCTAATATAAAATATATTGAATCATAGAAGATTGGATAATAATGCCATATGGCTTCCTGCAAGCAATAATAGCTAATTGACTTTTTTCATTTGCAGAAAATATATTCAACTTATTAATATATTAAACTGAAGCAAAATAGTGGGATATGAATAAATTGGCTACTGGATGAATGAATAGCTGACAATATCTCCATTCTAAGTGCCAATTAGTCACAAGTCTCTTGTGAGTTCGCAGTAATAAATAAATTACTATATAAGATCCTTTATAATAAAAAGTTCCTAAATTAAGTGTGATCATGCATATAAAATCCCCCAACAGTAGATTTCTTCTGGTTAACATTTATTGTTAAATTTTCTATGGGTTTGTTTAAAAATAATGATTATTATGCTATTTTTGATAATATTACTTTATTATCAGTAATGCAAATCATAAACTGATTGATTTGGTAGAAAATTGATGTAGTTTCCTCTTCTTATTTTGTTATTGATATTATATAGAAATTTTAAAAAACCAGTGGATATTGTTGAATTCTGGGGGGAAAATAATAGCTCCAAATGTTCAACATTTGAATCCTTAATCCCTATTTCCTAAATCACTTGAATTGTTCAAATCTTCCATGAATTTTTCATCCAATTATGATGAATAAAACTGCTTAAATAATGTGTCTAGTAGTTTTTAATATTAAAATGTATTAAATATGGCCCAAATTACAACCTCTTAAATATAATTTTATCATTTGCTTAGGATTGTATAGATAGCAGTTTACTATAGTTTGATTATAAGTATCAAAAACTACTTTATAGAATTATATTAATAATTATTACTGATCATTCATCATTAAACTAGAGGTTATCTTTAGCCCAGATATATTCTTTAATTTTTAATAATAGTGCATTGTATTATAAAGATATCAACTTCTGAGTTTTCTTGCCTATATTGACAGTTTTGATAACTTTCACTACACCACTGTTGTGCCAGGCAGGGACTATATATATACATATTAGATTAAGATGCATCTGTCCAAATTATACCAAGTACTAGAAGAAATCAGAGAAAATGATCTAGTTATTAAGAAAAAAAAAAAAGATGTTGTAGGTGTTTATAAGATAAGACAAGAGAGCTTTTTGGGAACTTATTAGACAGATTGTAGAAATTTTTTAATATGGAGGTAACAATAAAAAGAATAGTTTTGTCTTAATAATATAACAAAAGATGGTTTTATAAATAACATTTCTGGAAATAATTTGCTATTGATGGTTAGATTGAAAGCTATACCAAAAGCCATGTTGATTATTTAATTGAACTATCAAACTATGATGAAGAGATAAAAACTGAAAACAAATCAGATGTAATTATATAATGATACTGTAATATTGTTATGGGAAAGAGAAGACAAAATTGTAAAAATTTATAGTCTATAAAAAGAAATGAGATAACTGAAAGGCTGCTAAATTTGTATATGAGAAAGTTTCTGGTGATTTATGTTAGAAAGAAAATATAGAGAAACAGAAAAATTAAAAAAAAGAGAATGAAAAATTAATTTATTGTATAGTACTACAAAACCATTTAGATATGAAAAGAGGTATAATAAGAATGAAGCAAAAATAGTAGTAAAGAAAGTGTGAGTGTATTTTTTTTAAAAAAGGTAAAAATAATATAATTTGTATGATAAGTAAACTAATGATTTGTGATAATTGAAAATAAAGTCAGATAAATAAAAATGAAATAATTTATTCATTAAAAGAGAAAGATGTTGTAAAAACTACAGCTGACATAAAGATTTAAAACATAAAGAATTGATGAGATTCTACTTGAATATCTGTAGTATTTGAAAAAATTAGTTGAAATTTATTTTCTAATTTATGATTCAAATAAGTGATTAGTTTTTAAAAATATTAATTCAGTGAAATGTGAGAATCTTAAAAGAATATTAGATTAGTAAATGGAAGATAGAGAGATAAGAGATGCAATTGGAATGGTGAGAATTATTGTTGAAACATATAAAAAATAGGAGAGATTATTATTATTAGGATATTTGTATATGAGATAGAGATTAATTGTAATATTGAATGGTTGCCTTATAAAAGTTATAAACAAAAAGAAGGGTGTAAGATATGACAGGGATGACAATGGAGTTAACATTTGGAGAAAAATTCATTATTTGTTGATTGTTTAAACTTGCTCACATATATAAATGATGAACTTAATGTAAATGTTGAGTAGAATTGATGAAATTAGTAGAAGGTTTGAGATGAAAATTTGTTTAATTTATTATATAAGAGAAAAGATAGTCATGTGCAAGTGTGATTGAGCTGTGATCTATTGAAATTTATTTTAAAAAAGAGACATGTCAAATATTTTGTTAGAATATTTTATTAGAGACTTAGAATTTAAAAAAAAAACATTGGAGACTTGAGAAATTCAATTTGCAGGAGATTTGAGAAGATAACTTTGAAGGATAGGATTAGAATTGGAGATGTGGTAAAAGAATAGATGAGAATTAATTATTTTTTGACTAAATTAAAAAAATATTAGATTGGATTTTTGTTTAGAATAAAAAACAGTTAGGACCAAAATGTGAGGAAGATAGAAGAGGCATAAAAAGGGTAGCTTTGAATTATTAAAGAGAAAGGCAAACATAGAAATTCATGGTGAAAATAGTCTGAAATGAGATATGGGGTCTAAACCTTTTGATAAATAGTTGATAATAATATTAATAATTATAAAGTTTCAATTTTATGATTTTGAAACCATTGCTATGGCTGAAAGATCATTTCGGAGATTTCAAGTATTATTGAATGCTGAATTGTCAGTTACAATTTTTTTTTCATTTCTGCTGTACTAGAAGAGCTAAAATTTATTATCAAAATTTAGAGGCAAACTTGATTAATAAAAATATTTGTTCAACATATGATCTTCTCTGTAAAATTTTCAGTATAAAATGTTAGAAATATGGAACCATTATTAAATTATTTTTGCTAATTTTTTAATTATTAAATAATTAAAATAATTTTTAATGTGTTTTAGACGACGGAGCTTAAGAATTCAACAAAGAAGTGGGGATAGTTACAATAAGCATTCATTCTTGAGTAAGTTTTGAAATGAAAAAAATATTTTAATTATTTTATGAATAGCAATATATTTTTTTATCTGAATCACGTGACGTAAACACGAAAATAATGTATTCTTTTTGCTGTTTAAAATTTTCAGTATCTTTATTATTACTATGTTGATTCTTGTAATTTCTGCTATATAGCATTATAAAATAAAGTATAAAAAGTACATTATTTTGTTCATATAGAAACATTGTGAAAAGAGTGAATATTTAACATGTATATAATTATTTCAAGAGATCATTATATTCATCAATCCTTTCATAATAGCCATAAAGAGGAGGGTATAATTCAGCATATTCTTTAAAGACGAGCTAGGCAAAAAAAGATTAAGATTATTTAAATATGATAGTAAAAATACTTTTTTTAGAAAGCAAACAATTCATAACACTAACAAATAGGTATATATGAGTTACGTATGTGTAGATGCGCATATACATGTATATATAATATTTATTGTTTATTCATACATGTAATAAAACAATATATATATATGGTAAAGTACTTATAATATTCTTTAAGATAATTTTAAGTTTAATTATTAAAAAAGAGGTAATAATAATAATAATAATTTACAATTAATGTTCTAAAGAACTTAAAAATCACATAACAATCTGTTAATTACTGAACGTACATGTCTTTGTGAATATCATGATATTAAAAGAATAAATAATTTAAAGAGGCATCCCTAAAGAATTTAATAAATTTGGCTTTTTTTAAAAAAAAATCATCATAGCTAGAAATATAATTTTTATAAATATGTAAATAAGCAATTATTTTATCTAGCGCCATGTTTACAATTATATTACATTGAATGTAATAAATATGTAAAATAAAATTAGTTTCCTTGAAAATTCTAAAAACCTATGACAGAACTAACCTAGTAGGTTTTTTCTGGGACAGTAAACGAACTTCGTACAGAATATGATGCTTTAACATAATACTATGGAATGTCTCACATCTTGACAGGAATTTTTTTTAAAAAAAAATATGTTTAAAAGGATTATTAACATTTAATGTCATACATGAAAATTTGAGAAAATAAAAGAATTACGAAGTATTCTACATCATAATATCTAGGAAGTGTTTATCAGAGCTCTAAAAACAACAAAAAAAGGACTCTTCATATTTTCAGCTACGAATTTGTTTAAATTTAAACTAAAGCTGGATGCCATATCAACAACCCTATTTCTATGAAAGTCATTTGTTAATAGTAAATAAATTGTAATATAAACTATTATAGAAAATATATATATAAATATATATCGGTTATTAATAACAGTAGCAAACTCTATACAGTAGAATCACCGAGAGTTTTCTACTGTCATTAACAGCCTGTGTACGCATTTGAAATAGTAATTATGTGATATATCAGTTATTGTTATTTTAAGCATTGCTATTGTGTTTTATAAATTATATATATATCTTTGTAGTAATAAATTAATTTATATTTTAAATATTTATGGTTTAAAATAATATTTTAATTTTATGTTTAAACAATGAAATTCTCACATAGTTTTATTTAAAGTTAACGCTTTTGAAAATAATAATTGTTAATTAAATAAATAAAATTTATCAGAATCTGAATTACAAAGTGTAAATCATTTTACCTTTGAGTGTCTCAATCATCATCATCATCAACCATTATCAATCCACTGCAGGATGAAGGTCTCTCCAAGTTTAATTCATCTTCTCCAATCTTTAGCTTCTCTTCTCCACATCATCCCTGCATACTTTCTTATTTCACCCATCTATCTCACATGTGGTCTCTTTTTGGTCTTTTACAATCTCTTGGAATCCAGTTTAAGATTTCAATTGTCCATCTATTATCATTTCTTCTAGCAATATGTCCAGCTCAATTCCACTTCAATCTTTGAATTTTTTCAATGAGGTCAGTAACACCTGTTTGTTCTCTTACCCATACATTGCGTTTTCAATCTCTTCTTGTCATTCCCAACATGCATCTCTCCATACTTCTTTGAGTGGTCTGGAGACTCTATATTGCTCTTCTATTAAGTGTCCAAGTCTCAGATCCATAAGTAAGAACTGGTAAAACATATTTGTTAAAACCTTCCTTTTCAAACACATAGGCATATTTCCTTTTAGTATCAAGTTATTTCTACCAAAAGCACTCCAACCAAGTTTAATTCTATGATTAATTTCATCCATTATGTTTCCATCTGTATTAATAATCTGACCAAGGTATTTGTAACTGTTAACTTCTAATTCATCATAATCAATCTTTATTTTCATATTTTGAGCAAATCGATTAAACATTACTTTAGTCTTTTTAACACTTATCTTTAGTCCTACTTTTCTACTTTCATCTGATAACTCCTGCAACATTTCCTGCAGCTCTGAAGCATTATTTGCAAAAACAACTATATCATCTGCAAAATCTAAATGACTTAAATAATCTCCATTTATTTTCACTCCTTTAGTTTCCCATTTTAATCCACAAAATACTTCTTGCAACACTGCTATAAAAAGTTTTGGAGATATGGAGTCACTTTGTCTTACACCTTTCTCAATGTTAACTTTCCCAGTATCATTATGTAATCTAATTGTTGCTGTTGCATTTTTATAAATATTCTTTAAAATATGACAATATCCTGGATCTATACCTTGATGATCCAATGCTTTAATCACTGAAGAAATGTTTATAGAATCAAATGCCTTTTCATAATCTACAAATCCAAAACATAATGACAACTCATATTCATTTGTCCTTTTTATAACTTCTCTCAATACCTGAATATGATCTACCATACTAAAAACACTTTTAAATCCAGCCTGTTCTCTTGCTTGGTGGAGATCCAATGTTCTTTGTAGACGAGTTGTAATTCTCTTGGTAAAAATTTTGTATAAAACTGATAAAATGCTGATAGGTCTGTAATTTCTAATATCTTCTTTATCACCTTTTTTAAATATTAATATTATTACTGCATTCTTCCAATCATCTGGTACGTCTTTATCATTTAGACATTTGGTATATAACTTTGCTAAAAAAATTTCTATTTCTTCACCTGCTTCTTTTAATATATCAATTATAATTTCATCATTACCTGGAGCCTTTCCTTTCTTCATACATTTAATTGCATGTTTCACTTCTTCATTTAAAATTCTGGGCAATTCAGAAGATGTAATAGAAATAGGAGGTACCTGTTCTTTATTACTATATAATTCTTGATAAAAGTCTTCTACCCATTTCATAATGTCATCTCTCTTTTTAGTAATAATTCCATCTTTTTTTCTTATTGCAGATATAAATTTCCTATCAATACCAAAATGTTGTTTTACATTCTTGAGACTTTTATTTTCTTCTACAGCTTTCCTTGCTAGTTCACAGTTATACTTTCTTATATCATTTTCAACTCTTTTTTCTCAATAATCTTACACAAATTCATGATTGTGAATGAATCATGAATGACTTGATTTTAAATAATTCTTTGAAGTTCATCTCTATACCTGTAAAATGAATAAGTAATTCTATTACCTTAAGAAATTTTGTTATAAAGTAATAATACAACATCAGTAATTCAAATGTATGGATTTTTATTGTTTATTTATAGAGATGCTGAATTTGAGATGTGTGTATGTATTTAATATTATTTTCATACATACTTAATATTAGCATCAGGTATGAATATCTTAAATTATTTAAGTTTGAAATAAGGATTTTGTTGGTAATTAAGTTACATATTAGTCTGTCTTGATTGTATATATTAGCAGATGTAATATTCCTGCTTTTATGCTGAAAATAATGGTATGCATGCCCACTATTTATACTATTAATATATTCCATATGCTACAGAAAAACTGATGTACAGTGATTAGCTTGCTACATATTATTGTGTGTATTAATACAATGATATTTTATAGGCCTAATTATTTATGCATGTACTTGAATTGCAAACAGATTTATTAAGAGATACATATTGTTGTTGTTATCTATTGGTGATAAGAATCCAAATCATATCTGCCTGATCATAATTTAAATGTTGTGATTTATGTAAATATATTTTCTCATGCATGTCTCATCTTTATCTCTTTATAAAGAAGTGAGTGGGTGATTGTTAATAGTAAAGTTAATATTCTTGTATCTGCTTACCTGGTCACAACTCCATGCATATTAGATCATTGATTTCAAATTCCTGGCTAAAGATCTAACTCCTATTTAAATATATATGAAATGATTATTGCTTTAGGTGATATTGTATTCATTCGTGTCCATGTGTGATACGCTTGATTAGGAATTAATAAGCAATATTATTGTGACATAGAATATGCTCATCCATGATTATGAAATTCAATCAGATGCTAAGTGTGTCATATTAGCAAAGCAAGATAGAAGAGTAGTCTCTCACAAAATTTTATTTTTATAATCAAATAGAAATTTAGGATATTTAATTTTATATTGGGTTAGAATGCAATATAAACACTACACTCATCCTATTTGCCAATTTAGTTTTCTTAACTTAGGTGTTCCTAACATGAGTATTCAAACTAGTTTTTTAGTTATGGGATTATTGAAATATGTTGTGTGATTCACTTGTTAGTATATATATTATTTGATTTACTTGGTAATAAATATGTTAGTTGATTTATGTGTAATAAAAGTATTTGTTTGATTTATTTATAATAAGTAGCAAGTCATTTAAGATACTTTGTTAACTTTGGTGATAACCAATGAGATAGGGCTAAATATAATTAGATATGGATATAGCCTTATGTTTCTTTTTAATTTGATCAGCATTAAAGGAATATGCTATGAGGAACCAGGGTTAAGGTCATTTCCCAAATAAATTTTACAAGAGTTATAGATATAATGTGTAATAGCCTTTGAATATAACATATAACACAGTCACCTCAGAGATTCAAGGCATTAATCTAGAAGTGGTGACTGGTAGGAGTTTGGTATCCACTGTTATCTCATAGACTGACGATTACAATTTATATCACAATCAAATTATATGTTTATATAATATATAATTTAAAGCATTAGTAGATTTTCTATATATTTCGGAAGTAAACTAAGATTCTTTTAGTTTAATTACTAGCTAAATAGAAAGTGTACTAATGCTTGAAATTATATACTTATATTTATATATATTGTAACCTTCCCTTAGAATGACTAACAATTGTAACTAATCAAGCTCCATGTTTTAGGCGCCAAATCCGCCTTTGTATCCTATTTTACCCGAATAATCAAGAATATAAGCATAAAAAGAAATGTTAAACTAAAGAGATGATTTCTTTATTGAACTACGCTAGCATGAAACTATAAATCTAAAGAAGATTACAAGGTGACTATGAAGATAATAACTTCTGGTCAAACTAGCTTTAAAATCCACAAACAAAATGTTATGTAATAAATTTAATATTCGTCAAACCAATAAATAAATAATAATTAGATCTATGGAATGAATATGAACTTAAAATTATGAATTAAGTAATAAGTAAATTCGGATGTGGGTGACTTAAATGGATGATGAAAATAAGTAATAATTAAATAATAAAATGAAATGAGTCTAAGAATGAAGAGAAAAGAAAGAAGATGTATGAGAATAATGAATGATTAAGATGATGATAGAATAAGAGTTAATGAATGATTAAGATGATAATAGAATTAAGGTCAAATGAGAATGAATAAATAAAAGAATGATCAAGATGAAATTGAAGAACAATGTTGATGATGGAGAGTGAGATTTTAAACTCTAAACTAATATTGTATTAATTGATAATAAGATAACTAAATAAAACAGGGATTCCAAGCTTGACAAAACCAGAATATTCACCATAAAGTCAAAACAAGCTATACATTTTAAGACAAAAGAAGTAATTTACACCTTAAAGTTTGGTTGACTTTCATAAAACAGTGAATATAACATAACTCAAATCCAACTACAATACATCACTGTAGATATAAAATTTACCATAAATTCAAATTCTACATTGCAAATTAATAACCTATTCTTCTCAGGGTTCAAACAACTTAAATATTGTTATACAAGATATACTTGGGTCAGTGAGAGGGATTTTGCCACTACCCAAATATAATGCACAAAACAGCTCTTAATACAAAATCGAATTAACAAACAATATTTAGCAATTCCAAAGAAACTTTATAAACTTCATAACTATTATAAACTTTAAGCTTCAAGAAATATGAATAACTTTTTAATAACTAAACACAATAACTTCCTAACTTCCTTTTCTCAAATAATTATGAGCAATGTAATCAAGATCAGTGAATGATATATCTGCAGGTTCAAATAAACTGATTAAATCCACATTAAGTGTTTGTCTTTTAATATACCATTTAAAATAATATGCGATCTAGGTTAATAATATTTTGATTATTAAGTGATGATGCCTTAGACGTACTCTTAAACTATAGGGCTTAACAAAATTTTCTGGTATCCTAACATATAGTTAAATATACTATATTGATTGATGATGATTTCAATATAATCAGATGATATGTCAATAGCAATAACAATAATAATGTGTATGGTGATTAGCAATAAGACTACAGACCACTGAATAAATTTTTAACACAACAAGATTTATTTACACTATTTACAAATTTATTTCAGACACATTGCCTTAAATAATACAGAGACATTATATAAAATCAGGTATAGAAAATAATTTATATCCCATTGACTACACACATAGTATATAAGATAAACTAGTACAGTGATATTCATATTATCACTATCATTATTGGTTATGTTTCTATTATTTTATCTTATAGAATAGGAAGGTTAAACTCTATTTAAACTAAATTAGCACTCAAATTATAAAACAAAAGTGTATTTAAATCTTTGGGATATGTGCAAATTTTAAATCTAAAACTCAAAGTTATAAAGTAGCTTATTACACTATAGCTATTTTATTTATCAGAATATGATAAGGACAATTATCATATGCAGCACAATTAACAATTATTATTATTTAATATGAAGAGATTTATTGTATTAATGTGGGGACAGACATCAGAGGTCAAATGCACACATGACACCAAAACCTTGCCTATGTCCACAATATATCATTCTAATCATTAATCTATCTTACCGATCCATCAGCGAATCACTGCTTGATGAAAATAAATCAACATTGTACATGTGTATTTCTTGCTCTTCCATACAGAAATTTTACAATCACTAGTAAGTTTTGGTTGGTTTGTTTATAAACTGATGAAGATACTACAACATCATAAAGACACTATTCCAATTAGGCAAACACTATAGATAAACCAGTGTCCCTGAATCTAACTTTATCCTATCCTTGCTATTTAATTTTAAAATACTAAAACTTCACCATACATGGTGGAAAATTAACTATATAACATCATGAGGGATCAAACAATAAAGGAAGGGTCTACAAAACAACATGATAGTTGTACAATAATATGGCCAATTCTAATACCTTTTTCATAGGTACCAATGTGTGGACATTGTCTCATCACAGGGAAATAGAATACAGACCATGGATATAATCCTCTCTTGGGATTAACTATGCTAACTAAGCAATAACTATTTATCAGCCTCGACAATATAATCCTCTCATGGAATTAGCAATGGGAGAGAGTACTCCATCTGCCCATGCACAATATCAATGATACTATCTTTGATGCCATTATATGTGGCACATACTTATCAGCTGAAAGCTGTCACGAATCCTTATCAATACAATAGCAAGATAACATAATTTTAACAATAAAAGTGGAAACATAAATATTCCATTTCACAATGCAGAAACTAATAGTGTATTAAACAAACCAACATGTAAGTCAAACGACCATTAATTATTTTTAAAAGCATAATAATACTTTTGTTATGACAACAAGCAATACACACATAGACAATGAAGATTAGCCTACATTTTATATTTAAAGTGGACATGCTAATTCATAGGCAAAATTTAAGAAATGCAAAATGCTTATATCAAATATTTCATATAATAAAACAATTGTGTCATTATACTATATCTTTGACAAATTTTGTCTGTTTGTTTACCCTTCAATAAAATATTAAAATCTATTTTAAAAGTGCGAGAGATGAATCTCTCTCTCTCTCTGTCTAGATAAACGATATTTAATATTATATTTTCCCTCAACTGGGAAAATAACAACAAAATATATATAATATAATAAATGTATATATCTTTATACATTTATTTGTCCTTAACTAAATATATTTTCATACCACAATAAAAAAAAAATCCCTCAATAACACATTACAAACAGTTTATTACAATACTAAATATAAGCAATCAAAAAAAAAATGAACATTTTCTCCCATTATATTTTATCTTCCTTAGTTCAAAGTTTGTTCCATCATTATGAGCTGAATGATAAGGAAACTGATATCATGAGCAAAATATCCACAAGTAATGCATATATATATTTTTCTGATTATTATATTCGATCCTGGCATAGTGAAACAAAATTCAAACACTTCCAAAACTGTGTAGCACAACTAAAAATATAATGTTTATTCACACTTTCTGTAGATAATTTTCCTTAAAAATGAAGTTATAGATTTATTACGATTAACAAGATAAACTTTTTAAAATCATTTATTGATTTTTTTTTTTCCATCCATGGTAATATCTGGAATAATTTTAAAACGATCTTGGCATTTTTAAAACATTTAAAACTATTGTTAATTCGCATGTTACATAATGAAGATTAAGAAGTAAATATTTATTTATTTATTTATTTCTATCAGCAAATTAATATGTTTTTTTTTTTAATAATACTAGGATGAATTTATTCAATCACTAGCAATTATAAATACGATATCCTTGGGCATTTATAACACTGTCACTTTTCCATTTTCAATAACTAAGCAAAAATAGCGCTAAAACAAAATTAGCAGACGATTTTTCTTCTTTAATAAGAATAGGAAATAAGCTCATGCATTTTTTTTTTTAAATTGATTAAACTTTATACTACTTACAATGACTTTTCAGTTTGTTTGCTTTATCTTTTAACACTTTTCTTCAAAATTATTTCTAATTATATTTTATTAAGATTATAATTTATAAGCAGACGTCTTTTTCTTCTTTATTATAAAGAGCGCGAAAACAAAACATTTTCTTCTTTTCTTTGCCAATCTAAATAATTCACGCATCATTTTTAAATATGAAAACTGGCTAACATAAATAAAATAAAAGTGAATGCTTACACTTTCTGGACTAGTCCTTAGTTTGAAGTTGTATTTGTTCAAACAAATAATTCTCAATATGGCTCTCATTTTCTTTTCTCCAGTATGAATCTCAGGAACTATAAATCAATGGAAAATAGTGAAGAATGAATACAAGGTGTAAAATTTCTTATTCCATATTTTTAAAAAGACAATATCTTGTAATTTTGTTCAAGGAAATTTCAATTTTACCGATTTTTTCACTCTTTTTTATTTTATAGGTGTAGATATTGAAGTCCTTTTTATTCTGATTTTCTTTCTTGATAGCCCCCCCCCCCCTACAAACTGTTGAATTATTTATACCTTGTATTACATTGGATTGTGATACAAAATGGACCAATAACAGAACAGTGTGAATATTAATTAATAGCTCTCCCTCTAGTGATAACTAATTAGACTGTTTCATATCAATTTAAATTACAATACAATATACTTGAAGATTGTTTACAAAATTTAGAAGAATTATAAATTGATTTTTTTTTCTTTTAATTATTGTTTAATAATAATAATAAAGTACTAAATATTTTTATATTTCCAAATTGGTTTAATACTATTCAGTGATCATTTTAAATCTGATTGCAACTAGACCCTATGATAAAATGTATATGAACTTCATATCCACTCTATCAGATATTCTAGTGTATCTCAAACAATCCAAGTCTTCATCACTCTCAGGATATTCATTGGTGAGCTTTTATTTAATTGGAAAATTATAATCCAACAAACATTTCAACCTACTATTGATTTTATACACTGATTTTCAATATATTATAATTATTATTAATTAAAATTTAAAATTTTTCATACTGAATCACTTGAATAAAGCTTAATGTAATTGAGCCAAACCATAAGGTTACAATATATATATATATATATAAATAAGATACACTCTGTAGCTCAATTGTATATAATAACACGGTACATCAATGTGTTAAACAGAATAATTATCCTTTAAAATGTTAATAGCCAAGGTTATTAGTATTTTAATATTGACTAATGATGAAACTAAGGCTATTTTGTCTTTGGTCTGAAACATCATATTTGTCAGTATAAAAAATGAAATTTAATTCTCAATTTACTTCTGTTTTCTTTTGATATGAGAAAAATTCTTGTCCTCAGAAAATTAATATTGTATGGAATGAATCAAATGATAGTAAAAGAAAAGTTGAGGAGGGTTGGTATATCAAAGATTTAATAGTGTGCAATTGAGCATGCTCTGGAATTTTGATTGTTAATTAAATGATTTTTTTTTTTTTGTTTTGTTGATTGCCTCGAGTCTGATGTACTGCATCAAAAATGTGCTTGACTATTAATATTTGTAAAGGATAATTATTCTGTTTAACATATTGATGTATGTGGGTTTTGTATATATATGTATATTAATATTACGATTTGTTTAAACACAATATAAATCATTTTAGAGTAATAGTAATAATTTTGAATAAATATTGAATAATATTTTATATTAATTTTAAAAGTACATAGTCATAATAAATTAACTCCTATATTCATAGCTTTTGTCATTAGTGATACAGTGCAGTTGTTTTATGTGCAAATCTATGCAAATCATTTAACTCGACCATTTCTTTGAGATCGCGAAACATGTATCTCGTCTATTGATGGCATTGGGGTCGTTCACGATGAAATATGCCTCTTTTATTTTCCTTTTAGTATCATTTCTCTCACCAATTTGCATTAAAGCACAATATAGTCATAAATATTCTCTATAAAAATTAAAACTTATTCAAATAAGAAATTGTCCATAAAAAGTAGACATTTTTTTTAATAACTAGTAATAAAACCTTTATTTCTTTTAAAGACTTTTTTTGGTCATTTTAGATATAATATTTATGAATTTTTTTGATATACCACTTCAATTTTTTTTTAATTGATTAAATCAGTCTTAATGTTGATCATTAATTTTCATAATTCTGCTTTTATATATGACCAAATATATTTTAAAAAATAAAATGTGTTACAAAATAGTAAAATGTTTTTTCATAAATAATGTCTTTGAAGGGGACAGCGGTTGAGAATCAGAAGGAAGGCAACTATAAGCAAAAAAAAAGTAGAAAACCATTGATCTATAATAATGTTGTATATAAAGTGAACACAGTGTTTACATAAACAAAATAATGAATATATTTTTTTTTTATCGGAGTATATAAAAGAAATATTTTATAAAGTATGACAGCCTTGAACAAAGTGTTCACATAAACAAAATAATGAATATATATATATTTTATCAGAGTATATAAAAGAAATATTTTATAAAGTATGACAGCCTTTTTATTAATTAAAGAATTATTTATATATATGGTTCCTTTTTTATATATTTTAAAAAAATTATCTTAAAAAAATCCCATCTCATTTGATTGAATAATTTTTAAAATAATTGAACATTTGAGAAAACATTGTCATTAGTGGCCAAAACATATGCACTCTGGCGGAATAATTTCAAACTTTTTTTTCAAATTTTGTTATTTTTTCCTTTTTTTTTTTCCTGTAGTTGAAAAGTTGGTACTTTGACAAAAGTAATTATGCATACACTATTTGGTATTTGAAATCCATTCATAGAACTCATGTGAGAATTGTTTTACTTCATGACTAGCTACAATTAGGCTATGGTAGGCATAAATCATGTAACATTTATCATTCAGTAAATGAAATTTTAGATCATCCATCTATTTGCGCAGAATCTTGGCATTCATGGTAGTTGTTGGCGGAACTTCGAACTCCGGAAATGGCAATGAGGGGGTTAATGAGGAGGTGGTTGCTAAAGAACAATGCTCTATGTCAGCATTACAAAGAACAGTGTTCACTAATGAGATATGCTGAAGGCTCAGATGGTGTTAGATGGTAATGCAAATTATGTCACCGCCATATAGCCGTCCGACACAGCTCTTTTTTTTTTTCAGAAATCATCTATCCCTGCAAATCCTTGTGTTTATAATCTAGGCAAATAATTTTCTGCAAGGTTACATTGTTCATGAGAGTGGTATAAGTGCCCCAGTTATCATAGACTGAGTCAATTTTTGCAGAGACGAATATGCAAGATACTTAGAATGAAATCCACCGCAGCTTGATGGATTTGATAATGATATAGAGGAAATGTGGATACATGCGAAAGGTAATTTGGTATCAGCAATGCCTTATTTTCATCCTATCTTCAGGAGTTTTCATTCAGGACTCTTTGCAATAGTGACACCATTTTTGTGTAATTTATTATATGTTTTGCTGAAAACTATGCATTGTAGTTTGAAATTATTCTACCAGAATGGTATGTTTTGGTCTGCTAAAGATAATGTTTATCATACTTTTGTTGATTTGTTTTTTTAAAATAAAAATAAGTTTGATATTAAAAAAAATAGTTACTTTTAAATATTTAATTATTTTCATAAAATATTAATTTCTTCTTTCTATCTATTTAATTTTTTTCTCACTAGACTTTAAAAGATCAAGAAAAACAAAAGATTCTTCTGAAGTGACAAAAAAGTCTTCAGTTATAAATAATACGGAAAATAAAAATACTTTAAAATCGGTTTCTCAAAAAAAAATTAGTAAAAGCATGTCTAAACCAAAAGGAAAAAATATATCAGCAAAGGAACAGGGTAAGTCTATTTACTTACCGCTTCCCTTTCCATTGCTACTTTGAGCCTTTACATTTGATTGCTAGTACTTAATATATTAATTTTAAACAAAGAAAATTCTTTGCTTGTTTTATTCATTATCATAAGTATATTATTTTATTTTGTATTGATTCTTTATGGCGTTAACCATAATCATGGTGATTCATTCAGCTATTTAGATAATATACAGCAGTCTCTCTACAATAACCAAATAATGCATGAAAGTACAAATGGTAATCTTATAGCTTAATTGTATATAATTGAGATAATGCTGTCAGGAACAAGAGCAATGTCTTTGTTTTCCCATAAATTTTTTAGATAAATAAATATATAGAATTCACTCGTAAAAATAAATTTAATAATTTTTTTTTTTTTGCTTCTGTTTATTTTATTCTCACCGAAATATCATTTTCCTTTTTTAAAAAATCATTAATGCATTGATCTTTTTATTATTACGCACATCATCCATCCTTCCTATGTTTTGATTATGGAAATATTTAGAAAAATATTTATACTGTATTATTAATTCTGATATCTATAAGTGTATGTTTTTTTGTAATGTTATTATTTCATTTAATTTATGTATACACACATAGTTTGTCTGTGAAATAAAAAAACAAAAATAAAAAACATTTTATATCAATCTTATCAAATTTTCTAAAGGGATTTAACTGCATAAATTCTTATCAATTATGATAACTTCAAAATCAAAATTTTCACATATGCAATCATTTTTATAACACCTTAAAATAATTTTTTTTAAAAAATATATATATATATATCAAGATTTTTTTATTCTTTTCATTTAATTCTTAGCTAAATTAATTTCTTAAATCTTACATTTTAGCAATTATGATGTAAGAAATTTAAGTAATAAATATAAGATTTGATTAAATGATTAATATAAAGTTTATTTTTGTTGTTGTTTTTATTTTATAGGTAAACTACACATACATGTAAATGGAATAATAATATAAAATGCATATATATGTATAAAATAGTTTTTGGGTTAAACTATGTGTTAGTTTTGATTAATTCCCAACATTTCGACAAAATAGCGTCCGCCATTGTCAAGGTTAACTTTTCAAAGAAAAACTGTTAGATCTCAAATACTAATGAGATCAAGTGCGAGATCTAATGTTTTTTTTTTTGATAAATTAACCTTGATGATGGCTGACATTATTTCGTCAAAACGTTGGGAATTAATCAAACTAACACACAGTTTAATCCAAAAACTATCTTATTTACATCATATAATTGTGAAAACATGAAATATAATATATATAATTCATACATCTTAAATTTTGATATGTTATGTCGAACAATGTGCTCAGGCTATTAACAAGTTCCACAGATGGCAGATGACTTTCAGATGATCTAATAAATAGAGAGCCTGACCAATTGTACATCCTGTATTTTTGTAGGATGGATATTGGTTTATTAAAGGCTAGATACTGCTTCTAACACAGTCTTTTCCTTCTCCCTCTATTCCTTCCTTTCTTCAGTCACTCAAGTTAGTCTAGGCCTGTTAGTCTCTCATGCTATCAGTCATTTACTAATTGTGCTATGGGATCATGTGTTTGTGCAATCACATTTTCATCTTTTAACTACATACACATAAATTTTAATTCCAATTACCTTTCTTATTTATTTATTTTTTAACTCAAGCTCTCACGAATTAAGGATAGACTTAGTAAACAGGCAGTTCTTAGTTATGATCTTTGATCCAGATGATCTAATCATTGAAGAGTCATATTAAAATTGGATTTAAGACAGGAGTTTTAGCTTCGTAAAAATTGTAAGTATAAGCAAACCTTTTAGGGATTCCCTTGCCTATTAGTGAAGTGGAAGAAAATTATAGTCTAATATGATTTGTCTCACACAGTCTGGGTAGTTTGTGCTTGATAGATTATTAATTAAAAGCAATAGAAATAATATTATCACTAGTTATGTAAAGCAAGAATTAGTGAATCTTGTAGCAGGAAAGGTAAATATTATAAATCTTATTTTTTTTCTAAATATATCTGGTATGTATGAATTTTATTAGATATAAACTCAACATCTGAATGGAGGGTAGCAGGTGACTAAGGAGATGTCATGATTTATGATTGACATAGCTTGTCTTAGTGAAACTCATCTTTTGGAGAAAAGAAATATAATAGGATAAATAGATAGCTACAAGTTTTTTGAAAGGTCAGATCAACTAGTGAAAGGAGAATGCATGACGTTGGATTTGTTCAAGTCTAATTTAGTATCTTGGAATTCCTTGATGTATCAATGAACGGTTAATGATGTTAAAGCTTGACTTCCATGATGTTCTTAAACAAGAATATGTATTTGCTTCAATGTTGTTTATGATTTTTGTGATTATGTGTCTTTGGTATTGTTTACAGACAGTGTATTGACTCAGGAGTCAAAAATATAATACATGTTTGATAGTAGAATTTTCAATTTGAATTGATAATAAGCAAAAACAAGAACTTCATTTTTTTTAATTCTGGACTTATAGTATGCTGATGATTGTGCTATTTTTTCCAGTTCGAAAGATGACATATAGAATGTACTTAATGTTTTTGATGCAAGATGTAAATACTTTGGTTTAATAATGAATATTCAAAAAATTCAATTTCTTTATCAAGCAAAAGAAATATTGTCAGCAATTTTTACTTGGATGCTTATTAACTTGAGAATATGAGACAATTTAAATATGTTGATAGTTTTTTAAAGTAAAAAAAGTGGATTTAGATGTTGAGATCCAGTTCAGACCACAGCGAGCTGCTACTGCTTCTATTAAGCAAGTTAAAAGGTAGGGCATTTCATAGTAAATAAATTCGGATGATGATGCTCTGTAAAATTTTAAAAATGCATTGATAATCCTATAAATATTTTCTTCACTTTGCTGTATGCAATACTATAGAGTTTATTATTAGAAAATTACATCTTTATAGGATTGAACATATGAAATGAATAGAAAGTACAAGACTTACTATTGTAGTGAACTTGAGCATGGTATTTTTATCGGAGAGGCAGATCTTCATTATATTATAAAAGTTACCGCTTGAAAGGCTGATCTTTAATGTATTACAATTTATAAAACATAGTGCTATATAAAAATAAATGCTTATTTACTTAAATGCAATATTGATTGATTTCATTGAGAAGGTATGGCAAAGAATAGGAATACATTGGAAAGTTACAATTAGGCATAATGTTTAGATTTTAGAAAAAAGTTTTCTCAGAAGTCAAGAGGCAGGGGACCAGCATGATCTTTATGTGGACATATTTATGTTTAATAGCCATCACAAAACTCATCTGTAGTGCAATAATAATATTATTTATTTTGTAATATCTTTTTATCTTTTCTTTTTCCTCTCTTGGAGTTAGAACTACCATATTCATTTCCAAGTTATTGTTGTTGCTAATGAGGAAATGCATTTATATTGTGTAGATGTTTAAAATATCTTGAGAATGACTTACTTAATATAGAGATTGACACTAATTTTAATTCTAATTAAATACAAATATTCTATGAACAGAAACACGAAAGTCTAGTAAATAGTGAAAAACATTGATATTGATAACAGGAAAAAATATACAGTATTTGTATATGCTTTTAAGTGCAGATATTCACTATTTACTTCAGATTGATCTATTCTAAGTTTAAATCATGGATGGACACTAGAGATAATGCTAAAATTTCTATATCTAAATTAGTTTTTGATGAATGACCAGAGCCGACCCAAGGATGGTGCGAATGACATGACTGCACAAGAATCCACACTTATCAAGACCCTATACTCGCATGACCTTCATTTTCTGTGAAAATCTAAAAATAAAATGTTTTATCACTTGCTAAATGTAACCATTTTTTTTTATTTTTGTAAAAACTTTGTAATTTGATCTACAATGACTAACATGTGTGAAATAAACAATTCTTGAAGCACAGATTATGAAGTAGCTTAGATTTTTCAGCTATATACAATATGTATAATTAAATATTTCATCATGTACTTTCTGGTCATGCTAATGTAAAATCACATGAGTCTAGAATGATTCTCTTCATTAGCAGTTTTATCTGTTGAATTGGAATTCACACAAAAAATACGATGATGATAATAATTGATTTGCAATAAAACATTCAATGAAATAATATATATATATCACATTTTGTCTATTTTATTTTGTTTTCTCAAATATTGATACAATAATAATAATAAATAATTATTTATACATTATAAGTACTAATTTGTGCAATTTTATAGTATCAATATTTGAATAAACAAAATAAAATACATATATTGCAGTAAATTATATTTTATTTTCTTGAATGCAATTTTTTTTAATGAATTTTCATTCAAAATAAATAAAAATTTTAATGAAGGGAATTGTTCTAAACTTGATTTACATATCAGCCAATAAGATAATACGTTTTTTAAATATCTAAGTATTTTTTATCATTGTAAATCTCCTTCCCTCCCCCTGCATGATAACATTGTTCCAAGTCTTGGTTTTTGTTGGACTGACTCTGTGAGTGACCTTCATCAGTGAGGAATTTTAGACTTTATGAGTAAAGGAAAAACTGAAGAAATGTTTATAAATTAATATATATATAGAATGTCTAATCAGAGAAATGGTTAATTTAAGTCTTTCAGTCTATTTAAAAAAAGAAGTCGTGGTAATAGATATAGCTATTGCCATATTGAGGAGAGTAGTAAACTTAAATGTGTTAAAAAATCTTATTAAGTCATAAATATAAGATGGATTTTGGTATCGGATATAAGTGATTACAGAGTTGTTTTTAATGATAAAGTATCATTATCTATTCATTAGAAAATTAATAAGTTATGTATTTTAGCTAAAGGTTTGCCTCTATTACAAAATGGAAAAGTGGAAGTGTTGAAAATATTGTTGTGAATAATAAAGAGAATAATAATATGGAAGTAAATTGTCAAACGTTAATAAAATTGCGCCTATAAAAAATTAATTATGAAAAATTGTAAAATGACATTAACGTTTGTAGGAATGAAAAACTCACTTCAGAAGAAGTTTGAGAGGAGCGTATTAATAATTAAATCCAAATTCAGAGTTATAGTTATTATATGTAACTTTTTCTTATATGGTATCTTTTTATATCATGTCATCATTAATAGAAAAAAGAAAAAAAAAATTGAATGAGATTTATTTGATAATACTCATTTTTAACCATTACCAATCCATTACACAATAAATGTCTTTATAAATAAGCAATTTCTCTGGATCATAGTTTCAATTTTTCCACATCACTCCAGAAAACTTTTTATCTCATTTATCCATCTTACTTATGTTCTAAAGCTTACTAGATCCTTTACAATCTCTTGAAATCCCATTTAAGATTTCAATTTTATTGTCATATTTTCTACTGATCACTAAATATATTTTAATTTCTTAATTTTTCAACTTTTTTGATCTTTGTATTTTAATTTCATTTTCTCTTTGTTATTCTCAACATACTTTTTTTTTCATATTTTATTGTATAACCTGGAATCTCAATATTGTTCTTATATTAAATGTCCAAAGTAAATCTGATAAAACATTTTTATTTCTAAGCACTTGAGCATATATTTTTTCCAATTTTAGATTATTTCTAATAAAAGCACTCAATCCAAATTTGATTCTATAATTACTTTTGTCTGTTATGTTTCTATCTATATTAGTCATGGTATTTATAGTTGTCAATTTCTAATTCATCACTATCAATCTTCATTTTCTTTTTTAAAAGGATATTATACATAACTTTAATTTTTTAGCACTTACCTTAAGTACTACTTTCTTGCTTGCATCTAATAGAACCAATAGCTCAACATTTCCTAAACCCTTGAAGTATTATTTACGAAAATAACCACATCATATATAAAATTTAGATCAAATTTTTATTTCTATATATCTCACCCCCCCCCCCCCATAAAACTGTTATAAAAAGTTTTAGAAATGTGGAATCACTGCTGTGTACTCTTATTAATGTTCTTGTTTTTGCATTTTGATAAATATTGTTCAGAATATGACACTCTACTGGTCTAAATCTTAATGGTCATGTCATGTTTATTGGCTTAACGATCCAAAACTTTAATCACTGTGTAAATGTTTATAGAATCAAATATTTTTTTTATAATCCACAAATCCAAAGCAAAATGGCAACATATATTCATTGGTCCTTTCTATTACTATTATTAATATTTGGATGTGATTTATTGTGCTACAGTTTTCAGATTTCAAACATAATTCATCCAAGCCCAAGTTTAAGCGATCTGTATTTGCTGCAGAAGTAAAAGAATATCAGCAACATTTGTTAATAGGTTTTAAAGTAAACTCCATCTGCATCAATAGGAAAAACTGTAATCTTCAGTTTATTGAAGGCAGATAAGCCATTATTGTCGAATAGCATTTTTCAGTATATTCTCATTTCAATGATGATAAATCACATTTATGTTTATAATTTCCTCAAAATTATCACAGCTAAAGTTACCATATATGTATTGGTCTGTAACTTTCCAGCCATGTAATACCTAGAAGAAATTAATAACTTGTCAAACTTAATATAGAAATGATATCCAGTGAATAATTCTCACACAAATTTAGAGGAAAAGGAGCCCTTAGCAGTGGTCCATTGACCTGTAAAAGTATTTGGAAAAACTTCATAATTAAACATTATTCACATGCCATTTCAGGAAATAATATTGTTAAGAAATTTAATTATTTCAATTTGAAAATCCTTGGTTTAAAGTAAGACAATTTTTAAATTTATAAGGGAATTAGTCTTTTTTAGATATAATGCAGTTTTTTCTTTTTATTTTGAGAGTTTGGAGAGGATATTATTGACTTTTGTGAAGATACATCAAGAGTTTGAATATGAAAATAAAGATTAATGAGGTTTTTTCTTTCTGTGCTAATTGTTTTTTTTTTTCATTCAAAGCATTAATCATATATTGTCAAGTCTGTAATTTAATGAATTCCTCAGATTGCAAAATAAAATTTATTGCTTTTATTGTTGAAGAATAAAATAATTTTTCAAAAAAACATAACACGTCCAACGTAGTTCAAAATTTTTTGTTCTTATACTTATTTAATAATTTGATATTTGTCAATAACACCAAATGTCTCACATTTTCTGTTGTAAAAATGTAATTTTTCTTGAAGAGACAATTTTTCATTTCCATTGATTAGAACTTTATTAACAACTTCTTCAGAAGTATCAAACTATCAACAACTAACAAATAATTTACTTAATATTTCTTTAACAAAACTAAATTTTATTTTTCGAGTCTAATTTAAAAAGTGTATCTTTTTTCAAACAGGATTTTGTAAACAATCATAAAAAGATATGATGTTATTTTTTCTTTTTTCACATTATTTCTTCTTTAATTGGAATAAGAAACTCCTTACTTAGATTTATTGTTATGTTTCCTAATTTCAAAAACAAAAATTTTAAGGCTCTTTCTGCAGTTAACAATCTCAGAACAGGCATTCAACTGATTATTCCAATGGCCTCTAATATACCTAATCATATTTCAGCCATATTCACAGAATCTTCTCTTCATATAGCATCCATATTCAGTTCAGGTAGTGCCATTTTTACAGGTTTTTCAATTTGCAAAAAACGTTTGGTCATAATCTTCATGGTCTTCCACTTTGTCGTACAATCCAAAATAGTGAGTTTTTTTTTTTATTCATATATTATTGCAAAATAACTCATTATAGATTCAATATATTTTTAAAGAAAAATACTTTAATTACTTAAGTTTTGTATTAGCAATTCTAATTTTTTTGGCAGAACGACTACCATTAATCAAAACCAAGCCAAGATTGAACAAATCTTTAAAATTCCTATGTATATGAATATCTATGTATTTTTTATTTTTAGTACTAAGCCATTTGATAATAGATACATTATTTTTTTTTTCTTTTAGTTTTCTTATGGTCTGAACTAAATTTCATCATCATTTGCATCACTTCTACAGGATTGCATATCAGGTTGAATCTCCTTGCGAACATGCACTGTCTTATAAATTTATATAAAAATCTATTGATTGCTGACAATTTAGATTTCATCATAATTTAATATTTTATCAACATTAAAATTATTTGATTATTACTACTAGGTTGTTAAATCACCATTTGGTTTTCTGTGAGGAACTATTTGTCTCGTTATTTCGTTCTTCCTGTTTATGGCTGTGTATATCTTCAAGGTGTCTATGAAGGCTAATTGTTGCTTTGCCTTGCAACATAATGTTGTTCGTCATACACCAACAATACATCTCCTGTTCCAAGCTTAGACATTGCTATTCATTAGCATAAGCTGATATGAGTAGGGAGAATTAAAGAAAGTAGTCTTATTGCAAAAATTACAAGTTGATAAATCTTTATTATTACTATTGATTTTGAAATGTGATCAACAATTCTTATAAAATTTGCTTATCTTTATGGGCTAAAAACACAAAATAAAATGAATTAAATTTAAATATTTAAAAAAGAACTACAGAAGAAAAACAATGCCACATATAATATATAAAGTAAAACAAAAGAGTGTTAATTAAATGTATAACATGAGTATACATTATAAATTGCAACATTCCTGAAGTCTGAAATTTTGACAATTTTTAGTCTCACAATAATGCACTAAATAAAACTTTATTTACATAATAAAACTGTAAAATACTAATGGAGAAGTCATTGAGATTTTTCAAGCTTAAAAACATACTACTGTAGCATGCTTGTGCACATAAACTATCATTGATATGCAGTTGCTACTTGCATAACTGCGCTTGTACAGATTGATGTGGTCTCTTCTCCCATTCTATGCCATTATGACCATGACCTGCAACACCAACATTTGCAGTTTCTTCAGTATAAGAAAATACGCGCATAGTATAAGGATGTGCATTAAGGAATGTTACTGGTGGGAGAAGAATTATGTGTTTTGCATTTCATTAGAAAAAACAACAAATATGGCTTTAAAATTAGGTTTGATTTTTTTTTTTTTCCATAATAAAATTTCAGAAAAAGTTTTCAATAAATATTACTTTTAAATATTACATTAAAAATATGTTATTACTTAAGAAGTTATAATTAAAATTATAAATTTTCCAGGTGTTACAATAAAACCAATAAACATGTCTGTTAGAAATTGTTGCTAAAACAGGAAAAAATTTGATATTGATTTCCAAGAAATAATTTTCTGAAAAAATAAGAAAAACAATTTTTATTTTTTATAATTCTTCAGAAATGAAAAAATCAGATTATACTTTTTTTCCAAGAAATTTTCATGAAGGAATTCTTGAGAAGAAACATTTATGAATATACTAATTTCATGGCTTTTGATGGATAATAATAAAGTAAAATACTGTGCAAAACTAGTATTTAACTAAATGAATATATATCTGACAAACATATGCATTCAAACAATTTAATTACACATGTAATCGTGGTGTAAATATATCAGTTTTTGTATTTTATTTGCGTTAATAAATATGTTGTAAATTTGATAACCCAAGCCTATTTTTATTCTAATTTTTATATATGTCAATGTTTTTCTTTCTTGATTAATTAAGAGTATTTACTGTTGGTGATTACCATTTTTATAGTCTACATTTTATAATGGCTAGAACTTGGAAGCAATACCTGGGAAGAATTAATAAAAATGCAGGAAGGTTAGGATCAAATCTGTAAAATAATCCTTCATTCTGAAAATGATACCTAATAATATAATCCTTATCAGAATCATGTATAAATAAAAAGCTATCTTAACAAATTATACTTTGTAATAATCAGGCAGATTAGATATGCATGTGGAAATGTAACCAATATTCGTAAAAGTACGTTGCGATGTAATAATTATAAATAATATAGAATACTTGTTTTGATCATCATTGGTAGCTTAAAGGTTAATCATTTTAGTACTGTCATGTAATTCCATCAGCATCCTGTTACATTTGACTGTCTAATATCAGGTCTGTTGTTGACTATTATCAAATATCATTTATTTGCATTTTGCTGATTTTTGTCTTCGTATTCTACCAGATTGTTATAATATTTAATACTGTATTTTATAAATATGGTTTAAGGGCTGATTGAGCAACTTGTATATCCTTAAAAATTGACTTTAAGAACATTTGCCTATATGTATTATTACTAATCTTTTGCTTTATACATCAAGTCCATTATATTTCATGTACCAATTGCATTGAAATGGATTCAGTATTATCAATCTAGCAAGCTATAAAGATAGATGTAGGCATGGAAGAAACACATCATAGATGCAGAAATAAGGAAAGTGATAATAGTAGATAGTATATCTGTAGCTGATGTGATGTTAGTCTAATAGATAACTAATAAAAAATTATTTAATCTGCATAAAAGAACATATATTATATACTTGTAATACACAAATTATGACATCTGTCCACCTGTATGTATATTTAATGTTAGAGTAGCAATTTAATATATTAAAAAAAAAAAAATATTGTAATTTTATATATCAAAATGATAATAATATCTATCATTTTGCTGAGCATTAAGAGACTAAGTTATTATTAATTAGTTATTTCCACAGCTCACAAATTGTGCAGCAATAGACTTATCACAAGAATCATTAATTATCAATATTCAAATCCAAATTTGGATTTGAGTATCGATCTGCTGTCTTAATCTGTTGTTGGTACATAGAATACCTTTTATTTTATGGTAATATATTTAGCACATTGAACTATGGATTTTAAGATTTTGTTTAATTGCATTTGGACAATGAAACTTAGACAGACAGACTGTACTCTAGTAATGGAAAACTTTAAATATGATATACAATGCTCATCCATATATATTCATATTGTCTAATTACTGATAGATGTTCAGAATAGATTATTCTATTTACAGACTGAAAGAATGGATTTTTTTCTGAGGACTGTTATTATTTGAGTTACTAATTTTGCTCATTATTATTCTTGGCTTTTTTTATATAAAGCTAGTTATAATCAGCCATCTGTAGTTGACAATATTAATTTTTATGCGTAGCCACAATAGTTTTATCATAAATTCTGTTCAGAATATTAAAATAGTCCATGTATAAAAATTGGTGGTGGGTAATTATATATGAAAATAATAATTTATCTTTGTATTTCAGGATGTTCAATTGGCTGCTGTAAAACTGATGACAAATCTAATAATATTTCAACAAAAAATGAAGTCTCAACACTAGATCAAATTTTACAATTACAAGAAAAAATGCTCTCTAAAAAAATACCAAGTTCTAAGCAAGATATACATTTGAATATTCCATCGGGAGAAACTAAAGTAAAAAGTTCTAGAAAAAGATCAAATAACATTTCCAGCACATCAGTAGAAGGTTAGATCAACATTATATATATATTTTATAAATTAAAATATTATAACTGTAGAATGATTTGTAGTTCTTTTTTTAATATTATTATTATTTTTACATTTAATTTATATTTTGGAATATATTTTTCTTTTCTCATTTAAATCAAAAGTATTTGTTTAGAATCTTATGTTTATATTAGTAGTATTATATCTTAGTAATGAAATAAAGGATCTCTTAAAGATGGTTTCTATAATAGTTACCTTTTTTTTTAATAAAGAAACTGTCTTTTACAAGACAGTTTGTAAATGGTCTAAAATGTAATTGGAAATCTTTATGCTATTGTTGAAGCTTATGTGTTGTTGTTTTTTTTCCTGCTAGGGTTATTTATGTTAGATATTTTTAAAACAGATTTTGCATTTTAATAAGAGTCTCATTTTGCTTCAAGGTGTTTTTTCAAAATATGATAAAGCATTTAACACATACATGAAGGAAGGTAGCTAAATAGTTTATGATTGATTATAAAAATAAAATATTTAAGACATTAATGTAAAAAACAACTATAATATTTATTTCTGAGCATAATCTCCATTATCATTGATAAACTTTATCTTATTATTTTACCGATGCCTTCTAACTGGACACACAGAAATATATTTTTGTGTGTTTTTGTCTTTTACGTTTTTTTTTCAACCTCATCATCATTTCTATGAATAACTTGATGTGTCTAATATTTCTCATTATAAAAATACATAAGTAAAATTTTTTACACAATAGTGGTACCTAGTGCAAGCTATAGTAATCAATAGATGTTATTGATTACTATAGCTTGCACTAGATGGCACTATTGTGTGTAGGAATGTGCTATGTTTTTAACAGCTTGTGTAAGTGTAAGAAAAGTTGGTTGTGTGATATTCTGATGGTTTAAAAATACATGATGCAATCTTCTAAAAAGTATCAAAACCTGTAATATAATCCTGTGATGCCCTGGATTGTTTAGTGCAGTAGTAGGCTGGTAAAGACTGGAGCTCTGAGTCTATAGATCATGAATCAGCTCTATAACTTTAGGTGCTCTAACTGGAGCATTGAATTATTTTTTTATTAAAATGACTATTTTCCAAAAAAATCATTTTTTCTACAAAAATCTTAAAACATAACAACATGTTGTTCTTAATATAGACTTCAGTATGATTTCCTTTTTAATTATTAAAACAGTTGTTGAATGTATATATCTGCTATCTGTGCTTCGATCAAAATAGCTTGTGCAGCCATGTATCTTACATATAGAAAACTGATGTTTTACTTTATGTGCATTTTATTTATTGACTTTCATATAGACACACACAGATGATTGGTTTTCTTTTTAAGCTGCCTTCAATGCCATCTTTGAATCAATACATGCATTATGTAATGGCATATTCTCCACAAACGTTTTTAAGTTGCTAGCATATTTGAATCGTCAGTTGTAATGACATGTGAAAGTGTGTTTCCCTGCCATCATGAAATCTTGCAAACTACTTGAAAAGTCCTTGCGACTCATTTTATGCTAAATTCTTTATTTGAAGTCAGGTTAAAGTAATGAGTATAATGGTGTGTTTACCACCTCTTATTACAGTTTATTCTATCATTTCATATGCTTGATATTTCATCAATATAATTTCTTTTATTAATATTTCATAGTTAGTGGTACATCATAAATATTAATAAGCTTTGAAAGTATAACTATATTATTAAATATCAAGGCTTTTCTATATATATCAGTGGTATATCAAAAAAATCAGTGATGATTTATGTGTGTTTTGACATGGGAAAGATGTTGATTAGTGAAAACAAATTTATTCGCAAAGATTCAGTCTGCCTTAGCAGCATGATGCTATCATTCCTGATGAAACTCAGAAATAGATTTGTAGTACTTCAAGATGCTGAAAATTATTAGAGTTCTAAAAAGTCTTCACATTTATAGAAACTGAAAAACTAGCAGGTTCGATTCTGGTGCTCGCAGTTCTGGTGCTCAAACTTCTTATGAACTCTCGGGCAATAAAACCGTTAATCTTTTTTTTTCATATTGTTAACCTTATTTTTTCTTTTTTAGATATTTCATATATTATATTGAATCTTAATAATTTAGTTTCTAATTTCTTTTAAAACAAATACGGGCAATAAAAGTGATAAAGAACAAACTTCTTGGGGATTCACTTATTCTGCCGATTCATATTTTTCCAATTCAGGTACATACATAATAACTTTCCTTCTATATTTTTTTTCTGATAATTGTAATAAACCATTTTCCAATTCTTTTGTGGGTTTTTTTAAACTTAAGCCTATATAAAATTTGATCATTCTATCATATGCTTTTTCAATATCTAAAAAACATGTTTTTTTGTTCAGTCTAAACTCATCTCTGTAAAATTATGATCATCAATTCTCCAATAATTTTTAATTTCTCCCTGTATTTTTCCTAATGTTTTGTGTTTATTTATCTATCTATCTATCATCATCAACCATTATCAATCCACTGCAGGATCAAGGTCTCTCAAAGTTCAATTCATCTTCTCCAATCTTTAGCTTCTCTTCTCCACATCACCTCTGCACACTTTCTTATTTCATCCATCCATCTCACATGTGGTCTCTTTCTGGGTCTTTTACAATCTCTTGGAATCCAGTTTAAGATTTCAATTGTCCATCTATTATCATCTCTTCTAGCAATATGTCCAACCCAACTCTACTTCATTCTTTTAATTTTTTCAATGAGGTCAGTAACAGCTGTTTGTTCTCTTACCTATGTATTGGGTTTTCAATCTCTTCTTGTTACTCCTAATATGCATCTCTCCATACTTCTTTAAGTGGTCTGAAGTCTCTGTATTGCTCTTCTATTAAGTGTCCAAGACTCCAATCCATAAGTAAGAACTGGTAAAACACATTTATTAAAAACCTTTTCAAATACATAGGCATATTTCTTTTTAGTACCAAGTTATTTCTACCAAAAGCATTCCAACCAAGTTTAATTCTATGATTAATTTCATCCATTATGTTTCCATCTGTATTAATAATCTGACCAAGGTATTTGTAGCTGTTAACTTCTTCTAACTCATCATAAACAATCTTTATTTTCATATTTTGAGAAAATCCATTGAACATTACTTATAGTCTTTTTAACATTTATCTTTAGTCCCATTTTCCTACTTTCATCTGATAACTCCTGCAACATTTCCTGCAGCTCTAAAGCATTATTTGCAAAAACAACTACATCATCTGCAAAATCAAAATGACTTAAATAATCTCCATTTACTTTGACTCCTTTAGCTTCCCATTTTAATCCACAAAATACTTTTTGCAGCACTGCTGTAAAAAGTTTTGGAGATATGGAGTCACCCTGTATTACACCCTTCTCAATGTTGACTTTCCTAGTATCAGTATGTAATCTAATTGTTGCTGTTGCATTTTTATAAATATTCTTTAAAATATGACAATATCCTGGATCCATACCTTGATGATTCAATGCTTTAATTACTGAAGAAATGTTTATAGAATCAAATGCCTTTTCATAATCTACAAATCCAAAGCACAATGGCAACTCGTATTCATTTGTCCTTTCTATAACTTATCTCAATACCTGGATATGATCTACTGTACTAAAACCACTTTTAAATCCAGCTTGTTCTCTTGGTTGGTAGAAATTCAATGTTTTCTGTAAACGAGTTGTAATTATCTTGGTAAAAATTTTGTATAAAACTGATAAAAAGCTGATAGATCTGTAATTTCTAATATTTTCTTATTTGAAATAACATGAAAAAAGTTTGTAATTGATGTTTTTGCTACTAATATATAATTTACCAACTCTGCATTTTATTTCTTTTTAAAAAATTAATTTTACTCTTGTAATTTTTTAACTTCAAAATATCTCTGTTTGCAATTCAGTAATGAGGTTAAAGAGATTTGTTTTATTGTTAAAATCATTTCAACTGCTTGTTCATCTATTTTTTCCTTAATTATTTCTTTATTACTAATATCAGATTTATTTTTTAAAGCTCTAATTCTTTGGCTGGGCTTACAATTATTACTATGTAATATTATGTCAGATAGGGTGTAACATCATTACTTCGAATGCACATTAAAACAGTTATGGCCACTTGAATTACATATACCATCACATCATACGGTAGCGATATGTGAAGTGCGCGCTATTTGCATAGTATTGCAAAGCACATCAGTGGGCCATAATGTTTGTGTGCAACACCATGTAGGCCTGCTAACAGCTAATATGAACAGAACTATTCTATACGCCATAAGTTCGGCTGCGTAAACGGCATATTTCTGTGTTTTTGCACAGAAACAGCGTCACCACACGATGTACAGTGGCTAATTAACAAATACCATTAATCTATTTTTTTTTCTATCTGTTCATACTTTATCCACTTTATTTACTAATTTAATCTTTTCATTATATCTGCATCTTTATTTAATGCATTTTTAAAATTTCCTATTATTATTCTATCTCTATTATTTATATCTTTTATTATTTATTTATTTTATTCTTACATTAATTAACTCTACTTTTCCTATGTTTTTTCTTCCCTTTTTATTTATATCTAATTTTTTAAAAATCATTTTATACTACATATTTGCTTTTTTACTTTCTTTTCACACTAACTAAAGTATATTTTTTATTTTTTTTAATTACCATTTTCTTTATCAAAACTTTCTGGTTTTTCATTTTAGCTATATCTATTTTATCTTATTATTTAGTTATTTCCAAGTTCTGTGAATAAAAAGTTACGATCATTTGGATATGCTTTTTCCCCCTCTCATCAAAAACTTTTAATTTTTTGTATTATCTTAATCTTTTTTCCCCCCAATTAATTAATATCAGATACTATATTTCAGATCTTTTCTTAACTGTATAAAGTTATTCCTATGTTCATTTAATGCAGTGACTACATCTAAACCACTATTTTTATAGATCCATTTTAAAAGTTTTCCATTTTCATTTCTTTAATATTGATTTCCTCTATATGCCCAATAAAATCTCCTAATATTATACTTATAGTTTTTTTTTCTTAAAAATATTAAATGTTGATATCTCCTTCATACACCAATAAATATTTTCATTCTAAATAATATTCTTAAATTATATTTTTCTTCCATAATAAAACCAATCTATCCCCCCCCCCTCTCCTTTTAGTTTTATATTATCTTCTAATTTAAATCATATCACACACAGTCCTCTAAAAGTGATTTCTTGTTTCTTATAAATGTTTCTATAACAGCTATTAATTATTATTAATTTTTTATTGTATCTTGAAGTTCTTTGTATTTCTTAATTTTGCCTTTTTTTGCTTATTTAAAACTCAGTCTTTATATTTTCGTCTATTATTTTTTTCATTTTATATATTTTATTAACTTAACCATTTTTAAATCTCCTTTTTTAAATTTTCTTTTTTTTCTATAACTGTTTTTATTTCATTATGGTTTTTTTTTTTATAACTGTTTCATTCCTAAAATTACTAATTCTGTTGGTCACCCCTCTTAATTTTTTTTTCATTAAAAATTTTCAAAAAGCAAGTCTGCTAAAAATTTCTCTTCATTGAAATTTACATGCAATTCATCCCTTTTTCTGTTATTAATAAGAACATAACATATTTAAAAATTTTCCATTATTGATTCTCCTTGATGTAATAGTCAATATCTCAGCCTTATTATAAAAAGATTTATGAGCATCTAATAGTTCTCTAGTCTCACTTGTTATTTTTTCTGAAAATCTGCCCTAGAATTATTATTTCCTATTAGGTCAGCATTACTGTTATTTAATTAAACTTTAACATATCAGTCTATTTCTCATTGATGATCTATTATTTTCTTACTTAATTAAAGTCTTAGTATCATTTTCCTTGTTCTATTTTTAATATAATAAAAATTACAGTCACTTATTTTGTCAATAAAATGTTGAAGAATTTAATTTTATGATCTATTTATCTTCAACTATGATATTCTTTGGGTAGCAAATGTGCTGTAAAGAATTTCTGAGCCAATAATCCCAAAGTAATCTATTAGCCATCATATTTATTCCTTTAGCATTTCTAACCTACATTTATTTCTAAAACTTCAAATCTATTTATTTTATATCCCATTCCTAAAATAAAAACCAAAAACTTTCTTTTTTGTATATTTATTTAATTTATAGTAATTTTTTGATAACTTCATCATTTCCAATCTTATTGATTAATAGTTTTAACAAGGCTGTAAACCTTAGCAATGAGCGTCTGAAAAAATCGTCACTAGGGACCTCTGTAGGTCTTTAAAACACATGCTTACGCTATGAAGAAAAGAGAGAATTGCAAATGTCTTTATTAGCAATAAATGACTAATATTTTTCACATAATTCTTTGATTGCCAGTGTCTCTGTTTGATCATAGATTACTTTCCTTACTATTATCATAAAATATCTTACTTCTAATCTGTTTTTCTAATTTTCGTATTTTTATTAGTGATAATATTTTTTTGACCTAATCTTTTTGTACTTTAGTAATTAACAGTTTCTATATTTTTTTTTATTTCTAACTTTATACAAATAAATTGACGCAAAGTCTTTATCCAGTTCCATAGCATATCCTACTATTTTTGTATTCACTTTGTTTAAAAACTAAATAAAAACTATTTTATCTGTTACATTATGAAACATAAATTGCTGTCTTTCAAATATTTTAAACTTGCTTTTTTGTATACCTCATATAAAAACTTGATTATGAATTATTTCATTTGCTATCTGCATTTAAGGTATACCTTCCTATTTTTTTTTTTTTTAATTCCTTTTAGAATATCTAGTGTTTTTTATGAATTTATAATATATCATTTCCATAGCTGATATGACAATTTCTGTACATAATATGAGGAGTAGCCTTATATATCTCTCCAATATCATTTACTCACCCTTTTACCTAATTCAAATCCAAGATTCAATATAACATTCTCTACTAACCACTACATTATTGAGAATGAAGACTTATTAAAATTCGTTTTAATAAAAAAAAGAATAAGATTAATCACAAGCACTATAATTGAGAAACTATTAATTGTTTTCCATTTAAACACCTTACTTAATAGTATGATAAATACATATTTTAAGTAAACTATAAAATGTGTACACAAAAACTAATCTTTGTTAAAATCATTTCTTCAATTGTGATGTAACTCCTATACACTATAACAATACAATGGAAATATGATTGGATAGATTAGACACAAGCAAGAAATGAAAGATTATTTAAAGGAAATAAATAAATAAAAATTTTATTGTTATTAATATTTCATATATATAATAATCACTAGTAATGACGTAAATAATAAACCTAAGTCATAATCACAAACTTGATATTCAAAGTCATCAAAAATTACCTTCTATAGAACATTCTCGTTTTGATAATAGGAAAAATATAAAAACCAATGAGCTTCTTCAAATTCAGAAAAAAAAAAAAGGAAAAATATAAAAACCAATGAGCTTCTTCTTCAAATTCAGATAAAAAAAATCTTATTGGCTGAACAACCTGCATAAGGGTTAAGCAGACAAATCGAACTCGCAGTTTGAATAGAAATTCCTGCTGCCATTAAGATGAAAAATTAATAGAAATAACCCTTTGGATATTCAGGAAAGGAATAAAAGGCACATAAATTCAAATCTAGCCAACTGAGGGATTCGAAAATGAAATCTCCAGCAAAATTAAATTCAAATTAGTCGACATTTCCATAGTGTTTTTAATTTTAAACCAGAGATTGAACTAACTTTAATTAAGCATATCTAACAGTAAAAATATTGCTTTAACTTCATTCAAGATATTCTAGTAAATATATATAAATAAAAATGCAGACAACCATGCATTGCTAATTGCAAGGTGACACCGGGGGAAGAAAGTTGTCATCCATGAAGCTATAATTGTCAAAACTGAAAGGAAATCGACTTGGCATTTACCATTTATGCTGTGAAATACCCTACATTTCAAAGCAGGATTTCTAATAAGAGAAATTATAAGTGATATAATGGATGTTCTAGAACACTTGAATCTTACCATCTATACCTGGAATGGATTAATGAGTACGATTATAATCATTTTCTAGGACATGTACCTTATGAACTTTAAAATTACATTTAGGCTGACATGATAAATTTTATTTATGTATATATTTTATAGAGTTCTAATTATATTTTATTGAGCGCACAGGAAGTATATGTAAATACTTAAACAGGCTTTAATGTGTAATGAATGCACCTTAAAATTTCTAATAGTCAAGCAATATTATTTTGCCAATAGAGGGACCTCACAAACCATGATACAAGATAGCGACTTTTATAAAGATAAGAGCGGCTGCCTTATCTTTAACTTAAATTCCTACTTATATAGGCCAATCTGAAGCATCCTGATTTGGGAGCATGAAGTTGTTGTTCTCTTCACTGTTTAAGTCCACTATTTCCTTTACTAATTAACCTTCGCGAAATCTTGTTATTTACAGCGAATTAATGTTGTGATTTTAATACTGGAAAAGCTATAAACTATTGTAGAGTTGTAATTATATTTTATTGAGCGCACAGGAAGTAGAAATTTAGGTTAAAGATAAGACAGCCATTCTTATCTTTATAAAAGGCACTATCTTGTGTCGTGGTTTGTGAGGTCTCTCTATCGGCAAAATAATATTGCTTGACTATTAGAAATTTTAAGGCACATTCCTTATAGGCTGAAGCATGTTTAAGTATTAACATATACTTCCTGTGCACTCAATAAAATATAATTACAACTCTACAATAGCTTATAGATTTTCCAGTATTAAGATCGCAACATTAACTCGCTGTAAATTGCAAGATTTTGCGAAGGTTAATTAGTAAAGGAAATAATGGACTTAAATGGTGAACAGAACAACAACTTCACGCTCTCATATCAGGTTGCTTCAGATTGGCCTATATAAGTAGAAATTTAGGTTAAAGATAAGATGGCTGCTTTTATCTTTATAAAATTGCGCTCTTGTGTCATGGTTTGTGAGGTCCCTTTATCGGCAAAATAATATTGGTTGACTATTAGAAATTTTAAGGTGTATATATTTTAAGGTGTATATATTTTATGTAAATGTCTTTGTTTATCTCTTTCCTTTGATATGGATAAAAGGGGAGAACATAAGTTGTCAATATGCAATAGAAGGGATAAATATTATTTGCATTATTGTAAGTTAAAATAAAATATAGGTCTGATGATAACTTGCTTGCTTATAAGTTCGATCATCACCAAGGAAAAGGTAAGATTTTACCTTAATACATATTAATTTCCAACACTTTTACAATGACACCATTACTTATGTTTTTTGTTTGATAATACTAATATTTTAGTTAAATGTTTTCAGTGTATCTGACTATTTCTAGTATAAGTGATCTTTCTGTCATTATTATAATTAAACATTATAGCATGGGGATCCCATATCATCAATAGATGATTGATATGAAGTAATCTGTCAAGTTAATGAAAATAAAATTAAATTATCATATTAATATAATAATTTAGCAATCATAAGTTATAAAATAAATTTCATTTGTGTTAATTTAGACATCAAATGGTTATTTTTTGCAGGGAACAAAGGGGTTGGAGCAATAATTGAAATAATAACCAAAGAATACCTATCGATGTTAAATTAAATAGTTTATATATTATTATAAATTTTATTATTAAATTTATGTTTATTGTAAATATGTTTAAATGAAAGGTTATCGTTGTGTTTTTCTTTATTCAGTTCCCAATTTGTCATAGATTCTCTCACACCTTCATATATTTTTACACATCTACATACATTCTCATACATTCACGCATATCCTCATACAGTTACATATGTTCGCACATATCTGTATATTAAGTGATATTAATATACTCTGAACTAAACTATGCAGATTCTTCTTGAGTTTGAAACCTGGGAATAACGAAAATGAAAGATGGTAAGGACGAGATGAACATATGGATATAGTTTGATATCTGTTTGAGTATTAAATCCCTCATCCTCCAGGAATGAGATTAAAGTGTACGTGGATATATATTTGCAGAGATTTTAGATAGACTCTCTTACCCACTGTGATGTCCTAGCTAATTATCATACCAGGTAAAAAAAGAAAACCTGTTCCGTTACAATACGTATCTTGTTATATTATGCCTAATATGTGAAAACATTATTAATTCTTTGACAATCTTTTTTTTTCCCATAACATTTACCATTTTTATTCTTCAGTGATCCAACTAATCTTTTTGGTTACTCCAAATGATTACCAGATAATTATATTTATTTACCTCCTTTATATTTATCTTGCCTATAAAAAAATTTTTTTTTCTTTTTCTTTAACATGCATTATTATTTTTTACTTTTTTTTTCACCAAATATAATCATTATGTTCTCTCTCTCTTTGCTACACATAAGAAAATATAGTAACAACAGTATGGAAGATGAAACATTATCACCACAATCCAATTCTATGTTTAACTCATTCTGTGTTTTCCAATTGATGAATGAAGTAGTTATTCCTATTTAATTTCCTAATTAGATCCAGCAATGCTTCAGCCATTCCCATATTTATCAAAATTATTTGTAATCTTCTTCTATTTATTCTATCATAAATCTTTTCTATATTTATAGAAAACAGAGATAAATATTTGTCTACCTTTTTTACTCATTTATATTAGTTGTATGATTATAAATAGTGCCCTGTCTGGTTTGGTGGAGAGTGACTGACTGTGGCTCAGTTTTGTCACTCCTGGTGTTCAAAATTTGTATGAATTCCCAATTATTTATTTATTATAAATAATCACTTATATGCCAATCAAATTTAAATCTTTCCTGCATCTCTCCCATTATGCACCATTTAATTATTTTTTCAACCAACTTATAACACTCAAGTTACCATAACTGGTATAATCAATGAGCCTTCTGTGATCATTACTTTTACTTTTAAATAATAATGTCACTTCTATATTTTATCATCTGTCTGGAAAATAATCCCCTGTATTAAAATATTTTAATAAAATTGCTTTAGTCTTTGTTCCCAAGTTCATCTAAATTTGTTGTCACCCATCCATATCTCTCATTTTCTGTTTTTATTTTTTTTTAGATCGTCAGTAAATTCATTTACAGTTAATATTTTCTTTATTTTTGTAATTTATATTTATATATTTCTTGCATAATCGTTCAAAATCATTTGCACTCTTTCTGCACAGACAAATATTTTTTATTCATCATCTCATAATTCATTTTCTCTTTTCATTCTTTTTCTATTTTATTTCCACAATTATTTCTTCTCTTTAATTTTTATTAATGTCCTACAGTCATTTATTAAGTAGTTTCATTCTCTATAATTATCCAAACTGAGTTCAAATCCTCTATACTTATCCCATTTAATACTAACTTTTCTTTTAAACTTGTTTGGCACAGAAAATTTGTACTCTCTGTATGGTTTTTTCCCTAGTTCCTTTACATTTTTAATATTTCATAATTTTGTATTCCATTTAATCTTAAGGATAGTGTTACCAAAAACTATATTTTCCAAGTTTTTTGCTTCATAACTTCTATCCTTATCATCACATTCAATAAACACTTTCATATTTTTCCCAATGTTGTACAATATTTATCACTTTATTTTTATATTCCAGCCATAAAATGTCATAAGTTATGCCGAAATATCGGAAAGATTGTTAGCAAATTAAATATTTATTTCCTATGTAACACAGAAAATTCATTTCCTTCCTATGTCTGATTACCAAATCATTCTTCCGTTTATAATTCATTTCTTTTTTTCGTCCTATTCCATTGTAGTAAAAGCTGTTTTGTTAAAACCAAGGGTTAACAAACTTTTTAACACAAAGAGTCATTTCGTTTAAATCTCCCTCCCTTCCCTCATTAAAGCACTGCAAGGAGAAAGGGGTAGTCCTCTCCCCTTCTCACAATAAGGAACTGTAAGGAAACAGGTGAAAAAATCCATATTATTCACATCTCCCTCCCTTTTCCCATTAAAGAGCTGCTATGAGAGAAGTACCACCCCTCCCCTTATAATAAAGAGCCACAAATAAAGAGGTGAAAAATACGTTCCTGAAAAATCCAAATTTCTGAATAGCCATGGGTAGGTATACTTGAACATTTATTTTAATAATAGAACGTAATAGAATTCTATGCATTCTAACGAAAAAAAAAAAAAATCTTTTAAATGAATAAAAACAAAAAATTATTTTGAAGTTTGATTTATTCACCATTTTTTAATATTTAAATATTCATCATATACAATATTATTATTCTATAATAAGGCTGAATTCAAAAAACAATGTTGTAATGCCCATTTTTTCTCTCCTAGAATTATCAAAATATTTATTTTCAAATTACAAAAGAAAGTAAAAAATGTGTTTATGTTTATCGTGATAAAAAGAACCACATTTGGCCCGTGCGAATTGTAGATTGCCGATCCCTTGTTAAAACTATTATTTTGTTTTCATATTCCCTATTTTCTTTCAGAAGATCTTTTTTGTTCCCTTTACTTTTAAATTTCTTTCCCTTTTAATGTAATTTATTTTAGTTTTCTTTCAACATTATGCTCTCCCAAAAAAAAAAAATATTTGATAGTGTCCCTACCATCTCGACATAAATATTTTATAGTCTAAATCCTTAGTTTATTTTCTTTTTTTGATATCTAAATTTTTTGCTCTTGTACTAAATAACATAATTCAACAGGTAAAGGGATTGAGATATTTGAGTAGTTGGTTGAGTGAGGATGGAAGAAATGAAAATGAAGTTTAAAAAAAAGAATAGCATTGGCAAAGAATGCATTTATTAAGAGAAAGAAAGTATTTTGTGGACTTTTAAAGAGAGAATTAAGGAAAAGATTAATTAAATGCTATATATGAAGAGTACTATTGTTTGGTTGTGAAACACATACATTGAGTAAAATTAGGAACCAATTGGAAGCCTTTGAGATGTGATCATGGAGAAAAATCAGTTGGTTGAATAAAATGACAAATGAAGTTTTGAAAAGATAAATGAAAAAAGAAGATTGGATTTTTTTTTTTCAGAGGGAAAGAGAAACTGGATTAGACATAAATACTAAGAAGAAATTATAGTTTAATGAAAGATGTTTTGGAGGGAATGGTGAGTAAAAGTAAGAAGAAAGGCAGTAGAGATTGACATTTGTTGGATGATATAAGAGATGTGAAGAGTTACGTGGAATTGAAGAGTTGGGAAATGAAGGAAATGAATGGAACAATGGAATTGATGATGTGACTACTCTCTGGACCTATCCATTTGACAGAATACTGTTGATCATGACTAAATAACAATAAGTTTTCTTTAGTGATAATACACCCTTTCATATTTTTTATACTTTTTATTCTTGTAATATTTCAAACTATTTTTTATATAACTTTTTTTTTTCATTAACTTATTTATTCTCCTTTTCCAACCCTCATAATTATTATCTGTAATACATTCTGTATAGATTTATCCAATTTCTTATATAAATGTGTGAAATGAATTGTCTGTCTATTAATTTTGCAATTATAAAACCTTTCTTACCCAACGTGTTTAGTGTCCTCTCCATAATCTCCAATTAAACAGTATTATTTATTTTCATTCATTTATTTACCCAACAAAACATCATATGATTCTTTGCCTCACAATGCTTTTCAATAGTAAATTCCATCTCAATTTACTTGTTTTAGAATTCTATTTATAAGTTTTTGAATTCCTTGACTAATACAAGTCATTTCACGATGTCTTAAAGTATCAAGTCTTCAAAATGTTTATTATATGATTGACTTTCTAGATTTTAAGTCAATCTTATTTTATTTTTTGTCTTTCTTCTCACTGTTTAATTTCCAATTGTCTGCATAAATTCATTTTATTATTTAACAAAATATCTAAATGGAGATAATCCATTACTTCAGATATTTTTCATCTTTTAGTTTTACCCTTTCCATTAAATACTAATATATTTTTGTTTTTCACATTGAATTTAATCTTCATACTTGCTATTTTTTCACACTTCTCTAATAATAGCTCCATAACTTTTATGCTATTTGCTTAAAAATGTCATAACATCCACAAAAAAAAATAAAATAGAGCTGCCATATTACTTATTCTCCTAGTTCTCACTATGAAAATCCCCACTGTTATCTCTCATCTTTCATCTCGATCTCCAATGATCTTAAAAACAAAATAAATAATATTGATAGTTATAAAAATTATTCCTATGAAGATCTAGTCATTCTTATTAACCCTATTGTCTATTTACATACTTTCATGACTTTTTCAGAATCTGTTTCTAATTCTATTATAAGTCTCTTCTATATCTAAAAATGCTATGAATAATATTTTATTCTACTTATAAGATTGGTCAATTTATTAATGAATAAATTATTCCTTACTTATTTTTCTGAATGAAATCTAATACTCTGCTGTCTAAGTTCTATCTATTAATACATATGAATATTTTATAAATTATTGAAATATTGCTACTTGTTCATGCTCTTCCATTAATCTGGAATCTTATTATTAATTATAATTTTATTACAGCTTTATTTTAAACCCATTTTTGCATATTGTCCATTACCTATTAGCTGCAATATCATCAAGTTATCTGCTTTCCCTCTTTTAATCCATTATTCTGTTCAATTCTGTATTCTATCACTTTATTCATCATCTCGTAATTCAAACTATTTAATGAATCTCCTGTGTCCCGAGGGTCTCTAAAGACCATTCAGGGAGCTAAATAATTAAACAATATGCTTTAAAATATATATATATAACAAGATTTATTTAATAACAGTAACAATGTGGTAAAAACAACGTAAAAAGATAATAGTCCATTAATATTCATACACTATATATTTTTCTTGGGTAAAAATAGTCTTCTTTCACACCAGGAGTAATACGTTTATTATGTTTTCAAATCAAATGTCTCTTGAAATACAAATAAGCATATATAATTTCCGTATAGAATAACTATTAAAGTTCACATAATAGTGCTTCATCTCACACTTTATAAGTTGATATTAATATCTCTGCTCCCAACTTCTCTCTGCTGCTCGGTTAAGCTTCTGTTAATTACCCTTTACTGATAATAATCTTTTCAATACACAAACAAGTAACTGCTTCTTGCTTGCCACTATCCCATTTTAGACTTAATTACTGCTACTCTGTCTATCATTGAGCTGTTCTTTACTGCTGATCTGTTATCACCTCAAATCAACACTAATTTTAATGTAGTCTAACCATTTTAGCAATTTTCTTCTTTTACAATGGGGGTATCTTATATATCAGGTGTGTCCAACAAGTCGATCATAATCCATCGCTTGATCGCAAAACCATTTTTGGTTGATCGCGAGGCCAATCGGGCAAGAGCTGTTGGGTAACGAGTGAAACAAATTAAGTCAAGTTTTTTTGTTATTTTTGTTTTTGTTCTAATTTTTTTTTCAATTCTAGATAGGTAAAGTCCACCAAGCCCATTTAATGTAGCTAATTCGAATTAATAAATATTGTTAATTAATAAATGTTGCTTTAATTCCCCCAGAGATGAGTTTTTTTGGCCTGTTAAATAATTATTTTTTACTAGATAGATAAATAAAAATAGTATGTATTTCACACCTCCCTCCACCTACACTATGCCTATGACAACAAGTCGATCACAACACATTTTTTTTTTTTTTATTATTAAAATTAAAATTTATTCTTGGACAATTTAACAAATACATTGAGTCATAGTTAGAATGAATACATTAGTATAATTTACATGCTTGCTTTCTTTGTTATTTGTACATTTATGCTTGAAGGTGATAGGGTCTTCTCTAATTGCATGGTAAAGTTATTTTGTTCCAAGTGTCCTGAAATAATGTGCCTGGAGCTAACAGTTTGTCTCTTTCCTCAATTCCCCTGATACACTCTGCATAGATCTGGGTCATGTTTTGTGTAATCTGATTGAAGACAAATTTGCATCTTATTAACCAGACTGCAAAGAGCAAGAAGGTGGCAAGTCTGATTGCAGAGGAATTTCCAGTTTTAAGGGCTCTTTTAATTGTTAGAACATCTTGTCTTTCTGTTGGGATGCTATTTATTATTAAGGAGCATAGCGGTGAGAGAAATAAACAGGAGTAAAAGATATGCTGGATTGTTTCATCCTCAGATTTGCACAGATTGCATATGGGGTCCAGCTTTGCAAAACCTTTTCTGAATACAAGAAAATGATTGGTGGGCAAAGATGAAAGATTGAACTTGATAAGAAAGTCTATATATTTCGGTTCTAAAAACCAGCGTTTAGCCTTTTGTACGAGTTGTTTGTTGTTTATTTTTAGTTTAAATTGCATGGTAGTTGGGTTGGGATATATTGATTTGTATACATCTCAATAGGTCTTTTTGTTCTGCAAGGTTTGTTCTGTAAAACTGAGAATTCTGTTGATATTGTTAGCTGTGAGGGTACTCCATTTACTTATGAATGGAGGAGGAATGTCAGTAGGCATAAAGGGAAAGCTAATATTGATTTTGGCCAATTCCAAATGAACTGTTCTAAGCATAGTGATGACTCGTTGAGCATACCAGGTGGAAATTGAATGAAGCCCTAGTCCACCAAGCTCCCTGGGTCTCTGCATTTTTGCTATGCTTATGGCTACAACCCTACCTTTCCAAAAAAAACCTGGAACAGATGGAATTTATGCTGGCCTGAAAGGCATTGGTTGGCTTGATTATCGGTAGGTAGTAGCTGATCCTGGGGAAAATGATTATGTTCAGCAGAGATACCTTTCCTGGAAGTGATAGCAAAATTGAGGACAATGATTTGACTGTATGCCTGGTATTTTCCAAAATGTCTTGTTGTATTTGCTTTCTCATGGCAATTGAAGACAGTAGAATGGGAAAGCCCAGAAATTTTTGTGGTTTTGATGTGAACGCTGAGGGTATGATGGTTCCCTTGTTAATTTTCCAAATTGAGGATTTCTGATAGTTAGTGTGAAGATTATATTGAATTGCATATTTATCCAGTATCTGTTGCAACTGTGGAAGGAGTTTTGTTGATGGCAGAAAGACAGTAACATCATCCACATAGGAGATGTGATGAATTTGTTTTCTCAATGCCGATATGTAAATTCCTGAGAGACTTTTCTCAATTTCTTTAAGCAGGGGGTCAAGGTAGGTTATAAAACAGAGGGTACTAAGAGGAGAGCCCTGGGGAATTGAAAGATGTGGTTTAAATCCAGGGGCAAGTTTTTCATCTAGAGATGTGAAAATAGACCTGTTTAGAATGAGATCGCCAATTATTCTTATACACACCTGTGGGACTGCATAGTTTTTGAGCGTTTGCAAGAGTTTTGCTGGCAGCACAGAGTTAAAAGCTGATGTAAAATCCAATTGTATCGCAATTGGCATAGACTTCCTGTACTGCCTAACAAATTCAAGCAGAAGCATGAAGTATCCTTTTCTGGCAAATTGGTTTGTTGAAATTCGTGTGAGCAATTGGTCCTGTATTTTGTCTTTGATGATGGCCTCAATCATTTTGATCAGTAATGGGGCCATAGATATGGGTCTAATATTTGAGAGTTCTGAAGGATTTAATTGATTTTTCATGTAGGGAACTAATGCTATCGGGTAGAGGTCAGGAATGATCTGGAATTCACCAGCAAGTACATTTATGAGCCTACATACGATTGGAGCAGTAAAATATTTAAGATGCAGAACAAAACGTGGTATTCCATGCAGTCCAGAATGGGTGTGATCTGAACATCCAAGCAATCTCTGTACAATCTGGTCCTCCGTGATGTTATGGTTTTCACTCTGCAACATCTCATCCCAGGTATCTCCTATTTCAAAATTGACGCTCTGCAATTTTGCTTTGAAATGTTCATGAATTTTATCAAGCATGGATGGCCCTCCATAATTGATGTTATTGATTGTGATGATGGAGGGAGTAGGACGCTTGGCTACACCAATTATCTAATGGATATAACTCCTGGTCCAATTGTGCTGACACATTTTTAAAATAAAAAGTAGATCTTATGAATACAAAAGTTGGCCACCCCTGTTATATATGAACTAATTTGTATGCAACTAAGTTTATTTGCATACTAATTCTGTTCTAATTTAATCTATAATTTGGGATGATCTCTCAAGTGAATTTCTAAAATAATTTTCTCCAATAAAGGGAATGTTATTAAAGTGAAGAAATCCATGCATATTTATAAAAATAACATTTTATTTAAACATTTCAGAATCATATTTATTTACCAACTTTTCTTGATTTAAAGATTTTATATTACTAATACATTTAATATTTTTTCAAAGTTCTTTTATTATCTTCACATTTTCTTATTCTGCATTTGATAATTTGACATTCGTTTCTTTATTTCTTTTCATATGTTTCCAAAAGTATTCACAATCCTTCCTCCCTGCACAATTAATTTACTCAGTTAACCTCTTAACAAGTTCTTAATTCTATTCTAGCTATTTTTATCTTACTTAAATAGCTATCTGACATATCTAATTTTTACTTCTTATTGTCTCATTTGTTTTTAAACACTTTTTTATCCTCTCTGCAAATGTTTTTTTTGTTTTTTTTTTTACACGTTTTAAAGTATTTTTTTCTCTCTTTTTATTTTGTTAATTTTATTACTTTTAAATAAATACTCAATTTTGCCACTTTCTTCACACTTCAGTCCACTCACTAATTTTGAAATTACCATTTTTCAAAACTCTTTCCATGGTATTTTTACATTTAACAATTTAACTCATCATTTATTTTCCATCCATCCATATTAACATTTTTATTTTTACAAGCTTCAGCACTTTACTCCTTAAAATATCCCTAATTCTATTAACATACATTTGTGATAACTATTGCATTCTAATTTCATCAAACAATTTGATTTTGATAGGTACTGACATCTAATGGCAGATTTTGTTATTAAAATGTCATCTCCTTTTTTTTTTTTGTATAACTTAATGAAATAAGTTTTTACAAAAAGATGATGAAGTATATGAATAATGCATGAAAGAATATTAGTGGTGACATGGTAATAGTAATTTTAATAAAGATTATACTTTTAAATGTATCTGGAAATATACAAACAATTTGAACACACATTGTATAAGCTTATTAATAATGATCATGCCTTTTTTTTATCTATTATTTACAGTTTAGAATTCATTAAATTAGTTAAAATATAGTTTCTTATTTTTAATATATTCTATAACTAATTCGACTTCATTTATATGCAGAAAAACCAATAAGATTATTTTGGCTTCAATAAGATTTCTGTTTTTATTTTCATTTAATTACTTCTAATAAAATTTATTCATTGATTTGATTATCATTCATTATAAACTCTTATAATGTTCTCATTATTAAATTAATTAAAAAAATTATTTTAAAATGTAATTCTTTAATTCCATTTCCTTTTTGAATAATCCAATGGAAAATTTGCCCTTAGTCTTCTATTGTGTATTTTGTAATTACAAATCATTTTCTTAATTTTTTAAATTACAATTATAAAATTAAATGATCCAAAATTTAAAAAAGTGAGTAACTTGTTTCAAAATATGTAGGTTTTATCTATTATTTTAGATATATTACATCATAACTATTGTAAATTAAAAACTTTTACTTTTTTGTGTTTTTTTTTAGTTTCGGTTATTACTAGAGACTTTATAATAATGATACTTTAGTGATTAAAATTATTAAAGAAGTTTAATAAAAGATTTAAAAGTTCATTTTGACATTCAATATTTATACAAGATGTGATAATTTAATTCCTGGAAATATTAAACAGGTATAAACAATTAACCAACAATGTTATTTGAAAGTACTTCAGAGATGATGAGATCATGTTCAAAGATAGTCAAATTTTGGTCTAACAAGTGAATCATTCATTATGACAATGCGCCAAACCAAAAAATCACTCATTGTGGGGCCAAACCAAAAAGTCACTCGTGAGAAACTTTTTGGCCAAAAAATCAGTTATACAACTAGATCATCCTGCTTATTCACCTCACTTAGTTACTTGTGATTTTTGGTTATTTCCAAAATTAAAAGCTGCTCTGAATTAATGATGATTTTTCATTATAACTGATATCCAAAAGAATACGACACAGTTGTTCAACAATATTTCTGAAAATGAGTTTCAGGTGTGCTTACAGAAATGGAAATGCCATTTTAATCAATGTATAGACACATAAGGGGACTATTTTGAAGGCGACAGTAGCCATTAGTGTACACTTCCACATGCCTATTTTATAAAAGTGCATTCTAGGAATTAAATTATCACACCTTATATATATAAAGATTCTTGCATGTTTATTGCATATAGACATGTTATTGCTGTTATTTAATTTCAAAATTTATTCTTTCAGAGAAAAATAAACCGAATTTCAGTGAAGATCCTAAAGATTATATTCAACCAGCTGAAAATGAAAATGTTAATTATAGTTTATGGACGTTAGGAAATTTTCAAATTTTAATTCGTTACAAAGTTCATGCTGTAGTTAGAGATATGCAAGGACAGGTAATTTTCTACATATGATTGTTCAAAGTTCTTTTTTATTTCAGGTTTTTTTTATGTTGGAAATATACAATAGCAAAATGAGTATGAAATTAAACACTGTTTTCAAATTATTTTCATAATGATTTGAATGTTGCACATTAAATGTCAGTTGTTTGGGTTTTTTTTTTAACTGCATTTGAAAAAAAAAAATTTTTTTTCCCAGAAGTCTGTATTCTTCAACAATCAACAACTTGAAAATTTTGTGTATCAAAAGGAATCAAAATGCATATAATAATTAGTGACTTTGATTGTTTGACTGTCATTTTTCATTCATTAATTATTTGTAATATGATAAGACTTTATAAAGCCAAATAAAGATTAAGAGTGTTTTTCCCAGTTCAATTGAATAAGTAATTAAATACTATGAATTGTTACTGGAGGAAAAAAGAAATAGTTTTAAAACATTTTTTTTTAAAAAATTGTAAAGCTAGCTTTGTGGATTTTTTTTATTTTTCCACATTTAAACACTATTGCAAAACTACTCTAATTTCTTTTCCATTTCTATTATTTTCTAATGGTAATATGTTACTTTTCATTAATCTAATAATATTTTAATATATTCATCATAACATGATTTTTATTACTGCTACTACTGCTTCCATCCCTGCCATCACCACAGAAGAGGAGTGTGGAATGCTGTCTTTAGTACTAATGGTGAGAAGGATCATACTTCTACAGATATCACATAAACAACAAGACATCACATGATATTAACTTATATATTGCTATTCATTACCAAATTCTTCTCATTATTTTTATGCCTACTAGTGTAAGATGCCAGGTGGTAGTGTTTAATAAATCCTTATCCATTTCTGTTCTATCTAAATGTCTCCAAAATAGTTTCTGTGTTATGCCTTTCATCAGTGAAGAGTTGTTTTTTTTTTTGAGGGGGGGGGTTGAACATTTCACTTGGATCTTCTTTGGATTTAATGAACTTTTTTTCTAACAGCCATTTTATTATTATTATTCTTTGTTATACTATTAAGCTACCAGTCCAAATTGTAAAACTTATTAATTTTATCAATCATCTACCTGCATAATTATATAATCTGAAATCAGTTCAGGTTCTATATATTATGGCGACCTTATTTTTTTTATATAACTTTAGGCACTCCTATTCTTTGGCTCGAATTGGTACCATTAAGAAATCGTGTGATCTTAACTTACACATTGCTATTCATTAGCAATTCTATTTTTTCTACTTTTACGATCATCTAATCATGTAATGTCTTAATGGTTCTGTTCCAATTCTTGCTAAAGAATAAAGTTGCCTAAGATTATAAAAAAAACTAAAGTCACTTTAATATTTAGAAATGCAGAAAAATTAGATTGTAATGGAAAAATTTACAATTTGTGCTGGTAGCTTTATTGTATAACAAAAATTAAAAAAAAAAAATATTGCTAGAGGAAAAATCTATTAGATTCAAAGAAAAGTCCAAATGCACAGTTCAAAAAAAAAAAAAAAAATCTAAACAACTTCATATTGATGAAAGCGATAAACTAGAAACTGATCTGGCGATATATGGATAATACATCAATTGATAATGATTTATTAAACCTACCATTTGGCATCTATTGATTACTAAAGCTGACATTAGAGAGCATGAAATTAATGAGAATTAAAGAATTTGCTAATGAATAACTTCTACAGATATTGAGCTCATTGTTCTCTATGAAATATTATAACCTTATCTTTATTATTACATTGCAAAATCCATATAATATTAATACCATCTATATTCTTTATTACTTTTTATAATGCTTTTTTACAATCCACTATTAACAGTTTCAATTGCCCCAACAATCTTCTTCAGAACTTCTACTTAAGTGTGAGCTATGTGATAACTTTGTCAGATTAGATTACCTAATTTCTTAGTTCTGCAGTAAAAATTAGATAATTTAGTTGAGGAGAAAAATGCTAACAATTTAAGAGTGACTTCAATTTTTCTGATATGGATACATTTAATTTAGCCATAAACTCTTCATGGAATTTTATCACAATTAAAGAAGAGGTTTGATAGTATGATAAGAGAGGACAGCTTGAGACAGTTTTCAAGATGCTACCAGTAATCCACTGATTAACACAATATAAAATGATACTAATCTTATTACTTTTATCAAGGACTGTTTTTTTTTTAAATTATCATTCAAAGGCAGATATTTGATACTTATTGTGAAGATTTAATAAGCTTCTAGTCCAAATGCAGGAAGGAAAGCAAAAAAAGTTAAAATTGTTCTCTTAACTGAATAATATCTAGTTGTAATATTCATTATTATGAGACTGACTATCAAGAATAGAGTTATCTAATAAAAAATTAATGTCAACATATATTCCTGGAATGCTCATGTTCTATTGAATATAAATCTATTATATGAAAGAAGGTTAATTTGGGCTTGGAGATGGATTTATTTAATCACATTCTTATTATATATGTTAAACATTTGTAAATATTTAAATAATTGTCTTATAAAGATTCAATTCGGGAAATTTACTGAAATTTAATTGCAATACTTACTATTGAATACGATATACTTTTATAAATAATATTCTTATACTTAGGAAATTAAAAGAATGTAATATATTTAATAACTTGTATAAAGTTAACAGTTGAATTTTTCAGTTTTGCTACCGTTCACAATCATGTTGTCAAAATCATTACAGATGATGATGATAATTACAAGTTTGTTTGTTTTTTTTTTGCTTTTGAAATATTAAAATCAGAACTTCACCATTCGAATAAAAAAATGGTTGCTTGATTTAGAATAGTCAAGCTTCTCTAACCGAATCACTTCCTGTTAATTATAATTTATTTAGTCAGTTAATAACCAGAAATAAATCTCTAAGTTCAAATAATTTATTAATCATTGCTATTGGTAACATCAGTGTCACCATCTGTAAAAAATTAATTTTTCATGAATTAAAAAGCATTATATTAATTCAAGGCAAAACTCTCCATACAGTATCAATATGTGCTAGTATAAGAGATGGTGATCATGTGATCACATTAATTCGTAAGAAAGATAGAATTATTGTAATAGTATTGTAAACCTAAGTAGATCACTATCTGCCAAAAATTTTTGGTTATTCATTTTGTGAATTCTGAATGGAAAATTCAATATCTCATATCTTAGGTATAGGAACTCAAGAAATATAAAATGTTAGACCTTTTTACAGATAAAACCAACTTCAAATATGGAGACTGGTCAAACGTATGAATGAATTTCATATGAATATTTTCCTTATTTTATATTTCATGGGATTAGTATGTATTAACATTCTTAATATTGTACATTAAATCTGAGCTTTTAAGAATAATTACAATCCAAGATCATTGTGTACATACTTATAAGCTAAGCAAAATCATAAGTGCTAGGTGTTGATGACATCATTAAAATATTCAGAAGTTATTATAGTATTATTTTCATTGATAATACTTCAATTTTAAATCTCTAAGTAAATCAAGTTTATGACCACTAAATTAATGGAATATTTCCAATCTGAAACTAATCAGTATAATAAATTATTATTTTTTAACTCATCTGGAGTTTAGGACTTCAATTTTTTTCTATATAATCTTGTTTTCTGCTGAATGTTTATTCTCATCTCACGACTTTGCAACTTATTCATCTACAATTTTCTGGATTATTTTTGGTGTATGATCCCCGTTTTAGAACCTTTCATTTGTACATATATTTTTCATTTCATAGTATATAATCCATTCATTCCATCCTTGACCAGGTTTCATTTGAATCGTTTTTTACATGTTTTTGCCCCCCTTGATTACAAAGTATGACAAAGCTCCAAATTCTAATTACCTCAGAAGACTATTGTATGATTTAATACAATACATTAATTCAAAAATTTCTGACCTGGTTAATCCTATCCCTTAGATATTTAGTAATCTAGTTACTTCAGTGATTTAATAATTGTTGATCTAAAATTATGCATTCAATTTTGATTGTAGAAGGAAATAAATTATATTCTTCCTGACATTATTATTGTTTGTTGTCTTTTTTCTAACAAATTTGTTAATATCTTCTGACTGTGTGCAATGTTCTCCATTTATACACATCGAAAAGTTTTAAGGATAAAGATTTAAACAGTTTTTGATTATTTTATGGCTGATATCAGTTTAACTTATTATTATTATGTATTATCATTTGGTTTGATTTTTAGGATACTCAAAGGCATTGTAATATTGTTGGACTTCATCTAAGTGTGGTCATCCTCTTCTTTTGGGGCATTGTACTCTTTTTTAATGAATTAGAACATCTTATGATATGACCAAAATAAGACAATTTCAACTTAGTTGTATGCACTTCAAGCAAAAGTTCAGTTCTATCTGATCAAGTATCCATTTGTCCATATTCCTTGCTGTCCGTAGTCTTCTTAAAAGCTTTGACATGACCACAGTATAAAAGTGTCATTTTTTATTTCTTGTTTCTATTTTGACTAAATTTTAAGATTATAACATGAAAATTGTTTACATGATAAAAGCTTTTTAGGAACATCAATTGTAAATGCAAAATTAGTTGTAATGAACTGCAAAATTAAAATAGTAGTGCTTTTTTTTTTTTACTATAAAAAATAATCAATGTATTTATCACTCAGTGTTTGAAGATCTGTCTTTGAATACTCCATCTATCTGGTTCTATTTCTGAACAAATAGCTTTAACTTTATTTTTAATATTTCTTATACTTGATTATTTATGGATACATTTTATTTTCATGTCTATATGCCTTGATCACTTACTGTTTTGTTTTGTTTTTTGTATAAAAAAAAATAATTGTCATCTCTTATTGTACTTTTCTTGGATTTTTAATATTCTAATTTTATCATTTGATTAATTATTTATTTAAGATTTGATGCAAATAATAATTGGAACTTTGACCAATATAATAATAACATATGAAACTCCTTACTACATATGGAGTTTAATCTATGGTTGGAGTTTTTAAAATAGTGTGTTTGTTTTCTATAATAAACTCATAACAAATCTGAAAACTTTAGAATTAGATTGATTCATTATACAATTGATTTTTTGGTAATAGTATGAATACTGAACCCTACAGTCTGATTGCGTTCTTTTTCGCTCAATATATTGATTCACAGGCTGTCTATTTGTTTACATAATATTACGGTAAAAGATTTTTTTTTTTTCAGCCAGTTTTTATTATTTTTTTATTGGGAACGGTAAACCACCAAAGTTTTTTTTTATTACATAATATTACGGTAAAAGTTTTTTTTTTTTTTTTTTGACCGGTTTTTAATTTTTTTTCGTCAGCAACGGTAAACCACCAAAGTTTTTTTTTTTTATTCCACCTGGGGTTTTTTTTTTTTGTTTTTAATAAACAAATACTTTGTTTTTAGATGGTCTAGGGATGTTGGTTTGTTTGTAAATTAACGACTAACTGTCCACAGGTTTCTTTACATAATATTACTTATGGTAAACCAAATTTTTTTTTCACACGGGTTTTTCTTTTGGTTCGTTTTTTTTAAGAAACAAACACTTTGTTTTTAGATGGTGTAAATTATCGATTAACGCTCCGTTGGTTTGTTTACACAAACATACGGTAACAATTACTTTGCTGTTTTTAGATGGTGGAAGGGGGGCGGGGTTGGTTGTTTGCTTTTAACTTATCTTCTTTTTTTTTTGTTTGATGTTTTGATTTGCTGAAAGCCTTCAACAATTCAGTACTTTTGAATAAACCAACATTTGGTTTTTTAGAGGGTGGAGGGGAGAGGGGTTTTGATTTTGAATTGTCTTTTTTTTTTTTTGTTAATTTATTACGAGGCTTGTTTTTTGTTTCAAATCTTTACGCTACAGAAAGCTTTATATGATAGCGAAAAGTTCTTCATTAATTTTTTGGGCCTTTAATTTTAAAAAAAGACATAAATAGTTCGTTTTTAAAGAAGACTTTTTTTTTTAGCCAGGGGAGGTGGGGTGGCAGGTAAGGTTTGTTTTGATTTTTAATTATCGACTTCTTTTTGGATTTTCTTTTTGAATTATTTTATTATGTTACCGCACAGTTCTTTATTATTATTATTTTTTTTTTTGGTGGGGCCTTTTGAATAAACTCTTAAACACTTCTTTTTTTTTTTGTATAATAAAATATTACCTACTTTAACTGTTAATGAAACTTATCAAATATTACTTACCTACTTTATAATCATGTGAACAACAAAAACAACAACAAGTTTCCCCATAAAATAATTTATTGAATCAAAAAGAAACGAAACTTTGGACAAGTTGTGAAGCAAAACAAGTAAAAAAAAAAAACACCATTCACGGGGGCATAAAAATCAGCAGCCAAAAGTAACACACAACTAAAATAACAGGGAAGCCTCAAAGCTGTAAGTAACAGGATTTTAGAGCCTTCGAACCAACTTCCCTTACGCAGACCTACATAGGTACGCTTGCAGAAGTTTCTTTTTCTGGGGAAATACAATATTGTATGTCCACTTGTGTGGTCGGCCGGCAATTCACTCAGCTTCGACCAATTCAGACAACTTGCAGACATTTGACAGTCTCGCATGGATTAGTGCGTAAACGGGCATTTGCGTGCGAAATCGGAAAAAAACTGCTGAAAAGAAGAACCTTTTCAAGTTGTGTGCAGTTCAAAAGCATAGGGAAGCGTGATGACATGACAATTCTTAATATGGAATAGTAATTCCATTACACTTTCTAAAAAATTTCCGACAATGAATTTTTGCAGAGTTTCGTCTCTTTCAAATACGGCCACCATCAAATCAGACTGTAGCGAGAGTTCAAGAGCGCTCACTTGACGAATACTGTCACGATGCAATGGGCGTAGTATTTCGTTACTTAATTGTAGAATACATCACCCTCAGGCAGCCTGTTACAGCTCATAAAACACCTCTTCTACTATTAGCTGTAAGTTAAGGCCGTTAAAATGGTATATTGGTGTGCGTTTTGTGAAAAAGAGCGCCATCAGATGGTGTAGGGTTCAGTTTTCATACTATTACCGATCTTTTATATGTGAAGCAAATAACTCACTTTCATTCATATTTTTAAATGTATTTCCCCCCCCCCCGTCTTTTTTAATATTTCTAATATTCTTATTTTTGTTAGTTTAGATTGGTGTATTAAATGAGCTTGAATATTATTTTATGATTGTAATATCTCATTATATTGTGAATTAATATTAAGAATAATGCTTTTTTACATGTTAATAGTATGAAGTTAGACTGTAACCTTTGCACCAGGTTCTAATTAAGTCTAAACATTGGTTTTAATTTTTAAGTAATCACTTAAATAGCAAATTGACTTATTAAAGAATAATCATTATTAATGTTAACAGTGATATAATTCAATATAAATTAAGTCTCACCAAATGGGAAATATTTTGTGGATTAAGATGAGACACTAAGGCAATAAAAATAAATAAAGAATTACTTAAGTCATTTACATTTTGCAGATTAAGTTGTTGTTTACGAGAGCTGCCAAATAAAAAGAAGCAAGCAGAGCCAAAGATAACTTCTACAAAACTAAAAGTAATATTCAATAGCTTGTCATCAAAAAAAAAAAAGATTAATAGCAATAAATTAAAAATCAACACCTTTGATATATAGGTTTCATTTATTAACACAAATAGAAAATTAATGATATAATTAAACTTGGGGTGTTTTTGGCAGAATTGGTTTAATATTAAAAGGAAAGTTGTCTATATTCTTGAAAATGAAATTTTTGATAAATATAGATTTACTAATGTTTATTTATGTGATGTGAGCCTTGGGCTTCAAATCTCACAATGAAGTATGTAATATAGGGTATATGAGCACAGACTTTCACACCACCCACCTCTCTCCAATCTATCTAATAACACCGATACACCTAAACACATATATGCTGAAAAGATAAATAATCACCAATATATGTATTTCATGCTAAACCAGCAATCATCAGTTGGTCCAGACTATCATCTTTACACACATATATAGCATAAGTGCTCAGATATATATTAAGATAGACTATCCTCATAGTTTAATGGACAGGCTTCAATCCACTCCACACTCCAACTCTTCAACCGTCCATCCAATTGAAAATCTGATGATGAAATGCTCAAAGGCCACCGATGAAGTATGGTAAAATATAGATTTGGAATAAGAAGGAGGATGAAAAATGAATTACATGAATAAGAAAGCAAGCAGATATTTACATCATTGGGATAATTAAGAGATTTAAATGGTTGTAGGCTGAACATATTTTGTAGAAAAAATGTAATATCTTAACCTTGAGTGACGAATAAGATAAGATAGTTTTCTGGAATCATATAGAGAAGTTGTACATAATTGGATTAGGCATGGAGAGGTCTTCATTCTACCATAGATTTATAATGGTGGGATATAATGATGATGATTATGTCAGAATGTAAATTGTTATCATTTTGTAAACTATTCTTTATAAATAAAAAAAGGAAGTAGTTGTTCTTTTGTACATGATGCCTATTTATAACCATTTTCTGGACAATTGGAATCTTAAACTGGATTCCAAGAGATTGTAAAAGAACCAGAAAGAGACCACATGTGAGATGGATGGATGAAATAAGAAAGTGTGGAATAGTGATGTGGAGAAGAGAAACTAAAGATCGGAGAAGATGGTTTGACTTTGGAGAGACATTCATCCTGCAGTGGATTGATGATGATGATGATTAAAGAAACATTTTACTAGAAATAACAAAGTATATTTTTTTGTTTTCAGATTGAATTTTTTTGCATTAGTTTTGCAAAAGATAAAAGTCAACTTTCACACTTTTTTTTTGACTTTGTTAGCACTAGCTATAAAACCAAAGATGATTTATGGATATGAAATTTAAACATTTGTCCTCTCAGCACTGAGGCAGCCAACGTTCTTAGCAATAATTCATAGCTTATCATTTTTAATTTTCTTTTATGAATATTTGTATTCAGTAAAAAATAACTACATTTATGCATATTAATAGAATTACAACTGTTTATCTCTGTCATTGACTTGTTTTGCTTTCAAATACAAATTTGTGATAACATTTCAGTATTATTTAAATGATTGACATGTAGAAGCCTAATGTTTATCGATTTTCCATTCCATAAATGTATCTTCTGTATTGGATTATTACAACTAATATATTCCGATTCTAGAACCATAAACCTAGTAGAGAAAATGATTGCTAATTAATGTATTATAAATGACTTTTAAAAGTTAGTGCTTCTGATAAGGAGTGTAATGTGATTTATTTTCTCAAGTTTTACAATAGTCAGATGTTCTTTTATTGGGATTAGATTATTCACCATTGAATAAGAGCTTTTAATATTACTTCTTATTAAGACAAAAAGTTCTCAATATTTAAAGAGATATTAATAAGAAATTTTCTTGATAATGATATTGATCTTGATAACATTCATTTATTCTTTATAATATATAAATAATATTCTTATGTAGTTTTTGTTGATAAGTATTTATCCTATACTTATAATATTTCAGGGTATTCATTATTGCGCATTTATGTTATATGTATTTCAATTATTATGCATTATAAATTACAGTTGTTAGGAAAAAAGTACCTTATTTTATAGTCAATCAATCAATCAATAGTAGTCTGTCTAAAGACAGGTCCAGAGAGTAGTCACTACATCAGTTCATCCATTCTTCCATTCCATTCTCTTCCTTGCCCACTTCCTCAATTCCACATAACCCCTTCCATCTCTTATATCATCCAATAATGTCAATCTCTTCCGTCCTTTCTTTTTATTTCCACTCACCATTCCTTCCAAAACATCTTTCATTAAACTATAATCTTTTCTTAGTATATGTCCAATCCAGTTTCTCTTTCTCTCTTTGATACTTTCAATCAATCTTCTTTCCTCATTAACTCTTTTCAAAACTTCTTCATTTGTTATTTTATTCACCCAACTGATTTTTTTCCATTTTTCTTCATGTCCACATCTCAAAAGCTTCCAGTCGTTTCTTAATTCTATTACTCAATCTTAATTCTATTACTCAATGTCCATGTCTCACAACCATACATTAATACACTCCACACATAACATTTAATTAATCTTTTCCTTAATTCTCTTTCCATAGGTCCACAAAATATCTTCTTTCTTTTTACAAATGTTACCTTTGCCAATGCTATTCTTCTTTTAACTTCATCTTAACCAACAACCCAAATATCTAAATCCCTTCACCTGTTGCACCATGTCATCATGGATTTCAATTTGCAGTCTTTTTGCATCTCTCCCTATCCATAAACACTTAGTCTTTTCAATATTAATCTTCATTCCATATGCCATACATCCTTCTTCCAATTTATTCAACATATTCTGAAGATCCTTTTCTTCCTCAGCAATAAGAGCCATATCATCTGCAAATCTTATACATTTTTATTTTATAGTATTAAAACAATTTTAACTGAAGTTTAATTTTTTTATTATAAAAAAGTTTTTTTTCATGAGAAATAGAAGATTCATTATATATATAATATTTAAATACAAGTATATTGTCTATACTAAACTTAATGTAATTAGAAGGGGCTTGAACTCAGACTTTCAAGTACCCTACAGCTATGTTAATACATTTTATACAACTGACCCACATGACCACATATATGTGCAAATGATAAATATACAGAAGAGGGATGGGCAGAATACAGGCTGAATATGTAATATTTAAATACATGTATATTGTCTATACTGAACTAAATATAATTAGTAGGGACTTGAACTCAGAACTTCAAGATCCCTACAGCTAGCCAATCCATCTTATACAATTGACATACATGTGAAAAAAATAAATGACCTCCAGTATATGTATTTCATGCTGAACCAGCACTCATCAGTTAGTCCAGATCACCATCTCTCACACATATATACAATTGGTGCTCAGTTTATATTAAGATAGCAAATCTTCTCCACCCTCCAACTCTTCAGCCATCCATATCATTGAGAATCCAAGGACAGAATGCTCAAAGCCCTTGTTGATGCTAATATTATTGTAATATCCATGTTGATTTCAAGTCACTCTGACCCCTCACATATAGGACAATATTGTCTATTTAAATGTACAGAAGAGGGATAGGCAAAATACATGGTGAATGTGTAATATTTAAATGCATGTATATTACCTATACTAAACTTTAATGTAATTAGAAGGGACTTATTCAGACTTTTAAGCTTCTTACAGCTACCCAATCCATCTTATACAACTGATACACCTGATCACATACATGTGAAAAAGATAAATGATCTCCAATGTACCAGAAATATGTATATTGGAGATCATTGATGTTTTTAACATGTATGGAGTCATGTGTATCAATTTGTATAAGATGGATTAGATAGCTGTAGGGAGCTTGAAAATCTGAGTTCAAGTCCCTTCTAAATACACACACACACATATATATATATATATATGCTAGGAATCATTTTGTCTCTCACACAGTATGTACCCAAAATATTCATTTTTAGTAATGATATTGTAATGTGTTCTTTTGGTAAATTCTAGCAGTTAGTAGAATAATAGTAAAAATTGATAAAGACTTATCTCATCATTTTTATGTGTGTGATAGTATCAATGTGGCCTTATAAATTTAATTATGTCTTATTTTTTTGTGATATAATTGGGTAATATTTGCAATTTTTAAGATATCAGTTCAGATTTTTTTTTCTTTTCTTGAAAATTGTAATATTGAATTGCTAATTATTTTAAAATGTTTTTTTTATTAAATCTTGTATAATTATAAAAGTATAAACGTTAACTCAGACTAATGGAATCATAAATATACGAGACCATGAAGAGAAAAGCTTTGAAGACGCGTAATAGTCGAAAATCGGCTAAGCACATACTGTTTTAAAAAAAATCAAAAAAACAAAACAAAAAACAGACTTTATGAAAGCTTTTCTCTATATGGTTTTCGTATATTTAAGATTAAATCTTGTATAATTTTTTTAAATAACTGGTCTTTTTGCAAGCACATCTATTGTTTTTTGATAAAGTAAATCATTGAATGAACAACATTTCATTGCTTTAGAAAAATACAGAATTAAGATTTTAAAAGTTTTATTTCCAAATGTTAAAATTATATATATATTTTTTTATGAATCATTATCTTTCATTAGTTATTAAGTTGTTGTTTTTTTTAATCTATTGATGGTGTAATCAAGGGTATTCAGGTCATGGTAAAATATTGAAGAATATTTGACTTTCCTTTTTATGTATAAAATTTTTATACCTAGTCAATTTTAAAGTGTAAGCTATGCTCTTAATTATTTTAAAATTGGAAATAGATCTTCCTTCACTTAGTAACAATATACATTACATTAAACCAATGAAATTACTTTAAATTGCAGAATTAAACACATTACTAACGTATACTATAGCTCATATTACATTGTCAGTAGTGTTCATCTTTTGTCTACTCATGGTTGAATATTTAAAAATATTTGTGAATAATGTATTTGTTTATGGGTTTATTTTTCTAATTATGAATTTATATATGTTTAATTATTTAGATTAGGCATATCCATTTTGTTCCAAAAATAGAGTACCAACCATTCTATGGAGGTGAAACTGTTACTCGTGATGAATGTGCCAAGCAGTGGATATCAGCATATATTAGAAAAAAATGTAAAGTAGTAAGAGGTAACTACTTGGTATATGAAAAATTTATACAAATTAAAAGTAAAATGAGGTAATTCTATAGTAATTTTGTGAAAGCTGAGAATTAATCCTGCAGAAATGTATTTTCTGTTTAATAATTATATATGTTGTTAACTTTTCTTAGACAAATTATAATTCAATTGAATTATAAGTGCTAGGAACGCTTACATCTAAGCATTCATAGGGCTTACAATTCATTTGAATTCCTATTTAATAGTGTTTTTCAAGATTTAATTGTCAAAAAAAGCCAATTTAAATGAAGTCTGCTGGTACTCTGTGTACGGAGATACTACATTACAAATTAAGTACTGAAATTTTTTTATCTAAAACTTATATGAATGTTTAATATATAATATTTAACAAAAAACAAACACACAATGATATATTCTAATGTGAATGTAATTGTAAAATTTAATGCATAATTTCACAAGAAAACAATGCAAACTAATGTTAACATAATGTTAAAATTGATTCGTAATTTTCTTTAAAAAATGCAAATTAATGAAGTCATAATTTTTTTTAAAAAGTAACACTATATATGTAATGAATAATTTGTAAAAAAAAAAAAAAGATGTATATGTGAATGTAATTTTAAAATTTAATGTGTAATTTTACAAAAAAGCTATAAAAATTAATATTTGTTGTAACATTTACAAAACAAAATACTGATGAAATATATTTTAACATGTAATGCACATTTTTTTTTTTTTAAAAAAAGCTATTGGAAACATAATTTTATAAAAAAAAACAAAAACAATGCATTTGCATGAAAATGAGTAACTTTTCACAAAAGCATTGCAAACTAATGGAAAACAGAACATAATTTTAAAATTTATGGCATCATTTTATATGAAAACAATGGAATAATTTTATAAAACACAAAAATATATATATATTCCCACATTACATTATTTGTAGTGAAAAATTGTATTAATGTTTTTGATGAATACTATGAAGAGATCTTGATCGCTTCTGGTCTGTTGTGATATTTTCTGGTGATATAATCCAAATGAAAGCTTTTACTGATGACTGACATGCAACGTCCAATTGCTTTTCATCTTTACTTGATGGCATGGAGACTGAAGTTTGCGAAAAGATGACATTTGTGTTTCATCCAAATAATATTTATGATAATACTGTATTACTTCGAATCTTTCTAAAATTTGGACCATTAAAAGAGGAATGTGTCTTAAATTCAAAGCAAAAATTTTGAACAAATTATTTTTTCAGTTCTTTGCTTTATGCTCTACATGCATCTTGTATTATAATCGTTTCCTGTGTAGAATAGCATGTAAAATCTTTTTAGTCAATATGGCTTTAACTCTTTCTCACACTATTACTTTTAACATTATTTTACTTGGTATTTTATTGAGAAAAGTTTACCGAATAATCTTTAGAATATTTTTTACAACTAACAAATCAATATAACAATGAGATAAGAACCTGCCTTCCAAGATGCTGATTGTTTGTTTGTTGTTCTCTACACAAGAGAGTGCTTGTCAAAATTTTGATAATTCTCACATTTCTGTTATGATTTTTAAAGTAAAAACGAATGTTATAGAATTTTTTAATGTTATTTTGCCTTTGTTGACAATTCCAATGTTTTTGTTTTGAATTTCAAAGTGGAAATGAATGTTTTAGAATCATTTTTACACATTTGAAATTTTTTTCAGAAAATATTAGTAAAAGTATAAATTATTTTAGAAGAATGATTCCGATTTTGATAGAATAATATATTTTTACATGAAAGCAAATTGATAAAGAAATTATAATGTTTGGCTACATTTAAATGGCTTGATGATAATGTACCTGATTGAACAGGGAAGCTGAGAATTCAAGTTCTGAGAGTGAAGATGTAGAAAGTGAAAGTACTATTAGGTGAGTTTATTGTATTTATATTAATTTCCTATTTAAGTTCATTCTGAAGAAATGGTATTTATATTATTATCAGGAATTGATGTCAGTTTGACAATATCTAATAATAATAATAATATATTGCATGCAGTTCTTTGGGAAGCTATCAATTTATGACTGGCATTTACGATTCTGTTTTCCTTTTGGTGATATTAAAATCAGCAGGATATTTTATGGAATGTATTTTTACAAAGCAAGCAATCTCATCTAATAATCAAATTAGTTTTAAACATTATTTTCATTTGTATTTTCAATATATATGTATAAAAAAAAAAATCTCTTCATAAACAAACGCAAGATAAATTTCAATGGTATTTCTGAAACTTGTCTACTTTTATTAAGTAGCTTAAACTGAAATTCCAATTATACTGTTTTTGAGCTGAAAACTTTGATAGTTCACAATATATTTCAACTCATTAACTCAACTTTTGGATGCAATCCATCTGATTTAATGGCTCACTTGACTTATTCATTAAGTGTCATTTCAACTGCTGATATTATTATACTACGATTTTATTTTTTTAATCTTTATTACTATATAATTCCAAAATGAATTTCATATCTTTGGGACTTATTTTTTCTATACTTTTCTTGTCATTTCACAGCTATATTAACAAATGTTATAGTTAATTCTTATTCAACAAATGACAGTAAAATTATTAAAAATTTAATGTTTGATTGTATATAATTATATTCTTAAAATATATTAATGATACTTTCATTATTTATGTGCTGATTTATTTCCACTCCTGCTTAAACAAACCATTCTTAAGTCACTTTTATTCATAGTTATAATTCCATATGTGAATCTTAACTCTTATTCAATTAATTATATTAAAATCATTAAAATTTAAAGCTATCTTTTTTTTTTTTTTTAATGATAAAATCACTTTCTATATGTATTTAATTAAAGTAAAAGGCTGAAAACCTCTTGCATACGCTTTTAGAATGCTTTTGCGACAGCCAATAAGATGTAATGATGACTATATAGAGAGCTTTTAAGTTGCAACACAAGACAGAGATTTTATAAGAAAAAGGTGGTTCCACCTTTCTCTTTACTTAAATTCCTATATATATAAACCAGTCTGAAATATTTTCGTGCCATTTCATGATTATATTTCTCTGTGTTATCAATAACTTATTAAATAAGCAATGTTAAAATTGCTTCTAAGCTTATGGTTCAATGAAGTGAGTAGCTGACTCGAGCTTAAAAAATCTTGGTTGACAATTAGAGAAGGATTGAATAGAATGTTGTCTTATCAAATTTATTTACACAGTTATTTCCAAAACATAATTATTAATAATAAGATATAGTAAAAGTTACAGAAGAAGCTAATTATATTAATTTAAAGTAAGATACGTTTTTTAAAAGAGTACTGAATTAAAAAATGTTCTTAAGTTTTAAAAAATAAGAAGAATAAGAACTATCGTTGGAAAAAATTATGATTGTAAATATGTAAATAATGTTACTAAAACATAGTACGAAAATTTCAAATGTATGGGAATTCCGCACATTCAATTATTTTAAGAGAGTCATTCTTAATTATTATTATATTCCTTCTTTCTTGCATTCATTGACTTTTCTCAATAGAAAATTTACTGTTGAATTGCTGCTTTTTTATTCTTAACATTTGCATTCTGTTTTTGGTTGAGTATCCATATCTTCTAAGATTTTAAAATGGTATTTAAATTTTAAATTAAATTCCTTAGAATATTTCTGAAAGTTGGAGATGTCAACTGTTATTACTGTCTTTCTTACTCAATTTACAATAGATGAAGCTCGAGTAAAGAAAGGAAAATTATTCTTGTTCACTGTAGCTGAAAAAATTAAATAATGTTGTTTTGATATTAACATTTTTAGGAAGGACAAAAGTTGTCTACAATTACCATTGAATTGAGTTTATTGAAGAAATCTAGATAATTGTACAAGCAAATTATTTTGGGTTCAAAACATTAGGGTTTTAAATTTCAGGCTATTATAAATAATTATAAAAAAGGAGTTAAATATGGATGCCAGATGTTATATAAAGAGCTCGCAAATGAGCTTTTAACAAGCTTTGCAGAATATGCCCAACCCCAGATCAGTTTCTGCTACTGGCTTCCTGAGTGAGGTGCTAGAATATTCAAGCATTAGATTGAAAATACCAGGACAAGCCCAGCATTTTATCTAATGGATAACTATTAAGTAGAAAATCTGAAATTTTCAGACATTCATACGTCTTCCAATCCATCTATCTAACTTAAATAGCTATATGGGACTGAACCAAGTTCATATACACCATATATTAATAGCTTTAGCAATATAAAATCGCCAAAGCCTTAATAAGCAAAAAATAAAATTACAAAGAAATCAAGTCATATGTGACATGGCCTAATTTAACAAGCTTGTATTGAGCTCTTTATATAACATTTGTAATACAAGCTTGTTAAATTAGGTTATGTGACATGATTTGATTTCTTTGTAATGGATGCCAGATGTATTTCCGCTATGATTAAAGCTTTGAAACATCACGTAAACTCTAGATTTTATCAAATTCTAAATAGTATTTATTTAATGTGATAATAAATATTTGAAAACCAGGCCCTCTTCACAAACCTGGAGCTTAATTGTAAATATAGGGGATTTGAACTCAGACTTTCAAGCACCCTTCAACTATCCACACTATCTGATACAACTGATACACTTGACCCCACATATGTAGAGAAGATAAATAATCACCAATATACATAGTTCGTGGTAAATCAGCACTCATCAATTGGTCCAGATTATCATTTCCCATTCATATATACAATCAGTGCTCAGTTTTATATTAAGATAGCAAATCTTCATACTTTAATGGACAGGCTTCAATCTACTCCAACCTCAAATTTTTCAGCCATCCATATCATTGAAAATCTGATGATTGAAAGCCCAAATCCCATGCTGATGCCAATATTATTATTAATACTGAGCACTGATTATATATATGTGTGGAAGATGATAATCTGGACCAACTGATGAGTGCTGGTTTAGAACGAAATACGAATATTGGTGATTATTTATCTTTTCTACATGTGTGTGGTCATGTGTATCAGTTGTATGAGATAGTGTGGATAGTTGAAGGGTGCTCGAAAGTCTGAGTTCAAATCCCCTATACTTATAAAAGTTTTATTGAAATAGTAGATAAAAATACAATAATTATTAATAGTGTATCATTTTAGCAAGAGCTTTATGATAGTTTGTCTCATTTACCAAACTATTTATATCAAATTCAAAGCTTGTAGTTGTCAATCATTGTATTGGCTGCACAAACCCTCACCATAGGTCGCATTTAGCTTATAGGTCTTGTTTGGATAGTTTTTGTCTGCATTAGAGGGATCAGTTATTTCATTTAATTCAAAATATACAGGAATATTCTAACTATAACAGTAGGAATAAAAAAATATATATATAAAATATCCCAAATAATTTTTGTTATTGTTTAAATGTTCATATATATGAAATGTATTATTATGAAATATTTATATTTTAACCATTTAAGAAGGAAAGAAGTGGATATAAATTTTATTTTTTTCTTGTTATTGTTAATAAGAAAGTGTGATTTTTGATCATGTTTTAAGTAAACAAGATTTTATAATAGTTACTTATTTATTTATGTTAAAAATAATTTGTAATTACAATTTTTTTCCTTATTGTGCGTTTTAATTAAACATTTTCAAAGTCTCAAGACTTTTTTTTTAAAAAAAAAAAGAATTTATTTCCTAACGTAAAAAATGAGGAAATGAATTTAAATTAAAAAATACTTTTATTTTTTACATCTTTTCAAAAAAATGTAGCACACAACTTATCTTGAATATCTCAGGTGTCCTACTTGTACACACCCTATCCTTTAAATGTGCAAGTTTCTCAATGTCACATGATTGATTTAGCTGCTTGACAATACCTAAGAAAGGGAAGATCTTGATAATTGCTTCAAGTCACATTCTAGATAAGGACAAATGGTCATCAACCTTAAAGTGAATATTTTAAATCTATTCAGGAAGTTGGTAAACTTTTATAAATAAACCGCAAGTATCCAAAATGATTATTATTCTAATTTGATTAAGCAATAAACAAATTACAGTTTTTTGTTTTTATCTCCTTGTAATAAAAAAAAAAAAGATAAAAAAAATTAATATCTGTATGTGACTGTCTACAGTTAACTCTAGAATTAATATTTTCTCATTCAATTACTAATAATAGTTTGTGTTAAATACTAATATTTAAATTTTTCATATATCCTATCTTGACACAACACTTCCATTTTGGGGGTCTGTTGTTCAGTTATCTTCTTATACAAGAGAAATAATAATGATAGAAAAAATATAGAAAGCAGAAGTAATAAAAAAAAAAGTAATTTTTCCAAATTATAAAGGCTGGGAGATAGGGATTGCTTTTTTGTAGCTTTATTTATTTCTAAAAATGCAATATTTTTTGGATTCCAAGAGATTCTGAAAGACCCAGAAAGAGACCACATGTGAGATGGATGGATGAAATAAGAAAGTGTGCAAGGGTGACATGGAGAAGAGAAACTAAAGATCGGAGAAGATGGATTGAACTTGGAGAGACCTTCATCCTGCAGTGGATTGATAATGGTTGGTGATGATGATGAATATTTTTTGTTCATTTTTTTATAATCATTTGGAAATCGATGTGGTGCCATATCTTAACACAATCAAATATATTGTTTTATGGCATCACTTTGATTGCAAATGGTAAAGGTATTTCATTGATTGTTACAATTTTTAGCCACTTTCAATCAATTGCAGAATGAGGTACTTATATATTAGTCTGGTGATAAAAGTCGTTGTTGAAAACAAATGTGTATATTTGATTCGGTTAGGGTTCAGGATCGGCTGAACCAATAGGACACCCAGATAATCTAACCCACTTACGGGGGGGGGACGCGGATTAATTTTGTCCAAAGAGTGGGTCTGGGTTCTCAATAAATGGAGTTCTGGCTGGTCTGTACATGGATGGGGTCTGAGGGGAGTAGTTTGGGGACCTGCCAGTCAGGTTGAGAGTTGTTTCTTCCACATAGATTTCACCTCGAAGGGACGGTAGTATCCCCCTGATTGACTGTCCTTTGATCTGAATTAATATACCAATAACACCTCATTTATTGTATAAAGTGGTTGGACAGCTTTGAGCTACTGCCCAATTGTACAATATCAGTGTACCATTGTAATCTCATTGGCCCATTGCTGCAGGTGACAGAATGTGGTACCTGCAAGATTTGATATAGCAACTTAATAAAGGTTACTTTGAAGCTAAAATTGTAAACAATATAAACAAGTACTTGTATATACAAATATAAACAATGCAAAATTTTACCTTGAATCAATAAAGTACCTTTTTGAAACATAAAGAGCAAATTAAACATGTTTACAATCTTCTAAATAGGAAAATGAATTAAATTTGTATTGGATAATATTCCGATGAGGAGAAAGTTATCAAAATATTGCTTTCACACTTTGTCCACATTTCGGGCAAACATTGATGATGTTACTTTCAGATTTGTTAAAAAAGAGTAGCTATTCTTAAAAAAACCTGGTTCGAGATAAGAAAGTTCAGTCCACCACAGTGATGCTAAGAAACAATATTTTGTAAATGCTTGTTTGTTTCATTTCCACTAAATAAATAAATAAATAGGTGGACATTTTTCAAAATAATTATTGCCAGACTAATGCATATGTGAAATCTCAACACTTGACTAATACTTAAATACCCAGAATGAATTTTTTTTTTCTTAGCTCATTTACATTTTCTTAGAATCAAATTTAAGACTTCAATTGTCCATCTGTCATCATTTCTTCTAGATGCATGTCCAGCCTAGCTCCATTTTATCCTTCTAATTTTTCATTGATCTTAATGATTGTTTGTTCTCTCACTAAGTATTTTAGTGCCTTGTTAATCTCAGCATGCATTTATATTTTGTTAAATGGCTTGTATTCTCTGTATTGCTTTTCTATTGATGTCTATCTTATATCTATACTATGGTAAACAACTTTCTTCTCAAGCACATAGTCATAAATTTCATTTTATTATTAATTTATTTCTACCAAAAATCTTCCATTCAAATTAATTTTATTATTTCATCTATATTAATAATTCTGTCTAAAGTAAATTTATAGTTATTAATTTATTCTAATTTACCAATAACAGTTTTTTTTATTTTCTCTTTTTCTGAAATACTATTTAAAATAACTCTAATCTTATTAGCATTTATCTGGGTTAAATCTAGCTATAAATACATTAATAAAATAATTTATTATTTACTAAAGGTTCTTGAATAATATAAACTCCAAGTTTTATGTACACAATTAATTTTAGGATCCATTGTGTAGATTTATGTATTTTATCACACAAATTCTAATTTTAATTTTATTCCCTTAGCTTCTTGTTTTTATCCATAAAACATTTTCTATAGTATTGCAAAATTTTGAAAAAATAAAATCACTGTATTGTGCATCATTAAGGATCCATTGTGTAGATTTATGTATTTTATCACACAAATTCTAATTTTAATTTTATTCCCTTAGCTTCTTGTTTTTATCCATAAAACATTTTCTATAGTATTGCAAAATTTTGAAAAAATAAAATCACTGTATTGTGCATCATTAACTTTCTTAATACCATCATGCAGCACAGTCATTTCTGTTATATTTGAATGAATATTCTTTGAAATTTGACTATTTGTATCTTGATGTTCTAAAGGTTTAATCACCATTGAAATGCTTTCAGATTTGAATGCATTTTCATAATCTGCAAATCATTTATACAATAACTTATATTTACAATCATTTCTTTAATAGTTTTAACAAGGCTGTAAACCTTAGCAATGAGCGTCTGAAAAAATCGTCACTAGGGACCTCAGATTTTTTTTTTGTTAGTTTGGGTATAATTTTCAATGTAGGTGATTCATAATGATTTTAATAAAGATATTACTGAATATAAAGTTGGTAGAAGATTCAAATACATTTCTAATGTCGTCCCCCCCCCATTTTTCTTAAATATCAGTATCATTTCTGCATTCTTCTAATTATGGTATGGTGTTATCTTTTAATCATTTGAAATATGGCTTTCCCAAAAATTCCCCTGATTACCTGTTTTTTAAATGTCTGTAATGATTCCATCTTAACCTAGAATTGTTTTAGAAATTCTTGATCTTTCAAAAGACATTAGTATAATTTTAGAAATTTTTTTCTTATTCTTTGTTTTCATATAGTTTTTGTAGAATTTTTTACACAAACTTCATGATGTCATCATATTTTTTGGTAAATGTACAATTTTTTCCAATTGTGAAATGAACATTTTTATTTTTAGTCTTATTCTCTTCTATAGATTTCGTTGATATTTCACAACTGTATTTTTAAATGTTTTTATTGAAGTTGGAAAATTGGTTTGCTTGTTTGTTTAAGTTCTGATCTTCTCAAGTTAAAATCAAAGTTTAATCTATTTAAGTTTAATAAAATTGCTTGAAATCTGGTTAATAATTAAGTTATACCAGCCTAAACCATTTGGAACACTTATCTTTTCAATAGATCAACTAGTTTCTTAGATATGGAATAGAGGGTGGGAAAATATAAAAATATTCAATAATTTCACATATTGTAGTTAACAATTAATTATTTTAAGCATTTTGATTTGTTTTAAATAATACTCTTGAGAGGGCAGTATAAAGATTTTTTTTCTTTCAGTTTAATATTTTTTAATCATTTTAAACTCTTAATGTATATATCATATTTAATATGTGTACATAATTATATACGTATAATAAATTAGTAACAATTTTCTATTTAAAATTGTTTGATAGGATTTATTGTATAACAATTGTTTAAAAAAAAGCTAAAGAAGAAAATTCACAATTACTATTCTAGAGTCATCATTACATTTTTTTCAACCCATTTTATAGAATCCAGATATTTAGTTCTTGTAAGATGAATATTTTAAAATGTTTTCTTATTATTTTGTTACTTCATGTTTTATTTTCAGTTGAAAATTTAATGGTAAATTGTTGCATTTTCATTCTTTCTATCTTTACAACTATGTTTGTATAATATTTACTAACTCTGTGATCTTGTTCAAATCTGATCTATCTTCAAAATCTGTTTATATCAAATGGAATCAAAATGTCATTATGGTAATAATTATCAGAACTTTTAATGCAGGTCAGATGATTCCCCAATCTATTACTTAATAGCAAAATTTGGTGCATTTTTTATATGAACTTAAATAAATATGTATATATATTTTGATAAAGAGGTAACAGAAATAATATATTTAGGTAAACATTATGCCAATAGTGATGATGATGACTAATTAAAGTGAAACATCAGCAATAATTTCAATAATCAGAATGAAAGCAAAATGAAGGATGAGTTAGCTATTTAGTTCATTGACCAAGATTTATATTTATTGCATTTGTGTTTGTTTTACATTATATATATATATATATTTGATAATAATTAAAAAAGCAAGTCATATATAACATGACATTACTTTTAACAAGCTTGTAGTTACAAAAATGCACATAGATAGCGTACCAATAGCTCAATCAAGCTTTTAATTAATAAGTGCGGTAAGAGAAAAGATTTAAAATCTCTACCCAAAACACTCCTATATAGCTATTTAAGTTAGATAGCTGGATTTAAAGACATTTTCATGTCCGAAAATTTCAGAGTTTCTACTTAAATATACGTATGAATTCAATAAGTGCTGGTTTTTTGAGTTGATATTTTAGGTCTAGTGTCCGAATACTCTAGCTCTTCACTGACGTGAGCCATAAGCTCGAAACCAAGTTGGTCTGGAGATAGAAGTGTTTTGGGTAGAGATTTTAAATATTTTCTCTTACCACACTTATTAATTAAAAGCTTGATTGAGCTATTGGTACGCTCTCTATGTGCATTTATATATTTGATGTTTTTACTCATATTATATCATATGGGTGCCATATTATTGATTTGAGATATACAATAATAACATCCATTGCTTTTTAATTAATCTAAAGAAAACTACCTATTCTATCATTTTTAATATAGTTTATTCCTATCCATTTGTTTTTAATATGTCCAACTAGCTTGGTAAAACAAAGATTTTAATCACTAAGATACATTATATAGATCAGGGATGGTCAAGACGTTGACAGCAAGATCTCTGGAAGTTGACCATGAAGCTGACATGAACATTGACAAATTATAGTGATAAATTCAAAGCTGATTTGAATATAAAAAATAATAAAAAGTAAAAATTAAAAATTATTCTCTTTTAAAAATAGTTAAATTTAAAATAAAACTTGTTGTTATTGTTTGGTTGGAAGAAGCTGAAAAGAATTAAATTATTTTTGTGTAATGTTAAAGCTAAAAATTTTAGAAATATTTAATTGCCATTTTCTTGAGGAGAAATGAAAATAATTTGTCCTGGAGAAACAAGGATTTTGATAAACTAATTTTAAAACAAAAAAGTTGTGAATTTTTTAAAACATTTAATCTAACTAGCAAATTATCCTCAAGGAGATTTAAAAAGACAACAGGACTTTTTCTAGCTCCAAAAAAAAAAATTAGATGTAGAAAGCAAGAAATGAACTTTATGTCCAATTATTGTAAAGTCTATTAGCAGAGAAAATGTGGAAATTTTCCAAGGCACAGAAATAGAGGACTTTGATAAAATATTTTTATTGTTATGTATTTGTTTTTCTCTCTAGCAAATTTTTGACGCCACACTAGGGGGGAGTTAAATTTCTTTACTTGTATTTACAGTACTTATCAATAATTATGTGCTTTTAACGCTCGTTAAAGAAGTTATATTTATTAATAATTTATTTAAAGCTTAGCGCGTTCAAAGCTTTATGGCTTCATACTCATAGCTGTGTGCAGTTGGTTATTCAAATTTATTTTAATTAGTTAGATGTTTCAGTATTTTATTTAAAATATTGTTTGAATTAGTTTGTCCATCTTTTTGAAATGGTGAAACAGGTGTCTTTTCTATTAATTGATTGGGTGTCATTATTTATGAAATATGCCTCCTTTATTTTGCGCCTATGGTCGTTTCTCTCTTTGCACACTATTCTGGGGTTGGTGGGTTCAAATCTGTGTCCAGTAGCTTTTTCATGTTCCAAGAATGCTGATGTAGACTCCTTGTTATTCAGTGCCCTTTTATACATATATATGTGCTGGGATGCTCTGTTTGTAATGGTAGTTTTTGTTTCCCCATAATATGAGGCTCTGCATACGGCTTGAGGGTATTGTATTTGATACATCACTTGAGATGTTGATTTGGGATCAAGTTTATCTTTTGAATTGTTTATTAGTCTATTGGTGTTGGCTGAAGTGCAGAAACCAATAATAAATTCTTTTGATAATGTTTTAGCTAAATGTTGGGTATTAATTATACTAGTGAATCAGAAATTACAAAAAACAAAAATTTTATAAAAACCAAAAAATAAATTCAGGATTTGTTATATTTTGGTAAAAATATTGATTAATTAACTTTAATTTTTTTTTTTTTAAATTCACAACCAGCTCTAGAAAATAATTATTTATAAGTAATTTAATAATTGTAATTTAATAAATATTTTATAAAGTGACATGGACAAATTGTAATACTAGAGAGAGCTGAGGTAATTTAATAGTAGTCACAGCAAAATGTCTTCGACAGTTTGTATGTTATATCAAAAAAATTCATCAGTTCATAAGTATCTTCTAAAAACATCACCAATATTTGTGAGTACTAAAAAGCCCTTTTAAAAAAAAAATATCAATTCGTAAGTACATTCTAAAATAACCAGGACTTTGAACTGTTATTTTTTCTGTTCCGGCAAAAATGTTTTTTTCTAGTTTCCAGTTTGAAACCCTGAAAAAAACAGTTGCCCTCAGATTCACTTTTACCAAAAAAGTCACCCCCAACATTTAAAAGTTTGACCACTTCTGATATAGATGATATAATTAATAAATAAAGCCAATATCCATTCGAATAAAACTAATCAATAACACATCCATATTTATTGGAGATATAATTAACATACTTCATGAAATATAATTATTGCATTTAAATAATAAAATCATTCAATAAAGAATTCTAAATATTTAACAAAATTAATTAATCATTATAAAATTTAAAATATTCCTTTTTTATTTTTTAAAGAAGAAAAGCACAGTGTTTTACAATCTTTTTAAATGACTCTTGAAAATTCACTGTGAAGGTTAAAAAAAGATTTTTAGAATAATAGTAAAGTAAATTTCTTTTAAAGTAAATAATTAAGCTAGTCCAAACACATATATATCAGTTTTATGCAAAGTATTGGAATAGATAGATTTGTTACAAGAAAATATCAAACTTATTATACAACTAAGAGAAATTAAATATTCAATTTAAATAATTGAAGTAAATGAATTTTTGAGATTTATTAATTTCAAGAGTGCTATTAATAAAAGTTTATTCATTATTATATATTTTTGTCATTGAAATATTCATTCTATATATTTGCTGGAATTATGTGTAGGCATGATTTTGACCGTTTTCTAGGCATGTTAAGATCTATAACAAGGGTTCAAGCTGTCATTCTTAATGTAAGTCTTTCAACTCTTGTCAGATTCTTTCAAAATCTGTGAGCAATTGGTCCAGTATCTTCCAATAATTTAGCTAGCCATAGTTAGGATATAGTAGTTCATTTTAGAAAATGTATTACAGCTAATCATAATTATTCTCTAATAACTGAACAGCATGTTATTAATTAACTCTGCAACTTGGAAATTTCCACTCAAATTCACATTCAATTCAAAAGTGATTTTCTTTCCAATTTAAAACTCCAATTGGTTACATTTATTTTCTATACCTTTTATATAAGTCTTCATTATGAAAATAAATTTTGTATTTCAGAAAAAAATATTAATTTACTTTTATAGTAGTTTTGTTGTTTTTCAAATTCCCTAATGTTTCATTTATTCATTATTTGTTATATCAAAATCTCTAGAAATGTTTGCACATTTTTTTACTTTTTAATTATTTAATCTGAAGGTGTTTAAATAAAAAGTACATTTTAAAAATTCTCTTCTTTCAAATTAAAAATTGTTAAAGTATATTATTTACATATGAAATCTATAATTTTAAATACAATTTTATGATCTTTTTAATCTTTTAGAAAATCTTTTTACTATTTTTTTTTTCAATATATATATATATAAACAGACAAACACATGATGGATTATTAAAATATATTTTTGTCTGGTCATCATTAATTTCAAATTGATCCTTGGCAAAATGTATTAATATTTTAAAACAATTTACAAATTCTAGATTAATTTCACTAAAGTATTTCTGAAGATTGGAGATATCATTTATTGATACTTTATTGTCTTTCTTAATATCTTTTGTTTCTTTAATTTAGCATTAGTGAATAGCGTATGTCTCATTGAATAAATATCTTCAGTGTCAAACCTATTAAAAACATTATAATCTTGAAATATATATCTTCTATTAGTCTAAACATATCTAACTTTTCTGTGTCTTTGTTTGAATGTTTCCATATCCATTTTTATTTTGGATACAGTTTTCATTTTTTGCAAATGCTATAAATCTATCCTTTCTTATTATTGTTTTCATATCCAAATTTATCCACAGTGTTTTCCATTTCTAGCATTAAAATTTCCTATTGTCAATTTTAAAATATTGTTTGCTGTGATCAAATGCATTCAATAATTTTTTCCTAAAACTTCTCTGTTGCTTCATCAGAATGAGAAATTATTAGAACATAAATGTGAATTATCTGCATTTGGTATTTTCCAACATTGTTCTTTCATGTTTTATTTATAATAAATCCTTCCTCCATATTTATATCTTTACAGTCAAGTGTAAGTCCACTTTTCAAATCAATTAACTATTCATCTTTTCTTTTAGCTTCACAAAGTTTGATTTTGTCCCACTTATTTAATATTAGATAATTTTTATTCCTATTTGTGCAATCATTCTTCACTTTAAAATAATCTACCATGATATGAGAGCTACAATTTAAATGTTTGTTATAACTGCAAATATAAAAAGACTAGCGTTTCATACTCATATATATATTTTCTGTATTCACAAAAACCCAAGTGATATCTTAACAACTTTCTTTTGTGATGAATAAAGCCCATGATATTTTCTTGGTTTTAAACTGGGAGAAAATAGTTAATAAACTTATTAACTGGAGAGTCCAACATGTTTATTTATCATTTCAATAATCATGGTAACTACTCTAATAATATATAGAATGGTCAGAAAGAATTTGCCCTGTTGGTTTCTTTTAATCATCAGAATGAATAAAAAAAATCTGTTTATTCGTTGTTGTTTTTTTTTTAAAAGAATCATTGGATCTATAAATATTTATTTATTTGCTTATGGTGTATATCTGAAGAATAGGTTAGAGATAAGAATAGAATTTAGATCTCAGATAAACATTTTCTATTTTTACACTACCAGCTTTTAGATATTTTGCCTCAAGAAATATGTAGTTAACTTTTTGTGGTCACTGTTAGAGTTATTACAAGATTGGATTATATTAAATCTTTAAAAAAAATTGATAATAATTTGGATAAAAAACTTATTAGTATATAATATAGTAATTTATATAAATAATTTGGATATTTTTAATCACTTCATTTATATCATAGTCTGTAATGTTGTATAAATGTTTTTTATTTATTTATCCTTAGAAAGAGTTATGAGAGAAAATGAGAAATTATTGTTACTTTTACTTCTAATCTTTGAAAAGATATTGCAATATCATTAAGTTACAAAAACGTAATTGTTTATCTTATTATGTATTAGTAATTATTTTTGAAAATTAGAGAGAAGTTTATCATCATAGAAAAAAAAAATTGCTTGATAGTAAAGTTTTTTATTTTATTTTTAAAAGAGATTTATTCTACATATATTCAATAATCAATTAATTTTACTATATTTGTAAAATTCTCCACCTGAAGGCAGATAGGAAGAATATCATGATTAAGTAATGTAAAAATCATATTTATGAAATATATTATTTTTAATAAGTATGACAATTATATAGTAAATTTTGTTCTAAAACTTCTTCAGTGCCATAGTAATCAAAAACAAAAGACTTCAGACTAATTATCCATTATGCCTTCTCCACTTTTTATTTTAATCCAACATTTTCTAAATTTCAAATTTCACGAAATAATTAATCATTAAATCATATAACAGTTTCACACCAAGGAAATATATCTGGTAAAATCTAAAAACTGTATTTACATCCTTTACCTTGGTCAGATTATTAATACAGATGGAAACATAATGGAGGAAATTAATCATAGAATTAAACTTGGTTGGAGTGCTTTTGGTAGAAATAACTTGATACTAAAAGGAAATATGCCTATGTGTTTGAAAAGGATGGTTTTTAACAAATGTGTTTTACCAATTCTTACTTATGGATCTGAGACTTGGACATTTAATAGAAGAGCAATACAGAGACTTCAGACCACTCAAAGGAGTATGGAGAGATGTATGTTGGGAGTAACAAGAAGAGATCGAAAACACAATGTATGGATAAGACAACAAACAGGTGTTACTGACCTTATTGAAAAAATTAAAAGATTGAAATGGAGTTGGGCTGGACATATTGCTAGAAGAGATGATAATAGATGGACAATTGAAATTTTAAACTGGATTCCAAGAGATTGTAAAAGACCCAGAAAGAGACCACATGTGAGATGGATGGATGAAATAAGAAAATGTGCAGGGGTGTTGTGGAGAAGAGAAGCTAAAGATCGGAGAAGATGGATTAAACTTGGAGAGACCTTCATCCTGCAGTGGATTGATAATGGTTGATGATGATGATGATGACTGATGAAAATCTTCATTTTAATTTATATATGTTTTAAAATTTATATTTATTATGCACTCTAATTGTTTTGTTTACTAAACAGGTCTTACAAAGAAAATAATATTTTTAGAATGGTAAATGGAACTCTTTATTTATAATCATGTCTTCACTAATATAACTAGTACAATTTGATTTGTATAAAAGTGGGGATTAAAAAAAAAAATTATTCAAAATAAAAAACAAATGGATTTTGGAATGGAATAATTATACGATTATAAAATTGTATTAAAATGAAAAATTAACACTTTGAATAGGGCTGAATGGACGTAAGTCATTTAAAATTGTAAATAATTTTATTTTAATTAATATTTCGTTTTTATAATAATTTTAAAAACTCGTAAAAGATTTTTTCTTCTAAATAATGAAAGTAATTATTAACTACCATCAATTAAAATCCACATGATTACTCAAGGCAACAAATTCATTAGAAAATTTAATGAATTGACCAAATGTTTGTTGAGTGAAATAAGTGAAGGTATTAGTTGGTATGAAAAATAATATTGTTTATTCGTAAATAAAAATATTAACACCATGGAGATAAAAAAAAATTGCAGTTGTCATAAAATGATAAAATATCATTTGGTAGCAGAAAAGAATCACAATTGAGCCATTGTCTAAATCTATTAAAAATGTTGTTGTATTGTCAATTTTATATATATAAACATTTCGGGCTCTCAACTTATGCATGCTTTTCAGAATCAAACTATTTATACAATTCTTCTGTCATCTATTGTAAGTTTGAGTAATTATTTGTTATGTACTAATAATTTTTAATAGATGTGATATGTTGGATTATTTCCATCATCTATGTATGAGTGAATGTTGAATGTATAGAAAATTTTAAACTTTTCAAATGCCAACAACTTGTTAGTAATAACTCACAAATAGACAACATATGTTAGTAATTATACAACATTTTGAGAAGTATTATTCTCCATTCTTCTTCAGGTATTGCTGGCCTGATATGCACAGTGACAATATTCGCATAGAGGTTGAAATCGCACCTTTAGATTCTTGAATATTGAAAATTTAAGGCTAATGCTCTAACCAACTGAGCTATTATATTAAAGGCAATATATAATAGGACTTTGATATATTTATATATGAGGGTTGGTTCAAACCCCAAGTCCTTCAATTTTTTTTTTATATTAAATTTGCCTAAGAGTAAGATTAATTAGAGGCTTTCATACATTGTGTATTGCCACATTGTATTGACTCATAGGATTATTTTCCATTGTCATATGAGCAGCTTCCTTAAATTTTCTTCTATGCATTTTTTCCTCATTCAGTATTTTTGTATTTTCCCAATTAAACATATAGTCATTAGTACATACATCTGTTTTCTCTTTTCTAATCATCAGTTTGTGCTTTTTCAATTGCTGTTAAACAGGGCGACAGGTGCCACTAATATATGTCCTTCCACATTTACATGGTATTTCATAAATGTAGTTTTTGTTCTTCAGCATTTCCAGTTTAGGCTTAGTAGAAGTAAGAATTTCTTGAAGCGTTGTGTGGCTTTGGAAAGCTGTTCTAATGTTATATTGATTGCAGATTTTCTTTAATTTGTCTGCCATTCCTGGTATGTATGGATACACTATAGTCCCAATAATTGTTTTGCCTTTTTGTATCTCTTTGTGTTATCTATTAAAAGTTTACTAGATGACCACTGATGGATATCCATTCTTCATAAGCGTTTGTTCTATGTGAATCTTTTCTTTTTCCAAACCACTGTTTTCTGAACAAACCTTCTTTGCTCTGTTTCTTAGAAACCAGTAGAACAAACACTTATGAAAAATGGTTATTTATCAGCAGTCATCAAGAAAACCTTTAACAGACAACACAAAGAGATATAAAAAGAAAAAACATTTATTTGTATGGTAATGTATCCATACATACCAGGAATGGCAGACGAATTAAAGAAAATCTGCAGTCAATATAACATTGGAACAGCTTTCCAAAGCCATTCAACACTTTGAGGAATTCTTACTTCTACTAAGCCTTACCTGTAAATGATGAAGAATAAAAACTGCATCTATGAAATACCATGTGCATGTGGAAGGAAATATATTGGTGAGACCTGTCGCCCTGTTGAACAACGATTGAAAGAGCTCAAGGTAATGGCTAAAAGAGAAAAAACAGATATGTCTATGATAGCAGACCATATATATATACTAATGACCATATATTTAATTGGAAAAATGCATAGAGAATTTAAGGAATCTGTTCATATGGTAATGGTGAATAATCCCATAGTTCAATCCAGTGTGGCAATACACAATGTATGGAAGCATCTAATTAATCTTGCTCTTAGGAAAATTTAATATTAAAAAAAATGAAGGACTCAAGAGGATTCGGATCAATCCTCATATATAAATACATCAAATTTCTACTATCTATTTCCTTTGACAGAATAGCTCAGTTAGTTAGAGTGTTTGCCCTAAATTTGATATTCAAGAATCTAAAGGTGTGAGTTTCATTTCTATGCAAATATTGTTACTGTGCATATCAGGCTAGCAACACCTGAGGAAGAGTGGGGAATAATACTATTCGAAATATTGTGTAATTACTAATCTGCATTGTCTATTTGTGGGTTATTACTAACAAGGTGTTTGTATTTGAAAAATTTAAATAACGTTTAAAATTTTCTATACATTCAACATTCACTCATAGATGATGGAAATAGTCCAACATATCACATCTTATAATATATCATCATCACAAACCTTCAGGGAAATAAAAAATAGTCGTTTTTAAATTTTTATTCAATCCTGACCTAGATTCACAATGAATAAGGATTTACAAATACTTCTATCTAGCATCTATTGAATATTATTTAAGTTTACAATAGGTAGTAGAAATATAGGAATTGTATATTGATTTTTTTAAAAAAAATAAAACAACCTATAAAATAAAATTTTCATGGATGTTTGATTGTGCAAACTTAACTATTTCGCATTAACAGTAGCTATTTAGATGTATATTTGAAGAAGTGTTTGATAGGATTAACAACATCATTATTAGTGGCTATTCTTAAAGGCAGTGATTGAAATTGAAAGCAATAAGATTAGAAACAGAATTTTATTTGAGACAAGATTTGCATTCTCCTATTATCTGAGAGCTCATATTTTGCTTTACTTTTATGTAGCTGCCTTAAATATTTCCCACACATATGTGGTACTCTCTTTTTGTTACATATATATACTGTAGCGTGTTTACATTGGGTTTAGGCCTTCTTATTATGCACTAGAAAGTGCTAGTTAATCTAGATATGAAAGAGAAAAATATTTCGTTAACATTTCTAAAAACATAGCTATATTACCTGATTAACTCAACCTAATATTTTATTATGATGTACACTGCTGGCGGAATCACTTTTTAATTTATTTAAAAGGGCACCAGAGTAGTAAAACCCACTGATATCCATTGCATCATATCGTCAGTTAGAAACAAATAACTAAAATAGGATCGTGATTTTGTTTTCTTGTCACTTAAATCTTTTATATGGAATTTTTTTTGGAATTTTCCCCGGGTTTCTATTAAACATGCATATGGGCAAAGATAATTATACATTTCTTCAAACAATAAAATTTAATACTTAAAATTAATAATGTACAATGAAAAGTTGATATTACAGATATTTTATTATGACAAATTAAAATATCTAACGATAAATTATTAATAAAATTGAAAGAACATACACATGCTAATTCGGATAATATTAAATAATTAAACAGTTATATTACACATAAGTTTCTTCTAGACGACTGTCTATTTTAATAGGAGCTTCATAGTTAAAGTTAGTTTGCAAACTTTTAATTTAGCCACAAATCAGTATGAATAGATAGTAGCTTAAGTTTGTGCAGATTCTTGTAGTAAACATGTATTTCTTGGGATCACGAGCTCATTGGATGTTAATTGATTTCTCCTTCCAGCATTTTTTTATTCCTGGTCTGCTTTAAAGATGGACTCTAAGGCATTTTTGGAGTGATCTCATTGCAATGAAAGAAGTCCATAAACACTACAGTTTTATTCCCACATGACAACTCAGTTCAGCATAAAGTAGTTCAGGATACTTTCTGCACCCCAGCCCAACAGAAACTGCCAGCACAAGACAAGACCTTTTTCAAAGCTATTTTTTTCCTTTTATAGCCTTGACCAGTTTTGAGATTTCTGCACACCTTTTTATCATTTGTTTTTTTATCAGAATACAAGATAATAATTTTGTATATTTTTCTTTTTATTAGTCTTTTTTTTTATATAAATTATTTTGGTCATCTTAAATTAGCGTTCTGATCATAATTATTTAAGTTTACAATTTTTTTTTTTTTTTAATCTGGATTAGTAATCTGCATGTGCCTATATTCTTTCCAATTTTATTTTTGCCTTAATTAAATAGATAATTTTAAACATAAATATCTTTCATTGTACTATCTAAAAGAAAAAAGAAAACTAAATTGCGTCTTTCGAACTATTTTTAATTTTTACTTTTTTTTTCTTTTTTTAGCTTTTTAAATATTACAAATGCCTAAACATTTGAACCATATATAAATAAATGGTACAATACATATAGATTAAAAAAAAACTTTTAAATAGCTCACTATGGGACAAAAGCCTTTCCAACAATCCTTCAGAGAAGGTATTACTCATTAGGTGTTACAATTGCCAGATGGTAAGAGTTTGAGTAGTTTGTTACCTTTATTTTATTTTCTAGCTAAGAATATCCACATATTCATTTACTAATATGTATTGAATGGTTCTCTGAATTACCAATAAGACTAATTGGATTCTGAAAAATTATCAACTTTTATCTGACCAGGATTCAAAATCAAATTATGGGTATAGGAATATCTCTACATCATGAGGCTTTATGAAGTATATGTATATTTTTATACTCTTTTGATGAATTGGCAGAGTCAGAATTGAAGGTTTCTGAATTGATTCTTAGTTGATTAATGAAAATTATAAAAATAAACCTTGGCTCAAATTAATTGAATGGAACTATCAAATGCCAGATTGTCACTAGGTAACTATTTGGACCATTTCTCAGAAAAGGAATATAAAACAAGAAATGGATCACCATAAAAACCTTGTCGCAAAAAAAGAGAATATTAAAGATCAAGAAGTATCTGTTTGAGAATATAGAAAAATGTGGATAGAAAGTATTTAAAGCTGACAACACTGTAAATAGTTGAAAGACTAGTGTGAAAACATCAAGAAGTATTATGGAGAAAGGGGTTTTAAAATGAGCAGTAACATTCATAGAAAATGAACATTAAGATAGCAAAGTCAGTTGAAGGTGGCAGAATGTTCACAAACAAAGTGCAATAATGAATTACATATATTCTGTTTAGCAGCAAACTGCACCTTTCTATTTTGAATAGATTCTAGTGAGAAATTTATATATAGGCTTCTATATTTGAATATTTTATTTTTACAATTAAAATATTTTTTAACAGTTAAACCTTTTTATGTAATATATTGATAATATTAACATTGTTTATCACAAATGTAAGTTTTCAAGTGATAGACATTTTTTTAATGTTTTAAAAAAATGAAAATAAATTTTCAGAGTTCTTATCTATAATAATGGACTTTGGTATCATTGGATACATTTATCTATTCTGTAAGTTAGTAGAATAAAATATTAGATAGTCATTGGACAAATTTTCCTATTCAAAAAGTTTGTAGAATGAAATATTAGTTATTTGAATTCTCTGCTATTAAAATGAAGATAAATTTAGGGTTAGCTATCGCCCAAGAAAGAAGAAAAATATTAAAATGTAGTATTTATTGGTATTAAAATTTTAATATAATAATTACATTATCATTTGACAAAGGCTATTTTGTTTGGAAAGTAGGAATTGCTTCTGCTTTCCATAATGAGCTTTTTAAGAGTTGTCTTTTTAAAAATAAATATTTTTAAAGAAAATCTTTATTGGGGTGACATAATTTTTTAGTTTAAAATATTTTTTACAAACATATTTGTAAACAAATTAATGAAAATTACGATTTTTCTCACTATTCGGCCTCGGTCTAAAACATTCAGCCAATCAGAAATTCTCATTTCCGTTGACATCTAGACCACCTCCTTCATGGTATTATTATGCAAATAGGATATTATGAATCATGCAAAAGGCTATTGCCATTGCCTAAACATTTTATTTGATGCTGAAATATTCAGATTTTTTTTCCAACTAATACCTTTAATATTATAACTGTATAAACGTGCAACTGCAGATGATGACATGAGGTTATAATTAGGTTAAAACAATATCGAGAAGATATAGCTATCACACCACTATCTTAACATCTACAAACACCAAATCTACATGAAATCATCACTACTTAGGAAAATCTGGATATGGCACAAATATATTTAAGATATTGTTAATAAATAATCAGATTAACTTAGAGAAATTATGCTATCCATATCAAAATGGAAAATGATAGATGAATTGTTAATTTATTAAAGAAATGAAATCCCAAATAAAAACAATATATGGGTGAAATGATAAATGTAGAAATGGTAAAAGAACTATGAGTTATGTTTTACTTGGAAATAATATCCCATGTGTGTAGAAAATATATATTTTGATTATGTTTAATAAAAAAGAATGCATACTAGAATTATGTATTAATCACATTAAAAGTGGATGATAATATCATATCAACAGTTAGATTGAAAAACTTCCAGACATGAACAGTAAGAAGATGTGTAGTACAACAGATCTTAATTTTAAGATTTATAACGGAAATCAATATAAAAATAAATTATTTTTCATTACTGTTCCAAAGGCATTCTATGGACTGTTTTGAAATTATCAAGTGTGAGTACTAGACTTATTTATCTGTTAACATTACTGCCAATGAAATATCCCGTCTTTTGGTGTTTTTTTTAAAGATATGTTATTTCATCAGTAAAGTTTTTTTTTCTTTTACGTTTAATTATAAATGTATTCACATCAAACAAATATACTTAATAGAGTAGGAGTAATGATAAATAAAAATGAAAAAAATTGATTAGGCATAAAAACCAACATCTGAATATTCTAAGAAACTCAAAAAAAAAAAAAACCTGTACAAAAATACAATACAGTTTAATTATATAAAATCATTCTTGCTTTGGAAAACCAAATAAATGTTTCAACAATTTTATAGTTAATCACAAAGTATTTTAATCATTTTACCTGCTATTTTCCAAAAAAGAATTACACATTATGTATGTTTAAATAAAGAATATCTGTTATATATTGTGACTGTTTAAACTTATGTTTTGCTGATCATTTCAGCAATTACAGATTAATGATCTAGCCTTTATATAGTTTTGAACATTTTAAAATTTATGAATATTATTTATTCATCTATAAATAAGACACCTTGATAGCATATTATTTTGAACTTGCTTTCTGCATCATTCTCATTAGAAGAGATTAACAAGTTATCATATTTTCAGTTTTCAACATTTAAAAGCTATGGATGTAACTAAATAAATCATTTATTTATTCATTTATAAATTATTTATTTATTTGTAAATGAAAACAATAATTTGAAGACGGAATTATTTGCAATTTGGTTTACACAAAGTTCTTTGAGTTATCAAACAAAGTGATAATTTATCTAGTTTATTTAACAAAAAAAAAACTTTTATTATGAGTTTTAATTGGTGAATATCTGTTATAAATAATATTTTAGTTTATAATGAAGTACTTAACTCAATTTCTTCTCTGACTAGAATTTCTTTTGTATAGCTCTTGGTATTAGTGCGTTAAAATGTTTTCTTTAAGAGTTTGTGATGATATAGGAAACTAATTTGAAACTAATAAGGTTACGATAGTTGTAATTCAGTTTTATTATTGGTATTATTTATCACGCCCTTAAATTTAATGGCAAGATCAAATCCAACTGATAACAGCATCTCACTGAGCAATTTAAATTATTTGCATTTTATTGCATAATATTGTATAAATTATAATTGAATATGCTTGGAAAAGGTAGTAGAAATTTTTATTGATGAAAAAAAGTATTATTGGTCAAATTTGTACAAGATAGTAAAACATTCAAAAATAAATAGATGATGATAGTTTCAACTTAATAATATATAGAAGTTTACTTAAATTGTTAACAACATAACTTGTAAATCTGATCTCAAAGAGGATATTCTGGAATAATAAGGTCATATTCACATTGCCAAAATCATTGCATTGAAGATATTTATATTCTTTGTTTACCAACATGAATACTAGCAAATAAGATTTAACTTAAAGTACTGAGTTTTGAGAGAAAATGTTATAGAAAGATGTTGAAAATAAAATGGGTTCAATTTAAAGAGTCTTCGGTTACTCAGAAATTGCTTTTAGTGTTTTTATTGTTTGTACTAATGAATAGAATTAATAAATAAGATTAAGATAGTGATTGGTTAGAAATGAAATAGTGAAATGGAATGAGCAAATCTAAAATATTTAAGTAATTCTATGTCGGGCTAAAAATAATACCATGGTTACTTTTGATGGTGATGATAATGTTATGAAAAAGTTAAACTTATTGCTTATTGTTGCCATACAAAATTTTAATAAATATTTTTAAACTGTATTCAATTAAATATTTAGTTTAGATAGTTTCATGTTGCATGCATTGTTTGTTTTTTTTATATTTTTTTGAAATTTTTATTGGAAGTTTGTAAACTTATTTTAATTTATAATTTTGATATTAAAACATTTGCTTTTTTTCTTTTCAGTTCGCATTAATGTTCATTCTTCTGAAATTCTTCTTCTGGAAGAAGTGGATGCCGAATCAGTTTTAAATATTAAAAATTGCATCAAGTTAGCATTTTTTAATTTTACTATATGTTTAAAATTTAATTTAGAGGTGAACAATCTTTATCAAAGAATATTCTCAGATGGAGTTGTTAATTAAAAAATAAATAATATAGGAAATATCACAGTTATAGTATTTACTTTATGTTTTCAATAAGTTTCATCTATATTCATTAAGTTTTCTATTCCACAGCAAGTTGGAAGCATCTAGATAATTGTTGCCAAGTAATAACACTTGATCATCACTAATGATATTTCACATTGTTTGCCACTGATGACACGATTTGTTTTTTAATAAGTTTCAGTGATAGAACTACATCAGAAAATAAACTCTTAGGCAGTTAGTAAATGCAAAAAAATACAAACATTATATCTACTGGTCATGCTAAAATAATATACGATCTAATAACCGGTGGATGTTTTGAATTTCTTTCATTCTTTTTTTAAGAAGTTATAAGCATATATAGTTAATAGTGAAAAATTATTGTATTGTGAAAGTGACCTCATAAAAAGTTTTGTCAATTCATAGTTTGTGTACCCCTTATTATGATTGATACATATTATCAGTTGTTCTTAACATATTTTTTTTTTAAAAAGGTTTGTAGTAATAAGATATAGTAATTTCTAAAATGCTATGATTATTAATGATTTTAGCATGAAAATGAAACAAATGAGGATGCCTTTGTCCATTATTTATTTATGTGTATATAATAATTAAGATAATTCTTTGTTAAATATAATAAAATATTTGCATGTATATAACAAAGTAAAATTTGATCATTAAATTCCAGATATAAGTCTAATGCAGGGGTGGACAAATAGCAGCCCGAGGGCCACATGCGGCACCCTTAGAGTTTTTATGCGGCCCGCCAAGACAATCAGAAAAATCCGCCTTGAACTGACATTTCCTTCACGTGCACGACTGAAGATTCGTCTCGTATTTTCCACTAGGATGGCCACGTCAATATACATGTGCAGTGTAGATATGATGTGCAGTGCTTTTCCAGTTGATCTGGTTAATTTCAATTTTGTCTTTGCATTAGCAAATGTATACATTTCCAACTTTAGTGAAACCATGAACCCTTCGAAAAAATGTAAAATCGGTGATGAATGCCGTGTGTTTAATGAAGAATGGACAAACAAATATTTCTTTGGTAATACAGGGAATAAAGCACTGTGTTTATTGTGTCATGAAGAAAAGGTGCGGTCCTCCGCTAACTTTCACTTCCACAAAGTGGCCCCCGATGCAGCCCTCCGCCAATCTCTGTGGCCCCTGAATCAAAACAATTGCCCACCCCTGGTCTAATGCATAGTGGAATGACCTTTAGATATTAAGACCATTTATGAATAATAAATTGAAGACACAATAATATAGGGATTTTATGCACAAGCCTTGTGGCATCCATTGATTGCTCTGGTTAGCACAAGGTGGCACTACTATATGGAGAGTTTTTGCCTGTTTACTAACAGTTATGTGCTAGCATGAGATGGTGATCATGTGATGTTTTATTTATGTTTGTTATTCAGTAAATCAGACTAGTAAGAGTTAAATCACTCAGAATTTTATATGTAGTTTCGCACAAATATTTATCAATAATTACTAATTACTTTCATGTTAAATAGTTTGTGCTTTACAAAGATAATGTAGTTTGCTTTATAAAAAGATCATTTTATTACAATTAAACATCACATAATTTTTCATGTTTAATATTATGTCATTGTATGTGGGATTCCATTGCAGATTTTGTGACCAATTTCTTCATATTAATGGATGTTATTGCTTTATTTCCTTTCAGTTATTATCTTTTCTTGCGCTATTCAAATTAATGATTTTTTGCACTTTGATTCCAACTTGCTTGTTTAAATTTGAATTCAAAATCTTTCAGTTGAATTATCATTATATTTTATTTTATCATTATAATAGTTTAAATTGTTTACTTAAATTGATAGAAATAAAATAAAAACCTCTCATTTCTTTCTCACTCTTTTTTTTTAATATATAAAATTGCATAAAATATTTTAATTATTTTTATATACATATCTAGTTTATATGTTTTGCAGTGTTGCTATGGTTTTAACAAATTTAAAGCATTTACTGAATCAGTTTTCAAGGTAAGTTTCTCTTTCATTATTTTTTTATTAAATGTAGTGAATATGAAATAAAAAATACTCAAACATTATCCTTTGTAAGAAAATATTTTTCTAAATTTGCAATTATATTTAATAAATGGGAAAACATATATAACTGATTGACTGAAATCATGTTTGTAATTATATATTGGACTATTTTCATCATCTAATTGAATTGTTAAATATTTTACAAGAATTCAAACTTTATTATACTTTTCTAAATATATATAGTTGTTAATATTAATACGCAGGTTAGTATAGAAGTTAACGTTTAGAGTGGTATTATTCTTTTCTCTTCAGATGTTGCTCATCTGACCAATAAATATATGGGAATCAAACCTAGACTTATAGATTCGAGAATACTAAGTTAAAGATGATATTCTAACCAAAATATTCTATCAAAGACAGCAATCAGTCAAAATTTTATATACATAAAATTTTAATGGTCCTCCTGATTTTTTTACTTCCTGCTTGAGAGCAAAATTAATGAGTGGTTATTGGTTATCTTATAGGGTTATATGCTATTGTCTGCATGCAAATTCTTTACTTTTTTTTTACTTTTTCCTTTTTATCTAATATTTTTGTGTTTTTCCAATCAATATGTTCATTGGTACATGCATGGTCTGCTAATTTAGATACATCTATCTTTTCCTCTCTAATCATTATGTTTCATTCTGTTAATTTTCGATGTTATGGCTTGTTTCATCAGTATAAGTTCTGTCACATTTGTTTTTTAATATTTTAAATTTAGATTTTGTAAAGATTAGGGTTTTTTGCAATTTAATTACTTCATTTCACAAAATTCATGTATTTTTTTGACGAGTTAATTTTTAAAATGATGAAAGAAATTAAGAGTAATCATTTTATATGTTGATGAATAAACAAAACTTAATTTTATTGACATATGTCTTATAGGAATATATATTCCTGTAATTTAGATTATAGAAAAATGCAGAAGTAATTTTGACAAGATATAATAGTGATAAGATATTAAATGATTATATAATTCTTTATGGTGTTTTAGCATGTATGCTTCTTTATTAGAGGTAGGATTTATTAAACTTTTATCTAATCAAATGTGTGAAAGAGATAAAATATTGAAAAACATATTTCCATCAATGTTTAAATTTCCTAAAAATAGAATCCGACTTAATCACAAACATGCAAGTATTCAATCTGTTAACATCATGGAAGAATTGCCTGTCAGTATGATATTGCTTCAAAAAATATTTTGAAAATTTCTTCAGGTTTAATTTTTAATTCATAAGGAAAAAATATTAACTGAAGATTCTAAAAATATGCTAGCTTAATTTTTTCTAATACAACTGGGTCTCGTTTTAAGCGGTAGATAGGTTCCTCAGAAAACGCGCACAAAAGAAATCGCTCAAAAATAAACGTAACTTACCTTGAAAAATGGGGGATAGGTTCCCGTAATTTTCAGAAATTGGCATAAAAGCAAAGCAACAAGGAAAAATTACTTTAAAATTCGCATTAAAAAAATAAAGTATGACTAATAAAAATTTTCAAATATATGAAAAAAATTAATATAAGACAAACTTTTTTTACCTTTTTTTATTAACTACAGTATTTAATTTTACATTTTTTCATACATATTTTAATCATTACCGCTATGCATTCATTTGTGAACTAGTAAGAAATCAGATTCGTGACGTGTTGTACAACTAGCGCCACTTCCAGTCTTGTGCTGTTTCTATATTTAAAAAATGAGATCGCAATCAAAACAAAACATTAGACATTATCATTAGAAAGATTATTTTCAGTTTATAAAATCAATAAAATCTTCGTTATTATTTATTTTAAAAATCTAAAAAAATATTTATTTCTGTTAATATCTAACAAAATACGTTTTAAAAGTTTAAAATTTTTGAATATTTATTGCGATATTTTTATACGTATGTATAAATCTATTATTATTATTTACTCATTAATATAAGTAGGTTATTTACATAGAAGCTAAGATTCTAAATACAACTTCAGGCCATATTAACGTAAGCTGCTAATATAACGTTATATTTTTGGGGGAAAAAAAAAAATTTTAAGTCAAAATAAGTTATTAATAATTTAAATTTCTTGATATCTAATAAATATAATGAAATATGAAGGATATTAAGAAGAAATATGAATCGCATAACTTCAAAATCGCATTAAAATAATCCGCATAAAACGAGACCTAGGTGTACAATCACTGAAGAAATTTTTTGTATACAAATTATATTCTATGATTGTGAAAAAATTGGATAGTATATTCCAAAATTAAAAATTTGTGTTTGCTTTTGCATTGAAATTCTTTGAAATAAATGAGAGCTCCTTTAACAGTCTGCATAGCTTTAAGAATTGGATTTTTTTTTATGGATTTTATTTTTGTAAATCTTTAAATAGCCATGTTAGAAGAATTAAAATGTTATAAATTATAGGTATATCTCATTAAAGCTTTAATTCTATTTATTCAATTAACTATTTATTAATGAAATTATAATTAATTATGAGGAAAAAGCATTGGCCAAAGTTATTGAGTATTTAGATATATTGTTTATTCTTTAGTTAAACAGAGTCTAGATATAAACTTCGTTGAAAATAGAATAAATAATAGCACAATTAGTTTTTGTAAAGATGTAAGTCCATTCAACATGCTAGGAACAATAAAGAAATAACTTTACCACATTATTTAGAAAATAAAAATACAAAATGAAATTATTCTTATCTACAAAAACGAAATTTAAAGAAAAAACATTGCTGATGCTCAAATCTTTTAAATATTTTTTTTTTTGATGACATTAAATTTAAGCATGATTCCAGTTTAAATAGCAAATAACTTTATATATATAGTTTCTACATTTAAATTGGAAGTCTACCAAAACTTGGAAACCTTATCAATTAAAAATGGATGGAGACTATGTTATCATGATAATGCCTTTGAACAACCTGAGAAATCATTTAAGCAGATGAAGTCTTTTGGGAAAATGCAATTTTGATTGTCAAAAATTGACATTGACTTAATGGCATATAGTAATTATTAGAAGAAGAATAAAATATTTTTTTAGTTTTATGTTATATAAAAATTACTACAGGTACTGTTCTAGACATTATCTTTTCTAAATCAAGAAATTATAAGTTATAGATAACATTTGTGCCAATATGAAAGGCAGAAGTATAAATTAAAATATTTGTATTTCCTGGCCTGTTGAATTAAGATTTATATACTGACTTTTTGCAATTTTGTAAAAGACTTATAGTAGTATCATATATTTGTTAATTTATTTTTTTAATTTTGAGTTACTTTTTTTTTTTAATTTTTAGTGCCCTTTGCTATTTATTGTTTTTGAAAAAAATACATTCAATCCTCTAGTTACATAAGAAAACCATTGTGTGACTTAGTATATAAATTGAATTTTATATGAGATGAATTTTTTCCATCAAGTATGTATTGACCATAAGCTGTAGTACAGGATATACAAATATTTGTTAACAACTGAAAATAAACACTGCAGTTTAGCATAAGGAGTGTTCACACAGCATAAATCATTCAAGAAATTAGGGATATATTGACTATCTTATATATGCCAACAATTGTCTACATAAGTTCAGATTTACATAAGTACAGGCTGTCTATAATAGATTTAGCAATTGTGATGACAACATGATCTTGTATTTGGGCAGAAAAAATTTTCAATGTAATTCTACATTCATAATTTCTTATAAACAGTTATTTACAAATCTTTTACAATTTTGACATCAAAATATGACTTCTTTATAAATCTTTGTAGATGACAAAAATCTTCATTGCATAATAGTTTTGTGTTTTACAAATGTAAAAGTTATTATAAATTTATACTTATATATTATACAAGTATATGTCAAGATGTATTTATGGGTATATAAAAATGAGTTTTTTTTTCCAGAAATGACAGATATAAAAGATATATTATTTGGATTCTTTATAATTACATTTAAAGTGTCTTAAAACCGAATTCAGACTTTTGGATTGACAGATAATAAATAAATGTCTCAGTGTGTGTGTGTATTCATATTTATATCTAATAAAAATAAAATCATTCATACAATAAATATTAATTATAAAAAGCCATATAAGTCAAAAATTATTTTATTCTAAAGATATTATCTATAAGATACATTTATTTATGAAGTATTGCATATTGAGTTTAGTAAAGAACAACAAAAATTTGAGTTCTTTAAGGAATATTATTTTAAGAACATTGCAAGATATGTGGAACAAAATTTGTCCAATAAAGATATTAGATTATTCATTTATTGTCATCCCTCTTTCTCCAATTCAATTTTAAATATATATATATATAGACCTTTAATCTTTCTCCATGCATTGCTTGCAATGTTTTTGAAAAAATATCCCCTATCCAGAAGATGACAGGTGTGAACCAGCTGTAGTCCCAGTACTAGAATGCTGTTAATTACACGTGGTGTGAAATGTGGAGCTGAATGCTCTTACAGAACACTGATTAAATGAAAGGTGGAGATAATGTAATTTACTGGATACATTTGAACTTAATTTATTTTTTAAAGTAATGATTGTTACGATGTATGTACTGAATCAAATGTAAATATAGTTTTTTTAAATAAAAAAAAAAAATCCCAGAAAATATTTATTTTATATATATATATAAAACCATTGATGCAACTCTCAGTTTATTTAGTGTTTTGACTTTATATTACTAAATTCCTGGTTTATATTTTTTTCACTGTTAACCTAAATTTTCAATTCTTGTTTAAATAAAGTTGTCATTTAGCTGTTAAATGAGAAACGATGCTTTATTTACTTTGTTATATGTGTTTGTGAATTTGTTTTAAAAAGTAAACAATTTATTTATATATATAGAATTTAACTATATAGATACAGGATTTATATAATTATAATGTTGTCTTTTAACCCGCTAATTGGATATTTTTTGTGTGTGATTTTTGTTATATAATAAAAAAGTTTTGCTTTTTAAATTTTCAGACGAAAAATAAAGTTTATTTTTTAAATCTTTATTTTATAACCATCTTGTTATTTACTCTGTAAAAAGTTGTTTTTATCCATTTGTTATTTGCTTACATAATCTGTTAGCATGCATATCCAAAAAAAAAAAGATTAAAAATAATAAATGTTTTCAGAATTTGATAAATAATAAAAAAATGTTTTAAATATTTTTACAGTATTACATGTAAGGAAAATTTATATATGAAATTTACTTAATACAATAAATCACCTTTTCCACCTTCAATTATGTCTTTAAAAAACCTATCCCTTATATAAGTACATATTATTTGTTTGTAAAATATTACATAACTAACATTTCACATAGAAATAAAAATTACATATCTTTTTAGCTTATTTTGTAAAAAGTTAGATAGTAATAGAATTCATTATAGCTAATCTAGATTATTAATTTTGGTATTTGTAAACTATTCACTGTACAGCCTGTGTTGGTGCTGTTTCTGTGTAAAAACATTGCAATATAACATTACCGGGCCTATTTAGATTTATAAATACCGGGGGGGGGGGGTTGCGGGTTTTTATATTAGATTTAGAAAAATCGATCAATCATGAGATTTCCAACAAACTCCACCGCCCCTTTTTAACACTGTCATTATGGGTATTAATTATATGATTTACAGATAAAAATAATCGCAAACAAAACAGAAATTGCTTACATAAAATAAATTTATTAACCAAATATGACTGAACTAAATAAACTGTAACGAATGTTCAAACATTTTAAGAAGTAATACAACTTGTTAGTGAGTTTGGAGATGGGTGGACGGTCATTTCCTTCAAAATGGCTTGGAAAATTTCATCGTCCTTGTGAACACGCCTCCAAATGAACTCAGCTAAATAATTTTGGAGGTATTGGCATGCCGTGCCGCGGTGTTTCCTATTCTGCCACTTAAGTAGACCCCAAAAAGCTCTCGATGGTCTGAGTGTGAGCTCCTGTTGTGGGGTCCACAAAATTGTAATGATGGTTAACGGTGACATGTGTAAACCCTGCCACCTTAAGATCAGTAGTCCTATAACCCTTCCTACAGTCCGAGTAGATGGTAGATCCGGACTTGATGTTCTCATGGATGGCGTTGAGAAGAGTGGCTGCTGAGCGACAGGGGACAGCAGTTGCAAAACATTCACCTGTCTCCCAACATATGCCTCCGAAGATCCACTGCTGCGGAAGGATCCTTCCCTGGTTGTTCTTTTGCCGGGAAAAAAGCGTCTCATCCCCCTCCACAATGAGTCCAGGTCCGCCTATTTGGTGGCAAGGGCGGGACAACAGGCTCAGAGCACAGAGCTCTCTCAAAGCATTGGTCCAGTGAATGACTGCAGGTTTGGACAGTTGCAGGTCGTCTTTGGCACGCCCAATGCTCACTTGTTCGTGACTCCTCAAATAGACGAGCGCAACGCTTTTACAAAACACATTTTCGAGCCTTCAAACCATGTACCCTTGCGAATAGACAGTTCGCCTGCAGGCACGCAAGTAGCATACAAACTGCCAAGTCTGCTGTGTGAGGTTCATCGATTTGCCACATTCACATGTAATGGCATGCGGCAGGATCTTTTGGGCTTGCAGAAACGCAACTGCCTCACTTTCTCTGTTTGGGACGTCCCACAAATTTCAACTCTCGACCGAATCACGACAGAAATGGTATTTTTCTGCAAACAACTCCAATTGTCTGCCAGAGAGCTTGAGAAATTATTTTTTTCATTTTTTGACACAAAAAAAAAACAAAATTAGTAAAAAAAATAAATTTTGACAAATATCATTCATACGCTGATAATTACTAGTCCACAAAAATATTTCAGTTGGGAAATAAAGAAAAACATCAACAAAGAAACACTTGAAAAAGATGAAAATTCTCATACTCTCATATTAAATTCGAGACACAATACTAATTTTGTCAATATGCATAGGAATTCAACCTGCAATGAAGTCAACAGCAAACTATACGATCATAGTATTGTTAGTAGACGTAGTGTTATGAACGCGGAAGAATTAGCCGCATATTATAAACACTACATACGATCACTCGTATATTAGCCGTAGGTTCGGCCGCGAAAGCAGTATAATTCTGTTTTTACACAGAAACAGCGCCAACACAGGCTGTACAGTGAATAGTTTACAAATACCCTAATTTCTTATTTAAATTCTCTTTTTGCTATCACTTTTTTTTTTTATCTATTGAGAAACATTATAATTAAAGTACAGTAATTTTATATGAATTCATCTGGGAGTTACAATTAATTCTAAAGACCATGAGTGTTTATCCAAGGCTTCTCCGAACACTGATATGGATGAGAATAGAGAAATTGTTAATTTTTCAGCTAAAATACTTCTTTATATAGTTTGTTTGATAAAATAATGTTTTACTAAAATTGTTAATTTGATAAATATAATTAAACCAGGAATTTTTATAATATTTTTTTTTTTTGTAAACTTGAGATCTCATTTAGTAAAAAAGAAGATGCCTAAAACACTCATTACAAAATAAAGCCTGCAATATTTTTACATTTAAATAATCATGATATTTTAAAAGATAATTTCATTTTAGTTACCAAAAATATTTTTTTCCAAATTGACTACATATAGTTAGTATTCGCGTATTACAGCACATTTTTTTTTTTTCCATATGTCATAGCATCGGCCGGGAGCGGAACCCTTAACAACCGTCTGCAACCAACTGCTTGCTTGCAATGCGGCTGCGCTGATCTCTAGGCTAACAACGATTGACATTTTTTTGCCTAGAAATTAAGAAATTAATCTGAGCTAAATTTTATTAAAATAAACTGTTTTACTTAAAATGTTATTTGAATTGAGAAAGTTAATTAATGCGTAATGGTAATTGTAATTACAATTCTTTCTTTACATTTTCTTAATTCTAAGAGGCTCTATATGTCTATTGTAACTCTGAATAGTATAGTTCATTAATACTTATAATTTAGTTTAAACTAGATAAGGCTGCTGCTGAAGTTTTGTTAATGATCTTTGTTACCCTTAATAGCCAACTATTTTGTTTTTTATTATGTTGCCATTTAAATCCATCTTCAATCAGAAAACATATCATTGATTAGTTTAAATATATATATATATTAAAGTGTACATGTTTCAAAAATAAAGAATTTATTATAAAAAGGAAATATTCAATGTAAACTTTATTAAAATTCTGGTTCATATTATAAAGCTAAAAGCAAAATGTTTTGTTATAGGTTTAATATTTATGTTACAATAAACGCAAAAATTTGCACTTGAATTTTTAATTTTTTTTTTTAAAACAGCTTTGCTCACATTATGTAGCTGTTCCTGCAGCTTCTGTATTTAAGTATTCCTGAAGTGCCATCTCTGAATAAAGGCATATCCTATTCACTACAAAAATGATAAGATATTAGCATGTATAGAATGTCACGGTGTTTCATATATTTGTAGATTATTTTCAATGCTCTTCCTGTCATCACAAAATCTTGAAAACCACTTGAAAACATTTTTGTGTCTCATAGTAGCTTCATTGCTGTACACTATTTGAATAATTTTAAATATTTCAGTAATAGTTTAGCCCAATTTAAAACAAAATTTCATGTTAAAGGGTTGTTTTATCTTGGTTAAGGTATAAAACACTGTCACATGAATGCTTCTTGTTTCTGAGCCTGCTTATGCCATAGCTGTTCTGTATCAACTGCAGTTTCTAGAGTGAGATCTCACTAACTGCATTGCTCATGTCCTGACTGAATAATGTAGAAGATTGGTCTTCCTTGTTTATGTTATTTTTGATATTCTATAAATAAAACAATGTCAATAGATTACATATTTATATGCTGTTTAATCCAAATGTTTATTTGAATGCAATGTTGTTTTAAAATACTACAAAAATAAATATTGTTTTAATTTATTTTTTTAAAAACAAATGTACTTTTTCACATGAGATTATACTTAAAGAATAATCATGAAAATTGATTAAATTCAATGATATAATTGATTTTAAGCTAAAATTTACTTTCTTACATATTAAATATATTTAAACTGAAATCCTGAAGGTTCACAAATTTATTAATATAACACGTCACAATTTTCCTTAATCAAATTTATGGTACAAATACAAATTATGTGAAAGATGTTTGTCAAGATAAAACATCAAGAAAAGCATTATTACTGTCAAGCATTGGTCGTCGAGATGTCAGCGACAGCTGCTTTACAAACAGTTGTCCCGGTTAGCGGGTTCGCTTCCCGGCTGATGCTATGACACATGGAGAAAAAAAAATAAAGCATTATTACTGTAGAGGAAATAATTTTAATGAAAAATTAAACATATAGCACAATTTAAAATATATATTTACAAAATAAAATTTTATTTGTTTTTTCAAAAACTTTTTTTATTTAATAGTAAAAGGTGTTCAAAATGACAATTTTCATTATTTGGTTTTTTCTTGCTGAACCCATGCTATTTTAAAATTTACTTTCTCACGTGTTAAATATATTTAAACTTAAATCTAAAAGTTTATCAAATTCATTAATATAACCTATTATAATTGTTATTATTCAAATGAGAGATTAAATATGTATTACAAATGCAATTTAATTGATTTAAAATATATCTATGAAATCAAATTTTACTTCACTTTACCAACAATTATACTTTTTGTTTCAAAAGTTTTTCAACATCTGTAATGTTTTAATCAGTGCTACCCTCTGTGTGTATTTTTATGATCATGAAATTCCTCCATTTTTGATTGCTAGTAAATCAAGTTATATATCACATGACTTAATTTAATAAGCTTGCATTATAAATGTTATATAATGAGCGTGCCAATAGCTCTTAACAGGCTTTTCTGAATAGCATGTTAAGAGCTATCGGCACGCTCATTAGATTGCAAATTGCTAAAGTTTTAAAAACAAATATCATAAAACAAAAATTTATAAGCTATAAAAATTCTCCACAAAAAGAAAACCATGCATGATTCATCAAAATTGATGCAGTATTTGTTATATTATAAAATAAGAAAAAAATTCCATAATTATATAGTAAGTATTGTACCGGTCGATTTTGTCTGTTCATATAACAAGATCTAGCATCTAGGCAAAAGTACCTAGAGTCCAATCATGCGCAAGATACATAAGTCAGGAACACTCATGAACTCTGCCCTATTTGCCTATTTTCCAGATCTACCAACTTATGAGCAACAATTCCGATGATACCGATCTAATTTATTTCTCACCGCCGGCATCGCAAAGCCGGGACACAAAAAGACTCTAATTTGAATTTATTCATGTATAGAATATTATTGTTAGTGAGATTCTATCACCTAGTAAATTAAACCCTTTATACAACATCAAATATTATTACTATTTAATAAATGAAACAATGACTTTGATATTTAGAAATATATACAAGATTTATTAAGTTAACTTGAGATATATATGATTGATTATGTTATTTGTGTCAAAATACAAATAAAAATGGGTATTTATCTCCCTTAGATGACATTAACCCCTCTTACAATACTATAAAACGAGCATATTTATTCAAGTTATGCTGCAGTAACAAATAATTTATCGCTTTGTTCTAATGCGGCTATTTATATGTCAATAATTTAACAGATTACATAGTACATCTAAGATTTTTAATAGCGCTGGATTACAGTTATTTAAAGTTCTTTAAATCCACCATTAATATAACAACAGCATTTGAACCAATACGTAAGATTACTGAGTTTGATGGCAAACGGTAATTATACTTGATTACTAAAAAACAAAATATTCGCATTTGCGAAATAAGAACATATATGGGAAGCTAATTTGGGAAGCAATCACTGTGGCAGAAACAGCGCATATGAAAATATGAATGAGAATATAAAAATGACAATCCATTTAGCATAATCATAACAGTACGATTTACGAGTATTGATAGTCTTTAGCGAGAATGAAATAAAGGAGAGTGGTATGTGCATGATGGCAATGAAGAGATCCATTCTAAGATCCAAGAAGGTGCTTCAATTTACGGCTAAAGAAGGTGACTCTCTGCATATGTTGGCAGGGCCAGGTCACACAAAAAATGAAGAATGCGCTTTATTGCATTGCCATAGGCTGGACTTTTGCCAGAGCGAACCCTACACAATAATATCTAGCGCTGAAGAAGTCCCAAGGGGTTTACAAACCTTGTCCTTGGAATTGGAAGTAAAAATAGACGTGACTCGGGTTTTCCGATATGCCCGGGAAATGAAGCACAAATATATATAAAACTAAAGGCCAGTATACACGTAACGCTTGAATTAATATAAATATACAAACTTAAAACTAAGAAATAAAGAATTATCCCCTATCTTTATTAATAAAGATCCATTGTACCTGTATGATTTGATTTACTACGTGGATATGGGATAAGTAAAATTAAAGCTAATATAATAGCTCATAGAACTAGAGGATCCCCCCCCCCCTTCCTTTTATTACTATAAATTACACATAAAGCTTCCCACAACATATAACTAATACAAATCTTTGGTTTTAAGTGCTTTCATAAATACCTTACATCTTATTAGATATATATAAAGTAGATAGTGGTTAGTGATTTCAAGAAAATAATATTGATTTAATTCATATAAGTATATTTAAAGTTTTTAGAAGTTGGCGCTATTATTTAATTAATAAAAAAAAACATTTCTAAGAAAACAGATTTTTGCTCTGTTTTTCGAAAATAACATTGTACAATAATTATCTGATTGTCTTTTATTTTACTCTCCCAGACTTACAGGTGTCCGCTATAATAAGAATAACTAATTTGTTTTTGTTTTTTTCCTTTTATTAAAAACTAGATTAATCACCCTCTGAAAAGTAAGGAAGGGGTTTTAAAAGAGATAGCATAGACATTTGCGAATCTGGGGAAAATTATCGACATATAATTTAGTATACGAAAATATAAAATATAATAATGAAAATAAAAATATTGCCACATAGACGTGAAATTAAGAAATAATAATTGTTCAGGAGAGGTTTAATGTAGGAGAGATTACTGCTAAGTTATATAGAGAGAACAAAGTACATTTGACTAACAAGGTAAGAATTTACAAATTGATTAATTCATAATTAATATTAATTTTACAAGGAAGGTTTTACAAAGTGTTTAAAGAAACAGATAGGTGAGATTTGAAATTATTCAATGTAAATTTAAGAGTCTAGCAGCACTTGAAATTATTACCTCTGTACAAACTTGGCTGTTCTTTTGGTGATGTTCAGATTTCCCTCGGAGAACTAGATCTAGTTTGACGAGCATAGTTATTCAGGCAGGTAGTAAGTTCATTATTCAACAAACAGGCATATAGTTATAGTTTATGAGTATCAGGATCCTGGGTGCAGATTTCAGAGAGGGCCATCTCGAATGGCGAGAAAGGTGAAATGGGTTTACTCACGGCACATTGAAATCAAACGAGCATGGATTTATTTGGCAACTGCTTTCATTGACTTTTTTTAGTTCTCCCAGCAGTCAAAATTAGCCCATTTTATACTATGCCCCGGTTATTTGTGGAATGCTTTCTTGATTGGTTACCGCTAATCATTCTCTATTCTTATTTTTAAAAGAATTTCTACATAAGCTTTACCCATTGTGCTGGAAGATGCCATTGTTAGATAATATGTATTCAAACCGAAATTAATTTGATAACAAATGTTTATGACAAAAGTAAATCAATTAGTTTAGTTTCTAATTTTAATTTTAGAGAAACTTTTAATTAAAGTTATTTTAGAAGATTAAACAAGACTAAGTTTCTCACCTTTAATTATTTTGACTACTTACAATTGCATCTTCCATCTTGGATTTAAAAAGAAAAGTATAGTTTAATAGCAAAAATAATTTAAAAGACAAAATTTTATAGATTGACATATAACAAACTTTTTCTAGTAAATATTTGCTCAGTAGGTTTGTCTCTACAATATATATATACATCTGAGCCGCAATTACTAAATAATTACTATAACTTTATTATAAAAAAAACAATACAGAAAATATGATACATTTTGATATTATACGTTTGTTACAATTAATCCTCCGTTACCTATTGCGTATACGTATTCGTTACGCACGTATTTCCCTTTTTAAATACTAAGTTTATTATTTTTCCCTTTTTTGTTTTTGTGTTTAAATTCAGATATTTACACATATATCTTCGTTAAGAAGTATGTTAGTTAATATATCAAGAAAGAGAACAAACAAACAAAAAAAAAATGTGTTAGTGAGCGGAATATATACGCAAGAATAGGGCTTAACTTTGGCTTGGTAGTTGAAGATTTGAGGTGGGCTGTGAAGCGCAATCTGAATCTCAGATTCCACTTCAGTATAGAGATAATATGTAAGCTAAAATATATGTGGGTAATAATATTTATGAAATATGCATACTATCCTTCATATGATAGACTTTCTACAGTCATTTTAACAAACTTACAAATATTCTCATAACAATGGTATCTGCTAATCAGAGAAAAGGTCAATACATTTTCATCTGAAATCCAACATTTATATGAGTAATAGATCAATCATTGCTATTTTGTAAGGGTGAAATGTTACTAATCAACCTTCACACCTACACAAAATAGCATTGATTAATCTATTACATAGGAAATCTTGGAAATCAGCTGAAAGTAGATTCGTTTCTCATATAATAAGTAAATTATAGTGATATGAGAATAATATTTTCAAAAGTATTAAATTGACTTTTAGAAAGTCTGACTTGTAAAGAATTTTTTAAGTAAGCACATTTAATATGATTATTGCTTCATAAACTCAGCACTACATGTTTAATAAATATTGTTTGTTTATAGGATAATTAAAATTAATAAATTATATATGTATATATTTGTATATCATCATCAGTACTGGCAACTACTTACAATTGACTGTAACCATTCTAACTTCCAAGAAAAAAGGGACAAAAATAATAATAATAACAAAAAGTTAGATGAACTTTGCAATGACTAAAAAAATAAATGTGTGAAACATAAATACATCCATATACATTATGCACTAGTTCTTTATCTTTAAATGCTGTCCCTTAAAAGTCTTCTATAACAAATTGATAAACATTTTACTCAATTGTAATTTTTCATTATATTTCATTCTTAACTATTATATTCTCCCAATTGCATCTCTTTGAAGTGACTTTGAGATAATTTTTATAATTTAAATTGGGTCTTTTCTCATACAGAAGCTGTGCTCAATTTCACCTTAAAATATTTTTTAGAAACTATGTTACTATTGAAATGGTATATTCTTACAGACTATACGTTTCACCTATTTTACCCCATAACTCTATCTATGCTAACTTTAAAACCTCTTGAGTATATGTAAATCAACATAAACATCGTTATATATGTATCAGCGCACATATATATGCGAAAACAGACTATGATATATTATTGATTTATGTATATTACAGCGTGTCTGTATTTGAAATTTAGATCTTTTTAAATTATAGATTAATTCTTTTAAAAACTCAATTCATTAGTTTTTATTGAGAATCACATATATATATATAAAATTCACCTAGTACCAGCATTAATATATAATGAAATGTTTATTAAAAAGTTCGCTAAATTTCCTAAAATTAAATTAAAATATTGTCAATAAAAATCATGCCACACACCTGGTTATAAAATAGTGTATAGGCTGAGTTTCTAAATTTATATTTTTGCAATAATATTTTCAAAACTGAAACTAGACAATAACAAAACACACTGAACCAGCACTGTTTTAGATCTCTTTGGGAATCTAATGGCTCAATTAAGCTAAATTTATTTGACCTAAAATTTAAAACAATAGTTGAGTAGATTTTAGAAATTTAAAATGAAAATTGTAAACAAATGTTAATGGATTCACCCCGATGTGACTCCAGTTTGTAGAAAAATAATATAGGATTTGAAACTAATATAAATAGTTTATATTTTGACACTGTAATATACTCTGTAAAGTTTATACGTGTGTTGCTACCAGATTCCACCCCGTTTGAATTTTAAAATGTGTGAGTAGGAGGGCCGCAGATTTACTGTTTCTTCCTATGGGAGAACGTTCTTCTCCAATTCCATCCTACAGCTACCACAGCGTGTGATCATCATCATCACCAGGCTGGAGAGTTTCCAGCCACTGCCTGCTATTGAAAGAAAACTCAATCACCAAGCAACCTATCCAGAAAAGAGTGCCACAATTGTCCAAGCTGCTGAAGAAGTTTGAGAATATTTCTTCAAAATCGCAGAGTTGTTAATTTAATCTTTCAACTGTAATTTAAATGTTTAGCTAGCTATTACTGTAATCTTATGAACGTTCAACCTAATTATTATTTTCTTTTAATTTAAATCATTTCTAAAGTAAATGTAAAACTTGCCTGAGTTCTTTATTACTGTAAATTTGTCTCCTAACCCTAATAACTACCCAATTATTATTTAATTTCTATAAAACTGCGGTCATGCCTATAATTTCTGTTTTAAATTATTTTATTTCGTTTATTTTTATATGTGTTATGAGGTGCTAATATTTTGAGGTAGCGAGTAATTGTTTTAGTGAACTTTGAAGGAGAGATCTGCATTAAGCTCTCCAGTGTAATATTTAAGAACGCTGTTTAGCATAGTAAATCGCTGCTTTGAAATTTTGTTCTAATAGATCAACCAAGTGCTATGTGCTCATCATCATTATTTCATTTATATTATATTGATTTAAGGTTTGCATAACAAGTTGTTAAACTTATGATTTTATCTATTAGTTAGAAGTAAGATGCCGCCAACTAAGGATAATAGTAAAAATATATTTTAAATATTGTTAAGATCATTTAATATACTTTCTCTTCCCTAACTTAATCATATTTATATGAATACAGATTCAGTGTATTAAGTAGATTAATAATTTAGTTGTCCCTTTTCTAGCATGATTACTATATGCTAATCTAAGAACTGGATTGAGTTAGTTTTAGCAGATAGAAACTATCTGTTTAGGCATATGACTTATTTATTTCCTTAGAATTCGCACTATCTCTGATAATATTCTTGTTATTATATAAATTGTAGTTTCCTTATTTTTTATTAATGTATAGTTTTTCATAGAATTCTTGCTTATATTTTCTATTTTATTTTATTGATTATACTTTTTTTTTTATTGCTGAAATTTTTTTTCTCTTCACTATCTAAATGACTTAAATATTTTTAAGTTTATTTATTTATATATTTTGTCATTTTTCTATATAATTGTTTATGCATTTTTAACTCTTTTTTATCATTTTATAGAATTAGTCATATTCTATTTTTCTTAATAATCCATTTTATTACCCCCCCCCCTTCCTGTATATTTATATTTTGGTTTGTCTGAATAGAAAATTTTCTTTTGAGCTGCTGCTTTTTTTTGTTGTTATGTTATGTAGTTATATGAAAATTTCTTACTGATCATGCAAGTCTTTTAATATGATTTATAGTGTTCTAGCTTAAATTTTTGATACTTTGGTATTATACCTGCTATAACGTATTACTCCAGTGATGTTTGTGTCCAGTAATAATTATTCAAATTTTCTGTTTATGATGTCATGCCATCCAAGAATCCTGGCATGACTAATCCATGTCAAATATATATACGTTACCAATTTTTCACATATATACACGTCACCAAGTTCTAAATGTACTGACTGGTACCTTTTCTTTCCATTTTGGAAGATATTAAACGGTTCAGTCAGCCACAGTGATTTTCCCTCTCTCTCACAATATAATACATCTCTCGCATCATTTGTATGTAATATGGTTTTATATTTAAAAATATATTTACAGCTAAAACTTTATATATATTTGTGTTGTTGTTTTTTTTTTTTGCTAAAACGTTATATATATATTTTTTTTTATATGTAAAATGTTTAACTTATAGTTCACCATTTTTTGTTAGGTTAAAAAAAAACATAAAGCTAAAAGATTCACCATTTAAAAATAGTTTCAGGGTTCTTTTTTATATTTTTTCATCTTGCATAATGAATATATCTCCATCATTTGAAATAAGATTTGTTTTTCCTTTAGATTTAAAGTTTGGTATTACACATGTGTTGGTTGTTTATGATGGCACAAAATGCCGTATTATCTGGGGGGGGGGTTTTGCGATGGCAAAAAGTTACCACAATAAAAACTCAAAAAAAGTGATGTATTAAAAAGTCCCAACTATCTGTTCTTATTTAGTATTGTAATGTTTTTTTTCTTTTTCCATAGTGAATATATCTCCATTTTTTTCTTTTTAGATTTGAAATTTGGTATTACATATTGTAGACATATTACTCAGGTGATGTATTATTCCAAGTTTGTGATATCTTTAAAATAATGTCTCCGTGGGATCTGCGGGCAAATTTTATCGATTACGTTTGTCCACACATCCCTTGGAAGCATTATTTTAAATATATCACACACTTAGAATAATATGACAATAATGTGTCATAGCAGGTATAAAACGAAAGTATCAAAGTTTTTTTTTTTAGTTTCTGTTGTAATTAGGAATATCAACTATTAGTACAGTTGTTTAAATTTTTTTATTTCTGATTGAATATATTAAGCAAATTATACAATCTTGAAATACATATTTTCTATTTATTAAAATAATAGGTGTAATAATGCTCAAACTATATTCCACCTTTATTATTAAATGGAGGTTGCCTTGACAACTGTTTGAAATTGTTGATTGTTATTGATATTGAGATTTAGCTTTTAATGATTAGTTAAAATGTAACTCAACTATATCTCTTTAATGTGTAATAAGAAATGTGGACTTAATCAGTGAAGTATTGAATAGCTTCATGCTCGCAGATCTAACCACTTCAGCTTCACCTATTTAAATAGAAAGTAGGTTGAAGTAAAGAAGTTCCCCTCTTTTCTTCCATAGCGTAAGCTTGTGGTTAAAACACCTGTAGAAGTCCCTACTATCACATTTTATACGGACATTATCGAGGTTATAGCCTCAGTAAATATTATATCTCTTTTTGTAAATCTTTTTTTTTTTTTTTAATTTATATACACTTTTTCTCTCTCCTATTTTATTCACTGTTTGTTTTTTTTTTCTACTTTTAATGTTTTAATTCTTGCATTAAAATTTCTCATAATGATTTTACCAAGTTGTTTAGTTTATTCAAAAGCATTCTGTATGTCTAGGTAAAAATTCTTAATTTTTTTAATCAGCATGTGACATCTATCATTAAATTGAATAATTAACCATGCTACCTTATTTGATATACCTTCCGTCTTCATAATCATGTTTTCCATCTTTCATTTATAATTAATGTCATTCCATATTTATTTTCAATACTTTTACCTTTAAAGCAAAGTATATATCCCTTTTTCATATTAATAATTTTTTTTATCTTTTTTTTAAAATTTCATAAACTCCAATAATGTTCCATTTAATATTAATATTTGTTCTTTCAATTTACAGTCTTCATTTACTTGAAAATGACCTATAGTCATTACAGGTGCCCCAATGAAGTCATCATTGAATGGTAATCTAATCTGCAACTGTGAATTCTTACTATCTTTTGCTTTCATCTGCTAATTTGAAGACTAGCTTATAACTTTACCGTCTCTGAGAAATGAGAGCAATACTTTTTTTGTTGTTTATCATAAATACTGATTTATGAATTATTAAATCACTTAAACTAACAGCTCTTGGATTGAACTCCAGCTAAGATTACAACAGTTTCTGAACAATCGCATACTTCGTGAGACATTCTCAAAAAGATTCAACACACATTAACAGCACTTGATTTACTCATTAAAATACTTATATTTAGAAAGTCTAACTGATTTCTTAGTCGGGAAGCATTAATCATATGAGAAGGATGGAATATCACAGCTATGTTTTGTTTATAACTCAGAAATGTAAGGTAGTAAGCTCATATTCTGACCCAGCAGCCATTTCATATTATGGACATTGCTATTGCAATAATAGTTACAATATATATATATAAATTTGGCAGTGAAGATTAAAAATTTGTTCTTGGTTCACAATGAGAAATCAAAGGGTTTCTTTTCAGCTAATGATTTTTCACTGCTTCCACCAGTATTTTAATTGTCAATTATCACAATGTTATGATTTACGTGTAAAAGAATTTTTTGTTGTTGATTTTTGACTGCATAATTTAGTTACTAGGACAATTATAATAATTTATTTATTGTTATTAGAAGAATGTTTTAAAATCTATAATGTATTTTTTGTTTATTAATTTTTTTTTTTTAGTTTTATGTAACTTTTATTTATATTTAAGCCTTCCTGTTGGAAATTATATTGTCACACATACATCTAGAGAAATGTATGTTAGCATTTTAAAAAATCTGGATTCAAACCGAAGGTTAGATTTTTCACTTTTTCTTTTTTTTTTAATATTTATATTAAAGGTTTTTGTAAATCTTGAAATGTATTATGTATAGTTAAATATGTATATTTTGTTATTTCATATATTTAGTCTTTACATGAGTATTTTTTTTTTATATATTTTTTCAAATTTTTTTTTTTTTTGGAGATTAACATTTCACTTGATAATAAAATTTAAGACTGATAAAGTTTTTCACATTTACTTTAATAATAATAAAAAAAGTCATGATTTATAGTTGATATATATGTTTTCATTTTTTTCCATTATAAAATAGTAGTAATAATTTTTATTTTTTATTACTCCAGAAGTCATACTGCATTTGAGCATAAAATGGTAAGTTGATCAAACTGATCTTTTTCCCTCTTTCCTGGTAACTGATTCAGATACTTTTAATTCTCTGCTAAACCAACTGATATATTTAATAGTAATAATAATGTAGTATGAACATCATTTGTTCAGCATTTAACAAGAAAACATTATTGTTGAATTTCTTTTTTGTTTTATTATAGCTTTCACTAATTACAGAAAAGTACAGTAAAATGATATAGCAAATATATCAGAATCCTTCTAAGCACTAAATAAATTCCTTTTATAGATTCCATCTATATATATATATAAGTAGAACACAATTTTAAATTGATATTTTTTTTATGTTTGTGCCAATTCCATAAAAATTCAGTTCTAGAAGCTAATTAATGTGAATCTTTTGTGTTAATTATTATTTTTATTTAAAGTCTCTTTATGTATTTGTTTTTATTGAAATTGGCTTTGATATATGAATGTGAAGCACTGTAGTAATATTTTATTATATTGTCATTTTTTATTAGAATAATATGTACTCCCATCCCCCTTTAAATCTTTATTGCTTTTCTTTCATTCTTCTATTTACTTCGTTTTTCATTTCATGGTATTTAATTTAAACTTGATACTTATGATTTTATATAAATATGAGCTTCAAAAAAGTTTGCTATTAACTGAAAGGAATCTCTTTGAGGCTTTAAATGAATCAAGTAAAATAAATTTTTAGTATCCATTATTTATGTTTTTGTGATTGCGACTATTATTAATATATAGGCTGCTTACCAATAATAATCAGACAGTGTGGTGAATTTTTTTTATTTCTAAGACCAAGAAAACACAAGAGATTTGATTTTTTTGAAGGCAGGATGAATGTATAAATGATTGATGCTCATTCTCTTTTATATTTTCAGTCATACATCTGATTTTTCAATTTATTAGGACCTCTTTTTTTGTTTTGCTTACTATATTCTTGTCAAGTAGACTAGACCTGAACGGCCATTTTGAATTCCCAGAAAAAATTACAGGACATACAATTTTAAATGAAATGTCTAATTTATTACAATAAATAAATATATATATATACATTTTTATAAAGTGCAAATATGAAAGAATGTAATGAAGCTGATAAAGTAGTCATTACCACAAAAAAAAAAAATAAAAAAAAAAGGATATTTTTCACATTTTTAAAATTTTTATTTTTATATTGGTTCACAAACTCTCAATTTTGAAAGGTATAACCTAAAATTACAATTTCATAGACAGCTTCATCACATTCGTCATAAAATGCAGAAAAAAATAATATATAACATGACCTACCTGAGTTACAGTTTGTTGGTGTAATGTGGCAGAAGGTGACAATTTCAGTTTCGTTTTTTTACTAACCAGCCTATATGTTCAATTTTTGCAAGCAGTTGTTTTTCTAGGCCCTCTATGCGGGATATCTATTAGAAATGCAAGGTTTTAGTGTGGATCAAAAAAAAAAATAACAGTAATAACTTTAGTAAAGTGTAAGTTATGGGGGTAAAAAATAATTACTATATTATTGAAAAATCATGGGTGGGGTGAGCTAAATTATGCATTATTTCATAGGAAACCATAATTCAAATATGTATAAATAAATAAATTTCTAAATAAATAATAAAAACATATAAATTCTAAGTTATGGGTAAAATAATTACTATATTATTGGAATATCATGGGGGGCTAAACTATTATTATTTTATGAAACCATAATAGCAAAGTATGCTATAAAATAAATAAAAAGTTATCTACAATGAAATGAATAAAAACATAGTAAATTCTAAGTTATGGGTGTAAAAAATAATTACTATATTATTGGAATATCATGGGGGGGGGGGGAGCTAAACTATGTATTATTTTATAGGAGACCATAATAGCAAAGTATGTTATAAAGTAATTAAAAACTTATCTACAATGAAATGAATAAAAATAGTAAATAAAATAAATAATCCAAAGGAATTACAAGCAATTATTATATATGAGTGGGATGATGATGATGACTGTTGATTCAGCATTGGGAGGCATTTATTGTTTTTACATTTGTAGTCACATAGAACAGGTGAATAAGGCAGAGTGGATAGTGTGAAGACAGTTTGCAAATCTATAATTGGCCTTATTTTATAAATCCTATCATGCTCTTTACTAGTAATTTGGGCATGGTTTTATTATTATTGAAATGTAAATTATTTAGAATACCAAAAAATCGATCTCGGGTCATAACTCTAGCAAGTACCGGTTGATGCAAATATTCATTTTTAGACCAAATAAATTTTAGTTTTGGTATGCGTGATATAGTACAAACATGAATAACCATACCAAAAAAATGCATTCAACTCAGCAGGTGACAGATCAGCCCACTTTGGTAATGCCTTCCACTCTGAAGCATAGCTATTTCTTTCAGTGCAAATGTGGTCATATAATTTCCTATCAAAAAATAAATGAAATAGATCAGGAATTGAATACTCACGGGTAATGGTGAAATTTAGTCCTGGAGAGTCACTGTAATCCACAGAAGAAGAAGACGACAAAGCCTCAGAATCAAACACATCGTCAACAGGAAAGTCTTCGTCAGAATCAAAATCACGTCAGCGGAGAAAGAAGTCATATCTGCTGGTAATTTTTTTATACGTTGATAAAATCTAGAAAGAAAAAAAAATTATAAAATTTTAATAACATACTTTACAAAAATTGCTATAAAAAATCTAATTTTCATCACACAGAAAAAATTTTTACACGTACAAAAGGATAGAAAAATGGTGAAGAGAAAGCAAAAAGACCCGTAACTGTGATGTATACGGTTTGTGCACTATTGCGGTCGAATTGCAAACTTTTTTTTATTAGCGCATATGAGCTCATCGGTCTGTGATTGCGACTATTATTAATATATAGGCTGCTTACCAATAATAATCAGACAGTGTGGTGAATTTTTTTTCTTTCTAAGACCAAGAAAACACGAGATTTGATTTTTTTGAAGGCAGGATGAATGTATAAATGATTGATGCTCATTCTCTTTTATATTTTCAGTCATACATCTGATTTTTCAGTTTATTAGGACCTTTTTTTTTGTTTTGCTTACTATATTCTTGTCAGTTAGACTTTATACACCTTCTTGTCTTGAATTCTAATAATACCTTCAAGATTTTATCAATAACTGCTTACAGTACATATGTATTGTAAATACTTACTGTCTTTTGATAATAATTAACTTAGAAGAAACATTCAATAGGATTTGCTATTTTAATTATTAAACACAGAATCAGAAAATGTCATAACTTCATTACTACTATAATCTGAATCACTTTCTTTTTCTGCTAGATTATATACAGCCATAACAAGCAATTTGCCACATAGTTTGGTATTCAAGTCTGTTTTTGATTGAGGAATAAAAAATTTTTGTCATTGATCGCCACGCATAAAAAATCCAGTGAGGACAGTTTTGTGAAAAATTATTAAATATTTTCACACTTTGATTTGGCAATTTGTAAGCAAGTTTTTTGTTTTTTTTCAAGAGGAGTAAAAATAGCATTTAAAATTATTCAGCATTTTGTATTTTATTTTAAAAAGCATTCACGTACTTTTGTTTTAAAAAATAAATATTTTGACATTTTTATATAAAAAATTGCACTCTTTTTTAATATTTAAATCATGTACATGCCAGCATATTAATTAGATATGCATATTTTTGGATTCCTATTACCTACAATTATTTTTGCTTTCAGATATAAAGTAAGCTTAATAATCAAATAATAATCTATTTTTTATCATACGTGTGTGCAAAAATACATGCCTACAATATATAGTTTATTACTTTTTCCCCTTTCGTTTGTATTTGTAATTTTATTTAGCAAAACGTTTTTAATGTCTGCGACCGAAACATTTTTATTATTTTCCTCTTATGAAATAGTTAATTCATTTGTATCTAAAATAAATTAATTATTTCACAATAGGAAAATAATAAAACCTTGTATATAGTTTTACTTTTACTTTATACAAATGTAAGATACTTTTATATTGCCTTCAGCACGTTAAAATCTTTTTTTTTTTTTAGAAATAAAACTAAATTTTATTTGAAATATGATGTTTTAACTAACGGATAATTTTAGGAAAAGTTTTTTCTTTTGGTTAGGGAGCAGTTTATAATGAATCATAAAGGAAATTATTATATTTTTTATTTATAAATAATAAATAACTTTTGGAGAAAAAAATCAACATGATTGTATAAGATTATTGTTTTTATAAATCAAACATGTCCTCTTTTTTTTTTTTTTAAGTGTCATAGCATCGGCCGGGATGCGAACCTGCAACCCGGGCAACTGCCTGCAAGTGCAAGGCAGTCGCGCTGACCTCTCAACCACCAATGCAAGACGAAAACATGTCCTCTTTTAAGCTTAAGAATGTTTAATTTCAAATTAATTAGCCAAGTCACTGTATAATGTTAGATGTAATATTGATGTGTAAGATTATGAAATTTAAATATTTTAGTTCTTAAAAATGAGAAAATCTTTTATTAAAATTATTAAAACCCATGGAGTATCATGAAATGGATTTACTCTATTCCAAATTAATAAAGAATTGGATTAGAAATTGTAGGTTGAGTGTAAATTTAGTTATACAAAATAAAATTGAGCCAACAATTATTGTTTACCTTAGTAAATGGGGAAGGCTTGAAAAATCATATATGCTGAATTAATACTATTCAGTTTTGCACTTGCATAATTAATCTCTTAATTATTCAATTTTAGTTTGTGTATCTTATAATAAATTTAGTAGAATTTTTAAACCGATCAAGGCATGTATGACAAGGTTGAAATGTAGATTAAGTAAATTTGATCTATATTGACTTGCATTTCAAGTATATACATGTCCTACACATATTACCAAAGATTTTACATATGATTAATTTATATAGTAGAATTATTAAAACTGAAAGTTAAAGTGTCTTTTCACCTGCATAATTAGCTAGCAAATTAGCAAACAAGTTCAGATGCAAATTCAGATAATTGACCCATTTAGTATTGATCAGTATTTAACATTTACTGATTTGTAGTTGAATATTAAGCAACCTTGATTAATTCTAGCTGTCTTTTTTTAAAAAAAAAAAAATAGTGCAATGTGACCTAGCCATTGTCTGAATGATCACATCAAGACAAATGAGACGATAAAAGTGATAATTGAACAAATAATTGTTAGACAGAGTATAATAGTTTTATTCATTAAACCAAAGTGAAAATTTGAAGACAGCACTTGAGAATACTATGGATAGCAAGGAAAATGAACTACTCACTACTCTGTAAAATTAGTTTCAATGGATGTACAAATGATGAGGTGAAGTTGTCTTATTTTGGTCATATTATAAGAACATCTAATTCATTATAAAAGTGTATATTGCTTGGGAAAGTTGATTAGGAAAGAAAAATAGGACAGTTAACAATAAATGAATGAACTCCATCATTGCAATAATGAATGTGCCCTTGAGGAGCTTGAAAAACTAAATAGATTATCTGTATTTTTTTATAAATGGGATTATTTATTAGAAATTCTTGTTAAGCAAAATAAACTATAGCAATATAATCCCTGAGCAATAATTATTTGGAACACAGAACAACTAAGTCTGAATATGTTACTAAGATAATTTACAAATAAGATCACCAAAAAGTAATTTAAATAACTCTGTAAATAGTGCCCACTTTTTGTTATAATAATGCAAATCTACTTTGTCACCTTTTATCTGATAAAATTGATATAGTAAAATGTGGGCATCATTAACAAATTCATTTAAATGATTGTTTGGGTTTATTGCTTGTAAATTGCCTTAACAACTTGTTTGTAGGCTTATATTCTTATAATTACACATTTGATAAGCTGTGAAATTATTTATGAGGTCATTAAAATAATTAGTAATTTTGATTCTCTGCACTGGTGAAATGCCTCCTGTTGTTTTCTCAGCTGGTTTTAAATTATTTGCAAATATCAAAGATGATATATGTATATGAATGTGTGAAAATACATCTATACTATATTAGTTTTTTAAATTATTTTATTATTTTCAAACTAATGTCATGTTTAATTCATTCAACCTCACAATGTGAACATAAAATACTATCCTAGTTTTTTCTTTTACACACACACACACATATATATATATATATAAAGACAGAAACAATAGTAAACAAATTATTATTTTATCTTCCTATCAATGAAAAAAATTATTTTAGACATGAAGAGAAAAAACTTAACTATTTGTGTATAAAAACGAATTTTAAAATAGTGATTCTCATATTTTAGATTTGCATATAAAAAATAAAAAGTTGATTTATTTGTAAAAAAAACAAAATGAATAAAGAAAGTTATGCTCTGATAATTAACCTTAAAATATATATCAAAAGCAAAGGGTGTGTGCACTTTTTATTTTTTGAAGGTTATATGGAAAATCTCATTTGATGCACAAAAAACTTTTTATTCTATTTTTTAAAGACAAACATTTATTTGTAAAATCACTTGTACATTTTGTTAATTTTATAATTGGCAATATATAGCTATAATACCAAAGTGCACATCCTTGTCAAGCTCGTCTTTATATTTATTTTAAAGGAAAAAAGAAGAATGTATCAAAGAGTCTCTTCTTTGATCATTCTTCTTGCATGCATATATATATATATATTGTAGCCCTCCCCCAACACCAATCCTACATCTACGGATAAATACCAGGGGCGTCAATTCCATTAATAATAGAATAAACTACTAATCTGACTCTACTTTGGTTCACTATCAAGACTCTTAGAATAATGTCCACCTATAGCTTAACTCAATGGGGGTCATAGAATTGCATAATATATAAAATGCAAATAAAATACAGGAGGAAATATTATGAATCAATAAGAGTAAAATATCTACTTGGTTTTGCAATAAATAAGTAGTTGAAATTGATAAAGTTCCATTTATTCAAACTAATAAGTTATAGTTCAAGTTTAATTCCTTCCATCTCTAAATGCATATCTGATTAACCACGGTAGTACTTTAATAGGTCAAAACAAAGATATAGCACTAATTAACTTTTGCTATATGATAAGTTTAAATCAAATGACTAAATTAATATCTACCTTGAAACAATAAGGAAATACCTCAGGGTTTTATTACATAACTTATTCAAAAATTCATACTATAGAATAGCTACCAATTACCATCATAAAAGACAACAAAATAAAATTGAGTATTGTTTTAATGAGATAGCAGTTAGACAACGAAAGAAATAGGGTACCTTTTTATTTCAAATCATTATCCAAAGAATAACTAAGTACATGAACTTTCCCAGAAGTTCATCAAACAATTAAGCATTCCATATAATGTTTGGATCAAAAATAATATCATCAGATCTGAACATGTTCATTATTAAATTCATGAAATAGTGCGATTATATCATATTGGATATGTAGGCATGGTAACTAAGAATACGAATGCACGTAAAAGAACAATTCTTAATAAAGTTTAAAATAAATGAAACATTTATTGCATTATGTAACCAAAATAAATACTATCATTTTATATTAGGATCAGAATTTCAGAGTCTATTGACTAGATTTATCAATTATAACTCCTAAATTTACAAATATATCTTGCAGAACTAGATATCTGATATTTATATTTTTTTTCTCTTTTCTTATATTATATTCCAGAACTCATAACTTTATTTTATTACACACTCCTGTAACATGAACTGATAAAACAAAGTAATACCTTTACATCCTTACTTCACATATATACATGCTATCAACTAATTCTAATATTCTTTGTCAACTAAACCAACACTGGACTGAGGTAATTAAACAATATATGAGTTAGAGAGGTCACACTGTCCCTTATGAGTCACTTGAACAATTCCATTAACTAGCTATACTTATTTTTGTTTACTCATTCAAGATGAGGATGAATCATTTTGAGGATTTGATGATTTAAAATAAATTAGTATGATATGATTTGAAATATCTACCCAAGACTTACAAATCCAGTGATAAATTTTTTCCATCTCTTGAGAATCAATAGTATTTTGTGTGTGCTTCTGTATTATGACACCTGTTATAATATAATCAACATAGCTACATCCCATCGGTTTGCTTATGAAATTAAGAGATAAAATATAATACGGATAATGCCATAGACCAACCATCGACTTTAGTACTACTTCTGCTTTAGATGCTCCATAAAAGAAATTAATCCTACCATTTATTTTAATTGACAAACTATATTACACATAGCTATGATTATATGATGGAAAAACATTCCAAAATGGACACATGAGGGACAAGAAGACCTTAATTCTACTAATCTAAATGACAAAATATAGTGACTCCCTAACCTTACTCAGAGGTTCAATATTGGTGTGGACTTAGTCTCATCACCAAAAACAAGGGAAATACAGTATTTCACTTCATATAATATAATCATCATAATGCACAAATGCTTAATCTAGGAAATATAATCCACTCATGATAAGTATTTAAATAAACTAAGGGAGAGTTCTCTCAATCCCTGACAATATAATATATATCCTTAATGATTTCTTTCCTCATAGCTACTTAACACATTTCATTCTAAACATAAAAAAAATAAATTCATTCGTAGATAAATTCCTAATTCTTTCATCTCTTTTGGCATATTACATCATCCGAAACCGATCAAGAAAAATACAAGTCAAGCGTCTATAAATTTAACAATTATATAAATGAATTGCACAAAACCGGCACACATACACGTAACATGCACAAAATAATTTCAAATCATATTCAATATGTAGATATTATACCAACATTAACCAATAAATTGAAAATAAATCTTTAATTCATGATGAATTATAAATGCTTCAAATTTTTAGGTATAACAATTGTTATTAAACAGACTTCATCATCTATAACAATGCAAAGATAAAACAATATTTTTTAATGCATTTACCCCTCTTTAAATTAGTTGCTAACTTCATAATAGCAAATAAATACTTCTACTGCTAACATAAGCATATAGAATACATGTACATAAAAAAAATTATATCAAAATAACAATCAATTACCCAGTATAATATCTTTCATATTATACGTATCTGAGACGATCTTGGAGCAAAAGAAAAAAAACAAAACAACAGAAAGACTAATAAATTGATCTACCATACACCAACAACAAAAGAAATGATTAAATCTTCTTTAGCTGGAAAATAAAAGTTCATTCATACAGTCTGTAAATAATGCCTCTTAGACATATCTGAAGATAATGATAAAAATTATAAAATGAATAGATGTTAGTAGACATATAGACAAATTCCCACAGGATGAACAATACGCATTTTGGATCCAATTGAAAAGCAGTTTCCAAAGTTCTTAGAAAATAGCTAATTGAAATTGCTGACAACATAGCATGCGAAGTATTCAACATATTGTCTTTCCATAATGGCAAATTACGTTTACTGCTGCAGATTTCTAATAATATTTTATCGTTTAATTAATTGGTGGTTTTGCCGTTTTATAACTCTGCAATCATTCTTGCAAATTTCAAAAGGAGCACTAGTTTTCCACCAATTAACATTGACTATAATTACATTTATCAAGGAATTCATATTACTTTATCAAAGGTCATCCATTAAGCGAATAGTTAATTTATATATTCACTTAAGTCTATATAATTCTTTAAATGACAATATATTTTTAGTGATATGTTAAGTATAAATGAGGAGAACAATAAGAAAATGAACACATGTAATATTCATGCTCTTCCACTCACGTTAAGTTATAAGCACATTTAATAGAGGTTAGTTATCCATTAGTTTTATATAAGCCATGCATTCAATTCCTTAATCCTATAAGATATGAATGGTTAGATATAATTCTCGTCCAATAATTTATGGCATGTTACACTAAGTTAGACACACACATCCTTCCATTTGAGTTTTACTTTTCTATAGCCAGAAGAATTTTTTAATCTAGAGTTTATGAAATGTTTTGTTAAAAAGTTCAGCATAATTTCTCCTATAAAATAGCAAAATTCATACAATTCCATTTTTTTATTAATACTAAAGATTAAGGTTAAGTAAGTTAAACTTGAGTTATAGATGCATGTATGCATTTTAAACAATGATATTAAATCTAAAGTTAGTTAATTGAAAACATAGGGTGATATCCTTGCTTAAAGTTGATTACATTCTCATCCTTTTTTTTATATTCCAAAGAAAAATTCTTTTAACTAGTTTTATAGAAGAAAAATAATATTTAAAGAAAAAGTCGTATTTTTGAATTTAAATTGAATATTAACCGCTTGATTTGGAAGAAGAACCACCTAGAGAGAGAGGATTGTACTAAAGCAGATTACTTTCTTGTATATTATCCCCCTTTTTATTACAGATTATTGCTTAAATATCCATTTCTTCTACCAATCAAGAGGTTACTCCCCCCAAAGATCAACTTCAAGAAGGTCAACTCACCTTTTGCAATGAGATAATTAGCTGGAAATATTCAATAAATCTTTTTCTCTTTTGAAAAAGAAAGAAAAAATTTATTCTGACCTTTAAATGATATTAAACCAAATAGAATAAAAAAATATTCTTTACACTTCTAAAAATGAAATAATAAAAAAAAAATCACCCAGTCGATAAAGTAATTGATAGTGTATTTGGTCTGTCTAACAATTCACCGATCCATTTACCCATTAATCACTTAAAATGTGTTTTAATTGGTTATCAAAGATATTTATTATAAATTTAAATATTTTACTGTAAAACATAATATTCTGTATCATAACCAAATACATGAGTGAAAGACGAAATTGTAAGATGGCACAAACATACATGCACACACATGCTGCACTATAACTACTAAACCAATCTGATCAAAATAGAAGCCTAGCCTATATGACCACGAGTCAAATATATTGTACTAACTATGCTATGGACTGGAGTATCAATGAGCAAATAAACTAGAAAATCACTAAACAAGTATCAACCACTGTGTTACAGACAAATAAGAGATCTGTATCAACTCAACTTATATACTAGCAGTTTCTGTGACAAGCCATCCTCCTTTCTATCATTAAATACCCATCAAAGAAATACTAAACATTTTAAAACTTCTAAATAATATCTATAAGTAACTTTCTAAACATGGTTATATGTATTATTAATGAAATTTTTTTTAAAAATTTCATGTTATTTCACTTTTTTTTTTTAGCTAAACACAATTAGTTATTATTGATGCAGTGCTATCTACTTAAAATTTGTTTCTTGTATTCATTTAGAAAGTCACAATATATAAATATTAAATCCATTATAATACTATCACTTTATAAAAACAAATAATAGTTAATATCATAAATTAATAATTATTTTTATTTTTTTTATCTATAGCACACATTTCTTAATCTGTAGCTATTTAACAATATGGATGCCCTTTGTATGCATGTATGTGCACACACAACTTCTAAGTTCATAAATTTTAATTTTTCAATTGAAAATTAAAATAATATTATTTATTCATTACTTGATTTTCAGTAGGTTTTTAAAATATAACAAAAAAATTCAAGTTACCATATTTAATTAGCTGAAGAATGAAGAGTACAGACTGGTCAATATATCAGAATTGTTTTAGAAAGAATGATTTTTCTTGGTGCTAAAACAGAAAACTCAAAATTTATCTTTAAAACGACTTTGAAATAATTTTTTTTTTTGAAAGCTAATAAATCATATACACCTTTACCCCGCTTAGCGATGGCAATTGGTCCTCCAAAACTCATCGTTAAGCAAGAATATCGTAGACAAAATACGTAATTATAATGGGGGTCTATGGGAAAAAAATTGGTCGGTTCCAGTGACGTAAAATATCCACATTGATTTCCAAGCTCAAAGATTTTCTTGATTTTTTCATGACAATGATGACTAAATACGGTATCTAAAAAGAAAAGTTTTATATCACTAGGGAAAAAAATGCATATTTTCACTTTAAAAAGTACAGAACAGCAATGAAACTAAATTTGAATTTAAAAGTTTTTATATTCTTCCGCGGAAGTTTTTCATCGTAATGAAAAAAAAATCTATACTGAAGTGCTTTTTTTAAAAAAATTGTATTACAGTATATATTACTACTATACATTTATTTTATTACTTATGTGAAATTATTCAAATTAAAAAACAATGTTTAATTATTAATTATTTAATTGAACATATAGAAAAAAAAATCAACTTATTTTGAAAGTAAAAAATCTAACTTCTAATTTTCTAAAACATACAGGTAGGTTTATTTTTCTTACTGTATATTTTTAGTAATGTAATAATACCCCCCCCCCCCCCGTTCGAGTAGAAAGATTTTTAATTAAATGCAATCTGTTTTTTTTTTTAAACTTTTCTAATTCGACATCGTTTTAAAATGTTGTTTTTCTTCTGATTTGAAACATCTTAAGTGTAAACAACATGTTTATTAACGAAGTTACAAAATCAATAACTATTTTTACATAATTATCCAGGTGTTCTAAAAATAATATATTGTATTTAAGAAACACACACACGCAGTTTAATATTCATATTTAATGTTTTCCTGAAAGTTTGTGATAATGGTACTTTATTTGCCTTGTACTGTATTTATATATTGGAGTATTTGTATACAGTATTATCAACAAATTAAAAATCCTCCTTTTTCTTTTCAAAAACCTTATTTTCTTATCTCAATACTGAACATATATATATACTGTATATACAGTATTTATATAATACAAAACTCTGTTTCAACTTTTTAACTTCATACAGTCATTTTCAAGGATATCTCTCTCCCACTGCTATATTTTATTACTCTTTCTTTTACATTATTTAATTACAAATCAACGCTGAAACATTGGAGTTTTTGTATTATATAAATATATATACTGTATATGTTCAGTATTGAGATAAGAAAATAATGTTTTTGAAAAGAAAAAGGAGAAGGATTTTTAATTTGTTGATATTATTGTAGAACATATATACATATTTTAAAAGAAAAAGTGGATGAACATTTGCTGTGTTATTTATTATATATGATGTATACAGTATTATAGATAAAGTAATTATAGATATTTTAAGGGTTTTATGAATAAAATATTGTATGTGTATACAATTACAGCAAAGTCATTACCTGTATACATATTACAATAATATATTTTTTGCTTTTGGGTATAATATAACTATCTCTGACGTCATCAGTGACGCAAAATTCAAGATGGCTGCCAAAAATTTTTTTTTTAAATTTTTCCCGATCGTTATAGCGAATAATCGATTGTACATCAAAGTAGTGGGTACAAATTGATGATGATCGCTATTGCGAAATATCGCTAAGTGGGGTAAAGGTGTATTTACACTAGTAGGATTAGTTATAATTAAGATGCAATTCTTATTAATGCAACATCTTAATGAATTTTTACTCTTTCTGGAAAGAAGGACTCTATTATGATTATTCTAGAACATATCTTTTTTAAAAAAATTATTAAAAAATATGCACAGCAAATGTGTGCATAATTGGCAACTGAACTCTATTATAACTCTTTAAGGAAAGAAAAATATAAATAAAATTCATGGAACTCATTGCTGTATTTATTTTTAATATATATTGATGCCTTATACTTAGTGTAAAATTTTCAAACTACCTATACAGTAGTCTATAATATAAAAGGAGTAATACAAGCCAACAAAGCTTACTTGAAAATATAAGAATAAAAGAATAATGGAAATACTAAGAATATTCAAATGAAATTTAAACATTAATTATAGGATTAAAAAATATATAAATGAACTTAGTGGAATAAATATTTTAAGGACAATTTTCTACATTAAAAATCTTTTAGTTTCGTGAATACTCTACATAGACTGATAAAAGAAAGATTGCAAAAGCTGAAGTATTGCATTTTAACATGAAGAAAAGCTTGTATTCTTGTATTTCATCTTCTTGTAAAGTAATTATGTGATATAATTTGTAATTATGATTATGGTTATATTTTTTTAAATATAATAATGAAATGAATAAAGAGAAATATTAATAGTATTTTATTTCTATATTTTTTTATATAAAAGGGAAAGAGTATATATGGTAGAAGTTACAATGTATATGTCTATGAGATTATTATTAACTGAATTAACATCGTAAATTAATAACTCACGTCTGCAAGCTACAAGTTTTTTTTTTAAATTTTTATTTGTTCTAAGAAAGGAATAAAGTAATTTCTACCAGATTATGATTATTATTGGTACTAATTGTGTTATTTAAAATATGAATAATATTATGTAAGCTCTATTTCTGGAAATTATAACTATGGAATTAGTTTCATCACTTATATGTTATTTATTATTTTATTTGAACAATTTACTTAATTGTCTGTTAAAAGAAGTTGTATTTAAGAAGAAATTTAAGGCTGTTTTTTTATTTTTTTATGTGTTTTACCATAAAACCATTTAAAAAAGGCAAAACTTACTATATGTATTGCCACACACAGCAAGCTAGAGTAATCAATGGATGCCAGAAGGCTTGGCATAAAATCCCCATCTAGTGCCTACTTATCCAATATCCCCAGACTAGTTTCTGGCTTGTGGCCTTCATCGGTGAGGAGCCTTGGATCTGAGAGCACTGCACCTAGATCTTAGGATCTAATGCAACCCTCCAGAAACCACCTTTTATCTCCAGTTAACTACAAAACTATGAGTCTTAAATTGAAAACACCTTAATATTTTCAATTCAAGCCCATCAGCTTATATAGTCATATAGGTCTGAACTCAGTTCAGTACCTATACATTTTGGTGTCTTTGGTTCTTTAATAACCATAGCCACCACTATCCTATTAGGCAGGATTTGTAAAATGTATAGGTACTGAACTGAGTTCAGACCTATATGACTATATAAACTGATGGGTTGAATTGAAAATGTTAAGGTGTTTTCAATTTAAGATTCATAGTTTTGTAGTTAAATGGAGATAAAAGGTGTTTGCTGGATGTTTGCATTAGATCCTAAGATCTAGGTGCAATGCTCTCAGATCCAAGGCTCCTCACTGACGAAAGCCACAAGCCAGAAACTAGTCTGGGGATATTGGATGAGTAGGCACTAGATGAGGATTTTATGCACAAGCCTTCTGGCATCCATTGATTACTCTAGCTTGTTGTGTGTAGCAATACGTATAGTGAGTTTTGCCTGTTTTAATAACAGTTATAAGCAAGCATAAGAAGTGGTGATCATGTGATGTTTATTGGCATAAAACCATTTACTGAGTTTTTGTGATGTAAATATTAAAACTTTTAGTTTTTACATCCAAAATTATATCTAATCTATGACACCAATTGTTATTGCTTATTGTGTGAGTCTTGAATAAATTGTTAACTGGATTGTTTTGGGATCATCATTACTTATGTAATTTTCCTTCCTGGTGCTTGAGCTTAAGTAACATCGTGATCATTATTTATATGTTACAGTATTAAATATTTTGCAAATGGAATATAGTCTTTTGACCTAATAAACATAATGAAAGACAAACTATAGATAACCATCAGTTTAAATCATATTTGTAATAAAATTACTTTCTATCATAATTACTATATTAAATATTTGTAAAATTATTAAAAATAATGAAGAATTTTAAAACTTTTAAATTTTAGTAATATATTGAGAAAAAAAAAAAAAATTTACATTTAAGCTTTCCAGAACCTTGCATTAGTTTTTTTTTTATATATATATCATTTTCATTACAGATAGTTTTTAAATCCTTGAAAAAGGAAATATTACTAATTATAAAATTTTCTTTATTCATGAGAAAGATCTGATAAAATCACAACCAGAGGCTATATATTCAATATCATATTCATAATAATTTATATCTTTAATAAAAATATAGTTGATGACCTCTTTACATAAGTATGTATTTATCATTTCCAGAATCTAAAGAGTCAAAAATATAGATATCTTCATCATTATTGGGAGCCAAAATTTTTGAGCCATTGTGATCATAAACCAGACAAGGAATTCACCAAATAGTATGGATAAAAAAATTTTATTATGGTTTTGATGAGCTTCTATTTTTTTATTTATCATATATTCTAACATAGTGATCTTTTTCACAAATAGTACATTCATAAGACCATAAAAAATTAAAGTATATTGTATACAAGTCAATTTTCAACTCACTTTTTTTTTTGTGACTAGGCCTTCATTTCATATACCACAATGTTTTCTCCATAGCTAATAAAGTTTTACAGGTAATTATTTTCTACAACCAATTTGTAAGAAGATGCTTTGTATTGACTAAATGTTTGGGCCTTTAGATTCTTGAGAAATAGATAGATTGGCAATGGACACCTGCTCAACTTGCAATATGATAATTTTCTCCACGAGACATAAACTTTGTCCGAAATATACTACTTCTGTACACACTCTTGAAAATTAAAAAGTGGTTGTTGTGATTGCTTAATTCTAGATCAGCATATTTCAAATTATTGTAAGTGCTTGTAATTTTTATATCTGTATTATTAAAATGAAAAGCATTTATATGAAGATTCACTCTATGCATTGGTTCTAAAAATTGATCTATATAAAGATTTCTGTGGGCCTATAATTGAAAAAGATTCTAGTTTATGACTAGAATAGTTATATTCTCAACTTCATATTTCATGATAGCAAAATTATTTGTGTTTTGTGGATTCTCTTTTAAGAAACCATGCATTTGTAGATAAGGCAGATGACTAATACAAAAAAAAATTATTTCTTATAAATTACTTTTTTTGTTGTTGTATTTTAATAGTCCCTCTAATAGTACTTTCCTTTTCATTAGTAGACTGATTAAGATATGCCAGGTTTTCCTTTAACCTTTTTAAACAGCTTCCTAAGCTTTGGACATATTTTTTATTTTCTATTGTTAGAGCAGAGAAAGTTTGTTTTCTATTTTACTTAAGTACTTGCTTGTTAAAGAAAACTATCATAGTGATAGTTGTCATAATTTATAAATAGAGATGCTAAAAGAGCCAAAAATTATAATTTTTCAGTTTTTATTACAAAAATTTATACAGAATCTTTATAATCAAAGATGATAGAGAGATAAAATATTCCTACAAAGTATGACTTTACAACTTTCCCACATTATAAAACTATTCTACATATATCCAAAATTAATAGAAGTGAAGAAAATAAAAATGGATAGATAAATCTATGGAGGTATCAGTAAAAAGTGATCTTTTTTATTGAGAAAAATAGTGTATGAAGGTGCACCTTTGTCACATTCATCATCTTTGTAAAAGAAAAAAAAAGAATGCACCTAAGAGGTGATGAGTATTACGTATGCATATATTACATTATCATATTAAAAACTTTACAATAACCAAAAATCGTTAATTAATAAATAAAAAAAATTATTCCCTTGGTTTTCTCGAATTATAGTTCATATTTCTTAGCTTTTAGCTACTCAGCAGTATGAATGTTGTTGCATGCGTATGTAAGATAGAGGATTATATGTGCATGCACACACAACTTTAGATTAGTTATTGATTATATATACTATTTCTTCCAATTTTATTCTTTTAAGACTTATTAATTCTTTTTATCAAAGTTGTTAGCATAATTTTCTAGATTCAGCCACTTCATATGGCCATTGTTAAGGGTTTTCTAACAAAAAATATAATAATTAAAAAATAATAAATAAAATATTGTACATTTATATATTGTGGTAATATCAACTTGGCCATTGATTAACTCATTCAAAATCACAATTAGTATAGAAAAATTTAATGGTAATTCAAAACTATATGCTAAATAGTTAATAAAAAAATAAATAACTTATTAAAATAGGAATTTAAAACCAAACAAAACTTTCTTTATTGATGATGATGATTATTGATGAGTATTGATTCAAATATATTGATTTTAAAATGAATAAAATGTTTTTAAGTTAATAATTCTGTATTTTTTTTATTATTTCTGTTTCTAGAGGATCTTGTGGTGATTTGATCTCAATATGTTAGATTTAAAAAGTATATATTTTTATATAGAACAGAAAACAAGGCAAAACTCTCTCCATACAGTAGTGCCACCCTGTGCCAATCAGAGTAATCAATGGATGCCAGAAGGCTTGTGCATTAAATCCCTATCTAATGCCTACCCATCCAATATCCCCAGACTAGTTTCTGGCTTCTGGCCATCATCAGTGAGGAGCCTTGGATCTGAGAGCACTGCACCTGGATCGTAGGATCTAATGCAGCCCTCCAGCAAACATCTTTTATCTCCACTTAACTACAAAACTATGAGAATGAAATTGAAGACACAATAATATTTTCAAACTAAGCTCAATAACTTATATAGTCATATGGGTCTGAACCCAATTCAGTACCCATACATTTTGGTGGCTTTGGCTCTTTAACAACCATAGCCACCACTAGCCTATTAGGCAGGATTGGTGTTAAACCATTAAATATCACATGATCACTATCTCATACTTAGCATGTAATTGTTATTAAACAAGGCAAAACTCTTTTCATACAGTAGTGCCACCCTGTGCCAATCAGAGTAATCAATGGATGCCAGAAGGCTTGTGCATTAAATCCCTATCTAATGCCTACCCATCCAATATCCCCAGACTAGTTTCTGGCTTGTGGCAATCCTGCCTAATAGGATAGTGGTGGCTATGGTTGTTAAAGAGCCAAAGCCACCAAAATGTATGGGTACTTAATTGAGTTCAGACCCATATGACTATATAAGCTATTGAGCTTAGATTGAAAATATTGTGTTTTCAATTGGAGATAAAAGGTGGTTGCTGGATGGCTGCATTAGATCCTATGATCTAGGTGCAGTGCTCTCAGATCCAAGGCTCCTCACTGATGATGTCCACAAGCCAGAAACTAGTCTGGGGATATTGGGTAGCATTAGATAGGGATTTAATGCACAAGCCTTCTGGCATCCATTGATTACTCTGATTGGCACTACTGTACGAAGAGAGTTTTGCCTTGTTTAATAACAATTATGTGCTAAGTATGAGATAGTGATGATATAGAACAGAAGTAGGTAAATCTATATTTAAAGAAATTAAATGTAAAAAATTTGGAATTCATGAATTGAAAGGCAAATATAAAAATGCCTGTATTTTTTTAAAAAAGTTCAAGAAAAGATATTTGAAAAGTAAGTTCATTTTATGTATGATTAATAAAAAAGAAAAGTATATGCTAATTAAAATACATACATAATTAATCATTCTTAACTAAGGTTCATAAGCAAGAGTAGGAAATAGGTAAACAAGTTTTTGATAGGTATCAGGAAGGTTATTTTTAAGGAATTATGACTGAAATATTTTATTCACCTTCATTCAAGTATTCATTCATGTCTTTCATATTTCTAGAGACTTCTTGAATTTGTCTAAGTGTAATCATGCAGCATAAGATCAGAATTAGGAAAGAGAAATTGATATAAGTAAGACAAATCACCGCAGCTTAGTAATAACTATTTTTACAAGCAAGTAATATGGCTAGAAAAATCCACTTGGTGCTGATTTTATTCTGGCTATAGATGACTTTCAACATTATATATGGAGTGCAGGTCAGAAGATATACCATTTGTGCTTCCAAAGTGTAATCTCATAAAAGTGAGATAATTGTGATATACAAATCTAGTCTTTTTGTCTTTCATGATGATTTAATAGAAGTTTGTTCTTAATGCTCAAAAGTCCCCCTAGCTGATTGAAATGAAGTAGTATACCATTCAAAAAATTCAAAGATCCAAAATTGGAAATTAATCCCAAATGTGACTGATAAAAAAAACCAAAAAGTGACTATGCCGAAGACAAATCTATAGTTTTAGAAAGATACCTGGTTTAGTAAGCGTATTAATTGTTAAAACCTTTGAGCCTGAACTTTTTTTTTATTGTCTATGTAAAAATATATTTTTATTCATTTTTTATCTTATTATCTAATAGATTATTATTATGTTGATTTATTTTATTGATACTTGTATTTAATTCCACCCATCCCCACCCTCACTTTGATGTGTTCCCCAGGCTTTTTTGAATAACTGTAGCAGTGTTGATGTGTAAAGAATTTGATATGTTAATAATATATGGCAGGTTAAATGGGCTAATGAAGGCTAGACATTACAGCCTCTTATAACTTTTTTTTTTTTAATCTATTGAAGATTTGAAATCTTTCTATTACAACAATTCCAGGTTAGATCTCTGTTTACATATAGTTACGGTTATTTTTTTTTTTAAGTCAAATCACGTTATTAAATTGCTTTTGTTACTTAAAACTAAATTTAGTGGCTACCATTCTCATTTAAGTCTTATTCCATTGCTATTGCATACTTAATTTGTTTATGAACCTGAGTTTGCTTAGGCTCTAGGCTGATAATATATCAGAATATTAATGGGAAAAAAATTTGGATATTCTGACATGATGCTATTTATTCACTGTTAGTGGTTTTTCGTAAGGGAAGTGGTACTTGAGAGATCTATCTGATATACCCTGATTATAAAGGAAACTACTAGCTGATGCAACTCTTAATCTGACCTTCATATAAATGATTGCAAATTGATGATAATCAGAAGATGGAACATGTTTCTTTTGGAGTTCTCCAATAATAATCTTTACAAAAATGTGATTTGATTATTACCATCATTATTATCTAATCATTAATTGATAAAAGTTAATATATATGTGAAGAAATCAGTGTATAAATAAATACTATTTAAGGAAGAGTATTCACAGACTATCACATGATTTGAACTGTGATTGATCATCTGCTGAGCATAATTAAAATTATATATTTACAGAATATTTTCCTCCAAATAATTTTCTCTCTGCTATATAAGTGTTTGTTAATGTAATATAAATGTAGTATCAATATGTGGTAGCTCTAAATAAAATATACAGTCCTTACATTTCCACGTTTCCTATTTCAATAAGCATTTATCATTCATACTGTACATACTTATCTCTTATTGCATTTATAAAAAAAAAAAAAACATTAAAATATTAATTTTAGAATTAAAACATTAAAACTATCATGAACAAACACAATTCTTATTCCTTTTTTCTTGACTTCTAAAATTTACTATTCATTTTCTCTCCTATTATTATTTAAATTTTATTTAAATATGTGAATATTTATTTTTAAAAATGAATTGAGTGGATGGGAAGGGAGAACCGAGAATAATGAATTTGCTGTTAAAGAAAAAAATTGAATAAAATTTAAATAATAATGAGAGGAGAGGAAATGATTAACAAATTTTAAAAGTAAAAAAAAAAAAAGATTAAAATGAAGTATGATGGTTTTAAAGCTTTAATATATATGAATAGTGAAAGTGTATATTAAGTTATAGTTTTAAAATTTATATGATTTTTATTTACTGTATTTTTTATTAGTGGACTGTTGATAATGTCCATATGAAGTGAAAACATTGTGCAGCAAATTATGGTAATAGTTTTAAAAATATAGACTAATGAGTCTTGATAAAAGTATTGGAATATATATGGTGGAGAAATAAATTTGGATTAATTTTTAGTTCAATTATTTTATAATCCTTTAAAAATAAAATAATAATATTGATTTCATCATTATTTAGTTTTTAATAGGTTTATTAAAATCAGTTATTATAAAAAAAAGGTATTATTATTTTGCCAAACATATACTGTTTAAAAAAAAAAAAAAGGACCTTCCTATAAAAGCTTTTCTCTATATGGTTTAGGTCTTCTATATTTATGATTACATTAGTCTGAGTTAAAGTTTATACTTTTATAATTATATTTTTGCTCCTTGTTTCATATATAATTAGTGGATGAATGAAGAGCTATAATTGGTTAATATATTAGGATTGTTCTAAAAAGGAGGTCATCATTTCTGGATAGTAAAAGGAAAAGATGGCTAAAAAAATCATTCTTAAAAAAAAAAAAACTTTTAAATTATATTTTATTTTAAAATTATTCTTTTTTAAACCTAAGTCATTGCATTCAATTACTAGAAGGATTAATAATAATTAAAATGCAGTTTTAATTAAAAGAAGATCCTAGGAAATTTTTATTCTTTTTGAAAAGAAGGAATCTATTATCATTCTAGGAAGAAAATGCCTAGAAAAATTATATATATTGGAACAAGTATTTGTTCTTAAAAATGTACTAAAAGCAAAGATATGCATGACAAATATATGAATAATTAAATACTGAACTCTAATATTTTAAGGAAGGGGAAATATCAACATAATTCACTTAACTCATTGATAGATTTATTTAAAAGAAAAACTTGTCATTGTCTTATGTTTAATATAAAATATCCAAACTATGTATTAATTGATATCTGAAGAGTGGGTCACTTATAATACAGGCTTCTGACACTAGAGGAATGTTTATGGAACCTTAGGCCAGCTGACCTTATTGGGAAGGTTGTGTTTGGATCCAGTGATTTTTTTTAATGAGTTTAATCTTTTACCTATATTGTGATGGCTGTTTTATATGAATAAAGAAACTGCCATGAGTAAACCTCAAGTTTATGACCAGAGAGACATCATCTAGCTACATGATGTGCTTGAAGGAAATCCTAGAAGTTACAGCTTTGATAGAAAAACAAAACGGTGATCCAGTCAGTGGAAAATTCCCACTTCTTTTCATCCCAAAAAGATAAAGCAAAAGAAGTCAAATATGAAAACAATTTCTCATTTATTTCTTTGACTTGAGAGTGATTGTGCATTCAGAATTTGTATCCTAGAGTCCAACGATCAACCAAGGTGGGTATTTTGGAAATTTTGAAAAGGTAGCAAACAGGTGACTGGTTTTTTCATCACGACAATACACCTGTCCACAAAGTACGGTTGTTAAGTAGTTTTTTTATTAAAGTAGAGTGACACTGTTGATCTCTATCCATATTCACCCAATCTTGCCTGTGTAACTTTTTATTTCCTCAGATGAAAAGAGATCTCAAAGGAAAATGTTTTGTTGATGTTGAAGAGAAGAAACAAAAAACAACGGAAGTAATAAAAGTCATAAACTATGATGACTTTAAAAAAATGTTTTTAATAGTAGAAAAACATTTGGATAAATGTACTGATTTAGATGGAAAGTACTTTGAAGGAGACGGAAGTTTCAAAATGTACAAATAAATACATAATTTTTTTTTTAAATGCTGGTTTCTTTTAAGTAGCCCTTTGTATAAAATGAATAATAAGATGACAGCTTATTTTAAAATATAACAGGAATCAAAAAATAGTGAAAATATTAAAAAAAAAACCTTTCCAGTAAAATATTCAAATAATACCCAGTATTAATTATAGGATTATAAGATATGAAATTATGGGGAATAAATATTTTAGCATTATCTACATTAAAAATATTTTCATCCAGTAAACACTTAAAAAACCTTTGACTAATAAAAGAAGAATCCTAAAAGATATAATGTTACATTTTAAAATGAATGAAAGCTTCTGTATTTTGTATATCATCTTCTTGTAAAGTAATTATGTAATCTAATTTGTAGTTATTATGTTTGTATTACTCCAAAAATAATAATGAAATGAGTAAAGGAAAATAAATATTAATGATATTTTTGTTTCTATGTATATATTTTATAAAAGGGGAGATTATATACTCAAGATTTAGAGATTAAAGTGTATGTGTTGTGCATATATGAGAATTTAACTGAATTATAATCTCCTTAAACTAATTATTCATATCTGTTGATTTTTTATGTTAAAAAAGAAATAAGATAATTTTTATCAGATTATGATAATTATTGGCATTAGTTTTTTTAATTAAAGTATGAGTGATAGCATTAAGTAAATTTTATATCTGGAAATTACAACTATGGAATTATTTTTATTACTAGTACAATATTTATTTGAACAATTTAATTAATTCTCTATTGAAGGAATTTTTATTTAAAAAGGCATTTTAAGTCTGATCTCTCATTTTAATATACGCTTGAATCATAAAATTATTTAGCTTTCTAAATTTATATTATCCAAGTGTCAAAATAGCATTTAGTTTTTACATCCCACATATCTTTTTTCTGACATTTCTTTCTAATGGGTTGAATCAAGATTAGATTGTTAACTGAGGAAGATTTAGATTTATCATTTGTAATTATAAATTTATTTTAAACGCACATTATTAATTAAGTAATGTTTACTAAGGCTGTAACCTCAGGAATAAGCGTCTGAAAAATACGAAGACAGGGACCTCTACAGGTCTTAACCACAAGTGTAAGTAGAGGTCCCTGTCTTCGTATTTTTCAGACGCTTATTCCTGAGGTTACAGCCTTAGTAAACATTATTTATCATTTGTGTAATTTATTTGCTGATGAATGGGAAGAAATTACATAATGGTTATTATTTGTGTTATATTATTAAATATTTTCCAAGTGGAATTTAAACTCAATATATCATTAAGTATATTTGATTTTATATATTAAAAAAAAAAATAGTTTGTCGTTCATAATCAATTGTTTCAATATTAACTGTCGTTCAAGATGGATACGTATGATCTGATTCTGGGGGAGTCTTCATTATATACTCATGACCATTAAGGGAGCTTTCTCTTCTCTCTTTTCTTATTTACATTTGGTACAACCACACTTACTGATTACTCATTAGATCCAATTTGGAAAATTTGATTGTTTATTCAATTATGCTTTTAGTTTGGCCTTATGAAGAGGATTATCTCTCAATGTTTAGATCAGGAATTTCAATCTTGGAAGATAAGCCTTATCTAGTATCGTCTATATCTGTAGCTAATATATCTGGATATATATATATATTTTTAGCACTTGAATCATGATATGTAGTTAATAGTGAAGATTAAATATCACATAATATAAATTATGTTTGATCCAAAGCCTAGTGCATTATAATATACATGTAATAATGATTTCGCTATTGAAGTATATTTAATGAAGCATATTTGAGATTTATAAGCACAATATTCATCCCAAATTATATCATAATGCAACTTTCTACCAATGCAAAGCACAGATGAGTTCTAACAAAATAGAAAAATCAGATTGGTTAAGTGTGTGTGCATTATGTTAAAGTGAAGACTTTCTTTGCATTAGATACAAAAACTATATTATCTAGCTTCATCCATATATACTTAACAATACTACATTGATCTTTCGACTGGATCACATTTGCTATCAACTGCATAAGGAATTTCCGAAAAAGACATTCTAGAGGCAGTGCATGCAACAGCATAGAGAACAAGATTAAAATTTATATCCAGTAAGACATTTTTTAAAATATAAAAGGAATGACTGTCGATGAAAAAAATCAATATGAAATCAACAGCTGTTCTGATTAGTTCATTAATTTATTTTTTTTCTAATCGGAAATAATATACATGTATCATCATATTGTTGTTCTGATTAATGCATTAAATTTTTTTTCCTAATGGGAAATAATATATCATCATATTTATTGACAATCTGATTTCATGAGAATCTTGATAGTTTCTTTGATGTTTTTTCTTGGTAATGAATGTCACATCTAGATAGGATTCTCATGTTAAAAAATCTATAGTTTACCCAGTAAACGTAATATGGAAGAAGAGTGCTAATAATATCTGAGTTATTTTGATGCATAATTATTCCTACCCATATAAACTTTAAATATTGTTAAGCATCACTGCAATCTGCCAGATCATATTATTGCCTTTTGAACATTTATTTCTTACACAATGGCCAATCTCTATAAATACATTTTCAGCACTTTATTGTTTCTTTTATCTTAAGGATGCTGGCTAACTTGTTTATGGAAAGTGTAGAAGTTCCTGTTTTAGAATCAGCACCTTTTAAACCATTTTAGTTAAGTTACAATTTATGTTTGCTTGTTGTAAACACTTATTGAAGTTAGAATAAAATTTTAAAATTGAAATTTAATATATACAATAGAATTTGTTGAAATTTGATACATTTGATATAAATCACTGGCAATACAATATGATACTAAAATATTTTAGGTAAAGTTTCTTAAATCCAGAGCAGTGGCAGATGAAATTTGAAATATTTTGATGTTAAATTTAAAATAAGTTGATATCAAATTTAAAATAATTTGTTTAAAAAGTTCCAGTAATGCATGTTCTATAAATGAGAGATTGAAAAAATTGTGTGAGAGAAATGATGTTATGTTTGTGGATGTGTGGAATTTTTTTATTGAGAAGAGGGAGTTATATAATAAAGATGGGTTGCACTTAGGGAAACAAGGAAGTGAAGTTTTAGGGAGTCTGATTTATAAAGAATGTAGTTCGGGAAACTTGTAAAGGGGGGGGGGGATTTTAAATTGCAGTGTTATTAGAAAGAAGAAGAATGGATGGGATGTAAGGAATAAACAAAGGGTAGCTGATTTAGATATAAATGTAGATGTGGAGAGGGGATGGGTCTGTAAAATTAATGGTAAGCAAGTTATTTATAAATGTAATGGAGAAGAAAGAAACAAAAAAATTTATAAAAGAGTAGTTAGGAAAGAAAAAATTGTTAAAATTGGGTATTTGAATATGCAAGGTGGTAGGAGACCAGAAAAGTGGCAGGAATTAAACAGAGCAATTGAAAATGAAGAGCTTGAAGTATTAGCAGTAGTGGAAACACATCTAAGAGAAGAATCTTTTTTTGGAAGATTTGATATGGCAAGCTATAAATAGAAAAGAGAAAGAAAAAAAGGGTTAGTGGTATAGGTGTTATATCTAAAAAATATTTAAATACTTCAAGAACATTTGTGGTTTGAAGTAAGGTTGGGAAGACAAGAATGGATGGGGGGTATAGTTTATATAATTACTGGAGATAGTCAAACTATAATGGAGTGGAACAATAGCATATATGAGCGCCTAGTTAAGGATATACAGGGTTTTAAAGAAAAGGGAAAGAGAATAATAGTTATAGGAGATATGAATGGGCATATTGAAGAAATTGATGATGTAGATAATAAGAAAGGACAACTTTTGGAGAAATTTTGTCAGACAGTGAATTTGAGCATTGGAAACATATCAAATATTTATGAGGGACAATACACATGGTCTAGAAATAATATATCCCACACAATAGATTATGTATCGGTAGAGAAAGAGGGAATGAATAAAGTATGGAAAATTAAGATGTTTGATAATGAAGAGAGAGTATGTAATAGTGATCATAATTTCTTTGTAATTGAAATGATTAGTAATGTGATGGAGAACAGAAATAAAAGTAGAAACAATAGTGAAAGATGTGGATGGAGAGTGAATGATAAAAATAAGTTTGAAGAGTATAAAATACAAGTTGAAGAAACCATTGAAGTGTTGGTTGGAAATGAGTATGAGGACTAGTGTGATGAAATAGAAAAAGTGGCAAATAAGGTTTTAGGTGAGAATATTCAGAAGAATAAAAGTAATAAAAAAATGAGTTAGTAAAACTGTAAAAGATAGTAAAAAGCATGCAGAGAATATGTGTGCTATTAAGAACAAAGAAAGTGAAAAAGATATAAATGGTAAATGGGAAAAGTACTTAGAAAAGAAGGTTAGTTAAAATAGATAATTATAGAGAATGAAACTGAATAGTGAATTATTGGATGATATTAATAAAAGTGGAAGAGATGGGAATAAAAATTTTTGGAATTACATTAAAAGGAGAAATGTAGGGGAGAGAGAGATAGTATTACTGGATGAGGATGAAATAGAGTGTAGCTCTAGAAAAGAATTAGGGAAAATCTTGAATAGGTATGTAATGGATATAGAAAAGATGTTAGATGTGAAGGACAGAGGGATAGAAAATATGGAAGCATATAGTAATGGGAATATTAAGTTTACAGAAAATGAACTGAATGAGGCAGGGAAGAAATTGGGAAGTAGTAAGGCAAGAGGTTTAGACGGATGGGCAGCAGAGATTGTAATGAATTTAGGGTGTAGGGCAAAATTAAAGCTATTATGTTTTAATAAGATGGCACATAAGAGAGTTTTTCCAGGTAGTTGGAGTAATACGAGAGTAAGATTATTATTTAAAGGAAAGGGTAAGGATCATAGAAAATTAAACAATTATAGACCGATAGCGGTAACATAAGTTTTATATAGTTTTCTCATATATGGTGGGTGGAAGAGTTGTAAAATGGATGGAAGAAAATAATGAAGTGGAGGAAATGCAAGGAGGGATTTTAGATCAGATAGGCTTATAGGGGATAGTTTATTGGTAGTTACACAATTATGGATACGAGTAGGAATTCAGGTAGACAGTTATATATGAGTTTTATAGATATAGAGAAGGCATATGGTAATAGAGTAAATAGAAATAGATTATGGGTAAGTTTAGTAAATTTGGGAATGGATGAAGCTTTAGTGGATATTATTAAGAAATTATATGAAAATAATTACTATACATATTATTTAGTGGATATAGAATCAGTTAAAACTAAAAAATGGGGTTGGACTAAGGCAAGGATGCCCTATGTCACCAATTTTGTTTTTGTTGTATTTGAGTGAAATGGAGAGAGCAATAGAAAGACTAGAAAGAGGGATAGAGATACTGTTAATAGGTGGCAAGGGAGTATATACTTTGTCAGGTCTTTTTTGTGGATGATGTCTTTTTAAAGAAGAGAATATATAGAAGTTATGCTGAGGACATGCGCAAGTGTGGGTGAAGAGATGGGGATTAAATTTAGTGAAGAAAAATCAAATATACTGTTGTTAATACTGGGGAAAGAGAAGATGTAGAATTTTTATTGGGGGATATAAAGTTAAATGTGGTGAATAGATATAGTTATTTGGGAATCATCTTAAGTAATCAGGAAAATTGCTTGGTTGAATGGAAGAAAAAACTGATAAATGAAGCAAAGAAAAGGAAGGGATTGATAAAGAAATTAACAGTGTTTTCATATAATAAATATGATTTAGCTAGAATTATATGGAAGGGAGTTGCAGTAGCAGGGTTAACATATGTTAATGATGCGTTTGGTGGTCGAGAGGTCAGCACAGCGCCTTACAAGCAGTTGTCCCGGGTTAGCGGGTTCACTTCCTGGCTGATGCTATGACACATGAGAAAAAAAAGATGTGTTATGTGTTAGTAAAGGGGTATTAGATTACTTAGAAAAAGTACAAAGGAAAGTAGGAAGACATGCATTAGATGCAGATGGGTGGACAGCAAAGGAGGCAATTCAAGGAGAAATGAGGTGGTCAAGTTTTTATATGAGAGATGCAAAGTGAAAATGTTTGGTAGGTTGCAGTTTATGTATACTAAAAGAATAGTCAAAATAGTATTTAATTGGATTACGAGTAAAGGGCAGGCAACAAGATGAGTGAGAAAGGTAATGCTGAGGATTTGGATAAAGAATTTATATCAGTATACTTGTACAAAAGGTGGGATGATTGTGTTAAGAGGATTGTTGAGTGTTATAGTAGTAAGGAATGGGTTAAAAGAATAGATGCATTAATAAAGAGTAGGGAATTGGAGAGATGGAGAACTAGTATGAAGAGTAAAAAGAGTTTAAATATATATATAAGTAAATGGAACATTGGGTTCAAGTTAATTTATGATAATAGCAAGGAAAATAGTTTATTGTTCAAGGCTCGAACAGGATCTTTAGCAACAAGGGAATATACACGTAAATGGAAAAGTATGAATGATTTAGTCTGCAAATTGTGTAAGGAAGACATAGAAAATATTAGCCATCTATTAATTGAATGTAAATGCTTGAAAGCAGAAAGGGTACAAATAATGAAGTTGTGGGAAGAATAAATATGAACAAAGTGATTATACAGGAAGTGTTTTTTTTTTTTGCTGGGTTTAGGAAAAGATAAGGGGGATTTAGATATGAAGACCATGCAGTTGACGAAGATTATGTTGTAGAAATGAGATGGACTAGATTATGGAAAAACTTAGAGTAATGAATGGAAAGGGAAGGTAAAGTGGCTAACAGGTTTCTCTGGGCATAGTTGCTGAGGGATTCCTGACTCCATTTAAGGAGAAGTCATAGTGCATCACATCACATATGGTTTGTTTCAATTAAATAATTTTGTTTAAGTTAGAATATATTTTTTAAATCAAGATTTAATATATTAATATTCAATATAATTTGTTCAAATTTGGTCCATTTCTTCTAATTCATGGCAATGTCCTATGATAAAAATATTTTGGGTAGCATATTTAGTTTCTTAAATATAAAAAGTGCGCGGGAACAAAACTATTGTAAACAATAATATACTTATGATTTTAATTTGTATCTTAAAAGTATTTTAGCATTGTTTAAAATTTAAATGAAAGTAAATCGTTGATTATATTTCTAATGCTAAAAACTAAATAACAGTTAATTTGAAATAAAAGTGCAGGGGTTCCAAAAATTAATTAAATTAATCCCTATTTTTTATATCAAGGGCTTAATTTATTTCTGGATCCCCCTTATATTTCAAGTTGAAATAAAAACCCAATTGTGATTAAAGAACCAATTATTTTTCTTGGTTTTTAGTTCCCATAGTAAATGAAAGCATTCATTAAAAAAAAAAATTATATCTATTATTATAATTTATACAAGAAAACTATTTTGTTAAAATCTCATTATGAATAATTATAATTTGCATAATATTTTTATATACATTTATTTTTTAATACAATTTAAATTTATTAAACATATATCTAATTTTATCTAATATTATATTCTAAATTAATTTAATAGTAAAAAAAACTAGCTAGATTTAAGTAATATAGGTCAGGATTGAAAAAATGGATTTTCTAAAATCTCATGCATAGCATTTTCAATTATCAAAAAGAATGAGGATACAGTAAACATTCACTTTCATTGTTTATTTTCGCTTTCTTTTTTTTTAAAAGAGATTGTCTTTGAAGTAGCTGAATTATTTGAATTCTTTTATATTTACTATATATATATTGTTTATTTATTTACTAACTTCTGTATATACTTATTGTCTAAATGTTGAGTGATATTTTAGAAAACTGGTTATTCATTCTGAAGAGTCGTCAAGCAACAGACATTGTGATTAACTTAGATAAAAATATTTGCTCACATATAATTTCACCATAGAAATTGGTAACTTTTTTTTTCATTCACTGCATATCCTATTACAGGGGTCCCCAACCCTATGCCTGCAGGCACCATGGCGCCCGCAGACCATTTTACGGGTGCCCGCCGCTATCCGAATACGATAAATAATTATTTGTCTGATACAAATAAATTTAATTTTTAAATTTTCTTATAAATTATTGTATTATATTGTAATCAAATTGTAGGGCATACTATACTTTATTTTTGAAATAAATATTTTTTTGTACATTATGTGTATTATTAACAATATCCAACTATAAATTTAAATTGAAAAAATAAATGGTGCCCGCCACCTGGCCGGTATTATAGAATGTGCTCTTAAGTGCAAAAAGGCTGAGGATCCCTGTCTTATTATATTTGTAGTTTATGTTTACATACAGTGGCATAACTTTAAGTTCAAAGACCAGAAGTCAATATTGTTTATGAGCTCTGATAATAAATGTAAATAGATTAGTGGACTACATTTGTTGATACCCCTGGAGTCAAATGACACTTTTGACTTTATAGTTATACTATTATGGAAATTCATGATAAGATTCCTTTTCTTTTTAAAATAACTTTGTTATTGCACAAATAATTCACCATTAACCAAAAAAAAAAAAACCTTTAACTTCTCTTTAACAACTTGAACTGAGCAAGGCTTATTCCTAATGTCCATTCTATATTTTTTTGTCATTGAAGTTGCTATTAGTATGTAATAATTCTCATGGTAAAATCAGCATAATGAGTTTACTGGTTCTCAGATGGCTGCCTGGTAGTTTTTAACTAAAATATTAATTGTTTTTATTTTTTTTTAAAGCAGGATGAATATGTGTATGTTTATTATAACTACACTAATTTGAGTGCAATGTACATTAAACAGATTTGAACGTGTGTGTGTGTGTGTGCATCTAAGCGTACATATATACTGTAAAGAAAGAGAAAATCAAAATGCTTTTGATAATGAATCAAGAAAATACATAATTCATAAATTGAAAGGCCTTTTGAATCGAGTTATAAAATTTTGTCAATTTGTATAGAAAATATAATGGTGACTTCAAATCTAAGTAAAAAGTTATGAATCAACAATATTTCAGAAATTAGAAATAAATAAAAAAAGTCAGCAAGGAATTTTCTTTGTTGTAATGCGAATAGATAAAGAAAAGAAAGCAAACAGCTATGTCATTCTGTTGATGAATAAAGTAATATAATATTGTAGACAAACTTGTTTTCCCACATGTTTGTTGTTAAAGAGAAGAATGGAATTTTTTTTTTCTGGGAGGTCTGACATTGTAGAATAGTCTACATTAAGGTTGTTGCTGGCAGGTAACAAAAACAATCTACATTATGGTACGGTTGATGCAGACAGTATGCAGGCATTTATTCTGAGGTCAGTTTCATTCCAGTGTTGATTTAAAGATTTCAAACTGCAAGCTGTATGTAAAAACAGTGTTGAAGTGAGCCATGCGGAGAAAAGATTTTGCCTTACCACTAATTAAAACTGCAATGCTTATATCAGAAGTTATAAGAATGTTTTATTATAATAGTGGTGTATTAATATACTAGTGGTGTATTTGCCAAAAACAAATAGCACAACAGTTGGAAGATCCTATGCAGCCCATCCAGTAAATAATGTCGCAGTCTGTGGTATTATATCGCTACCACCTCTAAGATACCAGTAAATAAAAGAAATGGATTATGCCGCCAAATTGCTGAAGGCTTATTGATATCCTACATGCACCATGCTGATATAATGACAATTCAAGAATTCAGCATGTGAGAGAAAAAAATTGATATCCTACATGTGTCATGCTGTTATAATGACAGTTCAAGTATCCAGTGTATGAGGGAAAGAAATATACACTTCAGGGGAAATTATGAAGATGGCTGACTCTAATTACAGAAAAGCAAACTGCTATCTAAAAATGTAGGATTTAGGACTTCAAATATTTTAACGTAAAATATTCATTCTATATATATAAAAAAAATGTCCTGAGGCCATAAAAATTAAGACATTAATTATTGTGATATGTTATTATTTGTATCTATATTTGAATCGCTAGTATAGACTTAAAATTTGAAATATATTAACTGTTGAAATATGTTTCAATTCATGTATATGTATTTGGAATCACTAGACGTAAAAACTGAAAATATATTAATTATTATGTACCTTGATTTTATATCTACATTTGTAATCACTATTAGATACAAGCAAATTATGTATGTTTTGCTTTATTAATAAATTGTTAAATTATTGTTTTATTAAGCCATTTATTTGTTTCCAACTAAGTTTAAACATTATAACTTCAACACATATGCTAGTGTATAAAATATCCAAAACTCTGGGAACATGTGAACTAATGAGAGATATGCTAGGATGTCATGGTAATAATTTTGAATTGATGATGATTGTTATCTTACAGGCATTTTAAGTAAACATTTTTTAGGGGGTTTGGCACCTGGAATTTATGATGGAAACCTAAAACAAGTAAAATATTTTTGGAATACTTATGACTATAAAACCATTATCATCATCATCCCTGTTTTTAAATATAATTCTATTGATTTAAACCAGGAATTATGAGATTTGCAGATACATATAGTAGGATATTCTTACATTTATCATTATATAGGTGATTGTCATTCATTGAATATCTTATATATTGTGTATATCATTGGCTTGGCTTTGAACCTGAACTACTGAGAGAGATATTTTACTATTACATAATCAACAATGAGGGAGTTACCAATATTTTCTTTTATATATACAATTATGATTGATGAAAATATATTATGCTGTTTATATTCATCTAAAAAAGTGTTAGAATATAGTTTATTGGACTGATCACAATTCATGCAGGTATCAAATTTCTGTGTGGTATGTTCCCAACTACAGAATTTCTCAGCAAGATTTATAAATAGTCTTTTTACTCTATTTGCAAATTATGTGGATCAGATGAATAAACTTTTTGCATATTGTTGATTATTTTCCCTCTTTCAATAACTTTAAATCAAATTTAATCCTCTCCAATAATCCATTAAGCAAAATTATATTAAGATTTTTAATAGGTGACAAAAAGACTGTAAGATTTGTATTATTGTTTTAGAGAATTATATGAATAAGAAGATGTAAGGCAACTTTCCAAAACAAACTTTATTATTTCGCTCAACTGTTTCATGAATACTAATGGAAGCAGTAAGATTATTTAATTCACGAAATCCACTATGACCTAAATGAAATGCAGATTCACAATTTCACTATCATCAATGAAGACTTATTTCATTTGTAGTAACAATTAAATATTTATCTTGAGAGTCATAGAAGAATAATCAGCAAAATATATTATCTTTTTTAAATGTAACGTGTTAAATTTTGATTTTAAATCAGAAGCTTTTTTTTTTTTTATTTGATATATATAAATTATTATATCTAGCAAAATAAATTAATTTTTAAAAATAAAACCTAAGTTTGCAAGTGGGTGATTCTTAGCATCCTTTGCATGCCAAAAGCTGCTTTGGAGATTTCCAATTAGCACCATAATTAAATTTTGGGATGTATCATCATTGATAGATTTTAGTATGACATATGATTGACGACATATATGTTCATCTAAATAGGTTAGTTTCCATTTCACCAGGTATGATGTTTTTGTTTTTTTCCAATTTTACCATAGCAGATGACTAATGAATAGGAAAGTTGATATCAAGTAGAAGATGACTACATATTTTGCCAAATGATTTAACTTTTATAAATTGACATAATAACTTAGTTACTCCATTGTTTTTAATTGGTGTTCTTATAGTATTGTATGATAAAAGTTTTGAATTATTTTCTCTATAAATAATTATTTATATATTTATTACTGTGAACTTTTGTATTGGAATATACCACTCCAATAATCGCAATATGTCTAGAGACCATTGAGAATAGAATTAACTATTCTAAATTTTGTGTCAGGTGGCATTTAATCAGATTGAAAGTTAATAATTTAATTGAAAATTTATTTCTGATTAATTTATTAATTATTAAATTGATTTATACCAAGGAATTTATTTTAAACAGCTGTAAATATTGATGGAATATTTCTTCATGTTAATATTGCTATGCTGAAAATTTGTCTCCTGTATGTTTGAAATTATTTTTTTTAATTTCTCAGTAATCAAAATGTTTAAGATTCCTCTGGTAATTACCACAACAGCATGGATGTAAGTAAATATAATTATTTATTTTTTTAGATATGGGATGACTGACCTTCCTTAAGAGTGAATCAATGTAGATAGCAAAGAAAGCAATAGAAAAAGGTGATCCTTGGACAATGCCATTTATATCCTAAAATATTGGTGATAGTCTTATGAAGTTTTTTTTGTAAGGCTGATCTATTTTTTATAATAATGTATTGAGTTCACATATAAGAGTTAGATTTTCCAGAATAGTATTAGGTATTTATTTAGCTAGATAATTAAGATTAACAAGGTCAAAAGCATTTTTAAAATCAATCTTCATTGCAATCACATCTGACATGCCATTCTGTTTCATATGTCTTATAACCTTGTGGATGGCTAAGGTTGAATGAATATATCATCTAGAGATAGAACAATGAATAGGCAATAGTTTATTTGTCAGAAAGGACTAGAGTTTAACTATCAATATTCTAGCAAATATTTTAACATTTTTTAAAAATAAAACCCATAACTGAAAAATTTGAAAGTCAACCAAAATTTATAATTTTCAAGAATTGTAAAATAAATAAAAATTAAAAGTGTTTCATCATCATACTGTGATAAATTCACTTCTATTATATAATTTTTTTTTTATAATATAAATTTTAATTAATAATATGCTGATGCGTTGCGGTGAAACTTTCTGTGTAATAATTTGTAGGCTTAAGTGGTGTTAAAAATTTATTTCTGCACAAATTTTAACCAGAATTCAAATTCACTTGAAAAAAATTTTCAGGCAATACTGTATTCCATTCATTTATGCAATGTCCAGTTTTATTCATTTTATGGTATTTGAGGTGATAATGATTTGCATGTTTCAACAACTTAAGATTTCAAACTAAAATAAATTTGCTTAATTAGCTGTGTATATTGAAGATAATTTTATGTCTACATTGCATAGTGATGTTAATGGTAAACCAATTCGTAAGACTATTTGGCGTTTTGAACAAAGACCCAATATCTTAATTTACATTCAGTTTAGTTAGTGGGAATTTTTCTCTCAGTTTTGTAAAGTACATAAAGTTTGCTAGTTGCTAGACATAAACTTTCATGACCTAGCCTTCATGTAAAATATATTGTTGTTAAAATGATCTGATTATTAAGCACCTTTATTATTTCTAAGCTATTGAAGCTAATGTTTTGAAATATTTTCAGTTTGAACAAATCCTTTCATTACTATAAATTGGAATAAATTAACTTCCAAGTTAATAGCTTAGGATCATAGTTAGAAAGCTTTGGTATTTGATGCAATTCCCTCTAAATTTTTATATATACCCTTCTGTAAAAAAAGACAATTCTAAGCTAAATTAATTCATCAAGAAAGCATTTTTGAATAAAGTTCTCCAATTCTTAATATTTTTACATTTTTATAAAGATTAACTGACATAATTTTTTTAGTTTTTATTGCTGTGTTCAACAACAGCAATTAGAATTTATCATCATCATCATCCTTTATCAATCCACTGCAGGATGGTCTCCAAGTTCAATCCATCTTCTCCGATCTTTAGTTTCTCTTCTCCACATCATCCCTGCACACTTTTATTTCATCCATCCATCTCAAATGTGGTCTCTTTCTGGTTCTTTTACAATCTCTTGGAATCCATTTCAATTAGCATTACTAAGAGATATGTTTAAATATCAGGTCTAGCTGACATTATTAATAATAATGGTTAATGGTTCTTTTATATATATAGTTTGTAGTAGATTTATAGATATTACTACAAAATTTAAGATTTAACATTTATAATTTAATTAATGAAAATATATATTTATACTGAAAATGAGAAAAATTTTGCACACTCCTGGATGAGAGAACATCTTGCAGATTGTATATTTTAAGTTAAATGTCAAATTTTCTACATCGGGATTTAAATTTTTAGTGCAGTCAATTTTGTATTTTTCATCTTTATTTTTTTTTTTTTTTGTTTATTGATGTGACTTATATTTTTTTTTATTAATAAATAAATTATGATGTATATTCATAGTTTTTTATAATGTATATCTATATCTTTTGCAATCCATAAATTTGTTCTACTTTCAGTTTATTTATATAATATTTACTAATAAGTTTTTTTTTTTTTTAATATATGAATCATGCTGTTAATAAATTTTGAGGATTTTTGCCTTTTCTTAAATTATATTAATAATATTATATTCAATTTTATATGAAGTCTTTAATTAACCCAGTTTGATCTTTCTTTGAAATTTTTTCTTGATTTGTATTTATTTATGATTTAATTCTGAAAGATTTTTTTGTGAATGGATGGATAAGTATGTAGGTTTGATTAATAAATATAATTCATAATAAAAATGAAAATTAACATTTTTTTTTCTTGCTGAATAACTGTGTACATAAAAATATGTTTCATTATAAAGTGGAATTCTTTAGCTTTTTTTTTTGCCTTTGATTTTTTTAAAGTTATTATTTTTCATAGAGATATATTTTTATGATATCAATTCAGTTTTTTCTAAGGCATTTTTTAATATATTCTTATGATTTATTAATGTTGTTTTTTATTTGTTTAATAATTTTTAACTCTAAATATAAAATCATTTTCATATTTTATTAATATCATCACTACAGAAAAAGACTTTCAAAATGCCTGCACTTCCAAAACTCTATTAGTTTATTTCCATAGCCTATCAGACTTTTCATTTGTATTTTATTGCCTATGTATAGTGTGTCGTGAATTTGCAGGCATAAATAAAAGTAGCAATTCATTACTATTGACAGAATGTCCTTAATGTGTCTACAATTGTTTAGAATAACCAAGTACTGACATAATGCTCATTCATTAAATAGATGATGAATGGGATTAAGTGATATCTATCACATGTCAGTCATATTTTGTCATAAATGTTAGTACTCTGAATTATCTCTGGATTATTTCAAATGACTCTAAAGAATTAAATTTACCTCTTTGAAGATCTGCAATTCTTAATAATATTGTGATTTATAGCATCATTATTTTTATGAAATTCTATCTGAAAATTTTCATCTTTAATCGAATTCTGGAAAAAGTTTTTTTCCATTGAGCTTACTGAAATAATTGTCTCAGGCCATCATTTGTGGGAGGTGGGGGTGGTATTGCAATTTTTTTTACATGTGATACCATGTTATTATATGATTAGCATTTTGTGTGTGTGTGTGTGCTGGATTAAATAAGTTAAGATTGACCTCAAATTAGTTTGTAATGATTACCTCAATATATAAATAGTTTCATTGATTCAGCAGAATTGTGGATCTACATAAAATTTTATTGGTTAACTTCACTTAATTTTTGTAAGACCCATGTGTGAATAGTACCATTTACAACAGTTTTTTTGTTGTTGTTTACAGGCAAAAAGCTTCTAAAATTTATGAAAATGAATTGAGATTGACATAGGGGGCTGAAAGATCCATTGAATCCCCCTTTTTTTTTTTTTGACCTGGATTTTGTTTTTAACTTTGCAGCAAGTAGTGGAAAAGTCTTCATTAATTATTTTTTATGAAATAATGTTTGAATTATGATGAATTATTCTTTCAATTATGGAACAGTTTGCTAATAAGCAAAAATTCCTGATATGCCTAGTCTCATAATGCATTTTGTCTTTTTGTAAAAGAATGGATTATTTCTCATATATCACTGAGAAGCACGTTAGCTACTAATAGGATCTGGATTTTTACTCTAAATAATTTTTTTACAATTAATCATCTAAGAATATGAAAGTCTTTAAAATTATAATAATGGTTACTAATTATTATTAGTAAAGCATAAAAAATTATTCACTGTTGATAATCTGTTTCTAGAACTAATGTAAAGATTTAGAGTTGCAATGGAATAAATATGGTCTGTGTGTTTTTATGGTCATTACAAAATTGAAAGAGGAACCCACATTATTATCTTTTCTTAGGGGTACATTCATTGAATTATCAAACATGCCCATTGGTACTTGAATTGAGAAGAATAGTAGTTTTTTTCTTGACATTGTAGTAATTAAAATATATATTTTTGATTCTAATTTTCATATATATGCAAGTAAGTTATGAAATGGATTGAATGTTGCAAATTTTGGAAAGAAACAATTTAATGATTTTATTACTGACAAACTATCAGTTGTTCATTTTTGTTAATAATCATAAAATTTTAAGATAAATCGCTTACTATCTACTGAAGCACTATGTTATCATTTGTTATATCCTTATTCTTTATTTATTAAAAATAAAAAATCTTGATTTGATTCAGACTGACAATGTTATTTTTTTTTTTTTATAATGCAATATTTTATATTTTTGGTGGCTGTATATTACACTAGTATTTCTGCCTAGTTAATTTTTTAATTGCTTCAAAATGATGGGTATTTAAAATTAGAATTGATTTTTCTGTTGTTTTATATATTCCCAAGACTTTTTTAAAACTATAGCCTATAATTAATATACTTTTTATTCAGTTATCATTCAGTGTTCAAAGTTGTCCCTATTCTATCCCACAGCCTTTTTTTAATGCATCATTTATAATTACAAATGTGAAATTGATAAAATATAACATGAATTTGTTCTCCCTATTATATATATTAAATACTTAAATTCAGATATTTTTTATATTCTTATGCTAATTGTATTTGATTTATTTCAACATTTTGAACATTGGCTAAGACCTAAAGTGCATGCAGCCATTGTTTACATATATATACTGAATGAAATCTCTTCTTAATCAACGTTTCAAAACGTTGATATAAATCAAATAAATAAATTGTGAAAGTACTATAAGTTATGGTTGGAAAATCAAAATTTAACTACAAAAGAAAGGAGAGAAATTATAAAATATTTTTATAAATTTATTATAAATATTTTAAAGTAAATGGAATCACTTAATCTATTTTTGCAAGGAATTATTTCAGAGCAGATGATCTGAATGTCAAAAGACTGAATTTTATGATTACACTTAAAAAGTTTTTATTTTTCTGTAAGAAAATTAGTTTCATTATATTCATACTAATGAAGATTAAAATTAATCACCTGAGTAATCTTTTTATATGTTTATTTTTAATTAACTATTATTATTTTATGATTACAATTAGTTCCATGAAATTTTGATGTCATTTAGACAATTAAATGACATCTATATTTCTATTCTACTACTCAATCTTTTTTAAATCTCTTTTCTAATGATAATATTGATTAAGGTTTATACAATCATTAAATACAAATTGTTTTAACAAGGCTGTAAACCTTAGCAATGAGTGTCTGAAAAAATCGTCACTAGGGACCTCTGTAGGTCTTTAAAACACATGCTTACGCTATGAAGAAAAGAGAGAATCCCCTTTTCTTCATAGCGTAAGCATGTGTTTTAAAGACCTACAGAGGTCCCTAGTGACGATTTTTTCAGACGCTCATTGCTAAGGTTTACAGCCTTGTTAAAACTATTACTGAAATAATAGTGAGCGTTTAATAAAATTTATAATTAAATACAAATTGTAATTAAACTCTACAATCTGATTTTAATGATTTAAGAATTAAAAACATTTATGGAAAAACTTCTCAACTGAAAGTGGATGTATTAAGAATTTGATCATCTCTGGATGAATTCAAAACCAAACTTTTAATGAAGCTGTACATATATGCTTTTAATGTTATCCAAAAATGAAGTCTTTTCAAAGAAAAAATGTTTTTAGAATTGATATTTTTCTCTAATTCAGTTTTGAGACATTCTTTAAAACTGGTTAGTGAACCTTTTTTGCATTTAATGTATTAGTATATGTTTTAGATAGAATAATAAAGTACACTATTTGTTAAAATGTGCTAATGAAACAGATTTCATTCAAGAGAAGTCTCATTGGTTTCAAATTTTGTTCTGTTTCTTACAACATACCTTTGAAATTAAATTGAAAGGCTGCAAACCTTTCGCACTTATTATAATACTTATCTGACAGTCAATCAGATGTTATGATGGCTGTCTGAATAGCAATCAAACAGATTTGATTGCTACTCAGACAGCTATCATAACATCTGATTGGTTGTCAGATAAGTGTTATAATAAGCGCAAGAGGTTTGCAGCCTTTCAATTTAATTTCAGCTAACTGTCTGCACTTTATAAAATAAATATTATTTACATATGTTACTGCAATTTAAAACAACTAAAAACTACTGTGTAATAAATCGTAGGATTTCGCGGTGTGTGTTTGTAATTTAGACTCAGTGAGTTAAATTTGAAGATGTTTAAAACTTCACGCTTTCAAATCTAAATGCTTCAGACTGGCTTAGATATATAGAAAGACAAGTAAAGAAGAAGGTGGACCATCTTTTTCTTGTAAAATTCTCTGTCTTGTGTTTACAGTTTGATTGCTATTAAGACAGCCATCACAACATCTGATTGGCTATCAGATAAGTATTATAATAAGCATGAGAGGTTTGCAGCCTTTCAATTTAATTTCAACTAACCGTCTGCACTTTATAAAATAAACATACCTTTGAGCAAACCTTTATTTCAACATCATGTTTCTGTTAAGTTGATAAACTGTTATGCTAATGAAAGAGAAAGACCATTCTTTTACAACCAGCATTGATGCTTAGTGAGAGAGACTAATTTAAACTAGAAGTGCTTGTTAGTCAGATCAAAAACTTTTTTTTTAAGATGGCCAACCGAGTACTAAATAGTACCATATTGGTTTTATTCTAATATTTTTTTCTCAATTCTTCTGTTAGTGAATAGTTTTTTTCAGATTGTCTTTTTAAGTTAGGGCTAAAAGAAATTTTGCTATATACTAGCAGTAGCAAATGTGTTGTTATTGTATCAAAAAAATTTTAGTTTCATTTTTATTAGATTTTTACAAAATATACAATGTGAATGCTTTGAGTTATTATTGTATTTTAAATCAAAGAATGTAAATTTTTTCTCCAAATTATTTTAGTTAATGTCTTTAGAGATGATGTGATAATTTCTTTTGTTGTGCAATCTGTTTGTTAAAATATGCTTTATTATAATATTTTATGTTGTATAATGTTAATTTTGTTTCATTTATTCGGAATTTCTGTTCTTTAGACTATTGTATTGGTTATTGGCAATTTTTATTTGTATTTTATTGTATCTATACATATTTAGATAAATAATAGAGGCTTGTTTTACATTATTTCTGTAATGACAGTATATTTTGTAGTCATTTCTAAGATAAGAGATATGTTTTTGGCACTTTATGTTTTTTCCAGAGCACTTTACACCAATTTCATGTAATACAATGTTATTTTACATGTGACATTAGTTTAAAAATAATTCTCATTTTTGCCATGAAACAAATTTATGAGACAGATACTGTTGGAATATTATGTATAGTTGAAAATGATCACATAAAGTAATTGAAAGTATGCTTAAGTGGTTGTATTTAGTAATTAATGATATAAAGTTTGCAGCCAGCATCATGTTATATTGATTTATTACATATATATGTGTATGTGTGTGTAATAAGTTAATAGTTAGATATACACACCAAAGTCTGCCAAAATGAATTAATTAGTTTCAGAATGCCATTCTTCATTATATCATTGGTTTGTTTATACTTGCATTTGTATTTAGAAGTAATCTTTTCCAAATTCATTGCCACGACCAAAATTATTATCCAAAATAATTATTTAAGCAGAAAAACATCAAAAATATAAATACAAAAATACATACTGATTTTTAAAAAAAATCAAAATTTTATCTTTAAAAAACATAAAATTAAAACATAAACTTACGACGTATCCTAAGAAAAATTCATAGATTGTTGATTTCAGAATTTATGCTTTCCTGTGAGATACAATTTAGAAGAGTTCTCTATGTACTAATGACCTGTTTGCTTTGTAATGCTATACAGTCCAATTCTGTTTTTCAAATTCAGTGAATTTTACATTTCTAGCAGTAAGCAACTTTGCAATTTGTTTGGGAGACATGGCATTGATGCTCTTACCTGTGACATTTATTTTTGATTAATCCACATTAGATATATAACATAAAATACTCAAATTGAAATCCTTTTCATGAACCAAATAATTGTATGTTGATTTAATTATATTGTATTAAGAATTTAAATCACTAATTATTTTATAGCTTTCTCTTTTAGAAATGGTTTTTTTTCCACTTCAATACTAATCAATTTTTAATAGTATTTTCATATTTGTGATCAAAATTTAATGTTTGTACATGCATGGGAAATTTTTTTTACTAAAGTTGAACAAATTGCAAAAGGAAAACTAAATGCAAACAAGTTTATAAAAATGTGATAATGATATTAACATTTTACTCAAAGCTTAAAACCGTGAAAAGTCTTACATACATGTTGCTATTTCAGCTTGTAGCAGTTATTGTAATTTTTTTTTTCTGCCAATAGCATTTGTCAATTTAGCGACTCCATGCTGAGCATTCTAATAGATGTCTGCCATTTTTATTAAGTTGTAATTTGAATTTTTTGTTTTTGTTTTAATATGAATATTATCAGATGCTAAATTTAGTTTTATGGCTCATGTCTAAAATTATTACAATATCTGCACTTAGGAGAATACTTTTAATTAAATAAAAATACATTATATACATTTTTATTGCTAGAGATAGAAAAAGATAAATTAAATTTATAATTTAATTTTAGCATGGTTTTTGTTTTGTTTTGTTTTTTTCTTTTTTATTGTCAGCATTATCAGATTTCAATTTAATATTTATGGCTTATGCCTAAAATTATTGCAGTATATACACTTAGGAGAATACTATTAAATAAAATAGATAAAATATTTTTATCACTAAAGATAGAAAGTGTTATTCAAATTAAATTGATTATCAAGTTTTATATGGCAAAGATGTCTGCCATTTTAGTGTTCATAATGTATCTTTGTTTTTGTTCTATATATTTTAATTTAGTAAGAAAAACTATTCATTCTACTAGTTATAGACTCTAGAAGCTTTTGGAGTAACAGACTTCATAATATTTTTTTTTTTACTTAAAACTTTATTTGATCATTATAATTTCATATTTTATGTATATTTATAGGGGTGCCTTTGATTTGCTTTATCCTTATGTCGCATTAGCATCTGATCATTATAAAGTTTCATCATCAAGAGTTATAGAATTAGATCCTAATGTAATATTTCCTCATCATTTAGAATTGAATCGTATTCCAGCAACATTTGAACCTCCAGGTAATATTTTTTTTTGAGAATTATTTAGTATTTGCTTTGAAATAAGTAGTATTATAATTAAACCATCAAACATCACATGATCACCATTTTATTATAATATTTCTGTTAATGTATAATGTTGTCACAAAAATATCAATGTTGATACGAATTTACAGATATAAATGATATTCTTTGCTGGTTCATCAATGTATTATTTTTATTATGAATTAAATTAAATTTAAAAATATTAATATATATATACAATCAGATAAAGTAGTATATACTAAACTCAATTGAGATTGTTGATTGTTATTGGTATTGTTAAGATGTGGTCTGCTTTCATGTATATTGTTTATATAATAAATTATCTGTCACATTTATAAAATATATCTCTTGGATTTTTTTTTTTTTTCAAATTGTTCTCCATATACAAAATAAAAACATTGTCAAGACAATGTTTTGCAAATATCAATTTAAATCTATTCATAGAATATCGTAATTTTTGATATAAAAGTTCATGTTCATCAATTGTCTTTCTCATTCATTGCACATTTCAATTCACCGGTGTAAGTGGAACCATACTTGCTCACCACTTTATATGCTGTATTATATTTGTCGATTTTATCAACAGCATTTTTCTATTAGTACCTGGTTCTACATTAAATACAACATTAAAATGAGAAAAAAACAATGATATAATCATAACACACATTCTATTGTTTATATATGGTATGAAATCCACGTTTTCTCTTGAATATTAACTTTTTCCATCTATGTGTAAATTTATATAATGTATTTAAAATATCTTTTCTATTCTATTTTATATTCAATAATTCATTTGTATATATTTCAATACTGGATAATTTATCACCTTGAAATTTACTCAAGATATTGCTAAATAAAAATGTTCTAAATACAATCAATTTATCGTAATGTGAACATTATACATAGGATATACAAATCCTCTAATTGAAAAGGATTTTATGAATACCTTAGAATTAATCATATTATTATTCTCTCCATAAAGTTATTTAATTAAGATATTTTCATTTTGTATAAACTATCCTCAGCAATAGCAGTCCATTTTAAGTCATCAGTTTCATTTAATTTAATTATAAGATGTTTTGCTATAACAGATGATCCAACAATAAGCACATCATCAATATATTTAAAATCATTATTAATACCTAATTGGGAAAAAAACTTTTAAGATAAGAACTGAATTAGGCAAACCCATAGCCTTTTTTTATTTTATACAATTGATTTTCAAATGTGGCTATCAAATTTTGGTTCAATAAATGTTAATACAACCTTAATAAATATATATAAATTGGCATACTCTTTTATTATACAGACATTGATCACTCAAATGAATAGACCCATAACAATTCTGTAACATTCATGATAAATAACCAAAACAGTCAAAATCACTTGTCAGTCTTTTCATTTAACATATCATACCATTTAAACTTTCTTAAACATTTTAACAATACTATTTTTTTTTTTTTCATTTGATTTGTTCAAAAAGATTTATAAGCTGATTTTGACTCAATAAGGTAGAATATTTATCTTGGATGTTGCAGAATTGTGTGAATCTATAAAAAGAAAAGAAGTTATTCATGTGATCGAACAATGTTTATATAATAATGGATTATGCAAGTTTAAACATTTGTTTGTAGAAAATGTATTAACATTTATCGATCAAAATTGGTTAGCCATATTTGGAAATCAATTGTACAAAATGGAAGAAGGCTGATCCATGACATTGCCAGTTTTAGCTGTTAGATGCATTTATATGTTGACATACTATGAAAAAAGATATCTTAAGAGAGTTTTTTAATTAGGTATTTGTGTTGATGATATGCTTACTGCTGGACCACCTGTTATAGTAATATATCTTGTAATTAAATTAAATGAAATTGATAGTTTGATGTGAAGTATTGCTTCTGTGAACATTTTATATAATATGAAATATCTTGATTAAGTAACTTTATAGGGGGAATATAATATAATCAATTGTAAAATGTTCACAAAATTCTTATCAATTAGGAAATTTGTGCACCCTAAGTTAGGTGTTCTTATTATGCATAAATTGGATGGATTTAGAATATTTTTATTTAGAAGTAATAAGTAGTGATTCTAGCTGTTTACTTTTCTTTTCATCAAATAATGTAATTCTTATGAACTCATTATAATCGAGTATTATGAAAAAGTAACAATTGAAGTTCAAAAGTTTTATAATGCACTAATTATGCTTTCAGCAGATTATTACCAGAATCGTAGTGCTGTTTAAAGTTTAGCAGTTAAAACTATGTAGTAACATTCAAAGTGATAAGGTATCCAGTATTGAAATATATTCTAATGTAGGATATAATAGAAAAGATGTTTAAAATACATTATATTTATTTATACATAGATGAAGGAAGAAAATATTGAAATGAAAACATGGATTTCATTACCATATATAAATAAAAGAGTGTATAATATGATTACATCTTGGTTTCATCTTATTTTCATGCTGCATTTAATGTAGGATCAAATACTGGTAGATTAATTACTAATGGAAAGGAGGCTGTTAATAAAATCAATAAGTGATACATTGGTGTGGGTCCTGTTACATTAGTGAGTCAAAATGTGTACAGAAAAAGTGAATTTATGAATATGAACTTTGGTATAAAAAATTATGATATTCTGTGGATAGATTTAAATTTGTGTTTTCTTTCATAATGTTTTTATTTTATATGTGGATTATGATTTGAAGAAAAGAAAAATCAAAGATGCATATATTGGACTATTTCATCATCTAATATAAGGGTTGAATCTCTTTAGAAAAATTAAATTTTATTTAAATAATCCAAGTACTGTACATTATATTTAAATAAAGTTTAATTTTTCTAAAGACATTCAACACTTATATGTATATAATATTACAGATTCATTAATTATATATATTTTAAGTTTATGCATTCTATAATCAAAATACTGAATGCAGCACTAACATTGTGTTTTATGAATAAAATATTGTACGTGCTATATAATTTCAGAAAAATCATTACCTGTATATGTATTACAGTAATGTACTTTTTCTTTTGGATAAATTGACTTTAAAATACCTATTCTCTGACGTCACCAGTTACACAAAATTCAAGATGGTTGGCAAAAAAAAATTTTAAAATTTTTTCCGCGATCGTTTATAGTGATTAATCGATTGTAAATCGAAGTAGTGGGTACAAATTGATGGTGATCGCTATTGTGAAATATCACTAAGTGAGGTCTAGGTGTATTTATTTTTATGTATTGATATCTTGAATATTATACAGTTTATTTTGTAGTTTTTTGTTTATTCTCTATATAATATATTCAGAGCTATGATTTTTCCAACCACTGTATATAAATAACATGTTAAGTCTCATGTTATTAATATTTAAATTGCTAAGCAGACAAAAATAACTATATATTTGTGTATATATACATATGTCTGCATTATGTAAAACACATATATGAAAATATAAATCTTAAAAGATAACCATGTGTCCTCACTTATACCGTAGTGAAGAAGTGAAGGTAGTCCCCACACAAATTTAAATATTAGCCATTCAACAATAAAATAACAAATAAGCTCGTAAGATTTGAATTTCAATGATCATCTTTGTCCTGTCATTTATGAATGGTGGAACCATATCATTTATAATTTTTGTAATTTACCTGGATAGAATACATTAAACTTCTACTGATTCATAATAATTCAAACCAGTAAATAAAATATATATTAACTACATACATAATTAGAAAATATTTATTGAATTATAAGTGATATGGTTTGGTTATGAGTAATTGACAAATAACATTTGTTTTCAATATTTTACACTTCTTTATTATTTTATGGTTGAATTATTGATATTTGTACTTCACCAGCACTGTAAGTTTTAATTTCATTTTCCATATTAGGGAGTTTACAAAATTGTGTTTGAAGGTTGATATTTTTTATGTGTTTATTAAATAGTGTCATTATTATATATTCATTCAAAAACATTAAAGATTATGTATAAATATTCATCGCTTCTTAATAAAATAACATTCCTTTTTTTGATTAAAAACAAAGTAACAATATATCTGTAAATCAACACACACCCCCCCCCAATCAACGTGATATATTAAAAAAAAAAACCCTCATATGTGAGAAATTTGAGCCCAAACAAAATTGTCAATAGATTTTCTCTTGACATTATAATTTGTCTTTCTAGGTTTGTTAGTAGAATTTATCTATTAATATCACATATATAATTAAACATATATAGATTTGATTATTTATTGACAGATTGTAAGACGAGATATGTATATCTGCCTATCACACATGTATGGTATCTCTGAAATTAATTTTATAAAACATACCAAATACTTTTGATCTGTTAATAAAAATAGGAGTTTCCCATGTAAATACAATTGCCAGTTTGGGTATTGTTAATATATAAATTATTCTATACATTCAAAGCAAATGTCATTTATTGCCACTGCCTGAACATTGTTATATAGCTCTGCAAAGTAAACCAAATCTACTTGAGTAGAATAATTATGTCAAAGTTTCAGCCAAGTTGGATCTCTGTATCTGATGATTGAGTTTATATTTAAATCCAAGTAAGCTCAATAGGAGAGCCTTCTCAGAAATACTGCTATTTTTTTAAGCAGCTTTAGAGTCATAAATAAAAGTATTTGCTTAATAAATAGCGATCAAAGTTCTTTAGATCATTATTGTTTAGACTAGTGATGTGTAACCCATGGATCATGACTCCTTTCCTCAAGGAGTCGCATGAAAATTGTTGGAGGTCACTAAATTTCTAAGAAACTCCCCTAAGTTTTGGATAATGATAAGTTTTTTTGTTTTGAAAGAAATTAATTTTTTAAAATACATAAAAGTCACAAAAAAATAAATTGTTATTGTATATATCTTTTTTTTTTTTTTTATAAATATATGATTTTTTTCAAAAATTACATTTCAAATCGTATGTGCTTAATACTAAAATATTAGGAAATATAAATTTGCTTATTAGTTAAAACTATCGTTTTATTATGAATAATTTGACATACACATACTTATAATTTAAGCATGGTAAAAACAAAGATGGGTCTTCCTGAAGGTTTGTGATGATGGTGTTCTAGTTGTATTTTTATACTGGACTGTTTCCATCATCTAATATGTGTGTTGAATGTCTTTAGAAGATTTAATTTTATCTAAATATTCCAAATACATTCTACTGTTAGTAATATCACATTAAATAGGTTAGTATATGCACCAACTATTTGTAATATCACAGCAAACAAGTTAGTATATGCACCAACTGTTAGTAATATCACAGAAAACAGGTTAGTATATGCACTATTTGTTAGTAATATAAACAGGTTAGTATATGCACAACGTTTCAAGACGTATTATTCTCCCCTCTTCTTCAGGTGTTGCTGGCCTGACCAGTGACAGTACTAGCATAGGATTCGAACCTGGTTCCTTAGATTCTTGATTGATTATTGAATTTTATGGTAACACTAACCAACTGAGCCATCCTGCCAAAGGCAACAGTCAGTAGAAATTTCATATACTTATCTTCAAAAACAAAAAAAAAAAAAAAAAAAAAAAAAAAAAATTTTCTTTTATTTTTTAAAGAAAAAAAAAACAAAATTTTTAACCCTCTCTCTTTTAACCCATTCAAATTTCCAATTTTATTTCTTAAAATTTAAATTATTTAATTTTTTTTAATTTTTATTATTTATTTATTTTTATTTTTTTTTTTTATTTTTTTTTTTTTTTATTTTATCAAAAAATTTAAATAAAAATTTAAATTTTTTTTTTTTTTTATCAAAATTTTTAAATTTTAATATATCCATTTTGAATATTGGTTGTTATTTTTTTTTTTTTTATGTTTTTATAAATATTTATAAATATAATTTATTTTTATATTTATATTAATAAAAAGAAATGTCATCATATTTACAAAATATTTAATATATTTAAAAATTTAAATAGTAAACTTAAATAATTTTTGTTTTTTTTTTTTAAATAAATAAAGAGATTTTTATAAAGACCCCCCGTTGTTTTTTTTTTTTTTTTTTTTAAAAAAAAAGAAAAAATTTTTCAAATTTTTCCATAATAATACAATATCATAATAAATCAAGTTACCTAGAAACATTTTTGAAAAAAACTGACAACTATAGGAACATGAAAAATATATAATAGATTCTTCATCATTCATTGTGAGAATGATTACATTTATATCCTGAAATATTTTTACATTTTGCATATCCTAAAAACTAGCAAGAAAAATACTGTTTTTTTGCATTAGCTGTGTTTATCTCGGGAGTTCAAATGTTTTCAAAACAGGCATGTCAGATAGAGTATAACATTTCCATTCAAGTCCAGTCTGAGATTTTTTTTCTGCTTGTTCAGTTGGAAATTCAATCTTTCTTCAAAGTTCTGGATTAAGTTTTTAAGCAAGAGAAAGATATTACCAAATATTAATTAATCATAATATTTTTAAAAAACTTTAATGGTTAAAAATGAAATATTTTGGTTATTTTTTTTTTTAGAAATTATCTAATGCTGAGTTTAAAAGATTGAACTAAATAAATTAATATTGTAATATTCATCTAATGAAATGAGCATGGAATAAAGAAAGTGAAAACAAAAAAACATTTGTCAGCTGACTAATACAGACGATGTTAGAATGTAATAGAACGCTGTTGTCAGCAAATTTGAATTTATTTATAAGGAGACAAAGAATTGGAGAAAGGACCAAGTTTGAAAAAAAGTTTACTAGGAATTGCCTTGTGACCAATTTACCTTATAAATATTTAAAACAACTGCTTATTTTTTGTTTTTTATATTTTTCAGTAGATGAACTTTATTATTATATAACAAAAGATCATGCTTGGAATAATTGTTTTATAAATTGAACTGACTATCATTTAAAAGATATAATTATTTGAAATAAAAGAAAAATTTTAAATTTTTCATAACTTTAGCTAGAAAAAGATTTAAGAACAGTAATTCAATATTCAAGCAGATCTTTTTTTTTTCTTCATATGGACATTTTTTCGCAATTAAGAAGAAATTTTGAGTTATAAGATCTATTTATAAGAAAACTAGTCCTGTGATGCCCTAATTTAAGAACAAATATTGAATTCTAATAATTAATTTTTACATTTTAAATATTAACAAAATCAATCCAATTAATCATTTCTCATCATAAGTATCTCAGTAATAAAATGTATGTTCCTGTGTTAAAATTTTGCATAATTCAGCAGTATTCCATCTAATTTTATTTTGCTATGTAACTTTTTTTCAGTAATTTGTATTTCACACTTGTTCAAATGTCAAACAAAATTGATATTTATTAGGGATTCTTAGCTCTTTTCTTTAATCAAGAATTCCAACAGCTAAAAGAAATTGAGTTCAAGCTTTCTTCCATTCTTCTGTAATATGAATGAGCAGATTTATAAAGTTTTTCAAATTATCTTATGGTCCAAATACCACATATATGTGCAAGGCTATTCTAGTGGGAGCGTAATCATCTAAAGACATATTTATTTTCTCAGGCATATTTAAAGATCCTTACCTTGAAAATTTTTTATCTTAATAATGAAATAACTTGCAGATTTTGCATTTTCACTGGAGACAATAGAATTTTTACTTTAAATAATTCAGCTAAAATAATAGGCATTCTATTGAAGAAGATCTCTATGATCATATAATTGTTTTGCTAATCTATTGATTTTGAATTTAAACCTCTAATTATTAATTTATACGTCTTTCTATTTAGTACAATGCTGAGTATAGATTAAACCAGTAATAAAACGCTGTATGAACATGATGTTTAAAATAAGAACTATAACTAATAGCTTGAAATTGCAAGCTGTGTTCAATATTTGTTATGTAGAACCTATGATTAAATATTACAGGCTTGAGTAATCAATAGTCAATAGGTGATAGTTTTTGATTAGTGGATTTTATAACTGAGGAGTATTGGATTGTAGGAAATCATATTATAGTTTTGTGTAATTAAATGTTGATTGAAGTTATGTGTATATGTAAAAAAAAAAAGAAGCCTTTTGTATTATTTTAACTCTAAAATTATATTGACAACAAATGCTGTCTATGCTTAAATTTTTAAATTAACTGTGAGATTATATTTTGGAGTTTATTATAAATATAGTATTTAATTAATATTGGATCTAATTTTATATGCAGATAGCTATATGCTAGATGTAATCAAAGATTATTTGAACTCAAACTTTCAAGCTTCCTTTGGACATCCACTCCATCTTATACAACTGATACACATGATCACATACATATTGAAAAGATAAATAAGCTCCAATATACATATTTTGTGCGAAACCAGCACTTATCAGTTGGTCTGGATCATTATCTCACACACATGTATATCTAATCAGTGCTCATTTTGATTATATATATATATGGAAGATGATGATCTGGACCAATTGATGAATGCTGGTTCAGCATGAAATACTTATATTGGAGATCATTTATCTTTTCCACGTGTATGGTCATGTGTATCTGTTGTATGAGATGGAGTGATTGACTAAAGTAAGCTTGAAAGTTTGAGTTTAAATAGCTATATATATATATTGTTTTTATATAAGCACTGACTTTGAAATAAAATAAATAAATAGCAAATTATTTAAAAAGTTATTTTCTTTTAATTAGATTAAATTCAAGAATGTAAAAATGCAAATTTTTTTTAATAGTAAAATATAAGAATATGGATCAATCTTTCAGGAATTTTTATTATTGGTGCACTAAAAGACTGATTGCTATTAAATTCAAGCTCTACTTAAAACATCCTGATTCTATATCTTGGAACTGTGCTTGATTTTATTGTGTAAGCATTGGTAAAAATTTGAAACATGTTTATAATCAATTAATAAAAAATAATAAGTAGCCAGCAATCGAACCTATTATTTGCTCAATTTATGTCTATAATTGTTATTCTTTAAAAAAAAGTCATCAGATGTAACAAATTTGTGATTATACATACATGTGTATTTAAAATAAAAGTCTATTTTAAACAAAAATGAAATAGACAAATTAAAAAATAAATAAAAATTTTATTCAGCACATCAAATCAGGCTCTCATTCCTTTATCAAAATGTCTCCTTTTTTTTACAATTATATGACAACCTATTCTATAGCAATTTATTTTTAAGTTGACTATTTCAATTTTATTTTAAATTGATTATTATTTTAAATTTTATAAAGAAGACAACCTTATGGACAATATTTAAGTTTGAAATTTAACCAATTTGAAGTGATATATATAATTTTATTTATGTGGATATTAATTTTAAGTTTATAACATTTTCAGTTAACAGTATTAAATAAATTTATCAATTTTAGATTATAATCACTTCTCAGTGGAATCAAAGAAGAAAAAAAAGAAGAAAAAGAAAAAAAAGAAAAGTTCAACAAAATCATCTGCAGAGGCTGATGATGAATTAAAATCGGATGGTAAATGATTTTATAAGCTATTACTTTTGGTGCCTATTTTTATAATAATTTTTTCAATGAACATTTTGTTTTAGAGATCTTTATTTACACAAAATATAAACATATGCTCATTCAAGCACATTTACTTTTTTTTATTTTAATAAATACTTATATTCAAGCACATATCCAATAAATTATCTTTATTGAGCATTTAGGAATAAATGGAATCTCATTTTGATAGTAATCTTAATATTTTGATCACTTGCTATGAAAGCTGACTATAAAATCAAACTTTGTTTTAATCACTTTGTATATATTGTACCCTTTACAATTGGTATAGACAGTTTAGGTAAGATTGTATAAATAGCTATGTTAAAAAAATTTAAATTTAGGTTATTTTCTAGCATATAATTTAGATATTATAGATAGTAGGGGTTCAAACTCAGTAGATAGGAGTTTAAAGATATATTAGATATTTTGAATTCATTTGGAGATGAATTAAATAATAAAATGATACAATGAGTTGTTTAAAAGACATTTTTAATTTTGATTTATTATATTTAAAAGATACTACATAGAATAGCTTAATTATAGTGATACGTTTAAGATAATTATTCTTGTTTAAAATATTATTTAAATGATAAGTTAATTTAATATTAGTTTAGAAAGTGCTGAAAGTATCACATGGTTAGAGGTGATTGTATGAATATGTGAGCTTTCAAAAAGTTAGGGAAAAAACTTTAATTTTAGCTTGTTAACAAAAGTTTGATACATAATAAAGTGTAACAAATATTAAGTCTAGAGATAATATTAGAAAAGTAATAATTAAAAATTATTATTATTTTATTTAGGTGTGGTATTTTATTTTTAAATCAATTTTAGGTTATTAAAATATTTAAAATTGTTTTAATAAAGATATTTAATTTTTAGATAAAAATATTTAATGTATTGAATAATTTGATAATATTTATAATTGATAACTCATAGCTTTAAAACTTAATTTTAAAAATGATATTGATGTAGTTATGTAAATGAGCAGATTTTTACAAGCAGTATTCACCAATGAAATCATTGAGTTTTGAGGCCAATCTAGACAGATTTTCACAGATTTTTAGTGATTTACAGATTCAGATTAAGACAGATTTAGTTTGAAATTTATAACTATATTTTTTATATTATGACAGTAGTAATTTTTTTAAAATTATTATTTTACTTAAAAGTGTTTGAGTATATAAGATATGTTTATGGAAAATATACATAATATTAAAATGTTTTTGGAATATCTTAGAGGATTGGAAGATGGAGATACATTAAAAATGGTCAACAAAAGATGGAAATTGGTACTGAAATTAAGTAATTTGAAAAATAATATAAAATTTTTAAAGGAGATTGTGAAAAATATGAAGTTATACCAAATTTTATAAGGTTGAATAAACTAAGGAAAAGAATATGTGATAAAAGAAATGATATAAAGAATATTGAGAAGAAAATTCTAAAGAAATATATTAAAGAAAGTTATAAAATGAAAAATAAAATATATAAAGATAATAATAATATGGAAGAGTTTTTGAATAAAAGGACAACTTTTAAAGAAGAAGAATTTTTTTAGGAAATTATGTAATGAAAAGATGGACATTATAAATAGAAATACAATAATAAAACATAAGAAGAAAATGGATAGGAAAAGAAATTAAAGATTATAAAGAAGGACTTGATAAATATGAACAGAATATTTGTAATTTAACAAATATTGAGCTAACTGAAGAAGAAAAATATATACTAAATAAAGATATAAAATATGTACCATACAGAGTATGCAAGCATTAATAGAGAAAATAGCACAAAAGTATTTACAGAGTAATTATGGTATATATTATTATGAAAATAAGGATATTAATAATGCAATTGATATTAAGGATAAATTATGGATGGAAAGTTTTAAAGAAGTGAATAATATGGTATATAAATTAAAAAAATAAGTATTGAAAATAAACACAAAAAGAAAAATAAGGGGATAAATAATTGAAATAATATAATTAAAATAAAAGAGGTTAAAGGAATATGGGATAAGTATGGAAAAGAGATAGTGTTTATAAAGTCAGATAAAGGTAATAAATTAGTATTAATGAATAAAGAAGAATTTGGTAAAATGAATAAATTGTTGTATAATGCTGATGCAACATTACAACATAGGCTTCTGCATATTGGCATTATTAATTTTCTTAAGGGCCCTTTTTACTTGTTGAATGACATTTTCTACTAATCCATTCAATTCCAGATGATAAGGAGCTGTACAGATGTGCTTGTTGTCTTTCTTTATGATATAGTCCTCCATTGTTTATGCAGTAAAAATCTTGCCTGTATTAGAGACAATTCTGGTAATCCATGACATGAAAATATTTCATTCAGATTGTATATTGTTTCTTTTGCATTTGTATTTTTTATGATGAGATACTCTACCCATTCAAGTAAGCATCTATCAATATAAGGAATATCTTTTCATTGATGACTCCTGCATAGTCCAAATGGAGTCTTTGCCAAGACTTAGTTGCTTTAGGCTATGCTATATATGCCTTAGTTTGCATATTCATTTCCGATTGATACACTGTGCATTTCTTTATATATTTCTCTATGTCTACTGTTAAATTAGGCCACCAGACATAATTGCACACTAGCACTTTTGCACTTACAATACCAAGATATGTTTTCTATATAACAACTTTAAGACCCTTCGTCTATTCTCTGGTAATATGACAACTCTTTCTCTTATCAAAACACAACCTTTGTTGACAGATAAGTTTTCTCAATTCATCCAAAAAGTAGGAACACTGCATTGGGGTTTCATAGTTGGACAGCCTTTACTTATCCAACTTATAAGTAGCTGATAACCTTTATCAATCCTTGTCCACTTCACAACTGTATTGCTATTCAGGATTTCTGACTCTAAAACATTTATAATTTACTTCTTACTGTGTGTTTTGTTTTTATTTGGTTTTCTAGACAACACATCAACATTTGAAATTTCTTTTCCTTTCCTATATATCAGCTGCTAATCTTATGCTGATAATATGTTTCTCCATCCCAACATATGTTAGCTCTAATGATCTGGAGCTAGCTTATCATTCGCTAAGATTGTGATCGGTCACAATTTGAAAAGACCAACCAAGAAGATACTGGTGAAACTTTTTTAAATCAGATATAATAACCAAAGCCTCTTTATCAATCTGGCTATAGTTTCTCTCAGCTTTTGAAAAAGTTGTGGATGCATAAGTTATAGATCATTCTTCATTGTAACAGTGATGGCATATAACTGCTCCCACTCCCCAATGATCTGCCATTGTGCTTTGGATTTGTAGTTTATGAAAAGGCATTGATTCTATGAGCATTTTTATAGTGATTAAGGCATTGGATCATCAAGATTATCCAGGATAATATATTTTGAAGAATGTTTATCAAAATTCAGTAGGAGAGACTAGATTACATGGTAATATTAAGAGAATTAACATCGAGATATATGTATAATAATTCTATATTGCCAAAACTACAGCAGCTTTACGAGCATTGTTTTGTGGATTATAATGAGAAGTTAAGGAAGTAAAAGTAAATGGAGATTATTCAAGTTATCTATATTTTGCAGATGTTTTTCCAGGATTTTTTTAAACTGTTTTTCCTCTCCCTTTTTATTATATTTAAGTTAATTAACACAAATTTTATACTTAGAATTTGTTTACATTTATCAAAACATGTTTAAAGTTAATCTGTTCTCTTAGAATAATCCAAATACATATATTTTTGTCACTAGACAATATACATAATTGATATATTTTCACATCATGTTGCCACCTTCGATGCTTGATTAATTTATTGGTGTGATTTACTGCTGGAAATAATACTTTTATTTATGTTGTATTAGATCAGAGAGATTTATACATAAATTATGTTCTTTATCCAACATTTATATTTTTTCATATCCATCACCTGCTTTCTTTGGTTCTAAAATCAGTGCAATTGAAATGTATTATAGTTTTTATGAATTACTTCATTTTTTTGAAATTTCAGTTTTTCACAACTATCAGTAATAAATCACACTCCAATCTTTTTCTACGTGGACTTTTTTTTCTAAATTTAAAATGGCATTTTTATTATTTTATTTTTTAAAAAAACTGTATCCTCTCTCTTATTTAATTCTTATGCAGTAGTTCAGAGATATTTGTATTTTTTAAAATTTACATTAGAAATGAGTAACTTCATCCCAGCCTTTTCTCATTTTGCTACTCATTCTTTAAAAAGAAAAACAATGTCTACAACAGGAGTGTTCAACCTGTGACCCAAGGGCCACGTGTGGCCCAGGATAATTATGAATGTGGCCTAATGCAAATTCATAAACTTATTTAAAATATGTGATAGTTTTGTGATTTAAATAAATATATATACTCACTCAAATACAATGTCAAATATTCAACTAGTTTTATGCTTCCCTCTTTACTTTTATAATAAATATAATATCAATCAGTTTTATTACTTAGATATGTACTTTTTCTATGCTTAATCGCTAATATCACTATTACAGTATAAAAACATAGCGCTATATAAAATAATATCTCATTATATATGTTTAATTTCAACTAAAGAATGACATATCATAAATTGTAAAGATTTCGCAAGCGTCACTCGTTCAAGCAGAATAAATGTAATTTAAAGTGATTGCTTAACATCTTCACACTCTCATCTCCATATGCTTAAGATTTGCCCTAACATAAATGTTTGGGTCGAAAGGATGGGTGGATTCATTCCATCTTTTCTAAAAAACTGTATCTTGTGTCTGGAAAAGTGAGATTATTCATTTATAATTTATCTTTAAAGCGCATGTGCATTGGCTTAATCGCTAATATCACTATTACAGTATAAAAACATAGCGCTGTATAAAATAATATCATTATATTAGTGACTATAAACTTGGAACCTGCTTGCAATTTTAAAAGACTCCAAATGATTCACTGCATAATTATGATTATTATTTAAAGACTTTTTTGCTTATCTGTTGTGGTGGATATCATGAAAATTGTGCACTTTTTTTTTTTTGCTTATCAGTGTTCGGTAAAGACAATCCTTTTTTTTCCCCAATGTGACCCAGGGCTGGCAGAAGCTTGATATCCCTAATCTATAACTTGTGTCTTTTTTAAAAATCTTACAATTAAATGCTTTATATTTTTAGAGATCAACAGAAGCGCAAAATTTCGTCTAAAGCAAATAATATCAATTTTTTTTTTTTTGATAAATTAATGATTAGATAAGATTATTTGTTTTTAAAAAATCATTTTATCTAATCAATGTAAAAATGATTTTTTAAAGATATTATATGCTTTATAATATACATTGCAAATAGTAGAAGTGGACTGTTTTGAATTATGTAATTTGAATTGTATTTAAAGCTAACAGATAACTTGCACTTTAATGTGTATAATTTTAGTGAATAATTTATTAAGAAGCATTTGTTCTATTGTTTTTATGTTTATATTATTTATATTCATAATCAATTGAAAAACAACTAATTGTAATCTCAATAATTATATTTTTAATAATAATGAAAATGAAATAAATATGTTAACTATACTTATTTTTGAAAAAAATAATCATTTAATCTATTAATTTGTATTATTATTAATACTAATTTTATTCATATTATTTTCAGATACCTTTGAAGAGAATTAGAGAGAAAAAATTTTGTTGCAAAAGTGAAGATTTGTAAAATATATATAAGTAGTATAATATTTTATATATATGTTAAATTATTTTTATACTTAAAAAAAAAAATGTAAATAAATGCTTTAAATTATTTTATTGTGTTTTTGTGAGTTTTTTTCAGTTACATATATATTCATGAATATTTTTTTGTATTAATATAAATCAATGTTTATTAACTTATATTATTATGTTCAGAGAAATTTCATATTACCTTCAGATATCCTTGAACTGAATTAGAGAGAAAATCCTATGTTGCAAAAATGATTAGTAAAATATACATAAATAATATAATATTTTATATATATGTTAAATTATTTTTATACTAAAAAAAAATAATTATTGTAAATAAATGCTTTAAATTATTGAATTATTTTATTGAGTTTTTTTATTCGACATATATATTCATGTATATTTTTTGTATTATTGAAAATAAAATGTTTTATTGTTTATTAACTTATAATATTATGTTCAGCGAAATTTGAAATACTAATATCATCATCATCAACCATTATCAATCCACTGCAGGATGAAGGTCTCTCCAAGTTTAATCCATCTTCTCCGATCTTTAGCTTCTCTTCTCCACAACACTCCTGCACATTTTCTTATTTCATCCATCCATCTCACATGTGGTCTCTTTCTGGGTCTTTTACAATCTCTTGGAATCCAGTTTAAAATTTCAATTGTCCATCTATTATCATCTCTTCTAGCAATATGTCCAGCCCAACTCCATTTCAATCTTTTAATTTTTTCAATAAGGTCAGTAACACCTGTTTGTTGTCTTACCCATACATTGCATTTTCGATCTCTTCTTGTTACTCCCAACATACATCTCTCCATACTTCTTTGAGTGGTCTGAAGTCTCTGTATTGCTCTTCTATTAAGTGTCCAAGTCTCAGATCCATAAAGTCCAATAATGTCCCATATCAACAGTCTTTAAATCACTCTTTCTGTACCAGTGCAATTATGTTCATATGCTCAGTACCAGTATGTTGATTTTAGTAAATCAAAAAGTATTATGCAAAAAAAGGCATGAATAAAAAAATATTTTTTTTATATTAACTTCACCTTGTTAATTGATAAAGTTTGTGGGATTATTTGAAAATAGCTGGTCATCTATGAATTCATGTTATACAAATGCTGCTTGATGGTAGGTGAGCAACCATTATTACTAAGATGAAAACATGACATTTAAAATAAAAATTTCTATTAAACCTGAATATATAGAAGCTCCAACTTTATTTTCAATTTCTAACACAATGGAAACAATTCATTGATGACTTCGTAATGCAAGAATCAAGATATAAGTTTGGAATTCAGTTGTTCATTTAAATTGATTCAAGAACATGAATTCTGATGGTTGTGTGGTTCTTGATAAATCAAAGTAATATATAAATGAGGAATTTCATTTAGTCATTAATATTCCAAACCACAGACATTTCATTAACCAATACTGGAAAAAAATTTCTTCAATAGCTTTTAGTGTGAATGATAATAATTTTGAATATTTGACGCTTTTTATGTAGAAAGGTGGACTTGAATGTTAAAGTACCTTATAGATTGTAGTGTTACTACCACATTTAACTAGTTAAAAGTTGAGTATATATTTGTCTATATGGTTATTGCTTTGTTAAATTTATTATAAAGAAATGAAATATAAATCTTAAATTAACATAAAGACCAAGAAAAGAATATTTGAGGATGTTTTTACAATATTCTAAAAATATATGTTTTTTAGATCTGACTTAATAGTTAATACTCATTGTAAATCAAATGATTTCATGATTGTTAATGTTTAACAGAAATAGTGGACTTAAGTAGTGAAGAATTTATTAGCTTCACTCTCCCAAATCAAAATGCTCTAGATTTGCCTATATAATTAGAAAAATAGGTTGAAGATAGTAGTAGGCTGCTCTTATCTTTATAAAGTCAAATCTTGCATTTAGATTTGTAAATGTCTCTCTTGTAATAAATTAAGCACTCGAGGCACATATACTAAGATTATAGCCTTATTTAAGTATTAATAAATGATATTAAATCGATAAGTGTAAAAACACATCATTGTTGATTAGATAAATGAAACATAGGAAAAGTCAAAGTTTTTCTAAAAAAGAATTTTATGGTAAAACAAACATGGATTTTATGTTAAAGATAGACAACATGTGTTATAAATATTATTTCAAATAAATTGAAAAATAACAAACACAGTCTCCTATTTTAAAAATAGCTCATTAATTTCAATATATATATATACAATAAACCACACCCAAACTTCCTTATAAATCTTGATTTATTCTGTAGAACTATTATAATGCGCAAAAATATACTCCAACATTTCAACTATATTTTATAGTCTTTATCAAGGAACAACTAAAAAATATATAAAAAACAATAAATACATATATTCCATAGTACATATAACAAATACCTCTTATTTTAAAACTCTTAACAAACAATCTTAACTTCATTACATTCATTTCTTAAATATCTTTCTTAAAATAATTCCCTATAATTATTTAATTGAATCAATCTATTATTTTCTTTTTTTCAATTAACATCCTATTGATTACAGATTTCATTTTATTAATATAAATTCCTTTTATAATTCTTTCATAATACATTCTAAGAATTCTATTTTAAAATCTTTATATTTAAATGTATTCTTATGACCATAAACTGCAGAATGTTTACCATTTAAATGCTGTTTTAATCTTGTTGCCAATTTATTCTTTGTAGTTCCAATATATATTTTCTTTATTATCTTTAAAATAATCTAAACACTTTATAACATAAACCGAATTCATAACTTCTAAATTATTACAATTATCATTACTGATTAACAAACTTAAACATTTTTTTCTTTTGATAAATGAGACAAATAATAACATTATATTTTTTATTAATCATATTAAATAATTTCCTAATTTTAAACCTTTTGAAACATTGAAACCAACATAAATTATCTTATTATTATTTAATCTTATTTTATTATTCATTTTTTCAATATTTTTATTACAAAACAAGCCATTAATAACTTCCGTAGGATAATCACTTTTAAAACATTCATATTTTATCATATTTCATTTTTTAATAAATCATTTGAACATAATTTAATTGCCTTTTGAATCCTAATTATTAATAACATTTACCTTATTGGTACTTATGTATTAGACCTGCAATGCAGGAGATGTGCTACGCCTTTTCACATATGTGATAAATATCTAACCTTGCGATCCCATCAAATAAGCCTGCAATCTCATCCAATAATGTGTTATGTGCTAAATTTACACTTTCATTTATTGTCCAGATTTCATTCAGACAAGTTCTCAAAGTGTTTTTTACTTCAGTGCTGATTTACTTTCCCATTTTCTGATTAATACTACAATTTTTTTAAACAGTACAAAATGATGAACATTTAGAGTTTACTCATTACCGAAATCAATGCAGTCGAATACGCCCACACTTCAGACAATCAATGGCATTGTAATGTTCGAAGATGGAATAATAGAATATGTAGACACCCATTTATTTTCCTATGCTTATCAATATCTGAAAACCAATTATTTAACATAACAAAAAATGTTTTTGTTTCTATAAGCACAAGTTTCTATTACTATCCTATTAGTATTAATTATTTTTTTAATTCTAACATCCATATACTCAATAATATTAACATTTTTTTTCCATAGTAAATCTTAATTTATCCTCTTTATTATTAATATATAAAAAAATATCTGCTGTTCTCTTATTTCCATTAAACACCAAAAAATTATCATGTACATACCGTACATAAAAAATTGGCCTGTTATTATTATAAACAAAATATTTTTTCTAAATTATACATATACTTCTGTTAAAAATCCACTTACACTATTTCCCATAATTAAAATCTCTTTGTTCATAAAACCTACTTCCATATTTAAAAATAAGATCCTTATAAAAAATAAAAATTTCATATAATTGAAAACTCTCTATTTTTAATTTAACTTCCTTATCCCTTATATATAATTCCATAATTTTATTAATAGCAACTTCTGAATCAATATTAGTATACATACTAACAATATTTAATTTTACAAAATACGCATTCTTTATAATCTTTATTTTCCAAAAATTCATTCAATTTATTAACAATCTGTCTAGAATTATTAACACTATTTTCATCATATAAAATAATATATCTTATAAAAATCTTTCTATAAGTCCATTTTGAAATATTTTCATTATAATGATTTTATTAATAATTGGTCCCATTGCAATACCTGGCTTATAAATTTTAGGTAAACCATAAATTTTTGCATATTTTATATCCATTCTTTTTAATTTACAATTAAAAAAGTGTGTTGATGTGGTTAACAAAAGGATAAAATGCAAATTGAAAATTATAAAATAACATCAGATATTGAATTTTTAAAAATGTATTTGATCAATAATGTAATTCCTAAGTTTATTTGTTTAAAAAAATTTGTAATATTTTTTGGTGTTAAGTACTATTTAAATGGGAAAAGAAGTTGTTAAAAAAATTATAAATTGGGCATATAAAAGAAAGTTTGAGTTATTAAATATTGTTAGTGGCATATATAATAATTTGATAAGATTAATTACAATTGATGAAGAATATGAGTTAAAATGTATTTTTATCAGAAAAATGTAGCATTTAAAAAAGGGTTTTAGAAAGGCATAATAAATAATTTAATGATTTGTTAGTTAATAAGAATAAAATAATAAGACGGCATTAGTTAGTAGTTATGGAAATATAAAGGGGGGTTTGTTATTAATTTGTTTGATACATGTTTTAGTAATGAGAAGATGGATGTATTAAAAAGAGTTTTAAATTATGTGCCAATGAGTAGTTATAGTATTAAAAAACAAATTATTGAAATTAAGGTAAAATGCAATTAATTGAGTATAAATTTAATAATAATGTTTTAAATGATAATGTTAAGAATAATAAATTTTTAATAGACGATTTGGAATTTGATTTGAAAAAGAAAAGCATAATAGTTGTGATTATAAAAAATGGGCTATTATTAGGGATATAAAGAATAAATAGGGATTTATTGATTTTTAAAGGGTGGTAAAACATCAAGTGGCGTTATTTTGAATAGGTAGGAATATAGTAAAAAAATGATGAATTGATTAAAGGAAGAGTGTTTTGAAATGATAAGTACCATGTAATACTAAATCATCCATGCACTTTATTTACCACTCTCTTTTACAGTTTCGATTGCCCAAGCAATCTTCTTCAGAACTTTTATAACTTCAACTGCTAAATTCAAATAGATAACGGTAAATTTTTAAAATTTCAATTTAGCAGTTGGAGTTAGGAGATATAAAAGTTCTGAAGAAAATTGCTGGGGCAATCAAAACTGTAAAAGAGGGTGGTAAATAAAACATTGTGTAACAGTAGTAAAGTGCATAGATGTTTAATAATATATGCTTTATATTTGGCAATGCAATATATTATACTTCTTGAAATGATAAATAGAGATGAGAGTATGTTAATAAAAAAGTTAATAAAATATTAACAATAATGGGTGAAAATGTTTATATGGATAAATTGGATGTGTTTAGATTAAAAAGAATGAATATAAAATGTGCAAAAGTATATGATTTACCTAAAATTCATAAGCTGTATATTCTACTGAGGCCAATTATTAGTAGTTATAATACTTATTATGAAAATATTTGAAATGGATTTATAGAAAGGTTTTTAAAAGATAATTCTAGACAGTTTGTTAATAAATTGAATGAATTTTTATAAAACAAAGATTATAAGAATGTATTTTTTAAAATTAGATATTGTTTGTCATCATCATCACTATTAACCATTATCATTCCACTGCAGAATGAAGGTCTCTCCAAGTTCAATCCATCTTCTCCAATCTTTAGCTTCTCTTTTTCACACCACCCTGCACATTTTCTTATTTAATTCATCCATCTCACATGTGGTTCTCTGGGTCTTTTACAATCTCTTGGAATCTTCAATTGTCCATTTATTATCATCTCTTCTTGCAATATGTCCAGCCCAACTCCACTTCAGTCTTTTAATTTTTTCAATGAGATCAGTAACAACTGTTTGTTCTCTTACCCATATATTGCATTTTCCATCTCTTCTTGTTAATCCCAACATGCATCTCTCCATACTTCTTTGAGTGGTCTGAAGTCTCTATTTCTCTTCTATTAAGTGTCCAAATCTAAGATTCATAAGTAAAAACTGGTAAAACATATTTATTACAAAACCTTTCTTTTCAAACACTTAGGCATATTTCCTTATAGTATCAAGTTATTTCTACCAAAAGCACTCCAACCAAGTTTAATTCTATGATTAATTTCATCCATTATGTTTCCATCTGTATTAATAACCTGGCCAAGATATTTGTAGCTGTTAATTTCTTCTAACTCATCATAATCAATCTTTATTTTCATATTTTGAGAAAATCCATTAAACATTACTTTAGTTTTCTTAATTTATCTTTAGTCCTACTTTTCTACTTTCATCTGATAACTTCTGCAACATTTCCTGCAGCTCTAAAGCATTATTTGCAAAAATAACTACATCTGCAAAATATAAATGACAATCTCCATTTACTTTCACTCTGTTAGCTTTCCATTTTAATCCACAAAATACTTTTTGCAGCACTGCTGTAAAAAGTTTTGGAGATATGGAGTCACTCTATCTTAGACCTTTCTCAATACGGACTTCCCTGGTATCATTATGCAATCTAATATTGATCTGGAAGTTGCTATTAATAAAGTTATGGAATTATATATATGGGATAAAGAAGTTAAATTAAAAATAGTTTTCAATTATATGAAATTTTTGTCATTTGTTATAAGAATCTTATTTTTAAATATGGAAGTAGGTTTTATAAACAAAAAGAGGGTTTAAGTATGGGAAATAGTTTAAGTGGATTTTTAGCAGAGGTGTTTATGTACAATTTTGAAAAAGAATATTTTGTTTGCAATAATAGGCCAATTTTTTATGTACTGTATGTAAATGATTATTTTTTGGTGTTTAATAGAAATAAGAGAAAAGTAGATAATTTTTTGAAATATATTAATAGTAAAGAGGATAAAATAAAATTTACTATGGAAAAAAGAAAATGTTAATATTATTGAATATATGGATGTTAGAATTTAAAAAAATAAGTAATAATAATAGGATAGTAATAGAAACTTCTGTTCATAGAAAATAACTTTTTTTGGTATGTTAAATAATTGTTTTTCAGATATTGATAATCATACTAAAATAAGTGCTATTAATAATAGGATTCATAGAGCAATTAAATTATGTTCAAATGAAGACTTATTAAAAAGTGAAATTAATATAAAAATTAATAATAGAATAAGATTAAATAATAATAACAGTAGTAATATTAACTCGTAAATTGCAAAATTTCATGAATGTTAAGTTGTATAGGAAATAGTGGACCTAAACATTGGAGAGAACAACAGCTTCATGCTCCCAAATCAAGATGCTTCAGATTGGCCTATATAAATGGAAAGTTAGGTTAAAGGTAAGATGACCGTTCTTATCTTTATAAAAAATCACTATCTTGTGTTGTGGTTTAAGAGGTCCCTCTATTGGCAAAATAATATTGTTTGTCTATTATAAATTTCAAGGCACATTTGATACAGGTTATAGCCTGTTTTAAAAGTATTTACATATACTACCTGTCCTTTAAAATAATTTATGTTGGTTTCAATGTTTCAAAAAGTTTGTTAAAATTAGGAAATTATTTAATATGATTAATAAAAAATATATTATTTGTCCTGTTTATAAAAAAAAAAAATTTTTAAGTTTGTCAATTAAATAATGATAATGATTGTAATAATTTAGAAGTTATGAATTTGGTTTATATTATAAAATGTTTAGATTGTTTTAAAGATAATAACTACAAAGAATAAACTGGAAACAAGATTAAAAACAACATTTAAATAATAAAAATTCTGCAACTTATGGTCATATAAATAAATTTAAATATAAAGATTTTAAAATAGATCCTTTAGAATATATTAAATGCTATTATGACAGAATTATAAAAGAAGCAATTTATATTAATGAAATGAAACCTGAATAGGATGTTAATTGAAAAAAAAAGGATAATAGGTTGATTTAATTAAATAATTATTTTAAGATAGGTATTTAAGAAACAAATATAATGAAAAGTTAAGATTGTTTAAAAGAGTTTTAAGGTAAGAGTTGTTTGTTATATTCTGTTTTCCTGAAGATTTGTGATGATAGTGTTTTACTTGATTTTTTTTATTGGACTATTTTCTTCATCTAATATGTGTATTGAATGTCTTCAGAAAAATTTAACTTTATTTAAATATTCCAAATATATTCAACTGATAGTAATAGAACATCAAACAGGTTACTATATGCACAATGTTTTGGGAGGTATTATTCTCCCCTGTTCTTCAGGTGTTGTTGGCCTGACCAGTGACAATACTAGCATGGGATTTGAATCTGTACCATTAGATTCTTGAGTATTGAATTTTAAGGTAAAGCTCTAACCAACTGAGCCATCCTGCCAAAGGCAACAGTTAGTAGAAATCTCATATAGTTAACTATGAGGTTCCTCCTAATTTCTCCATTTTTTCCTAAGAGCAAAATTGTTTAGTGGTTTCCATATATTAGGTATAATCACACTAGGTTGGCTTATGGGATTTTTTGCCATTATCATGTGAACAGCTTTTTTAAATTTTCTTTGTACATTTTCTTTTTTATCCAATATGCTTGTGTTTTCACAATTGAACATATATGTTCATTGACACATACCTGGTCTGCTACTTTAGATATGTCTGTTTTCTCTCTTCTAATCATCAGTTTGTATTCTTGCAAGCGATTTTCAATGGGATGACTGGTCTCACCAATATATGTTTTTCTACATTTACATGGTATTTCATAGATGCAGTTTTTTCTTTTCAGCATTTCAAGTTTAGGCTTTGTAGATGTTAGAATTCCTCATAGTGGCTCTGTAAAGCTGTTCTGATGTTATGATGATTGCAGATTTTTCTTAATTTGTCTATTTTTTTGGAATGCATGGGTACATTACAGTGTTGTCTAGTTAATATTCTCTTAATAACAGCTGATGGATAACCATTTTTCATAAGAGTTTGTTCTATATAGATCTTTTATTTTTTCAAATCACAGGTTTCTGAACAAACTTTTTTTGCTCTCTTCCATAGTGATAGTATAACTCCTTGTTTTGTGTTTCTGATGTGATTGAATGTATTGTAACAGTCAGAATCGTCTATCTCGCTAACACTGCAGAATTCAAACTCCAGACATGAAACTGAACATTCTAGGAGGGGTTGCCTTCTAGATATACTAAGTTCGAATCTAAAGTCCAAATTTCACAGCACCATCTACATGATAACGCATCTGATGCCACTATTCGTATAACCTTTGACCGGTGCCTGGTGGTCAGGGAGAAACAAAAGACTATACTAAAAGAGGTTTGGGTGGCTAATTAATGTCTATGGATTTACAAAAGAAATGCAGAAAATATATATATAGACCGAGACAGTGATAGGAATCAAATAAAATAAGAGATCAAATTTAGTTTTAAATAATTTCACAAAATTTATATAAATTATATATATAACGCCACTGTCTGCTTATATGAGACAGGGACACGTATTAAATAATTTGGCATTATATGACAAAAGGGTTTTAAAGCAAAGTGATATATTCTATTCCTCAGGCTAATAGCATTACGAAAATGTGCTTGATGAGATAGGAACATGTGCGAGGTGCTTTGAGTAATTATACAAGTTTAAGAAAATATTTGAAAGTTAAGTGTTATAAAATATTTATTGATTTTGAGAATAGCATGGACAAAAGCTTACTAAGCAACAAAGTGGGAATGTGATCAAGGCATTTATTTGATAATAATATTAATAGAGTTACATTGGGAGGTCAGTATTGTTGATAATGAATTTATTAAAGTTGGAGGGTGTGACACGTTTAAGTCACGGATGCTTTGTAAAATAAATAAAAACAATATTGAATATCCGGAATCATTATGGAGGGCATATCGCCGCTAACCCGTAGGAAAGTATTTTATGAACAGCCGAAACTTAGCGACTGGGTGACGATTGTGTTTAATTCCCAGGTGTGTCATTTGGGGACACACTTTGCCTGGAAACTGCAAAACGGCGAAGAGAACGGCCTTAGCCGTGTAAAGAATCCTTGGAAAAATAAAACAAAGTGATCTCGACAACTAATTCATTTACCAGCAATACGAGATGAGTGTATATAAAACATACTGAATGGGTTTTACTTGGATTAAGAGAAATGCCCAATCAAATTCCCCGAAATTCATTTAAAAGGATCCACACATTCTCGACGTCAATGATGAACTTTGTAATTAAAGTAGAACACGGTAATTAAAATGGGAAAATGCATGCTTGCGGGTTTGAAAAGTAAGTATAGATTTATATATGCAATCATGCATTAGGGGACACATTTAATCATTGACCTCGCACATACTCTTATATTAGATTAAAATCAATAACATGTAGATTTTAAACTATGTGATTATATTATATATTAAAGAAAAGAATTGCCCTCGAACGAGTGATTTGCAAGATCATAAAATTGGAAATTACTTAGAAATTTAAAATATGCCTTCATAGCGGTGTCTTATTTTCAACAAAGGGAATAATTCACTCGGTCAAAGACAATTCTGACACATTATCATAATAAAATAACAGAAAGCTTAATCAATAGAAAATATTAACCCAAGGATAGAGAGCAAAATGTTGAGTATATTTAAACACGTTAAAGAAATACATAATGAAGTTACATGAAATATCAGAAAACAATTTAAAATAGCTATAGCATGTTAGTATCACAAGAGCTCTTGGGTTAATTTAGGGTTACCTCTGGAGAAGCATTTTAGGTAGATTGATGGGCGGCAGGTTTTTATATAATTTAACAGCAAAATCTGGAAATGTTCATATTTTTGGCAGCGGCAGCAGTTCCGGGGTTCCTTATGCGATAGCTTCCGATGGTCTGGAGCAGCGGCTGGCTATTCCGAGGGGACATAGCCATCTTGACTCCTCTACTCTGTCATGTCAAGGTTTGCAAATTATTAGAATAGAACTCAGAATGATTTCTCTTAGAAACATTAGAAAAAAAACTCGAGAACAAAAGAAAAACCTTCTTTTTATAGTAGACTTTAACAATAGAACTGCCCTGGAGCATTACAAAAATATATCGGACTTATCAGCTGTAATTAAATCATCCAAATGTCTAAAGGAATTCAACATTAATTAATTTCTTTTGTTAATTTCCCTGTCGACATTCGAATTACAAATTAGATTTAATTAAAATTACTTTTACTAATTAAAGAAAACCTTAAGTGGACATCTGCTGTTTTTAGATAAACTTATATAACATTAACTAATTAAACTATTGTCCCTCGTTGATTTTAAGAGAAATATTTGGGATGACTTTTATTAAATTAATCGAAAATTATTTTACTTTTAAATTGCAATATTTGAATCTATTTACTAAATGAATTATATTTTAAATCAAAATATATTACGACAGTAATATATTTGTAAATAGATTCAAGCAAAATAACTTTAACGATTTATAATTTTGATATATTTTAAAATGCATATCATAGTGTATGCGCAATTACGACTTATATAACCTACTTTTTAATAAATCAAAATTATGTGAACATATACATAATCTATAATCTTTTATCTATTTGGGAATGAGTTATATATATATTATACGAGCATTGTACTTGTGGTTTAAAATTAGGCGGGATTTTCGGTATATAAGCGTATTGCAGACACACTCTGATAGATTGGGGTTCAAACTAAGGTATGAGGGTAGGAAATAAGTAAGAAAAGGTGAAACAAAGATCTGCAAAGCAGACCTTACTGTTTCAGTATAGGCTAGGTATATTTCTGTATGTGTAGGTTTTTCAGTAAACTGTAGTTTTAATTTTGCCATCAGGGAGTCTTGTCACAAGAACATCTATAAAATGCCAATTTTTGTTATTATTCTGATACTATTGTGAATTTAATTGAAGGGGATATATAGTTGATGTATTTTTAAAAACTTTGTAGCAGTGTTTCACCATGTGACCTTACAATGAATGTATCATCTACAAAGTGAAACCAAAATTTAGATGGATATGGAGTAGTTTTTATGGCTAAGGTTTCAAGTTCTTCCACGTAAATATTGCTAATCAGGGGAGACAATGGTGAGCCCATAGCCATTCCTTGATTTTGTTGGAAGAATTCTGTGTTATATTGAAAATGGGTTGTTTTTATGCAGAATGTTAATAGTTCCATTATACTATCAATAGGAGAGCTGTTCTGGTTAGTAAACTATTATCACCATTTAATCTTTTCCTTACAATAGACAATGCTTCTTCACATGGTACATTCATGAATAAATTTTCCACATCATAGCTTAACAGTAAGTCAGTTCTTTCAATTTTCATGTTCTTGATTAATTCTACAAAGTGTCTAGAATCCCTGACAAAGGATTGGGTCTTGTATGTAAAATTTTGGCAAGGTAAATCTTTAAAATTAACAATAGGTCTTAATGAAACGTGATCCTTATGGATTTTAGGTAGACCATAAAGATGAGGAATTTTGCTGAAAAGTGTTATTTTACTTTTTTCTCAGTCAATTAAGTACCTGCAATGCTCTATGTGACACTGAACATATGTTTAATTGGGGAAACAAATATATTGGATAGAAAAGGTACAAAAAAGAATATTTAAAGAAGATGCTCACATGACAATGACAAAAAGTCCCATAAGCCAACCTAGTGTGACTGTACATAATGTATGGAAACCACTAATCAACTTTGCTCTTAGCAAAAAGTAAAGAAATCAGGAGGTGTATGAGATTTCTACTAACTGTTGCCTTTGGCAGGATGGCTGTTGGTTAGAGCATTACCTTAAAATTCAACACTCAAGAATCTAAGGGTCCATGTTCAAATCCCATGCTAGTACTGTCACTGGTCAGGCCAGCAACACCTAAAAAGAAAAAAACCTCTCAAAACATTATGCATTTACTAACCTGTTTGATGTGCTATTACTAACAGTAGGATGTATTTGGAATATTTAAGTAAAGTTAAATTTTTTTAAAGACATTCAATACTCATATTAGATGATAGAAATAGTCCAATATAAAAATACAAGTATTTGTTATATGCATTATGGAATATTTATTTTTGTGCATTTTTTAGTTGTTCCTTGATAAAGACTATAAAAAATATAGTCGAAACATTGAAGTATATTTTTGCAAGTTATGATAGTTCATATAATAAATCAAGATTTATAAAAAAGTTTGTGTGTGGTTTATTGTATATATAAATATTATTTCACAATCATGCCAAAGAGGTGATTATTAATTGATTTCCTTGAAAAGATATAAATAAAATATCATCATCATTTTCAATCCATTATCGATTCATCACAGAATGAAAGTCTTTCCAAGTTCAATTCATGTTGTCTGATCTCCAATCTTTCTTTTCCACATCACCTCAAAACGCTTTCTTATTTCATCCATCCATCTTGTGTATGGTCTCTTTCTAGGTCTTTTACAATCTCTTGAAATCCATTTCAAGATTTCAACTGTCCATCTATTGACATCTTTTCTAGCAATATGTTCAGCCCAACTCTACTTCAGTCTTTTAAAATTATGATATACATAAACTATAATTTGATAACATGTTGATGTATTTAACGATAAAAGTTTATTGGAGAAGTTTAAAGAAAAGAGAATCTTAAAGGCTAAGTATAAGAATTTAACATTGCAAAATTAGTGGATGTATTTATTGTTTTTTTATGTGTCAAAGCATTGGCTGGGAAGCGAACCTGGGACAACTGCTTGTAAGACAGCTGTGCTGACCCCTCAACCACCAATGCTTGACACGTATTTATTGTTCTTGCATTGATTTGCAATAATTATTACAAAAATCATCTTAAAATTTGGTACTCTAACCCGACATGCTCGATCGCCATCAGGCGACGCTGCGGTACCATCAACAACCGGTCTGAAGCCTGCAAGTGATAAATTTTTATATCCAAAAGTGTCTGAAAATCTACAAATAAAAAAGCCCGAGGCTAGACATATCAAAACAATGAAAATTGACAAGTAAAAAATAAATTTATATCCAAAAGTGGCTGAAAATTGACAAATAAAAAAGCCCGAGGCTAAACATATCAAAACGCTGAAAATTGACAAGTAAAAGTTGGGTTAGTCAAGCTTTGGTGGTCGAGAGGTCAGCATGACTGCCTTACAAGCAGTTGTCCCAGGTTCATGTCCCGGCCGATGCTATGACACATGAAAAAAAAAAAAGTCGGGTTAGAGTACCTAAAATTTTTATTTTTTTTTTAAGTTTTTATGGTCACATCTGATTGTGAAATGCTAAAAAATATTATATAATGTATATGTACATTCATAGGAATCAAGCCATAAAACAGTTTTAGAGGTTTCTTTCTGGATACATCTATGACTATATAAGTTTAGCATAGATGTGTAGTATAGGGACATTTAAACATATCGTATTACACTTATGAATAAAGTGTCTTTCTTTATTCTAAACAGTTAGAGTAACTTGAAATGTTTTTGTCTACATTAAAGTCATTTTGTTTATAGTTGAATCTACACCCATCTTATCTTCCAGAAATGTTTATATGCAAAATCTATATTACCAATAATTTTCATTCCAGGAATTCTTATCTGAAGATCATGAGATATAAATACCCGAAACTTATCTGAAAAGTTGTTAATTCTCTCACTTTATTAAATCTGTAATCTAAAGTATTTAATCTTAATTTCTAGAAATCATAAAAAAAAAAAAAGTCTTGTTTACATGTGTTTAATTATAAGAATGACGTATCGTAAATTCTAGAAATTTCATTGGCGTCATTCATTCACGATGTAGAAAAGTAATTTAAAGTCATCAATTAATAACTTCACGCTCTTCATTTCAAACACTTCAGATTTTCCCATACATATACGGTTGGGTCGAAAATATAGATGGATTCATTCTATATTTTCTTAAAGACTTTATCTTGTGTTTGAAAAAGTAGGAGTATTCATTTATATAGTGACATCTGCAAAAGCATGTCTATTAGCTTATTGGCTTATTAATATTATAAATTAAGATTTAAGTAAAAACTAAATTTCAGTATCTTCATCAAGATCAATGATATTTTTTGTTGTGGATATGTTGTTGTTATTATTATCATCATAGTTATCATCATTATTATAATACTATTGAGTGATTGATATCTAAAAAAAATGTATCCAAATAATTACATCCTGAAAACTAGATTAACTTAATTTTCAACTATATTTTTTACACATACATGTAAATAATCTTTGTCCTATTTCATAGACATCTGTTAAAAATCTTAAATTAATATTTAGTCAAAATATTTTACTGTAGAATGCACTCAATCCAAAATATCAATCATGGCAGAACCTAATAGTTTGTTTACTTATCTTGAAATTAAGTTAGACTAAGATATTTTGAAAAAAAATCTTCCAAGTTCCATTTCCGACTTTATAAATTTGTTTATAAAAGAGATAAAACAGCTTTTATAAATCCGACCACCAGAGGTCTCTTCTGCATCTCCTGAATGGTATGGGTTTACATTTTTCTTTCTTGTTTTATAAACAAGATATTAATCTGCTAATAAATAATTGGATGGATATGTAAAAAAAAATCTTCAAGTATCTGAAAAGGTTTCCAATTGTCATCTGGATTTCATCCCCAAGTTATGATAGTTGAGTATACTATTGCATTATAGTGTTATTAATTTATTAAAAAATCTACTATATACAAAACCATAATGACAATTAAGTAAATATTTTTTTAAAAAGGGTGTAGCAGTTAATTAAATATCTGCCATGTGAAAGAAAGAATAATGATTATGATGACATATCCCTACACTGAAATGAATTTATGAAATAAGCTGTTCGCTCTTTTATAGATTTATAGCCAACCACACAATCACATCTTTTCAATCTCTAAGCATATTTTGATTTTACTATTTTTATTAGAGTTTTTTGTTTAAATGCAGAACAAGTCACAAATATTCCATCAAAATTGTAAAAATTATATATACTGTATATATTTTTATCAATTTCCCAGCAGAAAACATGTTTTCTCATTCATTCCATCAAAATTGTAAAAATATATATTTAAATTTCCCAGCGGAAAACATGTTTTCTCATCCATAGATATCTTAATAAATATTTAAATTAAGTTATTAAGTGAATCATTGTATTGTTTTAAGAATTTATTTGTATTGCTTGTTAAATCACATTCTTTAAAAATAGTTCCTACTTATAAATGCGGTGAACTGTATTTACTTTCTGTTTTCCGCTTCCTATATAATCTTAAAATTATTTCCATTTATTTAATTTCTCTATTTAAGACAATGAAAGATTGCTTCTGCTTCATTAGGAAGTTTATCGTAAACAAATTTAATTTTTTTTTGGAGTATGTTAAAATACTTTTCATATTTATACAATAACTATAATTTGTAGTATAATTTTAATTAAAATATAGTTACTGTATTTTTAAATGTATAATTTTAATAAATGATCGAAGGTTAATTAATAGTTTTAATGCACGCAACTACACACACCAATAAAAAAAAAATTACCAATCCATAAAGCGTTCAAAATTTATTTTTCAAAGTCACCAGATCTAGCATTTCAGTAGACTGTTTAATCATTCTAATTATTATTTTGGAATAGAGTGATGGGTTTATAACAGTGATATGAGATAGTGTGAGTTCAAATTCCCTATATTTACTATTTAATGAGTGTTTTTAACATTTTTTATAATTATCTACTGATTAAAAGAGATAGATACACAGTTACTAGCCAATAATTACAAAGCTTTCTGAATTGGCTACTGGATGGCTAAATAAAAAACAAAAAATTAAGCTTGCTTGAAAATCAACAGCTAGAGTACTTAAAAACAGATAGAAGCAAGACAGGCTTGTGTGTGTCCGAAAAGTTTGACATGGATGTACAGGGAACAAAATATTTCTCCAGAGAAATAAACATAGAAGCAACAAAATTTAGTATGGTAAAGCATTAAATTATAAATAATTAATAATTTTTATTGATTTTTCCAAGATTTTTTTAAAATTAATGTATTAGTTGGATAAAAGATCTTTTTTTAAAAAAAATGTAATTATTTATTTAAATAGGTGAAAAAACTTATATTAATATTTGTTGTCCCACATTTACACAGGTTTTATTTAATATAGGGGATTTGAACCCAGACTTTCAAGCTCCCTTCAGCCATCCATTCTATCTCACAAACTGATACATATTACTACACCCTTGTGAAAAAAATGATCTCCAATATACATATTTCATGCTGAACCAGATTCATCAGTTTGGTCCAGATCATCATCTCCCACACGCATATATATATATATATAATCAGTGCCAGGTTTATATTAAGATGGCAAATCTTCACACTTTAATGGACAAGCTTCAATCTACACTTCAGCTATCCATACCATTGAAAATCTGATGATGGAATGGCTAAACCCCTTGTTGATGCTATCAGCATATGTGTATTAAGTTGTAAATGATCTTACATATAAAACTTGAGTTGATTTTGTAACCTAATATTTAAAGTACGATGAAACAGTATAATTATCAGTAGAATTAATGTTGTTAACTATTATTTAAAAAAATCAAAAGAGGAAAGGTTAGATTTAAAAATATATATAATAGAATTTTAAATATATAGTTTATACATTTTTTTTAGTAAGAAGGTGGGTGTAAATATGCACACACCAACATCTATGTACACGTGGAATCTAATGCTTGAATATTCTAGCACCTCACTGACCGAAGCCAGTAGCAGAAACCGGTCTGGGTTGGGGATATTCTGCAAAGCTTGTTAAGAGCTTATTTGCGAGCTCTATATATAACATTTATGTTATTCAATTTGCAGAAAACTTCATAGATTTTCAGACAGTAACCCTACTATCAACCACATAAATCATTTAAATGATAGATTTTGAATATTAATAACATTTTTACAACAATTAAAAAAAACATTCTGATGTAAGTAATCGTTTTGTGTCAATATTAAAATAAATAAATAAAGGCTTTTTTGTATTTCCGTTATTTATGAAAAGATACTGAAATGATAAAAATACTTCTCCATTTAACGAATCTACCCATTTACATTCAGAAATAATTCCAGTGATTAAAATAAATTAAGAGTTGCCAATAAAAAATCTTTTGTTTTGGCCAATAAATCCATGTGAATCATTACATGATAACTATGTAAATCGATTTAGAATATTTTATTACTATATTTATCTTTAAACTATTTATGTATTTGATTAACCAAATTCTAATAAATGGGTGATTTTGTTGGGAGAGAACTTTATTTTTAATAATCTGTATTATTTTAGAGATTGTATTATTATTTTATTGTATTTAATAAAATTTTACTTATTGTTGAAATTGCTTCTGCTGGGTGTTATCCTTTGGCGATAAGTAGATTCAATATTCAGGAATCTAAAAGTCCAGGTTTGATTCCTATGTTAAGACTGCCACTGGTGAAGTCAACAATCCCTGAAGCAGAAAAGAGCCTTGAATCCCTGTCATATACTAATCATTTGACAAATTAAATTTGGTAAATAAATGTTTTTTTTCATTGTAATCTTGAAAGGAAATCAGATGTTCACCATTATCCTTAGTTAGAGATTAATATCCTGAGCATATCATTCTAATGATTATTTTGGAATAGAGTGATAGGTTTATAACAGTGGTACAAGATGAAAGACTGATGTCAAAATTGATAAGAAAAACATAAAAATGACTTCTTCATCAATGGCAAAAAATCTAATATTTGAGAGAATCACTTACAGAGTATCAGGGGCTAAAGTTTCAATGCAAACCTAGAAAATTCCTTCTTACAGTTAAAATTGATCTGCTTTGGTTATATGATGAACAGTTTGATTTGCATCATGATAATAATAAGCACACATTTGAGCTGCTTAAAAATAATAGGCTGTTGTTGAGTCCTTTGCAAAATACCATATGTATGACCATAGGAGTTGATATTGATTTGATCCTATTTAATAATAATGACCTGTATGGTTTAGTGCAGCAATGACATGACAGACTTTGGAATTCAAGGTTTAAGGATCATCATTGCTGATATCACTTTCAGAGCTTGAATTCTATGAACTCCCAAGCAATAGATCATTTAATTGTTACTTTTTAATAGTAATTCACATTGATATCAGTAAAAATTCAGGACTATGACATAAGTTCAAATTTTTGCAGATCAACATTGAGGTATTTGTCAAGTGTTATTAGCCGAGAGGTCATCGCGGCCGTCTTGCAAGTAAGTAGTTGGTTGCAGACGATTGTGGGTTTGCCTCCCAGATGATGCTATGACATATGAAAAAAATGAAAAAACATTGAGGCATTTAATTAGTAGGTCTATAAAGCACTGCCTGAAGTTTTAAAAAGGCTGATGGTATATATTGATTATATCTAAAATATAATCATCATTATAATTTCAATCTACTTCCCCTGCCTCCCCTTCACTATCTTGTAATTACAAAAATCATCAATATTAAATAAGCAATTATAATCTATAATAAACTCTGTAATACAAAGATTATAGTTCAAAACTAAAACATCAATTCTATTCTTAACTTCACGACTTTATTTAAGAAACATTAAATATTTATTCTAAAATGCATCCTAAATATGAATATCACCAGAGATCTATAAATAACCTATTTTTTAAAAAATATATATTTTTTAATGAAAATTGGTATGCAAATGACTCGGATTCGTTATAGAAGGTTCTTCATCCTCTTTCTTACAGTTTCAGTGACTATAAAAGTTCGTGCCTTGCATATACAAAAAAAAATAAAGAAAAATTAAGAAATGAATTCAAAATGCGTTCACCGGGAAAACGAACCCAGACCAGCTGCTTGGAAGGCAGCTATGCTAACCACTAGGCCACCAACGCTTGACAATTACATGTATTGCTTTTCATTGATCTTTTTTTCAGAAATTACAGAAATAATGCTTAGTTGGAAAGTAAATTTATTGGGTCTATAAGTTATCTTTTCTGACAAAATCGTGTTTTTTTCCAAAAGATATACTGGAAAAATGATAGGAACAGAAATTAATTTTAATGTAGAATTGTATCACATCCTGTGTAACGTTGGTTTAATATTTATTTCCTAAATAAAAGAAAAAAAATGTAAGAAAAAATAGCATATTCAAAGAATAAAGCATTTATTATTATTATTATGTATTATAATATATAGGGTATACGAGCACAGACTTTCACACGACCCACCACTCTCCACTCTATCTCATAACACTGATACACCTGAACACATATATGTTGAAAAGATAAATAATCACCAATATACGTATTTCATGCTAAACCAGCAATCATCAGTTGGTCCAGATTACCATCTCTACACATATATGCTATAAGTGCTCAGATATATATTAAGATAGCCAATCTTCATACTTTAATGGACAGGCTTCAATCTACTACACACTCCAACTCTTCAACTGTCCATCCAATTGAAAATCTGATGATGGAATGCTCAAAGGCTACCCTGAGGCCGAGATTCTTGTCATACCCATGTTGACCATACGTCAATCTGACCCCTCATGTATAGGACATAATCCATTTAATACATATACAAGGGATGGGCAGACATCTCTACTATGTAATAACTGAAACACAGGCTTATTATATACCTGTGTCTATATATGTAATATATAGGGTATATGAGCACATACTTTCACACCACCCACCACTCTATATTATAATGCATTATGTGCACTAATTCATTTTCCTCTCATCATTATTTTTTCAGTATAGAAAATAAAGATTGGGCGATTAAAATAGCTTTAAAATTATTTTTTCCAAAGAGAAACGATAAACAAGAAGGCATTTCTTGTCAGACAAATCAATTACTATTTAAAGAGTGCTTTTAACATTTTTTGGAGATATCATTTACTAATTAAAAGAGATAGACATGCAGTTACTAGCCAATAATTACAAAGCTTTTTTAATTGGCTATTAGGTGACTAAATAAAAAGCAAAAAATTAAGCTTGCTTGAAAATCAACAGCTAGAGTACTTGAAAAAATATATATATATAATTCCATTAAAAACAGATAGGAGCATGACAGGCTTGTGTGACTCCGAAAAGTTTGATATGGATGTACAGGGAACAAAATATTTCTCCAGAAAACAAACATAGAAGCAACAACATTTAGTATGATAAAACATTAAATAATAAATATTTTTTTATGGATTTTTCAAAACTTTTTTTTTTTTAAATTGGTCCCGTACATAATGTATTAGTTGGATAAAAAATCTTATTTTTAAAAAAATGTAATTATTTATGTAAATAGGTGGAAAAAAACTTGTATTAATATTTGTTGTTCCACATTTACACAGGTTTTATTTAGTTTAGGGGATTTGAACACAGACTTTCAAGTTCTCTTCAGCCATCCATTCTATCTCTTATCACATGTGAAAAAGATGATCTTCAATATACATTATTTCATGCTGAACCAGAACTCATCAGTTGGTCCAGATCATCGTCTCCCACATATATTTATAATCAATGCCGGGTTTATATTAAGATAGCAAATCTTCACACTTTAACGGATAAATTTCAATCTACTCCGCCCCCCACCCACCCCAACTCTTCAGCTATCCATATCATTGAAAATCTGATGATGGAACAGCTAAATCCCTTGTTGATGCCAATATTATTTAACTTTATATTTTTTTCTGTACGTGTATGTCCATTAAGTTGTAAATGATCTTACATAAAAAACTTGAATTGATTTTGTAACCTAATATTTAAAGTACGATGAAATAGTATCATTATCACTAGAATTAATGTTGTTAACTCTTATTAAAAAAATCAAAAGAGGAAAGGTTAGATTTAAAAATATATATAATAGAATTTTAAATATATAGTTTATACATTTTTTTTTAAAAGTAAGAATGTGGGTGTAAATGTGCACACACCAACACCTACGTACACATATATGCCATTCAATTTGCAGAAAACTTCATCCTTTTTTTACAACAACAACAAAAAAATCATTCTGGTGTAAGTAATCATTTTGTGTCAATATTGAAATAAATAAATAAAGGCTTTTTTGTATTCCCGTTATTTATGAAAAGATACTGAAATGATAAAAGTACTTCTCCAATTAACGAATCTACCCAATTACTCTCGGAAATAATTCCAATGATTAAAATAAATTGAGAGTTGCCAATAAAAAATCTTTTGTTTTGGCCAATAAATCTATGTGAATCATTACATGATAATAATTATGTGAAATCGATTTAGAATATTTTATTATTATATTTATCTTAAAACTATTTAGGTATTTGATTAACCAAATTCTAATAAATGGGTGATTTTGTTGGGAGAGAACTTTATTTTTAATAATCTGTATTAAATATAGCTTTACTTCTCACTATATGTAAAATATATAATTGTTAATTAGAGAAGATATTAATTAGTATTAAAGTTTATCGGCTTAACGTTTTCGAGGATCCATGCCTCATATTCATAGCCTTCATAAAATGTATAATAAAATATGCAAATACAAATATTCAAATAAGCTAGTATTACGTAGCCCATTTCTTCGAGATCTCGAAGCAAGTATCCTTTCTATTAATGGCATGGATGTTTCCATTGATGTAAAATGCCTCCTTTATTTATTGCACTCAATAAAATTTTATTTATAGATAAAATTTCTTCTGCTGGTGTTTTCCTTTGACGATAAATAGATTCAATATTCAGGAATCTAAAAGTCCAGGTTTGATTTCTATGTTAAGACTGCCACTGGTGAAATCAACAATCCCTGAAGAAGAAAAGAGCAGTGAATTACTGTCATATGCTAATCTGTATTGTACTAACAAGTGAATATAAATTAAATTTGGTAAATAAATGCTTTTTTTTATCGTAATCAGTTAGAGATTAATATCCTGAGCATACCATAGTAACTATGATGATCTTATGATTTTCATGTTTTCTCTGTTCAGATAAAGAAATTTAATTGATGCAAATGTGGGTGTATTGTTTATAGTTTGCTTTAAATCATTTAGTCAATATTGATTTAATGTTCTGGGATGCAATGAACAAATAAATCTGATAATAGTATTGAAAGATACGGATTCAAGTGATAATTCCCTGCTAAGCATTACAATTTGCAATTATAGGAAATTATTCTTTTGCACTTTTATATTTATGAAATAGCTTCTAGCATTTGACTGCAAAGCTCTGTATGGTTTAGTGCAATTGTGGTCTCAAAATCTAATAGTCATTTGATTATAAATTCACATTTCACTGCTCAAATATTTGATTTCTGAGGCTTTGGTAAGTTCTTGAATTCTGTCAATGAAGTCATAGATTTGGCAATCATTACCTATATGGTTAATAGTTTGGGTCTGTGATATATTCTATTTATGAAGCAGATGTGCATACTGACTGTGAGTTGAACTGCATCTTTTGATGATAGTCCAGTTGCATCTGGAACGATCAAATCCAATTGGCTTCATTTTGGATCTGGGGGGAAAATATATTTGGAACATCACAACAGATCCAACCATATTTTTCATTTATGTAATTCTTGTTTGAACATCTAAAAAGGAAAGCTTGATCTGAAATAAATCCTACATAATAAAACTATATCTTGAGTTGTTGGCCAAGTACTGTGACAGTCAGATGATGTATGTTGGTTTAACCCAGTTCGAACACTAAGCGAAAGTACCTCAAGGCCACCCATACGTGAGATATTAAATCAAGAATACTATGACCTCTGCCCTATTCGCCTATTCTCGAGGCTAATTACGAACCAACAACATTATCTGAGCCATACATAAATTATTTTTCAACCGGCCAAGCTTAGCCTCAGCGGTAGAGACATGGACGGGAACACCTAAGGAGCTAAATAGTTAAATGTGCATAAAAGTGCTACGAAAAATGTGTTTTGCGTGCCTGGATCATTGGAAAAGCAAACTAAAGCATTACAATAAAATTAGAAAACTCAAGCTATTTTAGTTAAATAATATGTTTAATTAACAACTTTAAACTATGAATAATGATTTAATGGCCTCCGCTATTCCCCTAAATTAATGAAAACTAATTAGACAATAAAAACTGATTAATATGTTTGCAGTCTAAATCTTTTCTTCCCAATTTTATTAAAATTGTCAATGCGAATCTCCTCGATAAAGTACAATAATAAAAATCTTTCACAAAGCATTTTTTAATTGCTTTGCGCTAAAACAGAGTTTAAAAATTATTTAAAATGTATATAGCTAAATCTGATATACATAATAAGCCAGTGGTGGACAAAAAAGGTGTTATCGAGGAGATCAAGTTGGCAAACAAAGGAAACTTACTCGTATGGAATTTAGAAACGTAAATAAAATTGGAAAGAGATTTTAAATGAAAAAATTGACTTTTAAACTTAACCACAATGGACTACAAAATATATATACATGTTAGTAACGAAGAATAGCAAAGGAAAAAGGGTTAAATATATATATATATAGATGATCATGCAATATATATATATCTAAGACTAGTCTAATAAAAATGGTTACATAACAAATATAATTAAATACAACATTTCCTAAATACAATTCAATGAAGCAATTAAAAAAAGGTATGAACAAAAAAGGGTAGAAAGTAAATAGTTCAATGGAGGAGAGATATGATTACTGTCCTGGTTCCTTGCTTCTGTTCGGCGGCAGCGTGGCTTGATCCAACCATCGATAGGTATTTGTCCAGACAATGAAAATGGAAATATGTAGCATGGTTTCACTAAAAGTCCTACAGACATGGCACAGAGTTCAGATCACTATTAGGTGGATACTACGGCATTTTAGATGGTATTTAGGAACCTCGGCGATAGGCAAAGCTATTTATTTGCCTAGCCAAGCATAGTAGAATCCATCAAATTCATATAACTTTTAGTTTGAGCATGTTCAAACTTCTCCATGATTTTGAAGATGACAGTTGTATAACTTTTTGGAATAAAATCTCAACAAGTAAAAGCAAAATCTGCAAGAGTTCTCCCAAGAGAAATCTGAATGAAATTTCCAAAAGGGAAATCTGAATGCCAGCAAGAAAAACTCTGAATAATCAAGTCTTTTGTTCTCACTTCTATTTATACCCTCTTTGTCAGCTACCTTCTATTGTTTGTATGATCTTAGATCTTGATAAGCCCCCATGCTCCTTTGTTTCAAGGTAACATTTTCTAAAAATAACCTTTACTTTTTTACTCTAAATTTCTTTCTTTAAACTTTGAATTTTATTAATTAAAAAAGAAAGAGAAGGCCATCTTTAATTTGCCTTGAAGGGGCTAATTAATTAAAAATATACATTCTTTTAGAAAATGTTGGCGGGCTTATCTCAAAATCAAATCATACTAAATATTTGAACAAGATTTAAAAAGAAAAATACATTCTTATTTCTTTTAATAAAATAAGCATTTTATTTCAGCAGAATTTTGCATTAACTCATATATATTGTGACGACCACATAAAGTCATCGACACACATATATATTTATTAATAAAATTAGAAAGTAATAAAGGTGAAATAAATTAGCTAATAAATTTTTTTTAAAAAAAGAAAGGAAGGAAAAGAAAAATTGAAATTCTAATGTCAAAATTACCGTGGATTTTGTAATAGTAAGAGAAGGGGAGGGGGGCTGCATAAATAAAGAAATGCATCTCTTTCTCTCTTATAAGTCAAATGCTAGAAATTATTTTTGTTTATTGTGGGAGAGGGGAAGTGGATGCATAAAAAAAATGCGTTTCTTCTCTCTTTTAAAAAATATAACAAATTAAAATAAATGTAAAACGTAAATGTGAAAGAAAAAAAATGAATGAATTGTAAACTTTAAATAAAATAAATGTAATACGTGATAGATAAAAAGAAACAATATGGCCGTAGGTGTGAAAGTCTGTTGGACAAATTAAATTCCACGGACAAAGAAATGTTATCAACGGAAGATCTTTGCCTGATCTGTTAAATTAATTGGGACTTACATTCCAGCCACTAATTAAATAAAGAAACATAATGATAAGAATTGGTTGGAAATCTAAGTCTTAATTAAAAATTTTAAAAACAATGAACAAAGAAAGAGATTAATAAAATTACAATTTCTATCTGGCATTGCTAGTAGAGACTTTAGAGAAGCAACAGCTAAAAAGAAAATGGAAGAAGTGCGTGGCTAGTGGCGTTAAAGGGACGTAGGTTCGGATTCGAGCCGTCTCATCACTGACTCACAATGTAAGATCTTTGCCTGACCTGCTAGAGGGACCGCCACTTCTGTAGCTGTCGACTGAAACTCAACCTAAAGAATCAACCAGCAAACTGGATGAAAATAACCCCACAAATGGAGGAAGTTAATGGAGAACCTAAGGAATCAACAAGCAAAACTGGAACGAAAATAACCCCACAATCTGAGGAAGTTAATCAAGAGCGCTCGGAAGAAATACCCATGGGACAATTACAACAAAGCCTAGGTAAAAGCATGCATGCATTTTCATTTGTCGACTATTTATAACTAAATATAAAATTAATGATTTGAGAAAAATAGAACTCTATCAACAGGACTTTAAGAACTTTTATATCTGATCTATTTTCATATATTTATTATAGCCATGTATTTATAAGTGTGTTTATTATTATTATTATTATAATGTAATTTTTTATATAAAGTGTGAATATGATTATTAAACATATTTGTCATTAAATTTCGTATCCTTGCTTTATTCTCCTATCACCAAGCTACGACAGGGGGGAAACTGTAATTAGTGATTAAAGGGGCATACTGATTTGTTTAAGATATTCATGTGCTGCTTGTTCATGCAAAATCCCAATTTTAAATAATAAATAGCAAGCGCTGGACATTCGCTAAGTTTCTTTGAAATAGTTTGCTCTGTTCAGCAGCCGAGAGTTCTTGGCTGGGAAAAATAACGCCAAGATAATATGTACGTATTGCCTTGGGGTTCAGTCAAGGGTATAGATATGAAGTTAAATTTGTATCTGTATTAGCTCTCTGCTTGTATTGTAACAGCGTTGGTTAAAATAATGAATAAGATAATAAAGAATCTAAGTTGAAAACAATAAATGGATAGAAAATATAAGTTATGAAAAGAATAAATAAAGTATAATAAATAAGTCTAAAATATAATTGAAAGCATTAAAGATTTATATCAAATCAAGCAACCATCCAAATAACCATTTCCGTTATAATTGGGGGCCAGAGTCCGGGATATAAGTCACGTTTACCAGTTCAGCACATTTGAATTTGAGTATAACAAAATTAATAGTTTATGCAATAATTAATAAACAAATGAAAGAATAGCTTGGTGGTAGACAAAGCAAGAAATAAAATAAATATTAGAGGGTAAAAGGAGAGAAAGAGAACGTAATATAACGTGGGAAGTTAGGTTGTAAATTGGAGTCAGTTGCGGGGGGGTCTTGAAGGCAGGTGTGGGTGAGTGATGATTAGTGAGTGAGACGGGGAGAGCCGAACCAATGTACCTAGTGTCCGTGAAATATAAAGTTAGTAAAGTAATATAACCCTATAAGGATAAGGTTAGAAAGTAAAACTGTAGAATAAAATATAAGTGATTAATTAGTGTGTGTGTGTTAAATAAATTTGATGCACACCAGATCAAAATTAAAAATGGACGCTCTAGGGGGCGAAATAGGAAAAACATCCGAAGAACTAATGGAACCGTCTGGAGAAATAGCTAAGGAAGGGGAAATAGAAATTAGCGAAAGAATGGAGACAGTGGGGGATGATAAAAATAAAATAGAAAGCTATAATATAAGGGATATGTTCATGAAATTAATGGAAGGCCAGCAAAGGTTGTTTATGGAAATGAGGGAAATAGGTGAAAGAAATAGTAGGAAGATAGAAGAGTTGGGCGAATGACACAGTAAGGATTGTAGCCAAAGGGTTGAACAAGTAATAAAAAATGAAAACGGAAAGGCTCTAGAAAACATACAACTAGAGGTAACTCAGTTAGCAAACACAGTTGAGAGGATAGAAGTGAGGGTAGAAAGGGGTGAAAATAAAATAGAAAATATAACAGAGATAATAAGAGCTAACAGTAAAGAGCAAGAGAGCGCGAGCAAAGGCTTGCACATAAATAGCGAAAGTAACAATGCGGAGCAAATGCTTATAGGCCCAGAAGGGAAGACTGTCGGACAGGTTACTGAGTCGCTAGATGCATGTGACAGCACTAGGCCTAATTACAAGATGGAGGATCGGGGATTTAAACCCCAGCCCAATGATCCGCACATCGGAAGAATGCAATACAATCCTCATCACGATTATTGGGAAGGGAGCCAGGCATTTCCTGATAGATCCGAAAGGGCTGAAATGTCCAAACAGACCGGAAGAAGTTCAGACTTCAATTATCCATATGAGCAGGTTGACTCTAGAGGACATCGGAACATTGCTCCAGTTCCAAGCGAAAGTGGAAATATGTATGGTAAAAAGCATAAGAAACCTCCAGACAAAAACTAAGCCGAAAGAAATAAATGGACGGAAATGTCGGTTCGATCAAACAATAACGGCATGGGATCATGAAAAAAATAAAATTGTTTTTTTTAAACGTATGACAGGTGGGGCAAATCGTCTCACGACAAATAATTAAAGTCACTATGATAGGCAAAAAAAAAAAGGAGTAGTGTTCACGGAGGGAAATTAATGATAGACTTTTTTTGTGTGTGTATGATAGACTTAATGAGCTATAATAAGTGGGAAAAAAATAATAATAATAATGATATTAACGGAGTAAAATCAATGATAAACTTAACGCGTATTTATGTGCAGTCAAGCACAGCAAGACCAATGTAAATAAAAGGAATAACAAAAAAAGGAAAAGAAATCTATAAATAGTTTATTCGTATCACAATCTGTCAGTTATAAATGCAGATATAATTAACAAATAAATAGAAGTAAAAATAAAATTAAGAATCGTTTAGGCTCATTAAAGAGCCAGTGAATAATTAATAAAATAAATAAATGAATAATAGTGATAATGCGTAAATGACAGATATCACTAGTAGGTGTATGAGGTTGCAGATTGAGGCATATATGTGTGTGTGTATGCATTATGTTTGGGTCATATTTTGAGCGTGATTCAGCCGTCTCTTCGCACTTTAGATTCTCATGGCTCTCGATGGTTAAACTTTTAAATGAAGCACCAGTAAGAATCCTGGACTCATTATATAATAAGAATTAGTGTCCCAATATAATAAGAATTAGTGTCTCAAAATAAATAAATGAAGAAATAAGAATTAGTGCCTCGAATAAAATAAATAAATAAATAAAGAATAAGAATTTGTTGTTTGCACAAGATGAACAGGCAGTAGAAATATCCTGCTGTTCACACGCTTTAAACCCCTGTTATGTTTTTTGATAGAGTTAAGTTAGGCCATGGTCTCGTATGCATAGAGATTAAATTGGTTGATCAGCCAAAATCGATCGGAAAGAATTGTGTAGCTTTACCTAGCTGTCTCTCTGCAGTCATCCTCATCATCATTATCACTCGTCATGACAGAGTGGGAAAGTCTGTAATAAAAGCAGAAGTAAGAGTTGAAAGCAAAGAATTAAAATAAGCTCTCATCTCAGACTAGATTCGACCCGATTTTAATTCTCAAAAACGGGCGGAGTGTAATGTGATGACCACGTAAAGTCGTCGACACACATATATATTTATTAATAAAATTAGAAAGTAATAAAGGTGAAATAAATTAGCTAATAAATTTTTTTTTAAAAAAAGAAAGGAAGGAAAAGAAAAATTGAAATTCTAATGTCAAAATTACTGTGGATTTTGTAATAGTAAGAGAAGGGGAGGGGGGGTGCATAAATAAAGAAATGCATCTCTTTCTCTCTTATAAGTCAAATGCTAGAAATTATTTTTGTTTATTGTGGGAGAGGGGAAGTGGATGCATAAAAAAAATGTGTTTCTTCTCTCTTTTAAAAAATATATTATAACAAATTAAAATAAATGTAAAACGTAAATGTGAAAGAAAAAAATGAATGAATTGTAAACTTTAAATAAAATAAATGTAATATGTGATATATAAAAAGAAACAATATGGCCATAGGTGTGAAAGTCTGTTGGACAAATTAAATTCCACGGACAAAGAAATGTTATCAACGGAAGATCTTTGCCTGATCTGTTAAATTAATTGGGACTTACATTCCAGCCACTAATTAAATAAAGAAACATAATGATAAGAATTGGTTGGAAATCTAAGTCTTAATTAAAAATTTTAAAAACAATGAACAAAGAAAGAGATTAATAAAATTACAATTTCTATCTGGCATTGCTAGTAGAGACTTTAGAGAAGCAACAGCTAAAAAGAAAATGGAAGAAGTGCGTGGCTAGTGGCGTTAAAGGGACGTAGGTTCGGATTCGAGCCATCTCATCACTGACTCACAATGTAAGATCTTTGCCTGACCTGCTAGAGGGACCGCCGCTTCTGTAGCTGTCGACTGAAACTCAACCTAAAGAATCAACCAGCAAACTGGATGAAGATAACCCCACAAACGGAGGAAGTTAATGGAGAACCTAAGGAATCAACAAGCAAAACTGGAACGAAAATAACCCCACAATCTGAGGAAGTTAATCAAGAGTGCTCGGAAGAAATACCCATGGGACAATTACAACAAAGCCTAGGTAAAAGCATGCATGCATTTTCATTTGTCGACTATTTATAACTAAATATAAAATTAATGATTTGAGAAAAATAGAACTCTATCAACAGGACTTTAAGAACTTTTATATCTGATCTATTTTCATATATTTATTATAGCCATGTATTTATAAGTGTGTGTTTATTATTATTATTATAATGTAATTTTTTATATAAAGTGTGAATATGATTATTAAACATATTTGTCATTAAATTTCGTATCCTTGCTTTATTCTCCTATCACCAAGCTACGACAGGGGGAAAACTGTAATTAGTGATTAAAGGGGCATACTGATTTGTTTAAGATATTCATGTGCTGCTTGTTCGTGCGAAATCCCAATTTTAAAAAATAAATAGCAAGCGCTGGACATTCGCGAAGTTTCTTTGAAATAGTTTGCTCTGTTCAGCAGCCGAGAGTTCTTGGCTGGGAAAAATAACGCCAAGATAATATGTACGTATTGCCTTGGGGTTCAGTCAAGGGTATAGATATGAAGTTAAATTTGTATCTGTATTAGCTCTCTGCTTGTATTGTAATGGCGTTGGTTAAAATAATGAATAAGATAATAAAGAATCTAAGTTGAAAACAATAAATGGATAGAAAATATAAGTTATGAAAAGAATAAATAAAGTATAATAAATAAATCTAAAATATAATTGAAAGCATTAAAGATTTAAATCAAATCAAGCAACCATCCAAATAACCATTTCCGTTATAATATATACGCTTGACGTATATATATGTTTGACTAATAGGTTTTACACGTAATTTTTATTAACAGAAATCTAATCTTAGAATGGAATTTATTTAAAACAAAATATTTAACTGCAATACAAATTTAATAAACATAATTGATTTTAGCTTTAATGCAAAACCCTGCTGATATTGGACTATAATCTTAATTCAGGTCTATAATACTAACCAAGTTTATAGATGGCTGTGAAGCATGGATCGGACTTCAGATCCATTGCTTCAGTACAATCCACTTAAATCCTGATGAGGCAATTCCTATTCTAATATTTACAAGAGAAATATGTGATAGAATAGGAAGCCATTACAAAGAAATATAATTGAGTATATTTCTTATGGAAATATTTAATTGAATATCCAGAAGTTTAGTGTGCAAACTTTTTTCCAATAGAAGTCCAGCATTCAGTAGCAGAATATTCCAAGAAAGCTGTTAGTAAAGTATTTGCATTATAATCCCAAATAAGGCCAGCTGGCTTTCCATAAATTATTTTTGATCTAATATTAGCTAAATGAGAAAAATATGTTAGGCTACAATTCAAAGTTACTTCTAAATGCCATGGAATATACTTGGATATCAATCTATTATTACTGAAGATTATATTCAGATTACGAGATGTTCCTCTGTTGTTTAGATGAAAACTTGAGTATACTATCTTTACTGAATTAGAATAATGACCCAGTCTTTAGAAATCAATCTTTTCATATACTTACTGAACAACTTTTCTATTTCAGGAAAGGATCTCTTGTGATAAGTCAAAGTAAAATCTACAGCATAAATGAATCTCTTGCATTCTGTTTTGAATAGATCATGACAGATATATTTAATAGGTGAGAGAACTGAACCCTATGGGAGGCTATTCTATAAAATTTGCATCTACTGTGATTCTTATTTAAAATCGCTTGAATTTTTCTATTGGAGAGCTTAAGAATTAAACTTTTAAAAGGCCATTTTTCCAAACAGATCATCTAAAGGTCACACCAGTTTTTAATTTATTTTGAAATCCTTTTTAGTTGTTAGTGATAAAACTTGTTCATAGAATACTCTTCCTGATCTAAATCTGGCCTGATCAACTAGCAGATAGAATACTATCAAAATTCTTGTTAATACGAGTCTTTCAAAAGGCTTGTTGAAACATGTAATGTCTAACGATCTTTTTTTTTTATTATTATTAGCTTAATTTGTTTTTAAGAGTGCTCTAGTTTTGCAAATATGTCAAATTTGTGGGATAGTTTCTGTATGAATACTGTTACTAAATAATTTTGTCGATTATGTTTATGATTTAGATTCTGAATTTTTAAAAAAAAAAACTCTGAAAATATGCTATTTGCTTCTGGGGCCTTTCCAGGTCTAAAATAATTATGGGCAAGTTCAACTTCTAGAACATCTACACATTTTAGCAGATTAATTTTAATAGAACATTGTGAAAGAGAAGTTGTGCAATTTCTATTGTAATGATGCTTTTTCTCATTCTATCAAGCTTGGGTTTAGAACTCTGACATATAATATCTGTAACATCATTAGTAGAACCATAGTCATTCTTTTATAGATACTTTTATGTCTACTAAACTTTTATAAAAGTGTTCAGACCTTATGATTATATCTTGTGAAGTTTTGTTTGTCTGTGGTCTCTCTCTTTTCTCCTCTGACATAATCCAATGATTTTATAAGATTGTCAGCAAATTCCAGATCATTTAATTGACCATTGTTTTAATCAAGAATTACTTGCTTTCAATATCGTCAAGAAATTGGCAATTGTTATTACAAGTTTGTTAAATCTATTAAAACAAGAGAGAATTTGAGATATTTTTGAAATATTCTTTTCAAGATATGCAGCATATCAACTACAATTTAGCTTCTTTTCAATATTATGGTGTAACAGGATAAACATGTGGATTCCAAAAGAGATCAGACTTTTTGTTTTGACTAAATAATTTTTTGGAAAAATAAAACTTAAATCATAAAAGTTTCTGTCCCCCATTTGCCTAACTAGAATGTCCTTCCTACCTTGACATCATGAAGTAAGTGCATATTATTTAAATCCATATATTCTAAAAGATGACAACCTTTTTGATATTCATTCTCTAAGGACTATTATAAGAATCAAAGTCTTCTATAAATACAGAAGATATAGCAGGGTGTGGAAAAAGATGATAGAGCCAATTTGTATTAGAAGATTTGTTTACTTTATAAAATGGCTTGAAGCAAAAGTAGCCACACAATATTTGCAATGCATCCTATCAATGTAAATCCAGAATTTTAAGAAGATATACATTATTAGAAGAGTGATGAGTCTCCTGAAATATAATTACATCTGCATTGTGCTGAGAAAATACTTTATAGAGCATCTCCATTTTGAATTTGATATACCCTCAATGCTAAAAAATGAAGCAATTTTAATATTTCCTAGGCAAAGAGATCACATTGTAGAATGTGCTTTTCATTATTTCCAGCCCTTATAGTCATTTATCATTTTGAAAATCTAGGACCTTTACCTAATTCATCAAGCTCAAGTCTGGTTTCCATATGGAGATTATTTACTTCTCATGCTAATGCATACTTCTTACAGGGTGGGCCAAAAATAAAGTTGTCATCTATCCACTCCAATGACTGATTGAAAAACTAAAAGTCTCTGAACTGAAGCTCTATCTGCCCTTTTGGTATTCAAAAGTCATAAATTTCTATGTCAAATTAACCATTCAAGTATTTTGCTGTAAATGCATATAATTTTCAAGTGTGATCACAACTAGATTTAATAGTTTACAAATCATAATATTTAAAATATTTTTTAATTTATAAGCAATCAGGAATGACAAATGATTGGTGTAAGCATTTTTAGAATTTTATAAGATTTACAAAATTGACAACAAATCTAAATGTATTTTTAAAGGCAAAAAAAATTTCAATTCTTGTTATACACCAATTAAAGTTTTTCTTAACTTTTGGTATAGTTACTAACCTCATTAAAAACCGAAGTGGAGTTGGGCTGGACATATTGCTAGAAGAGGTGATAATAGATGGACAATTGAAATCTTGAACTAGATTCCAAGACATTGTAAAAGATCCAGAAAGAGACCATGTGTGAGATGGATGGATGAAATAAGAAAGTGTGCAGGGGTGATGTGGAAAAGAGAAGCTAAAGATCGGACAAGATGGACTGAACTTGGAGAGACCTTCATCCTGCAGTGGATTGATAATGATTGATGATGATGATATATTGGAACTGTAATTTTTATTACTATTTTAAAATATTAAGCATTATACATAATCTTACATTCATTATTCAAATCTAGATTAATTAGCAAACAGGTTTATGCACCACCTCTGATATGTATTCTGAGACTCTAATGGCAGACTTATCCTTGCATTAAATATACTTTTTATCTGCACCGTAGTTTAATCCAGTAATGATCAATGACCCAAACAGGATAAATATGTTTTAATTAAATCTATATAAGTTTACATCATACTTTCTATAATAAAAATATATATAAATTGGCTTAAGGAGAATGATAAATTATAATATTTCCAATCTGATATTTTCTATGTAAAGAGCATATATTCCAGAATAATATTCAGTATTTTTTCTACTTGAATTTTAATTTTATTTAGCTTGCTTTACACACTTATCTCATCAAAAAAATTCAGAAATGTGTGCATTGATTCTTTACTTAATTAGTAAATTGCTTTTGTCTTTGACTCATGATTGGTTTTTGGATTAACAATAATTATCTTTTAAATTCTTTTATGTCACAACATACATGCCATTTATCTAGTTCTATCTTATCTATATCAAGTATAGTCCTTAATTAAATCATATAGTAATCCCATTCAATACGTTTATTTAAAGAATAGAATGATTTATTGCTTAAGAGATTTGTGATATTCACATACTGGAAGTGACAGTTTTTCACCTTCAATCTAGGAAATTTTATCCCTGCATTAACTATACAGAACAAGCCTTATATGCTATTAATATTACTAATAATTAAATGTATACATTAATGGTATGATGGACATAGGATATCCTTCCTAAGTCTGGATACTACTTTCTTTGTAACGAGACTCCTCAAAATTTTAATGTTTTATTAAACATCAAAATTGTCAATTGAAATTTTCATGATTGTGCGTTATTGAGGCATGAAATTTTTTAATATGTCTGTTTTATGATTTTCTAAAAAGAAGGTTTTAACATAATGTTTTTTTCATATTTAGCACTGATTCATTTGAACATGACTTTTAAAATAAATATTAACACCAATTTTACATTTTATATCTATACTGTTTTATTGTTTATTTTCTATATTTCAACCATTTAATAGTCTTCTTCAAGGTTATAAACTGACAGTACATTATTTTAATTTTTTCATAATATGCAATTTTGTTATAAAATTTTTTTGAAACACATATATTTTTGAATCATCTTTATAAACAACATGTAAACATATGTACTCATATAAATATATATATATATATATTAACATACATATAAATACAAATATATGAAATTGTGATTTTTATGTTTATGCATACTGATAAATAATTTATACAATTATGTATATGAATTTATGTAACATTATATGTATATACACTTTTCAATAAGCAATTTATATATTTATTAGAAACTCTTGTTAGATCCTAGATTCTCTGTTGTAAATAAATGATTATATAGTAAAAGTAAATTACTGTACCAAATTTTTTCAAGACTTCCTACTCAGAAGCAGCTTAGTTATAATAGTCTCATATTATTTAATTTGTTTATAAAGAATATTCTTTGAATTGAACTAATTCCAGTTATTTGACTTTTAAAAAATGTTTATGACATTGGTTATATTATATTAAATATTTTGGTTCTCATCTGATCCTTCGTGTCAGCCCTGGGTGGCGCTATTTCTAGCTAAATTTCTAGAAATATGCCGTTTCCGCAGCCGCACCCAAGCCTTTAAGCATTCTTTCTAAAATAAATCCTAGAAAGATTGTTAACTCGGAGTTAAGTCTTGTTTCAATGCTAAAAGGTAGAATGTTAACTCGGAGTTAAGTCTTCTTTCTACGATAAAATCTAGAAAGAGTGTTAACTCGGCTTAGCAGCTAATGGTGTGGCTTTTTCCGATGCTAAAAGCAGAGGAAAATGCCGTAGTTGTTTGTGTCACGCACTATATCGTAATGCTGTGTTATGTATTTGATGTAACAATATCGTACGAGGGTGTGTTAATTTGATCGTGTCAAAAGTATTTAAATTTTCATTGGGGCCTTTTTTTTTTTAAGATGAATTGATGTACTGTTACCTTTTAACAATTTAAACAGTGTCGTGATTGTTCCTCGTAAAGCTATAAGCCTCCTAAATTCTCGATTAGGGTGGGTTAGCGTACCAAAATTTTTAAACGATCACGCTTTGAGTCACGTTTTAGCGAGAAATTTTCCGAGACCAAGAAGATGGCTAATTCAAACAACAGAAAAACTTGAAAAGAGATGGGAATTGCCAGACACGGAAGCCGGCGCTGGAATATTTCTACAGCAAAAAAAAAAAACATCCTGCTGCTGAAAGAAAAGATTGGATTGTGTGGCAAATATATGCAGATTTGAGGTCCAAAAACATCTTTCGACTTTCATTTGTAAGTCTCATTGTGGCCGATGGAAATGTTCACTTTGTAAAGGCAAGCTTGTTTGAGGGATTCCAAATGGCCTTCGTCAAATGTCAAAAATAAAAGAAGTAACTTCAATTTTTATTTTAAACGTACATCCCTTCTTCTCCCAATAATTGTTGTCGTCGGCAATCAAATGTCAAATAAAAGAAGTAACTAAAATTTTTATTTAAACATAGCCCAAAAAACACTTCTTCTCCCAATAATTGTTGTCGTCGGCAATCAGACGGTCAAATCAAAGGAACGTCATTAATTATTCTTTAATCGTATAGGGGGGGAAAAACCCTCCCACTAATTGTTGTCGGCAATCAAATGTAAACCAATCAAAGTAAGACCGTAAATTATTAGTTAAACATAACCCAAATTACTATTTGAACATACACCGAAAAAGACCCGCTCTTGTCAATCAAAATTAAAGAAACAACAACTATTATTGTCCCATTGTCAAAGCGAATATTATTTGGGAAAACCCAAATAATTTATAAACGAAAAAAAAAAAAAAAGAAAGTCAAATCGGTCGTCAATCAAATGGTAACCGATAAAAGTCACTTAAATTTTTGATTTAAACATACACACAAACAAAAAATAAAACGCGAAACCCTTTCTCCCAATAATTGTTGTCAGCAATCAAATGTCAAAAATAAAAGTAACGTACAATTATTCTTTAATCGTACACAAAAACACCCCTCCCACTAATTGTTGTCGGCAATCAAATGTAAAGTAGTAAAAGTAAGGTAAACCAATTATTTTTTAAACGTAACCCAAATTACTATTTGAACATACACCGAAAAAGACCCGCTCTTGTCAATAAAAATGAAAGAAACAACAACTATTATTGTCCCATTGTCAAAAAATATTAGGTTTTGTGGAAACCAAAACCATAATTTATAAACGAAAAAAAAAAAAGTAAAATCGGTTGTCAATCAAATGTAACCGATAAAAGTAACTTCAATTTTGATTTAAACATACACAAAAAAACAACCCCTTTCTCCCAATAATTGTTGTCGGCAATCAAATGTAAAATAAAAGGAAGGTAAATTAGTATTTAATCATCACCCCAAAACACCCACCCCTCTCACTAATTATTGTCAGCAATCAAATGTACACCACCACTAAAAGTAATGTAAACTACTATTCTTTAAACGGTTAACCCACCCCTTCTCCCAATAATTGTTGTCTACAATCCTACACACAAAAAAACACCCCTTCTCCCAATAATTAGTGTCGGCAATCAAATGTAAACCAATCAAAGTAAGACCGTAACTTATTATTTAAACGTAACCCAAATTACTATTTGAACCTACACCAAAAAACACCCTCTTGTCAATAAAAATTAAACAAACAACAACTATTATTGTCCCATTGTCAAAAAATATTTATTTGTAGAACCAAAACCATAATTTATAAATGAAAGGAAGTCAAATCGATTGTCAATCAAATGTAAACCGATAAAAGTAACGGTTTTAATTTTTATTTAAACATACACACACACACAAAAAAAAAAACCCACTTCTCCCAATAATTGTTGTCGGCAATCAAATGTAAACCTATAAAAGTAACGTAAATTATTATTTAATCGTACACAAAAACACCCCTCCCACTAATTGTTGTCGGCAATCAAATGGAAACCTATCAAAGTAACGTCAATTATTATTTAAAGATCCATCCAAAAAAAACCCGTTCTCTCTTAAATTTCGGCAATCCAATTTTACAAAAACAGTAATACTATTTAAAAAAAAAAAACACAAATTACTATTTGAACACACACCAAAAAAGACCCTCTTGTCAATAAAAATTAAAAAAAAAAAAAACAACTATTATTATACCATCATCAAAAATATTATTTGGGAAAAATAATTCAGAAACGAAAGAAAGTAAACTTTGTAAACAAACAAACAAAAAAAGTCAATATTAATAGAGAATCGCTGGCCCGGGAACGTTATATTAATGTGTTTTTGATTAGAAATTGTGCCACCTGCGGCTGACATGAAGGATCAGATGAGAAACAATATTTTATATGTATTTTATATTTTATCTGTAATTCTGATACAAAAATAATCATTCTTCTTATATGTGCTGCACTTTTAATATTCAATTAGCGATGTTTATAAACTGTTGATCCAAATCATTTGAAAAAATAAGAATGGCCATCTTATCTTTTACACCTACATGCAATTATATAAGTCAATCTTATATATCTAGGACTGAAAGCATAAATATATTACATTATTCACTTTACTTACCCATCTATTTTGGTACGTATTAGCACTTGGATCGATAGTTTACTAATATTTAACATCGCTAATTGAATATAAAAAGTATGGTTCATGTGAAAAGAATGATTATCTTCATATCAGAATTACAGTTTAACACTGCGCTAGCAAAAAATTTCTAGATTTATATTTTATCTGTTATATTTTAAACTTCTCAGTCGAGATTTTTCTTATATGGAGTGTAGACTATTTGCTTGTTGTTTCTGAATATATAAATAACTTATTTAAAAAAATTATTTGTAAAATGTTTACATTTTATGAAATCATTCTTAATTTTAGGATTGTACTATTTTTTTTTCCTTATTAGTTTAAAATAACTTTGTAACTTTTCTTATTATTTTATTTGTATTTTTTTATGCCATCATATATCCTTTCCTGTAGTATTTTATATAATTTGATGCATTCAGTTTACTTTCATTTGTCTTTTATTTCCATGTTTATTTTCATTTGTTTTTTATTTCCATGTATACATTGTATTTTCTCCATAAAAAAGTACTATTGAATTAGTTTTTTGTTGCTATTATCTGTATAGCTATTTTTTGTAAACTGTTCCTTATATTGATGCCATTCTAGAATAAGCAATCTTCTAAGACTTATAATAATGTAAACAATATATACAAGTTTAAGTATAACGTTGTACAAACATTTCTAAAGAATGTTAGCTGATATTGTTATTATATTTAATATATTTGGTATTAATACATCACATGATAACCATTTCTTATGCTTACACTATCTGCTAACACACTGTGTAAGCTTAAGAAATGGTAATCATGTGATATTATAATAGTTTAATACCAATCTTAGTCAAAGAAGGTTTGTGACTATGGTTATAAAATACCAACGATACCTAAATATATAGATATTAAACTGGGTTCAGGGCTGTATGATTATGCAAATGAATGAGCTTGGATTAAAAATGTTATCATGTTTTCAATTTGGGCTCATAGCTTTGGAGTTAACTAAAAATGTAAAAGATGGTTATTGGAGGGATACCTTAGATCCAAATATGTAGTTGCAGTGCTTCAGATCTAAAGAACCTCACAGATAAGGGTCATAAGGTAGAAACTAGTCTGGAGATATTGAATGAGTAGATACTAGATAGGAATTTAATGCATTAACCTTCTAACATCCATTGATTAACATGGCTTGCACTAGGTGGCAATATTGTCTAGAGAGTTTTGAACTAAATTTACCACTAAGTCAAATATAATTCATTTCAGTTATTCCTACGACAATTTTATTATTATATGTCTTGTGTAGTTTAGTGCAATGTTAGGGTGTCATACTCTTGAGTACACAGTCCTTGGGTTAATTCCAGCTCTGATACTTTTGTCATTCAAATTTCTGATGAACTCTCAAGCACTAAACCATTTGATTATTTATTTTATTATTTCAAATAACTACTCAGCCAAATTTTGTAATCTATATCAACTCTAATATAAATTTACATATTGCACATTGATGTAGCATTTTTTATTAAATTGTTCTTCCAATATATTTCAATCTTAATCTAATCCTACTTCACTTACATTTTGAATACTTGTGATTTATAATAAAATATGTGACAATGTTTCAAATCACTTCTTTACCTTCCTTTTTAATTTTATAAAGTCTGACGAGTATCCAAGTAATTGATTTGCCCTGTGTAGTTCAGTTCATCGGTGGAAATGGCTGACTCCAGAACTAAACGTTTCTGGATTCAGTCATCGCAGAATAATGTAAAAAACAAACAAATTCAAAAGGTGGTCCCTTGAGGCAAAATTCCTTGATTTCCTCCTCAAAATCAATCTTCACTCCCTTCCCACAAATCAATTTTTGGTCAACCGTAGGGGCTTCACCAAGATCTCTCCCGTATGCTAGCTCTGTAAAACTGACAATGAAACCCTCCAGCACTTCCTACTTAAATGCCCCTTTCTGCTTGGAGTGAGACATGTCATCAACTCCTGTCTTTCCTTGCATAGGAAAACCATCTTCAACCTCCAAGAATCCATAGAAACAGGGGTCTTTGCAACTATTAGATTATCAGTTTTCCTCATCTATGCATTCTGGTTGCTCCGATGTGCCATTATTTTTGACCAGAGAGTACACTCAGTGAATCAAAAGCTATTGGACCTAATTTGCTCTCTCAAAACCAGAGATACCAAACTATCCCACCTCCACTCCTCACAGACACTTGGGCAATCCTCCAACTCCCATCCTCTGTCATAGGACTCAATCATTCAAATGTTTATGATCCATGTGGTGCTTGCTCAACGAAGACATGCATCTCGGGCTGGCCTGGACTACACACTGTTTCCCCTTTCCACTTCCCATTCCCTTTTCACATGTATCATTCCCCTCTTACCATGTTGCTTCTGAAATTTCAATTTATCATATAATCACTCCCTTGTAAACCTTTTTCTAACTGTATTTGTATCTGTTTTTTTTTTTTTATGAATAAACTTTCATCACTGAGAAAGAAAAAAAACAATAATCTTGATTAATTGAATGAAAATCATTGTGCTTTACTGCTTCTTGGGTGTTTGAAAATCACACGACTGGTTGAAAAACAGACGCTATAATTATTTATTATACATTGGTAAGTTCTTCCTTTATTTGAAAGTAACCAATAGAGTATGAGTTTTAAAAAAATAAGAGTAATACGAAATCCAATGATCTTTATCGTTCTCTATCTTTGTTTGGCAAACTTTTGTTTTGACTTACTCTGTAAAATGGAGAGCAAAATTTATTATTTGTCTGATATAAAAAAGTATTCACGCACATACTCGAAGATATACAGTTTTTTTTTAGGATTAAAAAAAAGACTTCAACGGTTGCTGTACTCAGAATATTATGGTTCCTGAGAAGAAAATATCATATATATTTAAGCTTGGAAATGGTCTACACACATTAATGATCACTTCATTAAAGTTCATTTAACGTGGGAAAAGTTAATTTTAAACAAATCTGATAAATCTTTAAATTTATTTTTAAAATTTGTATCAATTTATTATTTTTTTTAATACTGTATATACTATTATTAGTTTGACATAATAAAATTATTATAATTTTACAAAAAAAATAATTCTAAAAAACTCCAGCTTTATATAATTATTTTTGAATAAATACAACGTTGACATTTAAATCATTTAATTGGATTAATAATTAAAAAATGAGTATATTTGATTATGAAAGATATTGAGGTCATTAATATGAAGTCCAGATGTATTTTGGTAGGTCAATCAACCCTATCATTATTCTGTCAATAAACCAATCGAGAGAAGAAAAAAATTAGATATAGAGTTTTATATTTCATCAATCAAAGAAAAGAAAAGAAAATTAGAAGAATTTTCAGGAATGTTTAAGATGTATTTTTAAATATTTACACATTCCGTGTAAAATTAAAAATAAGGATACATCTGCATGTTATTTTTTAACTAAGAATAAGTGCTTTAATTCAGATCCATAAATTTAAAATCATGAATTAAGTAAAAATTTTGTGAGTAAATAATAACTATATGATATAATATTTATATGCTGTTTGAGCACCACAATAATGTTATGAGCGCAACAATTCTATTGAAATGATCAAAGTGGAAAAAAAATATTCAGCTGGGATCAATCCAAGTACTTTTACCTCATGAGTGCATAGACTTTAGCGTAGATAATACAGTTTGAAATTAGATGAAAGGAAATTAACAGACATGTGTAAAAGATTGTGGTCTGGGCCAACTGATGAGTGCTAGTTCAGCACGAAATGTGCATCTTGGAGTCATAGATCTTTTTCACATCTTTGGTCATACGTTTATGATTACACACTGCCACAAGGTATTAAAAGCAGATAAAAAAACAGTTCCTACTTTGCGTGAGAGTGGTGTAGTGAAAATTAACACTCCAGATATATTATTCATTATTGGACAATCTCTAGTTTAATGAATGATTAATAAAAATTATTCAGTGTCAATAATGTCTGAAATTTTCAGGCAATTACTTGCCTGTCCAGAATTAAACAAATAGATCATGCATTACTTACAAAACAAAAGACTTCTGGGCTGCTTGCGATACTTCACACATGTGCTATAATTAGGCACATATATGTGTTTAAAAATCGCTATTATTATTACAATTACATACATATATACATATTACAAGCATAAAGATAAACTAATCAATAAATAATCAAAATTACCCCAAATCTCAAACTCAACTAGACTAGCCAAGAATGTAAAATATAAAATATAACCAATGATTTCACTGCAACAAGCAGACTTCTCAAGTAAAGAACTACAAAACAATAACATATTTATATTAAACATTACCCACAGTTCCATTTACTTTCCATTTATCCTTAATATTAAAAGAACTTTTAAATAAGTTAATTGCTTCAGAATCATAATTGTTAATAATAAAGATTCTTTAATTCTTCTTTTTATTTCATTTTTCTCAAAAAAGACAATCTTAGCTTCCTTAAAATTAAGTGTATCTTTTTCATGGACATATAAAGGAGAACTAAGATATTTATTTCTAACCCTACTTTTATGTACCATTATTCTTTCAGTTAAGCTCAAACTATTCTGACCTATATAAACCTTCTTACAAAAACAAGGCATAATATACACATGTGGCATACACCATCTTTTTTGTCAATGTATCATCTTTCAAGCAACTTTTTTTTTTTCTGTATCTTAAAAATTGTGTTTTTACGAATGTTTTAGTAAAAGTTTTTAATTTTTTTATTTTTTAAACTTCATGGAAAAGAATTAATGGCAATGTTTTTTTTGCTCTAAAGAAAACTTATTATTCTAATACATATGCTTAAAAGTCAGAGGGCTTACAATTTAAGCATTTGTAATTGTATGAAACTGCAGGGATAATAATTTCCATCAACTGTAAGCATATAATATTTTTCATATTTTTATTTATATAAATAATTTATAGTGCTCAAGAATAATAATTTATTTTGTGTTGTAGAATGTCTGTTTGTATTCTGATACATATCTATGCCATTCCTTTGATTAGACTCTAACTGTAAATATATTTTAGAGATAATATTTTTTATCACCTGTAACTTTACAATATTTTTAATATATTTTTTTATATAAATAATTTATAAGGCTGTAGAATAAAGATTTGTTTTGGGTTGTAGAATGTCTGTTTGTATTCCAATACATATATAATTTCAAACGCCTAAAACCTAGCCAATTGTAATTTCATATGAAAGTAACATTTTTTATCAGTTATAGTAGTGATCAGGTGGGTCAGCAATATAAGATGGCACTGAGATTAGTGGGTCATGTGAAAGTTTGAGTTCGAATCCCACATATATTCCATATATAAATGCAAGTTTAAGTCTGTACAATGTATATCAGTTATAATATAAATATTATATATATTGTGAATAATAATTATAATGAAAAGATCAAATTTATTTCATTGTCATATCTTACTGTAAGCAATATCTCACATATCTGTTTATATTGATCTGTACATAAGCAATTATGTTTTATTTTTTGCAATTTATGGATATTTTTTTCTACTTTCGTTAATATTTTATATTGTACTAAATTGAAAAAAAAAAAATTTGTTTTCTTGTTTAGTTAAAAATGCGATATACATGCATCCAGAAAAAACTTTTTAGGCTTTCATCTTGTCACTTTTAATCTTTGATCTTTTATATTACATATTAATTTTTTTTTTGCAATTATTTTATAATTAATTTCACTTTTATTATAAATTACAATTAATTAAGGTTCTGTTTGCAAAATATGATGTACAATGCCTAATGTTTGATGTACATCACTTATTGTGAATTTTTTTTTTTTTTTACCTTAGAAAAAAACATATGTGCAGCTGATGGCAGAGTAGAAGGACAAGATCTGGGTCAGTTAGCAAAAATGAAACTCTTCTGTGTGTCTTATTTTCTAATGCTTTACAATTAAAAATGATCTCAGGTAAGTTATGTTATATATATATATTGTAAATTTCATAAGGAATGTTACTAAGCTGTTTAGAAACATGCCAGATTAAAATTTAACTCTCAAAATTTAGAATTTGTAACCCAATTAAAAAAATACGCATTTGTAAGTGTTAGAATCTAATTTTTCTAATTATTTTTAAAAGTAATAACTATATTTTCTCAGTTTTTCCTTAACATTTTCTCTTTTTGGTAATGTAGAACACTTCACATTTAGTGCATTAATCCTGAAGATATGTATAAATTGTATGTCAGTTCAATTGCTTAAAATTCAACATGGCGTCCACCCAATTTGAAGGGGTTATATCAAGTTTTATCTTTTCACTGTTTTGTACTGGTAACAGTTTATTTTTATTTAAACTGAATGAAATTAAAAACTGAGTAACAACAGAACACAAACTAATTACTATATATTTTTTGCTTGATTATATATAAAAGCATTACAAAAAAAAGCATGTGGCTTTATTTCTCAGGAATTTATAAGAAGTTCAAGCACTAATACCTGCGAGCACCAGAATCGAGCATGGAACCTTCCAATCACAAGTCAGATGCTTTAATAACTGTCTCAAACTGTGGGGAGCTATAAAAGCAATAAATAATGCATCAGGTATATGGTTTTCTTTTTTGGCATGCAATCTACTAGTATATTCATAAATAGATTGTTAAAACATCTTTTGTTAATATTTTGTCCAAACTTTACAATATTAATAACAAACATGTTTTTTGCTTAATAATATAAAAAGACTATCATTAATCTAAAATCTTTGATATCGGACATTTTTTAATTTATACATTTTTTGGATTTTAACAATAATCCTTTCCTTCATTATAAATACAAACTCTATTTAAAATTTAAGTAAACATGAATTTTTATTATCTATACTTTGCATATATTCAAATATTTTGGTATGTGATATAAATATATTTTAGTCATGACAATATAACACTTAAAAATACATAATAGTATTACATTTCAATTTAACACATTCTTATATCATAGCGACTAAAATAATAAATCAAACTCCTCTATAATAGAAGTTTTTGAATTAAAGACATTCAGATTAATGGTGACCCATCTATGATAAAATTATTTAACAATCACATAAAAATTATTAAAAAATAATATTTTAAAATTCAGATGAATGCTACATGGCTTACTTAGCTTCAAACTTATATTTTGATATTCAGATTATTCTCGTTTTCCTTACTGCTCAAATGTTAGCTAAGTAAAGGTTTATTCCTTATGTTAATTTTGTTACCTGTAGCTGAATGTCCTTTTGACTGGTGAAGCCAGATTTATGACTGCTGTGAGTCTGTCTTCACCGGTCAAAAGCACACTCGGCTACAGTTAACAAAATTAACACACAAAATAAACCTTTACTTAACCAACGTTCGAATTGTTTAAAGAAACATATTTTAATAAATACATTTTGCTTTGTATAAAAATATCTATTTTCCTTATAAAATGCAAGTATATTTATTTACTGAATATATAAAAACTGTAACTAATACAAATAAATATTTAAATAAATCATACTAATAACAGTAAATTACCCATAATTTAAGTTTTATTTATTTAGTCTTAAAATTCAAGTCATTAGTGATAGCTGAATACAGCAACTTCTTCACTACCTGATCATTCTTAAGAGTTAATCATGAGTTAAATTAAAAGTTTTGAGAAAGCTGAAGTTCTAGTAACAGATAAAACAACATTGTTAACACCAGATTTAAAAATAGGCTGATGGAGTTATTACGAAGAAAGTTGAAAAGATCCATGAAATAACAAGAGCCAATATGTGGACAAAATTTAGAATAAGAAATTATAATAAACTAAAGATCAGCTTTTCAAGCTAATGCACATGCGCTTTATGAATCTTGATAATAAATGAATACTTTCACTTCCAACACAAGATAAAGTCTTTGCAAAAGAATAGAATGAATCCACCTATTCTTTCAACCCAAATGCTTAAGTATGGGCAAATCTTAAGCACTGGAAATGAAAGCGTGAAGATAAACCAATCACTTTAAATGACTTTTTACTATGTCTGGATGAATGACATCTGCAAAATTTTCTAGAATTTACGATACGTCATTTTTAAATGAAACTAAACATATGTAAATGAGATATTTATTTTTTATATAGCGCGATGTTTATGAATTGTAATAAACTAAAGATCAAGTAAGTGAGTGCTGTTCTAAAAAATCTAGTTTAATAAATGAGATTTGTTATGAAATCATAGATATAAATAAACCAATGTAGAAGTATGATATAGATTGAAACAATTTGTATTTACATTCATAATCTATTGTGAGGTCTATAAGATTCCACCGAAAAAAATTAATTCTATAAATGCTAAAAGTATTGTTATTAGTTGCTGATAATTAGCATAAGTTTCTATCAATCACATAAATGGTATCTAAGGACTTTTAGAATTCACTGTATTGAAATTCATTTACAATCAATTATTTTTAGCATTATTAACTTGTCCAATGAATACATCAGCCTGGTTATTTGAACTTCAAGAGAAATATTATATTCAATACAAATGAGTATCTCTATTATTCTCAAAAGCAACACAGTTCAAAAGCAGGAGTTCTTTTTAATTCTTCTTCCATTTAAACTATCATAAAGATTCATGAAAAACAGTTTAAATAAATCTGGTCATTTAAAAAGTAGTCCTGCTTAGCCACCTAAATGGCCAAACAGTTTTTTTATTACATTTAAAGGAGACTATTTGATCCCTCTTTGAGACCTTAAAGGGACCAAAGCAAATTCTTAATGTCCACTCCATATGATCTTGTTATTGCAGTTATTATTATATGATTATCCATATAGTAGAGAAATATGGATGGGATACTCAATGTATAAGAAGTATAGTGTGTTTATTGGCTTTGTACTTCCAAGTTTAGGATCAAGAACATGATGGTCTTTTCTTGGTTGCCTAATAGTTTTTAACTGAAATATCAGTTGAGATTTTTTGATGGCAGAATGAATGTTAGTGTGAATGAACCTTTTTTTAAAATAGATATTTATAATCATGACAAACAAAACTAAATTATAACATTATTTCCAGATTTTATAGTCACCAACTAAGTCAAAAGATGGCTGCTGTTAAAATCTTTTGAACATAAATCCCAGACTGCCATTCGATAGTGACTTTTTATTTAGGTACTTAAAACTGCAGACCACTTTCATGTGAAGGATGAATGCAAGAATGGAAAGAAAATATTTAAAATTAATTATGACATTATTGAACTTTGTGAAATTAGAAAAATGGTAAAGAAGCAATTGATTTAAAAATTAGTCATGTATTTTAGTACAAAGGCACAAATATTGGAAGCATGAATGGAAAGGAATTCATTATAAATAAAAAAAAGTGATAGAATAACATGGAGATGGGTGGTGTATCAGACAGAGTAGCAAATTGGTTCGTCAATTTAATGGAAGATGTCAAATGCAGATAATTTACATTCTTTGTGATAAATAAATAGAAGATTTTTATATGGATATACAAAAGGGTTTTAATCAGACCAAACAACATTTTAAAATTATCATGGGAAACTTTAATGCTATAACTGATAAACAATTGAAAGATGAAAGTGTTATGGGTAACTTGGCTACGTGATAGAAATGAGAGAGGACACAGACATGTGAAATTTGCAGAAAAAGTAAAGCTATATATATATATTTTGAGAAAAATGCTAAATGGAATGGAGGTAAAGAAGAATTGGATTATATTTTGACTAATAGAATATATCTTATTCAAGATTATAATATTCTTAATAGATTCAACACAGGAAATGGTCATCAGTTAGTGAGATGTAAAATACATGTTAATGCAAAACTAGCCAGACTAAAGTTATTAAACAAACAGTATTAAATAACTAAACATCACATGATCACCATTTCTTACACTTATGCAAGCTGTTTACCTTCTTGAATCCATTGATTACTCTGGCTTGCACTGTTGGCACTACTGTATGGAAAGTTTAGCCTCTGTGATGAACAAATAGTATTCATAGTAGATAATCCTAACTTTCAGAAATATTCATGTGGTTTAAATTAGAACTTGCAAATTGTTTAAAATAATAAGAGATTTTGTTTCAGATTTGAATGAAATCAATAAGAAGATAAATTACTATCTATTAAAAACTGCAGCAAATATAACTAATACATATATAGCTAATACAAAATCAGTAGTGAATTTTCAGTAAATTTTCTACTGATACAAGACAATGTATAAAGAATGAAAATGAAAATATTTAAAAAATATCCATTATAAAAAAATTAACATCTAGTGTTTTCTAAGATGGTAAAAAAAAGGGTTAATAACAATATAAGAAAATATAATTGAGAATTAGAAAACAAAGCTGCAGAAGAGAATAAAAGAAAAACCCTTAATATTGGTAGAAAACATTTCTGCAATAAGAAAAAAGATGGATCTATTATTAAAAAGAGTGATAACATCATGAAATGTGTGGAATAATTTTATAAAGAATTATATAGTGATAAAGAACCAGAAAATAATATAATGTGGAAATTTATTCTTCTGTTTTAAGTTAAATTTCTTAATAAAGTTAAATGGCTATTATTGTATAAAAAACATATTTGCTTTTAACTTTCTATTAGTCTGTTGGTTTTTTTTTTTATCTTTTAATTAATTTGATTATTTAATAATGATGTTTTAAATATATGCAAAATAGAATGAAGATGATGAACAGAACTGGATTTTATAACAATAGTAACAGCTTATCTAAGTAAAATTGAGCCTCTATTCATGTCTTATAAATCTGTAATATTATTAACAAAGTGGGATTAATAGAATCAAAGGAAAAACACTTTCTAGTCAAGCGTTGTTAGCCGAGAAGTCAACGTAGTCGCCTTGCAAGCAAGTAGTTTGTTGCAGATGGTTGTGGGTTCGCCTCCCGGTCGATGCTATGACATATGGAAAAAAAAACACTTTCTATTTCATGTTGTCACCTAAGTACATGAAAATTTAATATTATCGTTGTGTAAGTTGTGTTTTTCCTCTGAATTAATCTTTTTCAGTTTTTTTTAAATCTATATTTACTGTTTTATCCAACAGCAGATGATGGAAGGAATGACTAACTTTTTCTATGAAAGACCATATATAAAAAAAACAATTAATATGGTAGAAATTCTAGTAGTTTTAAGTATCAAGTTAGAAAAAGCTTTAAAAAGTCTGAGTAAATTAGACGTTTAGACCTTTTTTTAGTTACTAGATTATAATTATTATTATTTTTTACCCAAGTACACTTACCTTTTTTTTTTCCATGTGTTAAAGCATCGGCCGGGAAACAAACCTGCAAATCCAGGACAACTGCTTGTAAAGCTGCTGTACTGACCACTCGACCACCAACAATTGACTTTACACTTACTCTTGAATGTCCATATACTACACCAAACAAAGTACTAATGCATTCACTTCCCCCCATTGGGTGATATGACCTTTCATTATTAATGATTTTCTGCTACTGCAACGTTTTCAGTACATTTTAAAATTAAATTGGAATTTCAACCCAGTTTATGTGTAATGTCAAGAGATGTCACCATGAGTCAATTCACCATCCTATTATAATGTTGGTGTAACAGCAATTGAATTTTAAAATCGCATCTACTTGAAGATAATCTAAAATTTAAGGAATCTAAAAACATACTTCAATAGCAGAGAAATTATTACTAAATTTAATTACTCAATTCACTACTGCTTTTAGGAACAAGAAAATATGCCAGTGTTTTATTTCAATACCTCAAATGTTTAAAAAAAATCTCTCACATGTACTCTGTAGTAGTATTAATGATTATAATCTAATAGCAAATAAAACGACCATGACTACGTTTTTCTGAATCTTCTAATTTAATATTTAAAACTATTCATATCTATCATCTCTATTAACAACTCTCAGAATGAGACAATTATTAAATTCTTGCAATTATAAATTGAATAAAGCATAGATTCTGCTCATCCTGGCCAACTGATGAGTGCTGGTTCAGCACGAAATGTGTTTTGGGGGTCATTTGTCTTTTATTATATCTTTATTTATATGAATTTAAAAAGAATGGAGAAGTATGGAGGTGTTTCTTATATTTATAAAAATATTACATACGGGACAGAGAAAGATGGAATAACTCCGTGTGTGTAAATTAAAAAATCAGATATATTAATCTTTAACTGAGGTTTAAAGTTTATTTCTGTGCTAGAGATAATCTCTAGTTTCGAAAATGATTATTAATAATCATTAGTGTATTTATCTGAAATGGATGGCGTCAAAGTTGTGAGTGGAGGGAGTTTGACAGTGGTAAATGAAAATGTAACAACTCATCTTATTTTGTCACAAGATAGATTTGCTATTTATATATATATAAATTGGTGGAATGTATAAAAATTGTCAAGATATAAATTAATTTCCAGAATGTTAAGATTAATTGTATGCATTATTAATAAAATGAAAACAAACGATTCTTATTTAGAACGTTATGTGACATTCGAACATCTCAAGCTTTTGGTTTCATCAGTCCATCATTACGGCGGCAGGTTATGCTGTATTTGTTCATCCGCTGTAATTTTAGACTTTGTACTCCCGAAAATTTAAAATATGTGAATAATGTTAAGATAAAAATGACTTTGAATGAATGCTTTAGAATTTGAACATGTGATCAAAAATTGTAATAAATAAAATGTAATTTTTAGAAATAATAATAGATTTTTGTTAATTTTATTAGCAAATAATAAGCCATATAATTGCTCTCATTAGGTAAACCCTGCAGTCATCTACAGGGGTTTGATGAATCTTATTAGCAAATAATATAGCGTATAATTGCTCTCATTAGGTAAACATTACAGTCATCTACAGGATTTTGATGATATTAAAAGAGAAGTAATTGTAATAATTTGATTTAATAATTGCAATTAAATTCCTAAAGCGACTTTTTTTTCGTTTACAGAATTAAAAAGATCAAATGATTCACTAAATATCTTTGAGATTGCCTATCCTTTGTGTCACACAGTTTGTGATGAAATTTCCCTATGTCAATGTCAAGTCTGAGATTTCCTTTTAGGTCATTGAACTTGTCTAGAAAGGAAGTTCTCAATAGCATTGTTTTAATAAATCAATTATTTAATGCATCACGGAGCTAGTTTTAATAGTTTGAAACAAACCCTTACAAGTTTTTGTAAATATCCTTAGGGTAAATTTCGTCGACGTCTATAATTGGTCAAGCGTGATAAACATAACGTCATCATGACACTTTAGAATATAATTGATCGTTTCTCTCAAAAACTTTTAATAGTTTGTTATTGTAGGTCATTATAATTGAGCATCTTTAATTTTTTCTCCACAAACTTTTCTCTTTTTATACATAGTCTAAACTTAGAATGCATTATTAATTTAAAAACTAACTAAATGATAGAATATATCTCACATGCAGTAATTATTTAGGGTTTGGTGAATGGACAGATTTGTTATCTCTTATTCACTGCATTAGTTGGATAAAAGATGAAGCATGCATATTACTATGTTCATTCTAGTTAATTATAGACGTCAGATAAGCGCGGATTAATGTTAATTGATTATAGAAACAGAATGTTTGGTTGTGTGGAGATTACTGAATACTAAAAGACATACTCTTGTCAAGCGTTGGTGGTCTAGCGGTTATCATAGCTGCCTTCCAAGCAGCTGGACCCGGTTCACTTCCCTGTCAACGTATTTGACATATAAAAGACATACTCTTGGGACAAGAGAAATAAAGTTGAATTATTCCATGTGTGTGTGTGTGTGTGTGTGTGTGTGTTTAATTAAAAAACAGATATATTATTCTTTAACTGAGATTTAAAATTTATATTTGGGCTAGGAATAATCTTTAGTTTAATAAATAATTGGTGATATCATTAATGTATTTATCTAGAGTGGATCGTCTCTCAAAGTTGTGGGTAGAGTAAATTTGATACTTGTAAACAAAATACATTACTATTAATAAATGCTGAACATATGATAAAGATATATGTGACAGATTATAACCTAGGCCAATTGATTAATGCTAGTTTAGCACAAAATGCATCATTTGTCTTTTAAGGGATCTTTATGTTTTCAAGAATGTGTGTTGGGTGAAGATTATTTAGTACATTTTATACATGGAAAAAGAGAAATGTAGTTGAATTATTCCATATGTGTGTTTTATTAAAACTGAAACTCTAATTTAATGTGATTAGTGATAATCATTAATGTGTTTTTTTACTAATGGGTGAAGTAAGTTTGACACATAAGAAAATGTAACAATATACTATGTTTACGATTTTAACTGCATTTGGAATAGTAGTGCTGTATAAACAAAAAACATTTTAAAAATAACATTCATACATTGTACAGGCTTAAACCTGCATTTATATATGCAATATATGCAGGATTCGAACTCAGACTTTCACACGACCCACTACTCTCAGTACCATCTCGTATTGCTGACCCACCTGATCACACACATGTTGAAAAGATAAATAATCACCAATATATGTATTTCATGCTAACCCAGCAATCATCAGTTGGTCTACATTACTATCCTCACATATATATATAATCAGTGCTCAGCTTTATATTAAGATAGCCAATCTTCATACTTTAATGGACAGGCTTCAAACTATTCCAACTCACAACTTTTCAGCCTTCCATTTCATTGAAAATCTGATGATGGAACGTTCAAAGCCCTTATTAGTGCCAAGGTTGTCATCCTACCCATGTTGACATATTAGTCATTCTGACCCCTCATGTGCAGGAGAATAATCCATTTATACATACATATGTGAGGGATGGGCAGGTCTTTTACAGACTATTTATATAAATTAATATATTGTACAGGCTTAAACCTGCAGTAAAATGCACAATGCAAAGACAATATTTTATTTTAGGAGACAATCATGTGGGTCTACTAAAGGTTAGACACCAATGATTAGAATTAATTAACTCTTGAATCCATTCTTGATAGACTGCCCTGTCTTAAAAAAACTCAAAGAAATCAACTCAAAAAAAAAAAAAAGAAAATTTTCCAAGAGGACCTACTTTTATTTTCCTGAAGTAGAAAAAGTAGACCGTAGCATACTAAAAGTTGCATAGACCTTTTTATTAAAATATAAATAATTATAATTATATATTCTTTTATTTGTTTTTGGAATTCTGATTTTTTTAAAAGTTCTGTAACTAATTAACTTTTGAATTAAATATATTGTTTAATAGAAGAGTAATACAGAGACTTCAGACCAATCAAAGAAGTATGGAGATGTATGGAGAGATGCATGTTGGGAGTAACAAGAAAAGATCGAAAACGCAATATATGGGTAAGAGAACAAACAGGTGTTACTGACCTCATTGAAAAATTAAAAGACTGAAGTGGAGTTGGGCTGGACATATTGTTAGAAGAGATGATAATAGATGGACAATTGAAATTTTAAACTGGATTCCAAGAGATTGTAAAAAACCCAGAAAGAGACCACATGTGAGATGGATGGATGAAATAAGAAAGTGTGCAGGAGTGATGTGGAGAAAAGAAGCTAAAGATGGGAAAAGATGGATTGAACTTGGAGAGACCTTCATCCTGCAGTGGATTGATAATGGTTGATGATGATGATGATGATGAATTGTTTCAATATATAACAAAGACTATATATTACATTTTCAAACTTACAATGTAACAATGAAGTAAAATAAATAAAGTTTGTTTTTGTAAAGGAATATTCAAATAACTGAAAGCAAATTAGCAATAACTGAAGCCCAAATCATTAAAATTGGAGGATGCTTAAGGAATGATGTTCTGCTAGGAGTATCAATTTTTATCCTCCTTTTCATTTTTCTTATCAATAATTGAAAACAAAAAGCACATTTTCTCTTATAAATAAAGAATATTATAAAACAGATATCTACAATAAATTATAGTTCCCTATTACCATCATTATTATATGTCAATGGCATTGACAGACAGATGTGAATATTTTGTCACCAGCAAATAGCCATTTTGTAGAAGCCACCAGTGTAACACTACTTGTTTGCTAAGCCAAGTATAAACTATTAGAAATTGCTAACTGTCTATGTAAACCCCAGATTTCAAAGAACTTTCATACATTGTGGTTTTCTGAATATTAAAATTTTAATCCATGTTACTATGTCTTTCATCCTTACCTTTAATAGGTATCAAAGCAAAAAAAAAAACCATTGTATATGATACAACACTTCATAGCTGATCAAACTGTATCTATGGTGATTTTTTGAACAAATCATTACTGGAACATTTTCCATTAGGTTATGTTTAATGATTGATGGCATTAATTGTTAGCCATCCTTGACCTTATGTATAAGAATGTCAATAGGAAAAAGTTTAATTTATCTAACAGTTTTTAAAAAGAATTACTATTCAATTTATGAAGCCCTCAATGAAGTTACAAATAGATTAACTATTTTATATTATCAAGACTAATACAGTACTCACATGAAATAAAGTCCGGTTAATCTATTAGGCACCAACTTGCTGTTATATATGATGACAAAAGTTGAATGGGAATCTTGAAATTTCACACCAAAATATGTAATCATTGTGAATGAAAGGTATGATAATTTTGCCAAGAATCTTCCATATCCTTGAAAATATATTAGAATTTCACTATAAACCTAACCAGATCATGTAGGACCATTTTAGGAAAAGAATTTTCTAATAGCAATCAATTGTTTTTTATAATTGTTATGAGTACTAACCTAGATAAAACATTTTATAAATACATCACACTTTTTATGTGCCACTTAGACTTCCAGAAATAATAATCAATAATAATAGTATAGGGATTATCTTCTCTAAATTTATGAAATTTCTTTCAAATTGCAAAATAATCCATTTATTCACTATTACCTTGAATCAAATAGTTTGGCAAAAAAGTCTAATCAAAAATTAATAATAATAAAAAAGTTATACACAAAAAAAAATCCATAAAGCAATTATAGCTGTTCTACATCAGTAGATTTTGTTTTAACAGTAACAGAAACTTCTCGGAGTGAACTATTGATTGGAAAACTTCTAAGAATAACCTTTTAATTTCCACAGGTAATTCACCACCATATAAAACTAATCCCAACTTCTGATCTATTTAGGGAATTATAGTTTGGATAAAGAGAATATAAGAAAAGTACAAACTAGAAGAAGTCAGTGTGAATTTATCAATGTAGATAGCATCAGTTAATGCAGGTCATAACATCAATGCTTAAAGAAAAACATATTATAAAAATAGAAGGTCTAAACTAAGAAACTTAAGATGGAGAATAAGATACTAACAGTAGAGTTAAAACATTAACTAGTAATAACATAATATCTTCAATGAAATGTCAATAATGAGTAATATTTCTGTAAAATATTTTTTATTATACTGATGGTTTAGCATGAAATGCACATCTTGGGGATCACAACTTTTTCACATCTTTGGCCATAATATTACGCCCCTTCACAAGATGTTAAAAGTGGATATAACCAGTCCTTACCTTATGTAAGAGTGGTATAGTAAAAATTACACTACAGAAATATTATTTATTAAGTGGATAATCTCTAGTCTAATGAATGACTACTAAAAATTATTAATCTACTTTCATCAAGTGGTTTATATTAAAGTTACAAGGGCAGTAATTTTAACACTTGTCAATTAAACTGCAGTAATTCTCCACCTATATGTACTGAACAATGATAAAGATATGTGTAAGAGATTGTGTTCTGGGTCAACTGATGAGTGCTGGTTTAGTATGAAATGTGTATCTTGGGAATCATATAACTTTTTCACATCTTTCATCATATGTTTATGATTACATTCCACCACAAGGTGTTAGAAATAGGTAGAAAACCAGTCCTTAACTTTTATGAGAATGGCATAATAAAAATTACAGTACAAAAATACTATTTATTATTAGTTAATCTCTAGTCTAATAAATGACTAATAGAAATTATTAATAATACTTATTCAATAATTTGTGTCGTAGTTGTGAGGGCAGCAAGTTCGACTCAAGAGAAATAAATAATAATAACAACAACAATAATAACAAACTAATCCAGAATCGTAAATATGTTCATATATAAAACACACTGGGCCGTTATTCTGTTTATTTGATTTTTTTATGAAGGATATTTTTTTAAAACTGAAAACAGCTTATTTAATTTTAACTTTCTAATATATTTTTTCTCAGATGTTTCTTCATAATGAAAGCAATCAGTATTTTAGGATGTTTTTGGAATAATCTTTATAATGAAAATGAAGTCTGCTTCTCTCTTGAAAATTGTATAGATCATTATAAATTTTTTTATTTAGAAAATCTTGTATCATTCATTAATTTTACATGTCCAATTTAACAAATATGATCTTACAGTATTGGATTCTAAACAGAAAATAATCAACTCTTTAAACATGCATTGTACTATTATATTAAATCAACATTGTTTTTGTTAAATGTGAAGAAACTTTTGATACAAAGTACAAGATAGAAACCTTGAAAGATAAGAGCAGCCATCTTATCTTTGTACCTAAATTCAATTATAATGGCCAATCTTAAGTATCTGAAGATTTTATATTTTTCACTTGCTTCCATTTATTTTATTACATGTATTAACACTCACAATATTTAAAGATAATAAACATCATATGATCACCATCTCTTATGCTAGTGTATAACTGTTGTTAAAACAGGCGAAACTCACTATATGTATTGCCACACACAGCAAGCTAGAGTGATCAATGGAAGCCAGAAGGCTTGTGCATAAAATCTCCATCTAATGCCTACTCATCCAATATCCCAGACTAGTTTCTGGCTTGTGGCCTTCATCAATGAGGAACCTTGTATCCGAGAGCATTGCACCTAGATCTTAGGATCTAATGCAACCCTCCAGCAACCACCTTTTATCTCTATTTAACTACAAAACTATGAGTCTTAAACTGAAAACACCTTAATGTTTTCAATCCAAGTCAGAAACTAGTCTGGGGATATTGGATGAGTAGGCACTAGATGGGAATTTTATGCACAAAGCCTTCTGGCATCCATTGATTACTCTAGTTTGCTGTGTGTGGCAATATGTATAGTGAGTTTTGCCTGTTTTACTATTCAGAGATGTTAGAATTTTATATACAGCAAGCTGAAAGGAATTGGCTTCATTATTTTGCCATCATTTAAGAGTATTCTTAAAGAAAAATTTTCTTATACTTCATATTTTCTTGGTAGGGTGTCCAAATCTTACTTTTATGCAATACATTAGACAAAAACAACAACTCTATGGATAGATAATTTTATGACTACTATTAATAATAATCACCATCCTACTTGTGTTGATTATGGGGGATTAAAATATTGTAGTAGCATGCTAAACAAAATTTTAATTCATTTGACAAAATTGAGATGTTGTTTCTTTTTAAATTATCATATGAGAGTCACTTCAGAAATGTTTATTTCTCATCTCATTACTCTATCATTGTTTCAATCTATACAGGGCATTATAATCAACAAAACTATGTTAATCAAGCTAAGATTGCAATAATTCTATATTCCTGAGAGGTACTCTTTTCAAAAATAAAATTTTTAAAAATATAATTCATTAAATAAAATAAATCTAATTTATGGGGAAATCTGAGATACAAAATATCAAAAACAAATTTCATTATAACAGTGGGGCTATATATACAATACAATTTTGAACAGATATCTGAGATGGGAATATTTAATATGTGAAGTCATCCATTTATAGGTACTTAATAGAAAACACTTTACCTAGAACAGCAGCTAATGAAAGCCAACTGCCCCAAGCCAAGAGTTAAAGTAAAACTATCAATTGCATATATATATATCATTAAAAGCCAGTCAACACTTAGATAATCCCAGTATCAATAACAATCAACAATTTCAAACTGTTGTCAAGGCAACCTTTTAACTTTGAGAATTATTATATATATGTGTGTGTAAATGAAAAAGTTGATGTGAGTTAATTGTGAATAATGTAGAATCAGAAAAGGCATTAATGCTCAAACAATTTAGCAATTCAATAGACCCTACACATAACTACTACTTTATAATGTTTGAAGTCAAGAGAGGTTGTACTGACAGTGAGAATAATTAACAATAGATTACATAGAAGACTTAATGATAATTAATTTACGAAGAGGCATATTTGAATAAAAATCTATTTATGATTTCATGGGTGAATCACAGACACGCTTGCTACAGGTACAAACTTTCGAGAATAAAACATCTTGCAAAAATCGATTTTCTATATGGAAATTCATATAATTTATCTAATAAGTTTTAAATTACAAATTGTAAAAATTAGCAAAGATTTTACTAAATACATAAATACTTATATATATATCAAATGCCTTGACCGGGAAGCGAACCCGGGCCAGCTGCTATGCTAACCACTAGGCCACCAACGCTTGACTAAATACTTTTTTTAATTATTATTAGAGATCATTGTCAAGAAATTATCACCACACATATCCTTCTATGTAGATTTACATATATATAATATAGTATGTCGTTTATTTTAGATCTTTTAGATAATAAGATTATTTTTTAAAATTGAAGATGAAACCTTGAAGCATCTCATTTGTAATTATCTTTCATAATAATGATATATTTAGGCCAAGTTTATTCTATTAAATAACTATACATTTCCTTAAGAGTTTAATTGTTAAATAAGTAGAAGCTGAGACCTTGTGAATTTTTACTTTTAAAATGCCCAAAGGACTTGTTATTTAATAAAAATTAAAACAATCTTATTCATAACTTTCAATTTTAATTAATTTTTCTTTAGTCGGCAGATAAGACGCCTAATGTCTGTCCTCGAATTTATTTTTAAATAACTACCTGTAACATTAGTCATTTTTAATTACATTTGTATTAATTTATATATTTTGAAAAAGTTAAATTAGTGGATAGTACACATAGAAAGTGAAAGGAAAAATGCATTATTTATAGTTATTTACGGAAGTTAGACGGAAAAAAATGAATAATTATTTCGAGCACAATGAGATTAATTCTGAGGTTGGATTAAAATTAAAATATTTTATTATGACTTATGCTTTCAAGTACCTGTCAACTACCCACACTATCTCATACAACTAATACACATGACCACACACATGTAGAAAAGATAAATCACTAATATACGTATTTCATGCTAATATGAAATACGAATATTGGTGATTATGTGTATCAGTAGTATGAGATAGTGAGGATAGTTGACGGGTACTTAAAAGTCAGGTCAAATCCCCTATATTTACAATTAAGCTCCAGGTATATGAAGAGAGTAAATAAACATTATGATTCTTACATTATGATTCTTAGAATCAGACGAGAAGCTTAAGAAAAAAAAAGTTTTTTTTATCTTACAATAATAGCTGTTAATAACTGAAACACACAGGCATACCTGTGTTTGTATATGTAATATATAGGGTATATGAGCACAGACTTTTCACACGACCCACCACTCTCCACACTATCTCCTAACACTGATACACTTGAACACATATATGTTAAAAAGATAAATTTCATGCTAAACTAGCAATCATCAGTTGGTCCAGATTACCATCTCTACACATATATGCTATAAGTGCTCAGATATATATTAAGATAGCCAAACCTTATACTTTAATGGACAGGCTTCAATCCACTCAACACTCCAACTGTTCAACCGTCCGGCCGATATTCTTGTCACACCCATGTTGATCTAAGATCAATCTGACCCCTCATGTACAGGAAATAATCCATTTAATACATATACAAGGGATGGGAAGACATCTGTATTATGAAATAACTGAAACACACAGGTTTATTAAATACCTGTGTTTATATATGTAATATATAGGGTATATGAGCACAGACTTTCACACGACCCACCACTCTCCACACTATCTCATAACACTGATACACTTGAATACATATATGTTGAAAAAGATAAATAATCACCAATATATGTATTTCATGCTAAACCAGCAATCATCAGTTGATCCAGATTACCATATCTACACATATATGCTATAAGTGCCAGATATATATTAAGATAGCCAAACCTTATACTTTAATGGATAGGCTTCAATCCACTCCACACTCCAACTGTCCATGAGCATTCCATTATCAGATTTTCAATTGGATGGATGGTTGAAGAGTTGGAGTGTGGAGTGGATTGAAGCCTGTCCATTAAAGTATAAGGTTTGGCTATCTTAATATATATCTAAGCACTTATAGCATATATGTGTAGAGATGGTAATCTGGACCAACTGATGATTGCTGGTTTAGCATGAAATATGTATATTGGTGATTATTTATTTTTTCAACATATATGTGTTCAAGTGTATCAGTGTTATGAGATAGTGTGGAGAGTGGTGGGTCATGTGAAAGTCTGTGCTCATATACCCTCTATATTACACATATGAACACAGGTATATAATAAGCCCGTGTGTTTCAGTTATTTCATAATAGATATGTCTGCCAATCTCTTGTATATGTATTAAATGGATTATTTCTTGTACATGAGGGGTCAGATTGACCTTAGATCAATATAGGTGTGACAAGAATCTCGGGCCTGAGGGTGGCCTTTGAGCATTATCAGATTTTCAATTGGATGGACAGTTGAAGAGTTGGAGTGTGGAATGGATTGAAGCTGTCCATTAAAGTATAAGGTTTGGCTATCTTAATATATATCTGAGCACTTATAGCATCTGGACCAACTGATGATTGCTGGTTTAGCATGAAATACGTATATTGGTGATTATTTATCTTTTCAACATATATGTGTTCAAGTGTATCAGTATTATGAGATAGTGTGGAGAGTGGTGGGTTGTGTGTAATAATAGCTGTTGTTTTGGGACATTGATCAACAAAAAAGTAATTTTGATATAGCTCTAAATTCATATGAAATATCTTAAAAAAAAGAGAGAGAAGGAAAATGCTTTAAACTGATAAAGAATAAGTAAAAAATTGGTAAAAGATTAAATTTGAATCTGGTTCTGATAGATTTTATTATTATAGAAGTTTATAGATGATGACTTCATATCTTCAAAACTTTTTACACCACTACTGCAAAAAGTATTTGGAGGATTAAAATGGAAAGCTAAAGAGATAAAAGTAAATGGAGATTCCTTAAGTCATTTAGATTTTGCATATGATGTAGTTATTTTTGATAATAATGCTTTAGAGTCTCAGGAAATGTTGCAAGAGTTGTCAGATAAAGTAAGAAAGTAGGACTAAAGGTAAATATTAAAAAGATTAAAGTAATGTTCAATGGATTTTTTCAAAATATGAAAATAAAGATTGCTTATGATGAGTTAGAAGAAATTAAGGATATCTTAATCAAATTATTACTATAGATGGAAGCATAATGGATGATACCAAGCTAGAATTAAATTTGGTTGCAGTGCTTTTGGTAGAAATAACTTGATGCTAAAAGGAAATATGCCCATCTGTTTGAAAAGGAAGGTTTTTAATAAATGGGTTTACTAGTTCTTACCTATGGATCTGAGACTTGGACACTTAATAGAAATGCAATACGAGACTTCAGACCATTTAAAAAAGTATGTAGAAATGCATATTAGGAATACTAAGTAGTGATTGGAAACACAATATATGGGTAAGAGAACAAACGGGTGTTACTGAAATCATTGAAAGATTTAAAAGGCTGGAGTTGGCTGAACATATTACCAGAAGAGATGATAATAGATTAACAATTTAATTTTTAAGCTAGATTATGAGATTGTAAAAGACCCAGAAAGAGACCACATATGAGATGGATGAAATAAAAAAGTGTGCAGGAGTGAGGTGAAGAAGAGAGATTAGAAACTGGAGAAGATGGATTGAACTTGGGAGAGACCTTTATCATGCAGTGGATTGATGATGAGTATGAGAGATGATGAAAAATATATAAATTAAATGAAAAAGTAGAATTTGTATAATACTGAAGCTAATAATGTGAACGATTAAGTGCAATTATATATATACAACAAAAGAAAGATTTGTAAGTTTTATGGAAGAAGGGTGGAGGGAGCAGTTGAAAGAATCAAAATAAAAAAAACTTGCCCTGAGGATTAGTTGTATTTATATATTGGACTATTTCCATCATTTAATATAAGTAATGAATGTCCTTAGAAAAATTTCATTTTATTTAAATATTCCAAATACATTCAACTGATAGAAATACACACAGGTTAGTATATGCACATGTTTTGAGAAGTATTCTTCTTCTATCCTCTTCATGTGTTGCTGACCTACCAGTAACAGTACTAACATGGAAACTGAAACTGGACCCATTGAATTTTAAGCCATCCTGGTTCACTTGTTTAGAGCATTATCTTAAAATTCAATATTCAAGAATCTAAGGGTCCAAGTTTGATTCCCATGCTAGCACAGTCACTGATGAGACCAGTAACACCTGAAGAAGAGAGGAAATAATACCTCTCAAAACATTGTGCATATACTAAACTGTGCACTGTATTTGGAAGATTTAAATAAAATAATAGATAATGGAAATAATCCAATATATAAATACATAAAAAAAAACTATGTATAGAAATATTCATGATAAAGTTTTGATTCAAAACAAGTTTATAAAAATATTTAAGAATGTACCTAAATACATTAATATACAAATTAAAAAGCGTATGAAACACTTGAAGGAGAAGCTAAAAGCTATACAGATTCAAAAATTACTAAACACTAAGCGCTTTCGAGGCCATTTGCCTCATATTCATAGCGGTAATGCGAGGTGCAGAATGAGGAAATAGGGCAAGGAAACAAAGCAGTATGCAAAGCATATGCAAATGAGCTAGATAGTCCAATGTTTGGAGATGTCAAAGCAGGTATCGCTTCTATTGATAGCGTTATTATTGCAATTAATGAAATATGCTTCTCTGATTTTCCGCTTGATGTCATTTTTCTCAATGTCGACTATTTTGGGGTTGGAGGGTTCAAACACATGTCCTGTCTTCTTGGAATGTTCTAAGAATGTTGATGAGTTATCGTTATTTTTCTTTGCTCTATTATAGGTGTATCTATGTTGTGCTGTCCTGTTGATTATGCCTGCTTTGGTTTCCCCAAAATAAATGGCACGGCAACCGGGTTGTGGGCATGATATGCTGTAAACGACATGAGGGGTCTGAGAAGGTTCGATTTTATCCTTAGAGTTATTGATTAGACGATTAGTGCATGGGGGTGTATGAAAACTAATTTTAAATTTATTGGACAAAACCTTAATTAATTGATAGGAGATTTTAGGTATGTGTGGAAGAGTGATATATGGAATTTTAGTATCGTTTTTATTGTCTACGATTTTCTTATAAAATTGTTTAATTTTATTGTTAATAGTGTTGAGTTTGTAGCCTGCTTGTAGTAGGTCTTTGGTGTATAGATGTATATTATTCTTTCTATCCACTTCAAACTTGCACAGTTGCATATTTCTATATAAAAATGCTTGAAGGGATTTGTGAGAGCTTGGTGAATTGGAGTGTGGGTGTATAAAGCCTCTAATTTCAAAGGGCTTTATTATCACTGTGTAATTTATTGTTCTCTCATCCCATGTTAGACAAAGGTCGAGGTAATTTAGACTTTGGAAAGCGTCTTCTGTTGTGGAATTGATAGTTAGGTTAGTGTTCTCAGCTGAACGCATTAATTTTATCGTTACATTTTTGGCATGGGTGGACAAACACATCTATACCACATTTGAATGTGGTTGGTACAACATGAAAAGTAGATGGCTGATGGGTCTCCCACTCAGTGGAATTGTTACCAGCATCTTCCTTAATCACTATGAAAAACTAATTGTATCCAAATATCAAGCTGACTGCTCTCACATTATATACATGTGGTACATAGATGATATATACATCTTAGCCAACCAACACATTACAAATAGTATCATACAAGATTTATCACAAAAAAACTAATTGTATCCAAATATCAAGCTGACTGCTCTCACATTATATACATGCGGTACATAGATGATATATTCATCTTAGTCAACCAACACATTACAAATAGTATCATACAAGATTTATCACAAAACACTAACCTAACTATCAATTCCACAACAGAAGACGCTTTCCAAAGTCTAAATTACCTTGACCTTCGTCTAACACAGGATGAGAGAACAATAAATTACTCAATGATAATAAAGCCCTTTGAAATCAGAGGCTTTATACACCCACACTCCAATTCACCAAGCTCTCACAAATTTGCAGGCCTTCAAGCATTTTTATATAGAAATATGCAACTGTGCAAGTTTGAAGCGGATAGAAAGAATAATATACATCTATACACCAAAGACCTACTACAAGCAGGCTACAAACTCAACACTATTAACAATAAAATTAAACAATTTTATAAGAAAATCGTAGACAATAAAAACGATACTAAAATTCCATATATCACTCTTCCACACATACCTAAAATCTCCTATCAATTAATTAAGGTTTTGTCCAATAAATTTAAAATTAGTTTTCATACACCCCCATGCACTAATCGTCTAATCAATAACTCTAAGGATAAAATCGAACCTTCTCAGACCCCTCATGTCGTTTACAGCATATCATGCCCACAACCCGGTTGCCGTGCCATTTATTTTGGGGAAACCAAAGCAGGCATAATCAACAGGACAGCACAACATAGATACACCTATAATAGAGCAAAGAAAAATAACAATAACTCATCAACATTCTTAGAACATTCCAAGAAGACAGGACATGTGTTTGAACCCTCCAACCCCAAAATAGTCGACATTGAGAAAAATGACATCAAGCGGAAAATCAGAGAAGCATATTTCATTAATTGCAATAATAACGCTATCAATAGAAGGGATACCTGCTTTGACATCTCCAAACATTGGACTATCTAGCTCATTTGCATATGCTTTGCATACTGCTTTGTTTCCTTGCCCTATTTCCTCATTCTGCACCTCGCATTACCGCTATGAATATGAGGCAAATGGCCTCGAAAGCGCTTAGCGTATAGTAATTTTTGAATCTGTATAGCTTCTCTTTCAAGTGTTTTATACGCTTTTTAATTTGTATATTAAATTATCGAGGGAGAAGTTTAAAATCCTTAATATTTTCTAAATACATTAACAAATTTTATCCAATAATGAATAATATTTTTGTAGTGTAAATTTTCATTGCATCGCTCTCAAGCAAGGTAGGGACTAGTTTCTATCCACTTTTAGCACCTTGTGGAGGAATGTAATCATAAACTTATGATCAAAGACATGTGAAAAAGATACATGATACCCAATATGTATATTTTATGCTAAAACAGCACTCATCAGTTGGCCCAGATCTCAATTACTTACACATATTTTTTATTATTGTTCAGTATAATCTATACATACTAAACAATGATAAAAGATATGTGTAAGAGATTGTGGTCTGGGCCAACTGTTGAGTACTGGTTCAGCACAAAATGTGCATTTTGGGGGTCATATACAATGATAAAAGATATGTGTAAGAGTTTGTGATCTGGGCCAACTGATGGGTACTGGTTCAGCATGAAATGTGCAACTTATATATCTTTTTCATGTGTCTTTGGTCACTTGTTTATGATTACATCCCTCCACTAGGTGTTATAAATAGATAGAAACTAGTCCCTATCTTGTATGAGAATAGTGTAGTGACAATTATACTACAGAAATATTGTACCTAAATATATTAGAAATTTATATATATTAATATTAGATTTTATGAGAATAAAACTGAAATGAAGATTCAACTATGAATAAACTGAAAAAAGATATTAAGAGAGATAGAGAGAAAAAAAATGTTAATTTTATATGGTCTATGCAGCAAAGACTTTAATAGAGGTTTTTTGGTATATCAGGATAAAGAAAATGCATATTTTCAAGCACAAATTCAATAATAAAATTAATATACAATCATGTAAAGGTATCACTTATACTATGCTTAATACTGTGATTTATGTAATGATAAACAAAAATACTAATCCAAGGCTGATTAAACTTTTTAAAATGAACTTATATTCTTTATAGCATTGAACTGTTCCAATGACCATCTTCTAGCAATAGTAATAAGACTATTATCTTTTTAAAAGTGCTTATTGGGGTGGATACAAATTACAACGTTTAGATTAAGCAGATCCTGTTATCATTTTCTGATTATAGTTTAATTTTGTCTCTTCTGTTTTTAGAAGCATATATATTTCTTATAAGTCCATAACTTTTCAATCGCTAAAAAGCTAAAAACAAGTATTTTAATTTACCACATTTATATTTTATAATTAGCTTATAAGGATAAAAAGATAAACCAGGCTTTTAAATAATCTTCTACAGAATTAAAAACATTATGAAGAGTCTTCATGGGTGAAAAAAAATAACGTATTTGTAACTTTAAAAAATGTTAAATGTTATCTGTCTCAGATTTGAACAACATATTTTTTTTCATTTTCTATGTGCATTATCGATATATTTTTGCTATTGCTTTAGCACTCGATACAATTTAATTTTAATATTAACATTAAACAATTTATTTACATTTTTTATCTTTTTCCAATTTAATATAACTATAATAAGTAAGATTTTTATTCAATTGTTCAACTTGCTTGAGTTGTATGTTGAATTTTTAAAATATCCTACCTTTTTTTTCAAATACTTAATTGTAATAATTTTTAAACGATATGTTTATATTCGAACAATATATCCATTTCGGGAATTTATTTGTAGAATAAAATATCAGAGAATGAATTTAAAACAAGGCAAAATTCTCCATACAGTAGTGCCACCCTGTGCCTTGTGCATAAAATCCCTATCTAGTGCCTACTCATCCAATATCCTCAGATTAGTTTCTGGCTTGTGGCCTTCGTTAATGAGGAGTCTTGGATCTGAGAGCACTGCACCTAGTCTGGGGATATTGGATGAGTAGGCACTAGATAAAGATTTTATGCACAAGCCTTCTTGCATCCATTGATTACTCTGGTTGGCACAGGGTGGCACTATTGTATGGAGAGTTTTGCCTTGTTTAATAACAATTATGTGCTAGTATAAGAGAGTGATCATGTGATGCTTAGTAGAATGAATTTAACTAAACAAAATGTTCAATCTGAAACAAATAATATCTATAAATTAATAACTAATAAGAAGCTATTATAATTTAGTTCTACTTATTATTATTGACCAAAAATATAATCAAAAAGATATTCCTGTTTGGTTTTTAATATGAAAGGAAAGATCATATCAACAATAAAAAACAACAACATATATATTAGCAAGTCAGATATTTACCCAAACAATATTCGATAACATAATCGATCAGTTATGGCTTCACTTGCTTCTTATCATTTTGAAAAAACTAAGAGAGTTGAACAAAGATAAACCTCAAGCGGACAATTTATAAAACTATTAATATTTAATTTATATAGTAATTTTTTAAAGTAAAGCATTTTTAAGTGCTAAAATATGTATAATCATATGAAAATTTTTATATTTTTATTTAGAATTTAATATAGATTGGCTAAAAAACAATCCAAACTTTTGTTAAATATTTTTTTCACACTTTTCAAATTAAACACTATTTTAAACAGATTTTTTTTTTTTATTGAGATTGAAAAAAGAAAAACTTTTTTAAAAAAGTGAAAAATAAAATAAAATAAAAATGTGTATTACTTTCAGTCAAACAAAACATAAAAGAAAAGATATATTGATCAACAAAAAAAAAAAGTTAAAAATAAATATTATGAGTCCATGTAAGCTAATCAATAAAATACAATTATGTCCAAATATATCAAAAGCTTACACAGAGGCTAAACTCTCCATACAGTAGCACCACTCAGTGCAATCCTGAGTAATCAATGAATGCAAGAAGATTTGTTTAAATACCTATCTAGCACCTAAACAATAGTGATCATGTGATGTTTAGTGATTTATATCAAATGCTATTTTTAAAATTGTTTATTCAAGTTTTATAGATGCTACCTTTTAATTTCTCCTGCAGCAAATTTTCCAAATATTTCTAAACCTCTTTTAATTATAACTTTTCATGTCAAGCATTGTTAGCCGAGAGGTCAGCACAGTCGTCATGCAAGCAAGCAGTTGGTTGCAGACGGTTGTTGCGGGTTCACCTCCCGGATGATGCTATGACATATGAAAAAAAAAAACTATAACTTTCCATTGTATTCTATCTTCAGCAATATTTTTTCATAGTCTTTATAATAATAAATGAAGGCAGTCTCTTCAGGGAATTTGTTATTAATTATTTGCTTCACATTCTCACCCAATCACAGATGGGCTCTTATGATAGTAGTTGGTCTTTTGAACTTATCAATGTATTTCATAGTCTTATAGGATGTTAAATAAATACTCAATATAACAACTTTATACACAACTAATTTACTTAAAGTAGGTATATCACTATGATGAAATAACTTCTATTTTAATTTGTTAAATTCATGAACAACATTTAAATAAACAGATAAATAAACATTATTTAAAAGACTAATCAGTTAAAAACAAAAGGGGAAATATAAAAATAATAAGTTTTTAAATTTATTTGGCTGAAGGCTGATGAAACTGTTCAAATGCAATCCTGAATCAAGTCTTTGTGTTATTTTTACAATTTGATGCATCTCTAAACAATGCGATGTACAGAATTTAACATCCACCTGTTCTATTCATTTAACGCCACTTCACCATTACAAATTACTGGTTTATTTGAATATTAAATACAGTATATATATATATATATTAAAAGGAAGATTTTCAGGTGCTACAGATATAAAAGTCATATTAACCAGGTCTATTCATATGTAATTTACTGTAAAAATAGATATATCAACATTTTGGCTGGGTCACGCTGGCCATCAACTGGGTAATGAATATTATAAAAGTAGTTGTAGAGGGCTGTAAGCATTGATGTATAATATTATTAACATTTTTATCAATAATACTGGAAATATGCTTATATTATAGTCCATTATACACAAAATAAGTATTTGAAAGGCAACTTTTTGATAATGCAATAATATGGTCTGGCATATTGCAACATTGAGAGGCAATACTTAAAGCTTCATCAATTGGAATATTTTTAAATGAAGTAATATCAAAGCTGACAAGAATATCGTTTGTATCAATGAACTCAGATAATATCTTATATATATATGTACTGATTGATTACTGAATATCTTATATATATATATGTACAGATTGAATACTGAAAATTGGCTTTTAAGCTGTAAATGAAGTAATTATTTCTATCTTGCGTAAGTGAATTTGTATCATGGCTTACATACGCTTAATTAGCATTTGAATTGCAAGATATTATAAAGATTATTTGCATTAAATATTTTAAAGATTAACAATGCTACATATGATTTAGTCATAACTGTCAGATTGGAAAGTGAAGATGATATTATGTAATAAAACTAATCAGATAAAAATATAAATTTTAAATGAAGAATGGAAAAAGTAGTTGATTTTATGGAAAAGTCTCAAAAAAGAAATTGAAAGATATACATTAGTATCAAGAGGCAAATGGTAGCAACGGTAATTTATAGAAAAATGGATTAAGTTGCCATATAAGTGAGATGAAAATAATTACATTTTTTAGTAGAAATTAAAAATATAATTGTGGAGGAACATTTTAATTGATGAATGAAAAAAAAAAGATAAGATAGATAAAAAGATGGTAAATTTTATTAGGTTTTTTTGAAAGTAGAATGTTTAGAATATAGAATGCAAAAGGGAGGGGGGATGAGAACTGGGAATAAATATGGAAATTACGTAATCAATAATGTAAAACTATACTGTGGTTATATTACAGCTGAAGATGTACATGATAATAGACAGCGAAACATGTTGTGACAAAAGCATATATTTAAAAAATCGGAAAAAAAAATGAAAAAATGGAGTAATGTAAAAAACGAAAAAATAAAAACATAATTATGGAATATATATTCTTAGAGAAGAAGATTGTTATATTGGATTGTTGGAAGGAAGATTTTGGATGAAGTCTTAATCAAAATTTAGGATAAGGAGAGGATGGGTTATTGGAATATGAAAATGGTACATTAAAGATAAAACTAATAAGAATGAAAAGAGTTGGGTTGGAAAAGGGGGAACAAGAAGCAAAGAAATATAATGATTAATATTTCTAATTCATATTGTTGAAGGTGGGATGAATCCAGAAGAAAAAAATAATATCATGTCTTGATAGCTACATAAAAAAAAAAAACTTCATTAAAATACTTATAAAAAATGTTGGATGATTATTAATTTAAAATTTATTTAAATTTTCTAAATACGACCTCTAAACAACTTATTAAATAAAAACTTTCTCCTGTTATATCATCAAAGCAATTAATTATGCTGTGAATAAAAATATATACATAGATTTATTATCTAACTTCTATTCTTGTTAATGTTATCTGCACGTTACTAATACATGTATTAATATCCGTTTTATTAATTTAAAGAATTATTTTACATTTTAATAACAAAGGAAATTCTAACATATAAAATAAATTATCTGTCTATAATAATAATTGCTAGTTGAATAGGATGACCTTGTCCTTCGATTGCTTTATAAACTACAACAACAACCAACAAAAATTAATAAATTTTAATTATTGCAAGTGAAAGTCGTGAAGTGGTCTGGCAAGTAAACTTTCATTGCAAACCTCAACATTATATTATTATTTCTTATTCTCGTTTTCCTTATTATATTAATTGTCTTTCTCTGAAGTGCGCTCCAATTTCCACGGGGAAAAAAAAACAGTTTCTATTTTTGGTTCAAACAAAATTAATGATGCAAATTAAATGACAATTATTTATCAAGTCACATAGCAAGTTTAAGTAACGGTCTGTTATAAAGTTCAAGAAAGAAAAAGGAAACCTGATTCTATTTAAGGGGGAATACTTCAATTGATTTTTTTTTTAAAGAACAAAAGTGCTAACATTATTCTAGAAATTTGATAAATAGCATTATTTCGATTGTGTTTTTGTTATCAATTTACACTTCAATAATAGATTTTGAAATTTGGTTTCAATACGGTGATCTTACAAAAATTAATTGTACGGTTTTATTATCTACAAATCAGTAATAGACTTGGAGTTTAAATATAATATAGGGGATTTGAATCCAGACTTTCAAGTTAGCGTTCTGAAACACAATACGGTATCGCTGGTGCTTGAAGCCAATGTTATTTTTCGCCTGATTATTATTATTAGTAGGTGCATCAATCATTTTACATATGAATATTGACTTAAATACTAGATTTTATTTAAGTTTTATGTATTGTTATTAATTTATTTGTCTAAGTGTTGAACAAATTACATTTAAAAGAGCAAAAGCCATTTTAATTTTAATGCAAATATGTTTCAAAATAAAAAGTTAAAATCCTTCGTGTCGATGACGAAGAGTTTTGTCTGATATCCTTTAGCTTGATTATGTTAGCGGTAATTTTGGGGCTCCCCTTAGAAAGTAAAATGGCGGAGAACGTTATTGTGAAATTTATAAAAAGTTTGAGAGCCCTAAGTGAGAGAACTGGAATCGATCTCCGGACTTTTCATTCCAGAGTCAACTTGACATTAATTTCTGTAAATAAATATATGAATGATTATTATATAGATAGTAATTATCCCTTTTCATTATCTTCTATATAATTACAATCTAAACACTGCGCTAATAAAATTTATTGATTATTATTAATCATTTATTAAACTAGGGATAGATACCCAAATATAAACTTTAAATCTCAGTTAAAGATTAATATATGTGTCTGTATGTATATATATAAAAGAAATATAGTCAAGCGTTGGTGGCCTAGTGGTTAGCATAGCTGCCTTCCAAGCAGATGGCTCGGGTTCGCTTCCCGTTCAACGCATTTGACATATGTATGTATATATATAACTGCATGGATAACTCGATTTCTTTCTCACTTTTTTTTATGGGTAATATCTTTCATTCTTCCACTATACTACACATTCTTGAAACATAGGAATAGATACATCTGAAAAAGACGAGTGATTTCATACAGAACCCAGACTTATCAATTGACCCACGTCTTAGTCTTTTACATGTCATTATTTGTTCAGTATTTATTACAAAATGAGAATCTTAAAGGTCATTTATCTTTTTCGTTTTTATCCACGAGTTTCAAGAATGTGTGGTAGAATAGAGATCTACAATATTCTATGAAATATAACAATATAAAAATGTTCATACATACTGTGAAAAATTGAGCAAAGATTGGAGAAGTCAAATTGTAATATAAGTATGTGACCTAAATGTTTCTAAAATTAAATATTCTATATTTATAGCATATATTAATGAGCAACATGCAGTTGATGGTGATTAATAGAATAAAAAAAATGAAAAGAAAATAACCAAGTCAATGCAACATTATGAATGAGACCAAATTCTAGATAGATATAAAAATATCTGCTGGTGCACAGAGGGAAATACTCTCCATACTGTAGCTCCACTCAGTGCAAGCCAGAGTAATCAATGAATGCAGGAAGGTTTGTGCATAAATCCATTTCTAGTGCCTACTCATCCACTATCCCCAGACTAATTTATAGTTTGTGGTTTTCATCAGTGTGGAGCCTTGGATCTGAGATCTTTGCACCTAGATCTTAGAATCTAATGCAACCCTCTAGCAGCCACCTTTTACTTTATTAGCTTATAAGCTACTGTGCAAAGAGTTTTGTCTGTAAACAGCTTATGTAAGCATAAAGAATGGTAATCATGTGATGTTTAATGGTTTAATATCTGCTGATGCATGGGTTTAATCTCTCTCACATTAATTTGCCCCTCCTACCTTTTTTTTTCCTTTGAAAAAAAAGTTCTACCAATTGCAATATTTGAAGTTAAAGATTAGATATAGACTGTAGAGAAAATAAGTGATTCTTATGTTGGGAAGAAAGTCTCTGCATATGATATTAATGAGGCTGGCTATTTTATGTGTATGAGAATGAGTAAAATAATAAGAGTATGACCGGAAAAAGGAACTTTCCAATAGAAACTGTTCTATGGTCTCTTCATTTCATGATGAATCTATATTTGTAAAGTGCCTTTTGTAGAAAAGAAAAGTATTACTGGAAAGACTTTAATACTAACTTTAATTAAGAAATCAAGTAATTTGGATTCCAGATACAAATGTCTGAAATTCATTACCCACGTAGGTAATTGTTAAATAGCAGAAAAAATCAGATGCTGTATAATGTAATTTTTTTTTTTTTTATCTCAAACATTTCACAATACTTAATCTTGTTAAAGAAGAGATTGTGATAGGTAATATATGCCTAGTAATAAAGTTAATTAAGGCTTGAATGGTGGAGTATCAGAAATAAGGTTACCTATTTTTGAAAACTTATTAATTAGTCCATTCACTTTCTAATGGCTCTCTGAACATAAAAGGTAGCAATGTCAAAAATAAGAACCCATTAAATTTATCATATTTTTGTATTTTACTGCTGCCTTTTTATTCCAAATTAGTTTGATAATGAGAATGTTTGTTAAAAGTTCTTCAGAAAATGAAAGTTCATTGCAGAAAAAGGATAAAAGCAACACTAAAGAAACAATATAATATATATGTACATATTATAATTCCTAGATCAATATGATGTAATATTCCTTCTTTATATTTGTAAAACCAGTACCATTTATATTGTACTCAATATCCAAATCCTTTTTTTTTTTTCATATGTCATAGCATCGTCCAGGACGCGAACACACATAAAAAGTTATAAAGAGTCTTGCATTGGTGGTCGAGAGGTCAGCGCGACTGCCTTGCACTTGCAGGCAGTTGCCCAGGTTGTGGGTTCGCGTCCCGGCCGATGCTATGACACTTTTAAAAAAAAAAGTTATCTAAATATGTATGTATTTATATATGCTTGATTTTTTAATAAATTGCTTTTTTTTTTTACTTCAAACTTTTTAAACAAATTATATGTTTAAATATTTAAATATTGTAATTTGTAAAATTGCAATTTCCAAACAATATTTATATCATTAAAAGAGCCAAGGTTGCTTAGTTAAAATATTTCAAGGCCTTATCACTTCAAGGTACAAATTTTTTCTTCCTCTCATTAAGTAATTTTTCTTATCACAAATTAAGGTGCCCACTTATGACAATAATTTCCTCTATAGCTTTCAGTAATTAAGCATATTACTATATTATCTACATTTAACAAACTATTTTTTTTAACCACAGGCAACAGAACTAATAATAGCAAAATAACTTCCTAGTTAATTAATCGACAGTTGTATTATTTGTATATTTATGGCAAATTTGTGGTCTATTCATTCATTCTCTGAAGGTAGGAATGAGGAAATATTAGAACCTTGCTAACAATCCAATTGAACATATAAAAAAATATTTACAATTTTGACATATTTTTATTTATTCTAAGCATTTGAAAAATATTCAGCATAATACATGGTCATCATCATCATCATCATCATTATTTTCGAACATTATACTTTTCCAAATCAGAGATATGGCCAATATGTAAAAAAAAATGTGATGAAAAAATGATGTAATCTACTCTTGATTGAAAGCATTTTTATGATCCCTAACTCTTGACTATTATGTTTATTTGACTGACCCATATAGCTTCTTGATCATTAGAAATATAAAAATTTTATAGATACCTTGATGTTCTAAAGATACTTGGTTTTTAGACTTTTTTTTTAAAAAAAAATCACATGTTGAAACTAAACATTCATCTTCTGATCTTATCAATGACTTCTTTAATGTATGATAGATAAACATTTTTTAATTTCCCTATTTTTTTATTTCTCGATATTTATGCTATATAAAGCTATGTTTATAACTTATTGTAGTTATTAGAAAGCAGAATATTTTTAATTAGAATTATTTCTGGGCTAAAATAGAACTGATCTTACTTTGCTTAATACCATAAGCTTGGTATAGGATTTAGTTGCCTTACAACTATTAATGTGAGGGACTTAGGTACCTTCTAGATTTATCTACCACTCCCAGTGACCATGATAGCTTGCCTTATAAGTAGATACAGTTGACACTTCCAGCTGTTCTGTCACTGTTTGCCTCAGGTGTAGGTATCTAGCATTTCCAAGGTGTATCAAACTAACAAAGTGCTTTCATCAAAAAAATTTTAATTACATAAAATATTTAAGTAGAGTGATGTTGGGAATTAAAATTGAAATATTTGTTTATGTGGGCGGATATTCTAAAAACAGAATGTGACAGAGTGATATCATGCTAAATATTTAAATATAAAGAAATTTTTTTTATTATTATTTTCAATTTCACTGGTTAACTCTGTCTCAGGATATCATTCATTAGTTTAAACAAGTGTCATGAAATTTAGTGCATTCCAGCCTTGTGGAGACTTTTTATTTTATCTCTATCTTCTTTTAGAAATACGTTAAAAATCAATGACTATGAATCAAAAGAAAATACAGAAACGTTTATCAATCGTTCTCCTTCTATGGTTCAACAACTACCTAAAAAAATATCTAATAAAAAATCTCATAATTATTTGAAATATCTTCAGAACACTATAATCTTAATTAGCATGAATGGGATTTTATGAAAATATTGATAGTCTACTTCTGTGAAAAAAAATTCATAATCTGTGGATGGGGACCTTTAAAAACTATATACAGAATCTTTTAACAGCTAAACAGAAAAATTTCTCAACGCAGAAGACTGATATATGTTATATCACCAAATTCAATTTCATATATGACTTCTTATAACAGCCTTTACATTGCTATTAATAAAAATTGCTAAATGCTAAAAATATGTAGAATTCTATACATACACCTTTATATTGTATAATTTTTGATTTTAGAAGTGTGCTTTATTAATTCATAGTATATCACATTATTTTCAATCATTAGAGATCCACTGCAGGATGGTCTTTCCAGTTCAATCCATTTTCTCTGATGTCTATTTTCTCTTTCCCACATTACTCCAGCACACTTCCTTATTTCATCCATCCATATCACATGTGTACCAGTCAAAACCGTGTGTTCATTCAACAAGAGAATCCAAGCAAAATTACAGCAGTCCAGCATATGTGAGATTATAAGTCTAAAACAATACTAAACTGCCAACCTATTTACAGGTACTCTGGAATCTCTGACTACATAAAAGAATGCTGTTGATGGATCAGCGAGTTTCATTGTCACTCCATCCCAGCTAGAATTCAGGGTTCACACATGACTTAAAACAACAGATTTACATTTCATTAATTAATATCTATCTAAATTTATTACAATTAAAGAACTGTGTGTAGTTGATTGATAACTTAAATAAGTTGAAGATTTGATTGATTTGAACTGCAATAATAATTACTTCATGGCAACATAACAAATGGAATGAATTTAAACCCATAAAATTTTATAAACAAATAAAAGGGATTTATGTTAGAGATTTGAAATAATGACAAACCGAGATTTCAAAGTACTAATATAATATATATTTATTATACATATAAGTATCATCATACAAAATAGGTCACTGCTTGTCTACACAAACTTGGTTATATGTATTGAACTCACAATTATATAATTTAAAATTCATTAAGTAAATCAGATAATGGCAGAATTTAACAGCAGGCATTAGCAAACATTTAAAAAAGATAGTTCCTCAAAATATAATATTCCAATGCAATTTAAGAGGGCAGAACACTTTTATTTTGAAAGAACTCCACTGCTCCATGTTCTGTCTTTGGGAGATCCCAAATTTTCATTATTTTGAGTAAAAAAAGATGGTAAGACACTACTATATCTACTTAAATTTCAGCATGGGTTTTTGAAATATTGCCTTTAAAGTTTGTCCTTGCATGTTTAATATTGTATTTATCAGCCTAAAAAATCCATATTAACCAACCCAAATTGCAGCGTCACACCTCTTACATTTCAGCATTTCTGATATCTTTCTTTGTCTCACACATCAACATGAAATATATGATAAAATGATTATTTCTTTTTAGAAAATAATAAATTTGACTTCATTCGATAGATATTTTTTGTTTACTATTGAAATATATTTTAAAGGTTTACATTTTGTTTCTTTAAATATTAAAAAAATGATGTAATCAAAACAAAGACTTTACACATCATCATTTCTAGAAAGATTATTTTCAGTTTATAAAATCAACGAAATATTTTTTGTTTCTGATTATTTTTAAAAACGTGAACGAATATTTATTTATTTCTCTTATATTTAATGAATCATGCTTTAAAAGTTTAAATTTTTTGAATATTTATTGCTAAATTACAATATTTTCTTACTGTAAATATAACATAGATTGTTTACATCACAACTAGAAATTTTTAATTTGCTTGAGGCCATATTTACATTAGCTGCTAATATAACATTATATTTTTGAAAATAAAGTATTTCAAGTCAAAATAAGTTATTAAGAATATATATTTCTTGATATCTAATAAATATAGAGCAAATTATTTAAAAAAAATATTTAAAACCATAATAAATTTGCAAATAAACACATTTTTGTGTCATTGGAAACTGCATTGTCATAAAATTCGAACATTTTATAGCCTTGGCAAGAGACAATGGCTGAACATGTCAGAGCGGGGCTTATGTTTATTGTAAAAGTGAGAATTTTGAATTTCCCACCTTTTAATGCACAATTTTCGGAAAAAAATTTATTATCGTACAATATATCATTTTAAACACATTTTAATGTATAATACTTATGAAAAAATTCACTAGGGGTAAATTGGCCAAAAGATGAAATAATTCGGGTCAACCAGTTGTAAAGTTAACACCATCAAAAAATAATAATAATACAAACAACTTGTATTTTTAGCACTCAAAAATAATTAATAGGTCATAATAAAACTAAGCAGGTATTTCAAAAGACTAGTTCAATTACATTTTTATTAAATTTGTCAGCCCAAGCAATTATATTTTCCATGTGAAAGGGCTATTACGCAAGTGATTGTGAGAAGTTTATTATATCACATTCATTTTGCAAGTACAAACTGTGATGTGTAATATGTTACAGTGTGATTATATATATCTTTTTAACTCTTTAATTTCTGTGTATCAATTTAATTCATTATTTCTCTAATAATCTCATATAACATATATAATGAAATGTTTACGCAACTATTTATAACTTCCTAACTTTTAAAATTGCATGTATTCTTAGGAAAATAATGAATTAAAATGATACACAGAAATTAAAGATTTAAAAAATTATATATATAATCATACTGTAATATATTACATGTCACAGTTTGTACTTGCAAAATGAAATGTGATGTAATAGACTTCTCACAGTTGCTTGTGTAATAGCCCTTTCACATGAATAATGTAATTGCTTGGGCTGAAAAATTTAATCAAAATGTAACTGAACTAGTCTTTTGAAATACCCGCTTAGTTTTATTATGATGTATTAATTATTTTTGAGTTCTAAAAATATAAGTTGTTTGTATTATTTTTATTTTTTTGATGGTGTTAATACGGATTTTTTTTTAGGCAGATGAATACAATATTAAACATGCATGCACAAACTTTTAGGCAACATTGAAATTTAAGTAGATATAGTGTCTTACCATCTTTTTTTACTCAAAACAATGAAAATTTGGGATCTCCCAAAGACCGAACATGAGGCCATGGAGTTTTTTCAAAGTAAAAGTGTTCTGCCCTCTTAAATTGCATTGGGATGTTATATTTTGTGGAACTACCTTCTTTAAATAATTGTTTGCTAAAGCCTGCTGTTAAATTTTGCCACTGTTGTTGTATTTTTTAAACCACCAAATAACCACTTTTGAACTACCTTTTTTAATGTGCCCACTACAAATCCTATACAACTCAGCATGGAAGAAAATTAGTAATATTTTTTTATAAACAGAGCAAAACTCTCCATACAGTATTGCCACCTGTGCTAAACAGAGTAATCAATGGATGCCAGAAGGCTTGTGCATAAAATCCCCATCTAATGCCTACTCATCCAATATCCCCAGACTAGTTTCTGGCTTGTGGCCTTAAACTAGTCTGGGGATATTGTATGAGTAGACATTAGATGGGGATTTTATGCACAAGCCTTCTGGCATCCATTGATTACTCTGTTTAGCACAGGTGGTAATACTGTGTGGAGAGTTTTGCTCTGTTTATCAACAATTAATGTGCTAGTATAGGAAATGTGATCATGTGATGCTTAATGGTTTAACACCAATCCTGCCTAATAGGATAGTGGTGGCTATGGTTGTAAAAGAGCCAAAGACACCAAAATGTATGGGTGCTGAACTGAGTTCAGACCCATATGACTATATAGCTATTGAGCTTAGATTGAAAATATTTTTTGTGTTTTCAATTTCATTCTCATAGTTTAGTAGTTAAGTAGAGATAAAAGGTGGTTGCTAGAGGGTTGCATTAGATCCTAAGATCTAGATGCAGTGCTCTCAGATCCAAAGCTCCTCACTGACGAAGGCCACAAGCCAGAAACTAGTCTGGGGATATTGGATGAGTAGGCATTAGATAGGGATTTTATGCACAAGCCTTCTGGCATCCATTGATTACTCTGTTTAGCACAGGTGGCAATACTGTATGGAGAGTTTTGCTCTGTTTATCAACAATTAATGTGCTAGTATAAGAAATGTGATCATGTGATGCTTAATGGTTTAACACCAATCCTGCCTAATAGGATAGTGGTGGCTATGGTTGTAAAAAAGCCAAAGACACCAAAATGTATGGGTGCTGAACTGAGTTCAGACCCATATGACTATATAGCTATTAGATTGAAAATATTTTTTGTGTTTTCAATTTCATTCTCATAGTTTAGTAGTTAAGTAGAGATAAAAGGTGGTTGCTAGAGGGTTGCATTAGATCCTAAGATCTAGATGCAGTGCTCTCAGTTCCAAAGCTCCTCACTGACGAAGGCCACAAGCCAGAAACTAGTCTGGGGATATTGGATGAGTAGGCATTAGATGGGGATTTTATGCACAAGCCTTCTAGCATCCATTGATTACTCTGTTTAGCACAGGTGGCAATACTGTATGGAGAGTTTTGCTCTGTTTATCAACAATTAATGTGCTAGTATAAGAAATGTGATCATGTGATGCTTAATGGTTTAACACCAATCCTGCCTAATAGGATAGTGGTGGCTATGGTTGTAAAAAAGCCAAAGACATCAAAATGTATGGGTGCTGAACTGAGTTCAGACCATATGACTATATAAGCTATTGAGCTTAGATTGAAAATATTTTTTGTGTTTTCAAATTTCATTCTCATAGTTTAGTAGTTAAGTAGAGATAAAAGGTGGTTGCTAGAGGGTTGAATTAGATCCTAAGATCTAGATGCAGTGCTCTCAGATCCAAAGCTCCTCACTGATGAAGGCCACAAGCCAGAAACTAGTCTGGGGATATTGGATGAGTAGGCATTAGATGGGGATTTTATGCACAAGCCTTCTGGCATCCATTGATTACTCTGTTTAGCACAGGTGGCAATACTGTATGGAGAGTTTTGCTCTGTTTATCAACAATTAATGTGCTAGTATAGGAAATGTGATCATGTAATATTTTTTTACCACAGATCTCTATAAATCTATTTTAAAAACTTATAATATTTAAATGATATGCCATAATTTCAAAGCAGAGAATAATTAATTTGATAAATTTTTGGGAAAGACAATTAGCAGCTCTCTGATATAATGTTCTTATTGCTTTTTAGCTTATATAAATCACTGCTTTGAACTCTGATCACACAGGCACATTTGCAAATGTTGAAAGTTTTTTATTTTTTAAATAGGAGGGGGATTGTGTTTTATATATTAGACCAAATTATGTTTTTGTAATTTATAGCTACTTTTATTTTTTAAATTGCATTCCTGCATCCTCCATTAATGAAGCTTCGTTAATTTTTTTGAGATTTAGTATTATAGTTTTTATAATTTGAATTTTTCTTCATGTGGAAGAAGTGGCATGTTGCGTTTGATATATTTTCACCAATTTCTGTTTTTGTAATTCAAATTTTATAGCATTTTCTTAGATTTTTTTTTGATTTGTATTTTAGAAGGATTTGTTCTGTTTGCTTTGCCTTAGGTGTTTTAATTTTTTGATTTCAGTAATTTTTAGATAGAAATTTATCACTTGCAGGTTTCTTGGGGGTTCTTGATGGGACTGCAGTGTTACCTAGTGGCCACAGTACACCTAACCAACTACTACCAAATATTGTTATTGCATAGTGTGACCAATGACCGAACTATAGATTTTACTCTGTTATAAATAATATTTAAACCATAAGGACATTTCTTCATTATTTTTGATTTTATTTTGTGTCAGTAATAAAGAGAGTAAAAAAATAATAAAATAGACCATTGTAATTATCATAAAATAATATTTTTATATACAACTGCAAAAGTACTTTTATGAATTGAGCTAACAAAATTATATCTAATAGTAGATAAAATGTATTATTGAAAATTTAAAAGACATATCAAACATAGATTTGGAGCTAAATAAATACAATCAAAATGATAGGAAAAAATATGTTATTTGTATATTTATTATTTTGTCAACTATTTGACTTGGTTAATCAAAACAGTTTTTGTCAGTGTTTGAAATTAGCTGATCGTCCACTAACTATTTATTGAAATTTTACAACTTTTTTATGATAAAATAAAATAAAAAACTTTTACTGCTGATGGAAAATCTGAGGCAATTAAAAGGGAAAATGTTGTTCAACAAGCATGTGCACTATCTTCAAATTTATTTTTTTATGCTTATGGCAATAGTCTGTAGGCAATTCATGAATCAAGCATAAATCCAGAATACATTTGATAGTGAGCTTTTAATTTGAATCGATTAAAACCAAAAAAATATAAGCATCACTTTAGTTTTCAAGTTTAATATAATCCAAAGTTTTGAAATACAGGCATTCTTATACCTGGAACTTAATTGTAAATATAGGGGATTTGAACTCAGACTTTCAAGCAACCTTCAACTATTCACATGACCACACACATGTGTAAAAAATAAATAATCTCCAATATATGCATTTCACACTGAACCAGCACTCATCAGTTGGTCCAGATTATTTTCTCCCACACACATATATAATCAGTGTTTAGTTTATATTAAGATAATAAATCTACTTTGTGTGTGGTCATGTGTATCAGTAGTATTAGATAGTGTGAATAGATGAAGATTGCTTGAAAGTCTGAGTTCCAATCCCCTATATTTATAATCCAAAGTTATAAATAATTTTCAAAACCCTTAATCTTTATCAGCAAATGAAAAAACAAGATCTTTTGCAATTTTTACTTGGTTGATTATTAACTTGAGAATGGGAAACACTTGAAATATTTTGGCCACTATTTATATAAAAAAAAAATGAATTTGGGTTCAATACAATATAGATTCTAAAATATTGCTGATATACTTAAAAATTTAAATAATGAATCTTTTATCATAGGAATATAACTACTATTATGAAATTATATCATAAAATACTAAATCATCCATGCAATTTACTACTGTTACACAATGCTTTACTTACCACCCTCTTTTACATACAGTTTTGATTACCTCAGCAATAATCTTCAGAGCATTGTGTAACAGTAGTAAAGTGCATGGATGATTTAGTATTATATGATATACATTTGGCAATGCAATAAGAAAGATTCGTTATTATAATATTACTTATATGAAGAAATCTTATTTTGACATATTTATGGTATAAAGTAAAATGTGAATCCTCTATTGATATAATAAAGGTGCATTAAAATTTTTTTAAGAATATTTCATAAAATTCTGTAAATAGGATAGCAAGATCATACCAGTAAAATAGTATGCTTTCAGTGTACTACCAGTGATACTATTGAATATGTTATTAAAAATACTCATTGTTTTGTGGACCATGATTGCAGATAAAGCAGGAGCATGGTTTAGTTTAAAGAGGTAATACCAATTTACTTTATGAAGATTATGTCAAATGCTGCATTGATAAGATTTTAGCTTGAAGGTATGGACGTGAAAAGAATATAATGAAGAACTTTGATTAGATGAAGTGTTGAAGTTTTTTAAAAAGTAAAGTCCATTGCTGAAGTTAATATTTTTTTGAGAATCCTAATGATAGGTTGGACTAAATTTACAACTTTTTATTTGTAATAAACTAAAGATAAGCTTTTCAAGCTAATTCACATGTGCTTTATGAATCTTAATAATAAATGAATACTTTCACTTCCAACACAAGATAAAGTCTTTGCAAAAGAATAGAATGAATCCACCTATTCTTTCAACCCAAATGCTTAAGTATGGACAAATCTTAAGACTGGAAATGAAAGTGTGAAGATAAACCAATCACTTTAAATTGCTTTTTACTATGCCTGAATGAATGATGCCAGCGAAATTTTCTAGAATTTACGATATGTCATTCTTAAATGAAACTAAACATATGTAAATGAGACATTTATTTGATAAAGTTTACCATTATTCTTAATTATATTTTCAGAAATTTTAAATTATTTGTTAAAAATATAGATTTGCAAATAAAAATTGTTTTTACAAATATTATTTCAACTTTATAAATATAAAAAACAACAACTGAAATATGTAGTACGATTTGTAAAAGAAAAACAACTTTTTTCTTAATGAATCATTACTATATTACTAGTTGAAATATTAAATGGGGAAAAATATCAGAATTGTTTTATTTTACTTAGTAAAGAATCAAATGAATTATTGTTCAGACTAATTATAGCTAATGAAATTCTATTTAAAATTAAAAATACTGTTCATAAATTTTTTTAAAAAAAGAATCTGCTACCCAATATGAATGCATTCTGATTCAGCCAACAATCCATTGCTGCTATATATTATTGATTTCTCTTGACTGATTTTCTTATAAAGTAAATATTTTTGAATAAAATCTGAATCTAGTCTTATTATTTTTCTAAAAAAAAAAATAAAGATTACATAAATATTCTGTAAAAAATAATCCTAAATATGTAATCAAACTATGTAAAATGTTTTCAGTTTTAAAACCTAACAAAAGAATGAATTAAAACAGGCAAAACTCTCCATACAATAATGCCACTCAGTGCAAGCCATTGTAATCAATGGATGCCAGAAGGCTTGTGCATAAAATACCCATCTAGTACTTACTCATCCAATATCCCCAGACTAATTTCTGGCTTGTGGCCTTTGCCAGTGAGGAGCCTTGGATCTTAAGATCTAGGTGCAGTACTCTCAGATCCAAGGCTCCTAACTGACAAAGGCCACAAGCCAGAAAATAGTCTGGGGATATTGAATGAGTAGGCACTAGATAGGGATTTTACGCACAAGCCTTCTTGCATCCATTGATTGATTACTCTGGCTTGCCCTGAGTGGCAATACTGTATGGAGAGTTTTGCCTGTTTTGATAAGTTATAAGCAAGCATAAGAAATGGTGATCATGTGATATTTATTGGCTTAAAATAATGAATACATTCAAAGCAGAAAAACTAGAAACACCAATCAGTAACATTACAAGTTGGATATTGGCTTATTTGTAAAAAAAAATCCCTGTACAATACTGATATGTTCAGATTTTTTTGAATTAATAAATCAATAATGTTTTAGTTCCAGTTTTGATTGTCAAATAATAGCCACAAGAAGATGAATTAAAGTGGGGGCACAGCAACTCCATCATATCACTGGAGTCACTTCATTTAAGTCAATTAAAAATTTTAAAAATATTATTTGTAGAAAATTAAATGGCTTAAAGCATCAGCATGCCATGTATGTAAACACAATTTTGCTTCACTCATTGATTTATATAATTATCTCAAAATTCATCTGCAATTTTTAATTTTTAGTCTATTTATTCTTAGTATTTTTTATATGTCAGACCGGGAAGCGAACTCGGGCCGGCTGCTTGGAAGGCAGCTACACTAACCACTAGGCCACCAATGCTTGATTATTTATTCTTTTTTTTTTTCCAGTCTTTTGGGAAAAAAAAAACATCTGAAAGTAGAACATTTGATACTTATACATTATTCTGATAGTGATGAAAGTCGCCAACATGAACAAATATGTATATAAAGACCAAATTAAATACATTTACAATGTTTTAAAAAAGAAAAAAATAGTTTTTTAAATGGACAGAATTGCACAATTATATATAACTGTTACTTTTTTTTTGGTTTGGTTACCACTTGTAATAAATGTAAATTGTTAACTTGTTGGAAAATCATTTCTAGCAAAAATGTAAATGCGTTTTTGTTTTACTTTCACTAAATAATGCTATAGGTGGCCATTTTTCAAAATAAAAAATCTTTATAAGTTTAGATGGTGGAAGACAATTTCTCACAAATAATATAAATGTGTGTTTTACATTCAAATATCAGCCTTTCAAGCTAATTGTGCATACGCTTTTACGAGTGTTAATAATAATAAATGAATATTTTCTCTCCAATACAAGATATAGTATTTATGCAGGAATAAAATGAATCCACTTATTCCTATGACTCAAATGCTTATATATGAGCAAATCTGAAGTACTGGCAAACAAAGCGTCAAGATCGAACAGTCACTTTAAATTACTATATACGATGTCTGATTATTATTAACACTTGTAAAAGCGTATGCACAATTAGCTTGAAAGGCTACGCTATATAAAATAAATGCTTATAAATGTGTGTTTGTAGATGTTTGTATCATTCCAGTAAATAAAATCATAGATAATCATTTTTCCAAATAAATTTTTAATTGATTGATGAAGTTTGTCAGAAATTCCTATGTAGATGTTATTTTCTGAGATCACAGGATTAGAAAATTATTACCAGACTAATAATATGTATGTGAAAATGCCACCACTGAACTAAAATACAGGCAATCCTTGACTTTCGTACCTAATTGGTTCCTGAAACGTGTAAGAAAGTTGAAATATAGGAAAGTAGAGCAATATTAAAAAAAAACATCAAAAAGTATTTTTAAAATATTTATTTTTTAAATAGGTGTATTAGCATATACATAAATAACACTTTATTGATTAGTATCTGGTGTTTTCTTTATATTTTATCAAGAGATAGTTGAATAGTCCAGACACCAAGGTTGATTACAATTCCTGACAATAAAATTTATTATATATATCACATTAATGCAATAATTATATATATATTAAAAAATTACCACTTACTATCAGATTTTTTAAAAATGTGTAATCATGTTCAATAATTAATTTATTAATAGAAAATAAATAAGTAAATTGACATTTAATTGCTTATGGCTATTTTGTCTTTCAATTATGGATAAGAAAATATAAAACCCTTTTTTTTAATAAACATTAAAACTTAACTCCCTTCCCTCTACCTTTTCTCATTTTATATAAATTTAAAAATATTTTTCCTTACAACTTTTTATTATATATATAGGAAAATGATTAAAAGATAGGGAGGAGTTAAAAAAAAAATGATAGGGAGGAGTTTAAATTTTAATGTTTAAAAAAAGGGGTTTTGTTCCTAGCAATAATTGAAAGCAATTAAATGCCAATTTATTTATTTTTTAATTGACAAATTAATTATTAGACAGGATTATTATGTTTTTTTAAAAATCTGATAAGTGGAATTTTTTAATATATATATAATTATTGCATTAATGTGATATATATATAATGAGTTTTATTGACAGAATTATCTGTAATCAATCTAGATGCCCAGGCTAATCCACAAGTATCTCTTCTTTTTCTTTTCTTAATAAAAAGTTCTATAACATGTTTTGTCTTTTTCTATTGCCCTAGTAATAACTGAAGCACAGGCTTGTTAGAATGTATGAAAGTCGAAGACCACCTGTATTAATGATTTTTTAACTAATTGTAAAGATAAAAAATAATAAAATGTTTTTAATATGATTGCTAGTTTTATCTTTATTAATTGAGGGGGGGGGGAGCTGCTGTCAAGCATTGGTGGTCGAGAGGTCAGTGACAGCTGCTTTACAAGTAGTTGTCCTGGGTTAGCGGGTTTGCTTTCCATCTGATGCTATGACACATGAGAAAAAAAAGCTGCCTCATAATTATCCAATTCAATTATCATTTAAAAAGATTGCCATTTAAAATTAAAAACATTACCAAATGTACAAATATTTAAACAAGTAAACTTATTTTTACACAACATTATTGCATAAGGAATGATGCACATCCCTATGGAAGTAAATAACTTAGGTTTGAATCTATTTAAAAGTTACAAATATTTTCACATAGATGAGATTTCTGCACATGTTTAAATTTGGGAAAGGGGGGAGTATTCAGGCTGTCTATCCAATTCATCATCATCATCATCATCAATATCAACTATTATCAATCCACTGCAGGATGAACATCTCTCCAAGTTTAATCCATCTTCTCCGATCTTTAGCTTCTCTTCTCCACATCACCCCTGTGCATTTTCTTATTTCATCCATCCATCTCACATGTGGTCTCTTTCTAGGTCTTTTACAATCTCTTGGAATCGAGTTTGAAATTTCAATTGTCCATCTATTACCATCTCTTTTAGCAATATGTCCAGCCCAACTCCACTTCAATGAGATCAGTAACACCTGTTTGTTCTCTTACCGATACATTGCGTTTTCAATCTCTTCTTGTCACTCCCAACATACATCTCTCCATACTTCTTTGAGTCGTCTGAAGTCTCTGCATTGCTCTTCTATTAAGTGCCCAAGTCTCAGATCCATAAGTAAGAACTGGTAAAACACATTTGTTAAAAACCTTCCTTTTCAAACACATAGGCATATTTCCTTTTAGTATCAAGTTATTTCTACCAAAAGCACTCCAACCAAGTTTAATTCTATGATTAATTTCTTCCATTATGTTTCCATCTGTATTAATAATCTGACCAAGGTATTTGTAACTGTTAACTTCTTCTAATTCATCATAATCAATCTTTATTTTCATATTTTGAGCAAATCGATTAAACATTACTTTAGTCTTTTAACATTTATCTTTAGTCCCACTTTCCTACTTTCATCTGATAATTCCTGCAACATATCCTGTAGCTCTGAAGCATTATTTGCAAAAACAACTACATCACCTGCAAAATCTAAATGACTTAAATAATCTTCATTTACTTTCACTCCTTTAGTTTCCCATTTTAATCCACAAAATATATCTTGCAGCACTGCTGTAAAAAGTTTTAGAGATATGGAGTCACCTTGTCTTACACCTTTCTCAATGTTGACTTTCCCAGTATCATTATGTAATCTAATTGTTGCTGTTGCATTTTTATAAATATTCTTCAAAATATGACAATATCCTGCAATGCTTTAATCATTGAAGAAATGTTTATAGAATCAAATGCCTTTTCATAATCTACAAATCCAAAACATAATGACAACTCATATTCATTTGTCCTTTCTATAACTTCACTCAACACCTGGATATGATCTACTGTACTAAAACCACTTTTAAATCCAGCTTGTTCTCTTGGTTGGTGGAAATCCAATGTTCTGTGCAGACGAGTTGTAATTATCTTGGTAAAATTTTTATATAAAACTGATAAAAGGCTGATAGGTCTATAATTTGTAATATTTTCTTTATCACCTTTTTAAAATATTAATATTATTACTGCATTCTTCCAATCATCTGGTACATCTTTATCATTTAGACATTTGGTATATAACTTTGCTAAAAAAATTTATATTTCTTCACCTACTTCTTTTAATATATCAATTATAATTCCATCATTACCCAGAGCCTTTCCTTTCTTCATACATTCAATTGCATGTCTCACTTCTTCATTTAAAATTTTGGGCAATTTGAAAGATGTAATAGATATAGGAGGTACTTGTTCTTTATTACTATATAATTCTTGATAAAAATCTTCTACCAATTTCATGATGTCATCTCTCTTTTTAGTAACAATTCCATCTTTTTTTCTTATTGCAGATATAAATTTCCTACCAATACCAAAATGTTGTTTTACATTCGTAAGACTTTTATTTTCTTCAACAGCTTTCCTTGCTAGTTCCCAGTTATACTTTCTTATATCATTTTCAACTCTTTTCCGCGCCATTTTACAAAATTTGAGATATTCAATTCTTTTTAATGCTTCATTTTTGTATATCTTCATATTCCTTCTTTTCTTCATAAATTCTCTAGTCTCAGTAGAAATTTTATTGGTCAATTGCTGCTTTTTTCTACCAGCTATCTTTGTTGCAGTTTTTAAAAGTGTATCAGTTATTTTCCTATTAATTTCATTCAAATCTGAATCATGTTCAAAATCTACTAATACTTGAAACCGATTTGTAAGTTCTAATTTAAATTCATTAGAATGTTTCTGAAGATTAGGAATATCAACTGTAAATATTGTTTTTCTTACTAATTTTTGTCTTTCTAGTTTTGCATTAACATGTATCTTACATCTTACTAATCGATGATCACTTCCTGTGTTAAATTTATTAAGAACATTACAATCTTGAAATATGTATTTCCTGTTAGTCAAAATATAATCCAATTCTGCTGTAGCTTGTCCATTTCCTTTTATCATTTTTCTCAAAAAAAGAATTCATAATATAAAGTTTTTCTTTTTCTGCAAACCCCACAAGTCTATGTCCTCTCTCATTTCTATTACCATAACCAAAATTACCTACAGCACTTTCATTTTTCATTTTTTTACCAATTCTAGCATTAAATTCTCCCATAACAATTTTAAAATGTTATTTACTCGGATCAAAAGCCTTTTGTACATCCATACAAAAATCTTCTACTACTTCATCACTATGAGAACTTGTTGGGGCATAAACCTGAATTATCTGCATTTGGTATCTCCTATTAAGTTGTAAAACTAATCTTGCCACTCTGTCCGATACACCATCAATCTCCACAATATTGTTCTTCCACTTTTTATTTATAATGAATCCTACTCCACTTGTATTTCCAATATTTGTGCCTTTATAATAGAGTATATGTCCACTTTTTAAATCAATTGTCTCTTCACCTTTTCTTCTAACTTCACAAAGTCCAATAATGTCCCATTTAATATAAGAGAGTTCTTATTCTAATTCTTGCAATCTTCCTTCACTTGAAAGTGATCTGCAGTTGTAAGTACCTAAATAAAAAGTTGTCATCAAATGGCAGACTGGGTCCGCAATCAGGAGATTCTTAGCACCCTCCGCCTTCAGCCACCAACCGCTGCCTTGGTTGGTGAATTTACAGCCTCCTGGGAATAAGGGCCATGCTTTATTTTTGTCTGTCATAATTGTATATATGTATTGGAAAAATATTTATCATTTACACAAAAATTCATTATTTATTAATAAATCAGTATCTGGGTAGTCTTAATTGTAAGTAGTCTATGTTTAGTATTGAATAATTAAACAATATTTGCATGTAACAATCTTCCAAAGACAGATTTATCTTTTTTAATAAACTTTCAAATAATGCTCTCCCTCATATCAATGGTATTTGCAAATTCATTAAAAATAATTCTAGAAAGTCTAACTTATAAATTGTTCTTACAATATACACATTGGAAGATTATTACTTCTAAATGTTATTACACAATCTCAATTCTACATTGTTTATTTATGGGATTGGTAAAATTAATAGAATCAATAAGCCAGTAGTTATTTCATACTGTGAGCTGACTTCACTCAGACATTGCAAAGATCAATGCTTACATAAAGTTGCATGCCTTGAAAAATCAATGATGATTTACTGATCATATAAAAATTTGAAAATTAGATAACAATGATGCACTTTTTGTCTGTCTGGTGGATTAATTTTAATAGAAGAGAGAATGTTCTTTGCAAATTTATTAAAAGTGACTCTAGAAAATCTAACTTGTAAATTATTCTTATAGTATGCACTTTGGGATATTATTATTTTTAAGTATTATTACATATTTTCAGCATTAATATATTTAACACCCATTGTTTATTTAGGGTGGAGATGGGCAACCTCTCACCCATGTTTCAACTTCACCTCTCAAAAGTTCATAAAGCAGTCCAACTATATGTTTAAAATATGTAAAGTAAAATAGCTTTTGATAGAATGTGCTTATTGGTTTTTATTAAATAATGTATCATAAAAATATTTTGCATAATTTCTATGGATGAAACTTCTATTCACCATGATATTATTGTACTAATAAATAATGTAATGACAATAATAATAATTATTTTTTTTGCTGTGATTAATAAATAATGAAATAATAAATGTTGAAATGAATATTATATCATTATTATGTTTCTTTTACTTTAGATCCTTAAAAATTATGGTCTTTATTTACATCAGATATGTTTGAGCTGATTGGCCACTGAAAATAATTACCCCAGATTTGGAGTTGTGTGTGTTAAAATTAATAAAGCAGCTATTATTAATGGTGAGAAAAGTATTAAACTTTCATGAGCCCAAACTAAGCAAGATTCATCTGATAATATTCATTTGTTTTTCTTGTTATCCATGTATTCTTAAAATAGGCAAAACTCTCTATTGTATTGCCACTAAGTGCAAACCAGAGTAATCAATGGATGCCAGAAGGTGTGTACATAAAATCCCCATCTAGTGCCTACTCATCCAATATCCCCAGACTAGTTTCTGGCTTGTGGACTTCGTCAGTGAGGAGCTTTGGATCTGAGAGCACTGAACCTAGATCTTAGGATCTAACAGTTATAACAGTTATGAGCAAGCATAATAAATGGTGATCATGTGATGTTTATTCTTAAATTTTTTTACCAACACCACAATTCAATATTTCTCTTATTATTTTTTTCCATTGCTCAACTTTATATTATAGATACAAGAAATACCAAAGCTTGAACAACTCATGTCACTCTATTTAAATACATTAATACTTATTGTCATTGATTTACCAATAATTATGGCTCATTGGTACTTCTTCCTTAAGTTTACTAAGATAAAATTATATAATCAAAACAAGTAAAACCAAGCATCTAAGAGAAGATTTGATTATATTTCTAAAATTATACAAGCAATCTTATTTCAAAGTTATTGAAATATTTTTTTAAAAACATGAAGTTAGACCACTTGGATCATCGTAAAGATGCTTTTATTGTTTCTGTTGATGCATTCAAAATGATTAAAAAGACTATAATAATTATCATGAAATCAACAACAGCAAAGTATTTTCAAAAATTTTATTGAGTGTTCAGAATAAAATAACTGTTTACCAAAGATGCAATGTGGATTTGGAGGATTAAAAAAACCCAATTGACAATAATTTTGATTGCCAAACAAATACAAAAAGTGACCTTTGTAAAGACATGATTTTATACTGCCAAAACATTTGTTCACTTAATCAAAAACTTTTAAAAGTTATGCTTGAAATTAATTGTTTCACTGACATTTTTTTTATATTACAAAAATTCTATACAATGATAAGATATGAAAATATATTAATAATTTTTTTATTAATAATTTTTATTATTATTATACTTCCATTAAGTGGTTTGTATCAAGAAGTGAGGGCAGTAAGTTTGAGACTTATCAGTGATTGTGTAGTATTTGGTTATCTATACTGAACAATAATAAAGATATGTGTAAGAGTTTGTGTTCTGGGTCAACTGATGAGTGCTAGTTCAGCATGAAATGCGCATCTTGGGGATCATACATCCTTTTCACATTTGTTTAGTTATATATTTACGATTACACTCCCACAGAAAATGTTAAAAGTGGATAAAAATCAGATCCTACCTTATATGAGAATGGTGTAGTAGAAATCGCACTACAGAAACATTACTAGTATTACTGATAAAAAAATTAGAAATATTGATAATAAAAATTGGTGTTAAAAAAGGAATGCATCTTCAAAATAGTTTGTAAATTGTTTTATGAAGAAAATATCAAAATGTAATTTGGATTTAATAATGAAATTGTTTACTTGAAACAAGAGCAAAAATGAACATTTTAATTTTTTTGGCTTTTAGATTACTATATGCTGATAGTTGATTTTTTTAAAACTCAAAATATGGTTTAGAGAATACTCAACATTTGAATACAATGTATAATAACTTTGTATGAATAATTGTTTTTTTAAATATTCAATGGTTGAAAAAAATATCTTTAGGTTTATTTAACTAGTAAGTTATCACTTCAAGAGAGTGAATTTATTTAAATTTATTGGTAACTCTTTAAATAGGTGGAAAATTTTGATATTAATTTACAATCCAGACTCCAATTTGTATTCTATACAACAAGTTAAAAGCTGTGATATTTCCTCATAGTGATATAAATACATTTTGCAAAGTAATTATATATAGGGCCGATACTTTGTGAAATATATAAGTATAATAGGAATCTCCTAAGATTAAAGCATCTGAATAAGAATGTTCTGAAAATATGATAAGAAAATCATAAGACTAATCATTAAGTTCTACATCTTATAGCATGTGGTAATATTAAATATATTACTGTATAGTGACATCTTCATTAGAAGAAGCATGTAAAGGTAATAAATAGTAATATTAAAATTTTTTTTGTGATAAACATGAGCACAAGTTTCATGGGAGATGCTGACCCCATTTAGATTATAAATGGTACTTGCGAGTTTTCAAGTAAACCAAGATGGTGCTCCATATAGTTTGATAAAAGTACAGTTTCAAGGGCCTGTAATTTATCAAAGATGTGTTAGCCATTAAATTCTAAAAAAATTAATAAATCAATTGTTAATTTAAAAAAGAGAAATAAATTCTGATAAATTTCATTAAGAAACTTTATTTAATTTTTTTTTTAAAACTTATAACATGAGAAGAGACTAGATGTTAACATTGTCATACTTTGGTTCAATTCAGCATGTTTCCTTTTGTCAGTAGTTTTTTTGGTAAACTGTCATAATGACAAAAATTTGGGGCTTCCTGTCACAGAATGTAATGCAGTAGATGATTTTCAAACATATGGGAGTATGATTGCAGACTGCCAATATGAATAAAGGGTAAATATTGTATTTTGGATTTTTTTTTTTGAATTAACTTATTAACAGAAAAATAAAAAAAGTTTGTAAATACAATATTTACACTTTATTCATGACAGTACCATGCAATCATATCATGACTATTTATGCACATTTTTCAGAAATGCAGAATCATGTACTTTTGAAAATAGTCCATCACATCATGTTCTGTGGCAGGAAGTTTCCAAATTTTTATCATTATGACAATTTACCAAAAAAACTGCTGACAAAAAGAAACACGCTGAACTGAACCAAATTATATCAATGATAAAAGCCAATGTAAGAGCGTCTTATCATTTCCCATGTTACAATATAGGTAAAAAAAAATGAAATAAAACTTCTTAATTAAATGTATCTGGAATTTATTCCTTTTTTAAAAAAGATTTAACAATCAATTTATTAATTTTGTTTTAATTTGACAACTAATATATCTTTGGTAGATTATAGGCCCTTGAAGCTGTATATTTATCAAATATATGGGCTGCCATCTTGGTTTACAAAAAAAATCATAATAATGCAGAAAAGAGTAAATTTGCCTTACTAAAATCAGATAAAATCATGGCTTCAAAACAAACTTAAATTAGTGTTGAACATTCAACTTTCTTTTCTGCAATAATTTTGTGCAATAGAGAACAATAGTCAAATGGCTATGAAAATGGCAGGATCCGTTGTTCCTGTTAATTCACAATGCCACAGGACACACACACGCATTCCAGCACTGCTTACACTTGACTATTCTTTGATAAAAAATATTGGCAAAAACAATCTGAGCGCTAAATTATCTTTCTTAAAAATCTCCACGTGTTTATGAATACGTTTTTTGGAGGTAAATAAATAAGAAATTGTATAAATAAATGTGTGTTATTAATTATTTAGGATTTGGTCTGCAAAATTTTTTTTGAGTAGTTCTCCGTTATTTGGTATAAGATGACTGGAAATTCGTCAATAAATAAATAATGAGGTATGTGCGCGTGTGTATCAATATATGTTACCGAAACACTTATATAAACTAAATTAGCAAGATAAAATTAAGAAATAAACATATGTGGCGAAAGAGGCAATAAAATAAAGAAAACATCTCATTTTGGTCTGTATACTATTTGGAGTTTAAACGTCATTATCCATCCGAGCTACCGAACTTTTTGAAAAATTCATAGGATTTCAAGTTATTTTGATATTGTGTTATTTTATTGTTTGCTTCCTAGTTTTATTACATTTTATAATATATAATTTGAAAATCTTTTTTTTTTTTTTCGCATTGGCTTGTCAATTTAACAATAACATAATTGACTAAACATTTTTTTTTTTCTATTTCAATTTTGCTATAATTGTATAGACTAGTTAACTTAAGCGACACATCATTTGTTACTGGAAGTGAATGAACCTATAATTCTAAAGACGTAGTCTTCAAAAAAGATAAAGCTCATTCGATTACAATTTTATCTTACACGTTATTAATGAGGATTAAAAGTTTATATTGTGTATATATATAAAAGTTATGTAACTTTAATACATTGATAAGTGAGTATAATGAAAGATGTGATTAATGAAATGGAAACTCCGGAATTAGTCAATTGTTGAAAATATTAATATTTTTTATTGAAAACTATTTAGTTATTGTTTCCTTCTTATTCAATCAATTATAATAAAGAATAAAAGTAACAATTTAGTTTAGTTTTAGTTTTAAACTAACGTTATTAGACTTATTATATACATTGCAGATTATTTACAAGTCTTATTGAAACAAAAGAGATTTCAAGTAGAAAAGTATATAATTGAGCAATAACCAATATTAATTAGTATATTCAATAGCCAAGTCACTGGATTGTTGTTGATGAGATCAGATTCTATGTAATTTTCAAAAATATCAGCTGGTGCATGGGTTTGATCTTGGGTCTTAACGTTATTTAATTTTTTTTAGAAAGAGTGATTTAGTATTGTGAGATGTGGGATTAAAGTTTAGATTAAGATCTTTTATTCACATTGAAATGAATAAGTTATTTTATTTTAGTTTTAATATTTGTGTGCTGATATGTATTTTAAAAAACAAGGGAGATATAAGATTTAAATTTAGTAAAATTATATAAAAAGTTTAATTATTTAAGTTATATTTTTATTATTGTTTGTTAATATTAAAGTTATTTTTGGACGCAGTTGAGCAAGGTGTTGAAAAACAAATGTTCAAGGTGTTTGCGCAGATATGCAAAATGGACAACGGTAGATTTTACTATCACATGGTTTCTAGGAAACAACTATAGTAATTTCAGATATCATTAATTTTACAGTAAGGGGGAGAGGTATTTACTCTTAAACAAAAAAAAAAAAGGAAACTTGATAAGAAACTTTTAATCTAACTAGATCATTTTTTTTTAATACAGTTTTTTTAAAAAATGGCGTGACTTATAATGGTCACAACTTTTCGCCCTCTATTTTTAAAAAATTGAACTATATTTTGTTTACATTCTACCTGCAGGAATTTGCATTTATTTTATTTTATTCATTCTATGTAATTGTAAAGTATATCTAACTATAAATGTATTTTTTATATGAAGGTTAATAAAAAAAACTTACATTTTTATGTGCAATTTTGAACTATTAAATATTAACGTTCACATATAGCAAAACTTAACAAGTGTCACAAAAGAAGTCGATGCTGTCAAAATTATGAACTACTTTTGCCATGTGTAATTTTTGCAGTGTCAAGAATGGCAGAGAGAATTTCCATCACTTCTTTAGTTCCACAAAATAAAATTTTAGATGTTGCGGCTGTTCTGGCAGAAAGTTGGAATACACATCACTTGCTGGAACAATTTCAAACTCCGGAATTGACCATGACATGTCTGGCCAGGAGGTGCTTATTGAAGCACAGAATGCCATATCTGCAATGCAGTATTCAGTGTTCACTGGTGTTAGATGACAATGCAGAATATGCTGCCAATATACATCCATAAGAAGTGGATCATATTTTTATGAAGCCATCTATCTTTGAACACCATTGTTCATATAATGTTTTGTTGGGCAAACAATTTGCCAATGCACTTTATTGTTCATGAAACTGATGTTAGCAAATGAATGGTCATAGACTGGTGTCAGTTTTGCCATATTTCGACAGAAATCCAGCACTTGTCAGCAGATTTGATGGATAATGGTGAAACACAGATAGTGGATATTGATGAGTCATATTTCTTTCACCAAAAATGCCATAGGTGGGCAATGAGAGAAGGCCATTGGGTGTTCAGTAGGATAGAGAGAGAGAGGGTCAAGAAAGTGTTTTTAACAGAAATTGAAGATGGAACTGCTCATACAGCAACACATTTTACTTGATACACAAATAATCACTGATGGCTGGTGTGCATATAGCAATATAAGCTGTCTAAATAATGGTATATACCTTCACTCTGTCATCATCCACCAAGACAACTTTATTGACCCGGATGATGAACTTATCCACACTAATAATGTGGAAAATATGTAGATGAAAGCAAATCGTAAGCTAAAATACAAATTTGGTACCAGCAGAGCTTTGTTTTCATCCTAGCTGCAGAAATTTTCATTTAGGAGTATACATGAAGATGCCACCATTTTCAGGAATTTCCTTGTGTGCATAGCTCAAAATTACACATAAAAATGTAAGTTTTTAAAAAAATGTTTTTATTAACCCTCATGTAAAAAATACATTTATAGTTAGATATACTTTACAATTACATAGTATGAGTAAAATATAGTTCAATTTTTTAAAAGTAGAGGGTCAAAAGTTGTGACCATTATAAGTCAGTTTTACCAAAATGGCAATAGTAATTAAAGTTATTAGCCATGGTAGTCAGCCTAGTTAAAGATAGTCCAACAGGCCTTGTGAAGCCTCCATTTTAGTTGCCTAGATTATTGCCATGTTTTCATGGATAATGTTAAAATAAAACAAAAGCCTAAAATTAAATAAAAGCCTATCTAACAAAAAGGAAATTTATTATTTTTAAACCTAAGCAGTGAAGAAGTTACATTTTAAAGATATCTGGAGGCAGAATGTTACTGCATGGACCAATTAATAGTTTATTAACATTTCTAAGAATTAAATTTTTAGATCCACCTGTAATCATCTAAAGAACAATAGACTTTTTACTTAGAACTTTTAAAATTTAACACAAATTAACTTTCTTTTGGTAATCTTTGCTTTCCTAGTTTGTTAACAATTATCACCTGGAAAACCCACTGAAAATCAGATTAAAAATTAACTTTGAATTTAGGATTTTAGATTAAAAAAAAAAGGAATAAAGTCATTATTTCCATTAATAATTTCATTACAAATTGTTGCTATGTATTTGTTTTTCTCTCTTAGATCTCCCAAAGAAATTTTCTTTTAAAACAATAAATGTAATATTGAAAAATATTTTTTTTGCTTGTTTGCATCCTATATAAAAATTTTGGGATGAATGATTATACTTATTAGAGGTTATATAATGATTATTAAAATTTATTATCATTATAAACTTTAAATTTTATAAATACATTGTTCCAGGATAAAATGAATTGTGTTGATATATAGAGAGTCATTAAGTATACAAGTACTAGAAGGCATTGGTAAACTTATTTTGTTATCCAAATGATTTGAATAGTGGACTTCATACACTTGCCATTGTCATACATGATAATATATATATATATTGTAACGTTTATTTATATACGTTGCAAATATATTGGCATTTGGTAAAAGCTAAAAAAATATAAGTAAATTTAGATTTTTTTTTTGACTAATTTTTTTTCAAAAAAATAACGTGCAATGAAAGTTAAAATTGTCATTCTTATTTTTTTTTTTATCTAATTGGAAATAAAAATTGGAAAGAATAAATGACATGCAGATTACTAATCCAGATAAATTAAAAGAATTCCAAAAGTATAAGCTAAAAGAAAAATATTTTAGCTAATTAAAGATGGAAGAATAATGCTAAAAAAAATTAAGACTTTGTAATTTAAATTTAAGAGAGAGTGTACAAGATTATTATCTTATATGCAGATAAAAAGACAAAAAAGTGTGCAGAAGTTTCATAAACTGGATCGCGATATAAAAAGGAGAGGACAACTTCAATCTGGGTCTTCTCTTTAATTTCTAGTTACGTCTCTGAAAGTTGGAGGTTTCCGCGAGCATAACCCGTGGCAAGAAATATACTTCTACACAGATATGCCCCTTGCTGTACCAAGCTGTCATGCAAGCATGGAAATGGGACTTGTGAAGACCGCTTTTTGCAATAAAAGGGTCACTACAACCGTGCCTTTTCTCCAGCTATAGAATGGAACAATAATGGAAGACGCCGGCAGGAGAGACCAATGGAAATTCTCATGATCTGGGATCCCATAAACCTACATAAACTTACCGGTAAGTTAAGAATAAATTTTCCTGATAGTGATTTAAAAGTTTGCAAACAATTATTTATCTAAGCTTAGACTACCATCCTGATATAAACTTTTCTTTTCGTATTCAAGGGACTTTCTAATAAAGAATTTTATACAAGATCTTGGGACGTTATTAAATTGCTTTAATTGCTTAATCTGTTTTTGTTAATCGATTCATTATCTGGATTAATGTGTGTGTACTTTCCTGTTTAGTTAATTCGTAATTTAACTTATAAATATTTTTAGTTTGTTAGAATAAAAAAGATTTTACTTTTATCAACCTTCTCATTGTGCGTTATTAATAATAGTTATTATTTTTTTTAGTATTAAATTTATTATTAGTTTAATAAGATTTAAAATGGAATTTACCTTGCCAATATGTTTAAACAAGCCCAGGAATAATAATCAAAAAGGAGAAAATAATTCTCATTACGGTTTGATGCAATACCGATTAGTTTAAAACCATTTTTTTCTTTTTAATTTGCGAGATGTTATGTGACGGTTTCAGCGAGTTCTTGTAGAACTCTGGCGCCTATCAAATAAATTAAAAGCTGATCTCATCGATAGCATAATTCTCAGCAATTACTAGGCTGAGTTGATCAGGAAATATAGTTGTGTTTTTAGGATAGAAATACAACTTTCTTCTTTTTTGACATAGCTTGATCAGCTCACACGCAGTTTATATTAGCGTGTAGAGGCCTAGAAAAATGGAAAACGTTATAATATATATATGATCACTAGATGGAGCTTTACCAATAGCTCCTAACAAGCTTTGTTTACATAAAGCCGAGAGAGAATTAGAATTCAATATCTCTTTCGTGGTTTCCACCTTTAGACCATGGTTTCGAGCTAGTTGGCTCATGTCAGTAAAGGATTGGAAGACTAGAAATTAGATCTAGTTTCTAGTCTTCCAACCCTTTACGGACGTGAGCCAACTAGCTTGAAACCATGGTCTAAAGGTGGAGACAATGAAAAAGATATTGAATTCTAATTCTCTCTCTGTGCTTATGTAAACAGAGCTTGTTAGGAGCTATTGGTAAAACTCCATCTAGTGATCATAAAATGCAAGCTAGAAGCAAGTTCCAAAATTTGTAACTTGTTTTGTTTATCATATATATATATATATTATAATGGTCGGATGGAGAAATGGAGTCTTACCATATTTGCCATACAGGGCGCTACCAGGCATTTGAACCTGGAAAATTTATATAGTAGACAGATATGTAAGTTAAGAAAAAAAAATTTTATATATATTTTATTCTGACCATCAGCCCAATGCCACTAGCTCAGTGAGATGCAGAGATTTACAAAATATAAATTCTTAAATTATTTTTTTCAATATTAACAAAAATAAAAGAAGCCACTGCCAGTAATAACACACACAAACATTTATTAAACATATATAAATTTAAAATTATTTCAGTATGTTTACTTTAATTTTTTTATTTATAAAACATTAAAACTTTACCTTAGATTTTAATTCACAATTTAACTGTTTTTATTTTATTTTGAAAGCTCGCACAGATGAATTTAATATTTTATTAAAGTGTCAAGTATGAATAGACTACATAAATTTCATTTGAAAAGAAAATATTCTATCCCTGATTTAACCTTAGGCCAAAAGTTCGCAGTCAAACTAACGTCAATCCATCTGAAATATCGATGTATTCAATGTAGCATGAATACGACAGCACAATTACCATACTGTCGGGAATGTACATCTGAACAGCATGGTTAAAGAAGACATTGACTCTCATCCAGAACAGGAATACTATATCTGTCTGACAAGAAGAGCAATAAAAAAAACTCCATAGGAAGGGACTGCATTTTCCGTCTTACTATCCCATTCCATAGGCTAAAAAGGGATGATCCAAGGAGCAGGGAATACCATCTGTCTCCATTGGTCAATAAGAAAGGGCCCGAGTGCGGCATATAGGGTGATCCTGCACTAGCAGACCTCATACTATATTTACTAATTATGCTGATATATCCAATCCATTGACCCAATCCAACCATGAAACAAATAACCTAAGATTTACCCTCCCTTAAACTAACATAACTTTATGAAAATATGCAGCCATTCACATCCGACTTAAGTTTAACATTTTTTTTTAAAGTTGTTTAACAAAAAAAAAATTATAACAAAAACTTAAAAGAATGGAAAATAAATTAATGGAAATGATTTAACAAACAAATAATACATTCAATAAAATAATAATGATTTAGTTTGGTCAGATAGGAAATATTATTGCTATAATTTAAATACTGGGAAAGTTTTATATTTAATGTTCATGAATTTTCTAAAATTCTTACGGTTTTAAAAGGTTCATTTCCTGAGGGACTTCTTTTATTGGCTATTAGTTTCTATTGTTTTTTTCTCTCCTATCTGACCTTTACTTCTACATTTTGGAATGCCCAAGGGCTAGTTTACTTTTACTAATTAAAATAATCATTTCCATTTTATACAATAGAATTAATTAAATTATTGTACATTGTTTTTATCTTTAAATCTTTCAAGTCTTTTTCTTAATATTTAGTTTTAAGACTTTTCCTTTTTTTAAATAAAGTTTTCTTTTAATAATTTTTTTTTCATCTGTGCGATTTTATATATTAGAGTTTAGATGATTTTTAAATTTCAATTTTTAATTCTTAAAAAAAGAAGTGTTTATTTGCGAACTTGTATTTTTCATGACTAATTTTTAGAGAAAAAAATTAATGTAACAGTGTATGTGCCAATTACATATCAGTAAACTTGCTTAAAAAAAAATAAACAAAAAAAATATTTTACTTAGGATTAGTAATTATGGTACGCGATTGCCGCAAATTTACAAAGACATTCGGTTAGTAATTTTACAAAAAAAACTATATACAAAAAAAAATGTTGACTATCGTTTTCCCATAAACCATCTACGTTTACGCCTTCTCCCCCCAAGAATTCTATTTTCCCTATATTTCATTTTTAGACACATAGCATGACAAGCAAATTATTTATTTAGGAAAGTTGCATTGAAGTGAATACATTTTAAAAGATAATGGGTTTATACGTGTATATTTGCAGCACAATTAAATATACCATCAACTTATTTATGACTGATTTAAATGCTTAAATAGGGTTACACTGAAGTAAAATCCCAAAAAGTACTCATCGTAAGGACCACATTTACAATCATAAACTTATGTGGCTGTGCGCGCCTATACACATTAAAAAAAACAAAACATATTAATTGCAACCTTTTGACTTTTTTAAAAATAAAATTCCAGTTTTAAAATTATTAATACTTTCTTGTGTTTAAAATATGTGCTATTACTGACTGGCAGTGCTTTCATAATATTTAACGTATACGGTAGATAAAAATATTTCATTAAAAAAAATTTACTCAGGGTACTAGTGGTTTATTAAATATCGGCTCATGTTGGGTGGGCAATTATAACGGTCAGATGGAGAAGTGGAGTCTTACCATATTTGCTATACAGGTTACCACTAGGCATTTGAACCTGGAAAATTTATATAGTAGGCAGATACGTAAGTTAAGAAAAAAAAGTTTTATATATATTTTATTCTGACTGTCAGCCCAATGCCACTAGTTCAGTGAGACACATAGATTTACAAAATATAAATTCTTAAAATATTTTTTTCAATATTAACAAAAATAAAAGAAGCCACTGCCAGTAATAACACACACAAACATTTATTAAACATATATAAATTTAAAATTATTTTAGTATGTTTACTTTAATTTTTTTTTTTATAAAACATTAAAACTTTACCTTAGATTTTAATTCACAATTTAATTGTTTTTATTTTATTTTGAAAGTTCACACAGATGAATTTAATATTTTATTAAAGGGTCGAGTATGAATAGACTACATAAATTGCATTTGAAAAGAAAATATTCTATCCCTGATTTAACCTTAGGCCAAAAGTTCGCAGTCAAACTAACACCAATCCATCTGATACATCGATGTATACAATGTAGCATGAATACAACAGCACAATTACCATACTGTCAGGATCGTACATCTGAACAGCATGGTTAAAGAAGACATTGACTCTCATCCAGAACAGGAATACTACATCTGTCTGATGAGAAGAAGAATAAAAAAAAACTCCATAGGAAGGGACTGTGTTTTCCATCTTACTATTCCATTCCATAGGCTAAAAAGGGATGATCCAAGGAGCAGGGAACACTGTCTGTCTCCGTTGGTCAATAAGAAAGACTTATTTAGCCCGAGTGTGGCATATAGGGTGATCCTGCACATAACGGACCTCATACTACATTTACTAATTACACCGATCTATCCAATCCAGTGACCCGATCCAACCACGAAACAAATAACCTAAGATTTACTCTCCCTTAAACTAACATAACTTTACGAAAATATGCAGCCATTCACGTCCGACTTAAGTTTAACATTTTTTTTAAAGTTGTTTAACAAAAAAAAAATTATAACAAAAACTTAAAAGAATGGAAAATAAATTAATGGAAATGATTTAACAAACAAATAATACATTCAATAAAATAATATATGATTTAGTTTTAAAAGGTTCATTTCCTGAGGGTCTTCTTTTATTGGCTATTAGTTTCTATTGTTTTTTCTCTCTTATCTGACTTTTACTTCTACATTTTGGAATGCCCAAGGGCTAGTTTACTTTTACTAATTAAAATAATCATTTCCATTTTATACAATAGAATTAATTAAATTATTGTACATTGTTTTTTATCTTTAAATCTTTCAAGTCTTTTTCTTAATATTTAGTTTTAAAACTTTTCCTTTTTTTTAAATGAAGTTTTTTTTTAATAATTTTTTTTCATCTGTGCGATTTTATATATTAGAGTTTAGATAATTTTTAAATTTCAATTTTTAATTCTTAAAAATGTTTTTATTTGCAAACTTTTATTTTTCTTGACTAATTTTTAGAAAAAAAATTAATGTAACGGTGTATGTGCCCGTTACAATATATATATAATTTGTATAAGAGATGATGAATCCTCTTATGACAGACTTGCTTTATTTGAAATTGTGAATTCCTCTCGTTGTGTAGCTATTTTGCTTTTTATGTAAGAGATGATAAAATTGCTCTTATTATATGTTAAATAAGAATGTACATGAATATATGTAGTAAGATATTTAATTTATTTTTGCCACTTATTAAATACACCCTTCTTGTGATCCTAAGAAGTTTGTTTACAAGCTTCCTATATTATATTTTGTATCAGTAGATAAGTTTGATGTATTATTAAAAGGAACTTTTACCTGCAAAATATGTTTAGAAACTATATTCTAAATTAGTTATTTATTTTATTAGCAAATAATTATAATATTATTTTATATAATCTTACTTAAAACTAGTTAATAATCCTGAAGCCATATTGAATCAATTAAAAAACTGACCTGAGACATAGTTTTCACAATAACTTCAGTTTTAATAATGTTAGAACAAGAATCTTTACATTGAAAAAAACTAGAAAAACTAAAGAAATAATAAGACTAAGATAAATAGTGATTATCATTAAAAAATAAGGGGGGAAAAGAAACTTCAACACTCGAAATAATTATTACTTTATTGTTTGTTCATAATTTCTAATTTATCATTAATTAAGTTTAATTCATTGATAATTTCTTTATATTCCTCACAAAATTATTATTCAAACCATATATAATACTTCTTACCTGAGATAATCCATAGCTTCAGAACTTAAAAAAATAGTAACATAAGAATTCTTCATTTTTATGTTGTACCCCAAAACTTAACAAACCTCAAGGCATCTATAAGAAAAAGATTCATTCTAATAAACGATACAAAATAAATCATTTCTAGAAGATGGATATGCCTTTGTCATCATAGAAATTGGCTTCTTGTCTATCCAAAACTAGAAATTAAAGGTTACTGTCTGTATCAGTAATAAAATGAGTTTCTTCTTTTCATTTTATATTTTTTATGTACAACAGTGATGTTTATATTCTTTGTGCACACCAGTAATGTTATCTTGTTATATTTATTGTCTGATAGAAATATAAATTATTTGCATATAGATGATTTTCTAGCTATAAACTTGAAATTAATGTGATGCAAGATATGGCAAAACTAATGACTTCACTGCATGAGTATCAAGGCATAAGCAAGAATCAAGATTTAATTTTTTGCCTGCATACAATTCCACATGGTATACATAACCATTGTAGCTATCATCACACATCACTTGAAACCTCTCTTTATTGATTTTTAAGCAATTATATTTTTACATGGTACTATGCCCAGTAAATTGTAATTATCAACTGCAAACCTCTCTTTACATCTGATAATCTGTCTTAAAATTTATATATATATATCATAATCAAAACAAGTTATAAATTTCGTAACTTACCTTTAAGCTTGCATTTGATGATCACAGGATGGAGCTTACTAATCAGCTCCAAACAAGCTTTGTTTACATAAATGCTGAAAGAGAGAGAATTCAAAATCTATATCATCACCCACCTCCAGACCAGCTGGTTTCAAGCTTATTGGCTCACATCAATGAAAAGCTGGGAGACTACTAGTCTACCAGACCTTCACTGATGTGAGCCAATAAGATGGAAACCAGCTGGTCTGGAGGTGGGTGACAATGATAGAGATTTTGAATTCTATCTCTTTCGGCATTCATGTAAACAAAGCTTGTTTGGAGCTGAATGGTAACCTCTATCCAGTGATCATATATATATATATATATATATATACATATACACACACACAAACACAGATATATATATACATATACACACACACAAACACAGACATACAAGGGTAAACACAAACATACTAATACATATATAAAGATACTAATAAATTATTAAACTGTTTGAGAATCATTATGTCTATAAAATAAAGTTGCCTCAAACTTAAATCAGACTCCAAAATTACATTGTACATAAATCACTACATTATATTGGAATACAATTATAATTTATATACTACACACACAAATACAAATGCAAGCATATTAATAAATTCTGATTTATAAAAATAATAAAACTATGCAAATAATAGAAAAATTCAAAATATTACACAAATAAATAAAAAAATTAAATTGAATACTTACGAGCCCCAAAATTATGTTACACATAAACCATTGTTATATTTGAATACAAGTACAATTTATATACTACACACACTAATATAAATGCAAATACATTAATAAATTATAATTTATTAAATAATAATAAAAGTTAAAATAATACTATGCAAATAACAGAGAAATTTAAAATACCAAAAAAATAAATTAAAATTCAATACTACGATATTAAATTTTTATCAGGATAAAGACCTTGAATCATCAAGACATTATTAATCCATTTTACTTCAGAGTCTTGCCAAAATGAAAATTGTACCATTGTCTTTATTGTGCAATCTAGTAAACTAAGCAGAAAAGAAAAAAATTAAATAAACCTACTAAGAAAAGTATTAATAAAAATTCTTTAACATATAATATACCATTTAAAAGGGGAATTTAAACAGCAATGAATGCTCAGATTTCTTTTGATGTCATGCTTATAGTTTTCACACAATTTTAAAAAGAAAACAAAATTTCAACAAATCAGATACCACTAGTGGGGATTGTGCTTCAACCGCTCAAGCCACTAAATACTTTGAAAATCTAAATATGTTTGTTATTAATGATAATAGGAATTCAATTAAATGTCAATAAAATGTATATATTTTTTATTAAATGTAGTTTTAGTGTATTTACTTTATAAGGTTGACCCTTATCATTAATTTATGGCCACACATATTAGATGTGCTATGGCATTTTGATATTTATCTTGAGATATTAAATATGCATACACTAATATTTTCTTTTGCTTAGCCATATTAAATTGCTATTAGTGAAACAGTATATTCCCATCCTCATATCTGTTTCACCTATTTTTCCCTACAGTCATATCTATGCCAGGTTTAAACACCCTCTAGTACATGTGTATATGCATCCACACAGTTATACAAGCATGATCACACATACATACATGGATAAATGACTGTAATATCATTGTTTATATATATTGCAGCATTTATATTTCTTTTAATAAGTAATATTTTGTATAAAATCTATTTTATTTAAAGAATGTACAGTTTAAATATTCGCTAAATAATATCTTTAAATTTTATTTAGATGGAATTGTGAATTACATGTGAAATTCACAGAGTTGTGTTATGACAGTCTAGAGTAATTCTCAAGTTGGATTGAATAAAAAATTTAGAAACCAAACCTTTAATTGACAGTATTATAGAAATGGTTTTTGAGTTATAATCATTTTTTTCTCAAACTCATTACAATTGTAATGAATCACTTTTCCAGATTGAAGCCAGTAAAAGTCTGGGTAATTAAAAAGATCAGAAATAATGAAACATACCATGAGCTATAAAATCTAAGGGGGGGGTGGTGAAATTCTGAGTTAAAACATATAGCCAGCTGGTTTTAGTCTGAGAAATATAAATAATGCAGATTTCTTAAGTTTTTTTAGTTTTTAGCTTTGTCTTTTTCTGAAAAGTTTCGTGAAGAAGCCACACCCAATATGTCGGGCTAGTTCCAGAGATTCACTTCTCCCACAGCCAGAGATGATGATTTCTATTTCTTCAGCATACCTATGGGCAAACTTTCCAGCAGCCTTCCAGGAGAGGGAGATGGAGAAATTGAAAACCTACCTGAAAAGAAATGCCACTGCACTTATGCCACCGTTTGATGTACCTGTATTCTAACCACTGTTGATGCACCTGCCTTCCAGCTAATAACTGTTGATGTATTGCCTCAAGCCTACAGAGAAGATATGGGTAATATTCTTTAAAGACTGTAGCCATATAAATTTAATCTATAAACTCTAATCTAAGCTAGCTTATACACTATAAAAAATGTTCTGTATAAATTCTCAAAACTCTTTAACTGAAATCGTTTATAAAAAAATTGTGTAACTTGTCTAAATATATATTTACTATAAAATCATTTCTGGTCAACTGCTTTCTTAAAATCTGCAATCAGTTATCTTAAATATCTAAAAAACTGCAGTCCTGCCTAACTTTAATGTTTTTATTATTTTGTTTACATTTATTCTGTTTACATTTAATATATGTGATAATATGCCCATCTTTCCAAACTGTAAAAATTAATTAATTAATCTACAAGGAAGATGATTAATCTCTCCACTTTAAACATTAAAAAAAAAAAACACTGCTTGTGTATTAAATCACTGTTTCGAAATTATAATATTGATAATAAATGATCGCTAAGCACTCCTTGTTATCCTGATTATGTATATATATTATAAATTGTAATATTTTGCAAAGTTTGCTTCATCATCATCATCAACCATTATCAATCCACTGCAGGATGAAGGTCTCAGTTTTATATATTATGACTTTTGATATCTATTAGTTAGAAGGGGATATACTGGCTAGAGATGATAAAGTATATTTGCTAATATTTATTTTAAATCCAATCAAATATACCTTCTCTCCTTCACTATAAATATGTATATGCAGATTTAGGATTTTAGCTAGATTATATAGTTCAAGTCCCTTTTTATTAGCTCAATTATAATGTTAGTTTAAGAAAAGAGTTGATTTAGTTTGACAGATAGAAGCTATCTGTTTTAGGCACACTTAATTAATTATATGCATACTATTGCTCTATATTGTGTGCATTGCAGGTGTGTCTTTATATAATACACTTATATGTGTTTACGTTTTGCTGCACCTTTTAAATGGGTACACAATGACAGGCCACCCCATTATTTCATTCGGGTTATGGCTATCTTTATTAGAACTGGAGCATGTGGATTCAGAGAGTTTTCCTAAAGCCAATCTGAGTTCCTGAACTTATCTGTTCATATATATAAATAGTAGCAAACTGTCAGTCTCAGAGCAAACTGAGCATTTGATGCTGAAGCTCCTGAATAATCACTCATTTGCACTGCAAGTTTGCTCTTTAATATTTTATATAGCGCCATAGCATATATATGTGAATCTAAAGGTAACCAGTTCTGTTCCTCCTATTTATTAATTATTCAGCTTTAGACTGAAGTTTGAATTTGGGATATCAGGTTGAATCCGCATGATATTGAGCTTAATTATTTGTTCACTTTATTAACATATATAACAGCCACATTCCAGCTGTATGTATTCATCATCTCTGCTAAGCTATCAGCTTATAACTTTAGCAAACCAAAACCATAGTATGGGCATGTTAAATAATTAGGCATGATTTATGCATTGCATACACATATGCATTTTAATATATTAAAATGAGACAGCTGTATTGATAACAGTCTCATTCATTATAAAAGGCCTGTCTGTATTGGATACACTTATTGAATGTAGTACAATCCTTGCCATTATGATATTTTATGTTAGATCATTTGTTATTGTTTTAATAAACATTTTAAAAAATCAATTGTTTCATATTTTTCTTGCCCAGAGTCTATTTCAAACTGATCCACAGTATATTATTCAATCCACATTCTATTATCCCAATTTCTTAATGATTTTATATGCTATATGTGTATATGTATCTATAGTTAAGATTAATAGTGTGTTAAGTGCTCTATACCACCCATTTAATTAAATCAGTAGTGACCTTAAGTCTCATGTTTCTCCCTGTTCTATGCCAGCTTGTGATTAAATGAAAACTGAGTGTAACCTCAGAAATGTCACTCATAGGGTGTTAAATTTGGAGGGCTGGCAAAAGAGTTGAAGTTTGTCAGATTAGAGGTTTCAGCCACCTCAGTCCGGTCAGCTTTGGTGTATTTTGCTTGGACTCTGGATTTTGTTGCGTGAGTGTACAAATCTGACCATTACATTAGATATTATAACATTGTAATATAAAAAGAAAAGGAGTGATAGTTACATTAAAAGAAACTGTAAAATTATTTGTTTATCTATTCTAAATATATTTCGAGATTAATAAAATGCTCTTTTAATCTCAATGTATATTTATTTGAAATATGCACATATGTAATAGAAGAATCTTAGATATAAAAATGTTTTACCTTTTTATATGATTAGTTAGTTAGAAATGGGAGATTTATTAATATTGATCTATTATTTATAGGTGCAGTTTTTGACTTGCTCAGTTTGTAGAGAATATTAAATAAGAAAGAACAACCCTATTATTTTCTTATATATTGTAGTTTTGCTACCCAAATACATGGATCATTTGAGGAGCCAGCTTCCAGAATTATTTACTAATATATATATATATATATATATATATATATATCTAGTAAATAATTCTGATATCGGCATTATATATATATATATATATATATATATAATGCCCTATGTTTTACATTGAGAATTGAATCTCCTTTAAATTTAGTCACAAGAGATAATTACTGATTATTCTTGTTTAACGCTGATGGTATAACTTATTAATTTTATTATTATATTATATATTTTTTGTTCAGTTCTGATTCTCATGCTCCTTATATATTTATATTTTATCATTTTATATTTATTTATTCCATATTTGTTAATTGAATATGATATATGGAGATGATAATGTTTATCTCATCACACCATATTACCCCTTCATAAATATCATTACAATAATATATATATATTACAACCATATAGATTTCATGGCATACAACATAGTTGTGTGTGTTCACATATATATAAAGTTGAAATAAAAGTAGAAATAAACAGTCAAATTTTGTTGTAGATATTTTCTATGTTACACTGGAGTAATAATACTAAGAATTAAATAATTTTGAATTTAAAATAGAATTTTATTATGAAATAAACATTTAAAAGAAAAAAAGGACTAATTAATATTTTATTGAATTCTGATTTTTGAAACTAAAACAAGCATATTTTATGTTAAAATAGATTTACTGATAATTGTAAAAATCCACTATTTTTAGAAATCTTTTTAACTAATGCTTGTATAACATTTTGTAAAAATTTCACTATCTAGTTTAGAAATCTATATATCATACTTTGATAAAATTCCAAGTTGCTTTTAAAAGGATTAAAGTGAATTGAAAAGATAGGAATTGATAAAGATAGGGAAATCATTTTGAGTTAATAAATTTTTCTCAATCCCACTCTAATTATAAAAAGGGTTGATAAACAGAGTAGGAAATAGTTGGTTTTTTAGAATCATATAAAACTACCATGAAGAGATAACTGAAGGAGAGCAATCCCAGCAGCTGCTCTATAGTTCACTATGGTGGAGTTCGAATTCACATGGAGGAAAAAAGTCAACTTCTAGTGTTTCATACCTCTAATGTGGACAAAACAGTTAACTTGCCTGAGGTCTATCAAACTTAAACTAAATGGAGATGATTGAATGTTAACAGTTACCTAAATTATACTTGTCTTGATGCTGACTATAAGCCAGTCTCATCAAGACCAACTCACCAAAAATCCCTCAGCTTGCTGAAGAATTAGTTTATGTGTATCCTGATTTATCTGTATGCAGAGAAGCCTAAATAAATGTATATACATAAAGCACAGATGGTGAGTAGTGTTATATATATTGAGAACAAAATATTAAATAATTTCATTAGTGAAAATGACATTTAAAATCTAGAATTTAAAAGTAAAATGAGTAAATAATTTTACCTGAAATGAAAAATTTCAAAATAAGGAATTTATTCATCTTCAAAAGTGATTTCTAAATTGGAAAGAAAGAAACTTGTTGGAGTATTTTTTAAAGATGTTTATAATTAATCAACAGTAACCTGTCAAAGATTGATCTTATTTTGAAAAAAAAAAGACTTTTATTATGAAAAATAACAAATGAATTTCATTTTAATATATTTTTGACATGGAATTAATTGCAAAAGATATTTTTTTTAATAATTTTATTATTTTGATGAATTGAAATATATGCTATAAATGTCAGTGTGCACATACATTTCCATGCACATGCATGTTAGTCATTAATTATGTATTATAAAAATGAATTTCATTTATAGGTTTATGAATTCAAATATGTTAATAAATTATTAAACTACATGTCTGTGAATTGTATATCTTATTTAAACTCATTATGAATGTACCATTGAAATGTAATAGTATAGGACAATTCAAATGTTCATTTTATATTATACTGCACTTTGTATGCTGATATATAGGTGTTTTTATGTAAACCTATTGAAATATACATGTAAATCACAATGTGATAGTATATTTTTTTGTATATTAATCAAAATCAGAAGGCTGAGGTTATCTATACGTATAGTATCTTCAGAAGACCTTAATGTTTTTATTGTAGTTAATAAACTTCTATTCCATTGTTAAAATTATTCTAGTGAACTTAATTCTAGATAGTTTAGAATATTATGTGTTGCATCATCTCTTGATTACAGTAACAGCCATAGGGCTTGTGTTCTGTGAGCTAGATTCATGCACAATGGCTTGTTATATGAAAGGGTATATATTAGTGTATAGGCATCCAGTTGATGATCATTATGGATTGCTGCAAAGAGAATATTCTTTAAAGTCTATGCACTACATTTTGCTTAGTTTAGTCTCTATTAGACCTTGTTTATAGTTGGTCAATACATTAATAGTACTAAGTGGTCAGAGCATTGATGGTGATCAACATGTTTTAATATCCATAATTACTGCTTTCATTGTTATATATTCTGATGGATTAGCACTTAAGTTGATGCATCCAAATTAATGTTTAAATAATTGCCCTAAGCTGGCAAGGGCTAAATAATTAGCCTGGTCTAGAGTAGACCCATATCAAATTCTGTCACAAAATTGATTATTGGTTTATTTATTGTTGATCATCCATGATGATGAATGACATAATTCTTTATAATGGTGATGGACTTGTAGTTCATGATGTTTATACTTAAGATAGTTGTGCTAATCTCTCAGAGTGATCTCATGAAGTGATCTTATGCTCATTCTTTTATATTGATTCATAGTCAATCATTACTTTATATATAACTAATTATATATTATATATTAAATATTTATATTAAGTTTTATATTTTGCATTTTATTTTGAGTTGATAATGATGAGTGCCATCACCCCAGGTTCACCCCAAATGTCTGTACCACTGCAATATATATATATATATATATATATTAATTCTAATATTCTAATGGATAAATAAATTCATAGTATTATTTCTGGGAGCTTCCATATAATAAAGATATAATAGCTAAATAGCTGACATTTCTGAGGAAAGTACTTATTACTGCCTTGAAACATTACCTATTTAACTATTATATTTTTATTACACAGAAGCTCTGAAAATAATATTATGAATATATATAAATTTCAATCAAAAACAAAAATGTCAAATACTTGTCACTTAAATAAAAATATTTTACCCATAATTCATTCCACACTAACATATGTTGTGAAACCATCTGAACATATAAATAATAATGAGTGCAATAAATCAAAGGTATCAACAAAGTAGTATAATCAAAATCAAAGTTTTCGTTAAAATAAAAATCCAAAAATCAAAACGATTTAGAACCTTATGTGGAAGTCAACCCTGTTGGTCAGTTACAATTGGTGCCTAACTTCAGAGCTTGATTAGAGACTAAAGTGATTGAGATTAGAAGTCTTATGTATATACATATAGATGATTGCAAGATAATATAGGGTTATATGTGTATGGCAGTAATATTTTGTAAAACTGATTTAATCAAACAATTTCTTTGGATCCATTCAAATAGGAAATAGTGAAAGAATGTTTTGAGTGTTGTAGAATAAATGATATCATTGTTGCTCTCTTATGAATTTCAGTGCCTTAAAAGTCAATGGATAAATATATTAGTATTCAAAAACAAAATATAATCTGATATAATTTTGCAAGTTATTTATTTTAAAATATAAGTATTTATTTTGAGAGACAAATAATCAATTATGGAAAGAAAGAGTAAGAAATCATTGGCAGAACCTGAAGGTAGTATTCAGGAAATGTTTAGGAAACTAGTTGAGTTTATGGATAATAAATGTGATAATCAGAGTAGAGAAAATAAAGAATTTAGAGAAACTATGGATAATAAATTTGAAGTTATTAATAATAAGATTAATGTTGGGAATAATGAATTAAGAAGAGAAATGATTAATCTGAATCAGGAATTAAAAGAGGATATGGGTCATAAATTTGAGTTATGTAAGATCGAAATTAATGCTATGAGTGCAGGGCTAAAGGAACTTAGATATAATTTAGATGTGAAATTAAAGGATCTAGTGTAAAATGTGATGGAAGATTTAATGAACTTAGATCAATTGAACAAATCTCAGAAAGATTTAGAAGTTAAATTTGATTGGTTGGATAGTGAAATGAAGACATTTAAAGGAGGATATCATGCATTGGAAAAAAGTTATATAAAGATTGAAGAAACATTTAAAGGTGATCATGAAAAGAGAAAACTAGAAGTAAATAATATTAAAATAGAAGTCCACCCTGCGGTCAGTTACAATATATATATTATGTAATAGTAATTAACTATTACATACAGTCCTTCAATTTAATTACTGTTATATTTATTATTTCTGTTGTTATTACATTAGTTTAATTAACGGACATTTTATTTGCATATATATAGTGCATACTAATTATTTTTTAAATTCTATATGCAAAATAAAATTTATATTCAAAATATGCTGTTAGATTGAAGCCAATGGTATTTTTATGTTATATTTCTTATATTATAATGTTTAGCACTATCTATTATGACATGAAAAATTGTTTGTTTTCTTCCTTGTTATGAAAAATCATTAAAAAAAAGAGAAGCAATTCTACAGAAATTTGCTATAAATTTGCATATGACTTATGCAATAAATTATATAAAAACCAAAACAACTAAATTTTATAATCACCTTGACATTATAAAAAACAAACCACAATCTATTAAGGTCACTTCTAAAATGCAATATTTTTTTAACTTCCTGTATTCTGTAAACATAACCTGTGTATAGGAATTTTTTCTACTTAGAATCATAGAAATGTCGATCTATTAATAATTTTCAGCTAACAAGTTTGTTAATAACGGTTACTTTTGATATTTGGCCAATTTTATTTTATTAAGAAAACTGTAGTAATGTGAATTTTTATAAATATGCTTTTAACAACTCAAGTGCACATTGTAAAAAAGATTTATTACTATTTAATAATATATCTATTAATAATCTATCTGAACTGTTTTGTACTATAAGTAAATAAATATAATCACAATACTAAACTATTTATTAATAATTTTTATAACTTAAGAATCAAAATTTCTAGAAAAATCTTGGACTATGGTACTATCATACTTAGTGTTAAAAAATTGTAAAAATCTATAACAGACTCCACTGACATGATCAATCATAAAAACTGATTTTATACAGGATACTTACCCCCCCCCCCTACATGCACCCACCCACGTGTTAAACTTTATTATTCATATTCATCATTTGATGATGTTTACCTAAATTATTCATCTTTAGATAATAATATTCACTTACTTTGTAAATAAACAGGCAAAACTCTCCATACAGTAGTGCCACTCAGTGCTAACTGGAGTAATCAATGGATGCCAGAAGCCTTGGGGATAAAATCCCCATTTAGTGCCTACTCATCCAATATCCCCAGAGTAGTTCTGGCTTGTGACCTTTATCAGTGAGGAGCTTTGGATATGAGAGCACTGCACCTAGATCTTAGGATCTAATGCAACCATCCAGCAGCCACCTTTTATCTCTACTTAACTACAAAACTATAAGAATAAAATTGAAAACACAATAATATTTTCAATCTAAGCTCAATAGCTTATATAGTCATATGGGTCTGAACCCAGTTCAGTACTCATACATTTTGGTGTCTTTGGCTCTTTAACAACCATAGTCACCACTATTCTATTTGGCAGGGTTGGTGTTAAACCACTAAACATCACATGATGCCTTCTGGCATCCATTGATTACTCTGGTCAGCACTGAGTGGCACTACTGTATGGAGAGTTTTGCCGGTTTTATTAACAGTTATGTGCTAGCATAAAAAATAGTGATCATATGATGTTTAATGGTTTTACTTTTTAAATACATATATTTTTTAAAAATTGTAATCTTACATATTCATTTTTACATTATAAACTATCCTATAGACATTAGTGACTTGCAAGTCATTTCCTCTCAATCTACATTTTGGTTAAATCCAGTCTCAATTATAAATGAAAACTTTTATAATATAATAAATATCACACCAAATATTAACAGAACTTAATTAATTATCTGTGACAGATATTAGAAAAATGCAAACCATTTCTCATTGCACACATTTTGATTAAAACCAGTCCCGAAAAGAACGGATTTCCAATTTATTATTCAATTTTCATATTACAAAAAGAAATTTGGTCCTATGATCATTTCCGTAGTGCTTAAAAACTTCAAAACATCTTGCTATAAATTCAATATTTTGTGAATTTCTGGAGACAAGAATAGTGATTAGATTACATGGTAACAATAAGCTTAACATTAATATTACTGATTCTATATTTCCAAAATTTTTACAGCACTTTAAATGAAGTACTTTGTAAATTGAAATTTAACGCTAAGAAAATAAAAATAAATGAAGATTATTAGTTATCTAGACTTAAAAAGTGATGTGGTTGTTTTATATAAATAATGCTTCCGATCTTTATTTATAAGGTAAAATCAAGACAATAGAACTTAAAAATGATAAAAAAAAACCCTAAAGGTTAATGCTTTTTCAAAACAGGACAAAATAAAGATTGATAGCAATGAATTAAAATTTGATAATTACAAATATCTTAATTAGATTACTACAATGCTATTCAAAATACATATTTTAATTGCTATACAATCATTCATTTTATAAAAAAAATTAGAAAGTGATAATAAATTTTGATTCAAATAAAATCATTATGATTTTAAATAATAAAATAGATGTATATATTGGAATCATTAGAATATATAGACATTGTAATGGTTTTGCTCAAGCCCCAGTTAGGTCACCAAAAATATAATAGAACATAATGCAGTTTTATATTAATTGAGTCTCACTGTTGGATGGCTCAAAATTTAACAATAAATTTATTATTATAAATTAATATTATAAATTTCGTAATACATTGGTGGTCAAAATATCTCTGTCTGTAGTAAGTAAATGATTTTATTCATGCCTCATATTATGCAATCATTACTATACAATATTATTATTGAATTAGATAAAATGTAATGGATAATGATTATATTTATATCTAAATTTATAAACTCTCAACTAATTACTCTTAATAATTTAAATTCAATGTATAAAACTATAATTCACCTGAAAGTAAATTTATATAAATCAAAGTTACTAAAGATTTATACATTTATAAGATGCAAATGAATCTATAAATCAATAAATATTTAATTTAACTTATTAACTGTCATCTTCAAGTATAGTCGAACATGGCTTTAACTCACTCTAAAACTGGCAGTTTTTATTTATCATAGATAATTTACACTCATTTTAAAGCTTAAAAAGTACTGTAAGATGCTGTCCTCTCTAGAATTATTTTACAAATAAAAAAATCAATAATACTTAAATTTGAAGTTACAACAATAAGAGAAGGCAGACTTTCCTAGATGCAGATTGGTTGGTTCTTATTTTGAACAAAGGGAGCAGTTTTCAATAATTTTCATTACTGCAAGTTCTTTGTTTTTATTTTGAAAACAAAAATGAATGTTTTAGAATATTTTTTAAGTATTTTTTATATATTATAAATTATTTTGATAAAATAGGCTAAAAATATAATTATTTTAAAACAATAGTTAAGATTTTATTAAAAATTCTTTACTTTTACATGAACATAAAATTGAAAAAGAGATCAATGACATATGGAGCATTTTCCAATAGGTTATGAATGTTTTTTTTTTAGGTTCACCACTATAGAATATTTTTATAATTATAAATAGAAATTTATTTTTGAAAAAACTTTTGTTCATTTTCATAATCTGACAAATTATTAATTTGCTTTTTACAAATGAAACTAAAATGAATCTAATTTTTACTGCTGATTCTATAATTGACCAATCAAAAGTTTAGAACATTAATTGACTAGGCCAATAGGAAATTATACAAGCAGCTAACAGTTAAAAGGTTAATAAATATGTAAGTTAAGAATTAGGTATCTGTAACTTAATGTATATGTAAAGTGAGAAATAGGTGATTTATCATTTAATAAAATAAATTGAGGAAATAGCTGAATCAATCAATACCTTATATAAGAGAATTAAATGATATCCTGATTATTAATAATAATATACACATTTATTAATACCATAATATAAAGCAAATTATATTAACAATCATAAATTTTACAAATCCACTATATTACAATCTATTTTGAATCTATTGTAATTTCTAAAATTTGTCTACATTTAAATAATATATATATATAAGTAAAACATGTGATTATTTTAAATATTGAAAGAGAAAAGTATTTCTAATAGATATCTTTTTTTTTTTAAAAAAAAAATTCAAAGTTAAAAAAAATTTTAATGATAATTTTTCAAAAGTTTATTTTATAATACTAGTATTTGTCAATCCAGTTATTATTTTTTTGGCATTCTCTCAGCTAAAGTTCTATTTTCTTTTGTCTTTTGTAAAGTTCCATATGATGATACCTCCATGTATATTATTCCTAGATGGTATCCAACTATTTTCAACTATTAGGTTTTTTTCTTTTCGTATACATATCCAGATCTAGATGGCTTTAAATCACTTAGCATAGTATCATTCACATTAAAGAAATGATTTTTGTTGCTATTCATTCCATTTATGATCTTGCAAATATTAATTAGGAAGAACCCATGTCCTTTCTTTGTAAAATTTACTCATAGGTCATTCTGAATTGTTCCACAAATTAATAAACATTAAGTTATTCATGTAAAAATATTGATCTTATCAAAGTAAAAAAAAAAAGAAGTTCTAGCTGGTTACTTAGCAACAACCAAAGTAAAAAAAAAGTTCTAGCTGGTTACTTAGCAACGTGTTCTGTTTTTATAAAAATTTGCTTGTGAGATTTTTTATACAATGAAAATAAAGTTTATTATTGAATATGATAACATAATCATTTTTAATTTTTTTTAATTCAAGTAAAATATTTCTTTTAAAATTAGGATGCGTATAATTGTTTTAAAATATTTTATTTATATTTATATTCATTCTGAGTTTGAACCTATTTCTACGCAATATTTTTTAAAAATTATTTTAACTATTTTAATATTAATTATATTAAACTTTATGTAAACAAATAATTTCTTATTGTTTTCTTTATTTATAATTTAATAATATGAATGGACATATGATGGATTTACATTTCGCAATATATTATATATATTAAATTAGCATATTTATTTAGTATATTGAATATTTACTATAGTAAATAGAGGATTTAAACTTAAGATTTCACTCTTTATTCATTCTCCAATCCATCTCAAACAATAAATACATGGCCACACACATGTGAAAAAGATAAATGATCCTTAATATATGTATTTCATGCAGAACTAATACTCATCAGTTGGACTAGGTCATAATTTTTTACAGATATATACAATCAGTATTTAGCTTCTATTAAGATAGCAATTCCTTAACTTTAATGGACAGGTTTCAATCTTCTCATACAACAATTCAACCATCCAATTTATTGAAAAATCAACAATGAAATTCTCAAATCCCTTGGTGGATTTGGTATTATAGTCATACCCATGTTAACATTGCTCCACTAATGCTCCATATTATGAGACCATTACATATTCATTTATATTAATAGAAGTGTGTGGTCATGTGTATTGGTTGCTAAGTGGAGATGAATACAGACTAGTTCAAATCCCTCTATTTACTATAATAAACATTCAGTATACTGAATAAATAGGCTAATTACATACTGCCTTGGAGATAGATTACATCATAGTATAAGTATAGCCCATCCCTTTTTATTAATATAAATGGATATGTAATGGTCCAATAATATGAGGGGTTAAATTGATGTAATGTCTATGAGGTATGAGTACATTATCAAATTTACCATGGTCTTTGAGCATTTTATCATTGACTTTTTAATGAAATGGATAGTTAAATTGTTGGAGAGGTCAAAAGATTGAGCATTATCCATTAAAGTTTAAGGAATTGCTATTTTAATATAAGCAAAGCATTAATTAGATATATATATCTGTGGGAGATTATCATCTGGCCCAACTGATGAGTGCTAGTTCTGCACAAAATACTTATTTTGGGGATTATTTATCTTTTTCACATGTGTGTGGTCAGGTATATTGATTGTCTGGGATAGAATGGAGGATGAATACAAACTAAAAATTGTAACTTCAAATCTCTCCATTTAAATAAGACATTTCTTTTTTACCACTGAGGGCACCACTAGGCCACTGTTGACCTAGATATATGTAAATGGCAAAAAATGGGTGATTTATTTTGTAAATTATGTAATAAAGGAATAGAAAATATTAGACATTTGTTAATAGAATGTAAATGCTTGAAAACAGAAAGGGTACATATAATGAAGTTATGGAAAAATAAATATGAAAAAAAGTGATTATACAGAAAGTGAATTATTGGTTTTTATGCTGGGTTTGGGAAAAGATAAGGGGATTTAGATATAAAGGTTATAGAGTTGACAAAGATTATGTTGTGGAAATGGGATGGAGCAGAATATGGGAAAATTTAGAGTGGAGAATGGAAAATAAAGTGGCTAACAGGTTTATCTGGGCATAATTGCTGAGATATTCTTGACTTCGTTTAAGGAGAAGCCACAATACATCACATCACACAGAAAATTTGATTTACAGTGATCAAAATTCAATGATAATAAATATAAATGCTGCTATCTAGACCCAGAGAGATTGTTCAGACAATTGAGGGATAGGACACAGAAACAAATGTTAGCGAAAATGAATATAATTATGAATAAATTTTACATTTAACTGAATTCACAAATATTAGTCAAAAATAAATATATAAGATTGACCCAAATTCCTCAACTTTCTTTGTCTGAGAGTGCATAAGAGTATTGGCATTAAACACTTCTGCAGATAATTTTGGTTTTCTCACCTAGGAATTAAAGAGAATCTTTCTGCCCACAATCTATCTATGCACTTCCTCTTTCCCTTTTTAGAGATTTTAATAAAGATGATCCTATATGGAAGACAACAACCAGCATGAAGTGAGCTTTCCTTAATCCCGTAAAACAACAATACAAAACAAGGATGTCATATGCTTCATAAATGCTCATAAGAGATCATGTTATAATATAACCCTTAAGGTTGCCACTGTACAAGCAAAGAGAAAAGATTACAATTTTACACAATCTGAAATAGAAGAAAACAAAATCTTTACAGCTTAAGAAAACAGAACTATATAATTGATCAATTGCTAACCAAAAGATCTACATTCCACAGGAAATGCAAACACATGTTAACTAAATTAATTTTAATGAAAATTGGAAACAGATGACATAAAAAGAAAACCACTAGTATCTGCCAAAACTTTTAACAATTAATAATAATAATAACAAAGAAAACAATGATTAGAAAATATTAATTCACAATGCACTCTCTGACAAAGTAACAAAAATTGAAATTTTGAATAGATTCTTTACAATTTATATCTAGTAAAAGAAATATTTATAAAATTACTAATATCAAAATTCCTAACCTATGTTTGTATTTTTTTCTTTGACTATAAAGTTTAGAGATTTAAGCCCTGGCTAAAATATAAAAAAGAGTTCAGTTACCTACAGGGCATCAATTTTCTGATTGTTTCCAACAGGGTGTACAAGGTTTTAGTTCTATTGGAGTTACATTATAATGATTTTAAATCTCCATTTATCTGCTCAGGAGTATGAAGACAAACTTTAGGATCAGTTTCAAACTAGGTATTTAGGACAAGTTTCTGATGTCACAATTGTGAAACTCTGGGATCCATCTTGGAAGGTTTTTAGCATGGCATACTTTTAATATGATTCTTCAAGGTAGGTACTTTCAGCATTATGACTGGATAGTAGCATTTCTCAGCATTAAGCATAGTTTCTTTAGCAATTCATAATCAGCAATTAGTAATTGGCAACCCAATCTTCTCTTAGCGGTCTTGACTTTGCAGTTCACAGCAAAAATAATTTTTGTATTAGCTAACTTTACTATACAATAAGCAAATATAAAAATATATCACATCAGCAGTCTGCAACTAGAAAAAATGTAATTTTAAATAATCTCTCAATAAAAACACATAGCTTTTATATGCAATTATTATCTTCGGCCAGATCTTAAAATCTAACCAGGCCTAATTTTTATATCTGACCAGAACTTAATTAAAATTTTAACCTGGGTTAATCTCTTATCTTTCATTATATCATAATTAAAAAGTTTTAACCAGGGCTATTTTTTCTTTATCCAATTTTAATTAATTAAAAAATGAGTTTTGCTTTTAAAACAGATTAAAACTAACAAAACAAAAAAAAAACTATATCAATCAAAACTCTTTTACATTAAATATTTTTACATTTTCTATTTACAATGGAGTACATGTGTTATGGCATGTACTCTTAAAAAATAACAGAATACAAACTTTTTAAATGCAATTTTCTCTTTCCTTTTAAAATATCTATAAATATACATTTTAGTTTTGATTTCATGATGGTTGCATAAATTATCCAGTTCAATATATATATAAATATATGATTAGATACCAACAGGTAGCCACCTAAACATTCATAGTAAAGATAGTAATCAATATTTCTCACTGCTGTCAAGGCAACCTTCTCACCTTTTAATAGCAAGAATGGAAATCAATATATATATAGAATACATTCCTGTATTAAATCACTGGAAAGAAATGAACGAAGAATACTAATATATATAGTTTAAATGTTGTTATTATTACAGATAGAAGTATAATAAATAAAATTAATCATAGCATTAAATTTGAATGAAATGCTTTGATTAAAAATAACAATATTAAAAATATATATACTTTTATAATTTTATATCTTATCACTATATTAGTATTTAAATATGGATTATGAGATTTGGGCTATTAAGAGTTGAGTAATATAGGACTTCACACCATATGACAAAGCAAGTAGAGATTTATATTTAAAGTAATTAGAAGGGATTAAAAGCAAAATGCTATGCATGAGTGAGAGAACAAACAGATATTTTTATGTCATTGAAAGAATTACGATCCTACAGCAGAATTGGGCTGAACAAAAAATTGCAAAAGATATACTAAGAGATTACTAATAGTATTGGTTTATTTAAGTATGAGATCTGTAATCATGTTAGCACTTATGATTTAACATGTACATATACTTTGCTACACTATGATTGCTTTTAAATAATCTATCTAAAAACAAATGTTTGACTAAACATCACATGATCCCCATTCTTTATGCTTACACAAGCTGTTTACACAGAGGCTAAACTCTCCACTACTACTACTGTATGGAGAGTTTAGCCTCTGTGTAAACAAATGCTTGTATAAACAAATGTTTGTATTACTGAAATTATGCCTTTACACACACTTGATCGGTTGTAATCATTGTTATGCGGAAAAAGTTATTGAATTCTTGTAAGCATTCTTTCAAGATTGTTATTTCTATAGCATATTAATTATATCTGACTATTATTAAAATATTGATTGTTTAATTTTTTTATTAAAATTATTAATTAAAAAAAGATAATTGTCAATTGTCTCTTGAAAAAATATTTTGAGTCTCTTATTGATCTTTATAAGGGGAGAATGTAAGGTTTTATCACGTAAGATCTCAGGTTAATTTTTAATATACAGATTTTGTCCATGAAAGTAAATCATCCAACTGATTTAAATTTCACAAGGACATTAATGAAAATAAACCATTTTGGAAAATGATAGGGTAAAAGTCTTAAACGTAGTCAAATGTTAGCTGAGAGGTCAGCCTTGCAAGCATGCAGTTGGTTGCAGATAGTTGATGTGGGTTCGCCTCCCAGCTGATGCTATGACATATGAAAAAAAGAAAAAAAAGTCTTAAACATACTTTAAGCTTAAAACAACAGATGCACATTTTATTATCATATTGCAAATCTACAAACCACAAAACTTCTAACAATGAAAGCAAAATCTTTACATAATAACAAGATAATGAAAGTAATAAAAATGTACTAAAATGCCTAAAATGCAAATATATCAAAATTTATGTCTTTATGCATATTTTAAAACAAAACAATAAAGCAAATAAATTAAAATAAAACCTTTAACATATCATTAAAATTAATAAGAAATTTGGACTATCTAGAACAAGTAAGTAATATAAAAACTAAGAGTTATAAAAAAAAAAGCAGGATAGAGGGGAGAATGCTTTAACAACTAATAATAAAACCATCTCTGAAAAAAACAACAATTATATATAATGATTTAAAAGAAAAATATCCCAATGTTTAAAATGTAGAAAAATAGAGTTTCATATTTTTTTCATGATAAAACAACTTAACAAAAAACTATTTAATGCCTGATGTTTTCAGAATACCAATCATTAGTTAAAATAAATACAATTAAAAAATAAGCAAATATAATTTTTAAACTGTAAACTGCATATACACCTGAAAAAAAGTGAAGACTTAAAATTACTAAAACAAATAAAACTCATTTTTTCAGTTTCAATATCAGTCAAAAATTTTACTAAAGACCACTATGAAAAGATGGAAAGTTTAGTAGAAGTGATGCAAGGTAATATAGAAAAGATAATCTACTGATGTATATTTATAAATATGCAACTTTTTTTGCATGCGTTAGTGAAGCTATAATTATATTATAATGTGGTCTGTTTAGCACTTTCGAAATTTAATGTTCGGATCTCATACTCATAGCTTTGTGAATGAAGACTGTTGTGGTTTATTGTACACATATGCAAATGAGTTTGAATTTTTAATTAGTTAGTCCATTGTTTAGAGAGAGCAACGCATGCCTCTCTTCTATTAATGGCACTGAGATCATTTGCTATGTAAAAAGCTTCTTTAACTTTTCTTTTGGCACCACTCTTCTCTGTACAAATTAATAGAAGACAGGCATGCTTTGCTCTTTCCAAACAATGGACTAACTCATTAAAAATTCAAACTCATTTGCATATGTGTGCAATAAATCACAACAGTCTTCATTCACAAAGCTATGAGTATGAGATTCAAACATTAAATCTCAAAAGCGCTAAGCAGACCTATTACACATTATAATATAATTATGGCTTCACTAACACATACAAAAAAAGTCGCATATTTATGATTACAATTTTTACTAGTGAAGAGAAAAACAGTTTATGATGTATATTTACCAGGATATGACAAAATGGGTTTTTCCAAATTTTCATACGAGATCTCATCAATTTTTGGAGGAATGGTTTGAAACCAAAAACAAAATTTTTTAAATAAACACCAAATAAGATTAAAGTAAATGAAATTTTCATAACAGTTATATTAAAATTTAGATAACGAGTTCATTATAGAAGGTTACACAATTGAGAAATGTTTGACATGTTATCACTTCATTGAGAAATTACTCTTAATAAAATGGTAAATCTATTACATTGTAAATTCTATACTACAGAAATTAAAAAGATAAAGACTTTGATATCAATTTAGAAATATAAACATGTGCAAATAGTATGCAGTTGTCTCAGAGGCAATCAGAAAACAAAATCCTTTTTACAAAATAAATAAATCAATAAAATAATAAAAAGATTAGAAAAATTAAATCAGTTAAAAAACAAAAAACAAGAAGCAAATGAATTATCAATTAGTGACCAAAAAAGTTTAAAAAAAGAAGAAGAAAATATTGTAAAAATTCAAAAACAAATAAAAGTATAAGTGATAGAGAATATCAAATCATATTAAAAGTGCTAAACATCACACGATCACCATTTCTTATGCTTACACAAGCTGTTTACACGGAGGCTAAACTCTCCATACAGTAGCGCCACCAGTGCAAGGCAGAATAATCAATGGTTGTAAGAAGGTTTGTGCATAAAATTCCTATCTACTGTCTACTCATCCAATATCACAGACTAATTTCTAGCTTGTGGCTTTCATCAGTAAGAAGCCTTGGATCAGAAAGCACTGCACTTAGATCTTAGGATCTAATGCAACCCTCCAGCAACCACCTTTTACCTTATTAGCTAACTACAGTAATGTTTTCAATTCAAGCTCATTAGCTTGTATATTTGTATAGATTTGAACCTGCTGATGAAAACCACAAGCTACAAACTACTCTGGGGATATTGGATGAGTAGGCACTAGATAGGGATTTTATGCACAAACGTTCTTGCATCCATTGACTCTGGCTTGCACTGGTGGCGCTACTGTATAGAGAGTTTAGCCTCTTAACATATTAAAAATGATTTATCCAAATAGTATTAACAAATATTTATTTATAAAAGCGATGAAATATAGTAAATTAAATCACTAGCCTTGAAAAATAGTTTAAAATAAATTGACTGCCTTGTTTTAAATTCATGACCTTCAGAATAAAAGTGATATATCTTAGATTTGATGAAAAATGTCTTTTTTCAAATAGAAAATATATAGTTAAACTAGCCAGGTGTCTGATTATTGGTATATAAATAGCTATCTAACAACTTTCAAACGTTAAAACAATAAAGAACATCTAATATCTTCAATACTACAATAATTCTTTGTCTTCTACATTTCTTTATGGAAAGCAGTCTATTGGAAAGACTTTACCTTACAGTGGATTATTTAATGGATGTGTTCTTGTCACTAAAAAAAAGTTTTCACATATTTATAATTACGGTTTTTCCTAAAATAAAAAGATTTAATGGTTTTTTTAAACAAATTTTATTAAATTTTAGAATTTTTTTTTTTTCAAAACTAATGTAGATAATTCTATACAAGCCCATAAAGTGCATTGGTGGTTGAGAGGTCAGCTTGGCTGACTGCCTTGCACTTGCAGGCAGTTGCCCGGTTGCGGGTTCGCGTCCAATTCTATATAAGTCCATAAAGTGCATTGGTGGTCGAGAGGTCAGCGTGACTGCCTGCCTTGCACTTGCAGGCAGTTGCCCGGGTTGCGGGTTCGCGTCCCGGCCGATGCTATGACACTTAAAAAAAAAAAAGTCCATAAAGTGTTTTTTTTTTTTATATGATTATATTTTAATAAATACTTTTTCAGTACATATAGACAAACATATATATAAATATTGTGGGGAAAATATTTTTTACTTCCTGATTGCATCTTCCTGAGAATTATAAAATTATATCTAATTACTAAGGAATAATGTTTTAGTATTATTTTCTTAGGGATCACTAATCCGGATCTCCCTAGGGAAAAATTTAGATTGCAAAATGATAATTGAATTTTTAACATTGTTCTTGCCTTAGTAATTATTTGTTTACATATTGTATCGCAATAAAATAATAATATTAATATTAATAGTTTGTTTTAAAACAAATAAACAAAAACATCACCATTAAAAAAATATTGCAGTTTTGAAAAATTAAATAATAATCAAAAGATTTATTACTTAGAAATTCATAAGAAATTCGAGTACTTTAGAAGTGAAACAATGCCAGGAATCAATGGTCTTGATTTCTAGAGTTTAACAAAAATGAAAAAAGATTGATGGAGGAAATGAGAAATAGAAACTAATATATTAAGAAAAAAGTATAGTTTAATGAAAAGTTTTGTAAAGAATGGTGAGTGAAACCAAAAACGAAGAACGGAAAAGATTAACATTGCTGGATGATATAAGAGATTGGACAATGAAAAGAATGTCCATTGGACATAATACTGTTGATGATGATGATTAAATCACATAAGCATGGAATAAGAATTAAGTAAAGAACAATATCATTCTTAAAAAAATTTTTGAAATCGTTTCTAACCTAAAATCTAAGTCTATCTTTTTTTTCAAATAAGTTTAATAGTGATCTATCATATAAATTTTAAGCATCTTTTCTTTTTAATTCTATTAATATTTTTATCTTTTTTTAAAGACAATTTTCATAATTTTAATAATTTTTTCAAGAAATGAAATGGGATGATTTCCCCAATCATAAAAACTGTACAGCACTATTGAATGACGCAAAAACAAAATCTTTAAAAACAACAGCAGTAAATTGATTTTAAAAACAATATACTATATAAATTTGCATACATTACTGTGATATCCACTAACTATTAGTGAAAAGAGCTATGAAATGGGAGCATACAATTCCTGAAAGCGCTAAGACTAGGACCAACATTGCTCAACAGAATGGCTCAGCACAAATACCTCTACAATAAAACTAAAACCAAACAGGAAGGCAATTCCATCTTTTTTGAGCATGGAAAAACAACAGGCCATAAATTCGAACCCACATCTGCCAACATCGTTTGCTCAGCAAGACACTATGCTAAACACAAGATTAGAGAAGCATTTCATATAGCAAGCGATCCTAAGTCTATTAACAGAAAAGAAGCCTGCTTTGCCCTGTCCCGAAAATGGCAGTTATAAATTATTTACATCACTTTGCATAAATTTCCTTTTCTACAATGCAGTTTTAACAACAGCAACTATGAGTATGAAAGCAAGAAGTCTCTTGAAAGCGCTTAGCTAAAGTAAATTAATATTTTTTATATTAAAGTAAATTAATATTTTGCGTTTAATTATATATATTACTTGCTTCATTATCTGTGCATACTGCACATATATATATAGTAAGCTTATTTATTGTTATACAGCTTCATTAATTGTTTATAAAACGCAAGCTTAGAATTAACAGAGAAAGAAACAACAATAACAAATCACAGGAGGTATGTATAAAATTAATAGTGTAAAATCTTATTAAAGCTTAAAATTATAGCTCCAGATATTAAAATGTTAGTATCAATTGTGATAAGATAATATTAGCAATCAAAATTATCTCTAACAACTATCATTATATTTATTGTCTAGTTATTTCAAACTGTCTTTGGTAAGAACAATTAATATTCAAAAGTTGTTGTCCTGAATTTCAAACTGTCTTTGGTAATGCCTCTAAAAATACTGATTTCCAACTGAGAAAACTAGAAAGTATTAATTTGGTTAATTAAATAGCTGGTACTTTGCATATATTATAGAGTTCAAATATAAACTGGTTAAACAGATAAACTATATATCTATTTTTTAGGTGATAATTTTATTAGATTGCTTTATGAGTATCCTTCTATTTAATACATGTGCAAATGATTTTTTTGTGCAGAACCAATAATAATTTCATTATCTGGTGGTGGTGTGATGGTAATTGTAGTAATGGTGGTGGTACTACTATTACTACTACTACTACTACTATCACTGTACTACCACTACTACACCACTACTACTACCACCACCACCACTACTACTACTACTACTACCACTACCACTACTATTTCTACCACCACTACTACTACCATTACTACTATTGCTATTGCCACCACCACCACTACTACTACTACAACTACTACTACTATCACCACTACTACTACTACTACTACTACAACAATGAATACTACTACTACCACTTCTATTACTACCACTACTTCTACTACTACTTCTGCTATTACCACCACCACCACTACTACTACAACTACTACTACCACCACTACTACTACTACCACTACTATTACCACCACTACTACTACAACTACTACTACTACCACCACTACCACTACTACTACCACTACTACTACTACCACTACTATTACTACTGCTACTATCACCACCATTACTACTACAACTACTACTACCACCACCCTTACTACTACCACCACAATTACTACTACTACTACTACTACTACTACCACCATCACTACTACTACCTTCCTCCTCCTGTTACTATTACTACTACTACTACTACTACTACTACTACTACTAATATTACTACTACTAATAAAAATAATAATTCAATGTATTAAATCATTAGATTCTGTCGGCTTGCAGATAAAGTCTAATTATGAAATATTTTATAATCACTATAATTAAAATGAAAAATATGCATTCACATAAGAAAATATATATACAGTAAACACAGTAAAATATTTTTACATATATACTTTTGTTTTGATTAATAGATATCCTTATGTTAATAAAAGACATTATGTAACAATTATTTCTAAATTTAGCAATGTAAAATGTTATCATGTTTTAAACTCATGTCCCAAAGGAGGCTTAGATATTGTTCCAACTTAACACTAATAAAAACCTACATTTTCTTTGTATAAAATCGAATAATTAACATTATGATGCTGACAATAATAATTGCAATAATTTTGAAATAAATTTAACTCTTTAAAATGAGTGTTATCAGAATAATGATTATTCTTTGCATAACCATATAAGATTTGTAATCACAATAATGATGGATGTCCGTATTAAATAAATATAAAAAAATAGGAATTGTAAAAAAAAGAAGTTGAAAATTTTGAAGGGAATGCCATGACTCATGATAACATTTTACTGTTTTATAGATTTCTTATTGCTTTAGCTAAAGTACAGCATTTTTATATTTTAAAAGAAGATTAATTACTTGTTAGCTACTGATGTGAGTCAATTTTATTACGTTTAAAAATGAATAAAATGATAATAATTGACATATTCCTGATATTTATTATACCAAACCACCATTTCAATATAAGAATTATTTATTAGACAAAAAGACAATGGCACTTTATAAAGTATGCTGCCTAGGATTTAAATATTTGCTATTAAAGACAAACTTTAATTCAGTGGTTTCCAACATTTTTGGTTCCTTTACCCCTGTGATTTCTAGTAAATTATCCAAAATACTCCCTATTTATTATAATAAGAAATAAACTGTAATTAGTTTATATAAAAACTTTATTCCCTAAAACAAATCTTAAACACTCATTTTGAGTTATCTGACATTGCAGTGAGAGAACGTCACTGTGTTCATGTACAAAAAGACCTGAAGTGGTGCTAGAGAGAGACAAAACCAACATGGAATAGCCCAGAAATATTGATAACATAATTAATTTTGGAATATATTTATACCATAAGGTACTTATTTACTTACTATTAACTGTACCCTCTGGGCAAGCTTACCATGTCCTCTTAAGATAAGGGTACCCCAGGCTGGGAACCTCTGTTTTAACTTATTCTAGAATATATTTTACAGTTGGGTATCTTTTTTAAAGCTGATTAAAGACCAAACTCAACAATTCTTAATGCTATCGATGTTCTGCCAAAATACTACTTAGAGATTATTACAATTGAGATTCAATAAATCTAAAAGATTCGTTTAAATACAACATTAGACAATTATTATAAATTTAAATTTTTAAATATATGTAAATAATATTTTTTAAAAATTCTCATTTATTTTAATGTATAATTTAGTGCAAATAACAATATATTAACAAGTGTCTTTAAAATAAATAAATAGAAATTAGCATAAAGAAATAATTAGCACTTGAAAGAATAATAACTTAAAGTGAAGAAATTATAAAAATACAAGTTAATAATTTTTTTTTTTTTAAAAAAATACTAATATTCTATTACGAAACTTTAAAAATGTTAATGATTTCATTGCTAAGAATTTTGGATAGATTTCTTTTCCTTCAATGCCAAAACTCTCTCTTTTTTAAAAGAAAATGATTTCAATTTAATAGTTTGTGCTGATTTTGTAAGAGAAAGCGTTCATTAAAACTAATGACCTGACAAAAACCTGTCATTTTTTCCGGACTAATTATTAGATTATCTATATCATGATAATTAGTTTATAAAATATTTTAAAGCGAAATTTATTATATACGAGTATATATGATATTAGATGCTATTATTTTTAGTTCAATTTTTTTTTAATAATAATGTATTTAAGTAGCAATTTTTAAAAAAGGAAAAAAAAACTATTAAGTTTATATATATTGTAATGATCAAGTATATATAATCTGCTAACATACCAAAAGACCAAGTAGGGATTCTCAACCAGCATGCATAGCGGTATCGCTACCCCCACGAACCTAGTTTAAACTCATACCTAGGCTTCCTAGTCTCCACTACATAATTAACACCTTTGACGTAACACAGCTTCTCTTCTTATACAGCTCATCATACCTCATAGATTCTTCTCCTCATGATTCTTTCATCGACACACCACCTTTTAGCACTAGCTATATTCTATAGGCTGAGGCATACACTTAATGATTACCGTTTATAGGACTATGTTTCTATAGCTATTACATACTTGTTAGCCTAGTTATTTAAATAGTGATCTAAAGAGTAATGGGTATACTTATTTATATAGTTTTCTAAAAATAATTTATAGTTTTCAATAAAGATTATTTATATAGTTTCTGTAATGATTTATACAGCCCTTGCAAGTTAATTATACGTATGATTTCGTACTTTATGTACATAGTTCCGACCTGCAATAATGAAAATACTGATTATCAATAAAATAACATTTATTAATTGAAAGAATGGGATGAACCGAGTAACTAACATTTTTGGCTATTTAAAATGAAGTAATCTATTGGTTTTCACATAAGAATATTTTAAAGTGACAGTGAGTTGGTCCATAGGTAAAGGTATATAAATACAAATCAGTCCATTATGGGTTTGAATTTAACGATTTATTATTTATATAATTTTATTCATGAAGAAACTATTGTGCATGGATTGGATTTAGGTTGTCTAGGTTATGGCTAATGTATAGGTGAAGATTACTTTTGAAAAGTGATTTGGAGCATTGCAGTCCTACATTATTTGTGGGGCATCAGTAGTTGAGAAATAACAAAAGATTGGCTTGGTGATGTTGTGGAAAGATTCACAATTAAACGTGGATGTCCCTTGCTTCAGGGGTGTCCCTGCTTCGAACCAAAAGTACATCCAAATAAAACACATGTGCATAATCTAGGATTTGGGATTGCTTAGAGTCATCAGTCATTCGCCAAACATAGTCCATGCTAATTCTGAGATTAGAGGATTGAGTACATGGAAGGGTATAGCAGGCTCTGGCCATGCTGCTTATATATAGATGAGTGACTCATGCAGAAAGTGGAGATAACAAATAATTTAATAAAAACATTGAAGCACACTATGTAACACAATTATGGAAATAAAATATATAATTTAATTAACCTTCCACCTATACTAAATCAATATAACAAATTCATTTTTTTAAGATGACATGTATCCCCATTTAACCAAGTATGGCCTTCATTAGAAGCTTGAACCCGTTCACAATAAAATATTAACTTTCAAAATTTAACTATAATATATTTAAGCCAGGGGGAATATTAATAACCCATAGTGCTGACCGATAGTTTAGTTCATATTTATTACATTGATTTAAAAAAAAATTATGGCTTGGTTTATATATATAAAATGAAAGTTGCACATATATAAACAAAATACCGACTTTTTAAATGATTAAAATTACTTTTTACCTTATGGAAATGTCTAAATTATAATACAGAATTAATCTATTTATTTTCTCACATATTTATCGAGCATCACTTCAGCAATACTATTTATATAAAATGTTAAACTATAATAATAACTCTCATCATTCTTCAACAATTTTTTTTTTAGCAAGTTTTTTAAGAAAGAGAGCAAAAAATATCTTTACTTGAAATAATGGGGGAAAGAAAGTGAATAACAATTAAAACACATATTGTTATTTACTTTAAATATTCAAAATAAGAGTCATAGATCACATGACTTTATCTCTTAAGCTTGTAAGTTATAAACAATGAGGATTGCCAATTCCTCTACAAGCTTTATGATAAATGCTTAGCCAGAGCCAGCACTTAAAATATCTCTGTCAGGAACCCCTTTCCAAACCTCTGACCATGGTTTCATGCTTTGGCACTCCTCAGAGAGGTGTCAGGCTAGGTTCAGACACTAGATCTAGAAATGCCAACCCAAAGCCAAGCACTCATTTAAAAGTTATCTATTGAGTGGAAAATCTAAAATTTTCAGATATCTACATGTCTTCAAACCCATCTATCCAACTCAAATAGCTATATGGGGCTGATAGATCTTCAGCCATACCATATAGTAGTAGTCTTAGCAATATAAAAAATTGCATAAGACTTGTGGCAGAGACTATAAATAGGCAAAATAAGAGTCATAGATCACATGACCCTATCTCTTGAGCTTGTAAGTTATAAACAATGAGGATTGCCAATTCTTCTATAAGCTTTATGATAAATGCTTAGCCAGAGGCAGCACTTAAAATATCTCTGTCAGGAACCCCTTCCCAAACCTCTGACCATGGTTTCATGCTTTGGCACTCCTTAGAGAGGTGTCAGGCTAGGTTCAGACACTAAAAATGCCAACCCAAAGCCAAGCACTCATTTAAAAGTTATCTATTGAGTGGAAAATCTGAAAATTTCAGACATCTACATGTCTTCAAACCCAGCTATCCAACTCAAATAGCTATATGGGGCTGATAGATCTTCAGCCATACCATATACAAGCTTAAGAGATAGGGTCATGTGATCTATGACTCTTATTTTGACTATTTATAGTCTGTCACAAGTCTTATGCAATTTTATATTGCTAAGATTACTACTATATGGTATGGCTGAAGATCTATCAGCCCCATATAGCTATTTGAGTTGGATAGCTGGGTTTGAAGACATGTAGATGTCTGAAAATTTCAGATTTTCCACTCAATAGATAACTTTTAAATGAGTGCTTGGCTTTGGGTTGGCATTTTTAGATCTAGTGTCTGAACCTAGCCTGACACCTCTCCGAGGAGTGCCAAAGCACAAAACCATCGTCAGAGGTTTGGGAAGGGGTTCCTGACAGAGATATTTTAAGTGCTGGCTCTGGCTAAGCATTTATCATAAAGCTTGTAGAGGAATCGTCAATCCTCATTGTTTATTTACTTTAATTTATTTTTTTAAACTTAGCATCTTTTAGACTTGTGATATCCTTTGGGACATCAGGGGAAGAGAAGCATAAACACATTTTAAAACTATTTGAAAATTTACTCCCTTCATCATTCAAGTTAACATGTAAACAAGACAAAATATGAAATTGAATTTTTAATAATTTAAACCAGAAGATTTTAACATAATTAATATTATAGAACTTTACTAAAGTTAAGACTAGTGCATAATTAACAATAGTTTAGTTACAGTTAGTATAAGACAGTCGAAGGTATTTTAACAAAAGTTTCCCAGCAAGATTGTAGTGACTCTATGGATTTCTCTACACACTGTTTCTCAGGATCAGCATGGAATTGACAGGAAAATAGATGGATTTCATGTTGATGGAACTATCATCTTGATGCTGCACTTCACCGATGACTGTGGAGAAGCCAATGGCAGATTACTCACACATCTTGGTAGTTGCTTTAAACATATCTATTATTTTATATTATGAATCAAACTCAATTTTATAAAGTTATAAGAGTCCATTTCATCAATGAAGCAGAAGAATATGCCAAAGAATAAGCAGAATATTAATCAGAATATCAGACAATACCCCCTTCCAAATATATATTTCTATTTTTACACCTGGGATGCACTTTTGAGTTCTTAAATGGATTCGATCCTTCTCTACATTTAATTAGATTACCATCTTATATCCTCATTACTTATCTTGCTGCTGAGTCTGTTTTCTTGCTTTTGTTTGTTTTACTTTTTAACACGTTTAAACATTACTAGACCTCAAAGGTGTTCAACTGTAACTATTCTAACTGATTTTAACTATAGATAGGAAATAAGACATCCACATTTCCTCCTGTAAATGGCTTTTTTCCATTACTAACTCTTTTTCCAATGTACACAGTACATTAACATTCATTTAATTAATTTACACAGCTTTTAACATAGAATAAAATACTTTTAACTTTAAATAATGTACGTGCATATTACAGATGTGTGCAAATCTTAAGAAAATTATTGCATATGATGGAAAAATGGTGATTAATTAAGCAAGAATGAAGCAAGCATATATGCATACAGATATGCACCACTTTCATATGATAAATATCATTTGGTTTATTTATTTAATTATTTTGGGATAATTGATACCTGGAAATTTTTTTTAATACAATATATTTCTATTTATAAATTATTTTTTAATTGTAAGAACAAGCTCACCTTCTTCAAAATAAACATATAAATACAAAATTACAATTTTTTTTTGACATGTAATTAAAACCAAATATTTCATCCTATTAATAAGAGGATAGATTGAAAAACCTCTGCATACAGATATGCACCACTTTCATATGATAAATATCATTTGGTTTATTTATTTAATTATTTTGGGATAATTGATACCTGGAAATTTTTTTTAATACAATATATTTCTATTTATAAATTATTTTTTAATTGTAAGAACAAGCTCACCTTCTTCAAAATAAACATATAAATACAAAATTACAATTTTTTTTTGACATGTAATTAAAACCAAATATTTCATCCTATTAATAAGAGGATAGATTGAATAATCAGAGGTTTCTTGATTGATTCAGAAATGAGGAAAGTGAAATATATGGGCATAAAATTTGATCACCAATTATATTCAGTCTACCTGCCATTTTGCTTTTGAATTTTGAATATTATCTGATCTCTAGAGTGTCTGGTCATATAATAAAAACAGCCTAAGGTCAGACAAGATTTCTTCATTGACATATATTTTCTATTATTTTTGGCATTAATAGAAATATTTTATAAATAAAGTCGTTCACCTGACTTAATTTTATAAGCTTGTAAATAAAAATAATTGATAAAAATATTTTATAAACTTTAATTAAAAGAAAAGTTTAAAATGAAGCAAAGTAATTTCTTGTAGATTGCAATGAATAAAAAAAAATATTATACATTAAGCCTGCATCCTGCCCATCCCTCTTTTATGTATTTAAATGGATATGGTTCTGTACATGAGGGGTCAAAGTGACTTGAAGTCAACATGGGCATGGCAACAATACTGGCATCAGCATAGGATTTGGGCTTTTCATCTTTCAGATTTTCAATGGTATTAATGGCTGAAGAGTTGGAGGTTGAAGTAGATTGAAGCATGTCCATTATAGTATGAAGATTTGCTATCTTAATATAAACTGAGCACTGATTATATATGTGTGTGAGAGATGATAATCTGGACCAATTGATGAGTGCTGTTTCAGCACAAAATATGTAATGGTGATTATTGATCTTTTCTACATGGGTGTGATCACATGTATCAGTGATATGACAGAGTGTTGATAGTTGAATGGTGCTGTCCCTGGCATACATTGATTACTCTGGCTTGCACTGAGTGGCACTACTGTATGGAGAGTTTTGCTTGTTTTACTAACTAGAAAGTGCTTCAGTAATCTAAGTAATATAAGTTTCATGTTTTTTAACATAATAATTTATAACTGATTATATTTTATACATATATAATAAGAAGGAAACAATTTTGGATAAATATGTAAATAAAAAATTATAAAATTAAAATATACTTTCTAAAATGTCAAAAATGCCCAAGCACAAAAGTGAAAGTGTTCTTGGCAATTTTTGAAAATTTAAAAAAATATATAGTATTCTATATCAAATGTTCATCATCATCATCATCAACCATTATTAATCTACTGCAGGATGAAGGTCTCTCCAAGTTCAATCCATCTTTTCCTATCTTTAGTTTCTCTTCTCCACATCACCCCTGCACATTTTCTTATTTCAACCATCCATCTCACATGTGGTCTCTTTCTTCGATCTTTTACAATCTCTTGGAATCCAGTTTAAAATTTCAATTGTCCATTTGTTATCATCTCTTCTAACAATATGTCCAGCCCAACTCTACTTCAGTCTTTTAATTTTTTCAATGAGGTCAGTAACACCTGTTTGTTCTCTTACCCATACATTGCATTTTTGATCCCTTCTTGTTACTTCCAACATGCATCTCTCCATAATTCTTTGAGTGGTCTGAAGTCTCTGTATTTCTCTTCTATTAAGTGTCCAAGTGTCAGATTCATAAGTAAGAACTGGCAAAACACATTTATTAAATACCTTCCATTACAGGTATTTAAAAATATTGAAATAAATATACCTTCTGTATTTATGAACCAGAATATTTTTAAAGACTTCAAACAATGGAATTCATTGAGAAAAACTGATAAGTGGTATTTGCAAATAAAAAAAACATTTATATAATCAGCAAAGAATGTTTTTTTAAAGAAATATCACATATCACACTAATATATATATATATATATATATATATATTAGTGTGATATGTGATAATATATATATATATATATATATATATATATATATATATTGTGACCTTCTGGTTTGGCACCAGAAATATTATTTGTAATTGTGTAATATTGTATCAGTAATATCTGATATTATCTTATTAAAAAAAAATGAAATAACGTGAAATTTTTAAAATTTTTTAGTAAAGACTTAAAACTATACTTAAAAGTATTTATAGGTGTAATTTGTAGATTATTAGATATTCAATATTTTACTTTAGTGTATGATTAATTATAGGATAGGGGGGTGGCTTGTCACAAAAGTGTTCAGTTCAGTTTAGGTTCATTCTAATTGGTTTTATTTGTTTACAGAACAGTATAAAGAGTTGTTTGAGTGATTCTCTAGTTCATTTGCTTTGTCATATTTTAATCTATAGTATAAACAGTGAAGTATGTTTAACTCATCATCATTAAAATTGTCATTTCAGTCACATTAGTTTAATACCTATAGTACATTATTTGCAAATATTCATTTATGTCTGTATCATTGTCCAACTTACTTCATTTTTCATTTATGTGCTTCATGAAACCATCAAATATCACATCTCATATCCAAATATTTAATTTTACCATTACTAGTTTAGAAACCAGCTTAATTACCTTTTTAAATAAATTGATGATCACTGGACTGGTGAATTATTAAGCAACAAATATGCTGTAAAATGTTTTATTTGTTAAAATAATTGTTATTAATTACTTTAAGAAGTACAGAATATGTAATTCTTAGTTCAATTTAATATTTAATATTTTTTTTATTTAAAAGACAAAATAGTTTTGTTTTTGTTTCTATTTTTTTTCTACAAGAAAGTTTCTTGCATAAATTAAGTCTTATTCTCTGTCTGATGACCTTTTAACTTTCAAACACCTTTAGATTGGAAGAATAAATGCTGGGTAATTTTTTTGGAGGGCTATAAAAAGAGTTAATTATAATTCTAAGGGGACTACTACTAAAAACTACTACCAAAGAACTACTATCAAATTCTCCACTGATAGAACTTCAAAGTATTATTTAAACAAAGCTTGATAATACAGTTTTATTAAAAGCCTATTCTGCCAAGAAAAGAAAGCCAAGTTGAAAGTTTAAAGTACTAAAAAGTTTCAGGATGATAATTGTGTGAGCAACCTAAAGGTACATTGATTTTATTCTTAATTGACAGTTTCAGAATTTTCAATCATTATTTTAAATGCATGAGTGCATTTACATTATAATGTATTTAAAATTAATTAGTAATATGAAGAATGAAATGGAAGTACTTCAAAATTCTTCTTAAATTTTAATGATAGTATTAAGGGAACAACTGCAATGTGTGCATATCTTCATTATGCCAGCAAAATATGTGAACTATTGTTAAGTCTCTCAAGGACTCTTTATAATAAATTTTGTGCTAGTTATAAAAGAGGAGGTTAAGAAAAATGCATAGGAATCATTTATTATATTATCATTTTTATTAAAATACTTGCCTATTTATAATTTTTTTTGCCTATTAGAAAATAAGACTAAATGTATAATTCAACTAAGTATTTAATTATTTTTCCCAACTACTATAAGAAATGGTTTTAGAAAAATGATGAAACTAAATATGACTTTTATTGCATTAATTGTCCTCTTATTTGCAATGGAATTTCTTATACAGAATTTTCCAAACAGCCCACGGAAAGTTAAATAAATGTCATCAGTTCAAATAATTGTATACGTTTTATGAATGGCTCTGAAAAAAAAAAGAAACATGAAATAAATGCCTAATATATTTTATGAATGAAATGTGAATTATTACTTCTTTTATATAACATTGATAGCAATTTCATTAGTTCAGCTAAGAACATTGAATGTGCTATACTGGAGTCAAAATAATATTGTTATTTGTTTTCCTGTAGGAACATGTTGTTTTTGTCAATATTTATCCTTGTGTGCTTATTATTATTCTTATTCTTATTGGAGACATGACCAAGGGATGTCATGTATAAACTGCAATAAACTTTTCATTTTCAACCCAAAAGAAGAACAAAAGAACTTTTATTTATTTATTTAATTGTATTTAGTAGATAGATAGTATAAAGGTTGTTTTATGATTTTATTATTTTTATTATATTTATTATATCTTCATGAACATCTCCTAAATGTACAATATTAAGGAAACATTGTACAAGGTATTTATTATTATTATTATTATTATTATTATTATTATTATTATTATTATTATTATTATTATTATTATTATTATTATTATTATTATTATTATTATTATTATTATTATTATTATTATTATTATTATTATTATTATTATTATTATTATTTTAGTATAAACTTTATAGTGTGCCATATACAAACATACATGCTTGGTAAAATGGATACATCCATTGAAGGTTAAAAGGGGTGAACAATTATTTTAAAAGAGTTTCATTACATAAAATCTATAATATATCTTTGCGGTTTTTTTAATAGATTAGAAAATCATTATTTTCAATAATTATTTAACCTAGAACATAAAGCTTCATTATTTATCTAAGTCAAACTTTTGCCTTGGAAATGTGCTAATATAAATGTACTATAAAAAGATTATTTTGTTTTATCTTGCCAATAGAAATTATTGCCTTATTTCTCAACCATAATTAATATGATTATATCAGATATGAAATGTTTACCCATTGTTGCATTTACAGTTAGTAATTAAGATTTTTACAGTAGTTCTTTACCTACTGGGATTTGAATTGTCTGTATTATTATTATGTTTGTATATGTGTGTATATTGTAAAAACTCAGCTATAAAAATGTGATTTGCAAGTAAAATGATATAAAGTATATCGGTTTCGGAGGATGGGAATGGACTGTTCAAATTTGAAAGATTAGAATTTGTTTAAGCATGAATTTATTGTTCTTTATTATGTTTGATAAGAAAAGTGTTTAGTGGCTATTTGCAGTAAAAGTTAATGATGTTTTATTGTGTCTTGTGGGATTGAATAATCTCTTTTTCTCGTTATTTGAATATTTGATATGGTAGATTGCTTAATATATCTTATGGGATAGAGTAAAATCCCTTTGTTATAAAAGTATTTGATAAGAGTGGATTGAATCCTCCATTTTGATATTTGATATTATGAATTAGGCTATGTGAAGCCCAGTATTTTATCTCCCTTATTAGTTTGGAGATGAGATTTATTCCCACCAGTTTATGTAGTCTCAGAAGTAGACTTGGGAGTTACTGTCTTATTAGTTATGAAATTAGAATTGTGTAAATCTTTTATCCCATGTGCTTATAGAATGCTTTCATCTTACTCATAGCCATGTGTCAGATAATTTATTGATAAGAAGAATAAAAGTAGAAATGATTTTCTCGTAAAACAGCTGTGTTAGAATTAGTGCTGAAGATTGTTTGGTCCATTGTCATTGTTCATATTATGATTTATTTACATAGTCATGAGTAAACCGATTGAATTGATTAGTATTAATTATTTGTTGTATGACACACAGCATAATGCAGACACAGATATAAAGTACTAATTTAACAGTTATTTAAAAAATCCATCATTATTAAAAAATCCATCATTAATGCCTAACTTCAATCATTTTGCATTTATCATTTTAAATTTCATATCATCAGCTTCCATAATATTTAATCATTACTGGTATAAGCAAGCAAAAGAAGACAAATCATAATTAATTAATAGCATTATTCATTTCTGTTTTGCAAAGATAAAACACAGCTAATTGATAGAATTATGTCCATTTTGCAAAGTATAATTTAATATTATTTTGTGTTGATTCTTAGATTCAAACTCCTTATTTTAGTTAATGTGCATTTTAAAGTAAAAATGCCAAGATTTAGGTTTGTTTTATAATGTAATTGAAATATTTAACCGATGTGTTTGTTATAGACTTATTAGATTAATTGATAATTTAAGAGTGATATAAAGCATTTTAAGGTAAAATGCTAAGATTTTAGTTTTATTTCATAATGTAACTGAAATATTTAACCTATGTGATGTGTTATAGACTTGTTAGATTAGTTAATAATTTAAGAGTGATATAAAAGACAAGATGTGGAATCTAAATAAATTCTGTAGTTGATTGCCAGAAATGTAAGGCTATATTATTTCAGTTCCACATGTTTATCAGAAGGGACTGATAAATAAAAACCGTTTTTGTAATAAAATATAAAGATTGTATTTTAGTTTATTTTTTAGGGTTAAAGATATAATGTGTTGCCATAAGTCAATAAAAGTGACTTAATAGACGAAATGTATCAGATAATAAGTTAGAAAATTATCTTGTAATTTCTGCTATTATGTAGTTTTTCAACCACTGATGTTAATACATCCAAAACTTATATCCGTACAAATTGTAAAGGAATTAAATGTTTGTTTAACTATATTTTTTTTAAATAAATGTTTTATTATTCAAAACTGTATTCAGGATTCTTCTCTAACATACATTCGTTTTTCACATTTTCACATATGCTCACACATTTATTTTATCCAATATGATATGATTGTACATTTAATTTAATTTAATGATGAATATATCCAGATATGATGATATTGATTTCCTTGATCCAAACACTGTATGGAATGTTAATTAGTTACAAATTCTCTAAAGGTTTATCATTTAGGTATTGTTTAGATAATGAATTAAATCAAAATGTACCCCATTTCTTTCATTATCTAACTATTATTATGTTGTTAGGGTATTGCTTAATTTATTCCATTACTGTCATAATATTGATAGTTGTTGAGAGGTAGAGATTTTAGATTAAGCCATGCCATAATAGATTCCCTGAGATATTCAATTATTAATTTAAATTAAATGTTAAATTCAGTTAACTAGATTAGATTAGTGTATAATTAAAATTTAGTAATGATAGGTTTAGTTTAAGTTCAGATCCAACTTGTTATACATTATAATTTCTAAATGTTACATTTTATTTATTAGTTTAATTTTCTAATATGGTAGAGTTTGTTCAATGCATGTGGATGATGGAAGGAGGTGAAGTATAAATTATAACTTGTTAAATTTAGATGGTAGAATTTTACCAATTTAATTTTTGTTTAGTATAGAATTTAATAGATGTTTTATTTCCTATTCATTATAATATTTCCTTCCACATCTAATGTACATTTTACACCTTATAGACCTCTGTATCCCTCAACTGTACTAGGCTAAGGTGAAACTTTAATTAAGAGCCTCATAAATAAATTTAGGATAAAGTTAGATTAATATTTTATTCTATGATCCATAGAATTGGCGCCCTCAAGTATATGTGGTTGTTGGTGATCAGTGATGAGGGGTTACAATATATATATATATATATATATAGTTAGTGCTGTACAAATATATATATATATATATATATAGTTAGTGCTGTACAAATACTTCTATAAGTGCGCTAAATATAACCCGGAACATGTCTGTTTTTTGAAATCACACAAAACAATTTGGTCATAGCTTTGACCTACAGACTGTCAATCTAGTGTGTATGGAGTATGATGACAGAAAAAGAATGGCCAAGGAGGTGTGGTTTATTGCCAACTATAGAAATATTTTTTCAAGAAGTATAATAACTACTCTTTCCTATTGCATTGCCAAATGTATATCATATAATACTCAATTGTCCAATCACATTACTACTTCTATAATGCTTTATTTTCTATCCTTTTCTACCGTTTACAGTTTCAGTTGCCCCAGTAATCTTCTTCAGAATGTTATATCTCCTAATCTCAAAGGAACATGTGCCATCACTTAATCCAAGTATATTGGAAATCCCTAATAATTCTGGAGAATACAAACAAGGAGTGATATCAAGGGCAGCTTATTAAAAAGAGTATGCTTATTAGATATACTCAAACCCTCTCTTGCAAATGTTAAACCCAATTTCAAATTCCCTGGTTTTTATAACTTAGACTGAGTACAAATATTTCCCTTAATACAAATATTATTAGTAAGACAGCAAGAAAAGTAAAGATTTTAAAAATTACATTGGTTATTTTGAATTAATATTATATGAAGAAATGCTAAATATTCCCTTCTATTGTTGAAACTGATTTCTTTTGTCATTTTTTAAAGAGTGTAATAAAGGTATTTCACTAATCTATTGTGATATTATATAGTTTATAGATTATACAAAGAATATTGCTTGCCATAAAAAAGAATATTTACCCTGATCGATCAGTATAACTCTTAATTCCATGGTAACAAGTTTTCTTCATCCCAAAATTTGTCATGGATTGTCCATTATTTTCATTTAATCTTGTGTCCTCAGCTAGCTCTAAAGATACTCCTTTACTAGGTCATCATTTCCATGGCAGTTTCTGGCAGTGCCCAGAGAAGAAATTCCCAAAAGGGGAAAGTCCTGAAGTTTCTTAGCCGGCTACTCAACATATTTTCTGCACTTCTAAATAATATTTATATATATATTTATTTTTTTGCAGCAGTTAAATTAGAGCTGAATCTGTACTGAATCCAACTCAATCAATTAATCATGACTTTCAGCAAAAATACCAATAATAATTTAAACAAAAGGTACACCCATAATTTATAGTTTTTGAGACCATTCAAAGTCCATATTAACACCCTTAATATATGTCCTTTTTTGGTCATATTTTGCTTTTAATCCCATAGCAACATTCCAGTTTGGTGAGCACAATAAATAGTGCAAAATACCACCCATATCTAAAGTTTTAACAATAGAGTTAATTTTTCACCCTTTCATTTCCCAGAATTAGAAACAAAACAAAAATTTTTTTATATATATATAAAAAAGCTTCCAAAATTCCACCCTTATCTTTATTTTAAATAATTCAATCAATAGAACATTGATTCATTCGAAATTAAACAAAACTTTTAGAATATCATTTGAAACAAAATAATTTTATTTTTATTTTAACAATAACACATACACATTTTTCTCTTTTAAAATTTATATATATATATTTTTAATAATAATAATATATATATCTATTTGCAAAAACAATCATATTATCTGAAAAATCTAGATGATTTAAATAATCAGTACATATGTATTAGTCCTGCAACATAGAGGAGTTGGTTCACTTTTTCACATTCTCGATAAATGTATAAACTTGTGATCACATTAAATAAACCCTGTGATCTCATCTGATCTTGAACAATAATGTATTTATTGTGCCAATTTTACACTCTCAGTTATTATCCAGATTTTATTCTGACAAGATCTTAGTGCTGTCAATTGCATTTTTAAACTATTTTTTACTTCATTTGTATTCATAGTTTTGATTTAATGATTTTTACTTCATTTGTATTTGTAGTTCATTTTGATTTCATTTTCATAATTTACTGATTAATAATACATTTCTTTTTTTAAAAAAAAAAACAGTACAAAATGATGACTGAAATAAATGCTGTTTTATATTTTCAAGAAAATATAAAATTGGAGACGCTAACAAAATTGTTGAAATTGATGAGAGTCTGTTCACAAAAAGGAAAAACCAACTAGATGAATTCTTCCCGAACAGTGGCAACTCTCATGGAAGCCATCAAACAAAGTGCAGAAAAGGAACCAATGAATTATTCTGACTGTTGAAAGGCCTATAAAAGTGCTGTATTACAAAATTCCAGTTATGATCATTTTCATGTGAATCACAAATACAATCATCCCTCTATCGGCAAAATATGCTTGATTATTGTGAATTTTAAAGTACATTGAATACAGATTAATGCCTGTTCAGACTATTTACATAAGCTTTCTGTGTGCTATATAAATTAATTACTGCTTCTCAATCATGTGTTAAGTAAGTGTGCATTTTGGGAAAAATAAAAATTTTATTTTTAGTCCCCATTTTGTGAAAAAAAATTATTCATTTAAAATAAAGTAGAACAGACAAATTGATTGTTTCATTGCAACAATTAGTTATATTTTATGGTTTTTTTAATAATATTTTAGGGTATTTTTTAATTTGGTGATTGTTTTGTCCGTACTTAAAATTACATTTGGGAATTGTATAATGATGTGTTATATGTTGCATTTCTTATGTCAAAACAATATTTTTACTATTGTTAAAAATGTACTTTTTAAGATTGATTTTTGGTTGAAAGTCTTATTTTTAGTAATCTTAGAAATTAATATTACATCTCATATTTTATATTTTTTGTGTAAATTCGTATTTTTAGAATTGTTAGATTTAATCTGATGCAATTTCTGTCACATATTAGAATTGCTACACCTTTTCACATGTGTATTCAGATTGCTGATAACTTTCCTAAATCTTGTGCAAATATCATGTACATATGGTCCATTTTGATGCTTTTATCATTTTTAAGTTTGTACAAGATCCAAGTATACATTTTATTTGGTCAGATCACAAGATTGCAAAGTTATCAGTGCATTGATACAAATGTGAAAAGGCATGGCAGGTTTAATACGTTGCAGGACTAATATGTAAGTACCAAATAATCTTTATGCATTTTTATTTCCTTAGCTTCCTATTTCAGTCCACAAAATATTTCTTATAAAAATGCCATAAAAAATTATGGAGATATAATATACCCTTTCACAAACCTTATTAATTTTATTATTGTCACCATGTAATTTATTACTACGAATGCCATTTTATAAATATTCTTCAGAATATAATAATATCTTGGGTCTATATTTTGATAATTTAAATCTTTAATTCCTAATAAAGTGCTTACAGAAATAAATGCTTTTTATAATCTACAAATCTAAAACATAAGGTAACTCATACTTATTGATTTTTTTCTATAATTTTAAATATTTATATGTGATACATTATAATAAAACCATTTTAAAATCAAATTTATTCTTTTGTTTGATTTAATATTAAAGTTTACTGTATTTCATGCAATGTTTAATGTTGTAAATGCAAGGTTTTTACATCAATCCCCAATGTAAAAAAAAATAAATCAGTTTAATCAACTGACCAAAAGTATGGTACTCAAACTTTGAGTTAATACTTTAATATTAGATGACTTCCCCCCAAATCAATCACATAGTTATTCTTTTGATACTCTGGATTTTAAAGACCTTAACTTCAATAGATCTGATATCTTTTTAATTTAAAAATATCTTTAAATATGTCTTCAGTAAGTATAAATAGTAAAAATGAATAAACTTTTATTTTATTTATTAATTGAACAACAAAAAATCGTTAAAATTCTTCCAATTTATTTTTTGATGGCCAAAAAATAAGTATTTAACTTTATAACATTTATTTTTAAATTTAAATTTATGCACGCATGCGCACACAAACACTCATCTTTCGGAAGTAAACATATTCATGAATATCATCTTACAAAGTTTATTTCTTTTTTCTTTTTTAAAAAGTATATATTATATGTTTTGTTTTTCTCATTATAAAGTTTATTATCATTTTTTAAACATCAATATCTTTTACAGTTCACCAATGGTTTATAGATTCACATTGATGCCATAATTTTTTTAATCCTGGAGTAATCATTTCTGATAATATAATTTTTCCAAGGGAATAAAAAGATTATTGGATATAGCGTTTTGATTTTTTTTTTTCTCCTTAAGAAATAAAGAATAATTAGTTTTATTTTGTACTAATTGTTTTCTCTAAAAAAACCCGCTAATTTAAATTGGCAAAAGAGTATTACTTTGCATTATATGTCTAATTTGTATATTAAATAAATTAAAGTGAAAGTTTTTTTTTTTTTTCCAAAGAAAATTATTTACATATCTCCAAGTTATGAATTTTAATCTGAAAAATGTCAAGGTAACTTTCATTTTTTATTTATTGCTTGATTAGTTTATTCTAAAAAAAAATAAATAAATAATAATAATAATAAATAGATTAAATCCATCAAGGCTAGCTTCTTTTTTTTTTAAACAAGAGAAATTTATAAACTTGAAAAAGAAATAAAACATACTTTTTATTATATATTCATAATTAAACATGTATATGTTCTTTCCAAAAGCACGAGGAAATAATGAGACACTAATATTTATATCCAATATAGTTCTTAATCATAATTATAGACAGGTTGCCATTTATTGCATCTCTTGACACAATTTATTTTGACATCTCAATTTTAGAGTTTCCATAATAAATTTCAATAAAATCTTACTTTAAAAACATACATATTATTTAAAAGAGATAAGGAAATATTTATTTTTATATACTATCATAAAAATGTAATATGGATTTGGAATAAGATTTTTGACATATCTCCGAAGTTATTAAATTTAAATATTTAAAAATTTTATGAATAAATTATGAAAAGTATAGCAACATCAATTAGTAAAAACTGAGGTGAGGTTTTTCACTTTTAAGATGCATTGTACAAAAAAAAAATTGAAGACTTTATTGATAAATTGCTTTCGGTTCTGTTGAGTCTAATTAATTGTTTTTAAAAATATTATATATTCAAATTTATTTATATTTCACATTTTTGATTACAATTCATGTATGATTTTTGACAATATGTTCAACACTTTGAAAAACAATAAGTTTTTTTTTTTTATATGTCAAAGCGTCGGCCGGGAAGCAAACCCGGTCCCAGCTGCATGGAAGGCAGCTACTCTAACTGCTAGACCATGAACGATCATTTAAAAATAACTTTTTATTTTAAATATATCCTAATTGTTATTTTTTTAACTCTTAATTTGCAAATTACAACAAAATAATTTAAAATTAACTTCATGTAAGAATTTTTTTTCTCTCTAAAATAATTTTAAAAAACTTCCGTTTCATTATGTAGATGAAGGATATTTTGCATATAACTGAAATCTAAGTATTTTTCTATTATTATTACATTAATACAAATGCTCAAAATCATTTGTGAAAATTAAGATATTTTCTATAAAATCATAAATACAGAAAATATTTTTATAACATTAATAATAAAATACAAAAAAAAAGGAATAAATTTATATACAAATAACAACAATACATATAGTATTCTAATTATATATATTGTAATCAGTTGGCTACATGGCTGCACTAAAAGAAAAAGATAATAAGAATTAGATAGTTTGGCAGTATATTCCTCAGGTTTAATTAAAGGATTATTTCATTAATGAGGAAAGTAATATTTAATTTTCTTAGCCCTATTTTTTTAAAGGGTGATTATTTAATTCAATATTTTTAAGTTTCTATATGATAGTACAAGAATTATCAAACATTTAATTTGTTAATAGTAATATGGGAATTATTTTACTAAATTATAAATGATTATAAAGGGGAGAGAGAAAATGGTGAAAAATGTAAATAAGTTTTTTTTAACTCTCATTCTGTAATAGTTATAATTAATTAGATGTTTTAATCTAAACTATAAAAATGTACTAAGAAAAGAAACAAATTATTTTTCTTTGTTTTTGTACCTTATTTAATTAATGTTAATTTTTAAAGAGATTAAGTTTAATGTTTAAGAGCTTTTTTTTTTTTTTTTAAAAAAAATAAGATTTTAATACCTTTGTAAATTTTATTTTTAATCAGAGTTATTTTTCAATGTTTTTGATTAAAGATGTAGATAACTGAAAAATTGTATATATAGAAATTTATTTAATTGATTATCATGTGAGAGACAAATTGTGATTGGCTTCTGAGCAAGATTGTTTTAGAAAAAATCTAAGGGGAGTGGTGGTCAAAAAATGAGAAGATTCTAGTGTCTTGTAAAAAGCAGAAGATTCCTAATTTAGCTGTTGAAGAGAGAGCAGCCCAAAGTTAATTCAGCTAACAAAGAAAAAATAAGCATAAGACTTTTTTAAGCTATTGATATAATAGCAGAAGGTTTGATCAAACTATTAGCATATTATCAGTTTAGATGTAAAATGGTTTCTACAATAAAAACATGCATGCTAAATTCAACTAAAAGCTAGGCATTATCTTCCTCCACATGACCTTTCTTCACTGGAAGAAATTATAGGAAAGGTAACCCCCCATAAAGTAGTCTGAAACCTTGCATTCAACCAAGAGCAGAGACTCTATCTACATCAGTCTCACTTGTAAAATTCAAAAAGAGAACCAAATAAACAAAATTTGCTATTTTTCATTTACCTGGAATTGCTATAGACCTAGGGAAGAGCAAATTTAACCAGACCCATGTTTAGAAGTCTTCAGAATAAACCCCATCAGAAGCAACTGGTAAAGGCCTCCATAAACAAGAAAGTCATGGCTAGAGGTAGTTTTTTTATGTGAACACACTCAATTTTTTTGTTTCATAAAAGTAATAATAATTTGGTTTTTTGGGTTTTGAAAGAATTGATAATAGTAAATACTTCATTAAGTTAAAATATTTCAAATTGTTAGACTTTTTTTTTCTAAAACCCAGTCAAATTTCTATTACAGATAGTGTAATAGTTTAAAAAAAAAGTAAAAACAAATCTGTTTTAAAATTAAATTTTGTTATTTTGCTAAGCTGAATCAAAGATTGTTATCTTTGATTTTGGAAATATTGTAAAAATAGAAAGAAAAATCTTAACTATTTTAAAGATATAGATTAATGAATTTAGAATTAGTCCATGATTGAAATCAACTGATTGGTTAATGTAATTTTATTAAACTGTATATTTTTTGGTGAAGTAGATGTTTGAAATTACCTACTATCATGTCATTTTGTTGTTATTTAATTAGAAATTAAATAATTGTTTTTAAAATTAAAAATGTTTTTAGTCTTAGTTTTTTTTATTCTATCCAATTTTTGTGTCATGATTTGTAGTGTGTGTGACCTAATATCATGGCAGTATATATCCTAGAATTTTTAATAATCCAATAAAACTATTTACTTATAAGTAGAAAAAGCCTATGATTTAATTAAGATTATTTATAATAAACTACTTTATTTATTTTTCTCTTGCTCACAGTAATAAATTATAGAGTTCTTGAATTGTGAGGTAGATTCATGCATAACAGTTGTATAAAAAGAGGGTGTATATTAGAGTATGAACATCAAGTTGATAATCATCCTGGATTGGCACAAGGAGAATATTCTTTAAATTCCATGCACAATATTTTATTTAGCTTGGTCTCTATTAGACATTAAGTTTATAGTTGGACACTAGTGGTACTAAGTGACCAGAGCCTTGATGATGATCAGATGTTTTAACCTCCAGCATTATTGTTTTGATTATTATATATTCTGATGGATTAACACTTAGTTTGTGCATTCAGATTATGTTTAAATAATTGCCCCAAGCTGGCAAGGGCTAAATAGTTAGCCTGGTCTTCAGGAGACCCATTTCAATCCAATCACAAGATTGATTGTTGATTTATTTTATTGTTGATCATTCATGATGATGAGTAAGTTATACACATGGGTCTCATTTTACATGATAGATAGGTTCCTCAGAAAACACACGCAAATAAAATCGTGCAAAAATAGACATAACTTACATTAAAAAGGGGGGATGCAGTCTGTGATTTTTCAAAATTCGCATAAAAGCAAAGCACCAACATAAAATTACTTTAAAATTCGCACATAAAAAAAATAAGGAAATAAAATATGACTAATAAAAAATTTCAAATTTGAAAAAAATTGATACAAGACAAACTTTTTTTAATTATAATATTTAATTTTATTCAAAATAATATATTTTTATGCATAATTTACTGTAACGGTCAGAATTCGCACATTTCATAAACAAGTTGCACCGTTTTTCCACCACACTCGAAAAGCAGCACCACAAGTGGGTTCAGGGCCTGTCATACCGGATTCGAATATAGCAGATCGACTGCACAACCAAATACGATGGAGCCCGAACCCGCCATCACAATAGCAACATCTTTTCAGGCCACGGTGGTCAGAGAGAGAGAAGAGACTACGTGAGATTTATACATAAATTAACAGCTAGCATTTAGAAAGTCTTAATAGATACGTGTATAACCCAAACAATATGAGACAATGAGATGAATCAGAAAATAAACACTAACATAAAGAATTGATTAAATTAACATGATTTATTAAGAGGCTAAATATGATTTCTGGCACTATTTATTTATTAAATAGTGGCGTCAAATGGTTAACTACAATTGATTAAATCATTTTACTCGTTAATCTATAACCTGGGTCAATTATCGCTTATGAATGTGCCTTACTAAACCTTGAATACATGCGAAGCCCAAGAATAAGAGTACTGGAATTATTTATAATAAAAGATATTAAATAGTGTTACGATAAAGGCTGACTTCAGAAGAAATGCAGAGCGGCTCCAATGAGCTTGGCAGCAGCGACTTGCTTAGTGTGGAAATATATGTGTGAGTATGATATTATCTTAAAGTACTTAAAAAGGGATTCAGTGGTACTTGCAAGGTTTAGGAAACGATGGAGGGTGGTAGTCCATTGAAACTACAGGAACTTTGTGACGACAATAAAGAAATGAATCATAAAATCAGATGCATATGTTGCACCCCACATTGGTCTCGGCCGTAGCCCTAAAGATCAGAGTATTCTAGCATATGGCTGCAAAGAACTGCATCAGCATCCCCAGGTGTGACGCTCTGGTACACACATTGGCTGGAAACCACAGGAAGAAGTAAAGGGGAAACGGACTTGGCCGTTTAAAGCCCTTTTAAAGAACAAAGTGATCTCAACATTGAATACCCTTGCCAGCAACACTAAAACATATATATAATCGATTCAAAAAAAGGAGACATAATGAAAGATTGGGCACTTAAGCAATTCACTGCATTGATGAAAAGTGTCTACACTCTCCCAAACTCAGAATAACAATAGAAATACTTAAAACAAATAATGGGGTTTAACATTAAAAGGACGGTGTGAGTGCGAGAATTTAAGTAAAATGTAATTAACCCACGCACTCCCACATCTGCCAATAGTTATTCCCACACCTCGCATACATCCTGGAAGATTATGAATCAAATCTAGGTATTATAAAGAAAATAATATAGTCATCGAACGAGCGCTTACTAAATCTCATTTAAGGGAGGGACTCATGAACGTAAAATTACATTCTTTATAAGGAGTGGGGAGTATCATTAATTAAGATTTGCTTCGCTCGGTCGATGCTATGCAAGCCCATAAAATACGCAAATAAAACAATTTAAATTTGATATTAACCCAAGGTTTAGATCGAGCAATAAATTTAAATATACATTTTTAAAACATACATGATAATAAGTGTGGCGAGAAAAGGGAGTTTGTTTTTGCTATAGTGGGTTTTAGATCACAAGAGCTCTTGGGTTAATTTTGTTACCTTTCAGTTGCTTTGGTGGTTGAAGCTGGAGCACATTTCAGGAGTGGATAAGATTTAGCAGCATGTTAATTCAGTCTCTGTTTGCAGCAGCATAGGCGGTTCCTTAAGGCATATTGGTGATGCGTCAGATGGTACATCGGCAGCGGCCAGCTATTTCCGAAAGGAAAATAGCCATGGTGCCGACTCTACTCAGTCATGTTGGCGGTTCTATGATAGGTCAGCATTTTGTACATTTTCTTGAAAGCGGATTATTTAAGTCATGGATGGTCGGTCAGCAAAACATCAGGATCAGCATACCGAAAATAATAGTTCAGACCGTCCGAATTCTCAGAATAAAAAAATTTATAACCTCAGAAAATAAAATCAAAATGCAAAATCCAACAGCAGAAAAACAGCATCAGAATCAGAATCAGCTTTTGTTTCTTCCCCCTTTTAAACAAAAGAAAAACATTCAATATATCCTGTTTATCTTATAAAAGAACCTGCCTTGGGGCATGACAAACCTTTAACCTTTTGCATTCTTATCAATTAGTTATTTCTTATCTGAACATCAGAAGGAATCCATTTTAAGGTTTTTTTTTTAGTTTACAATTATAAATTCCAGTAAATGCTCAGATTGAAAGAAGATTAAAACATTTATTTCATTCTGTTGAAGACTTTTGCTAATTGGAAATTCCTAAGTAGACATACGAAGTGTGAATTTATAATCCAAAATGTTTTACTTTAAATCTATTATATTCTCAACCTAGCCTTATTTTATATTTATATAATTTTCAATGGCGGGAACTTTATAATTTTAGAAAAATATTAAATTATTTCACATTTAGATTGTAATTGCATGAATCCGTTTATAAACTACTTTTAATAATTATTATTTTACCTACAATAGAAAATAAATATTGCAACACAATATTTTTAAAATAAATGAACTCAACAACCACAATCCAATAATATAATTCCAATGATTGATATTAATATTTAACAGTTATTATCGTAGTCTGTGTGTAGTTTTACCTATATAACCTTTTAAATGAATATGTAAACATGCACATACTCGACATTTATATATCAATAAAAATAAAGGGTTGAAAATTGGACTCCATGAGTAATAATGCCTACGTGGTTTATTTTAGGTGGGATTTTAGTATATAAATGGCCGTACAGACACACTACGAACGATTTGGGATTCGAATTTAGGTATAAGGGTAGGGGAAATGTAAGAGAAAGGTGAAACGAAGACTTGCAGAGCAATCTTCCTGTTTCATTACAGTACAGTAATTTACATTTTTTATACACGTTTTAATTATTATAGCTATTTGCCGAAAAACACGTTCATTTGCAAACTGGTAAAAAAATCAGATTCTTCACAAGAGCCTTTGTTTACAACAAGTATGTGCTAGTATGAGATGGTGATCATGTGATGTTTAGTGGTTCACACTCATGTTGTGTCAATGGTTATCTGGTGTCAATGTAATTAGTAATTAATCTTTGAGCCGATGATTTTATTAATTGTTTATGAAACTAACAACTAAAAATTAAATTCTTATTTGTGTCTTTAATTTTTTAATTTTCAATTCTGTTTAAAAATCAAATTTCACATTAATTTCAAGTCGCCATAAGTAATATTTAAATTGTTAATTACAATTAAAAATCAGATTTTAATTTTTAATTGTCAAATTTAATTGTGCCCACTGCTATTACTCACCTTTTAAAAATAAACTTGTGGACACTAAATGATTAATAATTGATTACGTTCTTTTTTAAAAACCAAAAACAGAATGTGATTTAAAATGCAAAATTAACACGCACAATGTTTGAACAAATTTACATTATAATCTTGTAAAATTTAATGTGTGTATGTGGAAATCATGATTTTAATTTCATTATTGCATAAAATCTTACTATTATAAAGCACTGAAAATATTGAAATTACTAAGATGAAAGTCGAATTCCAATAATGTGCTATTACTTTCAATATAATGTAAGTGTGCAAAATTTATTATTTAAAGTAATAGCACATTATCGGAATTCGACTTCCGGTGAAACATAAATCGCGTAACTTCAAAATCGTGTTAAATAATTCTGCATAAAAAGGGACCCAGGTGGACTTATTTTAATACTGGTGAACGATATGGTTAATTATGTTTTTAGTTAGGATAGTTTGCTACTGATCTCTTAGAATGATCTCTCATGCTCATTATTTTATATTAAATATGGATAGTTAATTTTATATTTATTTTGAACTGGGGTTTATGATGATTTACCATCATCCCAGGTTCAACCCCAAAAATGATGGTAGCATTACAAATCTCACCCCACTTGTGGTATCTCTATTTTTATACTTTTACAAATGAATAGCCAATTATGGGATATTGTATTCACAGGTTCTCATATATTACAAATTACTATGGATAAATGTGATTATCCACCTTTATTGTAAAAGGAGATTGTTTGACAACAGATTCAGAAGGTTGACTGTTATCACATTGGTATTGTTTAGGTATGAATTGCTTTCATGTATTTGCATTTATAAACTTATCTAGCCTTGAGTATTATTAGATTTATTATTTAAGTAATAAATAGTTTCAGTGCAGTTCAAAAGTTATGATGATTTGTTAGTCTGCTTTCAGAACTGGTTCTGTTTTCCTGTTTAATGTGGTTCATTTAAACTTCTTTGAATTAACAATCTCACACTCTTTATTTTAGTTGCAATCTTTAGTGTCTATATAAACATATTAGACCAGAGACATAGACAGGTATCCATCTTTATTGTAAAAGGCGGTCATCATGCAACATATTGGGATTGTCTTGATTATTATTGATATTGTTTAGGTGGGACTGTTTCATGCATTTACATATATATATATATATATATATATATATATGTAAATGCATGAAGATCGGAATATATATTGAACCGTTTTTGAATATATATATATATTGAACCGTTTTTGAATATGTACATTCGAAACACCGGTCTCTTAGGCAGAGAAGAACATACTCGGAGAGTATGTATGCCCAAACGATAGCTATAAAGTATATAACTAGCGTTACATTTTCAGGACATAGCTTCTTCTCGGCTGTTGAGTTCAACACTAAATCCAAAGCACTTTTTTGTTTGTGTATAAACACAGGCACCAGCTGTTTATTCTAAAAGAATACTAAAAGAATAGACAACACACTTTGAACAGTGGCCACTAACTCAACGCCTAAATCCACGACTAGCTCAGTTGTTTGTAATCACTAATAGATTATACTTCATTAGTGGTTAAAAGAATTGATAAAAGAATTGTAAAGGGAATTTATAAAAGAGATTGATAAAAGAATTTGGTAAAAGAATTGATAAAAAGAATTGACCGACAAATAAAGTTTAATTTTAAAGACAATTTATTAACTAACATTTATTTACTAAATTTAAACATTTTATAATTCTAATAAAAACACCCGCATATTTTTAAATTAACATTTCTAAACTAGTTTAAATATTCTTGTATATTTTCATAACCGAACACTGGTATTTATTTAATTTAACCAATAATATTGATATAAGGATCACACACATATTAACTCATGCATGAACATAATAATAATAATAAAGTATTACATAGCATTTGAAATTTAAACACACATATCAATAGTTCATTTATGTATGATATCGAGTTCATATAATTAGACTCTTGGAGGATTCGCATGAATTAATGAAATGCAATGGCTATTACAGTATAAATGAAAATAAGCAAATGTTTTACCTAGGATTTTGAACGTAGATTTAACACTTTGTTTTCTTCTTGTTTGTTGTTTCTTCCAGTATGAATGGTTCCAGTATGAATGCTTCCAGCCAGCTGGGATGTTTCCTTGATGAGTTTCCTTATTATTCACGATTATTACTATTGGAGACAATTGGATACTGACGGAGATTTTCTAAGTTGTTACGTTGACATTATTTCATGGGCAGATCTTGCTGTTTTCATCGGACTTTTTACGCTGTGGAGAGGCGTGAATTCCCAAAATCTTCTCAGCACTGCATTTTGTTTCTGGGTATAATTAACTCAACTGATTCAATTAATTTCTGAACTGCACTCACTCAATAAATTTGTGAACTGCACTCACTCAACTAATTTGTGAACTGACTACTGTCTGATAAAAAAAAGGTCTATTTATACCTGTGCCTTGTTGTCTTTCTAATATCTCCGGCAAAGATCTGTTGTCAAATTCCAGTGATAATCATTTGATAAACGTGTTTTGGAAGATTGCTTAATTAGTAATAGCCATGCAATAAAACGTGTAAGCCATTGCCGTGTTTTTAATGATAATCTTTTTTTATTTCACATACATTTTATTTATTTACAAATTGCACATATATACGCACATATATTTTTAATACAATTTACTATTTAGTTTTAACATTATTTTTTCTTAATTAAACTTGAATGAAAAGAGATTTGTATGTTTTAACTTTTTAAATTATATTTTTACGAATACTAATAAAAACTCTTTACTCCCTTTTATAACCCTTAGTTTAATTTCTCTAATGAAACACCACTCTCCCCTTCTGATTAATTAATTGTAGCTTTTTTATTTCAAAACTAACACGAGAAAACTATTTGATTCTTATCCTTTTTCAAAAACAAACTGAATAAACTCTTCAACATTTAATTTTATGTTTTTCTTTAATGAAAGATTATTTTAATAATATAATTTTAGATAAAATTATATGTGCCTATATCAATATAGGTACAATATATATATATATATATATATATATATATTATAGCAATATTGTTATCTTAGACTTATATGCAAAATTTTTATTTCATTGTTTCATTTTTATGGGAATTTAAAATTAGTCTACATTAATTTAAATTATTTATCTTAAGACATTATTAATTTTAAATAAATATTAAAAGAAAACTTGATTATAATCCAAAGTTTAGTTAGTGTGATTTAGGTCATGTTATTTTGTATGCATGAATTTATTCAAAATAATATACACCCACTCTTTAAAAGTTCATTATGTCAAATATTCATTTAATTTTTGTAATATTTAGGGTATATGAGCACAGACTTTCACATGACCCACCACTCTCCATTCCATCTCATAACACTGATACACTTAACACATAAATGTTGAAAAGATAAATAATCACCAATATATGTATTACATGCTAAACCAGCAGTCATCAGTTGGTCCAGATTATCATCTCTACACATATATGAAACAAGTGCTCAGATATATATTAAGATAGCCAAACCTCATACTTTAATGAACAGGCTTCAATTCACTCCACACTCCAACTCTTCAACTGTCTATCCAATTAAAAATCTGATGATGGAATGCTCAAAGGTCACCCTGAGGCTGAGATTCTTGTCACACCCATGTTGACCTAAAGTCAATCTGACCTCTCATGTACAGGACCTAATCCATTTAATACATATACAAGGGATGGACAGACATCTCTACTATGTAATAACTGAAATACAGGCTTTATTATATACCTGTATGAATATATGTAATATATAGGGTATATGTGCACAGACTTTCACATGACCCACCACTCACCACTCCATCTCATATCACTGATACATTTGAACACATATATGTTGAAAAGATAAATAATCACCAATATACGTATTTCATACTAAACCAGCAATCATCAGTTGTGTAAAAAACTATCAAAAATATCTTTTATTTAATACTAGAAGTTTTAAATCTTAATTTGATATATGTGTGTACATGTATAGAATTTATATTAAGCATAATCAATTGCAATAGCACAAACATTATACAACAATATCTAAAAGAATATTTTTACATAAAAAGATATAAACCAGTCTTAAATAGGATTAATGGTGTTAGATAGGAATATTAAAATATAATTAATAGGGAATCATGAAACCATGGTCAGAAGTTTTGGGGGAGCGTCCTGACAGAGATATTTTAAATGCTGTCTCTGGCTAGGCATTTATCACAAAGCTTGTTGAGGAATTGGCAATCCTCATTGACTATATCTTACAAGCTTAAGAGAATTGGGTCATGTGATCTATGACTCTTATTTTGACTATTTATAATTTACATTAGTTTTTAAATAGATTTAAAACTATAGATAGGAATTGTGGATAATTGATATGGAAGTTAGATAAAATGGTTAAAGGAGGAATAAATTTATAATTGGTGGTGGGTTAAATGGATTAAAATATTTTGTTTATTGTTTTTTTTTATATGTCAAATGCATTGATCAGGACACGAAACCCAGGCAAGCTGCTTGGAAGGCAGCTATGCTAACCACTAGGCCACCAACCCTCGATGTTGATTGGCATTTTAGATGGTTTCTAATAATTTTTTTGAAATTTATACTTACTATGTAAAAAGAAAGTTTTATAATAAAGGGAGAAGAGGGAGGAAGATGTAAGTAAAATATAATAATAATAATGTATAATTAATATGTTTTACTATTGTGAATTTAGTGTGTTAATGCTTGATATATGGAAGAGATTTGTATTTAGAGTATTATGTACAGATATATATTTTTTTGTTTCCTTGAAAATGACTGTAATGAGGGAGGGGAAGGAGTTGAAATGTTGGAAATGTATATTATGTGAGTTTATATATATACATAGTTTATATATGGAAATGAAGTTTTTGAAAAGAAATTAGAGGAAGCTGTCAAGCATTGGTGATCAAGTGGTCAGCACAGCTGCTTTACAAGCAGTTGTTACGGGTTTTCAGGTTCACTTCCTGGCCGATGCTTTGACACATGGAGAAAAAAAGTTAGAAGTTTATGAAGTTATTTATAATGATGGAGAACATATATATTTTAAAGAAAAAAGTGATTGTTTAATTTGTTATTGTAATATATAATGAACAATTAATTTTTTTTCTCAAGTGAGAGATTATAGCAATATTGCTATCTTAGATTTACACATGAATAAAACAAAATTATATTTTGTTATTTCATTTTTGTGTGAATTTATCTGTCTGTTTATTTATTTATATTTTCCATTATTAAATAATTAATCTACAGTCATTTAAATTGTTTATCTTAAGATGTTATTAATTTTAAAGGGTAGTTGTGGAGAATGTGCTCGATCACCACCAGATGATGCTGTGGTATTATCAAAAACAGAAAAAGCACATATAATGAAGTTATGGGAAAATAAATATGAAAAAAGTGATTATACAGAAAGTAGATTATTAGTTTTTATGCTGGGTTTGGAAAAAGATAAGGGGGATTTGGATATAAAGGTTGTAGAGTTGACAAAGATTATGTTGTGAAAATGGGATGGAACAGAATATGGAAAAACTTAGACTGGGGAATGTAAAATTAATTAGCTAACAAGTTTTTCTTGGTACAGTTACAGTACATTACATCACATCATATCAACCTGAAGCTTGCAAGTGATAAATTTATATTCAAAATAATAAACATGCACATCTTTAAGAGATCATTATAGAAAATATTCATTTAATTTTTGTGCAAAAAATTATTTAAACTATCAAAAATATTTTTTATTTAATGCCAGAAGTTTTAAATATTAATGTGACATGTGTATGTGTGCTCATCTACAGGATTTATGTTAAGAATAATCAATAACAATAACATAATTTAATTATTTTAGAAATCATACAACAATATCTGTGTGAAAAAACATAATGCAAGATGGGTTAATAAAATAGAAATAAAATTAAAACTTCTTACTGCTTGAACTAGCTACAATAAGCATCAGATATCTTCTTGTAAAGTTACTTTCATTGATTGCACTTTAATATGAGTGATTGAAAAGCTGAAAGTAGAAAAGTGTCTGATCACTTGACTCTTTCTAAAGTTTTGCCTACACAGTCATTGAAATTTTTTCTTCCCTCAAAAATATATATATTTTTTACAACAATTCTATAATCACCAATATCCATATTCGTGCTAAACCAGCACTCATTAGTTGGTCCATATTATCTTCTCCTCACATATATACAATCAGTGCTCAGCTTTATATTAAGATAGCCAATCTTCATACTTTAATGAACAGGTTTCAAACTACTCCAACTCACAACTCTTCAGCCTTCCATCTCATTGAAAATCTGATGATGGAATGTTCAAAGCCCTCATTAGTGTCAAGGTTGTCATCCTACCCGTGTTGACGTTAGTCATTCTGACCCTCATGTACAGGAGAATAATCCATTTTACATACCTATGCAAGGGATGGGCAGACCTTTAATGCACTTTGTATCAATATGTAAATTAATACACTATACAGGTAAAGGCTTTGAACATTCCATCATCAGTTTTTCAATGAAATGGAAAGCTGAAAAGTTGTGAGTTGGAGTAGTTTGAAGCCTGTTTATTAAAGTAAAAAGATTGGCTATCTTAATATAAAGCTGAGCACCAACTGTATATATGTGTGGAGATAGTAATCTGGACCAACTGATGAGTTCTGGTTTAGCATGAAATCAGTTTATTGGTGATTATTTATCTTTTCAACATGTGTGATCAGGTGGGTCAGCAATATGAGATGTCTTGGGAGAGTTGAGGGTTGTGTGAAAGTCTGAGTTTGAATTCTTTATATATTACATATATATCTATGTGCAGGTGTAAGCCTGTACAGAGTATTAATTTACATATGGATACATGCATTAAAGGTCTGCCCATACCTCACATATGTATGTAAAATGGATTATTCTCCTGTACATGAGAGGTCAGAATGACTGTCAACATGGATAGGATGACAACCTTGGCACTAACGAGGGTTTTGAACATTCCGTCATCAGATTTTCAATGAAATGGAAGGCTGAAAAGTTGTGAGTTGGAGTAGTTTGAAGCCTTTCCATTAAAGTATGAATATTGGCATGTGTGGAGATCGTAATCTGGACCAACTTATGAGTGCTGGTTTAGCATTAAATACATATATTGGTGATTATTTATCTTTTCAACATGTGTGTGATCAGGTGGGTCAGCAATATATGGCTTGAAGAGTTGAGGGTTGTGTGAAAGTCTTGAGTTAGAATCCCTTATATATTGCATATATATCTGTATGTGAAGGTGTAAGCCTGTACAATGTATTAATTTACAATTCTATAATCTCATTTTTAAAAAAAAATTGAAAGGAAGGTAAAAGCCATTCTATTTAGAATTAAAATGATTTTACTATTAACAATGGAAATCTCTTGGGAGAAATTGTTTACTTCTATGTGAGTTGACCAAAGTAAAATTTTAGAAAATTTCATCATCTCATTAAAAATGGAAGACAGGTAAATCCTCATCAAGATTAAATTGCAACTTTAAAATTATATCAATCAACATAAACATCAAGCTTTATTACTCCCAGACATCTTGAAACAAAGAACTTTTTATTTTATTTTTCATATGTCATAGCATCGGCCGGGACGCGAACCCACAACAGTCTGCAACCAACTACTTGCTTGCACGGCAGCTGCGATACCTCTCGGCTAACAACGCAAGACAACAAACAAAGAACTTTTATGTGAACTTTAAAAATATATATATTTTTAAAATAAAATTCTGAATTTGACTTTATAATAGAAAAAGACTTGATATTTTTTTAATTTTATTATTATTATACCTGCATTTTTTCTCTCTCTTTTAGAGCTTTTAAAGAATTATTATTGAATCAGGTAACTCAAAGTTTTTGAGATATATTTTTTATACATGTGCATATATATATCCAGAGTGTGTATGAGAGAGTAAATAAGTAATTAGCTTGCATATTTATATATATTTTAATTTACAGGAAACTAACCAAAGGATTGGTGACTATTAAATTTAAACAGATACAAAGGGGTAACTTATATCATCCTTCCATTTCATTTTCCTCCTCTTAGTATCCATTTGCATTTATGAAAGTTCTATGTTTAAGATTTATTTTAAACTGTTGTAAATAAATTTCACGAATTAACATTTTATAAACAATTGAAGTTATTGAAATTCAACTGACTTATAAATAGTTAAAATAAGAGTCATAGATCACATGACCTAGTCTCTTAAGCTTGTAAGTTATAAACAATGAGGATTGCCAATTCCTCAACAAGCTTTGTGATAAATACTTAGCTAGAGAAAGCATTTAAAATATCTCTGTCAGGACCCCCTCCCCAAACCTCTGACCATGGTTTCATGCTCTGGCACTCCTCAGCGAGGTGCTAGGGTAGGTTCAGACACTAGATCTAAAAACAACAACCCAAAGCCAGCTTTTTAACTAAAAGTTATCTATTGAGAGGAAAATCTGAAATTTTCAGACACATATCTTCAAATTCAGCTATCCAACTCAAATAGTTATATGGGGCTGAGAGATCTTCAACTGACTTATTTTTTCTTTTTATTTAAATTCTAGCAAATAAAATTTGAGCATTTTTTTGTTAAGACATATTTGGAGTATTTGGACATATACTCACTCATTTAAGAGAAACCTTAATCACATGCATGGATTAATATTATCATCATATTTACCTGAGATAATAAATTATTATTATTTTTAACATATTTTAAGCCAATTTGCCCATTGATTTTTATATATGTACTCCTGAGGAACCTCATTTTTATATTCTTAGCTTATAAAAAATATAGAAATAAAATTTGAACAAAATAAAAGTCTCATTAATTTTATAGAATTTTTGTTAATACAAATTAAATTTATTACACATATTTTGAACCATTTCACAATTGTTATAATATATAATAATTACTAATATAGAAATTTATATGTAATATTGTGGAAGGAACCGTTCTTTACACATGTGCTAGAATTAGTTTTAAAACAGTTATTATTAGGAGAGTGTGTCCATTCTAGAACATATGCAAAGAACAGTTCCTTCCACCTTATATATCTATAATATTTAAATACATGTATATTGTCTACAATCAATGTAATTATAAGGGGCTTGAACTCTGACTTTCAAACTCCCCACAGCTGTCCAATCCATCCTATACAACTGATACATATGACAACATACATGTGAAAAAGATAAATCCATCTCCAATATATTATTTTGTGCTGACACATCATTCATCAGCTGGTTCAAATCACCATTTCTTACACATATATACAATCACTGCTCAGTTTATATTAAGATAGAAAATCTTCAAACTTAAAATGGACAAGCTTCAATATTCTCCACTCTCCAACTTTTTAGCCATTCATAGCATTGAAAATCCAAGGATGAAGTGCTCAAAGTCCATGATGATGCCATATTAGTGTCATACCCATGATGACCTTAAGTCAATAGGACTCATCACACACAGGATCTTAATATGTCCATTTAATTATACAGTAGAGGGAGAAGAATACATACTGAATATATAATATTTAAATTCATGTATATTATCCTTAATGTAATTATAAGGGACCATCAGCTATCCAGTCTCATATGACCACATACATGTGAAAAAGATAAATGATGTACAATATACATATTTTATGGTGAACCAGCCCTCATCCATTGGTCCAGATCAATATAATTATATTAAGTATAATATACACAATATACATGTATTTAAAAATTACATATTCAGCCTGTATTCTGCCCATCCCTCTACTGTATAATTAAAATGAACATATTAAGGTTTTATGTAAGAGGGATCAGATTGATTTAAGGTCAATATGGGTATGATAATAATACTGACATCATCATGGGCTTAGAATACTTTATCATTGAATTTTCAATGATATGGATGATTGAAGAGTTGGAGAGTGAAGAAGATTGAACCTAGTTTATTAAAGTTTGAAGATTTTCTATCTTAATATAAACTGAGCAGTGATTGTATTTATAAGAGATGGTGATCTGAACCAACTGATGAGTACTGGTTCAGCATGATACATATATTGGAGATCATTTATCTTTTCCACATGCATGTGATTATGTGTATTAGATGTATAAGATAGATTGGATAGCTGTGGGGAATTTGAAAGTCCGAGTTTATATATATAGATATCTTTGAAAAAGAGATCAGTAATAATATTAACTAGAAAAAGTAATATTGCAATACAATATCCAATTAAGTAAATTTGATTTGTCAGTGGGAGATCAAATAATGATATAATGGTTAATGTGTTGGGTAATTGACATTTTTTACTTACTGCAATGTATGCATTTAGATTAGTAAATATAGCCACAGATGAGTTTTTGTTCAAATACAGCGATATATTTTAATTTTCAAATATATTAATTACTAGAGGAGATTAGAATGGCTTATTAAAATGTAATAAAAAATACAGGATTAAATTAATCTTCACAGAATAGTTTGAAAAATATATAATTAAACGATAAGCTTAAAATTATTATTATAATTATTTAAAAAAACTACCTATATTAATTATTTTTTAAAAAATAAACTATTCTAGTTGATTACTTTAGACACCTGAAAGATATAAATAAAGTCAAAGATTTTGTAAAGATAGAGAACTGGAGAATTTGTAAAAGCTCAAGTCCCAATCCCCAACAAAAAAATAAGTGCGAGGAACAAATATTACAAGCTGTATATATAGATTTTAAATATTTTTATGTAATCTTTGGGTTACTAATATGATATATATATATGACAATAGATGGGGTTATACCAAAAACACCTTCAAGCGTTTGTTTACATAAACGTCAGAGCGAGTATTTCACTATCTCTAACTTAATTTCCACCTTCAGATCATGATTTCAAGCTATTTGCTATCGTCAGTGAAGGACATGATTAAGAAACTGAATAGAAACTGTTTCTTAAATGCTCAGAGTTTGTGTTTTAGATCTAGTTTCTTAATCCTGTCCTTCACTGACGATATCAAATAGCTTGAAATCATGATCTGAAGGTGGAAATTAAGTTAGAGATAGTGAAATACTCGCTCTGACGTTTATGTAAACAAACACTTGAAGGTGTTTTTGGTATAACGCCATCTATTGTCATAAATACAAGCGTATGCAAGTTTTTAACTTGTGTTTTTTGTTTTTCATAAATGTAACTTCGAGGTCTTTCTTGCAATGATATATATTGCAGAGGCTTCTACTATGTGGTGATGCTGAACTGATATCAGACCCATATAGCTATCTGGCATGCTATGCTGAGTTTAAAGACATTACGTGTCTAAAAAATTCACGCTTGCAAGCTGAATAGAAACTGTTTCTTAAATGCTCAGAGTTTGTGTTTTAGATCTAGTTTCTTAATCCTGTCCTTCACTGACGATAGAAAATAGCTTGAAATCATGATCTGAAGGTGGAAATTAAGTTAGAGATAGTGAAATACTCACTCTGACATTTATGTAAACAAATGCTTGAAGGTGTTTTTGGTATAACGCCATCTATTGTCATAAATACAAGCGTATGCAAGTTTTTAACTTGTGTTTTTTGTTTTTCATATATATACACATTTTCATAAGCTACAGATATAAATGAAATATCCAAGTACACCCATGTATAATTAATTGAAATATATATATATATATATATATATATATATATATATATATATAATATAAACCAAAGTTTTGACCAGGTTACACTGATCATCAACTGGGTAACACATACTGCAAAATAATAGCAGACTCACTGGAATTTACACTACCTCTACAATTATTTTATATTTGTTACCCAGTTGATGACCAGTGAGACCTGGTCAAAATATTGGTTTATATTGTAACAGTCAGATTTGTACATTCATGCAACAAAATCAAGACTCCAGGTAAAATACACCAAAGCTGACCAAAATGAGATGGTGAGATCTTGAATCCGGTCAAGCTTCACCTCATTCACCAGTATACCATGATTTAACATCTTATGAATGACATTTCTGAAGTTACATATGGGTCTCAATTTTTTCTGCAAGCTGACTCCAAACAGTAAGAGACATAAAATTCCGAAACAGACTACACAATATTTTATTCATAAAACACAATGTTAGTGCTGCATTCAGTATTTTGAATATAGAATGTATAAACTTAAAATATATATAATTACTAAATCTATAATACTGTATATATATAAGTGTTGAATGTCTTTAGAAAAATTAAAGTTTATTTAAATATAAAGTTTAATTTTTCTAGACATTCAACACTTATATTAGATGATGAAAACAGTACATTTCATCATCACAAACTTTCAAGAAAACACTAAATATTAATATTAAATTGCATGCGTGTGTTCCTTAATTACATACACCCAAGTGGTTTCAAATCAAAAGAAAAACAACATTTTAAAATGAGAATGTTGAATTAGAAAAAAGTTTAAAAGAAAAACAGATTGCATTTAAAATATGTGTTAATGAATAATCTTTCTAGATGAATGGGGGGGGGCACTATTATATTATATACAGTAAGAAAAATAAACTTAGCATATGTTTTAGTAAACTAGAACAGTTAGATTTTTTTTCTTTTAAAATAAATTGAATTTTTTTTTTTCTAAAATTGACTAACTTACAATACGCATTAAGCCTTTTGTTATTCTGGAGTACAGTAATAAGTCTTTATATTTAATTAAATAATTTATAATTAAACATGGTTTTTTAATTTGAATAACTTCACATAAGTAATAAACATAAATGTACAGTAATATATACTGTAATACAAATTTTAAAAAAAAGCACTTCAGTGTGAATTTTTTTTCTTATTATAATGAAAAACTTCTGTGGAAGAATGTAAAAACTCTTAAATTCAAATTTTGTTTCACTTTCTCTTTCTTTTTGCTGTACTGTATGTACTTTTTAAACAGTGAAAATATGCATTTTTTTCATAGTGATATAAAACTTTTCTTTTTAGATACTGCATTTAGTCATCATTGCCATGAAAAAATCAAGAAAATCTTTGAGCTTGGAAACCAGTGTGGATATTTTACGTCAACTGGAACCAACCAATTTTTTCCTATAGACCCCCATTATAAATATGTATTCTGTATATGACATTCTTGCTTAATGATGAATTTTGGAGGACCAATTGCCATCGCTAAGCAGGGTAAAGGTGTATCGTGTTTTCATCTTGGATTCATAGCTTCATAGTTAAATAAATAAAAGGTTGCTTTTGTAGAGTTGCATTAGATCTTAGAATTTAGATGTAGTGCATCTGATCAAAACCAAAAGCTAGAAACTAATCTGGGGATATTGGTTTAGTAGTCACTAGATAGGGATTTTATTCACAAACCTTCTTGTATCTATTGATTGCTAAGGCTTACACTAGGTGACACTACTACATGGAGAGATTGCTACTGTTTTAAAGTCAACATGTTCACATGACCTTAGTGTGTAGTGATAATTGGTTTCTCTTCAAATTTCTAGAGGCTAATATATCTCTGTCTTACTTTCAACTAAATTAATGGTCAATGTTTTCCTGTGATATAGCCTTTGAATTTATTCGTTAAAAACACTTAGGTGCATGTTTCAGTGTTTACAAATATATTGAATTCATAAATAATAATACAACCACAGTTAATTAACTTTCAGACTTAAAACAGATACTGTTTGCAAAAAACAAACTTATGTATATAAATGAAAGAAACTAAAGTAATAATTATTTGTTTTTTGCTTAATCTTATAAGTCTTATGTGAATAGTAATTTCAAATAAATTAATGTGTATTTGCGTTTAACAAATATAAAATAGCATAATAATAATTTTTATTAGTCATTCATTAGACTAGAGATTATTCAATAATGAATAATAATTATGTAGTTTAATTTTAACTACACTACTTGCACATAAGGTAGGAGCTCGTTTCTATCCGCTTTTAACACCTTGATGAGAGATGTAAATAAAATAGCATAAATTTACATAATCAACATAGGATAACTCTCGTTTACTACTATTATTATTAAATAATAAATATAAATATGTTAATTACATATCAACCAGTAAAGCTTCCTTTAAATTAAAAATTCTTTATAGCTAAGCACTTTCAGGGTAATATTTAAACCCCATAATCATAGCTATTTAATTGATGATACATTGTAAATAACGCTTTTTAATCGCGTGTACATGTTCGCATAAAATATTCAAATATGCAAATCATAAAATATTCCATGCTTTGGAAAGAGTAAAGCAAACCTCTCTTTTGTTGATGGCGTTGTTATTATTGGATATTAAATAGGCTTCCTTCACTTTTCTTTTATCATCATCTCTCTCTGAACAAATAATGCTGGCTTCAGAAGGTCAAAAACGTGAGTGTTTGCAATTTAGTGCTCCCAGAATATTGACCTAGTTTCATCTTTATTTTTGTTTTTATTATACAAATAAATATTTGTGTTGATATATTCTGGTGGCAATATTATCACGCGTTTGCTAATCAAATTTATTCGTTATCTTCAAATAAGATTGATAGTCACAATATATAAATATAAAAGTCAGATTAACTACAAACTTCTGTTTAATAATGTCATTAATTTTAAAAATATTTTAAAATGTATCGGATCACAATATTTGCCTATAAATTTTTTAAAAACATGTGAAGTAAAAAGAACAACAAGCACTTTAATTAATTATTAATGCACATACTTCGTTTAAGATATGAACTTAATATGAAATAAAATGTACATTTATTAAGTTTAAACAAACACGTGTGAAAATGTTTTAATGAGTAAATCAAACTTAACACGCAAAAAAATAATAAAAATAATAATTAAAAAAATAAATGTAATCAAAATTTAATTAAGAACAGCAAGTAAGGGAAAGTTTAAATGCTTGTCAAGCGTTGGTGGCCTAGCGGTTAGCATAGCTGCCTTCCAAACATCTGCCCTGGGTTCGCTTCCCGGTCAACGCTTTGACATATATAAATAAAAAAAAGTTTAAAATGCTTATATTTAAGTATTATATAAATACATAATAAAAGAATTAAAATTTAATTAAAAATAAATTTGTCAAAAAAAAAAAAAACCTGAAAAATTATATTCCCTCCTAATAAAAAAACATTTTTGCCAGCTGATATTAGAATTTATAGTAGATTAAATGCAAATATTTAAGCATATAAACCACACAATAAATATCATCTTTTTATATCACAGAAATACAATATAAACAGATTATTATAACAATTATTTATCAATTCTGAATGACAACAATAGATAAATATATATCTAAAATTCACATGATTAATATAAATACAGTATGCAATAAAAATTAAACATGAGGATATTTATGGTTATTAATTCACAGTCAAAATAAGTGTCATAAATCACATGACTCTATTCTCTTAAGCTTGTAAGTTATAAACAATGAGGATTGTCAATTCCTCAACAAGCTTTGTGATAAATGCTTAGTTAGAGAAAGTATTTAAAATATCTCTGTCAGGAACCCTCCCTCCAAACCCCTGACCATGGTTTCATGCTTTGTCACTCCTCAGAGAGATGCCAGGGGAGATCTAGTGTCTGAACCTATCCTGGCACCTCTCTGAGGAGTGCCAAAGCATGAAACCATTGTCAAGGGTTTGGAAACCAGTGTGGATATTTTACGTCAACTGGAACCAACCAATTTTTTCCCATAGACCCCCATTATAAATATGTATTCTGTATATGACATGCAAATACAAAAAGTCAATACATTAAAAACACTATGTTAGTATATAATATTTATAATAAGTTCTTAATTGTGAACAAATGTATAAATTGGCTTTAAAAGCAGTCAGTTGAATAGTTTAAATAAAATAACCTTCTCAAAGATCTAACAACAAATAAAAACTCATATCTGATTAATCTAAAATACATATGTACCAAGGTATACCATTTCTTTATATATATATTCATTAGCAGAGATCTTGTTTTGAAAAGTAGAAAAAATAATTAATAACTTTTAATATTGTTATATAATTTGTATAAAATACTTTTTCAACTTATTATTTAAACAAATTCAATTTAGATTTAAATTAATATTAAGATTTAAGGAAGTGCAATTGGCTAACGAAGGAAAAAACACAAATCTATTATTAAGTAAAGAGTAAATGAATAAATAAAATATTCATCTGTTTAACTACGTGGTTGAAAGAACAATAATTGTTAGTAATATTAAAATATTCAAAACAACTTTAGATAATTAGAAGTAATGTTAATGCTAAAGAATAACTATTAATCAAATTAAATGTGCTATAATTTAAATTTTTTCATTTTTTTGCTTAAATATAAATTTAGAATATAAATTTAATAAATAAAAAGGTTAAAAGTTGAATAAAAATCATGAACTATTTAAATAATAAAGTATTGTTTTATTTTACATTTTAAAATTTATTTAAAAAGTTTTTTTAAATTTAATTTTGTTTTTAATACTTTTAATATAAACTAAATAATGATTCTTATTATTATATTTCTATTAATTTAACTTTTAGAACCACATTTTACTTTTATTTTTTTGCCAGTTAAATTACTATCTATTAATAATAAAATTCTTATTATTATAAACTCAAAAGTAAATACACATGTCAAGCGTTGCTAGCTGAGAGGTCATTGCAGCCGTCTTGCAAGCAAGTAGTTGGTTGCAGACGGTTGAGGGTTCACCTCCCGGCTGATGCTATGACATATAAAAAAAAGTAAATACACATTCTCTTAGATGTTTGATTACCCTTTGTGCATAATTATATCCTAACGAACATTGTAAGTATATTATATGATTAAAAAAACATATAAGTATTCCTTAGAATGATATTTCAAAAATGGCTGACAGTTTTTTTAATGGTAATTTCATACAATAAAATCCTGAAATTTTTATTCATTGTGTAATTTTAAGTTATTTCAACTGTATAATAAAGTGCACCAAAAATAAGTTTAAGGATGTATATTACATTAGCTAAAATATGATTTGCTTACCTAATTTTTTATTTAATATCTCTGTGATTACAACCAGACCTAATATCATTTAAAGCATGACATTTCTTCATACACTAAAATGTAACAATTCACATGAATAAGCGCTATATAAATAAATACCTTATTATATATATTTAACTTCAACTAAGAATGACATATAGTAAATTTTAAATAATTTCACAAGTGTCATTCATTCAAACATAATAAAGTAATTTAAAGTGACTGTGTAATATCTTCAAACTCTCATTTCCAAACACGTAAGATTGGCCCATACTTAAATGTTTGGGTTGAAAAGATAGATAATTCATTTTATCTTTTCATAAAGACTTTATCTTGTGTCTGAGAGTGAGAGTATTCATTTACAGTTTGGTAATTTACTATTACAATTTATTAACATAGTGCTATATAAATAAATACCTTATTATATATGTTTAACTTCAGCAAAGAATGACGTATAGTAAATTTTAAATAATTTTGCAAGCGTCATTCATTCAAGCATAATAAAGTAATTTAAAGTGAGTGCTTAATATCTTCACACTTTCATTTCCAAACACTTAAGATTGGCCTATACTTAAGCATTTGGGTTGAAAAGATAGATGATTCATTCTATTGTTTCATAAAGACTTTATCTTGGGTCTGAGAATGAGAGTGTTCATTTATAGTTTAAATCTGTAAAGCACATGTGCATTTGCCTGATCGCTAATTTACTATTATAAATAAAAAAAGGTGTATTCTTTATATAATTTCACATTTTTGGTCATATAATAAACAACATTAAAAATAAACAAATATTCATCATATTAGTTATGTAATTTTTAATATCTTATCTCTTTTCTTTGCACTTGTAATTTTAAACATATAAATGTTCAGACATTTGTAAAGAAAAGGTAGGCATGTTATTTAAAAATTGGCTTTATTCATGTGAGTATGTTTTCAGGTTAAATGCGTACCATAATCATAGCTATGATTATGGTAAGAATTGGGCTGAAAACATGCTCAGGATGAATAAAGCCAATTTTTAAAATAACATGTCTACTTTTTCTTATAAATATCTGAACATTTATATGTTTACAATTTAAAATCGTATTAGTTGAAAATAACATACAAGAAATATTTTCAATTAAATGTATTTTCAGAAAGACTTGAAGACAGTATGGGAAGATGTCAAATAAACAGATAAAAGTACCAATGGGTAATATAATTGGTTTATAGATTGATCTGGATTTTTACTAACAATTTACTCTAGATAAATACTTTGCATATAATAAAGATGTATGTGAGAGATTGTGACCTGGGCCAACTGATGAGTGCTGGTTCAGCACGAAATGCATCTTGGGGATCATTTGTCTTTTATTATATCTTTATTTATATGTATTTAAAAAGAATGGGGAAGTATGGAAATGTTTATTATATCTATAAAGATACTACATACGAGACAGAGAAAGGTGAATAACTCCATGCATGTAAAATTAAAAAAATCAGATATATTAATCTTTAACTGAGATTTAAAGTTTATATCTGTGCTAGAGATAATCTCTAGTTTTGAAAATGATTAGTAATAATCATTAGTGTATTTATCTGAAATGGATGGCGTCAAAGTTGTGAGTGGAGGAAGTTTGACAGTGGTAAATGAAAATGTAACAATTTACTCTAGATAAATACTTTGCATATAATAAAGATATATATGAGAGATAGTGACCTGGGTCAACTGATGAGTGCTGGTTCAGCACGAAATGCATCTTGGGGTCATTTGTCTTTTATTATTTCTTTATTTATATGTATTTAAAAAGAATGGGGAAGTATGGAGATGTTTATTATATCTATCATTCTTTCCTACACAATTTGGTCATTCTCACTTCAAAAGACAAAAAATTGTCAAGCATTAGTGGTCAAGAGGTCAGTGCAACTGCCTTATAAGCAATTGCCCAGGTTGCGGGTTCGCTTCCCAGCCGATGCTATGACACATGCAAAAAAAGACAAAAAATAAGATTAAAAACTGATTTTGAAATATCTACATATATTTTATATAGGTTTATTAGTTGTTTATTTGATATCTTGTGATATTACTTTTTAACATTTTTTTTAGTGAACTTATGTTTTGGAAAACTGCATTGTATTCTGTCCTCAGTCATATGCTTTTAATAAAAGCTTCAATATTATACTTTTCTAAAAGTGTCATCCAAATAAGTTTTACAATGTAAATAACTATAAAATATTTCTTCAGAAATTCTGTCATTATTTATTCACTACTCATACCTAATTTAATAAAGATGTGCATAATAATATATTCAATAGTATCACATGAGGAAAACCTAATAATATTTTGTTTTAAAATGTAAATGTAAAATCATAATATAAATTGACCCTTGTGCTGTTGAATACAATTTTTTCAATACTTTTACATAACTTCAATAAAGGATTCACAATATCACTTTTGTATAATAAATTAAACATAAGTAATTTATGTTACTGTGATAAAATAATATATTCTTTAATTTTGTAAATGCATCAGAAACATATTTAACTACAGATGGTAATGAAACATTTAAGAATCTATCTATATTTAAAAAATTCTACTATGTTATTAAAAATTTAGATTTCTGATTTCTTTCCTACGATTGGATACCAAACACTCGATTTTTTTGAACAGTAATTACTAAAGCAAAATCTCATTACATTGTAATCAAAATAATTATAACATTCTGGAGATCATTATTTGGATGGGGAAAAAGTAGCATATTGAAAATCTAGAAGCTAAAAACATGAAGTTTTTGTATTTGATAAATTCAAATCAAAAATTCCACATACTATCTATTTCACACACTAATGTTTGAATGATGAAATCACTTACAAAGCTGTTTCAAAACCCACTGTCATAAAAAGAAAAAATAATGTTAGGACCAGTACTTTCTATTTAATATCAATTTTCATTTCAAATGCCTCAAACACCAATGATGGTGATTTTTCTACCATCAAGTTGCAACCATATAACATGAATAAAATCAAGTCATATATCACATGGCTTATATTGCTTGTATTTACAAATATGTAAAATAAAGGGCTTGCTAATAACTCTAAACAAGCTTTTTTTTATATAATAAATGGTACAAGAGAATGCATTCAAAATCTTTATCTAGGATTGTCTCCATTCCCAGACCAGTTTTGAGCTATGTCTCTCATCAGTGAAGGGCTAGGACATCAGATTCAAAATACCAACTCAAGCCAAGCATTTATCTAATACTTAACTATTAAGTAGATCTGAAATTTTTAGACATCTATATGTCTTCAAATCCAGCTTTCCAACTGAAATAGCTATATGAGACTGAACTAAATTCACATACACCATATATTAATAACCTTAGAAATCTAATATAGCCAAAGCCTCAACAGTCAAATTATAATATTAATATAATCAAATCATACATCACATGACTTACATAGTTTGTTTTTATAGATATGTAAAATAAAGAGCATGCTAATAGCTCTAAACAAGCTTATTTTATTATTTTTTAATGATAAATGCCACAAGAGAACACATTTAAAATCTTCAGAATTATTCTCATCCCCAGACCAGTTTCAAGTTATGGCTCTGATCAGTGAAGAGTTAGAATATCAGATTGAAAATACCAATTCAAGTCAAGCATTTATATAATACTTAACTATTAAGCTACAAATCAAAACTGGTCTGGAGATGGGGATAATCCTAGATAAAGATTTTGAAGGCATTCTCTTGTAGCATTTATCATAAAAAAATAATAAAATAAGTGTTCAGAGCACACTCTTTATTTTTTATATAACATGAATAAAATTGTGGATAGTCAGCTATTTTCAAACATTACCATAAAGTTTTTAATAAAATAAATCAAATAACTTGACCAAACAGTGATCTCTATATACAAAACTATATCTAATGCTTCTTGATTATTTAAATTTACAATAAATATCTGATGACCATTCATGAATGTTAGCTTATTCAACAAAGTTCTTGAATTTTGCTAAAATGGGTAATAATATGATAACTACTGCAATCTTGTCTATTTAATTTTTTTTCAAACTTAAAAACGATAGAATGATCCTTAAGATCAGATGGCATAACATAATGGTTCCATATATTCTTAAAATATTCAAATAATTTTGAGACTAATGTATCATCACAATATTTTAATACTTGGATATTATGTTGTTCTACAATATTTATACATTTGAGACTTAACATTAACTTCATTAATCTATATATCTTGGATAGGATGGATATATTATTAAAATATATTTAAATTTTTACATTTTTATTTGTCAGGCAGTTAAAATAGTCTTTTTATTTATTTAAAATATCACCATAGATTTAATAAGATTATATTGTGTTAGGAACTATTTGATGAAGGAAAACTAAACTTTGAATAATGGAAAATATGTTGAAAGTATGGAGAAGATGGAAGAATGTCAATAGTTAGGAAGGGCAAAATGCATATAGAAAATTAATAATGAACTAAGGTGAGAACACATTTAGCAAAAGGCAAATGGCTGGAACAAGAAAGAGATAGAAGTACTTCAACAGACAATAATATATAATTTATAAAGAAAAGAAATGGATAATGTGTGAAAAAGCTGCTAAGAAAAGAAAAGGATTAATTGATAGGATGACACTGAAAAGATGAAAACAACATCTTTAACATCAATTAATTATAACTTTGAAAGTGAAAAAAATGTTGAAGTAGTTGATAAATGTATGAACATATTGATAAAAGATGTAATTAAATCAATTAAAAAAATGAAAAATAATAAAGCTGTTGTATCTGATATACTATCTATACATTTTTTGAAAGAGATGGAAGAAACTATTATGAAAGAAGTCATTAGACTATATATATATATATATATATATATATATGTGTGTGTGTGTGTGTGTGTGTGTGTGTAGTTTGGTGTAAAGATTTTTGATAGACTATAATTCCAATTGTTGAAAAGAAGAAAACTGTTAGATGTGAAGAATACTGGATAATAAATTTATTTCACACTTCATAAATATTACAGAGAATTTTATGAGAATACTGGATGATAAATTTATTTCATACTTCATAAATATTACAGAGAATTTTATGGGAAGATAGAATGTCATATTAGAGGGGCATAGTTTGGTTTTCAGAGAGGAACAAATACAAGAGATGCTATTGTTGAGAGAGAGATTGAAAAAGATAAATTAATATATGTTTTGTGGATTTTGGAAAAAGCGTTTCATAAAGTAATCTGAAATAAACTTATAAATATTTTGAAAAATAAGAAGATATTTTATAAAGAGAGAAGATAGATTTGGAGTATGTTTAGTGGGCAAATAATAAGAATCACTTTGGAAAATAGTGAGACTGAAAAAGTATTAAAAGGGGCATATCAAATAAATATTTAGATTGTGAAAGGGCTAATATTCGAGATAGAATAATAAAATGTATAAGATTTGTAAGTGATATGGCACTTATAATTGAGGATGAAAAGAATCTTAAAAATATGATGAATAAATTGAAGGAATGAAGTATAGAATAAAGATTAATGTTAAAAAGATCAAGGATTTATGAATAGAAATGAATAAAAATACATGTTGGAATTCATAATAACAAGTCAATACATTTAAATATTTTGGGTAGTTGGTTGAATACAGCAGGAAAAAGTAAAGATGAAATTAAAAGAATAGCTTTGGCAATAGAGACATTTATTAAAAGAAAGAAAATATTTTCTACATCTTTCAAAAAAAAAACAAATTAAACAAATGATTGTTTGGGGTTGGAGTAAATTATTGCATGGTTGTGAAATGTAGGCAATGATTAAAATATTCAGAACAAATTGGAGACTTTTGAGATGTGGTCATGGAGAAGAATGGTGAAAATTAATTGGATGAATAAAATGACGAGAAAGTTTAAAAAGAGTAAATGAAAAAAGATTGATTGAAGAAATTAGAAATAGAAAGAGAAACTGGATTGGACATGCACTAAAAAAGTAATAGAAAATAAAAGATACTTTGGAGGAATGGTGAAACAAAAATAAAAATTGAAAGCAGTAAAACATCACACGATCACTATTTCCTAAGTTTATACAAGCTGTTAAAACAGTATGAAACTCTCCATACAGTAGTGCCACTCAATGCAAGTCTCAGTAATCAATGAATACAATAAGGTTTGTGCATAAAAGACTTATCTAGTGCCTATACATCCAACATCCTCAGAATAGTTTCTAGTTTGTAGTTTTCATCAGTGAGGAGCCTTGGATCTTAAAGCACTGTGCCTAGATCTTAAGAACTAATGCAACTATCCAGGAGCCATCTTTTAAGTATTTAATTAATAATAAAGTTATGAGTCCAAGATAAAAACAATAATGTTTTCAATGCAAGCTCATTTATGTATAGTCATATAGATCTAAACCTACTTCAGTATTTATCCATTTTAGTGTCTTTTGTTTTTTGCAAAGCAAGGTCACCGTCATCCTAAAGTAGGATTGGTATAAAACTACTAAAACATCACATGATCATCATTTTCCAAGCATAACAGTCGCAAACTCTTCATACAGTAGTGCCACCCAGTGCAAGCCTCAGTAATCGAGGAATGCTATAAGGTTTGTGCATAAAATCCCTATCTAGTGCCTACTCATCTAATTACCCAGAATAGTTTCTAGCTTGTGGTTTACATCAGTGAGGATCCTTGGATCTTAAAGAACTGTGTCTAGATCTTAGGAACCAATGCACACCCTCTAGCAGCCATCTTTCACCTATTTAATTAACTATAAAGCTATAAATTCAAGACAAAAACACAATAATGTTTTCAATCTAAGCTCATTCATTTTTCTAGTCATGTAGATCTCATTTTATTTCAGTATCTATACATTTTAGGGTTTTTGCTTTTTTTAAAAAATACAGTCATGATTATCCTGTTGTCAGGCTTGGAACAACTACTAAAAGACCACATGTTCACCAATTATTAAGCATAACAGTAGCAAACCCTCCACACAATAGTTCACCCAGTGCAAACCTCAGCAATCAATGGATGCAATACAGTTTATGCATAAAAGCTCTATCTAATACCTACTCATCCAATATCCCCAGAATAGTTTTTAGCTTGTGGTTTATCAGTGAGGAATCTTCGATCTGAGAACACTGCACATAGATCTAATGCAATCGTCCAGCAACCATCTTATATAATATTTTTTTTTTGTTTTCCAGCCTTTTGTTAATACATTGGTAAATTATTCAAAAAAATATTTTACCTATGAAACAAAAATAATGGTGTGAATCAAATTTAATGTGAGTGTAAGATTTTATAAATAGGTGAATTGAGGTGTCATCTTGAAAGAAAAGATTAAAGCATCAGATGTTTTATAAACTATAAAAAATAAAAGCAGTAATCACTTAATAATATCGTCTTTTTTCTTTGATTATGAAAATAAGCAAATTTATTTTCAATTTTGATCAGGAAAATACCAAGATTGGGAAACTATAATAAAAACAAAATTAAGGAAAAAATTTGATAAATAAAAATATTTTTAATTACTAGACAGTAAGCGAATTCTAACATTCAAGAATCTTGTAATATAATATAATGACTTTTACTTCCACTAAATTTAAATGATTTTCAATTGAAGAAGGTTAAGAAATTAATTGAAAGTATTTCTGCTGTAGTCCCGTTATACATTATTATTTTTATTACAATTATATATGCATAACTGTTTTACAAATAAATTATTTTAATTTTTTATAAAATTATTAATAAATGAATTTATAGTTTATTTTTATGTTTGAGTAGTATGCAATAATAGATAGCGATACACAGTATTGTAATACTTTGTCTCAAAAATGTATATAACCTATTAAAATTTTTTTGTCAAAAATTTAATCCTGTTTTGTTTCTTTTTTTTTTTTTAAAGAATATTTAAATATTTCACTCCACCCTCCACCCATGTTGCCTCATATATTTATTTATTTATTGCAATCAAAATGTTATATACAGTTGTACTTATATTGCCTAAAACAATTTTCTTTTTAATAAGCATCTGATAGTAATAACGATTTAAAATAGAATATGCAATTTAAAAAGAATTAGGGTAAATATTAATTTAGGTTAAACATATACAATAACTATAAATTTATACACTTTTAAAAGGCATTGTTAAAATTAAATTGTATACATTTTTTATAGTGTTATATTTGTAGTTTTATTATCAGGATATTTAAATAACAAAATCTACTATTAAAACTAAGGCAAAATGCTATTATTATATTTTGTGAAATTTTGAATAAAATGTTGCCAAGAGCAATATTATATTAATCAGTCTACTTCCCTACCTACCCTGACTCTAATCTATCTATTAATTTATACATCACCCCATTTGTCAATCTATTTATCTGTCATCTGCTTATCTAACTACCTAGCTATTTATTTGTCCCTCTGCCTATGCCCTCACTTATTCTGCTATTTATTTCCCCACTCCTTCTACAATTATTTTCCTCCTCCTCTATTTCCATACTGATCTATCTACATTTATATAAATGTATAATTAAATAAAATATATTGGCTATTTACTTTATGCAAATAAATGTAAATAATTTACTATATGCAAATAAATGTAAATTGTTTTCGTATAAATTTAAGCAAAATAAATATAATAAAAAGCTAATTAATTTTTAAAGTTTTTTAATATTATAAATAAAATTAAATAGAAGTAAATTTAAAGTAGGAAGGTCATAAGTTAAAAAAAATTGGTAGAGGAGTAATATTTTTTTTTCTTTCGTAGAATTTTATGGTCCCTTCTTTTTGAAAAGAGTTTTTTTTAATAGTGTGAAATGTTTATGATAGTTTATTCATTCATTTTTTTTTTAAAAAAAGTATAATAGGTACATGCACACCCAAACACTCAAATATATGCAATTTTTTTCAATAAAATCAGACTGTCCATTTTCTTGACCTTCACCTTATGGCTAACCAGATGCAAGTTAATGTTTGGACATTTTAAAAACACTCCACTTCAAGTTTACATCAAGCTACTCACACAGGCTAAAGTCAGAGACTCAGCCCTTGCACCTCAGCTGTTACATAGAGACACTTGGGAAAAGATTGAGCTTCCAAATGAATAACCCACAATTAATATCAAAACTGTGTAGAATGTATTCCTTTTTTTAAATCTGTATGTTTTAAATACAATGTAAACCTTTCCAGTGTATAAGAACACTTCATGTTTAAATAAAATTAAAAAAAAAAATTATTCCATAAGTGTGTGACAATAACAACAGTAACAATATTTTATAATAAATTTATTAAACAAATTATCATGAAAATCAATATTGTTACATAGCATAAAGTAAAAAATATAAAGTAATTCAAAATGTAGATAAAATTTTTACAAAGATGTTCACGGAGAGGATATGACACGTGAGAAGGCATAATACTAAAATCTCAGCATACTAATGACCTAAAGCTATAACACATGTTAACAGCCACCACGCTTATATACATCAGGATCAAGTTTTATCCTGTAGGCATAATGTTAATTTTAGCAGAAAATAAAACAAATGATGAGACATAGCAGACACTAGTGAACAGCAAATGAAAAATGAGTGCAATTTCATTTTAAGGCAACACATGGCATTACTGTATTAATATCACAAAAGTATCACAATGGTTATATATATTAGGGAGCATGAATAACTCCAACTATTTTGGGGAACTATTTGGTTCCATGTGTCAAATAACCTGGACATTGAGGCAAGAAGCTGGTCATGTATTTTGATTTTAGTTAATTTTCTGATGATATAACTATTTTCATGAAAATTGGATGCATTAAAAAGTTTGCAGCAGTGAGCAGTCCACATTGAATGGGTAATAAAGAGTGAAAGATGGATGGTAGCAACAGATCTTGTATCAGTACTGTCTTTAAGAGAGTTGATGAGATAGTAATTATTTTTAACGTTATTAAATAGAATACTTCTCGTATTTAATATTATTTTAAAACAATTTTGACAAATGATACACTTAAGCATATTAAAATATCTATAAAATGTGATTAAGGTGATACAGTATTACACAGACATACCTTAGATATTTTATATTGTTACAGAAGGTAGAACTTTATTATTCCAAACTCATTGAACTTTGATTCTTCTCAGAATGGAACATTTTAAAGATTTGAACAAAGGCACTCAAATGATTAAAGCATCTAAGAAGAGAAAATGGTTTAAAAGTCATGTAAAAATTAAGAATTTTTTAAAAATAAATTTAAACAATATAATGTAATTTATCAGTGTAATTAAAATGTAATTCATTAGCATAATTTACTGAATGTAATTTATTGCTTAATATTTTTCTTTGCTCATAACTAACCCTAAATTTATTTTCCTTTTAATAACAAAATTCAGATAACTAATATTTCATTTTACTAACTTTTTGAATAAATAAATTTATCTAATGATGCCAAACTTCATTGTTAAAGATAAGAATTTCATTTAGAAATTTATTTTCACATTTTTAAAACATTAAATATTAACTTTTAAAATATCTACCACTTGAAAACTTACTTTTATATTAAATAATAATATTATTATCAATATAATTGTAAAAATAAAATGGTCAAATATGGAGAACTGTGTACAAATTTCTCATTGGAACCTATTCAAAATAGGAAATCAGAGTCTGCTGCTAATAAGGTTAACCCTCTAGCATTCTGACAGATTTCTTTGTTCTCATTTGCTTTAAACTTTCACTTTAATATTAAACCATTATTATTTATCAGAATATAAAAAAATTGACCTCATTTGATAGATATTTTTGTTTAAAAATTAAATAATTTTTTTAAACATCACATTTGATTTTCAGAATTATTTAAATAATTAGATTTTAATCAAAGCAAAATGCTGTCACACCATCAAATTTCAAGTGGAGTGGATTTAATTTTCAAAATAAATGAAATCTTCTTTGTTTGATGTTTGTTTTAAAAAATTAAATGAATTATTTTTAACATCTAGTAAATCTATTAATTTATGCTTTAAAAATGTAAATTATTTTAATAATTTTTATGATGTTGCTAAATATTATAACTGACTTTTAAGTGACATCATTTCTAGACAGTTGTATTTCCCATGATAACATTACACAAAAGAATATATTATTTTATATTTAAAAATAAAACATTTCTAAAAAAAAAATATTTAATAATATATATTTTTGATTTCTAATAATTATTGCACAATTACAATACAAAAATAATCATAAACTTTCCCAAATATCAAGTTTTTAAACCATCATAATATTTTCTCAAAGTAATCTCACAAAGTTCAAGATAAGCAAATATACAATGACTAGGCATCAAGTTCCCATGTATTAGATTATCCTAATATCATTTGATTTTTTTGAAATTAAAATATTAGAAAAAATATATATATTTTAAAGCTGTAAAAGAAAATGTTAGCAAAATTTCTTAATAGAGGATAAAAAATGCAAATTAAATTTTTAGATTTCTCAGATGTGGGTCCAATACCTGGAAGATAGTATCAATTAAAATTAAAAATATTACTTATTGTTGTTAAAAAGTTTTAAGATAACTACTTTACTATTTGACAAAGGTATTTTTAGTTTGGTAAATAGAAACTATTTTTTCTTTCCATAACAAACTTTTAAGAATTGTCTTTTTTTAAATAAATGTTTTCAAAGAAAATCTTTATATGATGTAATTTTTGATTTAAAATGTCTTTTATAAACATACTGCAAAAATAACCTTTAATTTGTAAACAAATTACTGAAAATTACAATTTTTCCATTAATTGATTTTGGACTAAAATATTCAACTAATCAGATGTTTTCATCTCTATTGGCAACTAGGTTATCTTCCTCAATGCATTGCCAATCATTAAAAAGGCTATTGTCATTGTTTAAAAGATCTGTATAATTCTGACATCTTCAGAATTATTTTTCAATTAATATCTTGAAAATTATAGTTGCATAAACATTTGTTTATAGGTAGTCTTAAAATAATATAGAGAAAATATAGCAATCACAACATCATCGTAATACTCAAAAACACAATATCTGTCTGAGATCATTGCTTCCCTGGTTTATCTGGTTAAATTGATTTATTTTTTAAAATTAAATTTATTACTTACATTTACTTGATTATGAAGAAATTTGGTACCACATACGTGGCCAAAAATTCAATAATAATGTTACATTCTTTTTGCATAATGTTCCATAAATTATGATTTTGGTTATATATGCTGATAGTATTAGATGACTGATGTCACTGTTTTCTGCTGCCATTATGAAAATATACATTTAGCATACAATTACAAATATTTAGCTTTTATATTTTACTCATAATTAATAACTAACAATGAATAAACTAATCTGATTTTTTTAATAATTTAACTTTTTTATAAATTAGTTTATGCATGTAAATTGTAAATTTTTTATATGTTCGCTATATCATGTTGCAAAAATAAAAGTAAGCAAATACTAAACGATTCATTATCACTGATACTGTGTTAACCCTTCTTTTGAGGTAAATTTTTAATGTAGAATTTTCAACTTTTTGTATTTTATAAGCAGTTGGGAGTAAATGTGTGATATTGATATTCATGTAACATAGATAAACATGCCTAGATTTGATTTTTTTGAAAATTTAAATTTATTATAAATTACTGCTATGTCATAATAGCTGATTGCACATGACCAAAGCTATTGGACTTGTGAATTTTAGAATAATAGTATTCAATCTAGATAATAAATAAATGAATGAAAACAGACTAGAGGAGCTCTTTATTAAACAATATGTAGTCTTTAATAAGAAATATAAAAAATTATGAGATAAAAATATTATGCCTATCATATGATACCTTTCAATCACTCAGTAATAATTTTAATAGAGCCAGATTACATGGTATAACTTTGCAAATAGTAAAAAAAAATTAATAATGAATATAAAAATATAACATCTAAAGTATTTGTATGTATTTATTTTTATTATGTTTTTAATACATTATAATGAAATGCAAAAAGTGTGGAGATTTATGGCATACTAAATAGAGTATCAACAGTAGTTATTAGACTTAATGAAAGACATCAAATGCAAATATTTCCTATTTAAGCACCACAAGTTCATTTCTAATAGAGAAGTAGATGAGTTTTTATTTAGATGTACAGAATACTTTTGATCAGATTAAACATTATTTGGTAAACAATTAAAAAATGAAACTGCTGTTGAATACAGAATCAGATATATGAGACATAGGCTTGTGGAAATTACCCCCCAAATACATTAAAACAATTTTTTGAAAAAATTCAAAGTAGAAATGGATATAGATGTATTCAAGTGAAGACACAGCAGAATTGGACTATACTTCAACTAATAGAAAATATGTATTATAAAATTGTTATATGCTTAACAGATTTCAGTCAGAAAGAGTGTGAATCACTCAATTCATAAGCATCCCTAGATTTTCTAGGAAGACAAAAAACTATGATAAAAATAGTCTTAGCAATTGATACCTTTAGTATACCAATAATTTAAGGTAAAGTTTACAAACTATTTTAAATTACTAATAGACTTTATCTCAGACCTATAACATCAATAAGAATATAATAACACTCTATTAAGAACTGTTACTCAAATAGATTATATAAGGAACAGCAAACTGTCAGTAAATTTTCAACTGAGGTATTTAAAAATAACTTATTTGGCAAAATTACACGTTGGATATTCTATAAGATAATACAGAAAATGTTACTGATGACATAAAAATATAAGCATAAATTGACAAAGAATAATATACACAAGGATTCAACAGCATAATTTTGATAGAAAAATTATTTTAGCAATAATAAAAAAATTATTACCAAAAGATAATAACATTATAAAAATCATGGAATTTTTTTTAGGGATTGTTTTATTATTCTTGATTACAAACCCCCCCCCCCCCACCAGTGTACCCAAATTGATAATAATATAAACATTGTAATAGCTTTTGTGCAAATATAACAATACATTAGTATTCTAATTATGCAAAATGCATTAGTATGCTAATTATGTAAATGAAATAAGTGGGTGGTGAATTAAAGTCAATTATAAACTTAATTATATAACAATTTTCACATATGTAATTAACAAAAAATTGTAAATATATGAGTGTTTGCAATTAGGACATTAATTAGTAAATGTTTACCAGCTTTATATATACAGAATGCTAATGATGAAGAACCTTAAGATACTTCCCATTACAGAACACTTTCAGTTATAATATATAGATAAAAAATTCAGTGAAGTATGAGACCAGTGTGATGTAAAAAAATTAACCGTTTCCTGGAATTTCTCATACTATTGCACTATGGCATTATGGGTAATAATGTTTATCTTGTAGTAATCAATCTAAATCTAAAAATTTTACCAAATTATTTCATTGATTGGTTTCAATTTAATGCTAGATATATTTTATAGTTTCATTTTCATTTCGGTATCTAGATAGCAGAAGTAATTAAAAAATAAAAAGATAAGACTGTAAATGCAGACTTGAAACATTTGAGGGCATTATTTAAGTGCAGAGGAAAAGATACGTTTTTTTTATGGCTATGCTTTAATTTTCAAAATATTTTTGTCAGTTTGCTGTATAATATAATTATACAAATGAAAAATATTTTATGTGTAATATTAAAAATATGTTTTTGGAATTATTTAAAATTATATGATAGAAAATAAAAAAAAATTATTATAGTGATGGCAGAAAATAAAACCTTTTTTTAAAATTTCACTTGATAACTTTACATTTAAAATAATTTTTAATAATAAGTGGGCAAAATTATAGTTTTATTTTGCTACAGACTTTATTCAAACTAAAGGCTCACATTTATAAACAATTAGCTTTATAATTTGAGCCTGAATTTACTTACAATTTTTAAATTTATTTAAACGCACATTGATTACGTAAGTAATATTTATTAAGGCTGTAGCCTCAAGCACACGCGTATAAAAATGCGATAGTAGGGAGGTTTAAGACCTGTAGAGGTCCCTACTATCACATTTTTATATGCATGTGCTTGAGGGTACAGCCTTAATAAATATTACTTATAATTTATGTAAAATATAAAATAATTAAAAATATGGAGCAATAAATCCCAACATTGCTTTCAATTTTTATGACAATTGTTTTTAGAACTGCTGTAGGTAGTTTTAATAAAAAGAGGGCCAAGATGTTATATACGTTTGATGGTGGAATTTTTAATTTGAAATAATTAGAAGCAAAAGCAAGAACTTCATAGTCTTGGATTATAGATCTACAATATATTTATGATTATACTATTTTTGCTAGTTCAAAAGATTCTTTACAGATTTTATGTAATGAGCTTTAATAGCTCTTAACAAGCTTTTCTGAACATCCCTATCCCCAGACCGGTTTTGAGCTTTTGGCTTTCCTCATTGAGGCACTAGGATATTCAGCATTGCCCAAAGCTAGAAACCAGTCTGAAGGTAGGAATATTCAGAAAAGCTTGTTAAGAGTTATTAAAGCTCATTATATATCATTTGTAGTACAAGCTTATTAAATTAAGTCACATGATGTATGACTTGATTTCTTTGCAATTATTTACAGAGTATACCTAATGTTTGATGTGGCATTTAAAGGCTTTAATTTCATAATTAATGTTAAAAAAAGTTAAGTTTTTTATAAGCGAGTAATAAAAGAAAAATCCCCAATAACGTTTTGCTTGGGTGATTATGACTTAGAGAATGTAAATCAATTTCAATATTTTGGTAGTTTTATAAGTAGTTAAGTGGACTTAGGTATTGAGTATAACATAGATTCTAATATTCTTCTGCAACTAATTTAGTTGTAAATAGAAGTGTTATTTTGCTTAGTTTATTGTATGAACAATGTAATACAAACTCATTAGAAAACTTTCATTTAAGGATAATGCATTATACAATAGCAAGATTGTAAAACCAATATGTTCTTCAATTTTCTGATTGTGATTCTATGAAGTCCACTATTGTAAAATCATACCTTCATTGGATTAGACATGAAAAGTGAATCAACAATGCAAACCTTCCTAAAGAGTATTTTGTGGTGAACTTGAGCATAGTTTTCATATGATCTGATGAGACCACATTATAGGGATTATCTCAAAGACATTCTAAAGAAATGCAATGTTGATTGTTTCCATTGGGAAGATGTGGAAGAGAATGAAAATACATTGGAGAGTTAAAATTAGAGATGGTGTTGAAATATTTCAGAAAGGTAAGCTTTTTGCTGAAATATTTAATAGGCAGCATTAGAAAATATCAAATAAACAAAAAAATAGTCAAAGATGTTGTATATGTGAATGTAATTGTGGTTCAAAGATTGGTTTGTATAATCATTAAACTTATCAAAAGACTTTGAACATTCCATCATCGGATTTTCAGTGAAATGAATGGCTGAAGAGTTGTGGGTTGGAGTAGTTTGAAGCCTGTTCATTAAAGTATGAAGATTGGCTATTAATATAAAGCTGAGCACTGATTGTATATATGTGTGGAGATAGTAATCTGGACCAACTGATGATGGCTGGTTTTGTATGAAATAGATGTATTGGTGATTATTTATCTTTTCTACATGTGTATGATCAGGTGGGTTAACAATATGAGGTGGCATGGAGGATTAAGGGTCATGTGAAAGTCTGAGTTGAAATCCCTCATATATTACATTATATATATGCAGGTGTGTGTAAGCCTGTACAGTGTATTAATTTATATATAAATAAAATAGTTTCTGGGTTAAACAGTGTTAATTTTGTTTATTTCCCAATGTTTCAATGAAATAGCATCCACTATTGTCAAAGTTAATTTTAAAAAAACCTCCCATTAAATTGCAAATAGCAACAATATTGAATGTAAGATAAAGAATGAGATTGATTGTAAAGTAGTTGAGCCAATGGTGTTTGCTATTTCATCAAAACAGTGGGAAGCAAACATAACATGCAGTTTAAACCAAATACTATTTTATTTATATCATATATATATATATTTCATTAAATTTATTATCATGACATGAGACTGTAGTATATTGTTCAATATATATTTGTACAAACATGAGAGGAACGGAGAAAACAATGTAATATTTGTTTAAAAATTAAAATAAGAATTGTTAAAAATAATTTCTTATTAATAGTTTATTAAACTATTAGTATAAAAATATAATTATTTTGAACACTATTGAATTTGGAATAGAAAAAAAGATTTGTTTATCAGAAATGAATTGGTACTTGGCAGCCTTTTTTTAAAAAAAAAAAATACCGTTTCAGGGGCCTAAAAATTTATTTATTTATTTCAATTTTATTTTACTGAAAGTGTTAGTTGTTAAGTTTAAAAAAATTAATAAATCAAATATAAATTCTATTCAGAAGATTTATTTCAAATTTTTTTAATATTTATATTATAACATGTAGATGACGTCACACTCTAAACATTAACTTATTAATAACTTTTACTTAATACAAAAATAATAAAAAATAAATATTATAATTAATTTTTGCAGAAATTTTTATTTTTTTAAAATAACAATAAAAAAATGTAAATATTAAATATGACTGTTTACCAACTATTAATAATTAATGAATCTAAATTTATTCTACTCTATCAAAAAAGTTATAATATATATTGATTTTAGAAAATATTACTTGAGTAAAAAGATTTGGAAAATGTGAATAAAAAAAATGAGTTAAAAATTAAAAAAGGGTAAAAAAAAAATTGTTGAAGGAATTAAGATTACATTGGACATATTCCTAAATTAGAAAAAAAAAAAAAAAATTATGTTAAAGAAAGTTGTGAAATATAAAAATTAGAAATAGTTGCTAGAAATTATTAAAGAGAAAAGTATCTACGAGTATTTGAAAGATATAGCTAAAGATGAAAAAAAAAGGAATGCTTTTAAATAAAAAATTGTAAACAAAAATAGACAAAAAAAAAATAATTATATTCCTTAACATTTTTCAGATCAAAGTTTTTCACAAGATTCTTAAATAGAATTTTTTTTTTTTTTTAAAAAAAGTATTATTTCTTGTTTTTTTTAAAAAAAAAATTTTTTTTTTAAAAAAAGTGAAATAAAAGAAACTTAATTGCTTTTTGGAAGGTCTTTTTTTTGTGTCCCTCCCCCTTCCTACCAATTAACATTTGATTTAGTTTAACTTTTTTTTTGGCTTTAAAGAATATTTTCTTTTCACAGTCTATAAAAGAAGTTAATTATCTATGAATTTTTAGTCAACTTTTGTTTTCTGATTCTTCATTGTCAATAATTTTCCTTTTTATTCATTAACAACAAAGTATCCAAGTTAATGAACAGAAAAAAGTTCAATACATATTGTTTCTTTTTGTTCAAGTGTGTGTGGGATATATATATATTTAGTAAATTCAGAGTCAATAAACTTTTTCAGCAAATCAGTCGACATAAGTAAATAAAGACCTATGTATTTAGTAAAGTATTTTTATCAAACGCCCTAATTATCATAACAAAAATAAAATTACAAATTTATAATATATATACATAAAATAATATAATGTGCAAAGATTTGGCAAACTATTACAAATAATATCAATAATGATTTAGTTTTATTGTTTTATTGTATTTAAATGGATAAGGTCCTATACATGAAAGGTCAGAATGACTTGAGGTAAACATGGGCATGGCAATAATATTTTCATCAGCATGGGATTTGGGCTTTCCATCATCAGATTTTCAATGATATGGATGGCTGAAGAGTTGGAGGTTGGAGTGGATTGAAACCTGTCCATTAAAGTATGAAGATTTGCTATCTTAATATAAACTGAGCACTGATTATATACATATGTGGGAGATGATAATCTGGACCAACTGATGATTGCTGGTTTAGCATGAAATACGTTTATCAGTGATTATTTATCTTTTCGACATATATGTGTTCAAGTGTATTAGTGATATGAGATAGAGTGGTGAGTGTTGGGTCATGTGGAAGTCGTGCTCATATACCCTATATATTACATTTAATTTTATAAACTATTTATAGAGATTGGTTTGGAAATAATTTATCTTTAGTATTGTTTAAATTTTGATTAAGATTAGGAGGTATTCTAAAACTGATATTATAATCGTTTGAACAAATTGTTTCCCATCTTTTTAGATATATTAAATATATAAGGGAGGCTGGTTCATGCATTATTATTATTAATGTTTTTAGTATTCAAAAATGAATAAAAAAATTTAAGAGTTTTGTTTAATTAAATCTTTCATATAAATTTCAATGTTGTTTCTTTCTATTTGCTTCAAAACTTACATAATTTAAAATTACTATACAAAAAACATTTAAATCCAGCCAATTTATGAGAAATTGGAGTAAAAGAATGAGGGTCAACTGCACCTTGAATATTGATAAGCTTTATAACTATTATATAACTAATTTGTGTATTTGTATGTTGAATATACATATCTAAAACTTTATACCACCAAAGTTATTTTCATCTTCTATAGTCCAAACCAAAGAAGATAAAAGAGGTAATTCATCTTTTATATCAATAATTGTTGTTTTTCCTTCAGCAAATATAAAAACATCACCTACATATATATATATAAAGGTGATGTTGCTGTAGCAAACTTTTTTGGAATAATTTCTAATTCAAATTTATTTAAAACTACACAATGAATAATTCCACTTAAAGGTAGTCCCATACGCCATCTATATTCTATTGTATAAAATTCATCATTAAAAAGAGCCGTATTATTATCCATCCATTTAAAAATATCAATAATAAAATTTATTTTGTACTCATTAAAATTTAAATTAATTAAAACATAATTAATAGATCATTTTCGTGACACTGAACTCTAAAATTCTATTATATCTAATGAAGCAAGTTTATTGTTAGAATTATATATGTGTGTACATTCAAATGAAGATTTTATAGCAAATTTTCTGAAACTGACTTGTTTACTTAACCATTCAGCTATTAATTTAACTGTTTTATAAAAATTCGTGCCTCCAAAATCAATAAAAGTCTAAGAGGTTGATTTTCTTTATGCATTTTTACATTTGCAAAACAGTTGAATAAATCTTTTTATATTCAAATTTATCAATTGCTTTGTTTTACTATTATCTTAATATTGAAACGATAAATTTATCTTTTTTTCTTTTAAAATTATATTCATTGCGTAATTTAAAGTTTAACTTTTTAATTTAATCATAAACTTTATTGTTACAATCCTCATTAAATGAAAGAATAAATCTATTACCTTTATCCTCCTTTAAACATTTAATATTGTTATTTTGTAAAAATGATTTATATTCATTTAAATTGTTATACCAATTGTATGACATTTTAAATGGACGTAGATGTGATAGTTTTGAAATTTTATCAATATCTTTTCATTGAGGTTTATTTTCATAGTATGTTTCAATATCATCAATAGATTCTAAATATGGATTTTTCCAATTTCCCCTCAATAAATTTTGGACTGCAATCAAAAACAAGTTTAATATTATGTGGAATAGAATATTTAGTTAAATTAACAAATTTATGGTCATTTAATTTAGGTAATATTATACCTTGTTTGAAAGCTAAAAATTTTAACTTTTTACCATATTTATGATTTAAAAATAAAGTTTAATTTTGAACATTTAGTATTAATACAATCAGGAATATTATAATATTTTTTTAAATTCTTCAATCTTCGAATTTCTTTTTTAATCACCTTTTTGCAATCGGAAATAATCATATGGAGTAATTGGTTTTTTAAACACAGAATAATTTTATCTCTCTGAAATATAGATTTATCACTCCGAATATTACAGAAATTAGGAAAAATAAGAAAATTAAAAATATTCATCCATTATAACGTAATTTAATAAAATATTTTCTTTCCTTAATTTAACTATTTATAATAATAATAGTAATGGAAAACTATTCAGAAAAGTTTAAAAGTTTTGAAGGAAATAGTAAATTTTTTTAGACTGAATATATACCGGAAATGTTTTTTTAGTCCTTTCACTTTTTAACAATATCTTTAAAATATCGAAGACAAAACAAAAAGGCATCTATTCTTTGCCCAATAATAAACAGTATAGGAAAGCTATGAACAGCTATCTAAAAAAAAAAAAATAAGCCTGTTTAAAATCTGCAAAAATTTATGTTTTATCGGGATTAGAATTGTTTTGATTATATATATTGTAACGGAATATATGCCGTTACATTATTTTAAAATGAAAATAAAAAGATCGTAAATAAAATTTGATTTATTAAAAAAAAAAAAAAACTTAAAAAACTGAAAATTAAAAGTTGTTTAATATATATAGATCGCATGATGGACAACTTTAAAAACTTTTAAAAAATAAAAATATTTGAAAGTAATTTTTTTTTTGTAAAAAGTAAAGATTGATATTTTAAAAATAGAAATAATGTTGATTTCTATAGTCTTAGAAAATGGAAATGATTGTCTTATTAATTAAATGATTGTTCAAAAGCAAACTACCTGTAAAATAAATTAAATGGTCAGATAAGAGAATACAAAGGAATTAAATGACCAATCCAAACACGAAAATGACAGCACGGACCATAACTGAAACACGAATGGATTAGTGACGTCTTGCTCGTTGAATCTCAAGATCTAATGATAAGAGACTAATAAAAATATAAAAGCCAAATTATTATTATAATTGTTATCTTAGAGCTGACTATGAATAGATCGTTATAACTAGCTATATTGCAGATTTTCACGATGTGGAAGTCTGCAATAAATTTAATTTTCCGGACAGCCAGCTGAGGCCTCTGGATGACAGCTCCTGACCAAATGCATGGCAAGTCGCAGTTTCATTTCAAAGGACAAAATCTACGAAAGTGATCACGAAGATGGACTTCTCAATCTATTAAATCCGTAAAGTATAAACTATTGTGTCTATCTAATAAGAACTTTCCTAAAATTGCAAGTAATTAATAACTGAAAATAACTCTTATCTGACTTAAAGAATGCAAATTCAATTATTGCTATTTTTTTTATGTAGATGTTTAAGCAATCATTTCCAGTTCTCTTTTTTTGTGTGTGTATTATGTTTTAACTAAAATGTATTAAATTTAAGTTGTTTATAGATGCTTGCATGGATTCGTTTGCGGTTAATTATATTATGGTTTTCATATTTTATCAAAATATATAGACATTCGATAAATAATGATACCTTACGGTGAGTATCTAAAATGTATTTATTCGGATGTCTTTTAAGTTATTGGTGACAACGCAAGTATCTTATGGTGAATACTATTGGGTTACTTATAAGTTTCCTCTGCGATTGTCGGCATCAATAATTTTGTATTTTGATCATTTATGTTTATTTTGAAATGTTTTTGACCATGGAATCTATGTAAGCGATCTATACCCAACATTTTAAAGCAAATCTGTGCGATCTATTTAAAATAGTAATTTAAATTTTTTTAAAAAAAAAAAAATATTAATGTTAAAATCTAAAAATAAATTTAATCTTCAATTTTAAATGTGCGTTAATAAAAATCTATTTGTGTGTTAATTACTGGCAGTGGCTTCTTTTATTTTATTGTTCTAAATATTTAATATATACTTTGAGAATAGAAGTCTATTGAAACTTATAAATGTTTTAAAATCTCTGCTATTCCACTGAGCTAGTGACATGGGCTAACGACCGGAATCAAAATTTAAAAAAAAAAAAAAAAATATTTTTTTTTTTTTGACTTATGTATCTGCCTACTTTATAAATTTTTCTAGGTTCAAATGCCTAGATGGCGCCCTGTAGTGCAGTTTACGTAAGTCTCCTTCCCCGATCGTTAAAATATAAAGAATTTTGTATTTCTTAGAAAAGTTAAACAAGCCAGCCAATAAATTATCTGATAATATAATCTTAAAAACTTTGTCATCTCTTACCAAATTTGGCTAATTATTTTAGCCTGATCTCAAAGTTATAAAATTACATTACCAGTGAATTGATTGGCTAGTTAGTTTAAACTTCGTTAAGGAGTAGTTAACTTATATTATTATTATTTTAGAGTTACATATATTTGTGTGTATATATATAATCAAAATATTTTCACAGATTTTCATATGTAAGTATTACAAGTTTTTAAAACAGACAAAACTCTCTATACGTATTGCCACTCATGCAAGCCAGAGTAATGAATGGATGCTAGAAGGCTTGTGCATAAAAACCCCATCTAGTGCCTATTCATCTGATATCCCCAGACTAGTTTCTGGCTTGTGACCTTCGTCGGTGAGGAGCCTTGTATCTGAAAGCACTGCACCTAGATTTTAGAATCTAATGCAACTCTCCAGCAGCCACATTTTATCTCTACTCAACTACTAAACAATGAGACAAATTGAAAACCCTATAATATTTTTAATCCAAGCTTATCAGCTTATATAGTCTTATAGGTCTGAACTCAGTTCAGTACCTATACATTTTGGTATCTTTGGTTCTTAATAACCATAACCATCACTATCCTATTAGACAGGATTGGTTTTAAGCCAATAAACACCACATGAAAACCATTTCTTATGCTTGCTCTTAACTGTTATTAAAACAGGCAAAACTCTCTATTTGTATTGCCACTCAGTGCAAGCCAGAACAATAGAGTATAGAGTTTTGCCTGTTTTGATAACAGTTAAGAGTAAGCATAAGAAATGGTGATCATGTGATGTTTGTTGACTTAAAAACCAATCCTACCTAATAGGATGTGGTGGTTATGGTTATTAAAAAACCAAAGACACCAAAATGTATAGTTACTGAACTGAGTTCAGACCTATATGACTATGTAAGCTTATGAGCTTGGATTGAAAATATTATAGTGTTTTCAATTTAAGTCTCATAGTTTAGTAGTTAAGTAGAGATAAAATATGGCTGCTGGAGGGTTGCATTAGATACTAAGATCTAGGTGCAGTGCTCTCAGATCCAAGGCTCCTCACTGACGAAAGTCATAAGCCAGAAACTAGTCTGAGGATACTGGATGAGTAGGCACTAGATGGGGATTTAATGCTCAAGCTTTCTGGCATCCATTGATTACTCTGGCTTGCACTGAGTGGCAATATGTATAGAGAGTTTTGCCTGTTTTAATAACAGTTAAGAGCAAGCATAAGAAATGGTGTTCATGTGATGTTTATTGACTTTTTACAAGTTTTAATGGATTTTTTCTATGGATTTTTTAGGTATGTTTTATGTATGACATAACTATGCCAGGAATTAATTAAAAAAAAATTGACACTGCTAACTAAAATCACATTATATATTAATAATATTTGTCAGTGACTAAGCCAAAAATTAAATTACTTTTAGTTTACATTCTTCTTTATATAGGAAAAATACATCAGATATTAAAAAAAAAAATCTCAACTTTTAAAATATTTTCACAAGCAAATAAAATGCTACCATAGAGAGTTCTAGATAATGATAAGATTTTAATGGGCTTTTGCGTATAAATATTAATAATTTTAATGAAATTTTAGCATACATTTTTAGTTTACATATTTGTGTTAAAGGTCTGCCCATCCCTCACATATGTATGTAAATGGATTATTCTCCAGTTCATGAGGGGTCAGAATGACTAAATGGTCAACATAGGTAGAATGACAACCTTGGCACTAACGTGGGCTTTGAACATTCCATCATCAGATTTTCAATGGAATAGATGGCAGAAGAGTTGCAGATTGGAATAGTTTGAAGCCTGTCCATTAAAGTATGAAGATTGGCTTTCTTAATATAAAGCTGAACACTGATTGTATACATATGTGGAGATAGTAATCTGGACCAACTGATGATGGCTGGTTTAGCATGAAATACGTATATTAGTGATTATTTATCTTTTTAACATGTGTATAATCAGGTGGGTAATCAATATGAGATGTCATGGAGAGTTGAGGGTCATGTGAAAGTTTGAGTTCTAATCCCTTATATATTACATTATATATGTGCAGGTGTGTATAAGCCTGTACTGTGTATTAATTTAACATACATTTTTAGATAAATTTTAGCTACAATATAATATTATAACTAAAATTTATCTAAAAAAATACATGGAGAAATTCTGTGAAAATTATTTTTATATATTAATTGATAAATCCACTAAAGTGTGGATGTTTTTGTTATGAATCCAACATTACTTTATATATAAGGATAGGTTATTACATGTCATTATAATCCAAATTTTCTAGGCATTGATTCTTTTAAATGAATATATTGGTCTTAGGAGCATCTCAATACTAAAGTGAAAATATTAAAGACTTAAATTTTTTCCAAAATTTGTTTAAACATTTACTAATTTCAGAGTTATAAGGTGACATACAATCAAATAGACACCGTTTTAATAAAAAGTGTTTTCTGTGCGTTTGAGCATATTTAGAAAGAAGAGTTGTCTAAAATAGCTTTGATACTTTGCAAAATATTTTAATATACAAGTTGATTGGTATTTAATTGTGACTTAATTTTTGTTAATGCTTGTAAAAGAATTGATTTATCATACATTGTCTTTAGCAAATATTGTTGGTTAAATATAGATCTATTTGAATTATAACATTATAATTCGAATTTTTTATAGGAGAATCCCATGTGGTAAAATATAAAAGGTTGAATAGGATAAAATCTTCCTAAAGAATTGCACTATATGTAAAAAAATAAAAGCAAAATTAATCTCTTAGTTGTGATAGACATTACACTTTATTTTATAAATATAGTTAAATGAAATGTAGAGATTATAATCAAAAATCAATAATCTGAAAATTATGATTTTAACAGAATTTTTAATATTGCAAATATTATTACGAAATATAGTTGCACAAATGATTAATCTTGGATCTAATTTGTCATTTGAATATCCAATATCGATTATTCTTCATTTTTACTGTCTACTCCTAAGCTAACTTGATTTTATATTTATTTTGGAATAATAAATATAGGTCATTTGTATGACATGCTAAGATTTTTCTGTTTTGTGTAAAAGAACTTTCTGATTATAGAGTCGCCCTATTGGCTGAAGTAAAAAATAAAAAAATAGCCTCGAACCTTTGAGAGTTGTATTATATTAACATCATCACTTGCCTTTTTTTTTTTTTTTTTAGCAAAACAGTTAAAAACAGAATAATAAAAAAAGAAGATAAAATGCAGTAAATTTATTTATTTATAAAATAAATAAAATGGTTTTTGCAATGAAGTAAATGACTGTCTTAATTAATCTCGACATATATCCAATAAAATGTTTGTTTGCTTACTTGTACTTTTGAATTATATAAGATAAATTTCAATAATTTTTTATTAGTTTTAATAATAACAGCAGTAATTGCTATTGGAAAATGTTTTTTTTTTTAAAAAAAAAAAATGCATTTAGTTTCACTTTTTTTTTTTGACATTTTTGGAGCATTTTCTTTTCACAGTCTAGAAAAGAAGTTAATTAATGACTATTTTCAAAATCTTTGCCAATTTTACTTCCTTTTGTCTTCATTGCCAGTGATTTTCCTTTCTTACTCATTAACAATAACATTTTCATACAAGTTTGATTGATATTGATTAATGAATGTGATATGTCACATAGCTTAACGGTTCAACAACGTTGCTTTCTATCCGAAAACATTTGATTTTTAAAAATATTTATGAACAGTTTTTGTGATTAAAATAAAACAGAAGTTAATTAGATAGAAAATAAAACTATTATATATATAAAGGCATGTAATGTGGCAATACATACCTGTGGTTTGAATCCTAGTCTGATAAAACATTTTTTTCAGATTTTACTCAGGCTTAAGATTTTTATTTAAAGGAAGCTTACATACAGCTAATTTAAATGAGGTTTTAGCTATTCTCCATTAAAAAAAAATGAAGCTAATTTAGCTTCACTACCTAGCAATTAGAAAGTCTGAAGATTATGGTTTTTTTCACATGTCTTTATAGGAGGCTCTTAGAAAATCCTTTGTATTGCAGTGGACTATTTCAAGGCTGTTTAATCATTATATTTTAATATGTATATTAGAAGGGACTTGAATTTAGACTTTCAAGTTCCCTACAGCTATCTACTCCATCTTATACCACTGATACACATGCCCACATATATCTTAAAAAGATAAGTGATCGCAAATATATGTATTTCATACTGAACCAGTACTCATCAGTTGATCCAGGACACAATTTCCCACACATATGAATCAATATTACATTAAGTTTAGTATAGACAATATACATGTATTTAAATATTATACATATATAAACAAAGTAAAATTATTTATCTGCACAGTTGTTTTATAATATCTCAACTAGTAAATATAGCTAATTAAAATTATTTAAAATTGAGTTATTTCCAGATTTGATAAAGGAAATAGTCCTTATAATTTAACATTTTTTTTTAAAGAGATTGGCCAATCATCTGCTAATCGATTATAATAAATATTTTATTTATTTTTTTTCCAAAAAAAACCCAAAAAAACCCAAGTTATTTTCTTAACAAAACTTTACACTTTTTTAAAAAATAATTCATTAATTAAAAAATACAAGAATACTAAAAATTGTTATAGATTCATAATAAATCTCAAATATAAGAAATATACATTATATGTTAACATTTTAAAGGAATAAATATTAAACTAAAAATTAAATGAATAAATATTAATTAACTAATGTTAGTTCTAATGAGATAGGAAAAAAAAATATAGTTACACATAGATATATCACACGACTGATAATGTAAATTTTTTTTTTTACCTCCTTAGAATTAGCATTAATTAATTATTTTTTTATTTATTTAATATTTATTATTTAATGCATTAACAAATAATGTATATTTCTTATATTTGAGACAAGTTATGAATACACAATTTTTATACACATGAGTTTTTTTTAACATAAATGTAATAATTAATGAATTAATTAAATTTTTTGTAAAGTTGTGATAAGAAAATTAAGTTGTTGTTTTTTTTTGGAAAAAAATAAGTATGAGATTAGCAAATGATTAGCTAAATCGTTTAAAAAATGATTGCTAATCTAAATGAATATTTTTTCCCATCTAATTTGAAAATAACTTCTTATTTTAATAATTCCCCTGATGAAAACATGTCCTCAAATCAAAATATTAAAAAAAAAACCAGCTATATAGATAAAAAATTTATTTGGTTTTTTAATTTATAGCAGTGTTTTTCAACCCTTGGTCCGTGGACCAGCGCTGGGTCACAGAATTTTTCTGCCAGTGCATGCACTAGACTGGCAGGAAAGTTTGTAATAACAAGATAATAAGAGTTAAAACTTTTAATTAATATAACCAATTTTTATTTATTTTTTTCATCTCATTTTTACCCAATTGAAAAAAAAAGAAAACAGAACAAAAACAAAAATCTAATCAATCACACATAAATTAATTTGTTTTTTTAGGTTATCACGGATGTTTAGGGGGGGGGGGGTAGAATTAAATTTTTTATTACATTTCTAAAAAAATTCAAAATTTAAAAAAAAAAGTTTTTTATTATACAAACTCCATATATATATAACTTTATCTTGTATATTTAACATTGTTGTTTTGATCAGTTATAACAATTATGCTAATCTTTAAGAAAATTTATCTATAGACTTCTGCCAGTCTGCAAAACCTTATCCTTATTTTTGCCGGTCCGTGGAACCTTATCCTTATTTTTACCGGTCCACAGGTATGAAAAGGCTGAAGACCACTGCTTTATAGATATATTTCTTTTTATTTGTTTTATATGAATAAATAAATATATATTAGAACAGTAACTGGACAATGACAAAGGTTTGGCTATGAAGATGAATTATTTAACAGTACATTTATTAAAAAAATGTCCCAGAAGTTCATTTACTAAATTATATAATAGCTGTAAAGATAAGTAATTTATTTGGCTTATTTATTTATTCTCAAATACTATAAATAAATAAAGATTAGGGATAATCATTATCATCATTTACTAATCAACTTATTTAAAAAAATTATTCTAATATTAGACACATACATATTTCAAAACAAAATCAAAAATTATTTATATCTCTTGTTCAATATAAGCAACTTAGGTGTTCTTATGTTAAGAGTGAAATAAAATATTTATCCTATAATCTAAAATATCTATTATCTGAACTATTACTATTTCACGTAAACTACATTTTTTATTGCTATTTAAATCTCAAAAATAAAAAAATAAATTAATTTAATCGATTTCAGAAATTCTTTACTAAATAAAATTTAATATTATACAAGTAAACAGATATTTATAATCTTTCAATCCTTATTGCAATATTAAATGCGCACATATATAAATTGATCAACTCGATCAAAATTTTATAAATTCGTAAGTAAAAAAAAATTAACAATAGTAGTAATAAATAAAAATTCCACATACCTAATGAGGTTGTTTTCTTTATCAATGTTGTAAAGAAAAAAAAATATATAATCAAATTACAAATTTGATCCTTTTTTTTGAATGCACTGATAAAAAATATATACATGTATAATTTCTTACTTTTTTTTTTAGCAAAAAGAAAATAAAAGACTAATAAATTTTTCTTTATTTTTAGTCTTCTAGGATTTTCCATTAATTACCAAGGCTTAACACAATACTGAATCCTGGTTGATGTCATAAAATCTGGAAGAAATCTGGTCTTTGATGAATAAGAAAATGGTAATTGCTTGCTAACATTATTTTAACCTTTGCGCTCTTTTGAAGTGCCTAGATGAGATAACAAAATGAAGCTAGCTCCTGAATTTCAAATTTATCTTTCTCAGCCTTCCATTTCTTTAGCTAGTAGAAACTTAAATAATTTTTTTTTTTTTTTTTTATTTGTCACCACCCCGACCGGCCCCCCCCCCCCCACCCCCCCCCACCCACCTCTTTGCTGGCAGGCGGGCTGCCACCCCCCCCCCCAAAAAACCAAGACCAAATTAATTAAATTTTTGTTCTTTTTAATGAAAATACAGAACAACTAGCTTCTTGTCTAGTTGCTATCCCAAGCAAAGAAAAATAATCAACTGTTTCCATTGACAATGGAGCTAACAGCATGTAAAATACAAACTATTGTCTAAACCTAAAACTACAACATTGATCAGTTTTTTTAAAAAAATAATGAAAGCAAATTTACAACAAATATTACTGTATGTTTTTTATTTAACCTAATATAATAAATCAATAAATACTCTTCACAAAAATAAAATATAACAATATATAGTAAATATTTATTTTTTATGAATGTTAATTTCCTTTTTTATTGTCATTTTTAAATAACTAACATTTGACAATATTTATCCAATTTATACATTTTATTATCTTGACATTTTATTACTTCAAAGATGACTACAAAAAACATTATTTAAACAAAGCACTCATTTACCCTTAAAAAAAGCTGAGTTTGATTCAATAATCAAACTCTTCATATCTTTTAAATAACACGATGGGAATTACCATTGTATTCCTTCTCACTTAAAAAAAAAAAAAAACTAACTACTATATAATTCACTCCTATTCCAATAAGTAGCCCTTAACCCAACTCAACAACAAATTCCCTTCACTAAAAAATTATACCATATAACTCCAATTACTACAATATTTTTTTAACTAGGAGAAGAATGATTTCTAATAATGGAATTGATATTCCACATGTACTGGTCTTAAACTTCAGGCATTATATGTGCCTTTTGGCCCATCAGGAGCATCTATCGTAAAAGCACTCCTATTTTATTACAGATTTAATAGGAACCCACATAAAGATTATAAAACTTCTTGCCTTTATTTTGCTGTGGGTTGCTAATGTGGGATTGAATTAAATTTCAATTCAAGAATTAACTTATTAACTAATAATTTGCCTCTTAAGTTTAAAACCATTAATTTATTTTACTAATTTTAAAACTCTGCACATTTTATTCTACCAAATGCACAAAAAATGCAATAAATTGTAACATCCCTTCATAATAATAAAGAACTCAAAGACATCGATAATTTATTGTAAAAGAATGAAGATTACAAAATAGGTCAAAAACACTACACCCTTTAGATAACTTATGAACACAATAGTAACTTTTGAAATGTTCAAAAATTTGGATTCTACATAATAAATGAAAAAATTATTATGGATAACTGTCTCTAATTGTATATTCCTTTTACACCCTGTAATGATATTTTTTTTTAATTTTCTCTTCATAGGATATCTATAAAATGGGTATCAAAGTATTTGTTTTTTGTTTTTTTTCAAAATTATTTTATCGCATATGGGTTACTTGTTAATTTTAAAAAGTATTAACAAATTGAATATAAATTAATGTTAAGTTTAAATAATTATTAATATTTTTTTTATAAATGCCATTGAGAACATTTATTTAATTATTTTTGGGGAGGTTTACTCTAACATACAAACCACCATTGTCATGATTTTTTTAAATTTATAGTTGCTTTTTTATTCAACCTGTTATTTAATTATTTTTTAACATTTTGCAAAAATAATTAAAACTTGGACCAGTGACAAAAAAGATGTAATGGAGTATTTTTAGAATTATGGGATAGTACATGCTTATGTGGTGATGTTTGCGGCAGTTTTTTTTAAAAATATGATTATCATATTAAATATTTCATAGATTTTTTTTAAAGATGAGTATAAAAACACAAGAATTTATACAAAACTCCAAACAATTATAATTAAATAAAAGTTAATATAACTGTATTAAAATAAAAACAACATAATGAAAAGAAAATATAACAATCATGTGTATTAATGTCAGCTGGACAACAATTGTATTAACAATTGTTGTCCAGCCTGCAATGGCACCACAAACATATTATAACGGGATATATATATATATGTTACATTTAAATTTTAGTACTTAAATTTTTTTTTGTAAATATCTAATAATGAATTAAAAGCACAGACGTTCGAAATGCACAAATAATGAGTTATTAATTTATTAATAAGTTTAATTTAAATATTGAAATAAAATAAGCTTAAAAAAATTATAGAATCGAAGCAAAGATTCTAATCTTTAAATAAATATAATAAAAACCTTTTAATCTTAAAAATAATGAAGAGAGTTTTTAACAAAAATAAAATTACAAACAGATCCTTAGGGCAAAATGACCATTAAAAAGATTATTACAAAATAGATAAGAGTCGAGAAATAGAAACAAAAGACTTGCTTTTCAGCCCAAGATATATACACAGACCACAGAGGAAAATCTATTTAATATGTCCGATGGATCTGCGCATTCCTAGATAAGATGCTTCAGGACTATAAAAAAAAAAATTCAAAAGAAATAATTGATTAGAATATTAAAATTTATTTGTAGTTGTTGAAAAGAAAAAAATTTAAAAAAGTTATTGTCGCTGTTACCAAAAATGTAATCTGTTCAATTGCGCTTCCCTCGGACCGGCCGGCCGAAGGCAGCTTTCATCTCCATGGATTCCAGGATTGAACCATTGATAATGTCTTCAGAAATCATCGTAAAGCTTCATAAATCATCATTGTCTGCAAGAAATGGCCCTTGCATAAACTCAGATCTTCGTCATGAGGGAATGAGCCCAGAGAAAGAAAAGTATAAATTATAAGTGATAAAAATGAAATATAACCTCTCTTTAATTTAAAATCTTCGAACTTTATTTTCCTTTAAATATGAACTATAGACTTTCTCTCCTGATCAAACCTGAACTTTATTTTTTACAAACTTGGCAATTTTAAAGTCTTATCTAAAGTTTAAACGTAATCTTTTTAAAAAATGTACTATATTTATATATTTATGCTTAGTATAAGAACTGTTTGTAATAGGGCAGGAGTTAGCGATTGCAAATGAATTTAAAGATAGAATCAAACATGTATCATTATTTGTGCATTATTAGATTCTAAAAATATGTCAAATATATTATTTGATGTAAAAATAAGTTGAATACAATGTGTGATTTTAAAATAAGTTAAATACCCTAAACTAAAATATTTTTTTTTATAAAGTAAATTATTAAACTGATTTAAATTTAAATTGAGTGTAGATGGCTGCTTAGACTCATTTAAGTATATGTTAGTTTAAAGGAGTTTTGATTTCGGACTATTTGTTTCGTAGTTGTGTCAATGCTGGTGGAGATATATATGGATGTTTATATCAATGTAATGTGAAGTGTGTTAGCATACAGGGCAATGTGCCCAACTGAATGCATGACTCCAAAGAGGTAGTCATGCCATTGAAATGGACGCAGAGTACTTCCCATGACATTGACTCCTTTCAGCTCTATGGATAGGGACTATAAGTCAGCAAAATAGACCGCTCTCTCATCCATATGTAGCGTTTTCTCATTATTATTTTATATGCATGTTTCCTTCGCCAGACAGACAGACAGACATTCCTGTACTGGACGATGGTCATGTTCTTCAAATAATATCACACTGTCAGATGCACATTCCTGCCAGCATGTTTTTATGCTAACATGTTCACATTGCATTGGTTGTGGATATATATCGGGAAGCGATCATTGGTGTGGCTGGGGACTTTTAGCCTGGAGTCAACATTTGAAAATTTTTTAAGTGCGTCATCTAGGTAGCTTGTCTATGCTCAACATTCTAAGATTAAAAATTAAAGTAAAAATAATAATAATAATAATAATGAAACATAAAGCATAATTTTTTTATAGTAATTAGTTTTCAAGTTTGGATGTTGTCACCTATATACACATGAATAAAATCTTTTGTGTTATTAGTACTGGCAGTGATCTAGTTTATTTTTTATAATCTTTATCAAAAATATATTTTAATAAATATGTTTTAAACCTCTGCTACTCCATGAGCTAGGCAAGGGCTAACAGTCAATAAAATAAAAGTTGGATTTTTTTAACTTATGTATCTGCCTACTATATAAATTTTCTAGGTTCCAATAGCCTGGTGGCACCTTGTACGGCAGATACAATGAGATTCCACATTTATCCAGACCATTATAATATGCACTATTTCATAATTCTAACAATACTTCACTTGTATCTTCTTCTGTTAATGGTAGATTCCAAATTTTGATCATTTTTACAAAATGTTAGGAAAAATAATTAAACAACAGCTTGAATGAAAATGCTACGGTAAAAGCAAAAAAAAATCACGACAATGGTGGCAACATGTTAACATTTGTATGTTATAGCACATGTTAGCAAAATAATTAATTAAATGTTCTTAATGACATTTATAAAAAAAATATTAATTATTTAAATTTAACATTAATTTATATTTTATTTATTAATATTTTTTAAAATTAATAAGTAACATATGTGTGATAAAATAATTTTGAGAAAAAAACACAAATATTTTGCTACTCTGAATATGAATAATTAAACAAAAAACATCTGGCAAGTTTTTGATGAAAGAAGTGAAGAAATTATATGCAAGTATCTAAAAAGAGATATATGACACTGTTTTGTTTGTTATTTAGTTGCGTTGAAATAGGTTGATTTATAAAAGACCATTATATTGATTATTAATGCTTTTATATCAAATTGGTTGACTTTACATTATTAACATAAAGAATTTTTCTATTATTACTTGGTGTCAGCACTCTAGGAAACTTACAATGGATGTTGTCTCAAAATATGTATCCTTTGAAAAGTGATTTGTCAATTTTTAAGTGACATTGCTATCAAATATTAAATATTTTTAGCACTGCGATTGAAAGTTAGATTTCTTTCCATATATATCTGTGTAGTGTTTGTTTATTTAACTATATACAACTTACCCTGCTTAGCTATGACAATTGATTCCCCAAAGCCTTACAATGTAAAATCGCACATAAAAAAAATAAACAAGTATAATGGGTTCCTGTGGGAAAAAATAAATTCATTACTTTAAATTCAAAAATATAAAATATTTAATGAAAAAAAAGCTTAAATTAAAAAACATGTTAATTAATGAATAAACATTTGACTTAGGGTATTGTTATAAAAATATTAACCTGTGGGTAAATTATATTATTTAAAAACATTTCAGTAGCTATAATGTAAAAAAGGTATTGAGGTGGAATTTTTTTACCTCATAATATAATAGTATATATTTTTAATTATATCCATTTTTTGGTCATATAGTATATATTATAGTTGTTAATAATGTTTATATATAATTAATAAATATATTGACAAAAATATATTGATAACATTAAATAGCAAGTAATCAAAATCTATTTGAAGAAAGAAAACAAGTTTTTTTTAAAAAAAAATTAGACTCTGGTATGCTAATATCAGGGAAATGATAACCTGTTCTGAAAACAGGCTAAAAAATAGTCAATTATAATGTTCAAACTGCAATTATAGCTTTCAACACTTAAGCAATACAAATATTAATAACAATCGTATATCAGTTCTCCATGTTAAGAAATTTCATCCATCGACTCAAAAACCTTTTCAATATTGTGAAATCTCATTCATCACAATTTAAATTATAATGTTCTGAAATAAAACAGACAAAACTCTCCATACACTAGCGCCACTCAGTGCAAGCCAGAGTAATCAATAGATACCAGAAAGCTTGTGCATAAAATCCCCATCTAGTGCCTATTCATCCAATATCTCCAGACTAGTTTCTGTCTTGTGACCTTTGTCAGTAAGTAGCCTTGGATCCGAGATCACTGCATTTAGATCTTAGGATCTAATGTAACCCTCCAGCAGCCACCTTTTATCTCTACTTAACTACAAAACTATGAGTCTTAAATTGAAAACAATATAATATTTTCAATCCAAGCTCATCAGCTTATATAGTCATATAGGTCTGAACTCAGTTCAGTACCTATACAGTTTGGTGACTTTGGTTCTTTAATAACCATAGCCACCACTATCCTATTATGCAGAATTGGTTTTAAGGCAATAAACATCACATGATTGCTATTTCATATGCTTGCTTATAATTGTTACTAAAACAGACAAAACTGTCTATACATGTTGCCACTCACTGCAAGCCAGAGTAATCAGACCAATATGACTATATAAGCTGATGAGCTTGGATTGAAAATATAGTGTTTTCAATTTAAGACTCATAGTTTTGTAGTTAAGTAGAGATAAAAGGTGGCTGCTGGAGGGTTGCATTGATCAGGTGCAGTGGTCTCAGATACAAGGCTCCTCACCAATGAAAATCACAAGCCAGAAACTAGTCTGGGAATATTGGATGAGTAGGTACTAGATTGAGGATTTTATACACAAGCCTTCTGGCATCCATTGATTACTCTGGCTTGCATTGAGTGTCGATACATATAGAGAGTTTTGCCTGTTTTAATAAGTTATAAGCAAACATAAGAAATGGTGATCATGTGATGTTCTGAAATACTGTTATATTTCAAGTAATTTCAAAGCTATGTATGCAGTAAAGTTTCTTTATTAATTATTTTATCAAAAAGTTGGGGAAACATCAACACAAGTGTCTCTATTTTCTTTTTTGTTTCATTGTTAGCTGACTTTTTAAAATAGTAAAATCTTTTCCACTTGTTTAAACTGTTTTTTTTTTTCAGAATTCAATAGATTATCTTATAGTTCATAAATCATATTTTTCCAATATAGTCAATATTTTAATATCAAACATGACACCAATATTTAAAAAAACTGATGTAATTGAGTGTAAACATTTTATGTTCCCTAACAATCAGAAACATAAAATGTTTTTGTTTTGTAAAAATATTTGCTCTTTAGGTGTAAGAAAAAAAAATCAGATGATAAGAATATTTCTGTAGTATAATTTTCACTACCCCACTCTCACACAAGGTATGGACTGGCTTTTATCCACTTTTAATATTTTCTGGAAGAATGTAATCATAAATATATGACCAAAGATGTGAAAAAGATATATGAACACAAAATGCACATTTCATGCTGAACCAGCTCTCACCAGTTATCCCAGATCACAATATCTTACGCATATCTTCATCATTGTTTAGTATATATAGTTAACCAATTACTACACTTTAATTAATAAGTGTCAAATTTATTGCCCTCACAATTTTGACACAAATTACTTGATGGAAGTATATTAATTTTTTTTTATGAATCATTCATTAGATTAGAGCGTATCCACTTAATGAATAACATTTCTGTAATGTAATTTTCATTATACCAATCTCATGCAAGATAGGGACATATGATCAAAGATGTGAAAAAGATGTATGGTCTCCAAAATGCGCATTTTATGCGGAACCAGCACTTATCAATTGGCCCAGACCACATTCTCTTACACATATCTATATCATTGTTTGGTATATATAGATAGCAAATTAGTACAGTTTAATTATCAAACTCGCTGCCCTTACAATGTTGACACATATCTCTTAATAGAAGTATATTAATAATTTTTATTAGTCATTTGACAAAATGTTAAAAGCAGATAGAAATCAATTCCTACCTTGCATGAGAGGGGTGCAGTGAAAATTACACTACAGACATATTATTCATTATTGACAATCTCTAGACTAATGAATGACTAATAAAAATTATTAATATATTTTCTTTAAGTGGTTTGTGTCAGAGTTGTAAGGGAAGAAAGTTTGACATTTGCCAATTAAACTGTAGTAATTTGCTATCTATCTATATATTGAACAATGACAAAGATATGTGTAAGAGATTGTGGTCTGAATAATCTATGAGTGCTAGTTCAGAATGAAATTTGCATCTTGGGATTATTTCATCTTTTTTACATGTCTTTGGTCATATATTTATAATTACATCCTTCCACAAGGGGTTAAAAGCAGATAGAAAATAGCCCCTACCTTGCACGAGAGTAGTGTAGTGAAAATCACATTACAGAAATATTATACACTATTAGATAATCTCTAATCTTAATAAATGACCAATAAAAATTATTAAAAGTCAGATAAGAGTTTGTCATTAAAACAGGCAAAACTCTCCATATGTATTGTCACTCAGTGCAAGCTAGAATAATCAATGGATGCCAGAAGGCTTGTGCATAAAATCCCCATCTAGTGCCTACTCATCCAATATCCCCAGATTAGTTTCTGGCTTGTGGCCTTCATCAGGGAAGAGCCTTGGATATGAGAGCACTGCACCTAGATCTTAGAATCTAATGCAACCCTTCGGCAACCACCTTTTATCTCGAATTAATACAAAACTATGAGTCTTAAATTAAAAACACTGTAATATTTTTAATCCAAGCTCATTAGCTTATATAGTCATATAGATTTGAACTAAGTTCAGTACCAATATATTTTGGTGTCTTTGGTTCTTTAATAACCATAGCCACCACTATCCTTTTAGGCAGGATTGATTTTAAGCCAATAAACATCACATGATCACCATTTCTCTTTATACATATTGCCACAAGCCTGAAACTAGTCTGAGGCTATTGGATGAGTAAGCACTAGATGGGGATTTTATGCCCAAGCCTACTCACATCTATTGATTACTCTGGCTTGTACTGAGTGGCAGTACGTATAGAGAGTTTTGCCTGTTTTAATAACAGTTATAAGCAAGCATAAAAAATGGTGATCATATAAGAGTTTGTCAGTGGTAATTTTTTATAGACCTAAAGACCAAGTAACTTTAACACATCAGATTGACTTTAAAATTCCATGTTTAGGATTCCTGAAAAGCTGTGTGAGTAAATTAGGCATATTACTGTAAAAACTAGAAAGGATAAAAATGTTCAATTAATTATATCAGTTTTTAAACCACATTTAGTAAATATTGGTCATGCTCCATGCTAAAATTTAGCACTATTGAAAAAAATATGATTTATGAATTATGAGAGAGAGTCTATTAAAATTTCTGAGATCAAACAGTTTAAACGAGAATGAGATTGCGCAGCACATTCCAATCTTATGGAGACTCATTTTATTTCTCTTTCTATCCTCTAGCAATAATTTAAAAGTGACAGTTGATCATGAAGTAAATAAAAAAAATATATAGTAATTTGGATTAACCATTTTCAAACCATGAGTTAATAAATGAGATTGGTACTTACATATTAATCCTGTGACATGGAGCACATATTAGACGTGCTTCATCTATTCACATATGTATCAATTCACTGATAACTTTGTAATCTTATGATCTGACCAAAATAACATGTATGTGGATCTTATACATGATATTTTCACAAGAGTTTACGAAAATAATGTTTTATTTGGATCTTTTGTACATGATATTTTCCCAAAGATTTACAAACTAATCAGCAAGTTGAATATGTATGTGAATAGGTGCAGCATGTCTAATATGTACTCCATGTTACAGAACTAATACACATTACAAATAATTTTCAAGCAATTAATATGAGAAGCCATTAAACAAAAAGCCATAAAATCAATGAATTTCAACAATTTGGGAATGTATTTTACCAGAAACATATACGACTTTCACAGGAGAAATATACATTTAATATATATTAATAGGGTAATTTTAAAGCAATTTCCTGAAATATAATTAAAAAAAGAAATACATGCAGTGTTTTCAATAAATATATATGAAATTTAGATGAAAAAAATTTATATTTTACTACCAATTTGAATTGGCGACACCATTAAACAAAAAGCCGTAAAATCTGTAAATTTCAACAATTTTGGAGCGTATTTTATTACAAACACATATATGACTTTCACATAAGAAATATGCATTTAAAATATATTAATGGGGTATTTTTTAAGCAATTCCCTGATATATAATTTTAAAAAAGAGTGAAATACATGCGACATTTTCAATAACTATATATACGGCATTTAGATAAAAAAGGATAAAATGTATAACAATACTAAAGATATCACATTATTATGGACTGAACAATAACTAAATTACCAAAATTTCTAAAATATTATTTCTGAAACATAAAATACACACATATGTTACTTACTGTGTAATATATAATAGGAATTGTCACAATAAATAAACATGTGGTCTTTTAAATTTTATTAATTCCTCAACCGCCTCTTACGAGGCATCTCATCGACATCTGACATCACTCTAATTCTGCTAGTTTTAATGGTAGAATATTCGTTTGACAGTTATTGATTAGGTTTTTAAAAGTTCTGTAAGATGGCGCCCTCTTCCAAATTATTTTACACGTAAAAAATAAAAAAAAACGCATTTAAAACTAAACAAAGAAGAACCTTGTCGGTGATTGGCTGTCAGCCGGCTCTCAGCCGAAAAACACATTCTGATTGGCTGGAAAGAACAAAGAAACCGCCTGATCAAAGAAAATAAAGAAAAACGCTGAGATTTTCATTTCGAATGTAATTTAAAGTATTAAAAAAATATAAAATGAGAAATTAAAATAGTTTTTTAAAAAATATACTAAGAAAACAAAATTATTTTCGAAAAATATTGAAGATTTTAGTGAAAATATTTAAGATTTAGCAAAAAGAAATCTTTACTTTTCCAGAACGTAAAATTGAAAAAAAGTGTTTGCGTCAGCACTTTTTTGTTTAGACATTCGATTTATATTTGCCGAAATTGAATATATTTTATAATAAATAAATAGCAATTTATTTTTGAAAGAACTTTCATTCTCTTTCATAACCTGAAAAATTAGTAATATACTTTTTATAAACGTATCTGAGTTGAATTTAATATTATAGGCGAATATGTTTTAACAATAGGCTTTGTCTTCAGTTTGTGAGTTGGCCAATTAAAAGATTTGATTTTTACCTCATACAACCAATAATATAATTAGCAGTTAAAGGGTTTTTTTATTAATAGATTAAATATTCCAGATAAAATGGAGATTTGAAGTAAAAATTTTACACTCTTTTCTTCCAAATAACTGTGTGATTGTGGAGAGTACCACATGAACAGGATTTGGTCGAAAAATGGTAATAGATATAAGTATTTTTTTAAAAAATGTAAAAACAAAAAGAAAAAAATAATTTTCCCACAAAATAAAACAAATAATAACTTTTATTAATAATTCATATTGATGGCCAATTATTTTTGATTTCATTCATTATGCAAATAAACACATACTCATCTTTATGACACCTGAGCCACATAAATTCGGCCAAATATGAATCCAAATGTTGGTGAGATGTTCCCTGTTGTTGCTTGTTACACTATTTGCAGAATCCCAAAGTCTTTCAATGTTTTGCATGTGGATGCCTGTTTCAGGATTGATGAAATTATATTTGTGGTTCACATAAAAATGGTCACAAATGGCACTCTCAATTCTTCAAAAAAAAATTAATTATGAGAATTAGGCAATAGAAATCAAAAGGAAAGTACAATTATTTACTCACAATCAACTTAATTCAGCAATGATGAAATTAAGAAAAAAGTACAATGACAGTAACTGTGAAAAAAATCTTGAAAAATACTCGGGGGGGGGGGTTAGATCAGAGATATGATAATGAAACAGTAAGATTCGCATTCAAATCTTAAGTTTCACCTTTTTCTATTGTCTCTCACTCACCACTCTATCCTACCCAAATTTAAATTTTTTTTGTATCGAATTGTGTGTGTAGCAATATTAAATATGTATAAATATGTGTAAAATCCACCGTAAACACACACACATTGCGATGACAAAATTTAAAGCAATAAATAAAAATAAATGATGTAATTTGTATTTCTCTTTTAGTTATTTAAAAATATATAATTTTAACAATTTATTTTAAATTATAAAGTTCGTAATTTATTGCTGTGTTTAAATTTCATATTTAATAATAATCTTAGAAATCTAATTGTAATTTAAGTAAAAGTAAAAATCATTATATATCCCCTTTTGTCTTTGAAATTTTAAAAGTAACGGTCAGTGAGAGATAATAGATTAATTAAAAAGAAAAATTCCCTAAAATATTTAATTACAAAATGTAAATGTAAAAATAAATCTAAACAATAGAAATGCAGCTTTCTATAAATTAAACTTACAAGAATGTATTGATTATCCTCGGGGCAAATGAGTGGATCCAAAAATAAAATATAACAAAAGTGAAAAGATAAGATCAAGAAAGGAGGACATTTTGAACTTTCTAAGAACTTTCAGTTAAACTTTAGCTGTGCTCTCGATCAGTTGAGAGTCTCCAAAAGTCATAAATTAATTTACCTACCACAGTATGGTCGAGTAGAAAGCGCCCAGACTATTCTCCTTCCAGAGATGGTCTATCGTATGCCATGAACCTTCACATATGCCCTCCACAAAATCAACCAAGAAGATCTGCTGCCCAAACAATTAGAAAGCTGCTGCTGCTGTTAAAATCAATGAATAATCTAAATGCTGGAAAGAACTGCTACTTCTGAAATCATGAACAATTTGCTACTGAATCTGAAAACTTCTCATAAAACAGGTACCTGTACCCAAGCTCTAGAGTACTCTAATTTATAATCACCCTATAGCTCATTCTCTATATAACTTGTAAAACTCTAAATTGTAAAACTTTGAATTTAATTATTAATTTATTATATAAATTTCTTTAATAATCTAGCTTACCTAATTCTATCTTTTCTTGGGTACGTATTTCTAAATTTTACATTCTTATTATATAAATATAGCATGCTTATAAGAGTTCCGACCGGACCTCGCCAAATTTAAATATAGATTTTAATCAAAATGGTTGCCATCTTGTCCATCAACCTATTAATATATTTCGTTATATACTTCTGTTGGCTGGTCAGCTCAGAAATCTTCCCTAATTTTCTAAATGCAAATCCATGATTGCTTGAAACAGTGGATGCGTGTCTTGCAAATCCTAATTAATATTTACTTCTATAAATTACTTAATATTTTCATATAAATCAACACGCATTCAATGCTTCATTGATTGTAATGCAGGGGTCTACTACTTAGCAAATGGCTGACATATTAGTTATTAATACTCACCCAGCTTACCTATTGTTTTATATTTTATTAAGTTTTTAAGTAATAATTCCATAAATCGCATTTCTTTGAGAGTCAAAAACATTCTTTATTAAATGTTGATGATGTAGGGCCAAGTTATAAAATATATTTAAATCTTAACAGAATAGTCTGTAGATTATACATGTGTTACCTTTTGGAGATGCAATGATCTATTATAAGCCTTGGATATTCCGGATTCTATAGGATTGAAATTAATCCCAGTCATCCTACACAAGCGGACAAATAAATGTTCCCGTAGGACTTGATGACTGTCACGCAGCCAGGAAGAAATCGTGGCACAAACCACTTGCCCCTGGTTATGCTTATGTGACACCTTATCTCTTTGGGCCTACAGCAAATGCCAGCCCATTGTTATAAACTCATTCACAGCTTCACAGTCTCAATATACTGCCAGTCTCATATTGCCTTTCTAGACATACCATGTGTTTCTTCTTGTTAATTCTATTATTCAATATATAACTCCGTCTCTGCATTAGTGACATAACTCACTCTCAAATAAATGTCTGTCCATAGTAATTAGTAAATATCTTCTTTAATTAAATAAATATGTGTCCGCCGTTACTATTATTAATTCTACTTTAGATTCTTGCATTGCAAAGATATAAATCCCGAAGGCATGCTCATGAAATACTTGCTCGAGAATTTAGGTAGCTAGATTACATCAGCCACATAAATGTATCTTTTTGTAAAATATAACAGTATCGGAAATACCGCTACTGAGATATTAAATGTAACAAAATATTATTGGTTAAATGATTTTGTATCAAATATTTTAAATATAAAAATATATATCTTTGTAAAGTATAACAGTATCGGAAATACCGTTACTGAGATTTTAAATATAATAAAATATTATTAATTAGATGATTTAATATAAAATGTTTTAAATAAATAATTTCAAACTATACGTCTGCCATTCCATCTTTATTTATTCGATACCCATTCAATATAATATTTCCTCGATTCTGTAAATATAAATGTTTAATATTAATATTATTATTGGCTAACTTGAAATAAAATTCTTGATTCTCTTGCATCTCCCTGACCCCCATGCCTAAAGAAATATTTACTAGTGTAGCATCAGATGCATTGTTTCATAGATTGTATTGTGGAACCGATAAACTATGTTCGAACTCAGTACTACTAGTGGCTTCACTACCTAGATGGTTCTGCAGTTCTGTATGGTGGTCGAATTCTGCACTATGTTAACGAATCATAAGAAATCTTGAAAAACACTCGGAAAAAAATATTAGATCAGAGATGCCCTTAAAAAACATGTTTGATATGACATCAGATAACATACCAGGATTTACTTGGATTTATTTGAACTAATCACAATATTATACATTTATATTTGATGTGAAATGGTGCAACAGGTCTAATACATATGTTACAGGACTAATAAGTACCATAAGATTTTATAGAATCATTGGTGATCTTTTTTCATGGAAAAGAATTTTGTGTCTACGGATAAAAACTATGTTAAAGAATAAACAAGATTCTTTTATTTCTCATCCTAAAATATCTCAATGTAAATAACTGTACATAGTATTTTCTCAAAACTTCTTTGATTTCATTTTTTAATCATGAAAATTTTTATTATAATATGTATAAAAAAGGAGAGAAAATAAACATATTATAATCAGTTTGCTCATTATTACATAATGTTCTAACAAAATTTTTATAAATTCTAATTATAAATTGTAAATTAAAATATGTTCATAATAATATTACAATTTACTAAAAAGCATTTATGATTTCACTGCTAATTAAAACATTTATTTTTTTTACATCTAAGATTTTAATTAATAATTAATTTACTTAATAATTAATTGGAATTTATTCAAAAAGGAAAACAAGAATTGCCTAGGGGCATTCTTTTCAGGTAATGTTTTAATTGTTATATATTCAAGCATGAGTGCGTGTGCGGCGCAACTGTTCCCAAAAGCTATTAATACAAAATAACTATCTAAAAATAATAAACTACCTAAACGCTTTCAAAGGATCTTGCCTTCATAATCATAGCTTGCTAATACATTTAATGATATGCAAATATGCTAATTCCATTTTTTTGATAAAGCAAAGCACATGTCCTTCCTATTTATGGCATCGTTGTCTCATGAGATGAATAAAGCCTCTTTGATTTTTCTTTTGAGGTCATGTCTCTCTCTACACACGATTGTGGGATTGTCTGGAATGTACTCGTGGTGACTTCTGCTCTGGTGCTGATAGAAAACTGAATAGGTAGAAGGATCATTGTGAGCTCTATTATATGAATATTTGTGTTGTGCTAATCGTGTGGCCAAAGATGCTCTGCTTTCCCCATAATATGTGTCACATGATTAGCACAACACAAATATTCATACAATAGATCTCACAATGATCCTTCTACCTATTCAGTTTTCTATCAGCACCAGAGCACAAGTCACCACGAGTGCATTTCAGACAATCCCATAATCATGTGTAGAGAGAGACATGACCTCAAAAGAAAAATCAAAGAGGCTTTAATCATCTCACGAGACAACGATGCCATAAATAGGAAGGACACATGCTTTGCTTTATCAAAAAAATGGAATTAGCATATTTGCATATCATTAAATGTATTAGCAAGCTATGATTATGAAAGCAAGATCCTTTGAAAGCGCTCAGCTAGTTTATTATTTTTAGTTAGCTATTTTGTATTAATAGCTTTTGGGAACAGTTGTGCCGCACATGCACTTGTGCTTGAATACATATATTTCCCAAAAGTAAAATTATTTGACTTAATCAAATTGTTATATATATAAATGAACATGCCAAACTTCTTTTTAAAATTTGTTTTTTATATGATTATTATAAAAATAAAATAATGCACCAATGTTTCAACTATTTTATAATAGTCTTTTTCAAGGAACACTACAAAATGAAAATACAAATATATAATAATAAATATAAACATATAACACCAACAAATAGTCAAAATAAGAGTCATAGATCACAGGACCCAATTCTCTTAAGCTTGTAAGATATAAACAATGAGCATTGCCAATTACTCAACAAGCTTTGTAATAAATGCTTAGCCAGAGAAAGCATTTAAAATATCTCTGTCAAAAAACCCCTCCCAAACCTCTGACCATGGTTTCATGCTTTGGCATTTCTCAGAGAGGTGCTAGGGTAGATCTAGTGGCTAAATCTACCCTAGCACCTCTGAGGAGTGCCAAAGCATGAAACCATGGTCAGAGGTTTGGGAGGGATTTCCTGACAGAGATATTTTAAATGCTTTCGCTGGCTAAGCATTTATTACAAAGCTTGTTGAACAATTGGCAATAATGCGTATTGTTTATGTAACACCAACATTTCAACTATTTAATAATGTAGTCTTTTTCAAGGAACTCTAAAAAATAAAAATACTAAACAAATACAAATATATAATAATTATTATTATATATTTATATTTTTATTTTTTAGTGTTACTTGAAAAAGACTACATTATAAAATAGTCAAAATGTTGGTGTGTTATTTTAGTTTTATAATAGTCATATAAAAAACAAGTTTTAAAAAGAAGTTTGGTGTTTATATATATATATATATGAAAAATTATGAACTATTTTTGAAAAGAAAAACTGTGTAGATGATATTTTAAAATTTTGTTTAATTGTTTTATATTAGAATATTGTTTTCATTAGAGTTAAACAATTATAAATTTACTAAACTCTACACATATGTAAATGAGATATTTATTTATATAGCGCGATGTATATAAATTGTAATAAACTAAAGATCAGCATTTCAAGCTAATGTACATGCACTTTTTTATGAATGTTAATAATAAATGAATACTTTCATTTCCAACACAAGATAAAGTCTTTGCAAAAGAATAGAATGAATCCACCTATTCTTTCAACCCAAATGCTTAAGTACGGTCAAATCTTAAGCACTGGAAATGAAAGCATGAAGATAAACCAAAAATCAGTATTATTGTAAAACAAACTAATATTATTTTTTTTAAATATATGTAATTATTATGATATTAAAATTATATGTTTACTATAGTATATAAACATACATTTTTGGAAAATAGTATGTGTGGAATATTACACTATGGAAGCAGCCATTTTCCCACTTCAGAGCACTGTATATGATCATATTTATTAATAACATTTTTTGGCTTACATTGAAAGCACATACATTTTCTCCTTTCAATTTATTATTCTTTTCAAATTTGATATAATATAATATTTTGTGTAATAAAATGTTTGGTACTCATGTATTAGACCTGCTACATTTATCACTTAAGTTTGTCAGAAGTTACAGTGTTGACATTATTTGATGAGATCACAGGGTTTATGCCATCCATAAATTTCTAACTTGGGATACCAATAAAACCTGTGATCTCATCAAATAATGTGAACACTGGAACTTCTGACAAACTTAAGTGATAAATTTGTTCACTAAAATAATAAAAGCATGTTAGGTTACTAAATAAAGCAGGTAATTGTGAGTTTTTAAAATGGTACTTTGTGCCATCAAAGCACCACCACCACCACCACACACCCACAAGGAACAGCATTCTGGTATTGCAAACATGGCCAATAATTATCAAAATTTTACCTAAAATTTAAAAATATTGTGTATATTAACTCTGACATAAAATTACAAAATGGACACAAAGAAAATGAGCTTTCATTTGCATTTTTGATGATATTAAAAAATAAGTTTACATCATAGATTATTTTAATAAAAGTTTAGTATTCCCCTCCCCCCTGTAAAGCATGCACCTGCCACCTGCACAAAGAAGATAACACTTTTGTTTCCATTGTGGACAGTATTAAAAAAATCAGTCCATCTTATTGATTCCATTTTAATAAAAGTGTAATATTTTTTTTTTACATTTTGATAAGTTTACTAATTTATTTATTTATTTTTTTTTTAACAAAATAAATGTAGTTATACATTTCTTGATCAAGATCCCATATAGCCATTATATTGCAAAAACACGCACTTTAATTCTCAATTTTTTAAAAATCTCAGCTAGTCATAGTTTTTTAATCTATTAATTTTTTTATTTTCTGCCATAGTTAATAGATGTAGTATTTTTCTTTTTTCTTTGCTTTACTGTTTATTTTGTAGTTAATACAATTATTTAAGCAGTTTGGTAGATGTAGTATTTTTTTTTTATTTTGCTTATGTAGTATTATTTTTTGGTAATTTTGCTTTAGTGTGCATTTTGTAATTTCACACCAAAGTTAATATATATAGTATTTTTAAACTTTAAATTAAATTTGGGGTTGGCTATGATGGCAGAATGCCATAACTTGTTTGGGGGTAGGAGGTAGGATGGCTTGATGGCATAAAGTCACAATTACCTGTTTTTATTTAGTATCATAATGTGTTTTTATTATTTTGTGTACAAATTTATATTTTTTGTATTGTTAAATGTACTTTGTCAGAATTAGTCTGATGTGTTTAGTGTTAGATATTAGAGCTGCTATATCTTTTCACATATGTATCAGGGTGCCAATAACTTTTTAAATTTTATGAAAATATCATGAAATAATGTACACATAAGGTCCATTTTGACAAATTTATCACTTAAGTTTGTCAGAAGTTTCAGTGTACACATTATTTGATGACATCACAAGATTAGAAAGTTATCAGCAGACTGATACTTATGTGAAAAGGTGTAGCAGGTCTAATACATAAGTACCAATGTTTTCTAAATATAAAGCTAAAAGATTTACAAAATTTAAGTAAATTTATAAAATATCTTTCTTAAGAAATAAAATGAAAGTTATCTATTTAGTAGTGGCAAACAAATAGAACTGTATAATTCAATAAGTAGGAGTAGTTTGCTATAAAGGAAAAACTAATAAGATTACAAATAAACTACAGCTTAACACTGCTTTTGATTGGGCATGTCATTTTCATAGCAAAATACTCCTATTTATGTAATTACAAAATAATAAGGAAAAAAGTAAAGTTTATTCAGTTATAGAACTAAAAATTTGTGGAGTTTAAGTGAGAATCTGAAGTGGGTAATGACAAATAGAGCTGACTGTATGGATTCAAAAGTTGATATAGACTTAAAAGCATCATAACAACTAGACAGTCTTCTAATAACAAGCTGCCATTAAATATCAATAGTGGGGAAATTATTGAAGAAAAATAATATCATCCTGAGTGTATTTTATCATTCTGAATGTCTGACATTTTTCTTATCTTTTTATTTAAAGAATAAAGATACAACTCAGTCACTTTATTATTTGTATTTTTTGAATAAATGTCAACAAATGAATACCCAACTAGTAAACTTATGTATGTGTACTTTCAATTTATTACATTATATTTAAAATTTTGTTTATATTATAATCTTAACTTATATGTGGTACTATACACATAAATAAATATTTGTTACATATGTTTGTATATATTGAAAAGCATTGTAAACTTGCAGTTTCATAAACAATAATATTATATTATAATGAAACATATCAATAAAACATGAACTATTTTATGTGATATGTGTGGTAGATTTGGATCAATATATAATGGATATGTGCAGTGCCACTAGAAACACTATATTTTTAGCTAAATTACATAAATTATTCTTTTATTAGATTACAAATTATTACTATTCTTTTAACATCAAATATAAACTTCAAACCTTGTTAAAGTTCAAATTTATTTATTTATTTTTAGAAAAAGTATGTTGAATTTATTTAAGTATTTTACATTACTTATGAACACAATGTTATAGCTTTATATATTATTTCTATTGCTATATTTTGAATTTAGATAATTAAGGCTAAATAATAAAGTCAGTTGATATTTATTTATTAAAATGCAGACATATTTTTTTTCTATGCCTTTATAACTTGTACTTGAAATCAAATTGTAGAATAAAATTTATCTAAGTTAAAATCCAATTATATTTTATGTAATAGTTTTTTACTTTACTTTGAAGTTTCCTAGTGTTTAGATATTCAAAAATAAAATCATTATCAAATATCAAACTAAGTTATAATCCTAAAATTCTCATTCCCTATGACATTTACATTTCATATTAGAATTTACTATTCAGCATAGACATTTATCCAGACAGAAGAAATAATGAAATTAAACTTACCAGAAAAACAAAATAACATAAACTTAGCTTCTTTAATTTATATGAAAGCAAGATACAATCACATCGTTTCAATCTAAAAGCTGTGATAGCAGTGGAAGTTTAAGACTTCAGGTGGTGTCTTCAGTTTTATGACCTCCATTTTTAGAAGTGAGTTGTAAAAAGGAATCCCAGGGGATACAGCACCACAAGCAAACTTTTTTAAACAAGGTCAAACCTACCCAAAAATAGCATTTATGAGTAAAATATACAAACATATAATATATTTTATATGTATGGAACAGTCATCTGTCGCTTTTATTTTATTTTGTGCATGTATATATGCATGCAATTACTTACATTAGGAGATTTTCCCACAAAATTTACAATGTCTTTTGTGTTTCCATAGCCACTAGAAGTAGAGGAACACAAATTGCCAATGCTTTGCACTTCAGTTCCAGCAGTTAGTTCAGTTCAGATGATTTAAAAAACAAATGTAAATTTTTATAAATGAATTACAAACAAAACCTGATGACTATGAAATTAGTCCATCATAAAAATATAAAACTAAATGCTAGGCGTGTGATATTTTTTCAGCACACACACATTAAAGTATATTTCAGTCAACAATAATTATTCACAAAATTTTTTAAATCACTGAAATACAGGCTTATTATATACCTGTATCAATATATGTAATATATAGGGTCTATGAGCACAGACTTTCACACCACCCACCACTCACCATTCTATCTCATATCAGTGATACACTTGAACATATATATGTTGAAAAGATAAATAATCACCAATATCCATATTTAATATTAAACCAGCAATCATCAGTTGGTCCAGATTCATCTCCACACATATATGCAATAAGTGCTCAGATATATATTAAGATAGCCAATCTTCATACTTTAATGGACAGGCTTCAATTCACATCACCCTCTAACTCTTCAACCGTCCATCCAATGGAAAATCTCATGATAACGCTGAAAGGCCACCCTGTGTATTCAAGTGTATCATTGATATGAGAAAGAATGGTTAGTACTGCGTGGTGTGAAAGAATTTTTAAAATAAATTAACTTTAAAAAGTTAGGATTTTATTGATTTTGTATATGTATTTTGAGCACAAATAAGATAAATATGTAATAAAAGTATTTTGTTTGTTTACAATAAATTATTCGATTAACTTAAGACATAAGTTGAGCAAGAAATATTTTTTTTAGCTGGTGTGTGCGTGAATGTGTGGTTGTATATGGTAAATGGACAATGATGATGGGGGAGTTAAACCCTCTGCAGTAACCTTCCTGGCTATTATGCCACTGTTAAAAGTAAGGTAATATAATTATAAACTATAAAAATATAAGTCTTCAGAAGCATTTTGCTAAACACAAAAATATTAGTAGTACTTCCATGAAAGTTTTAGTATTACTCGAAATATTTTGTTTTATAATATAATACGTTCTGTAATAAATTATTTTATAAACAATGTTAATTTAAACCTCAGCCAAACAAAAGGAAAATTTGCATTTTTCATTTAAATTTTTTAAAATTGAATTGAATAGGATATTTTGCTAGGTTAAGTTAACTTAAAATTTTTTTAATATGAAATTCTACTAAAATTTGGAATACCACCAAAATACTCCATTTATTAGAAATAAAATGACATACGTTTATATAATAATTATAAAAGTATATGTCTTCTTGGGCTTTTCACCAAAGCGACTACAACTTCATCAGCATCTAAGGAAGTGCACAATTCTTGGTGAATATTCGTTATAGCTAAACCATTCAATCTCAGCTCTGATGTCATGTTCCATAAATAAAGCTTGATTCTATGTAATGCAGTAAAGATCATTCAGCTGTGGTTGTTGTTACAGGGAAAGTTGCTAACAACTTCAACATATTGTGAATTGTAGGATATAATTGAGATTTTTAGATATTCAAGCAATGGATAAAATCCATTGAAAGATATTTTTGATCAATACAGTGGCACCTTGACATCTTCACCTCACCAAAAAAATGCTTCTTTATTGCAAGTAATATCATCTGACCATTGTTCATTGATGGCTTCTATAGATAGAAGGATTTTATCATCTGCTGCTTGTTTAATGTTTTGAGGAAGAAACATTTCTATGCTCTGCAAAATTTTTCAGTGCCGTAAAAGTCTGTCATGAATTTGAGATGTAAAGAAATCAAGAAACAGCAGCAGAAGTGATATCCTGTAATACTTTTCTGGACTGTCAGTTTTATATTTTATTGCTGTGTCTGCTTTGCAGTTCTTTTAGGAATTTTGGGCTTGTAGGTACCTTATGGTCATGCAATTTTCTCAGCATTTTTAAAAATATTGGTGAATTTTTTTATGTAATTCTTGAATTTCCATTTCCAAATTTTTATGCAAATGCATACAGATTTTTAAGTCATTTTGTTTTGATTGCAAAAGTATGGCTAATCCTTGGGAAAGTGAGAATATGTTATTAGCAATGCACATTCCAATTATAAAGACAGATGTTTTTATAACTAATCTAAATGTGAAAGCTTTTTTTGATGCTTCACTGTCTGTAAATTCTTCAATTTCAGCAAGAGAGTCATTAATGATGTTGTATAACTCAACAAACATTGAAATTTCTCTGTGTTCAATTCATTTCATGTCACAGAATTTGATCAGCATCTTCTTTTTTGATTCTGAATTTACTTTTTCAACGTCAATGTCACAACAAAGATTCTTGTTAATGATGACATAGTTTCTAAACAATTTTTAATGCAAGGAACAGTGCAAGCTTGAAAAAAAGCTACATTCAAGGAATGGTTTGCATAATGTATATAAATCACATGTGGGAATATTTCTCTCACTTTTCCTGCACAGCCATATTACTGGCCATGTCAAATCCCATACCTCACAAGTTATTGAGATCAAGACCAATCTCTCTAAAAGATTGAATTAGCATCTGAGATGAAGAAGATTAGTGAATATTGCATACAGATACAAATTTTAGGAAGTCTTTGCAAATAACAAATATGTTGTCAACTTGATCAATTTATCTGACATTTATAGAAAATTGTTCAATTCCCTATATATTTATTGTATTATCTGCAAGGAAAGAAAAAAATGAAGTGTTTTTAAAAAGTCTTACAAATTTTGATATCAAAATGTTTTCGCACGTCTCTATAATTTCATCCTGTATTCTGGGATTTAAATAAGTTGCATTTTTAGTAGCTGTTTCTAAATGCGTTTGAAGAAATTTGGTTTCCTGCTTCAATATGAAACTTCAATATGGTTCTAAATTTATCTACATTTCTAAAATCCTCATTTTCCTTATTGTTTTCAAAAATACAGAATCCATCTGCTTTTTTAGAGGCAATCTCCCGTTTCTGCAAAAATTAGTTTTAATTATAGACTTAAACTTTTTTCAATTTTCTTCAATCAGAGATTTTTTTCCTTTATCAATTTGTTTTGTAATGTATTTTGTTCTATTTTCAAAAACCTCCAAAAAGTTTTATTTCCTGGATGTAATGCTTATGGTACTTTTGTGGTGTTATGATTTTGAAATAGTTCTTTAGTTTTTTTCCACTTTTTAATGGCTTGTTCATTAGTACTCTAAAAGTTATGTACTTATCTTTATAAACATTAAAACAGTCTGTAAATGTCTTACAAAATTTACGATATGCCCCTTCATAAGCTTTAAGATAGACCAACCACTTGAATTCTTGTAGCTATTTATACTGAAATTTAAGGTTACAGTAGCACCTTGGGAATTTGTAATTGCCATCCAGTACCCAGCAATTGTTCAACAACTTGTACTTTTCCAGATCAACAGTGTTGTGTTTACATTCAAAAGCTCCAATATTGAAGCATGAACTTAAGGCATCTAGTTTATCTTCTCCTTTTGTGTCTTATTTATCTGCTACCATATCACTCACTATTACATTTTCAAAAACTGAAGTGACTAGAGTGATTTGCTTCATACTCAGCATTCTAAAATACACTTCAGAGAGCAAATAGTAAAGCTAATAATTAACTTCAGCAAAAAATGAAATAGAAAAAAGGTATACCTATGTACAAAAAATGTTTCTTTGAAAAATTACATGAGTGTATTTTTAGGATGTGAAGGAAAGGAATGTCTGGAAAATGCTTAAATCAATTTTTTTAATAAGTGAGTAATGCTTGATATATCACTATTAATATTCAGTTTTAAAAAACTTAGAGGCAATTAATATCATATTCATTTTAGCAATAACCAATAAGTTATAATGAAAGGTTATACTTTTTGTATGTAAAAGTTTTCAATGTAGCTGATGCTTTGTACTTTTCTATTTTTACATCTAAATCAATAACTAGAATAATCTAGAATTCTAAATACTTATAACTTACCACAATAACACATTAACATCCAGTGAACACATGGACATTACTATGTGATGCTGCTGCTATCATCTCAACTCCTCAACTAAGCTAAAGTGTGTAGCATACACGAAGCAATAACGCGCAGATGCAAAACATCGGAATTTATATTTATTGAAAATGCGTGCAATTTTGAAATGCGATCATCATAATTTTAGCCCCCCCCCCCCTAACTTGAGTATGCCACTGGAATTGATTCTGTAAAGAATAACCAAATATTACTTGTAAATATTAGCTATCTGGGAAAAAGATTCTTTTCAAAATAAAATCTTAACATCTTCACTATATATATATCTCAAGACACTTCTTAATAGGGTATGCACATATACATACAAACATATATATATATCAGTTAATATTTCACACTCAAAGAGTTGTTCTTATTAATTATCTAAAATATTTTTTTTATTTTTTATTTTTTAAATGTCATAGCATCGGCCGGGACGCGAACCCGCAACCCGGGCAACTGCCTGCAAGTGCAAGGCTGTCGCGCTGACCTCTCGACCACCAAAGCAAGACATCTAAAATATTCTTTTTGATTAAATTCATTTTTTCAACAGGTGATTCAAATTTTAATGAGTTGAAAGTTTCAAAAAAACAATTCAGTTCAATTTTAATTATACAATGTATATCTTTGTATTTTTTTTTTGAATATTATTTAATTGATTGCTCAGACAATTAACAAAATTTTAAAACCTGACTCTTAAATTCAGTTCTTCGTCTTTTCACCATCTTACAAAAAAATTAATTGATGGTTTTTGTTTTTTTGTATGATGTTTGTCAGTTTTAGCATTAGAGTTTGAAACATTTTTTTAAAAACTAGTTTTATTTTAAATTCATTGTTTGTTTAATTTTTTTTTATTATTGTCCAGAATATATTATCATAAAAGATAAACATTAAAATAAACACGTAGAAGGTTGATCTTTTTTTTATTTTAAAAAGTGAGTTATTACATTTCATAAAGTATTAATTTAAAAAGAATGAATTTCGTAAATATAGCATTTTTCTATTTCTGAGTTCTTTAATTATAAAAATGGATGTATTAATGATTTTATATTTGATTTGGAAATGAAATATAAAATAATAAATCACATGATCATTAATGGTAATTTTACTTTTTTGTTTTTATTAGATCTCTCTTGATACATCTTTTCGGACATTTTTCTTGATAATTATTATTGTTTTTTAATCAAGCATTGGTGGCTAGTGGTTAGCATAGCTGCCTTCCAAGCAGCTGGCCCGGGTCGCATCCCGGCGCTTTGACATATGAAAAAAAAAGTCAAGTTTCTTCTTAATTTTTTTTTATAATTCACATTTCCTTTCTTAATCTTATCTTTTATTTTTACTAATTCTTATTTCCAATCACATCTCAAAACATTTTATATATCCCCCCCCCCAAGAATGTTTTCTATAAATTATCTCAGCTACAGTAAATGTTTTCAATATTTTTTCAATTTTTATTTAATTAATCACAAAATATGTTCTTTCTTTTTTTTTTTTTAATTAAAGGGGTGTTCTGCTCATTGTAAGTAATTTTAATTAAAATCAAATTCACAATATTTTAATTTCTATTAAATTATTATTATTTATACATGGAATTTGAACACAGACTTTCAAGTTTTCTTCAACTAACCACTCTATCTCATACAACCGATAAACATGACCATGTGAAAAAGATAAATGATCTCCAATATATGTATTTCGTGCTAAACTAGCACTCATCAGTTGGTTCAGATCATCGTCTCCCACATACGTATACAGTTAGTGCTCAGTTTATATTAAGATAGCAAATCCTCAAAAACTTCAATTTACTCCACCAATCCAGCTCTATGAAATAAAGTAGATAGCTGAAGAAAATTTGAAAGTCTGTGTTCAAATTCCTTACATAATTACATCTAAAACTCCATGCATATAAATTATACTTGTATTCAATCAAATATTACAGATTCAGCTAACATTCGGTCCAATCGTCTTCTGTGCATTTAAATGATTAGGGTCCTATACATGAGGGGTCAGGGTGACTTAGAGATTAACATAGGCATGACAATAATATTAGCAGCAACAATGGATTTGGGCATTCCATAATCAGATTTTCAATGGTTTGGGGCTGAAGAATTGAAGGGATGGGGTAGATAGAAGCCTTTCCACTAAAGTTTGAGGAATTTTAATCTTAATACAAACTGATCACTGATTGTATATGTGTGGGAGATAATGATCTTGGATCAATTGATGATTGTTAGTTCAACACAGCATATGTATATTGGAGATCATTTATCTTTTTCACATGTGTGTGGTAATGTGTATCCATTGTATGAGAAAGGGAAGATAGCTAAAGGGACCTTGAAAGTTTGTATTCGAATCCCTATATAATTACAATTTGTACTCAATCAAATATTTTTATTTTTCTTCTTCTTTGTCTTCTCCTTCTTCCACTTCTTCTCCTTCGAAGCTTCCTCTCTTTATTATTATTTATTTGTGAACTATATCCACAGCTCAATGTTTATATGCAAACAAAGGGAGTAAATCATTCTTCCTCAGGCTATGCATTAAAAGAATTCTAAATGTTGAACAAAGGATCAAGAATGGAATGAATGAACTTATTCCTGGAACTTGAATATTTATAAGCATATCTTTGTTAACATTATTGTAATTTAAAGTGAAATTAATATATTAGCCAGATAGAATATGATCCTTAATATTTATTAAACTAATAATACATTATACAAGAGTGGAGTCAGAATTTCTCTTGCCAAAATGTGAAGTTTTTTAATAAAACCCATTGAGTATTTTTGTCACTTACGTAGTAAGATAATAAAATATTTTTTGCCATACTATCTCTTTCCGTGACTTATTTATTATAAGTTACTTTATTGCTTTTCCTACACATAATTCTCTGATTCTTTAATGATTTTTATTCAACTTTTTCTAGTCACAATATCTTTTTTTAAGAAGTTCCCTAACAAGTAAAAATGATTCTCCCCATGACATTTTAGATCATTAGCCATCTGGATTTTTATTGATGGAGAGACCTGAGTTGCTAATACTTTTTTTTTTTTGACAATTTTTATAATGTAATATTGAAAATAGTTATAAAAAATGGATTTATTTTTTAATAGAAATTTTGAATTAATTACATTTTTAAGTTTTTAATATTGATTACAAAAAATAAAATATTTGTTTCTTTTAATGTTTTTTTTATATCTTATACATGCTGTCTTTAATATTTCTTATTATTTTAATACATGCATCCAATATTTTAATTGGAATTCTATTTTTACTGAGTTATATAATTATCATATTAATATATATATATATATTTAACTATTTTTGACTAGAACATATATCTTTTTATCTTTGCAACTTTTTACCTTTTGTCTATTTCTTTTAAATTGGTACAAATCTTATAATATTCATGTTAAATTTTAAGTTCAATCTTTGTTATATCTTAATATCTGTTTATTATTATTATGATATAAATAGATAGATAGATAGATAGATAGATAGATAGATAGATAGATAGATAGATAGATAGATAGATAGATAGATAGATAGATAGATAGATAGATAGATAGATAGATAGATAGATAGATAAATGAACAATAGACAGAAGGCAAAAAATAATAGGTAGTTGCAAAAGTAAAACAGTCTTAAATAGCGGCCCTCTTTAGGGAAAATGAACATTAAATAGTCTTTCATAGAAAGGAGTGAAGAATAGTTAGTTAAATAAATAGATAAAAAAAAGCAAGTAAATAGGTGGATAGATAGATAGATGGATATACAGATAAATAGATAACTAAATGGATAAATGTATAGATATAAATAGGGAAATAATAGATTGATATGGAGAAACATATTTAGATTGAGAAAACATCTAACTGTCTGTCTGTCTGTCTGTCTATCTATCTATCTATCTATCTATCTATCTATCTATCTATCTATCTATCTATCTATCTATCTATCTATCTATCTATCTATCTATCTATCTATCTATCTATCTATCTATCTGTCTGTCTATCTGACTGTCTGTCTGACTGTCTGTCTGACTGTCTGTCTGTCTATCTATCCATCCATCCATCTATCTATCTATCTATCTATCTATCTATCTATCTATCTATCTATCTATCTATCTATCTATCTATCTATCTATCTATCTATCTATCTATCTATTCATCGATCTATCTATAGGTCTATAAGTAGATAGACAGATATATAAATAGACAGACAGACAGACAGACGGACAGACAGATAGATAGATAGATAGACAGACAGACAGATAGATAGATAGATAGATAGATAGATAGATAGATAGATAGATAGATAGATAGATAGATAGATAGATAGATAGATAGATAGATAGATAGATAAAGCTAGGTATAGGCAGCTATATAGATAGATGAAAAAAATAAATGGATATTAAGTGGATTAAATAGGTAAAAAATGCATAGAAAAAAAAAGGATATTAAGTAGATTAAATAGATAAAAAAATGCATAGAAAAATAAACACAGACAAATAGATAGATTTTATTTTATTTACATAAATAAAAAAATGCATAGAAAAATAAACACAGACAAATAGATAGATTTTATTTTATTTACATAGAAAAATAAACACAGACAAATAGATAGACTTTATTTATTTTATTGATTAGCCTTTTTTTTTTTCAAATCCATCTTCTATATATTTATGTATTACGAGTAAAGTGTCCACAAATTGTCTCGCTCACGTATATATATACTTATCTAGAGTGATTAAACTAATAAAATCAATAATCAAAAGGAACTTAATAAAAGAAGATCCTTTTATTTTACATATTTTCGTATGCTACGCCTAAATTACATATCAATTACTATAATACGATGATCTCGAACATTATATATATGCTAAATAAATAAAATTGTCAAATTCTACGTGGACTTATAAATAAAAATTAAAGAAAGAAGAGAAACAAGAAAAGAATAATAAATAATAACATAAGCATAGTTGAAATAACATTCTTTTTTTTAAAAAAAATTCTTTTGCGTGTATTATTTTTAAAACTTGAATGATTTTTTTTTAAAAGCATCTTTTTGCTGCAGGAGAAAATAAGATAAAAAGAAAAACAGATGGATTAAAAAAAATAAAAAGGTTTTTTATTTCTAAGTAGATCTTGAGCAGGTGATAATAAATATTTCTATTTGTATAAAAGAGCATCTACAGTTTCTTTTATCCTTATCAAAAACTCACTTTGGTATTTAAAGAATGTGTACATGATAAATTGAAATGAAAATAAACGTCTAAGAAAAAATACGCAATTTTATACTTAATGCAAACCAAAGCAACTTGCAAATTTAGTTAAGCATTGGTAGTCGAGAGGTCAGTGACAGCCGCTTTACAAGCAGTTGTCCCGGGTTAACGGGTTCGCTTCTCGGCTGATGCTATGACACATGGGGCGGGGGGAGTGGTGATAAAATTATTAAAATATTATATAAAAAAAGTGGTGGTTGATTGAGTATATATATAGTGGCATAAAAATAAAACTATTTCTTATTTTAAATATGTCAAAGAAACAACAACAACAAAAAAAACTAGATATAATGATTGTGAAAAAAGAGACTGACATATCAATAACAATCAACAATTTCACTCTGTTGCCAAGACAACATTTTAATAATAAAGATGGACTCCCACCTTTATTGGTGGTCTAATATATTTATATAGGCACTAAAGATTGCAACTTGATCACAGAAACTGAATTTATTGATAAAAAAAAGTTTAAATATCTTCTTTAAACAGGTAAATATAACTTGTTCTGAATACATATTAATAAATAATCAATTATAACATTCAGACTGCAATTATAATTTTCAAATCACCTCAATATTATTTAAGTAACAAGTGTCTATACATATAAATGTATCAGATCATAATCTTTATTGTTAAAAGGAAGTTGCCTTAACAATAGATTGAGATTACTGATTGTTATTGATATTGGAATTGTCTAAGTGATGACTGGTTTTAATGATTACTTATAAACCAATTTAGCCTTTAACATTAGTGTGTGTGTATATATATATGGTATAAGCTGTTCACACTTAAGCAATACCAATCTATAAAAAGAATATCAATGTCCTTGTTGTTGAGACAATTTTTTTTGTGTGTTAAATGTTGGATAACCTTTTTTATTTATGGTCAATATGTTTATATAGATTCTAAAGATTGATACTTGACTGAAAGAGATTAAAATTTTAATTTAAAGAAGTTTAAATAAATCTCATTAAAAAGGCAAATATAACATGTTTTTGAAAGCAGACTAACAAACAAATAGTCAATTTTCAAAATAAGAGTCATAGATCACATGACCCTATCTCTTAAGCTTGTAAGTTATAAACAATGAGGATTGCCAATTCCTCTACAAGCTTTGTGATAAATGCTTAGCCAGATCCAGCACTTAAAATATCTCTGTCAGGAACCCCTCCCCAAACCCCTGACCATGGTTTCATGCTTTGGCACTTCTCAGAGAGGTGTCAGGGTAGGTTCAGGCCCTAGATCTAAAAATACCAACCCAAAGCCAAGCACTTATCTAAAAGTTATCTATTGAGTGGAAAATCTGAAATTTTCAGACATCTACATGTCTTCAAACCCAGCTATCCAACTCAAATAGCTATATAGGCCTGATAGATCTTCAGCCATACCATATATTAGTAGTCTCAGCAATATAAAATTTGCATAAGACTTATGGCAGAGACTATAAATAGTCAAAATAAGAGTCATAGATCACATGAACCTATCTCTTAAGTGCTGGCTCTGGCTAAGCATTTATCACAAAGCTTATAGAGGAATTGGCAATCCTCATTGTTTATAACTTACAAGCTTAAGAGATAGGGTCATGTGATCTATGACTATTTATAATTTTCTGCTATGGCATGGCTGAAGATCTATCAGCCCCATATAGCTATTTGAGTTGGATAGCTGGGTTTGAAGACATGTAGATGTCTGAAATTGATTTTCCACTCAATAGATAACTTTTAGATAAGTGCTTGGTTTTGGGTTGGTATTTTTAGATCTAGTGTATGAACCTACCCTGACACTTCTCTGAGGAGTGCCAAAGCATGAAACCATGGTCAGGGGTTTGGGGAGGGTTCCTGACAGATATTTTAAGTGCTGGCTCTGGCTAACCATTTATCACAAAGCTTGTAAAGGAATTGGCAATCCACATTGTTTGTAACTTACAAGCTTAAGAGATAGGATCATGTGATTTATGGTTCTTATTATGACTATTTATAATCTCTGCCATAAGTCTTATGCAATTTTATATTGTTAAGACTACTAATATATTGTACCGGTCAACCGCTTATTCCTTTAATATGAGCATGCGCACAAATCGAACATGAAAAGAAATATGGCAACATGCCAGAATAACGAGAAATTTAAATACTTTACCATAATATTATTACGGACACAGAAAATACTTATAAAAATATTGATTCTTACATATCTTTGGAGGATGACTCTAAACCAACCCCTCGTGCCACTCACAGAAGAAAAATTAATTTTCCTCCTAAAAGGATATGCAAGTTCAAATATCATGGAGCATATGTGAATATAAATAATTATTCAAGCAAACTAATAAACAACTATCCTCATGATAAATAAAGATTTAAGACCTGATAAGATGATGTCCCATTTGCTAGCTCAGCGTACTCTATTCTCAGTTAAAAGAATGGGGATCGGAAAGCTCGCATAATTAATTAATAATATAGTTAGAGAAAGTAAATGACAAAGAGAATAAAAAAAATATATGACGGTGGTCACTTTAAAATTATAATATAAATATTTTATTATCCATTACCCCATACCATTTATAATATGAATACAAAATTAATATTTACAGATTGATTAAATATATGAAACAAATATTACACACTATATAAATCATTTTAACAAACAAAACTATAATCGTAAAGAAATACTCGTCTAAGCAATCATTAATCTAAATAAAGAAAATTTTCTTTCTTAATAACAAAATGAATTAAATAATTATACGTGAGAGATAGTGATCTGTGGATTATAAACTCACACACATGCATTAAGCAAATAAGGAAAAATTAACAAGTTACTTTAAAAGAAGTGTTTGTGTACGTATGTACATAAGATATATATTTATGAAATGTGTATTAAATTTAAATAAAATAAACACACAAAAAATAGTATACCAGTTAAAGTCTCTAAGCTTCACCCTTCTATGGGTTTTGAGTGGGCTATACATCTACTGTGGCAAGGGCTGGACTTGACTGTGGTACAAGTTCATAGAATTGATCATCATCACTTTGGTGTTTGACTCTCAGCATTTACATTCTGTTGGGACAGCAGGAGCAGAGCTGGCTGGATTCTCTGAAGTGGGCTTCTACCCCATAATCATTTTATATACAGGAAAGTGCTTGATTTGCATCTTTAGGCTGGACAATGGATATTACACACTATAAACAGTCTTTCCTTGTTTTACAAATTCTGGGTTAATTACAGGCTTCAATGGCATGTTGCAATTAAACTTCCATCGGCATCAACTGAGTATATGGTGGAATAATCGTCTGCTCATTTAGCTTTCCAATAGTTGGCTAGATAACTGATGTTACTCACCACCACTTAGTAGTCTGATGTTTAAACCATTGGCTACTAACTGGTTAACTGCTCGAATGGTTGTTTGAATGACTGCATGAATTAGTGTCTGTTGGTTCAGAATGACTGAAGGAATTTTTAATTAGATTAAATGCCATGGATTAGGTGAATCAAAATCAGCATACTTGCTCAAAAGGTTCCATTAACAGCATTAGCTTAACAATAAACTTAGACTTAGGCTCCTAATAAGATTTTTCTTTGAAAAACAAAAAAGAACTGCCTGCTCGCAACTTCAGAACAGATATATATCTCTTCAATACCCCCTCAATTCAGATATCCCCTCCAAGAAAGAAAAATCAATTAAATCTTTTTTATATCTCCATTCAGATTACTATATCACTAATGAAAATTTTAATAATGATAACATCTTTTTCATTGTTTTTTTTTTTTTAGTCTGTTGGACAAATTAAATTCCACGGACAAAGAAATGTTATCAATGGAAGATCTTTGCCTGATCTGTTAAATTAATTGGGACTTACATTCCGGCCACTAATTAAATAAAGAAACATAATGATAAGAATTGGTTGGAAATCCTTAATTAAAAAATTTTAAAAACAATGAACAAAAGAATGAGATTAAGAAAATTACAATTTTTGTCTGGCATTGCTAGTAGAGACTTTAGAGAAGCAACAGCTAAAAGAAAATGGAAGAAGCGCATGGCTAGTGGCGTTAAAGGGACGTGGGTTCGGATTCAAGCCGTCTCATCACTGACTCACAATGTAAGATCTTTGCCTGACCTGCTAGAGGGACCACCGCTTCTGTAGCTGTCAATTGGAACTCAACCTAAAGAATCAACCAGCAAACTGGATGAAAATAACCCCACAAACTGAGGAAGTTAATGGAGAACCTAAGGAATCAACAAGCAAAACTGGAACAAAAATAACCCCACAAACTGAGGAGGTTAATCAAGAGTGCTTGGAAGAAATACCCATGGGACAATTACAACAAAGCCTAGGTAAAAGCATGTGTGCATTTTAATCTGTTTACTATTCATAACTAAATATGCAATTAATAATTCGATAAAATAGAACTCTATCTACAGGACTTTAAGAACTTTAATATTTGATCTGTTTTCATATGTTATTATAGCCATGTATTTATAAGTGTGTTTTTTGTTATTATTATTATAATGTATTTTTTTATATCAAGTGTGAGTATTAGTATTAAACATATTTATCATTAAATTTTGTGACCTTGCTTTATTCTCCTATCACCAAGCTACGACAGGAAGGAAACTGTAATTAGTAATTAAAGGGTAATGCTGATCTTTTTTAAAGGTATTCATGTGCTGCTTGTTCATGCGAATTCCCAATTGTATAAAAATAAATAGCAAGCGCTGGACATTCGTTAAATTTCTTTGAAATAGTCTGCTTTGTTCAGCAGCCGAGAGTTCTTGGCTGGGAAAAATAACACCAAGATAATATGTATGTATTGCCTTGGGGTTCAGTCAAGGGTATAGATATGAAGTTAAATTTGTATCTGTATTAGCCCTCTGCTTGTATTGTAATGGCGATGGTTAAATAAATAAACAATCCATTACAGTTGGAAGCTAAGCCGGGATATTTCGGTTAGCAAAACTGTTAGTAAACAAATAAGAAATAAGAATAATCAAAGTGTGAAAAAAAAAAGTATAATAAATAAGTCTAAAATATAATTGAAAGTATTAAAGAAGCAACCATCCAAATAACCATTTTCGTTATAATATATATATATATAGAGAGAGAGAGAGAGTAGAGAGATATTGCCTATCTCAATTTATAAGTAAAAAAAAAAGAAACTGTCAATCATGAGCTGAATTCCAATTTCACAAATAAGACTTAGATTTTGTTTTATTAAATTTAGGTTTCTATTAAAAGTGCATACATGCAATGAGAAAGTTATATGTGCTTAAGATAGAGATGATTTTAAAGTTAGTTTTAAAGAGATAAAACAAAATTAAATAAATTTGTTTTAAAAAGTTATACCATAGAAACAAAGTTTAACTATTTTAATCCTGGGTGCCATTTTGAATTTTAAAAAATACAAAATATATTTTGTAGAATATTTTCAGTATGAATATATTAAATATAAAACTATATATATATATATATTGTTAAAGCAAATAAAAAGGAATGCCATAAAATTGGATAAATATAGTCATCACCTTAAAAAAATGTAGGGAAAAAGATTTTTAATACTTTTAAAAATACTTATTTTTACGTAGATTCACAAACTCAAAATTTTAATAATTAAATGTTAATCATACTTTTATAGACAGTTTTTTCACATTCCTCTTAAAATTCTGTAAAAAATGACATATAACATGACTTACCTAAAATAATTCTTTATTATAAAATATTGAAATATATATTTTCTGTGATTTCCATTTTTACTAACAGTACCAGCTCTTATAATTCCATGCAGGTATTTTCTAAAAATAAAGTTTTTGTCTAATAAAAAAAATCAATAATAAGTATTGTATATCAAATACTATGCATTGTATGTCAGATATTATATATTGTTTATCAGATATTATGCAAACAGAACTTTTTTAGTCCAGGTTTAGAGAAACATCTCTCTCTTTTTTTTCATATTCATAGCATCGGCCAGGAGGCGAACCCACAACCGTCTGCAAACAACTAAGTGCTTGCAAGGCTGCTGTGATGACCTCATATTCCAGGTTGCTAGAGAGCATTTACACAGCATAGGATCAAATATATATTGTGTAAAGCTGATTTTGTATTTGCCTTCATGTTGTTAATATTTAAATATAATGTAATCTGTTTAATTATTGCCTCTTCTTTTGAGAGTTAACATTGAAATGTGTACTAGTGCACTTCTTGACATAGCTAACACATATCTACAGAATCAGATAAATGATAGAATTTTCAGAGATGATAACTTAATAAGATTTTATCACTGTTAATATTAAAAAGACCTATTAGTGTCAACAAACAATATATGCTCACATATAATGGTAACATATGTTTATGTATTATGATTGAAATTTTAATAAACTTGTTTTGCTTTTTTATTAGATCTATTTTAGCATTTATTTACTGTTGTATACTCTCTCCAATTGATGATCCTAAAAAATCTATGTTATTCATGACATAGAGACATTTTAAAGTATCTATTAGTAATGATTTGGTTTCTTGAGTAGTCATTTTAGACTATAAGTCTACGGTCATTCTCTGGTATTGGATATTGATTGCGAATATAGAAGGAGGCTGATCATTACAATATACAGTATATGCTGCAAGTGTTTTAGATAATCTGATTAATATAGATTTATTATCTGAAATTCATCTATCTATAACAAGAATGGTTGATCTGAGATATTTTTTACAAAATGGGAGCTTTGGATTTATAACAGACTTAATCTAAAGAATATGATCAGGTAAAGATATTACAAATATATTTGAACTTTATTTAATTTAAAATATATATGTAAAATTAATAGAAGATAATAATTTCTAAACCAATATAAGAAAATTAAAAACCAATTATGCAATTATTGAAAAATGATTAGTATGATTAAGATTACATAATGAAACTAGGAAGGTTAACATTGAGAAGGATATAAGACAGGGTGATTCTATATCTCCAAAACTTTTACAGCAGTACTGCAAGAAGTATTTTGTAGATTAAAATGGGAAACTAAAGAATTAAAAGTAAATGGATATTATTTGTCATTTAGATTTTGCAGATGATGTAGTTATTTTTGCAAATATACTTCAGAGCTTCGGGCAATGTTGCAAGAGTTATCAGATAAAAAAAAAAGTAAGACTAAAGGTAAATGTTAAAAAGACTAAAGTAATGATGAGTTAGAAGAAGTTAGCAACTACAGATATCTTGGCCAGATTATTACTATAGATGAAAATATAATGGACGAAATGAATCACAGAATTAAACTTGGTTGGATTACTTCATATTTAAAAGAAAATATGCCTACATATTTGAAAAGGAAAGTTTTTAATAAATGTGTTTTACCAATTTTTACTTATGGATCTAAGGTTTGGACACTTAACAGAAGAGCAATACAAAGACTTCAGACTACTCAAAGAAATATGGAGAGGTGCAAGTTGGGAATAACAAGAAGAGATCGAAACCACAATACATAGGTAAAAGAACAAACAGGTGTTACTGATATTGTTGAAAGAATTAAGAGACTGAAGTGGAGTTGGGAAGATCACATTGCTAGAAGAGATGATAATAGATGGACAGTTGAAATGTTAAACTGGATTCCAAGAGATTATAAAGACCCAGAAAGAGACCACGTGATATTGATGGATGAAATAAGAAAGTGTGTGGAAGTGATGTGGAGAAGAGAAGTTAGAGATCAGGAAAAAAGATTGAACTTGGAGAGACCTTCATCCTGCAGTGGATTGATAATGGTTGATGATGATGATTAAGTCCTTGCTAAAAGAAATTTCCATTTACAAATTATTATCAAATATTAACAGTTGTCAAGCGTTGGTGGCCTAGCGGTTAGCATAGCTGCCTTTCAAGCAGCTGGCCTGGATTCGCTTTTCGGTCAACGTTTAGACATATATATATAAAATATTAACTGTTAACTGCAATTTGCTGGTTTTTCTAGTGTTATTCAAGTACTTTTGATTCAACGCTTCCTTTCTCCACATCTCTATCAAACATTCATGCCTTATTCATTGACACTGAACATGTGTGTGTTTTAGATCTTTTACATAATTTTGAAACTACATTATTATTATGATAATAATAGTTTTATTTTAGATTTTTAATCTTCTCAATAATGTTAATAATATTATTTCAATTTTTCCTTGTTAAATTTCGCACGTACACACGCACGCACATATATATTTTGTTGCATTGCAAGCAGTTTTTCTATTTTCTTTTTTTGTAGAAAATGGAAGCCTTAAATCTTTTCTTTTAGATACATAAATAGATTTCTGTTTTTACCAAAACATTGCTAAAAATATTATATTCAATGTTTAATTCTGTTATTAAATTTAAGTTTACCTATTTAATTTTTGTTTATATTAATAATCATCTCATTGTTTGGAAATCATTTTGGTCAAGACTTTTTTAATTTTAAAAGTTTGTTTCATCTGATAGTTTTATACTATTTGTAGGATCTAAATCATCATTGATTTACTAAAAATGATATCCCACGTACAAATCCAGGTTGTAAACAATGAGGATCGCCAAGCCCTCAACCAGCTTTGTGATAAATGCTTAGCCAGAGCCAGCACTTAAAATATCTCTGTCGGGAATCCCCCCCCCCCAAACCCCTGACCATGGTTTCGTGCTTTGGCACTCCTCAGAGAGGTGTCAGGTAGGTTCAGACATTAGATGGTCAGGAGTTTGGGGGCGGGGGTTCCTGACAGAGATATTTTAAGTGCTGGCTCTGGTTAAGCATTTATCACAAAGCTTGTTGAGCTTAAGAGATAGAATCATGTGATCTATGACTCTTATTTTGACTAAATCCAGGTTGTCTTTTGCAACTTTTCAAAAATTGGAGGCTATTTTTCTCGTTAGAACTAGCATTCAATTATATATATTTTTTCCTTCAACTTATTAAGTCCAATCCCGTTTCTTTTATATATATATATTTTCAAAAAATAATTATTTTTTAAAAATTCACTATTTAAAATAGTTTTACATTATTAATATTATTTTTATAACAACTTTTTTTGATTAATTTTCTAAATCCACAGATTTATAGCTTCTGAATATAATATTTCCTGCCATTTTGTAATTTTAGATCTAAATTAAATGAGGCATGAAATAACCTTCTATCTAATTAAACGCTTGTTTAAGCAATGCAATTCCTATTGTAATTTCTTTATCACTAATTACATTATCAGTTGACTAACTTTTTAAATACTTAAGAGCACTAATCTATCCATTCTTATTTACACTGTTATAAATTTATTTATAATTATTCTTATCTGAAATATTCAATAAATTTTAACATTCCAACTCAACATTTTGCTTAACTCATCATTATTAATTCCATTCATCGATGCATTATTAGTAAATCTGATAAAACAAATAGTCAAAATAAAAGTCATAGATCACATGACCCTATCTCTTAAGCTTGCAAGTTATAAACAATGAGGATTGCCAATTCCTCTACAAGCTTTATGATAAATGCTTAGCCAGAGCCAGCACTTAAAATATGTCAGGACCCCCCCAACCCTGACCATGGTTTCTAGTGTCTGAACCTACCCTGACACTTCTCTGAGGAGTGCCAAAGCACGAAACCATGGTCAGGATTGGGGGGGGGGGATCCTGACAGATATTTTAAGTGCTGACTCTGGCTAAGCATTTATCATAAAGCTTGTAGAAGAATTTGATAAAACAAACTTTCATACTTTCTTTGCTAATTTAATTCTTGTTATTATCATTCTTTCACAGTTCTTTAAATATATGGATCATAAATCTAAAGCATGTTACTTACCTACGTAGACTTCATATATATAATCTTTTATTACACAAAAATATATATAAAAAAATATATTATTTCTTATATACATTTCAGTACATGCTTTTTCTCTCTATATTCAATAAAGAATCCCAGTTGACTCTATCAAATTGTTTTCCAAATTCAATAAAGTAAATATTAATTATTCTCTTTTCGCTCTGTCTATATATATTTCTTTACTTTGTTAATAAACCTTAATTTGTTGATAACTATAAAAACAATAAAACCAATTACATTCATGTCTCCTTCCTATTACAGTATTGTCATTTATTAAGATGGAAGTGTGCATAATTTACAGTAGCAGCATTTAAAAAATGATTGTGTTTAATGTTATATATATATATAGAATTTGAACACAGACCTTCAAATTCTCTTCAGCTATTTATTCTATTTCATACAACCAATACACATGACTACACACATGTGAAAAAGATAAGTGATCTCCAGTATATATATTTCTTGCTAAACCAGCACTCGTCAGTTGGTCCAGATCATCATCTCCTACACATATATTATAATCAGTGCTCAGTTTATATTAAGCTAGCAAATCTTCAAACTTCAATGGACAGGGTTCAATGTATTTCATCCCCCATTCCATTGAAAATCTGATGCTGGAGAATGAATGGTTGAAGAGTTGGAGGGTGGAGTAAATGAAGCCTGTCCATTAAAGTCCGAAGATTTGTTATCTTAATATAAACTGAGCACTGGTTGTATATGTGTGGGAGATGATGATCTGGATCAACTGATGAGTGTTGGTTCAGCACAAAATAGCTGAAGGGAACATGAAAGTCTATGCTCAAATCCCCTATATTACACTTAAACTCTAAGTATATGAATTATGGATCTAAGATGTGGATACTTAATAAAAGAGCAATATAGATACTTCAGACTACTCAAAGAAGTATGGAGAGATGTAAGTTGGAAGTAGCCAAAAGAGATTGAAAATGCAATATATGGGTAAGAGAAAAAACAGGTGTTACTGACCTCATTGAAAAAACTAAAAGTCTAAAGTGGAGTTGTGCTGGACATATTGCTAGAAGAGATGATAATAGATGGACAATTGAAATCTTAAACTGGATTCCAAGAGATTGTAAAAGACCCAGAAAGAGACTACAAGTGAGATGGATGGATGAAATAAGAAAGTGTGCAGGGGTGATGTGGAGAATAGAAGCTAAAGTTCAGAGAAGATGGATTGAACTTGCAGAGACCTTCATCCTGCAGTGGACAGATAATGTTTGATGATGATGATATGAATTATGCTTATATTTCAAAAATATTATTAATTAATTAATAAATTAATTAATTGGTAAATAGAATCTTTGTTATATAAATGAAGTTAAATCCACAACCAAGGTGTATTGATATGCAGCAACGAATAAGATCATTTCTGTAGGCTATTGTTTTCATTCAGCCTGCAGAAACAATTTTATTGATTATTGCATGTCAATACTACTTGGCTGTGAATTTAACTTCATTTATATAACAGAGATCCTATTGTTAAAAATATTAAATATATATATATATATATATATATATATATATATAACAATAGCTATATATATATATATATATATATATATATATATTAGCAATGGTATCCAGGTGTGAACTTATTTTATGATTTTTAAACATTGAGTTAATTATCACCATTCTGCCTTTCTGCAAAACTTTATCAACTTTTTTATCTTTTCTATTTTCTATCCCCATTTCATATTCTTTTTCAATTTTATGATCTTTTTTTTACTATATCATTATAATTTCTTTCCTGCATGGTTTATTACTGTAGTTGAATGGCTTAACTCAGATCCATGGATTACAACTAAACTCTGTCATTTTTTATGCTTGAAGTTCATGTGAACTCCCAACTTAACATACCATTAGATTATTTTTACAAGACTATCTCTCATTATCCATCATATATCTTTCCAGTAGATTGTTTGAAACAATGCATGCTAAAATATTAAAGTTCAAATAACATTATTGTTAACCAATTAGCTAATAATTCCAAAATCTAAACATAATTTCAACATTTTGCATGGTCTCTTGGCCATTTTACACTTATTTATTGTAAATTTGTAGCGTAATTTAAATTTAAAATTTTAGTTTTCGAAAAAATCGACATTTGGCCTTTTTTTTAAAAAAAAAATATTTTTTTTTTATCTGTATTGTTATATAGTCCCACCTTGACAGCTTTGGCCATTGTTCACCAGATCTTTTTAACTGTCAAAGTCAGAAATCAAAACAAAATGTTTTACACTTTTGCAATTGATTTTGAACATAAAAAAATATTTTTTACATTCATAATTAAGATTTTACATTAATTTATCAGAATATAAAGTTTGATTCAAAAAATTTTCTATTTTAGAAGAAAAATAAGTGTGGGAAAATGAACAATGCTCAACTTCTATTATAGACAATGAATGATACTTGACCGCTATTTGCATATCAATGGCATTCAGTGAAAACTAACTTAACAGCATCTTTTTTATAAATATTTATTTATTTTATGATATTTTTTACACTATATTGTCTAATATTGTAGCTAGATTAATATTTTGATTTGACAAATGAAATCACTCAAATTTTTACTCAAACAGGCCAATAAGAAAATTGGACAGCTAATGAGAATTACAGTTATAAAAATAGTATTATCAATTGTAATTGAATCAATTGGTTCATTGAAATAATTTATGTTTGAAAATAGATTTTGCTTAATTTAATTGTTTTTTATTATGTGTTATAAAGGAACTTTTTTAATGTTAGGATTAAAACATTTAGATTTACATTTAAAATGTATCTCATCCATAATTTTAACTTTTAACAACTATTTATGCAGATGGAAACATAAAGGATAAAAATAATCATAGAATAAAACTTAGATGTAATGCTTTTGGTAGAAATGACTTAGTATTAAGAAAATATGCTTATGTGTTTAGGGTTTTTAATAGATGTTATTTACAATTTCTTAGTTATGAATAGAGACTTGGACACTTAACATAAGATCATTATAAAAACATCAGATCACCCAATGAAGTATAGAAATATATATATGTTAGGAATAACAAGAAGAGATTAAAAACAAAATACATAAGTGAGACAATGAATAGGTATTGCTAACATCATTCAAAAATTAAGATTGAATGCAGAGCTGGATATATTCTTAGAAGAGATGATAATAGATGAAGAGCAGAAGTTTTAAAATGAATCAAAAGATATTTAAAAAACAGAAAGAGAACACATGAATTAGATGAAATATAGGCACATTTGTTGTTGTGTTATGAAGAAGTGAACTTGGATTAAACTTGGAATAATCTTCATCCTGCAGTAGATTGCTAATGGTTGAAAATAATGATGTTTCTCACTGATTAAGTGCATAAATGGAACATTGCAATTAGATGAAAGTTAGAATTATGACAATCATTTAGCCAAATTCCTTTCCTGATACCTGACTGTAGTAATATAATTGTTAGCATTCATATATTTTAGAATTAAACAATTTTATACAGGTAGAATTAATGGCACTGTACAGCTAACATTAAAATTTAAATATTTATTCTATTGAATGTTTTTTTGATTTTATTTATTAAGGGAAGAAATAAGTTTTTTTTTTCCATATATCAAATCATGGGCCGGGCAGCAAACCCACAACAACTGACTGAAAGCAACTGCCTGCAAAATGGCTGCACTGACCTCTTAGCTAGAAGAAATAGGTTTATAGTCAGTATTCACATACAAAAATATTAAATGTCAGCCAAATAGAATGTGTGAGATCTGATCCGAGATGATGATCAGTCACTTAAGAAGAAAGTCTCTCTTTTAATTTTATTTGTCACACATTTGAGTGAATTTATAAAATGTGCTTGATATTACAACTTATATTATTGATTACTTAACTATGAGTTTTTAATCACATGACTAAAATCATCAGTCGTAAAAATTTAGATGAGAAATATAATTGTATGAAATATCACCTCAGCTAGTATTGTTTCAATAGTGTGTGGGTGCATCCATGATAATTACAATTGGGAACATCTTATTTAATCACTGTACCATAATATAGTTGATGGTGAAAACAATTACTATCTCATCTGAGCTTTAAATAAATGATAAATTCATTTAAGTCTGATCAGTTTATGCAATTATAAAAGTTGCCATGACAACAAAAAAATTGAGACTCTTGGTATTAATTGGTTTTGTTCAAGTTTGGACTTCTTTCATGGGGTATATATATGTATAAATAAACAAAGGGAATAATTAAATCACCCTCCTCCTCCTTTTTCAATATTTAAAGTACTTTTAATTCATAGCCTGGGGGAGGGTGATTTGCACCTTTGTTTACATATAAATTGAGCTATGTTTAATTTAAAGTTTACACATTCAATCTTAATTAATTATTACAATCAAGCTGTTAAAAGTTAAATTCTGTCTCCAGTCTTGTATAATTGATCATAAATGTAATAACTCTTTAGTGCCATATTTCACTGGCTGATAGATTAATTTCATTCTGAATTATCAACATTGTTGCCAAAGGTATGCTTATAAACAACACAGCTCCAGGAATAAGTGACTCATTCTAGCTTATATGTATATATATATTGAAATATGAACTCTAATATATTTATATATTTATTTCACAGAGGGCGATGCTAATTTTCTCAGCCTTACGGGATGACTTAATATTTGGCTATATACATAAGCTATGATTAGCATTTTTTAAAAGAGAATATAAAAGCTGGAATTAATATTGCTAAAAAATGTATAAAAACGTCACTTCTTCATTACCATCTTTGTTTATTACATGAAATTATTAAAAAAAATAAATAATATTTACTAAAGCAATAAACCTAAAGCATGTGCAGTTGAAAATGCGAAGGTAGAGACCTCTAACAAGTCTTAACCAGAAGCCTATGCATTGGAAGAAAAGTGTAAGCTTGTGGTTAAGACCTGTAGAGGTCCCTACCTTCACATTTTCAACCGCATATGCCTTTAGGTTTATTGCCTTAGTAAATATTACTTATGTAATCAATGTGCATTAAATAAATTTATAATTAAAAAAATTAAAATACAAAGAAAAGTAAGCCGAGAAATCTCAATTTCTTTGAACTTATTATTAACACTATTAAATGTTTTTAAAGATTTAGTTTATAGAGATATATCAGTTTTAAAACAAATATTATTATATAAGTTTTTTCAGATTTGCAAATGACTTACTTAATACAGAGGAACTATGATATCTACTGTATTTTGCTCCAAACTCTCTCATGTACATCACATTGCATTGATAATTTATAACTATGATAAGATAATACTATTTACTGAATGAAAAGTGCACATTAAATTTCATCATATACACATATATTTATAATGTAGATGTACTTCCCTATGTGAATATTTTGGGTTGTATATATAGAATTAAGATTCCAATATGGACGAAATGGGGGGAAAAAGTTAATAATAACGAATCGAGGGAGCACATTTACATATACATTTGGAGTGTGTGTGTTAGCTCACTCACATTCACTCAGAAAATAAAAATAACAAACTCACTGTATTATATCTCTAGTAACAAAAATAAAATAAATAGCAAAATGTCAGACTTTCACAATTCAATTTGCTTTCAACAATATCCCTGTTTTTAATACCTTTTTAGCAATTGTTATCAGCAGATTATGACCTTTCTAGTTGTTTTGATGTTTTAAAGTCTGTATTAACTTCATATATTTACACTGTCATCCCTATTTACCATTACCCATTTCTTATTGTTGTTCTACCTCTTGAAAATTTGAGCTTTCTGATGTTATAAACAATACATTTATAGTTCATTTTATCATTTAAGAAAGATACTTTATAAATTTTATTAAACTTCGTAAAAGCTTTAGCTTTATACTTAGAAAATATTTTATTATGCAAAATACTGTGTACATCAAAATGAAAAGTAAATACATGTGCCTTTAATGTAAGCCAAAGATATGTTATTAAAAATATGATCACCTATGATGTTTTGAGACAGAAAAATAGCTACTATCATAATGTAAAATTTATTAAATTTATGATTTTTAACATTTTTTGATGGTTATTTATTTATATATTTTTGAACAATATATAATTGGAGTATAATAATTATTATGACACCACAGTGGACTAATGTTTTATTTTCAAAAATTTTCGTGCTATATTTAGACAATTTGGTAGAGTGAAAATAAATTTTAAAAATTAACATTAAATATGTAAGAATATTGTAGCTTATAAAGGCCTACATGATTTAGAGCAGAAGAAGTCTGGAGACTTGAGAGTTCAATATTTGCACCTTATGCTGCAACTGTCACTTACTGTAGCCAAATTTTATAGGAACGCTCACATCCTAGTTTATAAAAAAATTAAAAAGATGGTTATTATGCATACTTGGTCAATAGACATCAATTGAAACAAATGAAATTGAAAATAAATAAATTAAATTAAAATGACTTTAGAATGTGTTTGATAAATTTGATTTTGTATTGGAGAAAAAAGTCATTACGGTTTAAAGGAAGTGCTTTTAATAAGAGGATTTTGCCTGATGATGTTTGGTTATGAAACATGGACTCCATATTGTAAAATTAAACTACACCTGTATGCAATCCAAGGAAGCATGAAGTAGCATGCTGAGAATATGAAAAAAAAAAAGAGAAGTGAATAGATTTGAAATCTGACTGTAAACTACTAACATAATTAAAGGGTATATGAGCACAGACTTTCACATGATCCACCACTCTCCACTCTATCTCATAACACTGTTACACTTGAACACATATATGTCGAAAAGATAAATAATCACCAATATACGTATTTCATGCTAAACCAGCAATCATCAGTTGGTCCAGATTATCATCTCCACCCATACTTGCAGTAAGTGCTCAGATATATATTAAGATAGCCAATCTTCATACTTTAATAAACAGGCTTCAATCCACTTTGATTCCAACTCTTCAACCATCCATCCAATTGAAAATCTGATGATGGAGTGCTCAAAGCCACCCTGAGGCTGAAATTCTCATCACACCCATGTATGTGTTCAAGTGTATCAGTGTTATGAGATAGAATGGAGAGTGATGGGTCATGTGAATGTCTGTGTTTATATACCCTATATATTACATATATTAATACAGATATACAATAAGCCTGTATTTCAGTTATAACATAATTAAAGTAAACAAAAAAATCAAATGAATAATATGAGAACTCATATAAAAAAAAGATTTTAAGCATGGATTATAAAAGATTCTTATCAAATGTCTGGATAACTAAAAATAAGAAGCAATCTCAGGTGAAATAAGAAGTGGGAATATGAAGAAGAAAAAAAATATCCTGTGATAAATTTTTGTAAGTTATTGGGGAAGCCTTTACCTGCAGTGAACTGCCAATGGCCAATAATGATAATTATGAATGAGAGGATGAGAAAATTATTTTACATTTTTAAAACTTATGGTCATTTCCTATAAAGTATTATTATGAATATTATAACTGTGCAGTTGGTAGAGCATCCGACATGGGATTGGGATGTCCCGGGATTGATTCTGGTAATATAATATAGAGAGCATACCAATAGCTCAAACAAGCTCTTAATTGATAGGTGCAGTAAGAGAAAATAGTCAAACTTCTTATGAACACCCAAGCAATAAAGCCATTAGTATTTTAACCTTGCACAGTTTGGCACAGGTAGTAGAGTGTCCGACGTGTGATCAGGAGCTCCCAGGATCAATTCTGACACTTTAACTTCTTATAAACTCCAGAGCTGTAAAGTCATTATCACTTTTTAAAAAGTAGCATTATTAAAATTTACTATAGTATATTTTAATATTGAAATACAAGTATAGTATACATACTCAAACTAGATGTAATTAAAGGGAATTTGAACCCAAACTTTCAAGCTCCCTTCAGTCATCCACTCTATCTAATATAACCGAAACCGACCTCCAATATACATATTTCATGCTGAACCAGCACTTATCAATTGGCCCGGATTACCATCTCCCACACACACATATAATCAGTGCTTGGTATATTAGGATAGTAAACATACACATTTTATGGACAGATTTCAATCTTCTACACTGTCTAACTCTTCAGCCATTCATATCACAGAAAATCTGAAGATGGAATGATCAAAGCCCTTGTTGATACCAATATTATAGTCATACCTATGTTGACCATAAGCCAATGTGACCCCTCATATGTAGGACCTTAATATGTCCATTTAAATACACGGAAAAGAGATGGGCAGTTGAATATGTAATATTAAAATATAAGTATAGTACATATACTCAAGATAGATGTAATTAAAGGGGATTTGAACCCAGACTTTCAACTCCCTTCAGTCTTCCAACTGCATCTGATATAACCGATACACATGAACACATAATGCAAAAAAGATAAATGATTTCCGATATCCGTATTTTGTGCTGAATCAGCACTCATGTTGAGCTTTCGGTATTAAAATACTGGTTTAATTTTAACATTAATTGCTAATCTGTTTAATTCTAATTTTATTTAAATATTAATGACTAAATATTAAAACATTATAATTCATAATTATCATTGATGTATGAATATTGTTTATTTGTTTGATAGTTTTTTTTTTAAAATATGAGAATAATGTTGTTGTTTTTTTATTGTATAGGATCAGTTTGTAGGCGCCTATGATAGATATATTAATACACGCCATTACGCATTACAAATAATGTTTTAAGAATGCGTAAAATAGAATAGTTTTTTAGGCTAAGGAAGTTTTATCAGCCACGAATAAATTATTGATAAATCTTCAGGATAAATAACTACAAGTCTAACTTTTAACAATGTATTGAATCCGGAAATCTTTTCTTATCTAATAGTGTTAATCAAGGATTTTTTGAATTCCAATTTTAACTGTTATTTCGTTGAAAAAACCTTGGCAGTTAGATCTGGCAATTATAAATTATTTGATTTTTTTTTTTTTTTTGCACGGATAATGATACTAAAATTAAAAGTAATCAGTTTAGTATCAATAAAGACACTTTACAATTAAATACACACACAAACATATATATATATATTTGCAATTCGCATGAGTTTCAATAAAAATCTTTTTCCGAAGATTTCACTAGTAGACACATACAAATATTTGTTTCAGTTAAATATTGATAATAAATTACTTATTGAAGTATTTTTCCATGTTTTTTAAAACTATATAACTATAGCTGTAAACTATTAAACATAGTTTTTAGGAAGTGGGTGAAATGTCTCTGAGTATTACTTTAATTACGGTAGAGCCATGATATCCACTATATTTTGTTCAAAGCCTTCCTTGTGTACATCGTGTATAACAGCTCATATTTTGTTGATAAACTTTGATTACAATAGAATAAGTATTGTTTATTGAACTGAAAGTGTACAATACCTTTTAGTAGACATATTTTTTAAAATATGTATATTGCATAAATAAAATAAGATTATGGTATAAACAAAATTTTGAAATAATAATAACAATAATAATATACACATTAGTATAATTAAAGATAATATATACATAAGCAGTATATATTTTAACTTATAACAGAAATATCTAGTGATATATATATATATATCATCTAAAGTGTCCAGTCAATTTAAACTATCATAAAGCTTTACATTTTCACTTACTGGGCCAATACTAAAAAGTTTAAAATAATAAAGATATATTTTTTCAATAATAAATGTTTTTATTGACTGTGCACTAAAAAAAAAAATTGTTTCTTCAACCACAATTGGGGTTTTTAAATTTAACTTGAAATAAAAGCATGGGGGTTCAGAAATTAATTAAATCTTTATTTTTTATAACAAAGGAATGACTAAATTAATTTCTGGATCCACATGCTTTTATTTCACATTAAACTTAAAAACCTCAATTGTGGTTGAAAAAACAATTGTGTTTTTGCTTTTTAGTGTATGGTTAATAAAATAATTTTATATAATTTTCTCTCTCTATTATTATTGATCCTATTGTCTTACATAAAAAGCAGTTGTTTATTGTAATTCACAAAATTAAAAAACTTTTCTTAAACAACTATAAATTATGACTATGCATAGTGAAATGATTTTAAGTGGAAGGTCAAAAAAGCCTGGCATATAGCTAACAATTCCAATGTCATACATCAGAAGGAATCCTGCTTCCCCCTTGCTAAGATATGGCCAATCTGATTTACATACATTGTGAATAATCTATTGCCTATATATACACATATCCATACAACTACACACATTTCAAGGCTATGACTATGAAGACATTTAACTCTCTTAAAAGTGCTTAGCTTCAATAATAATTTTCATGCAAGTATACTTTTTTCTACTTCTTCTTTTCCTATGTATTGCTTTCTACTTTAACATATCATATCATTTACACCTTTTTAAAACACTTTAATACTTTTATTTATATCAAACTAACAGTTTCGACTGTTCTGCAGTCATCATCAGAGTTCTTCTTAATTCTATTTTCAAAACCCAAGTGCAGGACAGTTGAAACTGTTTGGTTGATATAAATAAAAGTATTGATAAAGTGGTTTAGAAAGGTGTAAATGGTATGATATGTTAAAATATATTTTTTCTTAGGAGAACATGTCAGTGCATATAGTATTAATTTATAATTGCTTATTGTAGTCTAGCCTCATACCTGGTAAATGTGCAAATAATTATAAGATCTCTACAGATATTCTACTTGAATTTTTGATACTGAGATCATTTTTAAAAACAGCATCATGTTGTCATTTAACTGTTTAATGTTTTCAGTAATATGTCCAAAAAATGTGATGAAAAAAAAAACTAGTTTTAAATTGAAGTTTAAGAAGTTAATCTCAGTTTTAAACATCCATATTACTTTTTTAGATAAACCCAAATTCCAAAAAAGCTTATGTAAATTTTTTTGTGATTTTAAATGTGCTTTATTATAAGAATAAGTAACTTTCAATGAAAGATAAAAAATTTATGCTTCTTAATATAAGCATTATTTTTGCTTGACTTTTCATCATTTAAAGTTCTTCTTTTGAAAGATTTATCACTGCAACTACAATTAATGTGAAAAAAGAGTTTTTGAGATGATGGAAAAATTGTAGTTTGATGAAGGATATTTGGGTTTATAACAGCACATGGCATGTGATATAAACCATTAAACTCCTTTATGAATAATCTACACATATTATACAATGAATATGATGGTCATACCATTTATTTTGATTATCCATTTTGTGATAAAATAATGTTCATAATATTTTTTTAAAACAGGCAAAAACTCTCTATATGTATTGCCACTTATTGCAAGCCACAGTAATCACTGGATGCCAGAACGCTTGTATATAAAATCCCCATCTAGTGCCTATTCATCCAATATTCCCAGACTAGTCCTAAGATTTAGGTGCAGTACTATCAGATCCAAGGCTCCACACTGACAAGCCTTCTGGCATCCATCGATTACTCTGGCTTGCAATGAATGGCAATACATATAGAGAATTTTTGCCTATTTTAATAACAGTTATAAGCAAGCATAAGAAATGGTGATCATGCCATGTTTATTGGCTTAATATTTTTTTTACTAATAGGTAAGGTTACATTTTGGAATTAAAGATTAGTTCATTGTTTAAATAGTAGAAATAGATAAAACAATTCTAGAGAATAACAAAACAGATAAACACAACACTACTTTTTTTTCATATGTCATAGCATTGGCTGGGATGTGAACCCACACCTATCTGCAACCAACTACTTGCTTGCAAGGTGGGTGCGATGACCTCTCGGCTAATAACGCTTGACAACACGAATTTGTAAAAATTGTCAATATCCAGCTAGAATGATCTGGCACTGGCCTATATATAAACTAGGTTGACATGAACATATTTACACATGAATAGTATTTTTTCTGGCAGATTTAATTTACCAACATTATCAGAACTTTCTTTATAAAGAAAAAAATATACTACTATAGAAAAAAATATGTTTAAGATTAATTTATTATTTTAATTTTTAAATTCACAGTTTTGCTAAAGAATAAAAATATAAATTAGATACTATAGAAAAACTAAGTTCATAAAAAAACATAAATTTAAGATTGAAGGATTAAAGAATGCTTTTCAAATGAAACTATTTTATCACAACTTTAAATATTGTGAATTTATTTTAGTATGAACTAAAAGTAGATTTGTTCTTTTATAAATTGATTTTAATAATATAAGTAAATAAGTAAATTATTAAAAAAGGATTATAGTGAGATCCAGAAGATACAGATTCAATCAAGCAAAGCTGAAATAGAATGTAGACCAGGAGTTGAAAAACATTTTCTTTGAAGAGCTGGCTAATTTAATCACTAGAAGTGCTATGATCAAATTACTTGAACAGGATAAATTTTATAAAATTGTATAAAACTTTTTATTGTTTTGGAATACTTTTATCGACTTTGTGCTTAATTTTGATATTTTTGTACACACAATTTTTAAAATTTTTTATAAAAATTAATTTTTTCCATTATCACTTTTACAAAATATTCCATTCATTCAGTTTAAATCTATTTTTAAATACTTTTATTTAAGTTACATTCTCAGTGTGTTTATTTGTTTGTAATCTATTATCACTTTTATTATTAATGTTAGAATAATAAAATTTTAAAATAAAGGTTTAATATATTTAAATTCAATAAAATTAGTTCAGATTTGTATAGATAAAGCAATATGGGGTTATAATATTTTAGTTAGGTGACTTAGTTTTTTAAATATTGAAAAGAGAATGAGAAAATTTCAAATATTTTGATAGCAAATTTACAGAACTTTCATATTATAACGATCCGAAAAGAAATGGAAGTTTCAGTCTTACCGTATCTGCACTACAAAGTGCCACTAGGTTGCTTGAACCTAGAAAATTTATAGAGTAGGCAGATATGTGCTGTTAAAGATCCAACTTTTTATTTTATATTTAGACTGTTAGCACCAGTCACTAGCTCAGTGGAGACGCAGAGATAATAATATATAACTTGTTTAGTTTGTATCTTAAATATAAAAAAATAAAAGCCACTGCCAGTAATTAACACACAAACAACATTTATTAATGCACATATATAATCATTTTAAATTTGAGGAATAACATTTATTAATTTAGATTTTAATATTAGCTTGTAATTTAAATTATTATTTTAAAATTTTAAACCATCTATTTTTTAAGAATGTCGAGTATGAATAAACTACATAGATTGCATTTGAAAAGAAAATATTCTATCCCTGATTTAACCATAGACCAAAAGTTCACAGCCAAACCCACGTCAATCCATCTGATATATCGATGTATTCAATGCAGTATGAATATGACAACACAAATATCATACTGTCAGGAATGTATATCTGAACAGCATGGTTAAGAAGACATTGACTCTCATCCAGACAGGAATGCTGCATCTGTCTGGCAAGAAGAACAATAAAAAAAACTCCATAGGAAGGGACTGCATTTCCATCTTACTATCCCTTCCATAAGCAAACAGGGGGTGTGCAGCATATAATGCGATACTGCATATAGCGAATCTCATACTACATCTACTAATTACACCAATATATCCAATCCATTGACCCTATTTAACTACAAAACAAACAACCTAAGATTAACCCTCCCTTAATTAATTAATATAACTTTACAAATCTATATAGCCATTCATGCCTGACATAAATTTAACATTTATAAAATTTCACGCAGATGAATTTTATAATAGTTTGCTTTTTAATGTTAAGTACAGATCAGCTACATAGATTACATGGTTAAAAACATTTCAAAATAAACATAAACGACCAAAATATAAAGTCATTGATGGAATGCAGAGGGAAATTTACAAGAAACCCTCTGGCATTCATCATAAGATGCTGCATTGACACCAATAACTCAAAAGACATTTGAATAAATACATTTTAGATACTCACCATAAGGTATCATTATTTACTGAATGTCTATATATTTTAATCAAATATAAAAACAAAAACATAATTAAACATTAACGAATCTATGCAAGCATCTATACCCAACTTAAATCTAATGCATTTAAATAATTTATACAATAAATATTAATAAATAAATAAAAAAATGGAAATAATTTTTAGCAAACTCAAATGTATAAAAATTAAACATTAATAATTAATTTAAAAACTTGAAAGTCAGATAAAAGTTCATTTCAAAATTTAGGTTAACTGAATCTTAAAAGCTTATCAAATCTTAACGAAAGTTCTTATTTATTTTTAAATTTTATAGTTCATGTCTTACGGTAGAAGAATCTTGGTTCCTAGTGCCAATTCCCACAATGTCTCTATTTAAAGTCTGGTCTGTTGTTCTGGAGGTGGCATTAGCTGGTTCAATCCTGGTATTACAGTCATTTTATTTGAAATAAGTGAGAGAGAGTGACAAGTGTGTCTTATCGCCCTTTTCACAAAATCAAGTTGGAACTGTTTTAATTTGAATATTTTTGTCTTTTATAGTACTCCTCCAGATTCATTGAACCTAGTTTCCTGTTCCAATAATTTCCATTAAGGTCCGAGCAATTGGTTACTGCTTCTATTGGAATTCTATTTTTTTATTCTCTTATCTATATCTTTATCTGACTTTTTTTATATAAGAGCCCCAAGGGATAGTTTGCTTTTCATTTAATTAATAAACAAATCATTTCCATTTACAAAAATATTTTATCTTTAGATCTTGTACACCTGGGTCTCTTTTTATGTGGACTTATTTAACATGATTTTGAAGTTATGCGATTCGTGTTTCACCGAAAGTCGACCTCCAATAATGCGCTATTGCTTTAAATAATAAATTTTGCGCACTTACGTTATATTGAAAATAATAGTACATTATTGAAATTCTACTTTCATCTTAGTAATTTCAATATTTTCAGTGCTTTATAATAGTAAGATTTTATGCAATAATGAAATTAAAATCATGATTTCCACATTTTATGTATACACACATTAAATTTTTACAAGATTATAATGTAAATTTGTTCAAACATTGTGCGTGTTAATTTTGCACTTTAAATCACATTCTGTTTTTGCTTTTTAAAAAAGAACATAATCAATTAATTATTAATCATTTAGTGTCCATAAGTTTATTTTTAAAAGGTCAGTGGGCACAATTAAAAATTAAAATCTGATTTTTAATTGTAATTAACAATTTAAAAATTACTTACAGGCGACTTGAAATTAATGTGATGTAAAACAAAATTTGATTTTTAAATGGAATTGAAAATTAAAGACAAAAATAAGAATTTAATTTTTAATTGTTAGTTTTAATTAAAATTTTCCCAGCAGTGGTGAATAAATGACTTTTTATTATCCTAAGTCTAAGTTCATAAACAATTAATAAAATCATCGTCATCGTCAACAGAAAACCATTAACACAACATGAGAGTGAATTGGTGCTAGTTGTATTTCCTCTTGTGAAAATAATTGCTGAGATATTCTTGACTTCATTTAAGGAAAAGCCAAATACATGACATCACATCACAGGAGAATCTGATTTTTTACTAGCTTGCAAATGAACGTGTTTTTGGGCAAATAACGATAATAATTAAAACATGTATAAAAAAATGTAAATTACTGTACTGTAAATTATGCATAAAAATATATTATTTTGAATAAAATTAAATATTATAGTTAAAAAAAGTTTGTCTTGTATCAATTTTTTTCAAATTTGAAATTTTTTATTAGTCATATTTTATTTCTTTATTTTTTTTTTTGCGCGAATTTTAAAGTAATTTTACCTTGGTGCTTTGCTTTTACGCGAATTTTGAAAAATCACAGACCACATCCTCCCTTTTTCAATGTAACATCTATTTTTGTGTGATTTCGTTTGCGCGTGTTTTCTGAGGAACCTATCTATCGCATAAAATGAGACCCTGGTGTACTTTTTTATAAAAACGTACATTCAAATATATTTTTTTTAAAAAAAGAAAATATTTTTTAAAGTTTTGCATCTGCATAAATATATATATACATTGAACAACTCTTTTTCATTTTAGCTTTTAGTTTTTTATTTACGAACTTAAAAAAAGTTTTTATTCTAATTTTAAATTAATGTAACGGCATATACCATTACAATATGTTTTAATCAATTGTTTTTTTTAATTCTGAGAATCATTCAGGTTGGAAGTCAAGAATTTTAGCTTGCATCTTTGGGCCTATGTTGAAATATTTTGCTTTTTTCAATCTTTAAAATCCATATATTTTTTTACTAACATTTTAATTGTAAAAAAATCCTAAAGATGTCAGGATAATTGAAAAGCAGAGATTTTAAAACTTAGGTAAGCTCCACAATAATGAGAAGCTATTATATTCTTGGTGGTCTCAAACTTTGTAATAATTTTGTGATATTACTTCAAGTCAATATTATGAATGACTAGAAACTTGATTTTTTAAAATGTTTATTATTATTTTTGCATAATAATTGTATGATAAATATTAGTAATCACAAATATCTACTATTACATATATATTTTTTTGCAAAAGTATTTTATTTTTAAATACAAAAGATTATATTTTTCTGAGTAATATTACTACATAAATTACAATGATTGCAAATATCTGTCTAGAAAATGTCATCACTAACAGTCTGTTAGAAAATATAGCAATATCATAAAAATTACTAAAGGTTTTAAACTTTTAAAGCATAAGTTGATAGATTTATTAGATATTAATAACTACTCATTTACATTTTAAAAATAAACATCAAACAATGAAGATTTCATTTATTTTTCAAATTCAATCTGCTTCCAAAATTTATTGATGAAACAGCACTTTGTTTGAGTTAAAATCTAATGTTTAAAATAATTCCAATAATCAAATGTGATTTTTTAAAATTTATTTAATTTCTAGCAAGAACTATCTATCAAATGATGTAAAATTTACTGTATTCTGATTTATAATAGTGGTTTAATATTAAAATGAAAGTTGAAAACTTATAGTAAATAAGAACAAAGAAAACTGTTACAGTACAGGAGGGTTAAATAAGCCTTGTGGAAGGGCAGTATAGAGATTTTTTTTGGTTTCAATTTAAAGTTATAATATTTTAAAATCAAGCTTTAATAGATTTAAATTCAATATAATTTGTTGAAATTCTGTATATTTTTTTAAATCACTACCAAAGTGATAGCGCACAATAATATTTTAGATGTATGACATAGTTTCTTAGATATGGAAGAGTGGGTAGGAAAGTTTTGAATATTTTGATATCAAATTTAAAAATTCTTTTTAGAACGGCATTGTGTTTTAAATAATGTGTGCAATATTGTTGCATTCAATTTTAAGTTTCATTTAAGTAATAAGAAACTCAGTTTACAATATAATTTTGTTAAACATTAAAAAAAAATTTTTTTTTCAAATAAAAAAAAAAGTTAAACATTTTTCACTGAAAAGTAAATTACTTAATGCTTTGTAATATATTGTACCAATATTGTGGTTGGTACATATAATAATTTTGTCTAAAATTACTGAAATAAAAATCTTTCATTAAAAGAAAATAGTATGTAAAAGTTTAAGAGTTTTTTTTGTTGCAGTTTGTTTTTGAAAAACGTAAAATTAAAAGTCAAAGAGTTTTTTAAATAAAAGTTACAATTAATTAATTAAGAGGGGAGAGGGAATTTGCTTTAGAAATGTCAAACTAAAACTTTTATTAAAGAAATAAAGAATTTTTTATTATTATTAGTTTAAATATAACTTAAAGTTTAAAAATATAAATCTTTTTTATTTATGTTAAAGAAAAAAAAGTCATCTTAAAAACTAAATAGTGAATTGATCTTAAATTATATATGTGCATAAATGACGAATTAATATGAGTTTGTTAGTAAAATATATATGTGCAATTGTAAATATAATAAATGTATGCATGGTAAATATTAAAAAAATGATATAGAAAATTATCATTAAAAACACAGTGACGACTATTAAGTTAAACAAAAAACAACTACACTATTTTTGTGATGGCTGCTAATTAACATCTCCAACATTTAGATTAAAAGCTTATTTCGAGGAATGCAATTAAAAACAAGGAAGAAATTTTGACACTAGATATTGCTGGTGGACATCAAAATAGTCCAGTTTTTCATCGGATAAACAGTTGAGATTACAGTTTAAAAAACAGTTTAGATTGTGCAGTTGAGATTAAGTCAGTCAATAATGCAGTGTTAAAACCCTTGGAAACCTACAACTTTCTCTAGCCTGAGTCCAGTGAAACAGCAACCTGCCCAGAATAAAAAAATGGTTGCATAACAACTTGAAGAATCACCAGGAATATATAACTGTCTCAAAAAATAGTGCCAATGAATAATAATAAAACTTCTCAAGAAAATGTCCCAGCTGGCTGGAAATATTCATACTTGAAGCAGTAACCAGGAAGAAAACAAAGTTCTAAATCCACATTCAAAAATCCTAGATAATAACATTTTTCTTATTCTCATTTCTAAAGTAGCCATTGCATTAGTTGAAGCCTCCGAGAGTCAAGTAATATGAACTCTATAGCATACATAGATGAATTATTGATGTCTGCGTTTTAACTATCAAATATTATTTAATGCTTTGTTACATGATATAGTGTGTGAATTAAAGTGTGCATATCATTATACCAGTGTTATGTTAGTTGTAGAGGTCCCTACTATCGCATTTTATACGCATGTGCTTGAGGCTACAGCCTTAATGAATATTACTTAAATAAGATTTGTAAATAAGCATCTATTTATAAAGCGCGATGTTTATAATTGTAATACATTAAATATCAGCCTTTTACAGATATTGAACATGCGCTTTTATGACTGTTAAATAATAAATGAATACTTAAGATTTGCCCATATATAACATTTGGGTTCAGAAAGAATAAGCGGATTCATTTTATTTTTTTTTAAATGCTATATCTTGTATTGGCAGTCAAAAGTATTCATTTATTATTTAACACTTGTAAAAGTGCATGTACAATAGCTGTAAAAGGCTGATATTTAATGTATTAAATAAAATTTATAAAAGTATTTAAAATTGGTGTAATAAATGTTAATTAAAATAAATTGTCTTTTAAACTTAAAATTTACTTTTGTTGGTCAATTCTTTTGCCACTAGTTAAGGAATAGGTTGTTATTGAATTAAAAATAGACTGAGCTAGTCAAGGGAATTTTTTGATTGCTGAATTATGGGCCTACTATCTGCACATGTTAGTTTCTGAAACTAGCTGGCACCTTGGGTTTACTCTGAAACAAATAAAGTGTTTGGATGGTAGGGAGTTGAATCTAGCAGTCGAGGTGGGCCATGATCTGGAAAAGTGATCGTGTTATGCATTGATAGCTCGGTCTGATCGTGGGTATTATTGACAGCTCTGCTATCAATAATATTCTCCACTTTGCTCGAACATGCCAGTTCGTTCAGCTAATATTTATAATATAAGAAGATAAATGTATTATAAATAAGGTTTAAACCCAGCTAAATCTTGCATGTAGAGTACGTATGATCATCTAGGATCAAACCCGGTATAATATAATTATGTATGCACACTAAATCTGATATATATGTGAGAAGTATACATATTAACTTATTGCAGAAATATCTAGTGATATATATATATATATATTGTAACGGAATAGCGTTACATGGTATTCAAACCCAGGCGTATGGGGGCAGATTCAACTATAATCAATTGATGAAATAACTGACAGGGACAAAACTTTTATAAAAGCGGTCTTGCTTTAATAATAAGCGAAGAACAGCCGTTTCTAAAAGCCGATCGCAGCTATATAAGAGTACCTGTCAGATTTATTGAAAAAAAGAGTAAAAATTGTTGTTATTTTATTATTTTGTGTGTGTGCGCTAAGAATAAATTTATAATCCGTCGTTGTAGTTTTTTGTTATTTATTTTTGATCAATTAAAGAAGAATGATTGAATGCAAGTTTAACTTTTATAAAATAATTTAAATTAATTAGCAATATGTTCTGAAATTCCGAGCAATCTAAGATTAATTTGTACAAACGTAATTAGTAAATGTAAAAGTAGAAATTGAAACAATAGGCAGGATATGTGCTGGTACGCCGAGATAAAACAAGCCAAAATTAGAAACAGAGGTGTGAGAAAGTGTACACCGCTATTGTACGACTCAGATTTCTGTCCCCAGAGAAACAATACCTAAGAAAAACGGTTAAATTCCAAACTAATGTCAACAATCCCAGAAATCTCGGAGTTGAGCTGACACGCGATGGACTTATCAAATAAAGGGACTCACAGGTGCATGGGATTGATTGGAGGAGAAAAATTCAAGGTGTGAGGGCGTGAAGGCAAAGATCAAAAAGGCCGAACAGCGTTTTCAGAGACAGTTTTGTGCTTTTTTTTGAGAGATTATTAAGAGACTTGATTTTATTAGACGTTATGAATCTAACTGCCATGCGTTGCTGAATATAGAATTCGTGGCTTGACCGCCGGACCTCCGCGTCCAGTCCAGCTGATTGCCATCAAGATGCTCATACCACCGGAGAACCTCATATTAGGACCACGCTCGCTTGGAGACCGCGCAAATCGCCGGAATACATCATTAAAGAATAATCTTCGCTCAGGATCCCATTACAGTCGTTCTACATTTCACAGGTAGCTATCGTAAAATTTGTTATATTCAATTGTGCACTTAAAGAAATAACTTTTATATCCAGAACTATTAGAAAGACATTAATCTAAAACAGTATAATTAATATTAATCATTTATGAACAGTTCGAGAATTTTTTTACCTAATAAATTTGCCGACTGATCAACAGTCTGAAATAATATGTGCAAAGTAATTTGAAGTTTACCGTTAATTGTCTCGGCTTGCCGATCACATACCTGCGTTAATCATTATTAAACAGATTAAATAAATATTTATGTAGCTAATTTTTTTTGTTATTTAATTGCTTGGAATTTCAACATAAATTTATATATCGGAATGAATGCTTTAGCGTAAATTTGTTTGTATGGAAATGAATGTAGTTGATATTTTGGGGGAGGGATTTTATTGATTTTATGCTTATGTCGTGATGTTTTTTTTGACTAAAGTTAAGTTGGATTAATTTGTTCTGTGGGATGTAGGGCGGGCCTTTCTATGATTATAATAACGGAGGTAGTGTGAAGGGTAATTGTGGCTGTGTTCGTTTCATGTTTCCGACTGGAGCGAGGCACGGGCATGTTTTGTGATATAATTGAGTGGGCTTATGCACATACGTGGCGGACTCTTCTAAAAGTTCTCCTGGCGCCTATTACTGGGATTCGATTCGAATCTATGTATAAAATAAATAAAGCGTACGTGTATAGGTGTTAGAAATTATCGTCACAGAACATCATGTAATCCCCGGATGGAAGAACACAGCGGGTGCCAACAAAAAAAAGAATCGTCAAGCAAGGAGTAGCGAAGGTAGTGGTGGTTGACACGGTCGCGGGTGGATACATTTGGCGCGTCAACGTGTGGCGAAACTGTTGTTTCAAAGGGCAGAACCGACGTGAGTACAGCTGACGTTAATAACAACGAAAGCAAATCTAAAAAGAGGGCGCTCGAAATAACGGAACAAATTGTCTACTAAAGCAGGGGGAAAATTTTTGGAATTATCGTGGAAAAAAAAAAAAAAACTAAAAAAACTAGTAAATATTGCTTGAGAGAGTGGGAAGGGGATTTAGTTCTTGTAGTATTAACAAAATAATCAAGCGGCCGGATATAACTGATATTTGTAGAAAGCTGTGGAATAGCGGGATTCCGTGGAGGAAATATCGTGTATCAAAGGAAGCAACTCGTAAATTAATTTCTATACTAATAAGACAACTGCAAATAATTTTAATCGGAAAAAAAAAAGGAAAGGAAAATCATTGATATTAGTGGATTCTTGAAAGGGGAACGAACTGTATCTGGGATCTTGTTAGTTTTCGTGTTACTTAAAAAATAAAAGGGACGTTGCGTATAAACAACACGGATATGTAGATGACCACAAAAAAAAGAGTTAAGTAAAGTATAACCGTGAATATAACCGAGGGCTACCGTATATAAATGAAGGGAACAGTGGGACCTGGGATAATCTGAGCGTGAGGAACCAAATTGAAGGAAGGATAGGAGCTGTGGGAATTTTGAAGGGCAATGAGCATCGAAGGATAGGATAAAACAGTCAGGGGGACCCGCGGAGTAGTAGGTGACGAGTCATGGATTATTATAGCCAAAGATAAACTAAATATTAATCAATGGAAGACAATACAAATGAAAGCATGTGGGAACAGACGGGAGAGAGTCCCATCCAATTTAAAAAACAGGACACGCAGAAGGAAGGGGATATTAAAATCTTAATAAGAATGATGACGCAAATGATGGCCGAAATGAGGGAAGATAGAGAAGAGCGGAGAAGAGAGAGGGAAGAGTTTAAAGAGGAGATAAGGCAACTACTCGGGGGAAAGGAAAGGAAGCCAGACGAGAACAAAGGGGAAGAGAGTAGTTTAACCCAAGTTAAGGAAGAGATAAATCAGAATGCGATGGAGACGGATAGGACGAAGGCAGACCTGAGTGAGCTAAAGGAGAAGGTTGAGGTCCTAACGGATGACGTAGGAAAGGGCGAGAGACGTCAAAATGTGATGAAGGAAGCCATCAGGCAGACGGAGGAGGTGTGTCATGAAATTAGACAACACCAGGATGAAGTCCGTGAGACAATGGGAGAGTGGGGACAGAGGATCCAAAGGATTGAAGCAGACCTGGGGCATGGGAATATGAGTAGAAGGATGGAAGAGATGGAGAAGAGATGGGAAAGGCAGATGTCACCACGGGACACAAGTCATGTATGGGCGGAGAGACAGATGAAGATAGAGATATTCCGGGCCGGGATGAACGAAAACCTGATGGACCACCTCGAAAGCGTCAGGAATCTGTTTCGAGAACCTACGGAGAGAGAACCTGACCGAGTAAATATTGCCAGCGGCTACCTTCAGGGCCCAGCGAGAGACTGGTGGAGGACGCTGGAGTTTAAACCCCGGTCATATGAGGAGTACAAGGAAGAAGTCTTACGGTGTTTCTGGAACACGGCACGCCAGGAGGGGACGTATTTTCGAATCACCCGGGAGAAATATGGGGGAAGGCCCAATGAGACGGCCACTCAATTTTATTATAGGCAGGTGGCGAGCCTTCAACAATTGCCTGCGTACCCTATGACAGAGATGCAGATCATCTCCATAATAAGACACAATATGCCGACCACCCTCAGACACATGATGCTGGGAAGCGATTGCAAAGGGATCCATGAAATGGGGGAGATGGTCGCAAAATTTGAACTAGAAGAGGGAACAGGAGGGACGATGGAGGGGTACAAGAATGAACAACCCAGAAAACGAGTACCACCGGACCGATACTAACCCATAGGACGGAGGGAAAATTAGTTTACGACTAGGGATATCAGAAGGACAAATGTTAAAGGGAATTCGAATGGGAAATAGATGCCACGAACCGGGTATGACCTATGACAAGAATCGGAATATGATATTGGAAAGGAAAAAAAAAAAAAAAACGGAGGGAAAAGGGGGGATGACCAACCCCAGCCTTGGGTATAACATAGAAAAACAAACAGATCGAACGCTCGTAAAGCAGCCTATAGCCTATAGAGCCAACGTGTTGGTGGGTCGACCTGAGAGTACCTTGTAAGTCCGGGAGACGGCTGGCACATGATGGGCCCAACCTAAGTGCGGAGAATCATGTAAAACATTTCGTTAGAGTTCGTGCTAGCTCACTTCCCAAACGTTGTTATTGCTGGGTGGTCCAGACTTTCCAAAATCGTAGATCGAGATCGATCATGTTCTGTATCGGGGACTTCGGAAAGGTCCATCCCCATACCTCCTGTCAGGGATGCACGGAACCAATTGGCCATTGTCGTCAATCGTGACAGACCCTAGATTACCAAATAGTTTTATTGTCTTTTCTCCGTTAATAGTCGTTGTAAAGGGAAGTCTGACTGCAGAGCACCGGATCCAAATTTTAAGGGAAGGCGGAGCCGCAGACGAACGGACGGGAAAGCCGCCATAATGGGACCCGTATCGCACAAAGGAAAGGAGGACGTGGGGGCGATTCGTTGGACGCTGCACAAAAAGAAAAAAAAAATGATGAGTAAGGGAAGGGAACATTCAATGACAGGGCACTGAAGAGGGCCGAATAACTTCGCTCATTCTCAGAGCTAAAACCCGCAACATCGGATTTTACTCTACACCGGGCGGGGAGATATGTAACGGAATAGCGTTACATGGTATTCAAACCCAGGCGTATGGGGGCAGATTCAACTATAATCAATTGACGAAATAACTGACAGGGACAAAACTTTTATAAAAGCGGTCTTGCTTTAATAATAAGCGAAGAACAGCCGTTTCTAAAAGCCGATCGCAGCTATATAAGAGTACCTGTCAGATTTATTGAAAAAAGAGTAAAAATTGTTGTTATTTTATTATTTTGTGTGTGTGCGCTAAGAATAAATCTATAATCCGTCGTTGTAGTTTTTTGTTATTTATTTTTGATCAATTAAAGAAGAATGATTGAATGCAAGTTTAACTTTTATAAAATAATTTAAATTAATTAGCAATATGTTCTGAAATTCCGAGCAATCTAAGATTAATTTGTACAAACGTAATTAGTAAATGTAAAAGTAGAAATTGAAACAATAGGCAGGATATGTGCTGGTACGCCGAGATAAAACAAGCCAAAATTAGAAACAGAGGTGTGAGAAAGTGTACACCGCTATTGTACGACTCAGATTTCTGTCCCCAGAGAAACAATACCTAAGAAAAACGGTTAAATTCCAAACTAATGTCAACAATCCCAGAAATCTCGGAGTTGAGCTGACACGCGATGGACTTATCAAATAAAGGGACTCACAGGTGCATGGGATTGATTGGAGGAGAAAAATTCAAGGTGTGAGGGCGTGAAGGCAAAGATCAAAAAGGCCGAACAGCGTTTTCAGAGACAGTTTTGTGCTTTTTTTTGAGAGATTATTAAGAGACTTGATTTTATTAGACGTTATGAATCTAACTGCCATGCGTTGCTGAATATAGACGAAAGTGGCTTGACCGCCGGACCTCCGCGTCCAGTCCAGCTGATTGCCATCAAGATGCTCATACCACCGGAGAACCTCATATTAGGACCACGCTCGCTTGGAGACCGCGCAAATCGCCGGAATACATCATTAAAGAATAATCTTCGCTCAGGATCCCATTACAGTCGTTCTACATTTCACAGGTAGCTATCGTAAAATTTGTTATATTCAATTGTGCACTTAAAGAAATAACTTTTATATCCAGAACTATTAGAAAGACATTAATCTAAAACAGTATAATTAATATTAATCATTTATGAACAGTTCGAGAATTTTTTACCTAATAAATTTGCCGACTGATCAACAGTCTGAAATAATATGTGCAAAGTAATTTGAAGTTTACCGTTAATTGTCTCGGCTTGCCGATCACATACCTGCGTTAATCATTATTAAACAGATTAAATAAATATTTATGTAGCTAATTTTTTTTGTTATTTAATTGCTTGGAATTTCAACATAAATTTATATATCGGAATGAATGCTTTAGCGTAAATTTGTTTGTATGGAAATGAATGTAGTTGATATTTTGGGGGAGGGATTTTATTGATTTTATGCTTATGTCGTGATGTTTTTTTTGACTAAAGTTAAGTTGGATTAATTTGTTCTGTGGGATGTAGGGCGGGCCTTTCTATGATTATAATAACGGAGGTAGTGTGAAGGGTAATTGTGGCTGTGTTCGTTTCATGTTTCCGACTGGAGCGAGGCACGGGCATGTTTTGTGATATAATTGAGTGGGCTTATGCACATACGTGGCGGACTCTTCTAAAAGTTCTCCTGGCGCCTATTACTGGGATTCGATTCGAATTTATGTATAAAATAAATAAAGCGTACGTGTATATAGGTGTTAGAAATTATCGTCACAGAACATCATGTAATCCCCGGACGGAAGAACACAGCGGGTGCCAACAAAAAAAAAGAATCGTCAAGCAAGGAGTAGCGAAGGTAGTGGTGGTTGACACGGTCACGGGTGGATACAATATATATAAACTATAAGTATCAAATTGATTTAAAGTAAAATTATACATATTAAGTGAATTTCATTTGCAATATAGTTTTGGTAGGTATTCTTTTTTTTTAAAAAGGCAAAAATGTCAACTTTTTATTTAAAAGGATATATTCATATTATTAGTCACTTCATGATTTATTATTATACACATATTATTATGTACACATAATAAATATGATATATACATATAATGTATACATATTGACTTATAGCAGAAATATCTAATGATATATATACAACTAAAATATCAAATTGATTAAAAATATAATATAGTTTTACATTTTTATTTACTGTGCCAACACCAAAAAGTTAAAAATAATAACGATAAAAAAGTTTTTTTTATTTATTAAATGCTTTTATTTACCATGCACTGAAAAACTATCAAGTAATTGCTTCTTCAATCACAGTTGGGGAATTTATATTTAACTTGAAATAAAAGTATGAGGGATCCAGAAATTAATTAAGCCCCTTGTTATAAAAAATAGGGATTGACTTAATTAATTTCTGGATCCTTCATTCTTTTATTTCAAATTAAATCTAAAAATGCCAATTGTAGTTAAAGAAACAATTATTTTTTTTTGCTTTTTTAATGCATGGTAAATAAAAGTATTTAATATATAAAAAACTTTACATCTTTATTATTAATTTAAAAAAATATACGCTATTTATCCTTTGAGAAAAAATAAAAGATGTTTTTTATGTTTTTCTATAAAAAAGTGAGTTTTACCCTATTTATATTGGTATGTAGAATTTTTTTAGTTTCAATTTCTGATTGCCAATATTACATAAGTTTTATTTGTTGATTATAACAATTTTATTCTGAGCAACATAATCCATATTGCAGCCTGGATGTGGCCATAGATCATAGTTTATTGACCTCTTGATATAGATTATCGTAATTTAAGACATAATAATTTTAAATATTTTATAAGAATTAATTTAAAGCATTATTATTTATTATTTAATTTAAATTGTTATTAAGAAAAGTCAGTAAATAAAGGTAAATCAGTAAATCAGCCTTTAAATAGTTCATTATGGTGAAAAGGTGACATCCATTCACATAGCAACAGCAAATATATATCAAGACTCAAAAGATTAGCCAATGCTGGAAAATAGAGTTTGCAGGCTTTTTTTAATCATTTAGCTAAAATACCCATTTACTGACCATTATTTGGATGACTAGAAATTCAACTTTTTTTAATTTGAACCCCAACACATGCATGCAATGTCACTTGTGTATGTTAATTATTTTGACACTAGGTCATACATGTCTGGTTTACCATATGACACAATTTCATTAGGAAATCCTGTTTTTTGAGATTTTATTACTGATGATTCACATATTTTGACCTGGTTTCACTAATATTAGTTATAATTAGTTTAAATAATAAAATAGTTGTTCTATTTTTAGTTTTAAATAATAAGAGTTAAATTTAGTTATGTTTTTAAATTAAATTTATAAATATCAAAAATTAGTGGAATTATGAGTTTTTAAGTAAACTAGATTAATAAGTTCAATTTTATTGTCCTTTAATATATTCAACCTGCTTTCAGGCATAGTACTAAATATAAACATATATATTGCTAATTCACGATGTATTTTTTTTTTTTTTTTTAGATGTTATGCATACCTAATTTTTATACAATATGTTTAACAATTTAATTATATATCTAACGTCATTAAATTATGATTAAATTGCATACATACACACAGTGCATGTATGTTAAATCGATTTTGTATTTTATCACACTGCTATAATTTCAAAATTTGAATTTTTTAAAAATCTCCATTTATATAATATTATTTATTATTTACAAAACTATGATTTTATTAGTTAACACAAAAATCTTTCATGACATTAATTAATTAAACTTAATAATCATTCTATATAAATGTCTAAACACCATTAAATTGTTAGAAAACTTTAATATACACAAATGTGTTCAAGAAGTCTAAATATTAAAGCAGGATCTCTAGATTATTAAACTCATAATTTAATAACTGAATTAACAGCACAGAATTAATTATAAAAACATAAATATGTATGAATATACATATAATAAAAATTGCAAATGTATGTAGAAATATATACTCTTGTGTATATTATTTTATATAAAATTTATTAACATCTTTTTTTTCTCTCTCTATCCTATATATATATATAGTGAAGCGAATACTTTATGAGTATTCGCAATGATTTACAGGAATAAAGTAGAGAAATAGTATAAGATAGCATATTTCAAATTAATTTTAAAAAAGAGATGTCAAGCGTTGGTGGCCTAATGATTAGCATAGCGACCTTCCAAACAGCTGTCCCGGGTTCGTTTTCCGGTCAACGCATTTGACATATGAAAAAAAAAGAGATTGAGAAAATAAGTTCTTTAATTAAATTTTATTTAAAATTAATGCAAATTTGGAAGCTCAAACATCTTATATATATATATTAAGTGTAATAATGGTCAAGGCTAAATGGGTTCATAAGAATTCATTAAAAAACCAGTCAATACTTGGACAAACCCAATATCAATAACAACAATCTCAAATTGTTGTCATGGCAGCTCTTTTAACAATAAAGATGAACTTCCACCTTTATTTATGATTGATATATTTATATAGACAATTTCTGTGGTCAAGTTGGAATCTTTAGTGTCTCTATAAAGCCATAAATAAAGGTGTAAATCCACCTTTATTGTTAAAAGGAGGGCCTTGACAAACGTTTGAGATTGTTGATTGTTATTGATATTGAGTTTGTCTAAGTGTTGTCTGGTTTTTAATGATGTATACATACACACACACATATATATATATATAGAAACGCAATACATTATTTGCATGTACATGCTTGAATGTATGTGTATGCGTAAGAAAAGTATAATAGTATTTCTAATTTTTTTTTTTATAAGAAAGTCATAAGTTTAACTTTTAAAAGCAGTTTTTTAATTAAATAAAATTGCTTTATAACTCTATTTTTTATTATTTTACTTCTGACTAAAAAAACCTAAGAAAAAATAATCTATGTAGACATTAGTATCTTTCAACCTATTAATTGCTATGTCCCAAAACTTAATTTGTGTAGTAATTTGCTATTTATATATTTTGACCAATGATAAAATTATGTATAAGAGATTGTGGTATGGGCCAACTGATGAGTGCTGGGTTCAAGATGAAATATGCATCTTGGGAATCATACATCTTTTTCACATGTCATTAGTCATATGTTTATGATTACACTCCTCCACAAGGTGTTAAAAGCAAATAGAAACTAGTCCCCACCTTGTGTGAGAATGGTATACTGAAAGTTACACTACATAAATATTATTCATTATTGGATAATTTCTGGTCTAATAAATGACTAATAAAAATTATTAATATACTTCCAATGTGCAAGTTATGTTTCAATTACCCTGGGTTAAATTCACTTTCTTGTGGCTATTTTTAGCATTTGTTTTCCCATTTCACATTCAGTTGACAGCAAAAACTGTAGCTGAAACAAATCTTCAAGATGTCTCTGTCATATAGAGAAACATAATGCTACTAATTGATAGTTCCTTTGTTCTCAGGCCCAAGACAGGTTGCAAAAAGTTTTGAGAACACTCATTTCTTTGTTTAAATTTTGAAAACATATATGTTTTATAGTCTGCTTATGTATTTTTAATTATGTTTGCAAAATATTTGTGAATTATTTCTTTTTAATAAAAATACTTTTGATTAGACTTAGATTTTATTCAAAAATAGTTGTTTTTAAAGAAGACAAAAAAATGTAATAATTTAAAACAGGAAGTTATAATTGCTTGAAAAAAAAACACCTTCATAATTACTGTAGCTGTTATTTTTGTCATTTTTTAAAATAATTTAAATTGAAATTTTACATTTTAAAAAAAATTTCATTGCATTGTGTAATTTTAACAATAATTCACTCAATTTTTAGAAATGGAATTAAAATAAATTTTGGATAATTACAAAATAAAAAACATTGATCTGAGTTTATATTTCAACTTATTACTTTTTTTCTATATTTGCAAAGTTAAAATATAAATGATTTTTATTTTAAACTTATATTTTTAAGAAATAATCTGAAATTTGTGGAAGTTAGATAAAGAATGAAAGTTAATTTGTGAAAAATAAAAGATTGCAAAATATAGCCAAATGCTAGGACTATCAAAAATATTATTAGCTAAAACATTAATGAAAATGTTTTAAAAGACAATGTTAATTAAGTGATTAGGATTAATATGAAAATAATAGAAAATTGTTTTTGACTTTCAGAAAAAAGTCTTAAATTAGTTATGTTACAAATTTTAAAATGGCAAGCAGAATAATATAGGGTTTGATATTTGTTAATTAGTACTCATATAGATATGTTTATGTATTTTTTAGAAAAATTATATAAAGATAAAAAATCTTTTGATTAGTAAAAGGGAGTATATGACATATTAATGACTTATTGCAAGTTGTTGTAGCAAAGTTATTTTTTTATTAAATTATTCTTATAGAGTCAGTTAGTGGAAAAGAAGTTATATAGAATAAAGAAGATAGACTCAATATTGACTCAAAATTGATTCAAAATCATCATGAAGCACTGAATTGTAGACAATAGTTAATAAAAATAAATGTCATGGATGGATAATTAATGTGCTGAATCATTCTTTATGAATGTGTGTTCCTAGTGGTGAATCCTGCATATTTTTCCAACTACTTGCTAAATATTGCATAAACATGTCTATAATGTAATCTAGATTTTTTTGTTGAAATGAGCTTTCCCAAAATTGTGTAAGTTACAACTTAGTATTTTCCAATAATATATATATATATATATATATTGAATGTTTAATCAAGAAAAGGTAAAACTGTTTTATTATTGTTATAATTTGAGCATTATTTCAAAGTTAATGGTCAGAATCCAATAACAACATAAAAGTATTCATCAAAGTTTTTAGGACACCTTAAGAAAAGTTTAAATTGCACATACAGTGGTACTGTGCTTAAGAAACTCTTGGTAACAATTTGTTATCAATAAGGTAAATAATTTTTGAAGTTCAGTCATAGTTCTTCATATAACTACATCAAGCATTGGTGGTCGAGAGGTCAGCACAGCTGCCTTACAAGCAGTTGTCCCAGGTTAGCGGGTTCGCTTCCCGGCTGATGCTATGACACATGGAAAAAAACTATTTTAAAAGATTTTTAAAATTCACTTATAAAGACTTCTATAGTGAAAGAAAGTATACTTAGTTCATTTCACACAATTTTTTACTGTATTAAACTTTTATAAGAGGAAAAATAATCAGTCAAATATTTAATTGTATATCTCAAATATAAGTTTTAATTTTTTTTCTCTTTTTAATAGTTTAATATACTGCACATTGAAAAAAATGTTTTAGAATATTTTATATTTTATGAGTTAATTAAGAATTAAAACATATTTTATATATGGGAAGATCTGATGAAAGGAAAGAATAATTTAAATACAGTTAGTATTATTCAGTTTATGTAATTAATGATTGTTGGTTTAGATAAAAAGTTTTGAAATATTTGATGATAAATCTATTATTATAAAGTGCTGGAAATTTTGTAATAATTAAAGAGGAAGTCAACCTCCGATAATGAGCTATTTCTTGAATATTATAAATTTACGCAGACTCACCTGCTGGTAAGAGTTTTAAAAACTTACATGAATCATTTAAGTTTAGAAAATATTTGTGTATATCCCAATTCTTACTGACCATTCTTATACCAGGGCTTGAGTTTATTATGTGCCTGATGCTCGAATCAAATATTGTATTGTACAAATTTAGTTAACATTCTGTCATTCTTCTGTGATAGGTTAACTAAATTTGTATAAACCATTAAGCATCACATGATCACTATCTCTGGCATTCATTGATTACTCTGGTTGGCACAGGGTGGCAATACTGTATGGAGAGTTTTGCTTTGTTTAAATTTGTATAATTCAATATTTGATTCTAAGATTAGGCATACAATAGACTCAAGCCCTGATATAAGCATGGTTGGTAAGAGTTGGTGTACCAGGGGTCCCCAACCTTTTTGCATTTAAGAGCACATTCTATAATACTGGCCAGGTGGCGGGCACCATTTATTTTTTCAATGTAAATTTATAGTTGGATATTGTTAATAATACACATAATGTACAAAAAAATATTTATTTCAAAAGTAAAATTTTAACATATATTTAACATTTATATTTTTATGCTGTAAAAGTATAGTATGCCCTACAATTTGATTACAATATAAATACAATAATTTATAACAAAATTTAAAAATTAAATTTATTTGTATCAGGTAAATAACTTTTTATCGTGTTTGGATAGGGGTGGGCACACATAAAATGGTCTGTGGGTACCATGGTGCCCACGGCATAGGGTTGGGGACCCCTGCTCTAAACTTAAGTGATTCACTGAAGTTTTTAAAACTCTTACCAACAGGTGAGTGCGTGGAGATTTATAATATTCAAGAAATAGCGCATTATCGGAGATTGACTTCCTCTTTAATAATTATAAATATTTGATGATCAATTCTTGAATGAAAATTTAATATATTTTAATATCATATTTGTGTGAAAGAGTGAAATAATGTACTTTCTTTTATATGTTAGATCTATGAATTTTAAAATGTAATTTTAAGTTGAAAAGCGTTACTGTATTATTTTAATACATGGTTAAAAAAAAGTGTAAAAAAGTTTTGAATTATTTGTAAAGAAATTTAAAACGATTAATGAAAAGTGCTTACTTTAGTAAATAGATTTACTTCATAAATAATAAATGATTTTATAAATGATAAAATAAAAGATTGAGATTATAATTTGGTTAAAATTAAAACTATAAATTAAATAGACTTCTTAACTGTAGACATTACAATTATTCAATATAATCGCATGGGTAAGTGTGTGTGGCTATACATATTTGTGTCGTGCATAAAGAATTGGAGTAATTAATTATATAGCTTTAGAAATATTTATTATTATTATTTAGATATGAGATAAACGTTATGAATGTTTAAGTTTTGAAAAGTTATGAAGATATTAAAATATATGAAAGTCGTTAGGATTCTGTTATACTTTAAATAAAGTCTAGTTAAAGAGAGAGGAAAAATACAGTAGAAATAATTTATTTTAATTAATATCTAAAAATGAGTAAATAATTTATGTTTTATTATTATCATTGTCCGTGTGTGACCAGTGTTGAATAATAGCAGAATGATTTAAGAGAAGAAATACAGACTTGTATTTCCGTTTCTATTATAGAATATTGATTACAATTTAATCATTATTTGAAGTCATTGGATATATATATATTGTCAGCCATTTTGATTATATGAGTTGAAAGAATAAATATCATGGATTTTATTTTATTTTTTTTGTTTTGGACCATTTATTTGGCCTGTATCATGAACCATATTAAAATTTGCGATAGACAATTTATAAGTATCATAATATTTGGAGAATTATCTATTAGTGTTTTGATATATGCAGGTAATATAGCCTGGTTATATCTGCCCATGAAAGTTTTCTTGAGCATTATTTTATATGACATAGTTTGAATATTAAATAAAAGTTAAAATTTTTTTATGGATTTATTTTTATTTAATAAATATTGTTTGATGACACGATTATATTTATTTTTAAATAGTTTTATTAAATAATTTTCTGACATTTTAATTTATTATTAATCATCTTTATTACTGATTTTTAATTCTCAAGCTAAATTTAAAATTTGATTCATTTGAAATTATTTCTGTTCTTCATAATTTTTCTTTGCTCTCGAAGTTTTTGATTGCTATTAACAGCACTGTCAAATTGTTATATATACTAAATCATTTTCTCCATCTTATATCAATATAATTTGGCAAAATAATAGAAGTAGTTTGGTTTTTTATTTTTATCTTGAGTTTATATTTTAAGATTTACTTGGTTTTTGAATAAATTTTCCTTATTATTCTGTAATCAAATCATTAAAATTTAGTTTTAAATATAATATTATTTGTTTTATGCTTTTTTTTAGTCATTGGTGAAAGATTTTGACACATTGATAAATATTACTGTTTGCATTGCTATATAAATAATTTATATTAATTAATATTTATGATTATATTTGTATATAGAAATTGAATTAAATGTTTATATGGATTTTATTATATAGAAATGAGGAAATAAGATCCATTAAATAAGGAAACACTTAACTTTTGATGTTATTAAGAAACTATCAATTACTATTAATTGGACAATTTCTGGGCAAAGCAAGTTTTTCTCATAAACCTGTAATATCTCTTTTGCTTCTCTATTTAATGAATATTATTTCTTCATTTCTATATATATATATATATATAGGATTTTACATTCATTTACATTTTTTAAGCAAACAGATGATATCATATTTTTACTCTTGTAATATAAAAAATAAAACAATTAACAAAAAAAAATATTCAAAAGTTCATTTCAGAATGTTACATTTCTCAAGTTAAAAAAAAAATAGAAAGTAAAAAAAAAACATTTTTGTTCAGATAGAGTTACTAAATCTATTTCTCAGGAACATGTTTTTTTAATACTTTTTATTATTTATTCCAATTGTGATAAAATTCAATCTAAATTTCATCTGTGCTTCTACAATTTCACTCAAATTTAGTTTTTCTAATTATTTCTTTTAATCTTTTAAATATTTATATTTGACATTTCTTAAAATGTAAAAAGTATATAAAAATACAATGAAACAGTAAATTACCCTATATTTTATTTCATGCTCTCTTTGATTTCCATGCATATAGCATATAATAGTTCATGTTTTGTTAAAAAGCATTGTTTGTAATATAAAAATATTGTTTATTGTATACTTTTCAACATGAATATATGTATTGTGCCCTTTTTTATAGGTCGGTAATAGTTCATAACAGTCAATTACTAAAAATTTTAAATTTAGAATATGTTCTTTTAATATGGTAATTGTATTAAGTCAATTATATTTTTAAAGTACAATTTGAAGCTAAAGAGAGTACGTAGTATATATTATTATTTAAAAAATAGTTATATAAAGCTTTAAATATTGTTGCATATGGTTGTAAAAGCTGGCCATATTAAATAACACAGCTATAAATAATTAAAAGTATATTTAAAAATTCGATTTTAATAGTTTAAAACTGATAATTTAATAAATGCTATGTTTAAATTTATAATCATATTTAATAGTCAAAATTAATATAGTATATTTTAAAAATAAACTTTATGATGGTGAGAATTGTATTTAATTCTATATTTTCTAAATTGTTCTTCCAAATTTTATAATTATATTATTAAATATAATAAGTGTAGCAATTTTATAAATCTGGGCAGAGAAATAGATTGAAAATCGTCTGTCAAAGTTATTGATCATGTGACTTGTATATTACATACGTTCACACACATGCGTGTTTGAATTAATAACAAAGTTTAAAATATTTTAAAAGTTATATTATAGAATTGAATAGAATTATTGCCTATCATAAAAGCAAATAATAATAAACATTAAGTTAAATGTCGTTATTGCATATTTAAATGATGTAATGTTTTAAATAGTATCATAAAGACGAATATAGTTATAATAAAAATCAAATATTTTATTTAAATAAAAACAAGATAAATTGAATATTAAAAAAAAAAAAAGGAATATGTTATAGAAGCGTTTTGATATTAAAATATTCGTTCTTAGAATTTTTTAAAATGTATTTTAGAAAAGATTTGTTTAAAAGTACTTGAAGTTTTTTTTTTTTTTTTAAGTGATATATAAAAATACCAAACGAAAGTTTAAATGTATCAAGAAGGAAACATATATAAAAAAAGTGAACACATAGTTGAATAAAAGATGGATCCATGGAAATACAAATAGTACTTAAAAGTGTATCGAATATTTTTAAAGTTAAATTAGATGGATTGATGCATCGGATATGCAGAGAATATTGGTAGAGAAGATTAAGAAGCTTCATGGGATTAATTAATATTATGATTTAATAATTATCGTCTTAAATACTAAAACCAAGGATTATTTTCTATAAATTTTATTAAATGGATTAATAATTATTTTTATTTTAAACTTTAATGCATGGAGGAGAACATTTTTAAAAACTCTAGAGAAAATAATAAACATTTTGGACTTAGCAGGAACTATCGTCAAGAAAATATGTAACTATAGTTTTAATTCCTTTTATTTTGTTAACCTAGTTTAAATCTAAATTTTTTATAAGATTAGGAAAACATAAAAATATTAATTTATTAATATTAAAATTTTATAATATAACAATCTAATAATTTAGCTAAAAATATTTTAATATAAAGTGTATGGGTGTGAATTTTTTTTTTATACCTGCAATGCTCAAGTGGATAAAGGAAGCCTACTGAACACGATGACTAGATAAAGGTTATTGGTAATAATAATAACTATTGATAATTTATAATGTATATTTTTTTTTGTTTTCTTTAGATCATCCATAAATTGGAAGAATGAAGTGTAAAAGTTTTTTTTACTTATATGTACCGCATTTCATACAACATTTTAAAAAACATTATGAGATAGGATTGATTTGAAAATATGCATACGACAATTTTTTTTTTTTTTATTAGTGATATAATCCAACATAACAAATAATTATGTGATTCTTTTAAAATTTTCATGTTATTGGATATTCAAATATTGTCTAAGTAGATTGTATATGATTAAACATATAGAGCAATGAAGTAAGCAACTTTTCTTATGGGATAGTAAGATTGTTTAACTATTAATGAATTTTATTTATTGTTTTGTAAATGCAGATAGTTATTTATCGATGTAAGATGTGGAAAATCTTGAGAAATAATGTTGAGATAGTGGCTTGGAAGTACTTAGTGAACAGGAAACCAAGATGATGTTTTAAGAAATAGGATGTTATAAGGAATGGAAATAATATTTAGTTTTTATGTGGTTATCAGCATAGTTAACATAGCCCTATGACTGATACACATTTTATTGGACAGTGTTTATATTTCTTTAAATATTTGATGTTCTAATAAAGCTGAAGAAATAGCTTTAACATCGTCCCTGTATTAGAGGATATTAGGCAGGTAAATGTCATACCTCTTCGCACTGTACCATGATTTTGAGATATGTTAAGAGTAATACTCTAGCTTTCTTCCTTAATCCTATGCATCTGTTTTCACTATCTTTATTTCATGTAACTGCATCGTTTAGTAAGATATTTTAAAAGAAATGATAAATAATTTAGAACTAAGGTTATGCTATCGTTTTTGGATAAGATTAGTTTATTTGCTTATAAGGAGCAGAATATTATAACTTAAAATTGAAGATCCAAAGTATCCTAAGGAAAGAAAGAATCATAGAATATATTTTGAATTTTATTTCGAAAATGAAATATAAATTTTTTTTAAAATAAGGTATCTAAACAAAGATATTTTCTTTAAAGTGATAATAATTTTAAATGCTTTAGTATTATTTTTTTTTAAGAGAAAAAATAAGTATTGCATATTTTAAAATACAATAGTACAAAGTAAATTATGTAAACAATATGCATAGTATATTTTTTGTTTATTGATTAACAGAAATATATTAATGATTACACTTATATCATACTAAAGTAAGGCTTAAAGAACAATATATTATGATTAGTAAACATCGTGTGATAAACACTAAAATCTAGTACTGAATTTTTGGATAATATTTTGTGTAACATCTTTGACTTTGCAAGATGAAATTTTTTTTAATATTTTGAGAAATCCATGCTCATTATAAAATTTTGTTTTCTATAGAATGTTTTCTAAGTATGAATTTTTTAAAATAAGATAGTTTAATAATATTAAGGATAAAATGTTGTTGCTAATAAAGTAAATAAATATATTTATAATAAGTTAACCATAATGAGAACCCAAATAGTAACATTTTTTTTAAAATTTTGTCCCAAATCTAAATAAAAATATAATTGAAATATAATTTTTTTTTATAACCCGGTAGATCAAACTGTAAAGTAAAAAAGTTAAGGATATCCACTGTAAATAGTGTAAATAAATTGTTTATTTATTTGTTGTTAGTAATAAACTTTGTTAAATTTTGTTATTTCAAAAATTTTGTGTTCGAGTTATTTATTTCTCCACATTGCTGCATGAAAACATGATATATGCATAATAATTGAAACAAATATATAATTTTGCACAAAAGATAAATAGAGAATTATTTTAAGAATTTTAAATATTTTATTGGTATTCATTATAATTAAATAATCATAATCTTACATTATTTTATTGGTCATAAATCAGTTATCACAATATTATATTAAATTATATGCTATCAGTTGCCAAACATTGTTTGTCAGATTATTAAAATGCTACCACGTATTTATTATATCATTACATGAAGATATAAGATCATATTATATTATTTCATTATTTTATTATGGTAATAAAATTATAGTAAAAAAGAAAAGATACACAGAATTAGTTAAACAATGAAGAATATTATTATTGTTATTTATTATTATTAGTTTAAGTGTAGTAGATTATGACATAAAATCCCTTCTCATATTTTACTACCGTATTTTTAAATTAACTTAGAATAAACTTTATGAACCTGAGATTATTTTATTTGAGCTAGATTATTATTAAATAGAAGATTAAGATTTAATTATTAGTTTAATCTTAGTGAGTAGAAGTTATTAAAGTCATAAGAATACTATGAGTTTGTTATTTGAAATAGTAATAAAGGGGGGATAGTGTTCTTATGCCATTGAGGTAGTATCCTGTGGGATATTGGCTCGATGTAATCTATCTTGTCACCTGTATTTTCACCTCAAGTCTCATGAAAATATTAAATATTTATTTAATTTATTTTTATAAACTGAACCTTATTCGTATTTTAAATTTGAGCTAGTGAAATATTTTAATTTTAACACTGAATGTTTTAGTTATTAATTATTAACTGAGATAGAACCCGTTTTATTTTATTTCATATATTATCGGAAGTGAGGATGCACGAGTTTAAAGTTAGAGTATATATAAATAATTGATGCTTTATGTGTATAGTATATGTGCATAAATTAAGATTATAATATAAATGTATAAAAAATATTAATAATAAATTGATAAAGCACATTTACCTATACATTTACAATACTCTGTGTGCATTCAATTATTCACAAATATGTCTCATCATAATTAATTATCTGTTCTGGACATTTTTTTCATCAATAAGTTTTTAAAATTTGAATCGAAATATAGTGATAACTTTGTGACCTGAAGAAGTAGCTTCAATAGTTATTTTAATATTTTAAGATCATTTCAGAATCTATAGAGGTTCCCCTATTAACAGTGATAGCTTGAAATTGGGTGATCCAGATTCTCTGCTAAATTCTTCATACAGACATAAGGCTTTCTGCTGCAATGCAAGATCATCAACTGGAATGTTCTTACGATTCATATCATTTATCAGTCAATTTAAGGCTTTTTCTGTTTTAACCAAAAAAGTATCATTTACTTTAATTATATATGTAATATTTGATAGAATGCAAGTATAATTTATATACTTAGAGTTTTAGATGTAAATTATAAGGACTTGAATACAGACTTTGTGGATGGCTGAGAGGGACTTGAAAGTCTGTGTTCAAGTCCCTTATAATTTACAATTAATTATAGCTTTAATTGCTTCAGAGGCACATGAGAAAATGGTACAGATTTGCTTTTGTCTTTTTGTAATTTCTCTGATTGATAACTTATTGTTTTGAAACATATGATCAATTTCATAAAATGACCTCTTACTTTTTCTGATTAAATCAAATATTTTTTTCCATTCAATGAAAGTACTTTATGTCTTAAGATATATCATTCTCTGTATTACAATTCATTTTATTAAGGATATGCATTATACATACTGTATATAAAACAGTAAATATAGGGGATTTGAACTCAGACTTTTAAGCCACTTCAACCATCTACACTATCTCACATAGTAAAGAAAAAAAATATACACGCACTAACAATTTTTATTTAAAATCATGAAGAAAACCATTAAAAAGATTCACATTTGATAACATTATATTTAACAAGAAAAAAAAAGGCTGCCCTCATAAGTGAGATTCTAAAATTTAATAAGTTTATGAATATCAATGGTTTTTTTTTGTTTGTTTACATTATTTAAAGTAGCATATGATTGAAGTTCTGCAGATGGGGACAGAATAGTTCACAGCTTTACTGTATTTTTTTCATCAAATTTTTAAGTACTATTTACACAAATATTCTATCAAACAAATTCGAGTACATGTTAGGAAGATTTACCAAAGCTCTACTGAAGATATAGAATTCACGTCTTAAAAATGAACAAAATACAAACAAGATTTTATAAAAATTAATGTGATTGTAATTGTTAAAATTTAAAGCATAATGTTATAAAAAAATTATACAAACATAACATTTTCAAAACAAAAAAAATACTAATGGAAGTTTATATAAATGAATGTGAACATAATTTGATATGCAATGTTTAATTTTTCTTACAAATGCCATACAAACTAATATGAACATACTTTTTAATATTTGTATAGACTTTTTAATAAAAAAGCTATAATGTTGGATGCCTAATTTTATATGTATATAAAGGAATATAAAGTCATGGAAATGTATTATTTTATAGAAAAGCAATATAATTAAGATCAGGTCATTTTTTGCATGATTTTATATAAAAACAATACATATTAATATCTGAAGCTACCCTAGCACCTTTCTGAGGAGTGCCAAAGCACGAAACCATTGGTCAGAGGTTGGGGGGGGGAGTTCCTGACAGAGATATTTTAAATGCTTTCTCTGGCTAAGCATTTATCACAAAGCTTGTTGAGCAATTGGCAATGCTCATTGTTTATATCTTACAAGCTTAAAAGAATGGGGTCATGTGATCTATGACTATTTTTTATTTGAATATTAATATACATCTTGCATACTTTATAAACATAAAACAAAATATTCTTAAATACCATTGTTAGTGGCAGAAAATCACATGAACATCTTTGAGGAAGACTATAAAGAAATCTTGATTACTTCTATTCAGTCATGATATTTTTCAACAGATGTGATTCAAATGAAGACTTTTACCTTTTACTGATAGACAGTGTCCTATTGACTATTCATATCAGTCTGCTGATGTACTATGAAATTTTTGAAAAGACGACCACATTTTGTTCAAATAATAACTACAATAGTATTTGTTTTAATTAGAAATTGCTTTTTTCAATTTGTACTGCTAAATTGTTTGTCCTACAAAAACATATTGACATTGTTGATGAAGACTGAAATTGGTAATCATGTTGTTTTCTATCATCCAAATAATATTTTATAGTTTGTTTTGCATATAAATGATCAATTTTGCTTTGAAAATGAATTGGTTGGTTTGAAAATTATAATTAATATTGAAAATCATTTATTTGAATGATTTATATTTATGTTATCTTCTTTTATTCAAATGTTAAAGTTGTATATTTTGAATAGAAATTGTCAATTTTAATTCATATCAAAAATGAGTTACTTATAAAAAAATATGGAAATTATAATAAATAGAGAAAGTCATTTGCTTGAATTGTTTTTTAAAATCATAAATTCTAGTAAACAGTAAAAATAGTTTGTTTAATTTTTTTTAATTTTTTAAATGCTTTTACTTAACATTGTTTGTTTAGGATAAATTTTGAAATATAGTTTTAAATACTTCTATCAGATTGAGTTCCTTCAAATTGTGTACATGTGTTAGAAATTGATGCCAATGTAATATGACAATGAAATATTTCAGGGTTGGCTGTTAGTGGACTACATTTCAAACACATTGATATAAATTCAATAAGTTTTTAATGATATTCACAAGAGGGGCAGAATATTTAAAAAAAAAAAAATCTAAAAAATGTTTACAATAAATTCAAGTAAAAGTAAAAACAAATCTTGCTTTCTCACATCCCTCATCTATGTATTTAAATGGATACTGTTCTATACATGAGGGGTCAGAGTTACTTGAGGTCAACATGGGCATAACAACAATATTTGCATCAGCACGGAATGTTGGGCAGTCTATCATCAAATTTTCAATGGTATATAAGATTTGCTATCTTAATATAAACTGAACACTGATTTTATATATATATATATATATATATGAGTGTGTGTGTGGGAGATGATTATCTGGACAAACAGATGAGTGCTGGTTCAACACAAATTACATATATTGGTGATTATTTATCTTTTCTACATGTGTGAGGTCATGTGTATCAGTAGTATGAGATAGTGTGGATAATTGAAGGGGTCTTGAAAGTCTAAGTTCAAATCCCCTATATTTTCTCTTGATTGTAAAAGTGGCTTTAAATTTCATTTTCTTTTGATTACAAAAATTTCTTTTTTTAAAGCACTTCTTTCATAAACAAAATAAAATAAGAATTAATTTCTTTTTATAAAGTAAATTTTATTAATAGCAAATATTAATGAGTAAATTTAAGTTAGATAACATTTGTTTCATTATAAATACAAGCAAACAATTGATCTTCTAGACAGATGGAAGGTGATTTAAACTGGAAGATAGTAATATTTTATGTACAATGGAAGTTTATTTTATTTAGAATATATATATATATATATATATATATATATATATATATAAATATATATATAATATATATATATATATATATATATATATATATATATATATATATATATTGTAACAGGATGGAGAAGGTAAGGGTTCACCTGGAGTAATAGCAAATCATCATCATTCCCAAGTTCAATTAAATTTAAAATTTATAAAAAATATAATATTTAAGTAGATATTATTAAAAGAATGTTAAAGTAATGTCTAACATTCAATATATATATATCAATAGATGGCGTTTTACCAAAACCACTGAACAAGTGTATATTTGTTTACCTAAACATCAAAAGAGTCAGAATTCACTATCTCTTTCATTTGCTCCACTTTCAGATCAGCTGATTTCAAGCTAATTTGCTATCATCAGTGAAGAATAGGGCTAGAAACTAGATCTAAACACTGACTCCAAGCATTTATGCAACAAGTTCCTATCAGTTTGCAAGCATGAATTTTTCAGACACATAATGTCTTCAAACCCAGCCTAACAAGCCAGATAGCTACATGGGTCTGTTATCAGTTCAGTTTCACCACATAGTCAAAGCCTCTGCAATATATATCATTGCAAAAATCTTCACTGATGATAGCAAATTACCTTGAAATCAGCTGATCTGAAGGTGGAGCAAATGAAAGAGATAGTGAATTTTGATTCTTTTGACGTTTATGTAAACAAATATACACTTGTTCAGTGGTTTTGGTAAAACCCCATCTATTGATCATAAATACAAGTGATAGCAAGTTACGTGATTAAAACTTGCTTTTGTTTTTTATAAATGTACCTTTAAAGGTTTTGGCAATGATATATATTGCAGAGGCTTTGACTATGTGGTGAAACTGAACTGATATCAGACCCATGTAGTTATCTGGCTTGTTAGGCTGGGTTTGAAGACATTATGTATCTGAAAAATTCATGCTTGCAAACTGATATGAACTTGTTGCATAAACGCTTGGAGTCAGTGTTTAGATCTAGTTTCTAGCCCTATCCTTCACTGATGATAGCAAATTAGCTTGAAATCAGCTGATCTGAAGGTGGAGATAGTGAATTCTGACTTTTTTGACATTTATGTAAACAAATATACGCTTGTTCGGTGGTTTTGGTAAAATGCCATCTATTGATCATAAATACAAGCGATAGCAAGTTACGTGATTATAACTTGTTTTTGTTTTTCATATATATATAAGCAATTTTATATATTAAAGGTAGCATGAGATATCTCTGAGAGATCATCCAGATAGCTCAGAAGAGTAACTAGTATAATTATAAATTCATCAACCAGCATTATAATTAGTCAAAATAAGTATTACTTAAAATAATAACCATTCATCCTGAACGATCAATCAATCAAACTACATCAGAATAAAATCAACAGTTTATCTGGTGACTGGATTCGAAATGTATATTCTGTAGACCATGCTAACTATTGAGCCATTGCCAGCTTGGCACAATTATTTACACATAATTTGGATGCATCATCTTAAGTGTTAATCCACCAGAATACATAGTCATAAAAACAATAATGCTGGAACATTAAAACATGCTGAACATCATCAATGCTCTGGCCACTTAGTACCATTAATGTACTGACCAACTATAAACTTAAATTTTTAGTAAGACTGAACTAAAACAAAATGTAGTACAGGTTTGAAGAATATAATCCTCATGCCCAAATCAGAGCAATGCCATACTGGAATGCTGCTAAAGCACCAAATATATCTCCATTTATATATTCATCCCATGCTCGAATCTATAAGCTCTATTACCATATATGACCAAGAGATGATGGAGACAATTTTTAATAATTGAATACAAGTTTATTAACAACTATAACAAAAAATTGAAATTAAGGTCTATGTGACTATACATATAAAGTAAACCTTCTGATTTTGATTAATATACAATTAAAAAAATATCACCTTTGTGATTTACAAAATTATTATACAAAATCAAAGTTATTACATTAATTTACAATATTTCTTAATAGGTTTCCACACATGCATATATTTGATTAATATAAAATTCAAGTTATTACATGGTAGTTTACATATATGTGTGCACAGACACATGATTTATAATAGACAATTAAAACTGACTAAATTTTACATATATGTTCTATTAATTACCAACATTTTAAAATTTAAATTATAGAATCGTCTATTCTTTACTTTTTTTGGTTTTTTTAAATCCAGACACTTTTAAAATGTCTCTTTTATTTTTATTAATAAATGAAAAATAACATCCTTTTATACAATTAAAAATATACATTTCAAAATGACTTTTTGTTTTCTCAATAAATGACTTAAAATAATCATTATAGACTATATATCTCATTTTAAGAATGTCATTTTTAATATCTAACATTACTATAGGTTGCCTTTAACTAATCATACCATCTTTAACTTAAATATTAGAAACTTTAAAACAACTCAGTTTTGCATATACATTTATCTGAGCTTCTCTGCATATAGATAAATAGCAGCATACATATACCAATTCTTCAAATTTTCCCTTGATAAGCTTGGTTTTTATGATTGTTTGTCATCATCATCAGAAAAGTATAGTCTAAGCAGTTGTCAGCATCAGGAAGATGCATAATTCAGGTGAGTTGTTGGCATGCCATGAGCTCCTTTCTGCCTGGAATTGTTCCAGGCAAGCAGCTGTCTTCTTAGAACACATTTAATTAAAAAATTTTGTTTCTTATCTTTTCAAAAAGGTCACTAATCCTTTCAACAGCAATTTTGAAATTTACCAAAGGTGTGATGTACAAGTTTTTTCTTTAATCCTTTGGAATTTTTAAAGATTTTTTACTAGAAACTAGAAATGCATACAAGCACTAATTAAAAAATAAATATTTTATACAAGTTTTAATTAAAAGATTTTAAAAATAAACCCTGCTTGTTTTTAAATTCCACAATCAAAATATTATTTATTTAAACCTTTTTTTATTTATTTTATAATAAAATTCTGTTTTAAATTCATAATTCTTTAAATTAGTAATAAAATCAGTAATAGTTCAGTGATCAAAATATAAAATAAGCAATCAAAATATTCAATTTTTACAAAATACTCAAAATGGTGGATTCAACACAATAAAAAAACACCTCTCACTTGGACAAGGCAAGCAGGTAGAAGACAGATATTTACCCAGAATTCACGCAAGTATTGAAAATCTTGAAGGTGACCATGAAAACACCTTGACCACTCCTATCAATTAGTCACACCAATATTTTAGTTGCTATGACATTGTTTTTGTTCTTCATCGATGATATCTACCGGTGGGTTGTGTTCTACATCACAGCATGTTAATACCAAAGTATCATAATTTTTATTCCAGAAAAGGTAGAAAATATTTACAAAAATTTGTCTGTGTTTATTTCTATTTTTCCTTTCAACTTTATATACATATAAATGCATACACATAACTATGTTGCTGTGTGCCATATAAGCTAGATGGTTACAATATATTGTAACAGGCACAGACAACGTTACATTGTTTTTTTATTAGTAAACATGAAAAGAATAAAAGTTCGCAAATAAAACTTCCTTTTTAAGAATTAAAAATTGAAAATTAAAATTCTATACTAAACTCATATATATATAAAATCGCACAGATGAAAAAAAAAATTATTATTAAAATAAAACTTTATTAAAAATAAAAAAAATATTTTAAAAGCAAAAACTTAAAAAGATTTAGAGATAAAAATATATCTTTAATTTTGGAAAACACATTAAGTAATCAGAAAATGGAAATGATTGTTTTAATTAGTCAATGTAAACTAGCCTTGGGCATTTAAATGTATAAGCAAAGGTCAGATAGGAAAACAATAGAAACTAATAGCAAATGAGAGAAATCCATCAGAAAATCGGACCTCAATGGAAGGATCATCATCATCGATGATGTAATGTCCATTGAATCCATGGGATTAATATAAAAGGAAAAGTTTGGAAATTATTAATTAGTTATTACAAGAGGACAGATATGTGTTAAGTTGGAGAAGGTTGGCAGAAAAGGGATTGAAAGACGCACTTTCAATTCCTTCAGTGCTTATAAAAAAAGAAAGAAAGAGAAATGACCGATCGTTTTCTACATTAAGAACCAGCTACAGTAAAAGACCTCCGGATAAATAAAAAACAACGGCTAACTGGATACCAATATCTTCAGGACGGCATGGGAATTCCCGTTCAAAATTATAAACAACTACAAATTATGGACCTTTCAAAACCGTAAGAACTTTAGATAATTCATGAACATTAAATTAAAAACTTTCCATATTTAAAATAATTGAAATAGATTCCTATCTGACCAAACTAAATTATTTATTAATTAGTTATAATTTTATTTGATGTATTTCCTTTGTGTAAAATCATTTCCATTTATTTTTTTTTTGTTCTTTAAGTTTTATTTATGATTTTTGTTTTGCGATAAATTAAATTATATAAATGTTAAACTTAAGTCGGGCGTGAATGGCTATATAGATTTGTAAAGTTATATTAGGGGAGGGTAATCTTAGGTTATTTGTTTCGTAGTTGAATTGGGTCAATGGATTGGATATATTGGTGTAATTAGTAGATGTAGTATGAGATTCGCTATGGGCAGAATCACTTTATATGCCGCACACTTCCTTTTTGGCCTATGGAATGCGATTCGTAAGTCGGCAAAATGACCGCAGTCCTTTCCTATGGAGTTTTTTTTTATTGCTCTTCTTGTCAGATAGATGTAGTATTCCTATCTGACGAGAGGCAATTTCTTCTCTTAACCTTTTGTGCTGCCGTATTTCGTATTACATTGAATGCATCGATATATCAGATGAATTGACGTTAGTTTGACTGCAAACTTTTGGCCTAAGGTTAAATAAGGATAGAATATTTTCTTTCAAATGCAAATCTATGTAGTCTATTCATACTCGACACTCTAAATAAAAATGCATTAAATTTAAGTTGGGTATGGAAGTTGCATGGATTCGTTATCGGTTAATTATGTTTTTGGTTTTCATATTTGATCAAAATATATAGACATTCGGTAAATAATGATACCTTATGGTGAGTATCTAAAATGTATTTATTCGGATGTCTTTTAAGTTATTGGTGTCACTGCAGTATCTTATGATGAATACCAGTGGGTTTCTTGTATTCCCTATGCAATTGACGGTATCAATGATTTTGTATTTTGATCGTTTATGTTTATTTTGAAATGTTTTTGACCGTGTAATCTATGTAACCGATCTATACTCAACATTATAAAACAAACTTTTATAAATCCATCTGTGCAAACTTATAATAGTATAAAAATTAAAATGTAAATTAAAATCTAAAAAAAAAAAAAGTTAAAAATAATGTTAAATGTTAAAGTAAACATACTAAAATAATAATGTTAAATTTTATTTATATATGTGCGTAAATAAATGTTTGTGTGTATAATTACTGGCAGTGGCTTATTTTATTCTTTTTTATATATTCTTAGATAAGAATTTATTATAAATTTAAATCTCTGCTATTCCACTGAGCTAGTGACAATGGGCTAACGACCGGTTATCAAAATATATAAAATAAAAATTTTTTTTTGACATACATATCTGCCTACTTTATAAATTATTCTAGGTTCAAATGCCTAGATGACACCCTGTAGTGCAGATACATTCAAGATCCTAACTCCGGATCGTTATAATATATATATATCTGCATTGAAGAATAAGTTTGCTCTCGATATTAATAACGTTTTGTGAATTAATTCTGACATAATATATGACTCAGGAAAATATTATACTGCCAAATTTTGTTTATAATTTTCTAGATAAGAATTTAAGAGTATTTAAATATATATTAAATTATTTTTTAGTATTTTTTTAAAGACATTATATTTCTTGTTATCAAATATGATAAAACAGCAAGCAAGCCACATGGTTCTAGAAATGAATTTTAATGTCCAATTTTCTTTCAAGTGTTAAGTAGACTGCAACATTATTTTTATTCTTCATTTTAATTAGAATTGGAATAATCCTCCATTATTAGTTAAAAATAATATATATATAATATTTTAGAGTTAAATGTTTTATTTATTATGCAAATGCTAAAAAGCTAAAATAATATATATATATATATATATATATATATATATATAAGTATTTTAGCTTTTATTAACTGCGCATTAAAAAGCCAATAAAGAAATAATTAGTATTTTCCCAAAGGTTTGTGATGATGGTATTTTAGTTGTATTTATATATTGGACTATTTTCATCATCTAGTAATAAGTATTGAATGACTTTAAAAAAATTAACTTTATTAAAATATTCTCATTACATTTAACTGTTAGTAATAACACACAGATTAGTATATGCATAATGTTTCAAGAGGTATCATTCTCTCTTTTTCAGGTGTTGCTGGCCTGACCAGTGACAGTATTAACATGGAAATTGAACTTATACTCTTAGATTATTGAACAATGAATTTTAAGGTAATGCTCTAACCAACTGTGCCAACTTAAGTCAGTAGAAATTTCATATACTTATCTATGTGGTTCTTCCTGATTTCTCCACTTTTTTTCTAAGAGCAAAGTTGATTAGTGGTTTCCATATATTATGTAAAGTTACACTACATTGACTTATGGGATTATTCACCATTGTTATGTGAGCAACTTTTTTGGAGTTTCTTCTTTGTACCTTTTCCTCTTTTTATCCAATATTTTTGTATTTTCCCAATTGAACATATGCTCATTATTACATACCTGGTCTGCTGCCTTAGATACATGTTTTCTCTCTTCTAATCATCAGTTTGTGCTCTTGCAAAATGATGTGACTGGTCTCACCAATATACATTCTTCCACATATACATAGTATTTCATAGATGAAGTTTTCACTTGTCAGCATTTTAAGTTTAGGCTTTATATACAGCATGGTATGGCTCTGGAAAGCTGTTTTGATGTTATATTGATTACAAATTTTTCTTAATTTGTCTGCTATTTTTGATATGTATTGGTACACTACAGTACCAATAATTGTTTTTTCTTTTGAAGGTTTTTTTGTTGTCTATTTAAGATTTTCTTTATAACAGCTGATGAATAAACATTTTTTATGAGTTTGTTCTATATAGATATTTTCTTTTTTTAGATCACTGGTTTCTTCCATAATAATAGTATAACTTCATGTTTTGGTTTTCTGGAGTAATTGGGTGTCTAAGCTAAGTATTTTGTTATATATGTGGGCTTTCTATAAACTGTAGCTTTTATTTTGCCATGAGAGGGGTCTTGTCCAAGGACATTTAAGAATGCTAACTTTTGTTCTTGTTCTGATTCTACTGTAAATTCCATTGAAGGGTATCTATTGTTGATATGTTTCCAGAAAGTTTGTAGTAGTGCTTCACCATGTTGCATACAACAAATGTATCATCAATATAGTGAAGCCAAAGTTGTGGACATGGAGTAATCTTTATGACTGTGGTTTCAAGTTTTTCCATATAAATATTGATAATCAGGGGTGACAATGGTGAGTCCATAGCCATTCCTTGATTTCATTGGAAGAATTCTGTGTTGTATTGAAAGTAGGTTGTTGGCATGCAGAATATTAATAGTTTCATTATATTATTAATAGGAAAAGTTGTTCTGGTTTGCAAGCTACTATCACCATTTAATATTTTCCTTACAATAGACAATGCATTTGTGAATAAACTTTCCACACCAAAGCTTACCAGTACATCAGTTCTTTCAATTTTCATGTGCTTGATAATTCTACAAAATGTCTAGAATCCATGGCAAAGGTCTGAGTATTGTATGCCAAAGGACTAAGAACTGTGAAAAGAAATCTTGATAAATTTTGGCAAGATGAATTTCTAGAACTAACAATAGATTCTTAACAGATCACGATCCTTATGGATTTTAGATATACCATAAAAATGAAAAATTTTGCTAAAATATAATGCTAGTTTGGTTTTTTCTGAGTTACTGAAATACCTATGATGTTTTCTGAGTAAAGCTTGAAACTTTGTTTCTGTATTTAGTATTGAAGTTTTTGTCATTTTGCTGTATTGGCTTGCTATGAAGAGTTCTTGAATTTTTGTTGTCATAACCAGTTGTATCCATTACTACTGTTGCATTGCCTTTATCAGCAGGGAGAATGATTATAGATTTGTCTACTTTTGAAAGATTTGATTGCTTTCCCCTCATCATAGAATATGTTTGACTTCATTTTTTTTTTACTCAGCTGGTTAGAGCATTAACTTAAAGTTCTGGTTGCAGCATTACCTTAAAATTCAATATTCAAGAATCTAAGAATCCAGGTTTGATTTTTATGATAGTACTGTCAGTGGTCAGGCAAGCCATACCTGAGGAAGTGATGAGAAAAATATTTCTCAAAATGTTGCGCATATGCTAACCTGTGTACTATTACAACAGTTGAATGTATTTGGAATATTTAAATAAAGTTAATTTTTTCTAAAGACATTTAATATTTAATATTAAATGATTCAAATAGTTCAGTACATAAATGCAATAAATAATTGTTTGTTTCAACTACAACTGAAATGTTTATATTTAACATGAAATAAAAGCATAATGTTACCAGATATCAATTAATTCGGTCATACATTTTGGCTTTTTAGTTCAATAAATAAAAGTGTTTATCATAAAATATTATATATATATTATTGATTAATAACTTTGGTATAGTTTTGGTGGTTCTACTTGGTACGTAATACTCAAATTTGCTACATAGAATTTCTTTGAAAATAGTCATGATTTTTATTTAACAACAAAATTATTTCCAAATATTTTGCTTTATGATATATATATATATTTAAATTTAATTATAATAAAAATAATAAATTTAAGCATAATAAACTATTATAAACAATTCTCAAATCTGCAGAAGTACTTTTGGTTAATTTCTTAAATTTGCCTCAACTGCCATTAAATTAAAAAACAAAAACAAAGCAGAAGCAAATGTCATCAATTCAAATCCCACAAATCTCGTATTTTAATGTTAGCAGCTTGTCTTTAAATGCATTTTATTCCTATTTATAAAAATTGCCTCCTTAATTTTTCTTTTATTATGGTTTTTTAATTTAATGGCAGTTGAGGCAGGTTTAAGAAATTAACCGAAAGTACTTCTGCAGATTTAAGGATTGTTTATAACAGTTTATTACCGTTAAATTTATTATTTTTATTATAATTACAATTTTGTTTTAATTAACGATATTTTATTTATATTACATATTTAAATTTAATATTTTTAACAGTTAATAGAGATGTAAATTAATTAGTAAATAGGATAACCATTATATATACAAAAGTTAAATCCACAACCAAGATGTATTGATGTGCAACAACCAATCATAGCAGTTCTGCAGGGTGAACAAAAACAATAGCAAACCTGTCCAAGTTACTACTAATCAAAAGGAGGCTCTCTTTTGCTTGTAGTATCTTGGATAGGTTTACTATTGTTTTCATTCACTCTGCAGAGCTGCTTTGATTGGTTGTTGCACATCAATACACCTTGGTCATGGATTTAACTTTGAATATATAACAGCTATCCCAATTACTAATTAATTTACATATATAAATATTAAAAATTCTACTTTTTTTCCCATATGCATCGGCCGGGAAGTGAATCTGCAACAACTGTCTGCAAGCAACTGCTTGCTTGCAAGGCAGCTGTGCTGATATCTTGGCTATTAACGCTTAACTAATTCTACTTTAAAAAACACCTATGCTTAAACATTTAATTTTAGAATACTTAAATGTTTTAAAATTATAAGCATAATAATTCTATTCGAAATGCTTGGATAGAATTAGCAAAGATTTATAAAATTTTTCTAAATCTTTAAAATTAATTTTTAATATTTAATTCAAACAAGAAATAAATTGCCAGACCATTTAACTATGTTTGTCTTAAAAAACTCTGAGCTTGGAATTTAGTATATGCAAATTAAAAAATGGAGATATATATTTTATTTCAGAATAGCTGCTTTCTTGCAATCATATTTCTGCTGCTATGGTGAATCCTGTATTGATAATTATGAAAGAGAAATGATTTTGGTAATCACAAAATTAATGTTCTCTTTATCAAAATGATTTTTGAAGATTAGTTTTTATTCATTATATTTTTCTGTATATAAAAAACAACTAGCATAATATTCTATTCTGTCCATCACATTGGTTTCCCCCCTCTTTTAGAAATTTCTGAATAAAAGTATCAATTAGCTTCCATGCAACTATGAAGGAAATTTATACAAAATAGTCTTGCATTGGTGGTCGAGAGGTCAGCGCGACTGCCTTACAAGCAGTTGCCCGGGTTGCGGGTTCACATCCCGGCCGATGCTATGACACTTGAAAATATATATATATATTCTTTAAAGAGAACAAAAAAAATCATATGGCTTTTTTGATAGTTTAATTATTATTATTAAAATTATTTTAAAGTTGTAATTCTCCATTATATTATTACTGAATATCTTTATTATTATGATTTTATACACATATGCCAGTTAATATATTACTACTACCATGCCATAATTTAATTCTACTCATACATCAAATCTCTCTCTTCCCCTGTGTTTATATACAATTACACCTGTAGAGGTCCCTACTATCGCCTTTTATACGCATATTCTCGAGGTTACAGCCTCGGTAAATATTACATACAATTTTTTCTTATGGACTCTACAGACAAATAATTTTTATCACTTGTGCTATCTTTTTTTTATTTAAAAAATTTAGATTTATTGATAATAGGTATATACAAAAGTTTTCAATGATAGTTATAAATGTTTATATTGTTATAAATTCTCCAAGAGTTTATATAAAATGAGGCGAGATCTGATTTCTTTCGTACAATATACAACTGTATATATAATCTAGTTGATGGAAAGGTAGAACGAGTGAGTCTACAACAGCATTTTAATCACCTTATTTTAGACATGATAAAAAACAAATTATTTTTAACTTCAAAAATGACATTTAATATACGTATATATTTAACTAAACAATTAGATTAATTCATACAAGATAATATTACTTTTTATCAATGGCATATAGAGATTTACTATTTTGATGTTGATACTTTGATGGTTTATTCACTTCCTTGTTTTTGTATTTATTGTATATTAATATTATAAGAATCATTCGGAGTTTGTTATAACTATATGCCTCAGGAAAATAAAATATATACATTTTTTTATATTTAAAAGAATCTACTACATATATATATGCGTCGCATATAAAATAATATTACAGATTTTATTTTTTATTATATAATAAAAGCAGTACATTTATTTATTTACGTACTAAATATATCTATTTATTAAATTAATTAATTAAATTTTTATAAAACACAACTGAAAAATAAATTCTCCATTTCTACGATAGAGATCAAAGGGAATAATACTTAAGAATCTGTATTGAGATTTGAAAATTAACATTCAAATCTTGGTGTTTGAAGCTTATTTAATTTTAATTTATAAGAATGTCACACAAGGACTTTCACAATATACATAAATAATTGGAAAATCGAAATTCATTTGTTACATATTAATTGCTTCATTTAAATAAAATTTAACTAAATAAAAAGTAATTCATAACTTTAATAAAACAAACAACTCGTCTAAAGTTATGTCTTAGTTTTTATTTAGTTATATTTTATTTAAATGAAGCAATTAATATGTTACAAATGAATTTCGATTTTCCTTTTGGAAATGTTGTAATGTTTTCAGATCATTGACACATTTAAGCTGATAACTACAGAGATGGATGGTCAGTGAATGTTAAATACTTTTATTGAAGATTATTTTTAGACTTACGTAAGTGTAGAATGTTTACAATGTCTAACAAAACAATTTAAATAGAGATTCAGTGATATCAAAAATAAAAAGATAGAATCCAGGCAAGAATTATACTTCTACATAAATGGTGCTTGGATATCAGTAAACTTTTTGTACATGCATTTATGTTTACTCATAGAGATAATTAATTTTTTTTAAAGGAAAAAAAGACCAACAAATATTTTATAGCTATAATTTAAATAATCTAGATGTAATTAGAAGGGATTTGAACCCAGGCTTTCAGTCTCCCTTTAGTCATCAACTTCATCTATAGAACCAATATACACAACCACATACATGCGAAAAAAATAAATGAACTCTAATATTTGGAGATCTTTTATCTTTTTTTCATGTTCGTGGTATTGGAGATCATTTATTTTTTTCACATGTATGTGGTCATGTTGTATAAGATGGAGTTGATGACTAAAGGAAAAGTATGGGTTCAAAGTCCCTTTATTTGGAGATCATTTATCTTTTTCACATGTATGCGATCATGTGTATCAGTTGTATATGGAGTTGATGACTAAAGGGAGCTTGAAAGTCTGGGTTCAAAGCCCTTCTAATTATATCTAAAAGTTGTATGTATATATATTATAAAAACTGGTATTTTAACCAACACAGAAACATATGTAAATTACTTGATTATTTCAAGAATTTTCCTTTAGTAAATGTTAACTAGAGTTTATTAAAGATTGCCTTCTAATTATTAAATTTTAATTGACAAATGTAAATAGCTGGCTAGATCTGCTATCTATATTTATCCTTTTCTGGCCTCAATTTTTACAAAGCCTATAAGAAAAAAAATGTATAGATAAAATAATAAAAAACCTGAAACAAATCTGTTAATTAAAAATCAATGAGGTTGTTCAAAATTCTAAATCAATTAATTTTTTAAAGTTAATATTTAACACCACAAAAACTTAGGATTGGCCCTCTGCCCCTCTCTTCCACCACCTTCCTTTCCCCATTTTTTTAAAACCAAAGAAGAAATTGATAAGTCAAATACTATTACATTTTCACACAAAAAAAAAAACTGTCAAAGAAAAAGAAGAAAAGTTTTTAGTTTTACTTTGTATTTATAAATTAAGATAAATTGCCATTTTTCCCAAAAAATTTTCAATTGATTGATTCGTCATTCCAGTATTCTTTCATGATGTCAGAACAGTGTTTACAAAGTAAATTAAAGAGAAAATGGAAATGGAGATAGCTGACTAGATTGTTACTAAAAATCCGTAAATAAAATCATTCTATAGATAATTTTTGAATAAAAAGAATTATGTAATTGTCAACTTATTTTATTGTAAATCATTGCTTTTGGTTTAACAAAAATTAATTTGAATTAAAAACTCTCATTATTAAACTATTTGTTTTAAAGATAACTGCTATAAAAAGGAAAGAAGTTGGAAATATTACACATTCAGTTTAAGATGTTTCACATTTTTTGGTACCAGTTTCATTTGATTACATAGAAGCTGTAAATTATGACAAACATTAATGGATATTAATCCAATATTTAAATGAATAAGATGCCTTATATATATTATAAAGGACTTGAATTCAGACTTTCAATCTCCCTATATATATATCCAATCCATTTTATACAATTAATACACATGACCAGAAACATAAAAAAGATCAATGATCTCCAATATATGTGTATTTCATTTTGAACCAGCACTCATCAGTTGGTCCAGATCACCATCTCCCACACATATATACAATCACCATTCAGTTTATATTGATAGCAAATCTTCAAATTTTCATGGAAATATTTAATGTTAAACATATGATCTAAACAGTGAATGCTATTACTATAAATGGGACACTTTTACTCTAGTCACCCAACAATATCTTTATATACAAAAAATTGTCCTGAACAATTATAGAAGTTGATGTGAAAATAAATCAATCTAATTATTTATTGTGAATTATTTATTAACAGATTGATTTTTACGTAACAAAACAAATGAATTAATTCTAGTATTTTTAAACTTTGTAATAAACTTTTAAATAATAAATATCTAATGGATGACAAAAGGGAGTACATCTGGGTCTCATTTTATGTGGTAGATAGGTTCCTCAGAAAATGCGCACAAAAGAAATCACACAAAAATAGACTTAACTTACCTTGAAAAATGGTGGATAGGTTCTAATAATTTTCAGAGATCGTATAAAAGCAAAGCAACAAGGAAAAATTGCTTTAAAATTTGCATTAAAAAATAAGGAAATAAAGTATGACTAATAAAAAATTTCAAATATTTGAAAAAAATTAATACAAGACAAACTTTTTTTACTTTTTTTATTAACTACAAAAATTAATTTTACATTTTTCATACATATTTTAATCATTAATGATTGTAAAAAAATATTTTAATCATTACCACTATTTGACAATATGCCTTCGTTTGTGAACTAGTAAGAAATCAGATTCATCATGATATGATGTACTGTATCTTCTCCTTAAACGAAGTCAAGAATCTCTCAGCAATTATGCCCAGAGAAACCTGTTAGCCACTTTATTTCCATTCCCCAATCTTAAGTTTTTCCATATTCTGCTCCATCCCATTTCCACAACATAATCTTTGTCAACTCTATGGCCTTTATATCTAAATCCCCCTTATTAAGAACAAGTACAATTAGCACCACTTTCAGTCTTGTTCTTTATTAATGGTTTTCTGTTAACAATGTAATCGGTGATTAAATTTTGAAATGATTTTACTAATTGTTTATAAAGCTCGCGATATCCAGACATATAACTATTTAGTTCTCATTGGAATTTAAGAGATTTTTTACTTATCAGAAAATAATAAATTTGTTTTTTTTTTGTTTACTACTGAAATACATTTTAAATATTCCCATTTTGTTTCTGTATTAAAAAAATGAGATCACAATCCAAACAAAAAGATTATACATTATCATTAGAAAGATCTAAAAGATTATTTATTTATGTTATATCTAACAAAATGTGTTTTAAAAGTTTAAAATTTTTGAATATTTATTGCTATATTTTCATATGTAAGAATAAATGTATTATTATTATTTACTTATTAGTATAAGTAGGTTATGTATATAGAAGCTACTATTCTAAATACAGCTTCAGGCCATTTAATATAACATTATATTTTTGAAGAAAAAAAAGTATTTCAAGTCAAAATAAGTTATTAATAATTTAAATCTCTTGATATCTAATAAATATAGTGAAATATGAAAGATATTAAGAAGAAACATAAATCACATGACTTCAAAATCGCATTAAAATAATCCACATAAAATGAGACTCAGGTGTGTATGATATTTACTATGATAGCATTTACTGTTTTAGATTATCTATTTATGTTACAAATTTTGATTGTTTTCATTACATATTTATTGTTTGAATATTTATTGCGAAGTTTACAAAAATAAGAATTTATTTGCTCTATTATATAGAAATCAATCTGTTAAATAAATAATTCACAATAAATGATTAGTTTTAAATCGCGCTTTAGGCAAAAAAAATGAAGCATAGTATTATTAGAAAAGAATTATAAGGCTTAGCGCTTTTAGAGCACTTAGGTCTCCATATTCATAGCCTATCTTGGGAGTGTTAGATAACATTGAGATTTTGCGTAAAGTGCAATTTAAAACTTACCACTCAAATGTGAAATAAAAACAAGCATTTTATTTCAATAAATGATTAGATTGATTTATTTCTCTCACCTCCTTCTGTAGTTCAGTTACTTAGGACAATCTTCTTAATATATAAAGAGAACCAACTGGATTGCTTTCTTATTGCCATATTGTTGGATGACTAGAGAAAGTATGTCCTATTTACTAAAATAGCATTTACTGTTTAGACAATCTATTTAACATTATATATTTTTGTTTAATGTTCTAATTATTTATCAAGCACATAAGCAGTATGTAATTATAAAGAGAAAAGGCTTTAACTTTTTTCACAGGTGCTTTTTAAACATTTGTAGCAGCCAAACAATGCCCCTATCTTGTATTGAGGTTTGAGAGTTCCCTCTATAGTCAAAAAACTGTTATAAACATTTAAAGTGCCTGTGAAAAAGGTTAAAACCTTTTCTCTTTATATTTTCATTTAGTGAATGTTTTGATTACATATTTATGATGTAAAAGTTTATTACAAACTTTAAAAAAATATCTTTGCTCTATTATATGGAAATCAATCTGTTAATAAATAAATCACAACAAATAATTAGATCCATTTATTTTCACACCTCCTTCTGCACTTATTCAGGACAATCTTATTAATATCTTATTGTCGCATCATCATATATCTAGAACAAGTATATCTCATTTATCATAATAGCATTTATTGTTTATATGATCTATTTATTATTAAAAGGTGGTTGCCTTGACAACAGATTGAAATTGTTGCTTAACATTGATATTGGGATTGTCTAAATGTTGACTGATTTCCATGAATTTATATATATATGTATTGCTCATAATTCTTTTCTTGCATTTGCTTGGTAAGAAAATTTACATCTCTAATGCATCCTAAGTGTTCTAAAACTACACCACTAGAAGTAATATACCCAACAAAGTCTTTGAAATTATTTTTTCTATAGTGAATAACAGGTATTTTTTTGTGATAATTATAATTATTTTATATTACCTTCATTTTTATATATTCTAATGATATCGTATAGCACAATTTTATAGATCTACATATTTGGTCTACCAATTCTTAAAAAATCTCAATGGTCTTACAATTAACATATCATCACTATAAGAAAACTGCATTTTTTCCATTTTTAAGATTACAAAGGATTGTTTTAAAGCACCCATAAGTTTCTTTTAAAAAAATAATAGTATAAAATGATTTAAATTTGCATAAACAACAAATGATTGTAAATTTTTGTAATGAGAAAGATTAAGGAGCTTTATCAATTATCAGGGATGCCAACACATTCAATAAAAAGGAATCCACCATCCCACTCTCCAAGAAATGGCATCGGTAGCTCCTCCTTTCTTATTAACATGCAAATTTTCTCAATATTTATTCATTTTGATCCTCTTGATATTCATATTTGACATTACCTATAGATCACAATTCCTCTCCTTAATCTGCTACGATTATGATAACTGGTTGTATAAAAAGTACTTAGCATCAATGAATCTTTCCTGTTATAGTCATAACCTGTTTTATTGTTGAATTTTGTAACATTTACCTTTCATTACAATCTTTTTTATATATTTTTGTCACTTGTTAAGCTTTTATATTTCAAATTCTTTATATTGTTTATGAAGTTTCATATTTAATTTATTATTTTGTCAAGCACACAACTCAGCAGTTTTTTTAAATCAAATCATTAATAGCACAACCATTGAAAAGCACAAATACTGAGTTTTTTTAGTAAAATCAAAACAGATTTAATCATATCCACAATACATTTCTTAAAAGAATTTCATGCTTTAATTGTATGACAAACTTAAAAATTGAAATTAGAAATTGTATTTAGTAGCTGTCAAAACATCACACAATCACTATTTTATATGCACATACATGCTGTTAATAAGAGTACCAAATTCTCCATACAGTATTGCCCACAAGTGCACACCTATGTAATCAATGGACACAGGAAGGTTTTTGCATAAAATCCCTGTCTAGTGCCCTACTCATCCAACATCAGACTAGTTTCTAACTTGTGGCCTTCATCAGTGAGCAATCTTGCTTGGATTTAAGAGTACTGTACTTAGACATTAGGATTTATATCTATCTTTCTCATAGGATAATGGTGATTGTGATTTTAGAAAAATCAAATACACCAAAATGTATGGATACTGAACTGAGTTCAGATCTATACAACTATACAAGTGAATGAGCTTGGGTTGAAAACAATATGATGTTTTCACCTTGGGCTCATAGTTTTATAGTTAACTAAATAGATAAAAGGTGGCTTATGTAGAGGTGTATTAGATCATAAGTCTAGGTGCAGTGCTCTCAAATCCAATATATTCTCCTTGATAAAAGTCACAAACTAGAAACTAGTCTGGGATGTTAGCTGAGTAGGCACTAGACAAGGATTTTATGCAAAAACTTACCTGCATCCATTGATTACAAAGGCTTGCATTTAGTGGCACTACTGCATGGAGAGTTTGGTACTCTTATT